>CM077664.1:374667366-376062366 GCA_039707655.1 Elymus sibiricus
GAACTACTCCTGGTCGTCGGTCTCCACGTAGAAGAAGTCACCATCAGGGATCTCCAGCTCCAGGGCTCCATCGTCTGAATTGCAACAACCGGGAAGAAGAAAAGTGGGTGCAAAGCAACCGTGAGTACTCATCCAAAGTACTCGCAAGACTTACATCAGATCTATACTAGTTATGCATCAGTATCAAGGGAAGGGTATGATTGTGGACTATACTGCAGAATGCCAGAATAGAGGGGGAAAGCCTAGCCTATCAAAGACTAGCATCTTGCAGCAATCTTGTAGCATTAGAAGAGAGTAGAACATTATATAATGTATAGTAACAAGTATGTAATAGCCTCGCCCAGAGATCCTTCCTCGACTACCCTGCGAGAAACCGACCTTGGAGCAATATAACAGTTTAGTAACATTAAAGTATCCGATTCAAGTTGTAGTAGATCACGATACAACAATGAGCGTCCTGTTACCGTGGACACGGCTATTTGAATAGATTAACTTCCCTGCAGGGGTGCACTACTGTTACCCAACACGCTCGATTAACTTTGGCCAGACACACTTTTCTGGGTAATGCCCGGCCTCGGATAATCGACACGCCATAGTCCTACCTAGGCTCTCTAGAGAGGTCCCCGCCGGTCTACATCCTAAGCGCGAAGGGGTCATGGACCGATCGCCCTAAGCACTCCGGGTCGTTGTGCGCAGGGTTAGATCCAGGCACCACCTCTGTCCTGGATGGCGCCGATCCTGCCCGGCCGCAATGCTGAACTGGACGTCTGACAGAGTTTTCGGGAGGAACGTACGACGCCGAGGGCCCCATAAACCATTATCCCGCGTGGTGGTTAGTGCGTATAGGCACGTAGCCAACTCAGATCAGATACCCAAATCCATTAACGCATTATTAATAACTTGCGGATACGAACAGGATCACCTGTCGCCCCGACTTTGTATCACACGGACCACGACCAGGGACCAGGCCCACCTCTCTCCTAGGTAGTATCCGCCTGCCCTGTCGTTCCGCCGCAATATCTTTCGCGAGTACCCTTGGGGCCGACTCGACTTGTATCATTATCTCGCGGGTACCCTTGGGGCTGACCCGACTTGTAAGGGGGAATGTCGTAACTTAGGGCCATACCGTCAAGGTGAGATCCGAGGAATCACCCTCGGTGGATCCACAATTGATACACTGCACGACAGAGACATCATCGAGAATGAACTACGAGGCATTACCCTCGAAAAGGTCACCCTTGAGGTGCTACGCTACAAAGTCGTCATCGAGAGTGATATACGAGGAATCACCCTCGGGAAGTATCACACTAGTTACGACTCTGCAGAGTCGTACAGTTGTATGGGACTAAGGGGGTCTCAGGTCTCTGTTCACCAACCCATGGTTCAGACAATCCGGAAAAACAAGCATGGCAACACGGACAAGGGTGTAGGGCCACTGGTGGAACTCTGACCAACCTATACTAAGCATTTAGGATAACAGGAAAGGTATCAACAGCAGTTACAAAATTAGGCTATGCATCAGAATAGGAGTACCGGAATAACAATAATAGCATTTCTAATGCAAGCATGAGAGAGAAAGTATGGACGATATAGGCATGATCAAGAGGGTTTTGCTTGCCTGGTTGCTTTGCAGACGGTAAAAAGGATCACCGAAGGTGGTCGTAGACGATCTCAGGTCCTACGGCAGTATCAGGGTCTACCGGAAAAGAAACAGCGGAGAGGAAACAAATAAATAATAGAACAATCAATTGCTACTTAATACATGGCATGGTTAAGTGGGATGATAATGTGACCTAGTGCGTTATTAAGTACATGGGGTGAAACGGGAAAATAATCCGAAATTATTTTCCCAGCGTTGGTCACTATTCATCAGCTGATATGAGGGCAATAGTTCAATGTTCAGTATGCCAGGGGTGTTTGTCATGCAGACAGAGGGCACTATCAGATTCATTATCTTTTTCTGATCGATTTTCATATACAAATTATTTTAATCTGAGTTACGGTTATTTTTCTATTGATTTTCAAAGTTTTAACAATATTCTGGAATTCCTGTACTTTATTTTTATTTCGAAAATGAGCTGAAATTGTTAGGGGTACCCAGTTGTGTACCCAGACAGTGGCTGTGTGGGGCTGACAGGTGGGCCAGGTTAACTGCTGAATCAGCAGTTGACCGTTGACCAGGTCAACAGTGAACAGTAAATGTGGGCCCTAGTTGTCACTGTTTTTATAATTTCCAAATATGATTTTCTATAATTTTAACTAAGGGGGGACCCACATGTCAGGGAGGCATTTAGCTAATTAGGTAATTAACTTAAACTAACCTAGTACTAATCCTAAATGAATAGTGATGGGGCCCGCATGGCATAGAGCCAGCCGGCACTTAACGCGCCAGCGCGCGCTGGGAACACGCCGGCGACCGAGCCGCACGGCGGCGATGCACGGAACGGCGCTGCCGGCCTCCGTTTGTTCCGAGGGAGGGCGCAAACGAGCGCGGCAGCCAAGCCGCGGTCATCAGAGGCTCGGGCACGGGCTAGACTGGCTAGAATCATCAGGAACGACGACGTCCGACGGCGGCGGAGCGGGGCAACGATGGCAGCGACGATGCGGGGGTGCTAGCAGAAGAACTACTCGGCTAGCAAGATCCTACAAATATCTAAGAGCACCTAGGCCTCCTCAAAAGCGGTGGAGGGAGCATGGCAAGGTGGGGCCCGGCATTCATGGCGGATGGCTGGGCCGGAGCTCGTGGGGAAGATGGCTACGGTGCACGGGGAGGAGCCAGGGGAGGTCAGGGAGTACCAGAAACTTACGGCGAGGCACGAGGTAGGCTCGGGGGCAGCGGGGTGGACCGGAGGTGGCGAATCGACGGCTGGAGTCTGAAGACCGACGCTGAGGAAGAAAGGCACGGGCAACGCCGATGTCGCTCCTCGGCCATGATCCGGAGGTGTAAAAGGTGCAGGTGACCATTGCGGAGCTGCTGGACATGCTCCGGTGGCTCGGGGAGGACCTTGGCCACGTAGACGATGGTGGCGTGGCGTCGACAGTGTGCGGGTACCGAAGCAAAATGGGAGGGAGAGTGACGAGCGAGAAAAGGGGCGCTAGGGGTTTCAGGGAAGGGAGAGAGCATCGAGGGGCGGCCTTATTCACAGCGGCCACCTGCTCCATCGCCGTGTCGGCCCTGTGGCCGATGCGCCGCGCGCCGAGGAGCTCTGCATCGACATGCATGGAGGGAGCAGGTGGGGAGGTGGTTGACGATTCGGCGCGGGCTGGCACTGTAGCGAGGTGGGCTGTGGGCACAGTGGCCATTTTCTTTTCCTTTTTCCATTTTCTGCTTTATTTCTCTGCTTTTAGTTTGTATTTTATTTTATTACCAAATGAGTTTAGTAAAAGGCATAGCCTCGCCACATATTTACTAGGCATTACCCGGAGTTGGCATAAAAAGATTGAAGCAGTTTTGAATTGATTTGAATTTTTATTAAATGAAAATGGATTAAACAAGCTGATTTGGGTACTGTTTTGATTGATAGTTTTAAAATAAGCAAAGAAGTGATAATGTTTTAATTAACATTAATTACATAAGGATTATTTGCAAAATGATGAACTATTTTTCAGGCTTATTTGTGAAACTTTTAATTTCACTTAAAATTTGAGTTTTGAATTGAAGTGGAATTTGAAATGAGATATGATGCAATAGTGACCAAGCATTGCAAAATAAAGTGACTTAGCATTAACAAGGAGGATTACTGTATCTTAATACATGGGGTGTTACAGGAGTCCATCTATATATTGCAACATTCAATTTAGTTCATGACTAAACCAAAGTATTTCATAAAAAATGAGATAAAAATACTTGTTTTCCCCAATAAAACTCAGTTTTCATCCTAGTTTTTATATTAGAATGCCCACATGCTAGTTTTATTAATTATCAAATAGAGTTACATAGTTTACCAGGAGATTAAGGGCTAGTTCTTTGGCCGATTCTCCCAGAAAGAGCCCCTCCTGGTACATCTTTGTGCTACCGGGGTGAATCGAGTGGGGCGTATCATGTGCTTCCTTCATGACATCCTTTGGCATATCCTTGAACTTAGGCACGACAAGGCGATCTTGGAAGAACAAAGCTCCATCATCATGAAGATAGAAGGCTGAGGGCTTGCCAGTTGCAAGATAGCGCTTAATCTTGTCGACTTCAGTGTCATACTTCTGCATGTTTCTAATGGTACGCTCGAGATTTGGTTCAACCACCAAGGTATTCACATAACCCTGAGGAACAATCTCGATATTCAGCTTTCGGAGCTCTTGATAAAGAAGTGGTTGTTGTAGCTGAACCTCAAGTTCACAGCAGTAGGATTTGCGACTCAAGGCATCAGCCATTACGTTAGCTTTGCCAGGGGTAAACGAAATATCCATGTTATAGTCGGCTATCTTTTCCATCCATCTTTGTTGACGGAGATTTAAATCTGGCTGAGTAAACAGATACTTCAGACTTTGATGGTCCGTGTATATCTCGCACCGATTACCGAGAAGGTAATGTCGCCACAACTTCGGAGCATAAATAACTGCTGCAAGTTCGAGATCATGTGTTGGATACTTATCTTCGTGGGGACGCAATTGTCGAGAGTCATAAGCAATCACCTTACGCTCTTGCATTAGGACACAGCCTAATCCTTGACGAGACACGTCGCAATAAATCACGAAGTCCTTGCGAGAATCTGGAGGAGCAAGCACTAGTGTAGAGGTAAGCTTGTCTTTGAGTGTCTGAAAACTTTCTTGACATTTGGATGTCCACTCAAATTTCTAGCCCTTGTGGAGCAGGTTAGTCAACGGTTTGGCAATCTTTCAGAAGTTCTCGACAAAACGACGGCAATAGCTGGCGAGTCCAAGAAAACTTCTGACTTGCTTGACATTCTTCGGAGGAGTCCAGTCAAGAATAGCCTGAACTCGTTTAGGGTTAACAGCAATACCATCTTTGGAAATCACGTGGCCAAGATAGGTCACCTCAGATAACCAGAATTCACACTTGGAATATTTGGCATATAATTGATGCTCTCGAAATTTCTCCAGTACAAGCCGAAGATGTTCGGCATGTTCCTCCTCATTCTTGGAATATACCAAAATATCGTCGAGATAAACCACGACGAATTTGTTGAGGTAGTCCATGAAGATATAATTCATCAAGCGGGAGAAGGTTGCTGGAGCATTAGTTAAGCCAAAAGACATGACGGTGTACTCGTATGAGCCATAACGAGTAACGAAGGCTGTCTTCGGAATATCCTCTTCACGAACTCTGATCTGGTGGTATCCCAACCTCAAGTTGAGTTTAGAGAATACAGAGGAACCAGCAAGTTGGTCATACAGATCGTTGATTCTGGGAAGCGGATACTTGTTCTAAATTGTTGCCCGGTTAATAGGTCAGTAATCTTGGACCAATCGGTTCGTTCCATCTTTCTTCTTGACGAAGAGAGAAGGGGCTCCCCAAGCAGAAGAACTTGGGCGAATGAAACCCTTGCGAAGTGACTTGTCAATTTCCTCCTTAAGCTCAAGGAGTTCATGCGGCGGCATCTTGTAGGGACGCTTCGCAATAGGAGTGGTGCCCGGTTTCAAGTCGATGACGAATTCGACCGCTCTAGCAGGTGGTACTCTTGGAAGTTCTTCCGGAAAGACATCTTGAAAGTCACGAACGACTGGAACGTTCTCGATTCCCTCAAGAGGTGAAGCATTCAATGCATGCAGAGCATATATCTGGCTTTCGGCATTCTGGATTATCTGGGCAGAATAGTTGACTATCTGGCCAGAAGGGTGGGTGAGCAGGACTGATTCAGCGGCACAATCGATCAAGGCTTTATGAGGACCCAACCAATTCATGCCCAGGATGACATCTATGGTAGAAACCTTGAGGGCCATGAGGGAAGCGGTGAATACTAATCCCCCAATCTCAATGTGGTTGTTGTGGGCTATCATCGAGGTCTCCCACCTAGACCCCGGAGAACTAACCATCAGTGGGGGGTGCATGTTCTCGAATGATAAGTCGTGCTTGCGTGCAAACGCTTCAGATATGAAGGAATGCGATGATCCTGAATCAAAAAGAACAGAAGCTGGGGCTGAATGTACTAGAAGAGTACCCATCACAATTTTGGGGTCCCGTCGGGCTTCTTCAATCTTAACGTGGTTGACATGACCACGAGCCATAGCAGGCAGCCTGGCAACACAGTTCCTAGAAGGATGTTTCCGACGGCCCTTCCTGCGACCAACAGAAGGACGTGGTGCGTTCTGAGGCTGATCCTGGCGACAGTTGATAGCAAGGTGCCCTGGCTGTCCACACTTGCGGCATAAACCATCATTCTGGGGAGGAGCCATAACATTGGGCTGTCCACTTTGGTTATTCAGTTGTCTTGGTGGTGGAGGCAGACAAGGTGCAACATAGGAAGGTCTCGGTGTAGGGGCAGGTCGGTGATGGACATGGTGAGGAATCCAAACTCGACGTTTCTGAGCAGGCTGACCTGAGGATGAGCCAACATCACGGGTATGCTTGAGTGACTCCTGGTACTCAGCAAGACCAGTTTCACCCCGGAAAGCTTGACTGACAAGCGTTGCAAAGTCTGTGCAATCATGGATAGCAAGTGCTAGTTTTATAATAGGATGCAGTTCTTCACGGAACTTCTCCTGCTTGCGCGCGTCAGTGCAGACGTCATCTTCAGCATAACGGGATAATTCGAGAAATTTCCTCTGATATTCATCCACAGTCATTTTGCCCTGGGTGAGTTTGCGGAATTCCTTCTTCTTCTGGTCCATGAGACCTTGAGGAATATGGCGTGCACGGAAGGCTGTCTGAAATTCCTACCAAGTGGTTACGGTTTCAGCATGCAACATACGCCTGTGACTTTCCCACGATTGAGAAGCTGGACCCTTCAGGTGAAATGCCGCAAAGGTGACGTAACTGGCAGGTGCAACATTAGTTGACTCCATCTCAAACAGGATGTCACGGAGCCAATCATCAGCATCCATAGGATTAGTGGAGTTGCGGAAAACAGATGGGTGGAGGCGCACAAATTCCTGGAGTGAGATCAGACCAGGCTCCTGACGAGCATCGTTGCGTTCCAAACGATTCACCAGACTCTCGTTGAGCTGATGGTTCAGTTCAAACTGCTGCATCATTGCGGTAATATAAGGTGGAGGCGGAGGATCGTCGGCCATCCTGCCAAAAACAACAGGGGCAGTTTAACAAGAGTAATTGCAGGTGTATGGAGTCATTCATGATTTAACAGGAATAATGGACAAGAGGTGCATAGATACCAAACAACAGTCATTCATGACATACAGATCCATGCACAGAATCGTTTGATGGAAATATGCCCTAGAGGCAATAATAAAGTTGTTATTATTTTATATTTCCTTGTTCATGATAAAGGTTTATTATTCATGCTAGAATTGTATTGACCGGAAACTTAAATACATGTGTGAATACATAAACAAATACCGTGTCCCTAGTGAGCCTCTACTATACTAGCTCGTTGATCAAAGATGGTTAAGGTTTCCTAACCATAGACATGAGTTGTCATTTGATAACGGGATCACATCATTAGGAGAATGATGTGATGGACAAGACCCATCCATTAGCTTAGCATATGATCGTTCTGTTTATTGCTACTGCTTTCTTGAATGTCAAATACATGTTCCTCAGACCATGAGATCATGCAACTCCCGGATACCGGAGGAATACCTTGTGTGCTATCAAAAGTCACAACGTAACTGGGTGATCATAAAGATGCTCTACAGGTATCTCCGAAGGTGTCCGTTGAGTTGGCATGGATCGAGATTGGGATTTGTCACTCCGTGTTTCGGAGAGGTATCTCTGGCCCTCTCGGTAATGCACATCATAAGAAACTTGCAAGCAAAGTGACTAAGGAGTTAGTTACGGGATGATGTATTACGGAACGAGTAAAGAGACTTGCCGGTAACGAGATTGAACTAGGTATAGAGATACCGACGATCGAATCTCGGGCAAGTAACATACTGACGGACAAAGGGAATTACGTATGTTGTCATTGCGGTTCGACCGATAAGATCTTCGTGGAATATGTAGGAACCAATATGAGCATCCAGGTTCCGCTATTGGTTATTGACCGGAGAGGCGTCTCAGTCATGTCTACATCATTCCCGAACCCATAGGGTCCGCACGCTTAACGTTCGTTGACGATATAGTGTTATATGAGTTATGTGAATTGGTAACCGAATATTGTTCGGAGTCCCGGATGAGATCCTGGACGTCACGAGGAGTCTCGGAATGGTCGAGAGGTAAAGATTTATATATGGGAAGTCATATTTTGGGTTCCGGAAAAAGGTGCAGTTTTTTCGGTATTGTACCGGGAAGCTTCCAGAAGGTTCCGGAGGATTCCGGAGGGGTCCGGAAGTCCACAAGTGGGTCCACTACGTCCCAAGGGCTGGCATGGGCTAAGGGGAGGCGCCCTAGCCTTATTGGGCCAGGCGCACCAAGTCCTCAAAAGCCCACGCAGCTAGGGAAGGAAAAAGGGAGAGTCCTAGTAGGAATAGGATTGGACTTTGGAGTCCAAGTCCACGTGTGTACTATTCACGATTACTGTTCACGTGGCACTATTCCTTCTACTCCAAGCCCCTACACATATATAAATAGAGGAGAGGGGGCGCCCCAAAGGAGACACAACATTGTCTTAGCCGTGTGCGGCGCCCCCCTCCGCAGTTCCGTCCCTCGGTCATATTTTCGCAGTGCTTGGGCAAAGCCCTACGGAGATAGCATTACCATCACCGTCACCATGCCGTCGTGCTGCCGGAACTCATCCACTACCTCGCCATCTTGCTGGATCAAGAAGTCGAGGACGTCACCGGGCTGAACGTGTGTTGAACGCGGAGGTGCCATACGTTCGGTACTCGGTCGGTTGGATCGTGAAGTTGTTCGACGACATCAACCGCGTTGTTCTAACGCTTCCACTTACGGTCTACGAGGGTACGTAGAAACACTCCCCCTCTCGTAGCTATGCATCTCCATGAATAGATCTTGCGTGTGCGTAGAAATTTTTTTGTTTTCCATGCAACGTTCCCCGACAGTGGTATCAGAGCCAGGTTTATGCGTAGATGATATGCACGAGTTGAACACAAAGAGTTGTGGGCGGTGATCGTCATACTGCTTACCACCAACGTCTTATTTTGATTCGGCGGTATTGTAAGATGAAGCGGCCCGGACCAACCTTACCTATCCACGTACATGAGACCGGTTCCACCGACAGACATGCAACTTGTTTTGCATAAAGGTGGCTGGCGGGTGTCTGTTTCTCCTACTTTAGTTGAATCGAATTTGACTGCGGCCGGTCCTTGTTGAAGGTTAAAACAGCAAACTTGATAAATCACCGTTGTGGTTTTGTGCCGTAGGTAAGAACGGTTCTTGCTAGAAGCCCGTAGCAGCCACGTAAAACTTGCAACAACAAAGTAGAGGACGTCTAACTTGTTTTTGCAGGGTATGCTGTGATGTGATATGGTCAAGACATGATGTGATATACGTTATTGTATGAGATGATCATGTTTTGTAATTTATCGGCAACCGGCAGGAGCCTTATGGTTGTCTCTTTATTGTATGAAATGCAAGCGCCATGTAATTGCTTTACTTTATCGCTATGCGTTAGCAATAGTTGTAGAAGCAATAGTTGGCGAGACGACCACGACGCAACGATGGAGATCAAGGTGTCGAGCCGGTGACGATGGATATCATGACGATGCTTTGGAGATGGAGATCAAAAGCACAAGATGATGGCCATATCATGTCACATATTTTGATTGCATGTGATGTTTATCCTTTATGCATCTTATTTTGCTTAGAACGACAGTAGCATTATAAGATGATCCCTTCACTAAATTTCAAGATAAAAGTGTTCTCCCCGAGTATGCACCGTTGCTAAAGTTCGTCGTTTCGAAGCACCTCGTGATGATCGAGTGTGATAGATTCTACGTTCACATACAACGGGTGTAAGCCAGTTTTACACAAGCAGAATACTTGGGTTAAACTTGACGAGCCTAGCATGTACAGACATGGTCTCGGAACACTGGAGACCGAAAGGTCGAACATGAGTCATATAGTAGATATGATCAACATGGAGATGTTCACCATTGATGACTATCCCATCTCACGTGATGATCGGACATGGGCTAGTTGATTTGGATCATGTATCACTTAGTTAACTTGAGGGATGTTAATTTAAGTGGGAGTTCATTAGTAATTTGATTAATTGAACTTAATTTATCATGAACTTAGTCTTATGGTTTCTTTGCATATCTATGTTGTAGATAAATGGCCTGTGCTACTGTTCCGTTGAATTTTAATGCATTCCTAGAGAAAGCTAAGTTGAAAGATGATGGTAGCAACTACACGGACTGGGTCCGTAACTTGAGGATTATCCTCATTGCTGCACAGAAGAATTATGTCCTTGATGCACCGCTAGGTGATGGACCTGCTGCAGACGTTGTGAACGCCTGGCAGGCTCGATCTGATGACTACTCGATAGTTCAGTGTGCCATGCTCTACGGCTTAGAACCGGGACTGCAAAAGCGTTTTGAATGCCACGGAGCATATGAGATGTTCCAAGAGCTGAAATTGATATTTCAAGCTAATGCCCGGGTTGAGAGATATGAAGTCTCCAACAAGTTCTTTAGCTGTAAGATGGAGGAGAACAGTTCTGTCAGTGAACACATACTCAGAATGTCTGGGTACCACAACCACTTGACTCAGCTGGGAATTGATCTTCCGGTTGAGAGTGTTATTGACAGAGTTCTTCAGTCACTGCCACCAAGCTATAAAGGCTTCGTGATGAACTATAATATGCAAGGGATGGAGAAGACAATTCCCGAGCTCTTCGCGATGCTGAAATCAGCGGAGGTAGAAATCAAGAAAGAGCATCAAGTGTTGATGGTCGACTAGTTTCAAGAAAAAGGGCAAGGGAAAGAAGGGGAACTTCAAGAAGAACGGCAAGCAAGTTGCCGCTCCCACGAAGAAACCCAAAGCTGGACCCAGGCCTGAAACAAAGTGCTTCTACTGCGAAGGGACTGGTCACTGGAAGCAGAACTGCCCCAAGTATTTGGCGGATAAGAAGGATGGCAAAGTGAGCAAAGGTATATTTGATATACATGTTATTGATGTGTTCCTCACTAATGCTCGCAGTAGCGCCTGGGTATTTGATACTGGTTCGGTTGCTCATATTTGTAACTCGAAACAGGAGCTACGGAATAAGCGAAGATTGGCTAAGGACGAGGTGACGATGCGCGTCGGGAATGGTTCCAAGGTTGATGTGATCGCCGTCGGCACGCTACCTCTACATCTACCTTCGGGATTAGTTTTAGACCTCAATAATTGTTATTTGGTGCCAGCGTTGAGCATGAACATTATATCTGGATCTTGTTTATTGCGAGACCGTTATTCATTTAAGTCAGAGAATAATGGTTGTTCTATTTATATGAGTAACATCTTTTATGGTCACGCACCTTTTGTGAATGGTCTATTCTTGTTGAATCTCGATCGTAGTGATACACATATTCATAATATTGATGCCAAAAGATGCAAAGTTGATAATGATAGTGCAACATACTTGTGGCACTGCCATTTAGGTCATATTGGTGTAAAGCGCATGAAGAAACTCCATGCGGATGGACTTTTGGAATCTCTTGATTATGAATCATTTGATACTTGCGAACCATGCCTCATGGGCAAGATGACTAAAACTCCGTTCTCCGGAACAATGGAGCGAGCTACTGATTTGTTGGAAATAATACATACCGATGTATGCGGTCCGATGAATGTTGAAGCACGCGGTGGGTATCGTTATTTTCTAACCTTCACAGATGATTTGAGTAGATATGGGTATATCTACTTGATGAAACACAAGTCTGAAACATTTGAAAAGTTCAAAGAATTTCAGAGTGAAGTAGAGAATCATCGTAACAAGAAAATAAAGTTTCTACGATCTGATCGCGGAGGCGAATATTTGAGTTACGAGTTTGGCCTTCATTTAAGAAAATGTGGAATTGTTTCACAACTCACGCCACCTGGCACACCACAGCGTAATGGTGTGTCCGAACGTCGTAACCGTACTTTATTGGATATGGTGCATTCTATGATGTCTCTTACCGATTTGCCACTATCGTTTTGGGGTTATGCATTAGAGACAACTGCATTCACGTTAAATAGGGCACCGTCTAAATCCGTTGAGACGACACCATATGAACTATGGTTTGGCAAGAAACCTAAGCTGTCGTTTCTTAAAGTTTGGGGATGCGATGCTTATGTGAAAAAGCTTCAACCTGATAAGCTCGAACCCAAAGCAGAGAAGTGCGTCTTCATAGGATACCTTAAAGAAACAATTGGGTACACCTTCTACCACAGATCCGAAGGCAAGGTCTTTGTTGCCAAGAATGGGTCCTTTCTAGAGAAGGAGTTTCTCTCGAAAGAAGTGAGTGGGAGGAAAGTAGAACTTGATGAGGTAATTGTACCTTCTCTCGAATTGGAAAGTAGCTCATCAGAGAAAACCGTTCCCGTGATGCCTACACCAATAAGAGAGGAAGATAATGATAAAGATCATGAAACTTCAGATCAAGTTACTACTGAACTTCGTAGGTCGACCAGAGTACGTTCCGCACCAGAGTGGTATGGTAATCCTGTTCTGGAAGTTATGTTGTTAGACAACGGCGAACCTACGAACTATGAAGAAGCTATGATAAGCCCGGATTCCGACAAATGGCTTGAGGCCATGAAATCCGAGATAGGATCCATGTATGAGAACAAAGTATGGACTTTGGTGGACTTGCCCGATGATCGGCAAGCCATTGAGAATAAATGGATTTTTAAGAGGAAGACAGATGCTGATGGTAATATCACTGTCTACAAAGCTCGACTTGTCGCGAAAGGTTTTCGACAAGTTCAAGGGGTTGACTACGATGAGACTTTCTCACCCGTAGCGATGCTTAAGTCTGTCCGAATCATGTTAGCAATTGCCGCATTTTATGATTATGAAATCTGGCAAATAGATGTCAAAACTGCATTCCTTAATGGTTTTCTCAAAGAAGAGTTGTATATGATGCAACCAGAAGGTTTTGTCGATCCTAAGGGTGCTAACAAAGTGTGCAAGCTCCAGCGATCCATCTATGGACTGGTGCAAGCATCTCAGAGTTGGAATATACGCTTTGATGAGGTGATCAAAGCATATGGTTTTGTACAGACTTACGGTGAAGCCTGTATTTACAAGAAAGTGAGTGGAATCTCTGTGGCATTTCTAATATTATATGTGGATGACATATTGTTGATTGGAAATGATATAGAATTTCTGGATGGCATAAAGGGATACTTGAATAAGAATTTTTCAATGAAAGACCTCGGTGAAGCTGCTTATATATTGGGCATCAAGATCTATAGGGATAGATCAAGACGCTTGATAGGACTTTCACAAAGCACATACCTTGACAAAGTTTTGAAGAAATTCAAAATGGATCAGTCAAAGAAAGGGTTCTTGCCTGTCTTGCAAGGTGTGAAGTTGAGTCAGACTCAATGCCCGACCACGGCAGAAGATATAGAGAAAATGAAAGTCATTCCCTATGCCTCAGCCATAGGTTCTATTATGTATGCCATGCTGTGTACCAGACCTGATGTGTGCCTTGCCATAAGTTTGGCAGGGAGGTACCAGAGTAATCCAGGAGTGGATCACTGGACAGCGGTCAAGAATATCCTGAAGTACCTGAAAAGGACCAAGGACATGTTTCTCGTTTATGGAGGTGACGAAGAGCTCGTCGTAAAGGGTTACGTCGATGCAAGCTTCGACACTGATCCGGATGACTCTAAGTCACAAACCGGATACGTATTTATATTAAATGGTGGAGCTGTCAGTTGGTGCAGTTCCAAGCAGAGCGTCGTGGCGGGATCTACGTGTGAAGCAGAATACATAGCTGCTTCGGAAGCAGCACATGAAGGAGTCTGGATGAAGGAGTTCATATCCGATCTAGGTGTAATACCTAGTGCATCGGGTCCAATGACAATCTTTTGTGACAACACTGGAGCAATTGCCATAGCCAAGGAGCCCAGGTTTCACAAGAAGACCAAACACATCAAGAGACGCTTCAACTCCATTCGTGAATATGTCAAGGATGGAGACATAGAAATTTGCAAAATACACACGGATCTGAATGTGGCAGACCCGTTGACTAAGCCTCTTCCATGAGCAAAACATGATCAGCACCAAGACTCCATGGGTGTTAGATTCATTACTATGTAATCTAGATTATTGACTCTAGTGCAAGTGGGAGACTGATGGAAATATGCCCTAGAGGCAATAATAAAGCTGTTATTATTTTATATTTCCTTGTTCATAATAACGGTTTATTATTCATGCTAGAATTGTATTGACCGGAAACTTAAATACATGTGTGAATACATAAACAAATACCGTGTCCCTAGTGAGCCTCTACTAGACTAGCTCGTTGATCAAAGATGGTTAAGGTTTCCTAACCATAGACCTGAGTTGTCATTTGATAACGGGATCACATCATTAGATGAATGATGTGATGGACAAGACCCATCCGTTAGCTTAGCATATGATCGATCTGTTTATTGCTACTGCTTTCTTGAATGTCAAATACATGTTCCTCAGACCATGAGATCATGCAACTCCCGAATACCGGAGGAATACCTTGTGTGCTATCAAACGTCACAACGTAACTGGGTGATCATAAAGATGCTCTACAGGTATCTCCGAAGGTGTCCGTTGAGTTGGCATGGATTGAGACTGGGATTTGTCACTCCGTGTTTCGGAGAGGTATCTCTGGGCCCTCTCGGTAATGCACATCATAAGAAGCTTGCAAGCAAAGTGACTAAGGAGTTAGTTACGGGATGATGTATTACGGAACGAGTAAAGAGACTTGCCGGTAACAAGATTGAACTAGGTATAGAGATACCGACGATCGAATCTCGGGCAAGTAACATACCGACGGACAAAGGGAATTACGTATGTTGTCATTGCGGTTCGACCGATAAGATCTTTGTGGAATATGTAGGAACCAATATGAGCATCCAGGTTCCGCTATTGGTTATTGACCGGAGAGGCGTCTCAGTCATGTCTACATCATTCCCGAACCCGTAGGGTCCGCACGCTTAACGTTCGTTGACGATATAGTGTTATATGAGTTATGTGAATTGGTAACCGAATATTGTTCGAAGTCCCGGATGAGATCCCGGACGTTACGAGGAGTCTCGGAATGGTCGAGAGGTAAATATTTATATATGGGAAGTCATATTTTGGGTTCCGGAAAAAGGTGCAGTTTTTTCGGTATTTTACCGGGAAGCTTCCAGAAGGTTCCGGAGGGGTCCGAAAGTCCACAAGTGGGTCCACCACGTCCCAAGGGCTGGCATGGGCTAAGGGGAGGCGCCCTGGCCTTATTGGGCCAGGCACACCAAGTCCTCAAAAGCCCACACAGCTAGGGAAGGAAAAAGGGAGAGTCCTAGTAGGAATAGGATTGGACTTTGGAGTCCAAGTCCACGTGTGTACTATTCATGGTTACTGTTCATGTGGCACTATTCCTTCTACTCCAAGCCCCTACACATATATAAATAGAGGAGAGGGGGCGCCCCAAAGGAGACACAACATTGTCTTAGCCATGTGCGGCGCCCCCCTCCATAGTTCCGTCCCTCGGTCATATTTTCGCAGTGCTTGGGCGAAGCCCTGCGGAGATAGCATTACCATCACCGTCACCATGCCGTCGTGCTACCGGAACTCATCCACTACCTCGCCGTCTTGCTGGATCAAGAAGTCGAGGACGTCACCGAGCTGAACATGTGCTGAACGCGGAGGTGTCGTACGTTCGGTACGCGGTCGGTTGGATCATGAAGTTGTTCGACGACATCAACCGCGTTGTTCTAACGCTTCTGCTTACGGTCTACGAGGGTACGTAGACACACTCCCCCTCTCGTAGCTATGCATCTCCATGGATAGATCTTGCGTGTGCGTAGAATTTTTTTTGTTTTCCATGCAACGTTCCCCGACATCGTTTACACGCTGTTAGTATGCGTTCAAAAACATATAGCTAGACATGCTAGGCGGCCCACAGGCACGCGGTGGAGGGATACAACAACGGGACATAGCAAAGTCTACATCAACGTCGGGGGAAAACAACTGAAGCCTGGGATCTGCAAGTGAGGGCGCTGGGTGCCCTCGATATGAGGATCCTGCGCTCCGTGAACACTCTGATGCAGGACCTGATCCCTGACTGGAAGAGGACACTACAGATAATTCGATCGCGGGGTGGATGTGATCACGAGAACCTAGAGTCAGAGTTAGTAAAATTTTAACCCAAAAAGAAGAGAGATCAGAATCCCAGAGTAAAGGTGCGGAATAAAAGATCCTAATCCCATCCCATTGCGATGTGGGCCCGTAAGCCACACAACACTGTTAGCAAAATAGTTTTTCAAAGACTAGACTCAACTTCGAATAAGGAGTTGGGAAGGGGGCTTCCTACAGGCAGTCGGCTCTGATACCAGCTTGTGGCGCCCCTGACTCGACCGTGCACTAATCATACACGCAAACGTGCATGATCAAGATCAGAGACCCACGGGATGATATCACAACACAACTCTAGACACAAATAAAACATAATATTACAAACTGGGGTCGCAAGACCCGAAATTACAACATGCGTTAGGTCTGACTACAGATAGATACAAAGGTGCCTTAAAAAGGCGAAAACAAACAACAACTCTAGATCGAAAAGGCGCAGGCCTCCTGCCTGGGGCCTCCGAACTACTCCTGGTCGTCAGTCGCCACGTAGAATAAGTCACCTCGAATAGATTAACTTCCCTGCAGGGGTGCACTACTGTTACCCAACACGCTCGATTAACTTTGGCCGGACACACTTTTCTGGGTAATGACCGGCCTCGGATAATAGACACGCCGTAGTCCTACCTAGACTCTCCAGAGAGGTCCCCGCCGGTCTACATCGTAAGCGCGAAGGGGTCATGGACCGATCGCCCTAAGCACTCCGGGTCGTTGCGCGCAGGGTTAGATCCAGGCACCACCTCTGTCCTGGATGGCGCCGATCCTGCCCGGCTGCAATGCTGAACTGGACGTCTAACAGAGTTTTCGGGAGGAACATACGATGCCGAGGGCCCCATAAACCATTATCCCGCGTGGTGGTTAGTGCGTATAGGCACGTAGCCAACTCAGATCAGATACCCAAATCTATTAACACATTATTAATAACTCGTGGAGACGAACAGGATCACCTGTCGCCCCGACTTTGTATCACACGGACCACGACCAGGGACCAGGCCCACCTATCTCCTAGGTAGTATCCGCCTGCCCTGTCATTCCGCCGCAATATCTCTCGCGAGTACCCTTGGGGCCGACTCGACTTGTATCATTATCTCGCGGGTACCCTTGGGGCTGACCCGACTTGTAAGGGGGAATGTCGTAACTTAGGGCCATACCGTCAAGGTGAGATCCGAGGAATCACCCTCGGTGGATCCACACTTGATACACTGCACGACAGAGACATCATCGAGAATGAACTACGAGGCATTACCCTCGGAAAGGTCACCCTTTAGGTGCTACGCTACAAAGTCGTCATCGACAGTGATATACGAGGAATCACCCTCGGGAAGTATCACACTAGTTACGACTCTGCAGAGTCGTACAGTTGTATGGGACTAAGGGGGTCTCAGGTCTCTGTTCACCAACCCATGGTTCAGACAATCTGGACAACAAGCATGGCAACACGGACAAGGGTGTAGGGCCACTGGTGGAACTCTGACCAACCTATACTAAGCATTTAGGATAACAGGAAAGGTATCAACAGCAGTTACAAAATTAGGCTATGCATCAGAATAGGAGTACCGGAATAACAACAGTAGCATTTCTAATGCAAGCATGAGAGAGAAAGAATGGACGATATAGGCATGATCAAGGGGGTTTTGCTTGCCTGGTTGCTTTGCAGACGGTAAAAAGGATCACCGAAGGTGGTCGTAGACGATCTCAGGTCCTACGGCAGTATCGGGGTCTACCGGAAAAGAAACAGCGGAGAGGAAACAAATAAATAACAGAGCAATCAATTGCTACTTAATACATGGCATGGTTAAGTGGGATGATAATTTGACCTAGTGCTTTATTAAGTACCAGGGGTGAAACGGAAAATAATCAGAAATTATTTTCCCAGCGTTGGTCACTATTCATCAACTGATATGAGGGCAATAGTTCAATGTTCAGTATGCCAGGGGTGTTTGTCATGTAGACAGAGGGCACTATCAGATTCATTATATTTTTCTGATCGATTTTCATATACAAATTATTTTAATCCGAGTTACGGTTATTTTTCTATTGATTTTCAAAGTTTTAACAATATTCTGGAATTCCTCTACTTTATTTTTATTTTGAAAATGAACTGAAATTGTTAGGGGTACCCAGTTGTCTACCCAGACAGTGGTTGTGTGGGGCTGACAGGTGGGCCAGGTCAACTGCTGAATCAGTAGTTGACCGTTGACCAGGTCAACAGTGAATAGTAAATGTGGGCCATAGTTGTCACTATTTTTATAATTTCCAAAAATGATTTTCTATAATTTTAACTAAGGGGGGACCCACATGTCAGGGAGGCATTTAGCTAATTAGGTAATTAACTTAAACTAACCTAGGACTAATCCTAAATGAACAGTGACAGGGCCCGCATGGCATAGAGCCAGCCGGCACTTAACGTGCCAGCGCGCGCTGGGAGCACGCCGGCGACCGAGCCGCACGGCGGCGATGCACGGAACGACGCTCCCGGCCTCCGTTTGTTCCGGGGGAGGGCGCAAACGAGTGTGGCAGCCAAGCCGCGGTCATCAGGGGCTCGGGCACGGGCTAGACTGGCCAGAATCGTCAGGAACGACGACGTCCGACGGCGGCGGAGCGGGGCAACGATTGCAGCGACGATGCGGGGGTGCTAGCAGAAGAACTACTCGGCAAGGAAGATCTTACAAGCTCTAAGAGCACCTAGGCCTCCTCAAAAGCGGTGGAGGGAGCTCGACAAGGTGGGGCCCGGCATTCATGGCGGATGGTTGGGCCGGAGCTCGAGGGGAAGATGGCTACGGTGCACGGGGAGGAGCCAGGGGACGTCAGTGAGTACCGGAAACTTACGGCGAGGCACGAGGTAGGCTCGGGGGGCAGCGGGGTGGACCGGAGGTGGCGAATCGACGGCCGGAGTCCGACGACCGACGCTGAGGAAGAAAGGCGCGGGCGACGCCGATGTGGCTCCTCGGCCACGATCCGGAGGTGTAGAAGGTGCAGGCGACCGTTGCGGAGCTGCTGGACATGCTCCGGTGGCTCGGGGAGGACCTTGGCCGCGTAGACGACGGCGGCGCGGCGTCGACAGCGTGCGGGTACCAAAGCAAAACGGGAGGGAGAGTGACGAGCGAGAAAAGGGGCGCTAGGGGTTTCAGGGAAGGGAGAGAGCGTCGAGGGGCGGCCTTATTCACAGCGGCCACCTGCTCCATCGCCGTGTCGGCCCTGTGGCCGTTGCGCTGCGCGCCGAGGAGCTCTGCATCGACACGCATGGAGGGAGCAGGTGGGGAGGTGGTTGACGATTCGGCGCGGGCTGGCACTGTAGCTAGGTGGGCTGTGGGCACAGTGGCCATTTTCTTTTCCTTTTTCCATTTTCTGCTTTATTTCTCTGCTTTCAGTTTGTCTTTTATTTTATTACCAAATGAGTTTAGTAAAAGGCATAGCCTCGCCACATATTTACTAGGCATTACCCGGAGTTGGCATAAAAAGATTGAAGCAGTTTTGAATTGATTTGAATTTTTATTAAATGAAAATGGATTAAACAAGCTGATTTGGGTACTGTTTTGATTGATAGTTTTAAAATAATAAACAAGTGATAATGTTTTAATTAACATTAATTACATAGGGATTATTTGCAAAATGATGAACTATTTTTCAGGCTTGTTTGTGAAACTTTTAATTTCACTTAAAATTTGAATTTTGAATTGAAGTGGAATTTGAAATGAGATATGATGCAATAGTTACCAAGCATTGCAAAATAAAGTGACTTAGCATTAACAAGGAGGATTACTGTATCTTAATACATGGGGTGTTACAGGAGTCCATCTATATATTGCAACATTCAATTTAGTTCATGACTAAACCAAAGTATTTCATAAAAAATGAGATAAAAATACTTGTTTCCCCCAATAAAACTCAGTTTTCATCCTAGTTTTTATATTAGAATGCCCACATGCTAGTTTTATTAATTATCAAATAGAGTTACATAGTTTACCAGGAGATTAAGGGCCAGTTCTTTGGCCGATTCTCCCAGAATGAGCCCCTCCTCGGCTTCTCCCAGAATCTTCAACCCCATTCGTTTGACAATCCTAGGTAGTTAGGGTCTAACCAGCTAGGATTGTAACATGAATGGGGGTTGGAGATTCGGGGAGAAGCTGGGGAGGGGGGCGATTCTCCCAGAACCGGCCCTAAGAATCTCCATGGGAGTGTCATAGCCCCAGTTACAAGAAAGAACGGTAGTAAACGATATCCTGGCTAGCTCGAGAGCTACTTTGTTGGCTTCTCGACGGCAGTGTTCATATACAATCTCAGCGAAATCCAGTTGGCATTCTTTGATAATCACTGATGATTGTGGTGTTGCAAATCCACCCCGCTGCATGGCTTCTATAACCTGGGAGCAGTCTGATTGAATGATAATGTGGTTACACCCCCAGAATTACATGATTCCCAAGCCTTCGTGAAGAGCATAAGCTTCAGCATTGATGTTTCCTCCATATGTGATAATCGCTTGCATGCTGCAACAACACACTTTCCACTCTCATTCCGGATGATTACAACCACTGCTCCCGATTCAAGGTCATCCACGAAGCTTGTGTCGATGTTCACCTTAACCATCTATCCCTGGGAGCCGTCCATCCATCTCGTCGTGGCTCTACCAATCTTTTTGCATGCCCTCATATATGTTGTTTCCAATGCTTAATGGACCCTTCTGCTTGGCTAGGGATTTAAACTAGTTTTCATCGTAGTTTCTTGTGTTATAAAAATGCTTTATTGACAGTTCAAAAAATGCTTTATTGATAAGTGATACATAAGTGTACAATAGCAAAACCTAGTGGGATTAAAAGCCACACATGTCGTCCAAGATCGAGGGAAATGATACCGAAGAGAGAGAGAGAGAGAGAGAGAGAGGGGGGGAGAGAGTTATCAACATGTTGTAGTGGGACGGCCCGTTAGTTGATACAAACATTAGTTCGTTCGTTCGTTTTGCTTCTTTCTTTTTCCTTTTTTTTACTTTTGTTTGTATTATGAAAAAATATACATATTTCGAAATTACTTTACTTAAACATTTAAAACCGTTCATCGAACATTTAAAAATGACAATGTAGTGTAAAAATAATATTCGTGCAACTTTTAGAAATATCGATAGCATTCAAAAAAATGTTCATATAACATTTGAAAAAATGTTCACATGTTTAAATAACATTTGTATATTTTTTCATAAAGTTTACACAATGTAAAAAAATGTTCACACCATTGATAAAAATGTTTTTACCATTAAAAAATGTTCATGCATTTCAAACAATGTTCTTCACATTTAAAAAAATGTTCGTACCATTCAAAAAAAATGTTCGTGTCATTCTAGAAAACAAATCATGTCTTCAAGAAAATATGTTCATGGCATTTTTAAAAACGTTTATACAATATAAAAATGTTCATGTAGTTTAAAAAATGTTTCGTACCATAAAAAATCAACGTGTATATTAAAAATGTTTAAGTTTTATTTGAAAAAATGTTAAAATGTCTATTTGGAAAAAATGTTCATCATGTATTTGAGAAATGGTAGTGGCCCTTTATGGCGGCGGAGACAGCTCAAGTGGTGCTCATGTTTGGCCTTTGGATGCAGCCGGCGCACGATGCTTGCACGGTAGTGCCCTCCTCCCGTGTCCTTAGTTTGCTAGTTGGTGTAGGCGCAGCGGTGGTCGTCGGCAACGGTGCTATGTGCTTCGGCTCTCTGATGTTGCCGTTGAGTTTTTCTCCTTAGTACTTTGTATCTTTCTTTCTGGTTTGCTTTGCTTTCATTTCCTATGTAATGTGGTGCCCCTGTATTCCTGGCCGGTTGATGGCTTTGTTAATTCAAAGTTGGGCTGGGTCGAGCTCTTCTCGGGCTCAACCGGCGCCTTTTCTCTAAATATATGAGCAGATTTCATGAATAGTTGAACATACTACAAAAAGATTGTGCACAACATTTTTCTTATATGTATAAATATTTTTTAGAAATTATCTGAATATTTTGATTAACATATAACATCAACATATTATTTTCCAGACTAAATCTTTTTCATAGATGGCAGAACATACTTGTGAAGAATCCATTGAGTCATCATATAATACAATTTTGTATTGAGCTAGTACCAACTAGACATCAAGCAGGGAAGAAAAAACAACAAATTCCATTCAATAATGCAATTTTCTATCCGTCGGTTGTGAGTGGGTAGATAGAATAAAAAAAAACACCACCTTTGAGGGGTTGAAAAAAACACCGATTTTCAATTATTATTATTTTTTGCAAAAAACATTGGCATTCAGTAAACATTTTGCAGATAACACTCATCGCTAATCAAATCCCCACACCATTACCATAGGCCGTTAATCGGGACATATGGCCCGCTCATCAACATCTACTCTCTCTCCATCAGCCCGTTGCTTTCGGCTGCATTCCATCGAACAACTCGTGTGCAGTGTCGACTTGGGTTGGCACGGGCGTCATCGAGGCCACGGTGACCAAGAAGGCCGAGACGAGGATGAATGCGCCAGATGGTGTCTTCGTGGTGGCCGAGGATTGTGCGGACACCGAGGTAAGGCGACGGTTTTGGGTCGCCTCTCATGTTGTGCGATTTGAGCTACGCGGGGGTGCTCCGCTCTCCAAAGAAAGTATGGTTGGTTTACATAACTAGATGATATCCCGCGCGTTGCGGTAGAAATCGCTAAAAAATAATCTGATGTTTAAAAACATAAGTTTGTATGAAAACATAGTATAAAATGATGACAAATAAAAAAAAATTGGAACAAATATTGTTTAGAGTAAGCATCTAGAGAAAACATGATGAAAAGCCAAAAATGTGTGCATATGATTTTTTATATTTATTTCTTTCCTTGACAATATATCATCGAGGTGATGAGACAAAAACTCCGTTAAGTAGAGACATCTCACCGCTTGGCTAAACCTAAAACAGCGATAACAACTATAGTTGTGCATTGGAAAACATAGCTTGCATAGAAAAATAAAACACAAGTTTACTCATAATCTGATTTTCTATATATAAAAAAAAGGTTCGCTTATAAATCCTGAGGCTCACACTTGAGTAAATCATGCTTCTCATCAGATCAACCCTGTGCAACGTACTGCTGCCACTGCCTGATTCTTTTTATTTGTTTTCTCTAGTGCGGAACCATGCATGCTTCCGTATTAGATGAAGCTGAGTTCCATCCTACAAAAGCTTGATTAGCACTGGATTTGTTAAAAAAAAGTGATGAGTTACCTCTGTGTACGCAGTGGAATCAACTTAGGATTAAAAGAAGGTCTGGAACACTGGAGAGGTTTGACGGGATGAATGTATCTAGCGCAATCCAGAGCCTCCAGATTCAGATCCAATGTGATCGCCGTTACGGTAGCCCACCGCTCCGCTTTGATGGTTGTCCGCTCGGTATGGCATTCTTCTTTATTGATCTCGCGCCTCTCGATCTGCTTGTTCAACCTTGCAGTAGCATCTAGAAACGGGTAAAAAAAAAAAACCCAAAATTTAATGGTTCACAAATTGTTCTAGAAATCAAAATTATGCCTCATTATCTCTATGGTCTGATCAGATAAACCAATTCATCAAATCAGCAAACCAATCAGTACACAATTAGTCTAAATTATGATTTGCTGGCTTGGATTCTAAAAAAATTAGGCAAAGAACATGATTGATTTTTTGGCATACCTTCGCTGGTCTAGCCGGACAGTTCAGTGTACAGTCGATCGCCGGCGCGTGGCACCCCGCACCCCTGCTACGTCTGCACGGCCGATTGCCTCCCAAACCTATTCCTCAAGTCGATGGGCATCGGTGCGCTGCTACCTGCTGCCTGCCCGCCGCCGCTGCTTTTCACGTCCAGTGATTGGGAAGTAGAAGCATGCAATTGGCAGAAGATTCGATCGTGATTTGTATGGAGAAGTGTACAGGTGCAGGGGCCATGAGGAACTGAACTGGGCTTATCTCAGTAGACGGGCATATGAATGCTGGATATATAACGTGATAATGGATGGAATATGGAAGGGCCCTCGTTTGGTCTTCCCGTACGGTGGATGGAACATGGAGGGGTCCTCGTTTCGTCTTCCAGTACAGTGGGTGCGTGCCACACAACCTGATAGAAGAAATAGAGATGACGTGGCTCAAGGCGAACGCAGATAATTTTTTCCGAGGTGGCAGATTTGCTTAGGTGGATGGTTGCATGTTGATTGATGATGTGGATAGCATGCATGTCAAGAGAAATAGGTTAGTGGGGATGAACTATTTAGGTATTATAGATTCATTTCTTTCGCACATTTGAAGAAAAGTAAATAAAGCTTAGATTATGTTTTCCTGTGTATATTTAGGTGGCGTTAAAAGGTATACTCTGTTTTTAGCGGTTTTCTGGCCTCGTTCTGTGACCAAGCTGGGTTCAGTTTAAGGTATATGTACTTCAAAGATGGCAAATTAGCTTTGATAGAGAATCTGTTTGCTTGCGCCGCTGCTAGTTAACACAGTTTAGGAGAGGAAAAGAAATCGTCTGCAGTTGTCGTTATATATAAACGGAAGGCACACAACCTTGCCGTTGCTAGATTACCAGGCCTACACATTGGCATATGCAGGCTTCAGTTCAGAGGACGTGGCTCCAGTACTATTGGACGTAGACTGAAATGAAGTAGTAACAGAGATGAAAAAAGACGAAGGCAACGGTGCATATTGAGACAGAGGAGACAATGGGCCTCATCGCCGTGCTGCACTGCACTGATAGCTGTTCTTTTGCCTTGACTAGATGACCCGGTTGCGCCGATGGCGCAAGAAGACAGTTAGTGGTGATGTTAGTCATGAGTGAGTAGGAGATTTTATTTAGGCATCAGATGAAACAGGCTAAGATCAGTGTTGAAGTTAAATTGGTTTGAAGTGAAAAGAATGTAATGTTTGATCTGATGGCAGATACAATAGCAGTGTTAAAGTTGGATCTTATGAAGCATAGATTTTATTTTCATGTCTTATAGGGTATGTACTGATGATTATATACAGAGAAATATAAATGTATTTCTTCTGTAGTGCAGTTACAGAAGTAGAAAGAGTATGAACTAAACATAGGAAAATATTTGCATTAAGTAGTATGGATAGATATTATATGGGTCTAAGATGAACATTAAAGGTTCAAAATATATACATAGTGATTAGAAGCCAGTTATTAGTGATGTTAGTAGTGAATAAGTAGGAGATGTAACTACAAATATAATGCAATGTGAATTTATTACAGATAGTAGAGTGAAGTCGATCGTTTTACAGAAACACATATATAGGCAGTGCCAGAGCTTATTTAGTCATCTTAGTCTGACTGTGATTTTCAGAAGGTGTGAACGTACGAATAAGCAGAGTGTCATTGTCGCATAATGCTGGCATGGTATACTTCCATAGGTACTTGAAGGCTCATGTGGAACAATTGATGTGTGACTTTTTTGCAGCGATGAGACGCTTCAATTTTCTGACTTGATCTTTGTAAAGCTTCACTTTGTTACCCCATGTGCAATGATTATCAAAGCTTCAAAAGTAGATGGTGTCGGGTTCCCCTATGAATGATTTTTTAAAATGGCTGGTGTAAGCATAAATATGTACTGGTATTAGAAGATCAAATGAAAACATTGTTTGCACGTACGGATTATGTAGGTCTTGCGTCCAGCCTTCTTCGGTTTTATGGGCTTAATTGCAGGTGCTGATGTTTATAATTAGTAGGAGGTTTTTGAAAGATTAGCATATATAGGAAGACAAATTAAATAAGGCATAATGGTATTACAGTGGCACAGGTGATAGGGCATAATAAATCGATAAGGCCTCCTGGACAAAGATCTAGCACCAACACATGAAACCCAGACAATAAAAACAAGATATACAACGGATTCATATGGCTCCTTGTCTTTCATGGCATCATAAACAATTAGGCGTGCAAATGCAACTGTATATACAATCGGATAACCGATGGAGCACTGTCCGTTTTTTCTCTAGAACACTTCTATTTTCTGCGAACGATACCAATATTTTATTTCTCTCACTACATACTCAGAATCCATTCAAATAGCAACATCAATTAAAAATAGTGGCTTGGTCAATACAACTAAAAATCTAGCACGATATAATGTATAGAGATTAACCAAACATTGGGATCGTAATCAAACATTGTAAACACATATAGACAATAAATAAGAACCTTATTGGGGTTACAAAGAGGATTAATCATAGGAGGGGAAAGGAAGTGAAATTAGTAATTATCTCATACATGAGGAAGGGAAGCAGCGAAAATACACATAACAAAATAGTACCAGCTGCAATATAGGAGCTCCAGGAAAATAAACCCTGCTTCTCTGCATTTTGGATCTAGCTAAAAATGGCAAATTTTAGAAATGCTAAATGTTAGGAACCACTATGTGATTCAGATTAATGTTCTTAAATTATTTTATGTACCAGTTCTCACACTGTCTATCAATCACCTGATATGCTCAATGAATAGCAGAGAAAAATAACTGCAGAGGGGAGTACGCCCTGCTTGTCAACTTAGGTTTCTTTACCTCGGTCGGCTCCTGACATTGTTGTCTTTCCCAGCTTTAGCCTTCTTTTGTCCATAGCAGTAGTAAAATCCTATATGGCTAACGAAATCAAAAGACCCTGTACTAATCTACTGAACTCAACGAAATCAAAAGACCCTTTACTAATCTACTGAACTCAACGAAATCAAAAGAACAAAATAACTATGGGGGTTCACAAAAGACATGGCCCAGTGGTCATATGCAAGGCTTGTGCAGTGAAGCAAAACTAAAAAAATGCACATATGCAAGAATATGCAATACTTATAGTCCTGAACGCCTCCCTCCACCAAATACCCTTCCCGTGGCACTTCTCCACTCTCAAATCCATGTCAAAACCACCAAAATCAGCAACATGCGCATTTCTATTCAGCAAGGAAAGATCATCCTATGTTGAAACCAAAATGCAATAATTCTGAGCTAAATCTTGGATTCACCAAAAAATTAGAGAATTAAAGTAGTCCAAACAAATACTTATAATTATTCAGACAAAAATCATATAGAAATCTTAAGAACAAAAAAAATTCAGAGAACTATAGGGAGAAGAAACACGAACCTGGGTGGGTGCTCGACCAGGATGGGCTCCTGCGTCGTCACTTGCAGCCAACGTCGTCCTCCTGCTGCGGCCGCGGGGACGGTGCCGATGTGCGTGCTATAGAAGGCCACGACCCTATGGTTCTCCCATGTCTGCCTGCTTGCTCCCTGCCTGCTCCACCAAGCGGACAAACCCAATCCTATGGGGAACAAGAAAACGATGAATAGATCGATCTAACTGGCAGCAAACGAACTGATTTTTTTCTGAATCAATTTCAATACAATCAAAAAAATGGAAATGATAAGAGGAGACAGAGACACTCACTTGAGAGCAGCGAGGAAGTAGCAGTAGGGGAAGGAGAGAAAAACAATCCGAAGCGGGTGGAAGTATCCAAAACTACCATTGACGAGGACGCTCAGGCCATCTTCTCACACGCCTTCATCGCCGCCCTGCGTCCCCAGGCGACGCAGCGCTCACGGCGGCCCGCGCTCTAGCTCGCCTCCTTGTCGAGCTCGTCGATGCGGCGTCGCCGCCGCTGGTCTCCCCCGCGCCACCTCCTCTTCCTCTTTTCTCAGTTGATTACCACCGTTGCCATTAGGAACACCTGTAAAATATGTGTTGTCAATTTGACTCCTGAATATCCCACGAGAAATAGCAGCAATAAAAAACGATGAAACATGACTTAAATAGCTCATTTAGTGTCGTAAAAATGGAATGACCATGTCAATAACAGAATAACTAAGCAGGTAACGAACTACCATTAAAAGAACAAGTTGTTGTACAAAATATAATCAATTAGGATGTAAAAACATGAGCAGTATTACTCCTTGTTTTGACACATGGCAGGAGATGGTCAAGAAAGATGAGAAAGATCTAAAACCAGGAGATAGTACATGTGAAGAGAGAAAGAGAGAGGGGGGAAGAGAGCTGGGGAGGAGAAGAGCACCTGCAATGACCGCACATGACACAACTACAGACCTGCGACCAAGCACTGTATATCACAATATGCAATCTATTTTCTATCCTGAACTGCAATTGTGTATGGCAGCAAACAAGATTGGCTAAAAAAAATGTTCACAAGTTGAGATGTATGTATGACTCGGTGGCTTACCCCTGTGGTAATAAGTTGAGAGTGGATTCCACATTAACTTGACGAACTTGCTCTCCTGGCACCCACACCACACATGCATCAAAAAGAAACAAAGAAGCATCCATGAGTGGCAAAGTGAAGGTAACAGCAGTGAATGTAGAGTAGGAGCAAAACAAACCTCGTTTTCCTGGGGCCTAAGATTTGGAGGGCTGCATCTCAGGTTCTCAAAATGAGAACAGGGCAAGTAGAAACCAATCCAATCCAATCCAATCCTGCTGCAGCAGAGAGGAAACTGCACAAGGGCGAACACAAACAGAGCACAACAACAGCCATCTGCGTGCGTGATGAAGCTGAATCAGAGGACCAAATCGAATAGAGAGACAGTCGCATGGAGGAGAAGAGGGACGAGAGGGCACCTTGACGAGCTCCGTGGGGCGTCCAGAGAAGAAGCACACCGACGGGGGACGCAGAAGCCGACCTCCTCTCCCTTGGCGCGAAGGCAAGGATGGTGTCGAGCATGGCCGCCGCCGGTCGGCGCCTCCCTTCTCGGCTTCTTCCCACGGTCTGGGCACGGGAGAGGAAGAGTGGCAGATGGCGACGAGGATGACGAGGGAGATGGTGAGAAGCACGAGGAGGCCGGCGGCATGGTCCCAGGGGCGAATTCCTCCTCTCCTCGAGCACCCGATCCACCCCGCCATCTGTCTTCCTCCCTCGTCTGGCCATGGACTCACCCTCTCCGTTTCTATGAACCCACTCCGCTGTCGCTTGGTGGCCCCCTCTGTCCCTCCGGGCAGACCATGGGCGGACAGACGAGGAGAGGTGTCGAGCTCGTCGATGCGGCGTCGCCGCCGCTGGTCTCCCCCGCGCCACCTCCTCTTCCTCTTTTCTCCCAGCGGCGGCGCAGTCCTCTCGTGGCTTCTTGGTGGTGAGGGCTCGCGGATTGGGGAGGAGAAGAGGAGGCGGCGGACTGGGGAGGAGGAGAGGAGGCGGGGATTGGGGGAGAAGAGGAGGCAGGGGATTGGGGATGAGAGGAGGCTCTCGGTAGGCTAGGGTTTTCACCGCGTTTCGTTTTCTGGAGCTACCGGACCTCAGACACCCACCGTCTCAAGGAAGCGAGCCCACACACGCGATGCCCCACCGGTCATAGAAAGAAACAAGGAGCGCAACGGTGAAAAAAAATGAACGGCCACCAGCCGACAGGAGGGGAAGCTATGAATAGTAAATGAAATCAAACGGCCACAAAGCACAGCGCGCTCGAAGCGCCCTCCGGTGGCCGGGTTGCCCAGACACGTTTACTAGTTAGATTAATTTTGTTGGGGAGTTCACATTCTGAGTAGAACCTCCTGCCATGTTAAATATAGTAGCTAGCAAAATGATGACGGCAGCACAGCAGGTAACACCCACAGTCCCAGAGGACTCGACTGGACTCCAGTCATTGTTAGAGATACACGGGCAAATAAACGACGAAGAACGAAATCAAACACAGGAGACACGCGATTTTAACGTGGAAAACCCCTCCAACACGAAGGAGAAAAAACCACGGGCGCCAGCCAGCAAATCTTCACTATATCAGGGGAGGTTACAAACGCCGGGGATTTACAACTGATCAAATTACCCCGAGCGGCGGCTTACAAGAGGTATATATAACATCGGTGACCTAGGTATATTACTGGATAGCAATTTTAAATATGTTCTAAGTATGAAATATTTAATTACTACTGTGATGCTTTGCTGCAACAGAGAAAGTCAAAGGGGTAGCTTTTCCCGGCGACGGGCCCAAGCCTACCGGCGACGGGCCGGAGCTCCGCTCCGCTCGTCAGAAGTTAGCCTTTATCTTTATACTTGAATTTGGATCACAACATAACAAACTCCACCTTGAGACAAATTCCATCTTGTAGCATGAATGAGAACCTTCTCCCTGAACAACAAAGAAAACACTTTCGGCGCCAAACAGCCACTAGGGCTAATGAGTTATACCAACTAAGTCTGAGCAAAGCTCAAACTTAGCAACAGGAACTGGCTTTGTTAACATATCAACAGGATTATCATGAGTACTAATCTTGCATAGCTTCAGTTTACCTTACTCAACAATGTCTGGAACATAATGGTATTTGACATCAATGTGCTTTGTTCTCTCATGGAACATCTGATCTTTAGTGAGGTATATGGCACTCTGACTGTCACAAAACAGATTAATGCAAGAATTATCTCCACAAAGCTCAGCATACAAACCTTTCAGCCAAACTGACTCTTTACATGCTTCTGCAATAGCCATGTATTCTGCTTCAGTGGTAGATTGGGCAACTACTGGCTGCAGCGTTGCCCTCCAACTCACGGCACAACCATCAACAGTGAACACATAACCTGTAAGAGACCTCCTCTTGTCCAAATCGCTGGAAGCAAAATCTGAATCCACATAGCCAGCTAGTCCCTCACCAGTCTTGCCGAATTTCAAGCAAGCATTAGAAGTGCCACGAAGGTAACTGAAAATTCACTGAACAGCCTTCCAATGTTCTTTACCAGGGTTAGCCATGTATCTACTGATCAAACTCATTGCAAATGACAAATCAGGCCTAGAACACACCATGGCATACATTAAAGAACCGACAGCACTAGAATATGAAACTCTTGACATATACTCAAAATCTTCATCCGTACTAGGACATTGAGAAGATGATAATTTGAAATGAGGAGCAATGAGAGTGCTTACTGACTTAGCATCATGCATGTTAAAACGATGAAGAACTTTCTTAATGTAATTTTGCTGACTAAGAAATAACAAACCAGAATTTCTGTCCCTGATAATCTCCATACCTAGAATTTTCTTAGCAGCACCAAGATCCTTCATCTCAAACTCACTACTTAATTGTGCCTTTAAGGCAGTGATCTCGTTCTTGCCCTTGGCAGCAATCAACGTATCATCAACATATAACAACAAGTATATAGGTGATCCATCAACAAATTTAATGTAAACACAACTATCATATGCAGACCTCTTAAATCCATGTGCTATCATAAATGAATCAAACCTTTTATACCACTGTCTCGGAGACTGTTTCAAACCATATAGGGGACTCTTTAGCTTGCAAACAGATTTCTCCTTACCAGACACTATGAAACCTTCTGGTTGGTCCATGTAAATCTCCTCCTCCAGTTCTCCATGCAGAAAAGCAGTCTTAACATCTAACTGCTCAAGCTCAAGATCATGCATAGCAACAATACCGAAAAATGCACGAATGGAACTATGCTTCACAACTGGTGAGAACACATCATTATAATCAATACCTGGTATCTGACTGAAGCCCTTAGCCACTAACCTTGCCTTAAACCTTGCGGGCTCACTAGGAGACAAACCTTCCTTTCTTTTGAAGATCCATTTGCAGCGAACGCTCTTCTTTTGTTTAGGCAAGCGCACAACATCCCATGTGCCATTTTTCTCAAGTCACTGCATCTCTTCCTACATAGCAGCTATCCACTTCTCGCTGTCACCGGAAACAACGGCTTCAGTGTATGTGAATGGCTCACGGATGTTCTCAACCTATTCTGCACAACTGAAAGCATAATGAACAATGTCACACTCTTCAATTATGCGTTTAGTTTTGTTAATGACTCTCTTTCTCCTGCCAGCTACAAGAGACTGAATTGGTCGCTGCAAAATAGGGGGTGAGTGCTGCACAACATCATCATCATGAACCTGTGTATCTGGAGCATCATCAACATTATCATCAACCTGTGCATCTGGAGCAACATCATCATTATCAACAATTACATTTTCCTCCTCATCAAGGTGCTCCACCCGCACAGTAACTTGTTGTGGCTCTACATCAAAAGTATCTGACGAAGCATCTGTGGACAAATTGTCATGATACATAACAGATTCATTGAAACAACACACCTGCTCATGAAAACCTTATTAGTTTCATGATTCCATAACCTGTATCCCTTTACTCCTGAACCATAACCAACGAACACACACTTAATAGCTCTAGGCTCTAGCTTTTCATTATCAACGTGTGCATATGCAGTGCAACCAAAAACTCTCAACTATGAATAATCAGCTGGTGTACCAGACCATACCTCAATGGGAGTTTTCTTATTAAGTGGAATGGATGGTGACCTGTTGATGAGGTAGCAGGCGGTGGAGGCTGCTTCAACCCAAAAATGTTTGCCCATGCGAGCATTGGACAACATGCAGCGTGGAGATGATGGTTCTGTTCATGGGCTCAGCCACACCATTCTGTTGAGGAGTGTATACGACGGTGTGGTGCCTGACGATGCCCAAGTTTCTGCAATAATTGTTAAAAGCTTTCGAACAGAATTCCATACCATTGTCAGTACAAAGTATTTTTACCTTCCTCTCAGTTTGCCTTTCTACCATAACTTTCCATTCCTTAAAGGCATTAAAAACATCATACTTATTTTTCAGAAAATAATGCCACACTTTTCTGGAGTAGTCATCAATAATTATAAGCATATAACGAGCACCGGCAAGAGAGGGTTTACAGGAAGATCAGCATGTACATAATCTAATATACCTTCTGTGGTATGAACAAAAACATTGAATTTTACCCTCTTGTGCTTACCAAAAATGCAGTGCTCACAGAACTCCAACTCACTCACGTCACAGCCATCCAGAAGTTGCCTCTTGGTCAATTCTGCCATGCCAAGTTTACTCATATGCCCAAGCCACATATGCCAAATATTAGTTCTACTGGATTTATTAGAAGTAACAGCAGCAGTAGCAGTAGCAGTAATAGTGCTTCCTCTAAGAACATATAACTTAGCAGAATTTATGTCACCTATCATATGAACGAGGGAACCTTTCGATACCTTCACAACTCCACCTGAACCGAAGTACTTGTACCCTTTGACGTCAAGAGTACTCAGCGAGATGAGGTTTCTGGCCATGTCTGGTATGTGTCTCACGTCTGTTAACGTGCGTACCATGCCATCATGTGTCCTGATCTGAACAGAACCAATGCCCACAATCTCACGTGGGTTGTCATCTCCCATACGCACAACATCTCCACTCTGCACAAACTCATAAGTACTGAACCAATTTTTGTTACAGCATATATGAAACGAACAGGCAGAATCAAGTATCCATTCATCATGACAAGAAACACAACCAGCAAAAACAACTAGAGCATCATCTGAATCAGACTTATTACCAGATGTAACATTGACCTTACCATCACCATCAGATTTGGTTTTAGGCTTCCGCGTACCGTTTCTTTTCTCCTTATTTTCCAACTTTCAACAGTCATCAATGAGGTGACCCTCTTTCTTACAATACCTGCAGAATTGGTTCTTTCCAGACCCTCTGGACTTCGAACGACTTCTGTCGTTCTTGCTTTTTATCTCTGTTGTTCTTGTAGTATTTCTTCTGCTCAGGCCTGCCTCGTACCTGCAAAGCTTCTCCTTTGGAGGACGATTCCTCAGATTGCAACATATCTTTCATCTTTTCCTTCTATTGAAGGGCCTCATATACTTCCGCAACAGTTAGTTCATCACGGCTATATAATATGGTATCTCAGAAATTTGCAAAGGAACTAGGCAGCGAGCATAAAAGTAGAAGACCTAAATCTTCATCATCATACTTTACCTCCATAGACTGTTAGTCAGACACGATCTCCTTGAAGATCGATAAGTGGTTTAGCACCGAACCACCTTCTTGCAACTTGTGCGTGAACAACTTCATCTTCATGTGCATCTTACTGGTCAGATCCTTGGACATGCAGATCGACTCCAGTTTGAGCCAGAGGGCTGCTGCAGTTTTCTCCTCTAGCACTTCTTGCAAAAAATTGTTAGATAGATGAAGATGAATCATAGACATAGCCTTACGGTCTTTCCGCTTCTCATCATCGGTCCATGTCTTTTGTTCTTTGCCACCGAAGCCATCTAGCGCCTCGTCCAGATCGGGATGCGCCAGCACTGCACGCATCTTCACTTGCCATAGGGAAAACGTCGTGTTGTAATCCAGCAGCGAAAGATCGAACTTCATCGATGCCATGTCGTCGAAACCCTAGACAGAAACAAGGCTCTGATGCCACTTGTTAGAGATACGACGGGCAAATAAACGACGAATAACAAAATCAAATACAGGAGACACACTCTCCTGTGTTTGATTTCGTTCTTCGTCGTTTAACAGTCATGCCCATATGGAAAATGATAGATCGATGGGAATTCTAACTCTGAATGTCCGAGTGAAGTTTCAGACTTGCTGCAGTTCAGTCCCAAGTGACAAAACAAAGAACCAACCAACTGTTAGGCAACAAGCAAGCAGGGCCTAATGTACATACACGACCAAACTCACAAGTGACAACTCCATACATAATGACAGAGAACTATACATAACAAGGTGCTACGATGAAACATGAATAAAAATACAGTAACGGGACACTGTTTTGAATTATCCCCTTTTTGCTACAAATTAATCATAAAATGTACCTAAATATAGGGAGGGGAGCGCTGTTATTTTTAGCTTCTCGAAGGTGCTGGTATTCATGTACAAAGGGGGGCAGGACATGCATTGATAAATATGCCATTGCTGTTTTTGTAGGGTTTTATCTGTTCAATATATGATCCTTCAGGAGTGTGGCACAACCAATACTACTGTTGGAATCAGCCAGAACCCAAAGTCGTGCTGTGCCCATAGCTATGTGCCCGCCTGCCTGCCGTGTTCTAGTGATTTGAGTGGAGAAATTAGTGAAGCAAAGCTTGGTAGTGATGGTGCACTACACCGTATCAATTAATTAATTAGTGGAGAAATTAGTGGGCATGTAACGGTGGGTGACTGATTGTCGCAAGCTTTTTTTGGCCTAACATTCCACGTTTGGACGGAAAAAGGTATGATTGACCAACGCGTAACAGCGGAGAGGGTGGTCATTCTTGATGTGAGTGAAGTGCATTCAGAAATCTCCCATGATGTATATGTGCGCCAACCCAGTGCTCCCCACAAAAAAGAAAAGTGCCGTATACACATGCATCCATCCAGCCATCATCAGTCGTCCAGCACCCTGGCCGGCTGTCAATGCCATGGCAATCCAATGCATGCTCTTCCTCGTGTCTCTGAGCCTGCTGCTACTGGCAGCCGCTGGCCACAGAGAAGAAGCACAAGCACATGCACTCCTCCGATGGAAGTCCACGCTGCTCAACTCCTCCTCTTTGTCCTCGTGGTCGCACGCCAAACCGGTCTGTTCTTCTTGGTACGGTGTAATATGTGACGCAAACGGCCATGTTACCCAGCTTGAGCTTTCAATGTGCAACCTCAACGGCACGCTTGACACCTTGTACTCCGCCGCACTCCAGAGCCTCACCGTGCTCAGCCTCTACGACAACAACCTCATCGGCACCATCCCGGTGAACATCTCCCTATTTCACAACCTCACCGTTCTGTACTTGGACATCAACAACTTTGTCGGTCCCATACCCTGCCAATTCAGCAAACTCAAGCACTTGACGGGCCTTGATCTGTCTAGCAACTGGCTATCTGGGCCAATACCACAGTCGCTCTCAGTGCTCACATCACTAGAGTCTCTGAGTCTTGGCCAGAACAATCTTACCAGAGGAATCCCAGAGGAGCTCGGGGTGCTGCATAGTTTGAAACTGCTTGAACAGAACAGGAACTCGCTCTGTGGACCGATCCCAACATCACTTGGGCAGCTTCGGATGCTAAGACGGTTGGACATAAGTGGAAATCATTAAAGTTCAACTATCCCTTCCGAGCTGGGCAACCTTACTCAGCTCTACGAAATAGACCTGTCCTGGAACAAGCTCTGTGGAGGTTTACCCACAACCTTCTCAATGTTGCAAAACTTGGATCTGCTTGCGATGGGGAACAACAATCTCAACGGCAGCATTCCACAAGAATTTTTCACAAACTGGGCCTGCCTCGGAGTGTTCGATATAACAAACAACTCTTTCACCGGAAGCATTCCATCAGAGATCGTTTGGTGGGAGAATCTGTATTGGCTGTACCTCTCTGGCAACGTTTTCATCGGCATGATCCCCACTGAGCTAGTAAGCATGGAATACTTGGATATGCTGGACCTGTCCAATAATCATCTTAATGGCATGATACCATCAGAGATTGGCAACGTGTCACTAGGAATCCTGGACCTTAGCTCCAACCAGTTGGACGGTAAGATTCTTACTATGAACCCCGAAAGTGCTATTGTCTTCTCCTTGTCTGGAAACAGATTTACAGGCATTATTGACTGGAATTTCTGTCAGCTATCTGCTTTACAGTTCTTGGATCTATCAGACAATCTGTTGTCTGGAGTTATCCCTAATTGCCTTTGGAACTTGCCGAATCTTGCGTACCTGGATTTATCAAGCAATGCTATTGATGGAGAAGTTCCAATCTCAGTACACAATATTTCTCCACTGCGTTCACTACATCTATCTAACAACCACTTCACGGGATGCTTTCCCTCTATTGTAAGGAACTTCAGAAACCTAATCACTCTAGATCTTGGTGGTAACAAGTTTTCCGGTGTAATTCCTGCATGGATAGGGGAAAGCAATCCTTTGCTAAGGGTTCTCCGACTACGATCAAATATGTTCCATGGAAGCATTCCTCATGAGGTTACACAGCTCACTCGTCTCCAAATACTTGACCTAGCTGAAAACAATCTGACAGGCTGCATACCAGTTGGTTTTGCCAGCTTTACTCAAAAGATATGGCCAGAACGGACCTCGCCATGGATGGATATGAGCTCTACGTCCTACTCAACTGATGGCCAGCTTGACATAATCTGGAAGGGGCAAGATTATACTTTCCATAGAACAATTTGGCTTATGACTGTCATTGATCTATCAAGCAACTCTCTTTCCGGTGAGATCCCCACAGAGTTACTTAATCTTCATGAGATTCGATTCCTCAACTTGTCAAGAAATAACTTTTCCGGTGGCATCCCAAACAACATTGGCAACATGACAGATATGGAGTCCCTTGATTTCTCTTGGAATAAGCTCTCAGGTCCCATTCCATCAAGCATATCAGACTTGATGTACTTGAGCTCACTTAATCTCTCCAACAACCTTCTTTCAGGAGAGATACCTGATGGTAATCAACTTCAAACGCTCAATGACCCATCGATTTATAGCCACAACCAGGGACTCTGTGGCTGCCCCCGAGCATTGCATGTACCAATGGTTCGAGTGGTACAACAACACTCTACGGTGTAAAGGAGCATCACCAAGAACTTGATGCCGTCTGGCTGTACTACTCGGTGGTCGTTGGAATTGTCTTTGGTTTCTGTTTATGGTTTGGAACATTGTTTTTCTGGAAGCGTTGGGGGTTCGCTTTCTTCCATTCCATCGGCGCCGTGCAGCAGAAAGTTACGAAGAAGATGAAGCATACATGATGGAATGGAAGCCCGTCTGGAGTTTTGCTCTCAAACAGTTGCCATTATCTGCAATGGATATGCATGTGTATTATTACCGACATGCATGTATTATTATTATTTTTTCGAAACGGACATGTATTATTATTTATTACCGACGCCCCTCCTTGTTTATTTTCAGCAATAAAGTACAATCATCAAATCTTGTGTGCACAGGATTGGCTTATACTAGATCTTATGATGAAGCTAGTTTCACGCGTACTAGTATTGTAATGAGCAGAAGTTTTCGCAAGTAAATGTACCTTTCGTTGCGAGTTTATGTTGTACCTACTTGCACGCAGCAATCTTTCAGAGGAAAAAGCAGGGCAATCTCCCTTGAGAATCTTTCTACCTGATAAATAGTTTCATTCCTTTGTGCTGATTTCTGTAAGTCGGTCTATCAGAATCTCTGAAATTTTCATAAGTACTTGGTGAATATTTCTAGGATTGATAGGAAGCAGTCTATAGCTCTAGTCTAGCTCTAGCACTCGTGAAATTTCCATAAGTACATTTCTAGCTTTGCTTGCATGGTTCTTGCATTCTAGCTCTAGTCTACTAACCAACAGTTGATGGTCAGCACCTTCGTTATCCGGCAGGCCGGTGATCTGATCATGGCAAAGGTTGGCGATATATGGTTTCTTAAAAGTTTCCCGAACAGTAAAAGGGGTTGCATATGGATAAGAAAGAACGCAGACGATAACGATGAAGATGTATTCGTGGAAATAAGGAAACCTCACCTTTGGGCTGGGACAACGTCTGAAGAAATGTTTGTCATCACAGTCCCACGCTGAAGTCACGCTGAAGTCATGGATTGGCTGTGACTGCAGATTTGCCTTGGTGTCAACTCTCTTGTGGCCTTGTGGGAGTATGGATTGATGTATCTCTGAAGCTGTCATTGCGATACCCTGCTTGCAGTTTTTTTTTTTTGATATCCTGCTTATCTCATCAAGGACATGTACGATAATGTTGTGACAAGTGTTCGAACAAGTGATGGCGACACTGATGACTTCCCGATTAAGATAGGACTGCATCAAGGGTCAGCTTTGAGCCCTTATCTTTTTGTCTTGGTGATGGATGAGGTCACAAGGGATATACAAGGAGATATCCCATGGTGTATGCTCTTTGCGGACGATGTGGTGCTAGTCGATAAGAGTCGGACGGGGGTCAACAGGAAGTTGGAGTTATGGAGGCAAACTTTGGAATCGAAAGATTTTAGACTTAGTAGGACTAAAACCGAGTACATGAGGTGCGCTTTCGGTACTACTAGGCACGAGGAGGAGGAGGATGTTAGCCTTGATGGGCAGGTGGTGCCGCAGAAGGACACCTTTCGATATTTGGGGTCAATGTTGCAGAAGGATGGGGATATCGATGAAGATGTGAACCATCGAATTAAAGCCGGATGGATGAAGTGGCGCCAAGCTTCTAGCATTCTCTGTCACAAGAGGGTGCCACAAAAGCTAAAAGGCAAGTTCTATAGGACGGCGGTTCGACCCGCAATGTTGTATGGCGCTGAGTGTTGGCCGACTAAAAGGCGACATGTGCAACAGTTAGGTGTGGCGGAGATGCGCATGTTGAGATGGATGTGTGACCACACAAGGAAGGACCGAATCCTGAATGATGATATACGAGATAGAGTTGGGGTAGCGCCAATTGAAGAGAAGCTTGTCCAACATCGTCTGAGATGGTTTGGACATATTCAGCGCAGGCCTCCAGAAGCCCCAGTACATAGCGGACGGCTAAAGCGTGCTGATAATGTCAAAAGAGGCCGGGGTAGACCGAACTTGACATGTGAAGAGTCCGTAAAGAGAGACCTGAAGGATTGGAGCATCACCAAAGAACTAGCCATTGACAGGGGTGCGTGGAAGCTTGCTATCCATGTGCCAGAACCATGAGTTGGTCGCGAGATCTTATGGGTTTCACCTCTAGCCTACCCCAACTTGTTTGGGACTAAAGGCTTTGTTGTTGTTGTTTGATATCCTGCTTGCAGTTGCCGCAGCAGATGTACAGGGAGAAGACATACGGGGAGCCCAATACGTACATACATACATACATACATAAGTTCCTAGGCGTCACAAGTCAATCGAGAAGATTGAAAAAAAATGTATATTTATTTGCTATAAGGTCGGAGTCACTACCGGAATAATACAATATGCCGACGGACATAAGTCGACGGCCTTGGAAAAACCGTCGGCAAACCTCGAACTATGCCGTCGGCAGCCGTCGGCAAAGCTTCATATATGCCGACGGTAGCCGTTGGCGTACGTTTTGCCACGTGGCCCTGGCGACCCATTCGCTGACGGATGGCTGACACCATCAGATCTATGCCGACGGCCCTAACGGCGGCCGTCGGCATAGATTTTATCTCTATTATTTTTAATTTTTAATCATTTTTTTAAATTAAAATTTGATTAATTTAAATCTGACTTATCTAACTTAAAACATATACAAATTATATATCGATTTGGGACAGAATTTTTCATAGATTATGAATATACACTTTGTTTCTGTTTTTGAATATGTTAAAAATGCGACCTCATGTACTTTTGCAAATAGGTCCTTATACTTTATTAAAATCACAAGTAATTCATACTTGCATTGATTTTGATAAATTTTATATGTTTTTTTATCAGAATCTTGAAAGGATTCTGTTGGTATACTATGTTTTCAAATTTGAACAAACTAAAATCATGTTTGCTTCAAATTTACAGAAAACATCCTCTTTTTTTGATTTTTTTTATATTTTTCATTCCTTGGCCAAACGAGATAAATTTTATATCTACATGCATCATATAGTTTCTAGGATTGTGGGATGTTTAAACAGCCAATACCCAGCTCCGAAGTGTGACCCCCTTCACGGACGGCACTACCGTCTGCACTTAGAGGGGGAAACTACCACGGAGGGTCAACCCGGAGGGAATCTTGTGATAGGTTGGACTCAAACTTTGTTTTTAAATGTTCCTATGGGCTAACCTACCATAACCAAGTAGAAAAGTCCATTGGTTAAAGACTGTCCGGTGAAAGTCAAAGGGGGTAGTTTTCCCGGTCATACTGGCTAGGGTTAGGCCGCTCCGAGGTCTTTGGAGGGTAGCAATGTCACCAAAACTTGCATTGAGTCCTCATACATGTCTAAAAGTGTGGTGGGAGGTTTAAACACCCAACACACAGCTCCAAAGTGTGACCCCCTTCACGGACGGCGATAACACCGAAGTAACGTTTAGCAATTTTGTTGTTGTATGAATATTTCTGAATAATCAGAATGCAATAAAATCCTGAAATTGTTACATGGTACAAACACATGAGATATATGCTATGTGATAATTTTTCATAGTTTTTAAAGATGTAGAAGTATCTTACTTAATTCCTCTTTACAGATTGTTCTTTACTCCGATTGTTGTTATAGTTGCATTGGTTGCTCATGATTGTTTGTTTAATGTTTATATTACTGGATAGCAATTTTAAATATGTTCTAAGTATGAAATATTTAATTACTACGGTGATGCTTTGCTGCAACAGAGAAAGTCAAAGGGGTAGCTTTTCCCGGCGACGGGCCCAAGCCTACCGGCGACGGGCCGGAGCTCCGCTCCGCTCGTCAGAAGTTAGCCTTTATCTTTATACTTGAATTTGGATCACAACATAACAAACTCCACCTTGAGACAAATTCCATCTTGTAGCATGAATGAGAACCTTCTCCCTGAACAACAAAGAAAACACTTTCGGCGCCAAACAGCCACTAGGGCTAATGAGTTATACCAACTAAGTCTGAGCAAAGCTCAAACTTAGCAACAGGAACTGGCTTTGTTAACATATCAACAGGATTATCATGAGTACTAATCTTGCATAGCTTCAGTTTACCTTACTCAACAATGTCTGGAACATAATGGTATTTGACATCAATGTGCTTTGTTCTCTCATGGAACATCTGATCTTTAGTGAGGTATATGGCACTCTGACTGTCACAAAACAGATTAATGCAAGAATTATCTCCACAAAGCTCAGCATACAAACCTTTCAGCCAAACTGACTCTTTACATGCTTCTGCAATAGCCATGTATTCTGCTTCAGTGGTAGATTGGGCAACTACTGGCTGCAGCGTTGCCCTCCAACTCACGGCACAACCATCAACAGTGAACACATAACCTGTAAGAGACCTCCTCTTGTCCAAATCGCTGGAAGCAAAATCTGAATCCACATAGCCAGCTAGTCCCTCACCAGTCTTGCCGAATTTCAAGCAAGCATTGGAAGTGCCACGAAGGTAACTGAAAATTCACTGAACAGCCTTCCAATGTTCTTTACCAGGGTTAGCCATGTATCTACTGATCAAACTCATTGCAAATGACAAATCAGGCCTAGAACACACCATGGCATACATTAAAGAACCGACAGCACTAGAATATGAAACTCTTGACATATACTCAAAATCTTCATCCGTACTAGGACATTGAGAAGATGATAATTTGAAATGAGGAGCAATGAGAGTGCTTACTGACTTAGCATCATGCATGTTAAAACGATGAAGAACTTTCTTAATGTAATTTTGCTGACTAAGAAATAACAAACCAGAATTTCTGTCCCTGATAATCTCCATACCTAGAATTTTCTTAGCAGCACCAAGATCCTTCATCTCAAACTCACTACTTAATTGTGCCTTTAAGGCAGTGATCTCGTTCTTGCCCTTGGCAGCAATCAACGTATCATCAACATATAACAACAAGTATATAGGTGATCCATCAACAAATTTAATGTAAACACAACTATCATATGCAGACCTCTTAAATCCATGTGCTATCATAAATGAATCAAACATTTTATACCACTGTCTCGGAGACTGTTTCAAACCATATAGGGGACTCTTTAGCTTGCAAACAGATTTCTCCTTACCAGACACTATGAAACCTTCTGGTTGGTCCATGTAAATCTCCTCCTCTAGTTCTCCATGCAGAAAAGCAGTCTTAACATCTAACTGCTCAAGCTCAAGATCATGCATAGCAACAATACCGAAAAATGCACGAATGGAACTATGCTTCACAACTGGTGAGAACACATCATTATAATCAATACCTGGTATCTGACTGAAGCCCTTAGCCACTAACCTTGCCTTAAACCTTGCGGGCTCACTAGGAGACAAACCTTCCTTTCTTTTGAAGATCCATTTGCAGCGAACGCTCTTCTTTTGTTTAGGCAAGCGCACAACATCCCATGTGCCATTTTTCTCAAGTCACTGCATCTCTTCCTACATAGCAGCTATCCACTTCTCGCTGTCACCGGAAACAACGGCTTCAGTGTATGTGAATGGCTCATGGATGTTCTCAACCTATTCTGCACAACTGAAAGCATAATGAACAATGTCACACTCTTCAATTATGCGTTTAGTTTTGTTAATGACTCTCTTTCTCCTGCCAGCTACAAGAGACTGAATTGGTCGCTGCAAAATAGGGGGTGAGTGCTGCACAACATCATCATCATGAACCTGTGTATCTGGAGCATCATCAACATTATCATCAACCTGTGCATCTGGAGCAACATCATCATTATCAACAATTACATTTTCCTCCTCATCAAGGTGCTCCACCCGCACAGTAACTTGTTGTGGCTCTACATCAAAAGTATCTGACGAAGCATCTGTGGACAAATTGTCATGATACATAACAGATTCATTGAAACAACACACCTGCTCATGAAAACCTTATTAGTTTCATGATTCCATAACCTGTATCCCTTTACTCCTGAACCATAACCAACGAACACACACTTAATAGCTCTAGGCTCTAGCTTTTCATTATCAACGTGTGCATATGCAGTGCAACCAAAAACTCTCAACTATGAATAATCAGCTGGTGTACCAGACCATACCTCAATGGGAGTTTTCTTATTAAGTGGAATGGATGGTGACCTGTTGATGAGGTAGCAGGCGGTGGAGGCTGCTTCAACCCAAAAATGTTTGCCCATGCGAGCATTGGACAACATGCAGCGTGGAGATGATGGTTCTGTTCATGGGCTCAGCCACACCATTCTGTTGAGGAGTGTATACGACGGTGTGGTGCCTGACGATGCCCAAGTTTCTGCAATAATTGTTAAAAGCTTTCGAACAGAATTCCATACCATTGTCAGTACAAAGTATTTTTACCTTCCTCTCAGTTTGCCTTTCTACCATAACTTTCCATTCCTTAAAGGCATTAAAAACATCATACTTATTTTTCAGAAAATAATGCCACACTTTTCTGGAGTAGTCATCAATAATTATAAGCATATAACGAGCACCGGCAAGAGAGGGTTTACAGGAAGATCAGCATGTACATAATCTAATATACCTTCTGTGGTATGAACAAAAACATTGAATTTTACCCTCTTGTGCTTACCAAAAATGCAGTGCTCACAGAACTCCAACTCACTCACGTCACAGCCATCCAGAAGTTGCCTCTTGGTCAATTCTGCCATGCCAAGTTTACTCATATGCCCAAGCCACATATGCCAAATATTAGTTCTACTGGATTTATTAGAAGTAACAGCAGCAGTAGCAGTAGCAGTAATAGTGCTTCCTCTAAGAACATATAACTTAGCAGAATTTATGTCACCTATCATATGAACGAGGGAACCTTTCGATACCTTCACAACTCCACCTGAACCGAAGTACTTGTACCCTTTGACGTCAAGAGTACTCAGCGAGATGAGGTTTCTGGCCATGTCTGGTATGTGTCTCACGTCTGTTAACGTGCGTACCATGCCATCATGTGTCCTGATCTGAACAGAACCAATGCCCACAATCTCACGTGGGTTGTCATCTCCCATACGCACAACATCTCCACTCTGCACAAACTCATAAGTACTGAACCAATTTTTGTTACAGCATATATGAAACGAACAGGCAGAATCAAGTATCCATTCATCATGACAAGAAACACAACCAGCAAAAACAACTAGAGCATCATCTGAATCAGACTTATTACCAGATGTAACATTGACCTTACCATCACCATCAGATTTGGTTTTAGGCTTCCGCGTACCGTTTCTTTTCTCCTTATTTTCCAACTTTCAACAGTCATCAATGAGGTGACCCTCTTTCTTACAATACCTGCAGAATTGGTTCTTTCCAGACCCTCTGGACTTCGAACGACTTCTGTCGTTCTTGCTTTTTATCTCTGTTGTTCTTGTAGTATTTCTTCTGCTCAGGCCTGCCTCGTACCTGCAAAGCTTCTCCTTTGGAGGACGATTCCTCAGATTGCAACATATCTTTCATCTTTTCCTTCTATTGAAGGGCCTCATATACTTCCGCAACAGTTAGTTCATCACGGCTATATAATATGGTATCTCAGAAATTTGCAAAGGAACTAGGCAGCGAGCATAAAAGTAGAAGACCTAAATCTTCATCATCATACTTTACCTCCATAGACTGTTAGTCAGACACGATCTCCTTGAAGATCGATAAGTGGTTTAGCACCGAACCACCTTCTTGCAACTTGTGCGTGAACAACTTCATCTTCATGTGCATCTTACTGGTCAGATCCTTGGACATGCAGATCGACTCCAGTTTGAGCCAGAGGGCTGCTGCAGTTTTCTCCTCTAGCACTTCTTGCAAAAAATTGTTAGATAGATGAAGATGAATCATAGACATAGCCTTACGGTCTTTCCGCTTCTCATCATCGGTCCATGTCTTTTGTTCTTTGCCACCGAAGCCATCTAGCGCCTCGTCCAGATCGGGATGCGCCAGCACTGCACGCATCTTCACTTGCCATAGGGAAAACGTCGTGTTGTAATCCAGCAGCGAAAGATCGAACTTCATCGATGCCATGTCGTCGAAACCCTAGACAGAAACAAGGCTCTGATGCCACTTGTTAGAGATACGACGGGCAAATAAACGACGAATAACGAAATCAAATACAGGAGACACACTCTCCTGTGTTTGATTTCGTTCTTCGTCGTTTAACAGTCATGCCCATATGGAAAATGATAGATCGATGGGAATTCTAACTCTGAATGTCCGAGTGAAGTTTCAGACTTGCTGCAGTTCAGTCCCAAGTGACAAAACAAAGAACCAACCAACTGTTAGGCAACAAGCAAGCAGGGCCTAATGTACATACACGACCAAACTCACAAGTGACAACTCCATACATAATGACAGAGAACTATACATAACAAGGTGCTACGATGAAACATGAATAAAAATACAGTAACGGGACACTGTTTTGAATTATCCCCTTTTTGCTACAAATTAATCATAAAATGTACCTAAATATAGGGAGGGGAGCGCTGTTATTTTTAGCTTCTCGAAGGTGCTGGTATTCATGTACAAAGGGGGGCAGGACATGCATTGATAAATATGCCATTGCTGTTTTTGTAGGGTTTTATCTGTTCAATATATGATCCTTCAGGAGTGTGGCACAACCAATACTACTGTTGGAATCAGCCAGAACCCAAAGTCGTGCTGTGCCCATAGCTATGTGCCCGCCTGCCTGCCGTGTTCTAGTGATTTGAGTGGAGAAATTAGTGAAGCAAAGCTTGGTAGTGATGGTGCACTACACCGTATCAATTAATTAATTAGTGGAGAAATTAGTGGGCATGTAACGGTGGGTGACTGATTGTCGCAAGCTTTTTTTGGCCTAACATTCCACGTTTGGACGGAAAAAGGTATGATTGACCAACGCGTAACAGCGGAGAGGGTGGTCATTCTTGATGTGAGTGAAGTGCATTCAGAAATCTCCCATCATGTATATGTGCGCCAACCCAGTGCTCCCCACAAAAAAGAAAAGTGCCGTATACACATGCATCCATCCAGCCATCATCAGTCGTCCAGCACCCTGGCCGGCTGTCAATGCCATGGCAATCCAATGCATGCTCTTCCTCGTGTCTCTGAGCCTGCTGCTACTGGCAGCCGCTGGCCACAGAGAAGAAGCACAAGCACATGCACTCCTCCGATGGAAGTCCACGCTGCTCAACTCCTCCTCTTTGTCCTCGTGGTCGCACGCCAAACCGGTCTGTTCTTCTTGGTACGGTGTAATATGTGACGCAAACGGCCATGTTACCCAGCTTGAGCTTTCAATGTGCAACCTCAACGGCACGCTTGACACCTTGTACTCCGCCGCACTCCAGAGCCTCACCGTGCTCAGCCTCTACGACAACAACCTCATCGGCACCATCCCGGTGAACATCTCCCTATTTCACAACCTCACCGTTCTGTACTTGGACATCAACAACTTTGTCGGTCCCATACCCTGCCAATTCAGCAAACTCAAGCACTTGACGGGCCTTGATCTGTCTAGCAACTGGCTATCTGGGCCAATACCACAGTCGCTCTCAGTGCTCACATCACTAGAGTCTCTGAGTCTTGGCCAGAACAATCTTACCAGAGGAATCCCAGAGGAGCTCGGGGTGCTGCATAGTTTGAAACTGCTTGAACAGAACAGCAACTCGCTCTGTGGACCGATCCCAACATCACTTGGGCAGCTTCGGATGCTAAGACGGTTGGACATAAGTGGAAATCATTAAAGTTCAACTATCCCTTCCGAGCTGGGCAACCTTACTCAGCTCTACGAAATAGACCTGTCCTGGAACAAGCTCTGTGGAGGTTTACCCACAACCTTCTCAATGTTGCAAAACTTGGATCTGCTTGCGATGGGGAACAACAATCTCAACGGCAGCATTCCACAAGAATTTTTCACAAACTGGGCCAGCCTCGGAGTGTTCGATATAACAAACAACTCTTTCACCGGAAGCATTCCATCAGAGATCGTTTGGTGGGAGAATCTGTATTGGCTGTACCTCTCTGGCAACGTTTTCATCGGCATGATCCCCACTGAGCTAGTAAGCATGGAATACTTGGATATGCTGGACCTGTCCAATAATCATCTTAATGGCATGATACCATCAGAGATTGGCAACGTGTCACTAGGAATCCTGGACCTTAGCTCCAACCAGTTGGACGGTAAGATTCTTACTATGAACCCCGAAAGTGCTATTGTCTTCTCCTTGTCTGGAAACAGATTTACAGGCATTATTGACTGGAATTTCTGTCAGCTATCTGCTTTACAGTTCTTGGATCTATCAGACAATCTGTTGTCTGGAGTTATCCCTAATTGCCTTTGGAACTTGCCGAATCTTGCGTACCTGGATTTATCAAGCAATGCTATTGATGGAGAAGTTCCAATCTCAGTACACAATATTTCTCCACTGCGTTCACTACATCTATCTAACAACCACTTCACGGGATGCTTTCCCTCTATTGTAAGGAACTTCAGAAACCTAATCACTCTAGATCTTGGTGGTAACAAGTTTTCCGGTGTAATTCCTACTTGGATAGGGGCAAGCAATCCTTCGCTAAGGGTTATCCGACTACGATCAAATATGTTCCACTGAAGTATTCCTCATGAGGTTACACAACTCATTCGTCTCCAAATACTTGACCTAGCTGAAAACAATCTGACAGGCTGCATACCAGTTAGTTCTGCCAGCTTTACTCACAGGAAATGGCCAGAACGGACCTCGCTAGGGATGGATCTGAGGTCTATGTCCTACTCAATTGATGGCCAGCTTGACATAATCTGGAAGGGGCAAGATTATACTTTCCATAGAACAATTTGGCTTATGACTGTCATTGATCTATCAAGCAACTCTCTTTCCGGTGAGATCCCCACAGAGTTACTTAATCTTCATGAGATTCGATTCCTCAACTTGTCAAGAAATAACTTTTCCGGTGGCATCCCAAACAACATTGGCAACATGACAGATATGGAGTCCCTTGATTTCTCTTGGAATAAGCTCTCAGGTCCCATTCCATCAAGCATATCAGACTTGATGTACTTGAGCTCACTTAATCTCTCCAACAACCTTCTTTCAGGAGAGATACCTGATGGTAATCAACTTCAAACGCTCAATGACCCATCGATTTATAGCCACAACCAGGGACTCTGTGGCTGCCCCCGAGCATTGCATGTACCAATGGTTCGAGTGGTACAACAACACTCTACGGTGTAAAGGAGCATCACCAAGAACTTGATGCCGTCTGGCTGTACTACTCGGTGGTCGTTGGAATTGTCTTTGGTTTCTGTTTATGGTTTGGAACATTGTTTTTCTGGAAGCGTTGGGGGTTCGCTTTCTTCCATTCCATCGGCGTCGTGCAGCAGAAAGTTACGAAGAAGATGAAGCATACATGATGGAATGGAAGCCCGTCTGGAGTTTTGCTCTCAAGCAGTTGCCATTATCTGCAATGGATATGCATGTGTATTATTACCGACATGCATGTATTATTATTATTTTTTCGAAACGGACATGTATTATTATTTATTACCGACGCCCCTCCTTGTTTATTTTCAGCAATAAAGTACAATCATCAAATCTTGTGTGCACAGGATTGGCTTATACTAGATCTTATGATGAAGCTAGTTTCACGCGTACTAGTATTGTAATGAGCAGAAGTTTTCGCAAGTAAATGTACCTTTCGTTGCGAGTTTATGTTGTACCTACTTGCACGCAGCAATCTTTCAGAGGAAAAAGCAAGGCAATCTCCCTTGAGAATCTTTCTACCTGATAAATAGTTTCATTCCTTTGTGCTGATTTCTGTAAGTCGGTCTATCAGAATCTCTGAAATTTTCATAAGTACTTGGTGAATATTTCTAGGATTGATAGGAAGCAGTCTATAGCTCTAGTCTAGCTCTAGCACTCGTGAAATTTCCATAAGTACATTTCTAGCTTTGCTTGCATGGTTCTTGCATTCTAGCTCTAGTCTACTAACCAACAGTTGATGGTCAGCACCTTCGTTATCCGGCAGGCCGGTGATCTGATCATGGCAAAGGTTGGCGATATATGGTTTCTTAAAAGTTTCCCGAACAGTAAAAGGGGTTGCATATGGATAAGAAAGCACGCAGACGATAACGATGAAGATGTATTCGTGGAAATAAGGAAACCTCACCTTTGGGCTGGGACAGCGTCTGAAGAAATGTTTGTCATCACAGTCCCACGCTGAAGTCATGGATTGGCTGTGACTGCAGATTTGCCTTGGTGTCAACTCTCTTGTGGCCTTGTGGGAGTATGCATTGATGTATCTCTGAAGCTGTCATTGCGATACCCTGCTTGCAGTTTTTTTTTTTTGATATCCTGCTTACCTCATCAAGGACATGTACGATAATGTTGTGACAAGTGTTCGAACAAGTGATGGCGACACTGATGACTTCCCGATTAAGATAGGACTGCATCAAGGGTCAGCTTTGAGCCCTTATCTTTTTGTCTTGGTGATGGATGAGGTCACAAGGGATATACAAGGAGATATCCCATGGTGTATGCTCTTTGCGGACGATGTGGTGCTAGTCGATAAGAGTCGGACGGGGGTCAACAGGAAGTTGGAGTTATGGAGGCAAACTTTGGAATCGAAAGGTTTTAGACTTAGTAGGACTAAAACCGAGTACATGAGGTGCGCTTTCGGTACTACTAGGCACGAGGAGGAGGAGGATGTTAGCCTTGATGGGCAGGTGGTGCCGCAGAAGGACACCTTTCGATATTTGGGGTCAATGTTGCAGAAGGATGGGGATATCGATGAAGATGTGAACCATCGAATTAAAGCCGGATGGATGAAGTGGCGCCAAGCTTCTAGCATTCTCTGTGACAAGAGGGTGCCACAAAAGCTAAAAGGCAAGTTCTATAGGACGGCGGTTCGACCCGCAATGTTGTATGGCGCTGAGTGTTGGCCGACTAAAAGGCGACATGTGCAACAGTTAGGTGTGGCGGAGATGCGCATGTTGAGATGGATGTGTGACCACACAAGGAAGGACCGAATCCGGAATGATGATATACGAGATAGAGTTGGGGTAGCGCCAATTGAAGAGAAGCTTGTCCAACATCGTCTGAGATGGTTTGGACATATTCAGCGCAGGCCTCCAGAAGCCCCAGTACATAGCGGACGGCTAAAGCGTGCTGATAATGTCAAAAGAGGCCGGGGTAGACCGAACTTGACATGGGAAGAGTCCGTAAAGAGAGACCTGAAGGATTGGAGCATCACCAAAGAACTAGCCATGGACAGGGGTGCGTGGAAGCTTGCTATCCATGTGCCAGAACCATGAGTTGGTCGCGAGATCTTATGGGTTTCACCTCTAGCCTACCCCAACTTGTTTGGGACTAAAGGCTTTGTTGTTGTTGTTTGATATCCTGCTTGCAGTTGCCGCAGCAGATGTACAGGGAGAAGACATACGGGGAGCCCAATACGTACATACATACATACATACATAAGTTCCTAGGCGTCACAAGTCAATCGAGAAGATTGAAAAAAAAATGTATATTTATTTGCTATAAGGTCGGAGTCACTACCGGAATAATACAATATGCCGACGGACATAAGTCGACGGCCTTGGAAAAACCGTCGGCAAACCTCGAACTATGCCGACGGCAGCCGTCGGCAAAGCTTCATATATGCCGACGGTAGCCGTTGGCGTACGTTTTGCCACGTGGCCCTGGCGACCCATTCGCTGACGGATGGCTGACACCATCAGATCTATGCCGACGACCCTAACGGCGGCCGTCGGCATAGATTTTATCTCTATTATTTTTAATTTTTAATCATTTTTTTAAATTAAAATTTGATTAATTTAAATCTGACTTATCTAACTTAAAACATATACAAATTATATATCGATTTGGGACAGAATTTTTCATAGATTATGAATATACACTTTGTTTCTGTTTTTGAATATGTTAAAAATGCGACCTCATGTACTTTTGCAAATAGGTCCTTATACTTTATTAAAATCACAAGTAATTCATACTTGCATTGATTTTGATAAATTTTATATGTTTTTTATCAGAATCTTGAAAGGATTCTGTTGGTATACTATGTTTTCAAATTTGAACAAACTAAAATCATGTTTGCTTCAAATTTACAGAAAACATCCTCTTTTTTTGATTTTTTTTATATTTTTCATTCCTTGGCCAAACGAGATAAATTTTATATCTACATGCATCAGATAGTTTCTAGGATTGTGGGATGTTTAAACAGCCAATACCCAGCTCCGAAGTGTGACCCCCTTCACGGACGGCACTACCGTCTGCACTTAGAGGGGGAAACTACCACGGAGGGTCAACCCGGAGGGAATCTTGTGATAGGTTGGACTCAAACTTTGTTTTTAAATGTTCCTATGGGCTAACCTACCATAACCAAGTAGAAAAGTCCATTGGTTAAAGACTGTCCGGTGAAAGTCAAAGGGGGTAGTTTTCCCGGTCATACTGGCTAGGGTTAGGCCGCTCCGAGGTCTTTGGAGGGTAGCAATGTCACCAAAACTTGCATTGAGTCCTCATACATGTCTAAAAGTGTGGTGGGAGGTTTAAACACCCAACACACAGCTCCAAAGTGTGACCCCCTTCACGGACGGCGATAACACCGAAGTAACGTTCAGCAATTTTGTTGTTGTATGAATATTTCTGAATAATCAGAATGCAATAAAATCCTGAAATTGTTACATGGTACAAACACATGAGATATATGCTATGTGATAATTTTTCATAGTTTTTAAAGATGTAGAAGTATCTTAATTAATTCCTCTTTACAGATTGTTCTTTACTCCGATTGTTGTTATAGTTGCATTGGTTGCTCATGATTGTTTGTTTAATGTTTATATTACTGGATAGCAATTTTAAATATGTTCTAAGTATGAAATATTTAATTACTACTGTGATGCTTTGCTGCAACAGAGAAAGTCAAAGGGGTAGCTTTTCCCGGCCAAACGGGCCAGGGTTAGGCCGCTCGGGGGTCTTCGGAGGGTAGCAATCCCACCAAATCTTGCGTTGAGTCCTAGTACATGTCTAAAAGTGTGGTGGAAGGTGTAAACACCCAATACCCAGCTCCCGAGTGTGACCCCCTTCACGGACGGCACTAGCGCCTGCACTTAGAGGGGGAAACTGCCACAGAGGGTCAACCCGGAGGGAATCTTGTGATAGGTTGGACTCAAACTTTGTTTTAAAATGTTCCTATGGGTCAACCTAGCACAAGCAGGTAGAAAAATCCATTGGTCAAATGCCGTCCGGTGAAAGTCGAAGGGGGTAGCTTTCCCGGTCATACTGTGCAGGGTTAGGCCGCTCCGAGGTCTTCGGAAGGTAGCAATGCCACCAAAACTTGCATTGGGTCCTCTTACATGTCTAAAAGTGTGGTGGGAAGTTTAAACACCCAACACCCAGCTCCGGAGTGTGACCCCCTTCACAGATGGCACTACCGTCTGCACTTAAAGGGGAAAACTGTCACGGAGGGTCAACCCGGAGGGAATCTTGTGATAGGTTGGACTCAAACTTTGTTTTAAAACGTTCCTATAGGATAACCTAGCACAACCAGGTAGAAAAGTCCATTGGTTAAAGGCCGTTCGAAGAAAGTCAAAGGGGGTAGCTTTCCCGGTCATACTGGCTAGGGTTAGGCCGCTCCGGTGTCTTCGGAGGATAGCAATGCCACCAAAACTTGCATTGGGTCCTCATACATGTCTAAAAGTGTGGTGGAAGGTTTAAATACCCAACACACAGCTCCGGAGTGTGACCCCCTTCACGGACGGCGATAGCACCGAAGTATCGTTCAGTAGTTTTGTTGTTGTATGAATATTTCTGAATAGTCAGAATGCGATAAAATCCTGAAAGTTTTACACGGTACAAACACATGAGATATAAGCTATCTGGTAATTTTTCATAGTTTTTAGAAATGTAGAAGTATCTTAATTAATTTCTCTTTACAGATTGTTCTTTACTCTGATTGTTGTTATAGTTGCATTGGTTGCTCATGTTTGTTTGTTTAATGTTTATATTACTGGATAACAATTTTAAATATGTGCTTAGTATGAAATGTTTAATTACTACTGTGATGTTGTCGGGGGTTTGATTCGAGGTCAGGGAAACCACCAAAACCTGGTTCGAACTCAGGGGGCACGTCTCACTTCCCAACAGCCGGACAAGGCCTTGGGAGGCTAGAGCTAGCGGAGCACGACGAAGACACGCGAGGCACTGCGGGGGCACAACGATTTACCCAGGTTCGGGCCACCGTGCGGTGTAAAACCCTACTCCTGCTTGGCGTGTGATTGCTTGGGTGATAGCGCTCTCGCGTGAGGGCGGAGTTGTGTTACAGAGTGGTCGACCTCCTACCACGTGGCCGAGGATCGATCATTTTTTGATCCCCCACCCAAGGTAGCAGCACTGCCCCTTTTATAGTTGCCTTGGTCCTCTTCCCCGAAACACTTGGCGGGAAAGGGTCACCACAGGGCGGCAATTTGAAAGGGAAGAGGCGCCGGTCTTATCCTGACAAAAGGTGGTCTTCGCCTGGCAAAGACCCTATCTATGACGCGCGGGTGGGCTCGCCGGTGACATCTATCTTGCCGCACCGCGTGTCCTGGTCTTCATACACCAAAGTGGTAAGCTTTGGGACTTGCTTTGGGGGAGGCAGATGCCGCTGCTCCCTTATCACCAAAGAGGAAAACCTTCTGGCCGCGCCTGCTGGCACGGCCCTGTCAGTCGTCGTCTTGCATGGGTACTTCACCCACATGGTGGGCACACAGCCGCGAGGCCCGCGCCGCACAGCTGTCCCGCGCCGGGGGGCCTCGCGAGGGGGTCGCCCCTGAGGGGGCCTCGCGAGGCTGCTTGTCGCCGCAGATGCTCTTCAGTAAGTCCTGCCCTCACAAGGTGTCTCGTACTTGGTGGCGCCCGTAGTTGGGCCGCATCTTGAGTCCTCACCAGGTGTCGCTTCCTGGGCCGCAGGCAGATGGGCCGTGGTACCCTCGTTCCCACTGGCCCGACAGTAGCCCCCTGGCCCGTGACGCGCACGCATCAGCCCGTTGAGAGGCGAAACGGCGCGGGGCCTAGAAGACTGCCAGGCCCAGGCAGGGACGCGTGGCGGCATGATGGGACGGGGACACCCCCGCTTCCCCACTACGCCCACGACGCCTCGGTAACCGCCCAGCCTGCCATAAAAATGTGTCGCGCGGGGCGCGGGCACCATCATTGCCTTCCTCTGCCATCCGCCTCCCTTGCGCACACTTCTCTGCATCTTCATCCTCGCATTCCCAAGCTTCCGCCGTAGCCATGGCCCCCGCCATCAGGAAGGACAAGGAGCCGGTGGCGCCGGCGGAGCTGGAGCCGGCGCTGCTGCGCTCCACCATCCAGAACAGGGAGGCGCTGGATAAGGTGCTCCCAATGACGGCCTGCGACCACAACGAGTGGAAGGCCACATGGATCTGGCCGGGCTCGCGCAACGCTCGCGAGCTGGAAGCCACGACGTTTCCACTCTTTCTCCACACCACCTTCGTCGGGCTGCTGCCGCCCTTCTCCGATTTCTTCTGCGCCATCCTCGACCATTATCAGATCCATGCGCTCCATCTTCAGCCCAACTCTGTCCTCCTCCTCACCATCTTCGCCTACCTCTACGAGGGCTTCCTGGGCGTGATGCCCTCGGTGGCTCTCTGGTGCTGCTTCTACAGCCTGCGGGTGACCGCGGGGAACCAGCGCTCGGGGTGCGTTTCCTGGCGCATCGCCGACGGGACGGCGGACAAAATCATCGATATGAGGATCCGGAAGAAGGTGGAGGGCTATCGCTCGCGCTGGGTCTACGTAGACACCAAGCACTACAGCCCCCTCTTCAGAAACGCTTGTACCCTGTGTGGGCCCTCACCGGCCCCGCGGATCTGACGAGGCTGGGCGAGGATAATCTAGTCCCGGATGTGCTGGAGGAGGTCGCGAAGCTCCTGCTCGCCGAGGAGGTGGGGAACCCCCCAAGGGATGCGTATCCACTGTACCGCTACAGCGACAAGGCCGAGCTTGTCGCGGAGATGCCGCAGTTCGACTAGTGGGGGCTGGTAACCGAGGGCCCTGTGGGGCCTCGCGAGAACCCCCTCGTGGTGGTGCCGGGCTCGGGAGGCCGCGGCGATGCCGAGGCCTCGCCAAGTGATGACAGGGAAGAAGACGACGGGATGACGCTTGCCGAGCGCAGGCGCATGCTGTTGACGGACGCCCCCGAGGATGACGACGAGGTCCAGGTCGTGGAGCCGCCCCACCGGCCTGATACGAGCGGTGGGGCGAGCACCAACACGGGGGCCAATGAGCCCCGCGCGGAGGAGACCCGCACCAAGCTGACGGCGGACGAGCACGCCAGGCCTCGCGCGGGGGACCTTGGCACCGCGGCGGCGGGCGAGGGCCCCGCCAGGCCTCACGCGGAGGAGACCCGCACCACGGCGGGAGGAGAAGACACCCTCAGGCCTCACGCCGAGCCCTTCGGAGGGAGCTCGCGCAGGCCTCGCAAGGGCGGCAGCAGCGGCCGTCCTGCGAAGAAGGTTGCAAAGAGGAGATGATGGGGCGCCCTCGGCGAGTAAGTTTTCACGCCTTAATGCTTTTCCTTTGCTCTGAGTTTTTGCTTCGTGCCTCTAGAGGTCCGGGCGGAGCTCCCTCGCCGCGCTGGGACAGTGAGCCCAAGAAGAAGAAGAAGCAGGCCCCGGGTCTGAGCGGGGCCTCGACGTCCCCCGCGGGCAGCACGTGGCCTGAGGAGGTCACTCGGCGTCCTGACGCTAGAACAGGGCGCGCGGAGACGGAGGGGGAGCACATGGCTCCTCCCGAAATGCACCAAGACCTGCCCCCTCCGACCAGGGGAGACGAGACCCTAGAGGGGGCCTCTGGAGGAGGGGCGGTGCCGTCCAGGGCGCCTGGCGCGGACGGCGACACAGTGATGGAGGAGGCGGCGGTGCCAGATCCTCCGCAGCAGCCCACACCCACTGCAGAAGCCACCGCCGACGAGGGGGCCATCGCTGATGGAGGGGCCGCCGCCAACGATGAGGAGTCGGCCGTCGAGGGGGCCACAGCGAGCCCCACACGCTCGCCGGCGCGCCCGATCCCTACGAACGCCGCAGTGAACCCACCGCACGCGTCGGAGCGGCGGGAGGAGGAGGAGGAGACGTCGAGGAGCCCCGCTCGCCCGACGAAGGAGGCAGCTGCCACTGGGGGCAGCGGCAAGGAGCCCCTGAAGGAGCTTGAATCAGGGCCCTCGGGGGCCATGACCACGGACGGAGGTGCGGACCCGCAGGCCAGCTAGGCCCTGGCGCTAGTAAACGATAGCGCCTTCCTCAACCGCGGGGTCCTGCGGAGCGCCAGCGCAGCGTTCAGCGCTCTTGAGAAGGACCTGGAGGCGGAGGAGGCACGGATCGCGGCCGAGCGCCTGCGGCTTGCCGATGGCTGGCGCCAACTCGATGTGGCTGTCAAGCTCGGCCGCCGGCAGGAAGACGCCACGCGGGAGAAGCGCGAGCAGGCCGCCCGAGAGGCCAAGGAGCTCCTTGACGGGGCCATAAGGGACACCGCGGAGGCCGCCCGGCGCCTCAGGGATGTGGAGGCTACCGAGGGGGGCCTCCAGGTGGAAACTGCCTCCAATAGGCAGGAGCTCCGGGAGCGAGAAGACGCCATCAAGGCCCGGGAAGCGCAGCTCGCCCTTAGGGAGTCGAAGATCGCCAGGGACGAGGAGGCCCTGGCCGCCCGCGAGAGAGACGCCGAGGCATTCGAGGCGCGGGCGGCCTCCCGAGAGGGGGAGCTCATCAAGCGCGAGGAGGCCCTCGCCGCTCGCGAGAAGGATGCCGAGACCCGCGAGGAGGAGCTCGCGAAGACCGTGTCTGAGCAGGAGCTGGAGCGCGAACGCTTGTCCACACTGGACGGCAATCTGGCGGCCGCCCAGGCCTTGTATGGTGATCGCCTTGCCAAGGCCAACGCCCAGCTGGAGGAGAGGGAGAAGGCATACAAGGCCGACGCCGAGAAGAAATCCAAGGACGAGCACACGGCGCTCGCCAAGGATCACGGCGAGAAGCTGAAGCTTCAAGAAGCGCGCTTCACCAAGAAACGGAAGGAGGTCAACGCCGAGATCTCCCGCCTCAAGAAGTAGCTCGGCGAGGTGGAGGCCGCGAGGCAGCAGGCGCTGGCGGCCAAGGCGAACGCTGAGGGAGAGCTGGACTCCCTCCGGCAGCAGGTGGGCAGCGTTTCCAAGGTCGTCGAGCAGTCTAGGGAAGAGGCGATCCGGGCGCGAGGGCGGCAGCACGAGCGTGCCAAGATGTTCCGTGCTCTCATGCAGTGCACGCATGCCGCCGTCTCCCGCTTCACCGACGAGAAGGTCACAGACCCTCTTGAGGACAACGACGCCGGCTACCTGGACTTCTTCACCAAGCTCCTGGCAAAGCTGGAAGAAGGGACCGACATGGGGGACGAGCGCGTCGAGTATGAGTGCCGCGAGCTCCTGAGCCAGGCAGCGACACGCGTCTTCAGCAACCTCCTCTGCTCCAACGCTAACTTCGATTTCGACAGGGTGATGGCCCCCGTCCCTGCGGAGCTCCGCGACGGGCTCAGGAAGGAGGTGGAAGACCATGTGGAGGCTCTGGTCCAGCGCTTCGTGCCCATCGATGATGCTCTCGAGGAAGGCGCCGGCGGCGGCGATGACGGCGAAGACGCCGGCGACAGCGCTTCATCGGCCTAGGCCTCTTGCTCCTTCTTCATTTTGCATCTGCAATGAAGTAGACACGGCCCCGTGGGGGAATGAAGACATTTGAATTTGTTCTGGTGTTAAGTTTTTAAATGCTTGCTGTACTTCCGCTCCCTCGTGAGGTTTGTTTTCCCTTTTTACATGCCTTTGTGCCCTACGTCGTCAGGACCCAGCCCCCGAGCATGCTACGACCGTCGCTGGTATGCTTAGGACGCGTGCCTAGCAAGGCCAGAGGGTGTAGGGCTCCGAGAGGTGGTAAGGGCTCCCGAGGCGCGATGCTCAAGGAACCCCCCTTTGGCGTGCAGGCGGCTAGTGCCAAGGAGGAAAATGTGGCCCTCAACGAGGTTCTGAGGGAGAGAGAGTGTGAGAAACGCAATGAGGGCTCGCGAGGCATTTCAAACTTAGCTTTTCTGCGGGGCGCGTCCTTGGCGTGTCACGGCCTGCAAGATGCGCCTCACGAGGCGCTCGCCCTTGAGGCCTCCCGCTGACACTTGGCGACCGCAGCCTGCCTCGCGAGGCAGCGCTCGCGAGGCCCCTTGTGGGCCTCCTAAGGGGTAATGCGCCGTGTCCTTGTGAATTGTCCCGTGAGGCAGCGCTCGCGAGGCCTCTTCTGCCCTGCGTCTGAGACAGCTAAATGCAAATGGTATCCACAAGCAGTATAGCGATGTGCGCTTATGAGGTCGCTCATGGGTGTCATGCGAGGAGACAAAGTACCAAGGACCTTGGTGAGGTGATGTGCATGGGAGCAGGCCCGCGAGTCAGAGCTCAGTCACTTGGGTTTTGGGCGCTGCTGGGACTGACCCAGGCACAAGCACCATGTCCAGCCCCCGCTCGCGTGATATGCATGAGGGAGATCGCGAGCGCACCCACCTCCTGAGGCGGATTGCCTGCCGAAGACACATGATACCGAGGAAATAAAATTTTACTGCTGCATGAAGAAGTTTCATTACACAACCAAAAAGATACATGCTACCGTGATGGACACGGAGCAGCTTGAGGATGTAGTGGCCAGGCGACGCCCTCAAGTAATCAGTCCGCCATGTCTGAGCATGGGGCCCCACTGGGTTGTGGGCGGGAGCTCTCGCGGCCTCGTGGCAACGCAGAAAGAGAGGCTCCGGAGCGTGTACAGCTCCATTTCGTTCGTGCCCATGAGGTCATGGGTAGAACTTGCGGAGGTGTTGGATGTTCCATGTGTTTTGTACCGGAACACCCTCCTCCGTCTCCAGCCGTGCTGCTCCAGGCCGGGAAACGTGGACCACCCTGAAGGGGCCTTCCCACATGGGCGAGAGCTTATGGAGTCCTTCTCTGGAGAGGATCCTTCGCAGGACAAGATCGCCAGCTTCAAGGGTACAGGGGCGTATGTTGCGGCTGTGGTAGCGATGCAACGCCTGCTGATACCTAGCGGCGCGCTTCCTTGAGGAGGAGCAGGTCAGCTTCCCGCAGGCCGTCCTGGCGGGCCTCGTCAAAGGCCAGGACCCGTGGGGACCCGTGCTTGAGCTCAGTAGGGAGGACCGCTTTTGCCCCGTAGACGAGGAAGAAGGGAGTTTCACCGGTAGGCCTGGTCTCTGTCGTGCGGATCGACCACAGCACGGAGTGGAGCTCGTCGAGCCAGCCTTTGCCGCAGGCTTCGAACTTTTTCTTGAAGCTCCTTGTCTTGAGGCCCTTGAGGACCTCAGCGTTGGCACGCTCGGCCTGGCCGTTGCTGCGCGGGTGCACCATGGAGGCGTAGCAGATCTGCGTGCCAAGGCTGGCGCAGTAGGACCTGAAGAGAGCTGCTGGTGAACTGCGAGCAGTTGTCAGTGATGATGCGGTTGGGGACACCAAAGCGGCACACGAGGCCCTTGATGAATCTGACGGCCGATCCTACTGGGATGGCACAGACAGGCTCCACTTCAGCCCACTTGGTGAACTTGTCGATGGCGACGTAGAGGTAACGGTAGCCTCCGGCGGCTCGAGGGAAGGGGCCCGAGATGTCCAGCCCCCAGACCGCGAAGGGCCATGAGAGGGGGATGGTCTGGAGCGCTTGTGTCGGCTGGTGGATCTGCTTGGCGTGGAACTGGCAAGCCTCGCAAGACTGGACCAGCTCTGTAGCATCTTGAAGCACGGTGGGCCAGTAGAAGCCATTGCGGAACACCTTGCCGGCAAGGGTGCGCGATGAAGAGTGGTGGCCGCAGTCTCCGCCATGTATGTCCGCAAGCAACTCGCGCCCTTGCTCTTCAGAGATGCACCGCAGGGCGACTCCGTTTGGGCGCTGGCGGTAGAGATCGCCGTCCTTGAGGCAGTAAGACCCAGCCTGGCGAGCCACGCGTTCTGCCTCAGCGTTGACCTTAGGAAGGGTGCTGCTCTCCAAGTAAGCCTTGAGCTCCGCGACCCAACTTGTGGCTTGTGGCTCCAGAGCCAGCAGCAGGCGAGCGCCTGAAGGTGGGCCACAGTCTGGGGCACCTGTGGGTGATGCGGGTGGGAGCTCTTCGTGAGGCGGCTCGACGCTGGCGACAGGTGGCATCGCAGATGGCCTTAGGAGCCTTTCCTCGAAGATGCCAGGGCATTGGGGCTCGCGACGGGATGCCCACTTGGCGATGTCGTCCGCTTCCTTGTTGTCGCCGCGAGGGACGTGCTGAAGTTCCATGCCGAGGAAACACTTCTCAAGCCTGCGGACCTCCTCAAGGTAAGCTGCCATGTGCTCATCCTTTGGCTTGTAGCGCTTGTTGGAGAAGTTGATGAGGAGCTGTGAATCTCCCTTGATGGTGATGCGCTTGACGCCAAGAGCGATGGCGGCCTTGAGGCTAGTGATGAGGCCCTCGTATTCAGCGATGTTGTTGGAGACCTTGTCTTCATGCTTGAAGCAGAGCTGTACGGCGTAGTAGAGCTTGTCTCTCGTCGGCGAGGTGAGCACGACGCCAGCCCCCTCGCCCTGGCGGGAGAACGCACCATCAAAGTGCACAGTCCAGCCCTCAGGGGTGCTCTTCCCAGGCAGAAGGGATTCTTCCTCGCGAGGCTCTTCCTGGTGCAGATCCGTTCATTCCGCCGTGAAGTCAGCCAGGGCCGCGCCCTTGATCGTCCTCGTGGTGTGGAACTCCAGCTCAAAGGACTGCAGCTCTATGTTCCACTCGGCGACGCGGCCGGTGGCGTTGGGGCTGCGCAAGACCTGCTCCAGCGGATACGATGTGACCACCTTGATGGGGTGGCCCTGGAAGTAGTGGCGCAGCTTCCTGGAGGCGATGAGGAGCGAGAGGAGAAGCTTCTGCTGCATGGGGTACCGCTCGCGCGCATCCCGTAGCACTGTGCTGACGAAGTACACGGGGTGCTCGACGAGGCACGGCGTGGCAGCGGCAACAGCTTGCTCTTCGAGGGGCTCACCAGTGGGCTCGTTGGAGGCCTCTTGAGGGGGCCCTCGGCAGGCACCGGGGCGGGCTCAGCAGGCTCAGGAGCGGCCTCGGCAGGCGCTGGCGGGGCAGGTCCAGACGCGGCCTCGGCAGGCGCGGGCTCGGCGGGCCCTGACACGGCCTCGGCAGGCGTGGGCTCGGCAGGCCCAGACGCAGCCTCGACAGGCACGGGCTCGGCAGGCCCAGGCGCGGCCTCGACAGGCATGGGTGCGGCCGGCCCAGACGCGGCCTCAGCAGGCGCGGGCTCGGCAGGCCCAGACGTGGCCTCAACAGGCGCGGGTGCGGCCGGCTCAGACGCGGCCTCGGCAGGCGCGGGCGCGGCCGGTTTCTTCTTGACGCGGATCTGCTCCTCTCGTTCCACCACGAGGGCCGCGCTGGCCGTCTGTGGGGTGGCCGCCAAGTACAGGAGCAAGGGCGAGGGGCGACCATGACGGGAGGGCTTGTTAAGTACCTCTTGAGGCCTTCAAAGGCTGCTTCGGCTTCGGGAGTTCACTTGAAGGGGCCTGACCTCTTCAAGAGCTTGAAGAACGGCAGGGCTTTTTCGCCGAACTTGGAGATGAAACGCCCAAGCGAGGCCATGCATCCCGCCAGGCGCTGCATGTCCTTGAGGCTCTGGGGAGGCCGCATTTCTTCGATGGCCTTGATCTTCTCGGGGTTGGCCTCAATGCCATGGTGGGAGACCAGGAAGCCAAGCAGCTTGCCTGAAGGGACTCCGAAGACGCACTTGGCGGGGTTGAGCTTGAGGTTGACCTTGCGCAGGTTGGCAAAGGTTTCTTTGAGATCCGCGATGAGGGAGCGCGCTTCGCGAATCTTCACGACGATGTCGTCGACGTTGGCCTTCGCGTTTCTCCCCATCTGGGGCCCCAAGGCGATGCGCATCAGCCTCTGGAAGGTGGCCCCAGCGCTCTTCAGGCCCATGGGCATGTAGATGTAGCAATACACGCCACAAGGGGTGATGAAGGCTGTCTTCTCCTCGTCTTCCACTGCCATCTTGATCTGGTGGTAGCTTGAGAAGGCATCCAGAAAGCACAGCAGCTCGCACCCAGCGGTGGAGTCCACGATCTGGTTGATCCGTGGTAGCGGAAAAGGATCCTTGGGGCAGGCCTTGTTGAGGTTGGTAAAATCAACACACATGCGGTGGCCGCCGTTGTGCTTGGGGACGACGACGGGGTTGGCGATCCACTCGGGGTGGCGCACCTCGCGGATGATTCCTGCCTCTTGAAGCTTCTCGACCTCTTGAACTATGACCTCTTACTTCTCGGGCGCCTGGCGCCGTTCTTTTTGCTTCACGGGGCGTGCGTTGGGACACATGGCTAAATGGTGCTCGATCACCTCCCTCGGTACACCGGACATGTCTGATGCTGTCCAGGCGAACATATAAGCATTTGCCCGGAGGAAGGTGACGAGCTCGCGTTCCTATTTGGGGTCAAGGCCGTTGCCGATGGAGACGGAGGGCCCGGAGCCGCTACCGTCCAACGACACCTTCTTCGTCTCGGCGCGCGTCTGAGAGAACAGCTGCTTCTTCTTCGTGGGTGCGGCCTCGGCAGGCCCGACGTCATCCTCGTCAGCGGGGTAGGCAGTGGCAGTTGCCTTGTAGGCGTGCTCCAGAGTGCGCAGCACATCTTTCTCATCGCAGCGGATGGTGATGGTGCCGCTGCAGCCCGGAAGCTTGACGGTGTTGTAGGCGTGATGCGTCGCTGCCATGAACTTGGCGAGCGCAGGGTAGCCCAAGATGGCATTGTAGGGTAGGCCAATGTGTGCCACGTCGAAGTCGATGAGCTCGGTGCGGTAGTTCTTGTAGGTGCCGAAGGTGACGGGAGGGCGCACTTGCCCCAGAGGCAACGTGGAGCCGTCAGTCACACCGGAGAAGGGCCTCGTCAGCATCAAGCGCTCGTACGGCACCTGAAGAACCTCGAAGGTCTCCACAGAGAGCACGTTGAGGCCTGCGCCGCCGTCGATGAGCGTCTTGGTGACGGCGACGTTGTTGATCGTGGGCGTGCACAACAAAGGGATGGTGCCCACAGCCCTTGTAGACTTGGGATGGTCGGCGGAGTCGAAAGAGATGGGGTACTGCGACCACTTGAGAGGCTTGGAGGCCTCAGCCCCTGGGAGGGCTGCGTTCACCTCGCGAGAGAACTGCTTGAAGTGGCGCTTGGATGGGGGAGCCTGGGCCCCTCCGAGAATGCACATCACCGCGCGAGGCTCCTGATAGCCCCCAGCATCCTCGTCAAGGAGGTTGTCGTTGTTCCTGTCCTGGCGCGGCGGGGCGGCATTGGCCTGTGGGTTGGACGGCCGCTGCTGGTTCCGCCAGCCTTGCCGAGCGTTGGCGTTGCCGCTGTCGTTGTTGCGATCTCCCCAGCGTCCGCTGCCGCGGTCGCCGCCGCGGCCCATGCTACGCTCGTTGCGGTCGCTGCGCCTCCCTTGGTGGCCCTCGCGAAGCAACTTGAGCTCGTGGCAGCATTCGGTGCTGTGGGAGTGCATGTTGTGGTAGGCGCAGAAGGGACGTCTGTCCTTCTTGGCCTCGTCGCGGTAGCGTCCGCGCTTCCGCTCGGGCTCCGCCGCCAGCACGGCAGGGCCCTTGCGTTTGGGATCCTTGCCCTTGGGCTTGGCGGCGTCGGGGGCCGCGTCAGGGTTGTTGTGGGCGAAGAGGCCGCCCTCTTCAGCCTTGGCGCACCTGTCGGTGAGGTCGAACAGCACAGCCATGGACTCGAGCTCGTCATTGATGGAGAGCTTCTCGAGCATCCTGACGTCCGTGACGCCTGTAGAGAACGCGGCGATGATCGCGGCGTCGGAGGCCCGCGGGATCTTGTTGCGCACTTGGCTGAAGTGCTGGATGTACTTGCGAAGAGTCTCGTCAGGGCGCTGACGCACAGCACGCAGGTCCTTGAGCGTGAGGGGGCGGTCGTGCGTGCCCCTGAAGTTGGAGATGAACTGCCGGCACAGTTCGGACCACGAGGAGATGGAGCCCTCGGGAGGTTCATCAGCCACGAGCGGGCAGCGTCTTTGAGGGCCATGGGGAACCAGTTCGCCATGACTTTGTCGTCACCTCCCGTGGCCTGGATGCTCACGGTGTAGAGCTGCAGGAACTCCACCGGGTTGGCGGTGCCGTCGAAGCGAGGAGGCAGCTCCGACTTGAACTTCACGGGCCACACCACGCGGCGTAGCTCGCGAGTGAAGTCAAGGCAGCCCCCGCTGTAGGAGACGACGCCGCCGGCGAGGGCGGCACGGTTCTGACGCCCGACCACTGCAACATCCTGGATGGTGCGGTTTTGGCGGTCGCGTTGCCTTTCGAGGATCACGCGCGCGTCAGGCGGCGTGCGTTGGATGATCTGGCAGCTGGTGTTGTCATGGTGTGGCGAGGACGAGTCGTGGGACGCCTCCGGCGTGCGCGCACCGTGGCGACGTCCCACATCACCGTTGGTTGGAGGAGGAGGTGCGCCGCGCTCTGCCCGCGCGCCATGTGACGGCGGAGGTGGCAGGGAGCGGGAAGGCGTCGGGGCGTCTCCGGCGGCGTTAACGAGCTCGGTGACGCGCACGAGCCAGGCGTCGTATCCGGCCTCGGTGGGACGGTAGCACAGCAGCTCCTGCGCCATGAGCAGCGCGGCCTGCGGCTCCAGAGGGTCCCGGCGAGCAAGCGAAGATGCGGTGGCGGTGCAAGCAGGCGGCTGCTCCTGCTGCTCCGGCTGCACGGATGGGTGGAGTGAGAAAGCCTGCTCCTCCCTTGGCGCGGGCTCGATGGCCGCACGGGCGCGCCCACGGCGGTTGTGGTGGACAGCGGGCTCCGTGTGGACCAAGCCGGCCCTGTGCAGCGCTCTCTCGCGTCACGCGTCGGCCATGGCGATGTCGGAGCTGGAGGAAAGAAGACGAGCTCCCCTACCTGGTGCGCCAAATGTCGGGGGTTTGATTCGAGGTCAGGTAAACCACCAAAACCTGGTTCAAACTCAGGGGGCACGTCACACTTCCCAACAACCGGACAAGGCCTTGGCGAGGCTAGAGCTAGCGGAGCACAACGAAGACACGCGAGGCACTACGGGGGCACAACGATTTACTCAGGTTCGGGCCACCGTGCGGTGTAAAACCCTACTCCTGCTTGGCGTGTGATTGCTTGGGTGATAGCGCTCTCGCGTGAGGGCGGAGTTGTGTTACAGAGTGGTCGACCTCCTACCACGTGGCCGGGGATCGATCATTTTTTGATCCCCCACCCAAGGTAGCAGCACTGCCCCTTTTATAGTTGCCTCGGTCCTCTTCCCCGAAAACACTTGGCGGGAAAGGGTCACCACAAGGCGGTAATTTGAAAGGGAACAGGCGCCGGTCTTATCCTGACAAAAGGTGGTCTTTGCCTGGCAAAGACCCTATCAATGACGCACGGGTGGGCTCGCCGGTGACGTCCATCTTGCCGCACCGCGCGTCCTGGTCTTCGTACACCAAAGTGGTAAGCTTTGGGACTTGCTTTAGGGGAGGCAGACGCCGCTGCTCCCTTATCACCAAAGAGGAAAACCTTCTGGCCGCGCCTGCTGGCACGGCCCTGGCAGTCGTCGTCTTGCGCGGGTATGTCACCCACATGGTGGGCACACAGCCGCGAGGCCCGCGCCGCACAGCTGTCCCGCGCCGGGGGGCCTCGCGAGGCTGCTTGTCACCGTAGATGCTCTTCAGTAAGTCTTGCCCTCGTGAGGAGGGGCCCTCGCGAGGCTCCTGCCCTCACGAGGCGTCTCGTACTTGGTGGCGCCCGTAGTTGGGCCGCCTCTTGAGTCCTCGCCAGGTGTCGCTTCCTGGGCCGCAGGCAGATGGGCCGTGGTACCCTGGTTCCCACTGGCCCGACAGATGCTTTGCTGCAACAGAGAAAGTCAAAGGGGTAGCCTTTCCCGGTCAAACGGGCCAGTGTTAGGCTGCTCGGGGGTCTTCGGAGGGTAGCAATCCCACCAAATCTTGCGTTGAGTCCTAGTACATGTCTAAAATTGTGGTGGGAGGTGTAAACACCCAATACCCAGCTCCGGAGTGTGACCCCCTTCACGGACAGCACTACCGCCAGCACTTAGGGCGGGAAACTGCCACGGAGGGTAGCCCGGAGGGAATCTTGTGATAACCTAGGCTCAAACTTTGTTTTAAAATGTTCCTATGGGCTACCCTATCACAACCAGGTAGAAAAGTCCATTGGTCAAAGGCCGTCCGTCGAAAGTCAAAAGGGGTAGCTTTCCCGGTCAAACTGGCTAGGGTTTGGCCACTCCGGGGTCTTCGGAGGGTCGCAATGCCACCAAAACTTGCATTGGATCCTCATACATGTCTGAAAGTGTGGTGGGATGTTTAAATAGGCAAAACGCAGCTCCGGAGTGTGACCCCCTTCACGGACGGCACTACCGCCACCACTTAGGGCGGGAAACTGCCACGGAGGGTAGCCCGGAGGGAATCTTGTGATAACCTAGGCTCAAACTTTGTTTTAAAAAATTTCTATGAGCTAACCTAGCACAACCAGGTAGAAAATTCCATTGGTCTAACGCCGTTCGTCGCCGGTCAAAGCCCTAGACTTCCCGGTCAAACGGGCCAGGGTTAGGCCGCTCGGGGGTCTTCAGAAGGTAGCAATCCCACCAAAACTTGCATTTTGTCCTACTACATATCTAAAAGTATGGTGGGAGGTTTAATCACCCAACACGCAGCTCCCGGAGTGTGACCCCCTTCACGGACGGCGATAACACCGAAGTACCGTTCAGCAATTTTGTTGTTGTATGAACTGTCCTGAATAGTCAGAGCGTGATCAATTCATGAAATTTTTACACAGTAGATACACAGTAGCTATAAGCTATGTGGTAATTTTTCATAGTTTTTAGAGATGTAGAAGTATCTTAATTAACTCCTCTTTACAGATTGTTTTTTACTACGATTGTTGTTATAGTTGCATTGGCTGCTCATGTTGGTTTGTTTAATGTTTATATTACTGGATAGCAATTTTAAATATGTGTTCAGTATGAAATGTTTAATTATAACTTTGATGCTTTGCTGCAATAGAGAAAGCCAAAGGGGTAGATCTCCGCGTCAAACGGGCCAGGGTTAGGCCTCTCCGGGGTCTTCGGAGGGTAGTAATGCCACCAAAACTTGTATTGGGTCCTCATACATGTCTGAAAGTGTGGTGTGAGGTTCAAACACCCAGCACATAGCTCCAGAGTGTGACCCCCTTCACGGACGGCGCTACCGCCTGCACTTATAGCAGGAAACTGCCACGGAGGGTCAACCCAGAGGGAATCTTGTGATAGGTTGGGCTCAAACTTTGTTTTTAAATGTTCCAATGGGCTAACCTAGCACAACCAGGTAGAAAAGTCCATTCGTCAAAGGCTGTCTGTCGAAAGTCAAAGGGGGTAGATTTCCAGGTCAAACTGGACAGGGTTAGGCCGCTCCGGGGTCTTCGAAGGGTAGCAATGCCATCAAAACTTGTATTTTGTCTTACTACATGTCTAAGAATGTGGTGGGAGGTTTAATCACCCAACACACAGCTACCGGAGTGTGATCCCCTTTACGGACGGCACTACCGCCTCCTTTAAAAAAATGGAAGTGAATGTTTTAAAAAACAAAAAGGAAAAGGAAGAAAAAAAAATGGAAGTGGTTTTTTTAAAAAAAGATCGAATTTTAAAATCAGTAGAAGAATTTAAAAAACAAAAAAGCCGTCAGCATAGATGTCTGCCTTATCCAAAAGTTGTGGACGAGCTCGGTCCACTCGTACCCACTCTCTCGAACCCCACTCGCCTGAGATCGAGCAACCGCAGCCGCCGCCGCCGCGCCCCACACCTACCCCGCCGCCGCCGCCCATCCTCATCCTGACCCCACCGCCGCCGCGCCCCGCCCCGCACCGGCCCTCCCCGCTGCCGCCGCGCCCCCCACCGGCCCTCGTCCCGCCGCCGGCCCTTGTCCCGCCCTACCCGGAGCGGAGGAGGAGGCTCTACACCCGCCCCGCCGTCGCCCCGCCCCCGACGGCTTCCTCCCCACGCTGCACCTCCCCGCCTCCCGAGCATCCTCCGGCCGCGTCCGGCCCCAACAGAGGGAGGCTCGGGGCGCCTCCCGCCGGCCTCGCCTCACCCCCGCCGTCCCCGGCCTGGCCTCGCCGGCCCCGCCATCCGCTGTCCCCGGCCACGCCTCCGGTGAGTGATTTTTTTGTTGTTGATGGATTTTATGCTAAGATGAATTTGTTGCTAAGATGAATGGATGGATGGATGTTAGATGGATTTTATGCTAAGATGAATGGATGGATGGATGTTAGATGAATTTGTTGTTAGATGAATTTGTGCATACATAGATGGATGGATGGATGTTGTTAGATTTTGTTGTTAAGTAGAAGTGCAGTCCTGTAGCTTTTAGTGCTGCTGGTCAGGCTGGTCTGGACGTGCTTGATAGGTTCAGTTAGAGGGGTTTCTCTTGTTAGTGCTTTTGGAAATGAACATGTGTATATGCGTGCTGTTTGGAATCTTCCTGTACAACATAGAGAGATTGTACGAATATGTATATGAGAGTGCAAACAATTAAACTTGGGGAGAGGAGTTAGTTTGTAAGGTATATTTCTGTAGTGCTTACACATGAGGATTAGAACTGCTCCTGTACGTTCGATTTCCCTTGCTGTACATCACTGAATTTGGTTCAGTTAAAAACTGCACTAGCTGTCAGTTTTGGGCAGCAAGCTTCTAGCTGAAAAATGAGTTAGTTATGCCCAGAATTTCGAGTTGGCCTCTATATATAAGTTGTAAAGCAAGTTCCAAGGTTTCTATAGAGTACTTATTTGCATCGTTTGGATGTACGGTTTGGGAGCAGCCATCTATTTAGTTTGCTGTCCAGAAATATATTTTCCTGTGTGCAGAATTTTCATATGGTAGATTAGGCCCCGTCTCCCGCAGCAGCCCCTCCTCCTCTGCCGCCCCTCTGCCCCTCTGCCCCCGTGGGACGCCCGAAGCTGCCCGCACCCCTCTGCACCAACTGCTGCCGGCGCCTCCCTTCCTTCCTGAAGCTGCACGGCGACCACAAGTCCACTTCGATGAACAGATGGATGATTTGATGCCTGAATTTGTGGATGGAAGGATGGACTGATTGTTGATTTTGTTAGATGGCTGGGTGGTGCTAGATTTTTCTTTTTTTCCTACTGTCAATGCTACTGTCTATCTGTTCTATTTTTAATTCACCTTTTGTAACGAACAAAACTTTAAAATCATTCTAATTGTAATATTTAGCACTTTATCGATTGGAACAAACAAACATATCAATTGCGTTGGTATAATAAAATTTCTGAATTCCCAAGAGCTTGGTTCGTTGTTGATTTGGAGGTGCATGGATGAATGAACCAGGACCTGTTGTTATTCTTGTGAAATAAATAGATTTGCCTGCTTGTAGAAACTAGTAGTTAGCATATAATTGTCATTCAGATGGTGAAATAAGAGAAAAGAGGTTGCCCATGCCCATGAACCATCAGAGTAGAAAGAAAGATGAGATGTTCCTAGAACAATAGGTTTTTGAAACTTGAACCGAAGGCCTTTCTGATTCGACCACCGGTTCGGTATTTTAAACTATGCTAGTAAGTACTGTTGCTTACAAAATAAAAGATGATTTACTTTAACCAAATACCTTCAAATCTTTTAAAAAGTTCATAACTTGCTTTCTAGGTCTCCAAAAAAAAATATAAATGTTGTTGCCAATTATCTTGTGAACTATTTTCATGTCATTATTATTTTGTCATCAAAGAAGGCTATATGAGATGTGATGATCTAAGTTGTTCACTCGGTGGAATTTACAGGCTTTCTGGTGTTGCATCTCCCTGAAGTGATCGTCGTCGGAACGTAGGTGGTGGTTCTTCTGCTTGTGGTGATGGTACTCCTGCTTCACGGAGCCCAGTCACCCCTGTTCATAACCCAGGTGATGATGCTGGTGGTGGTTCTACCTCGACTCGTCGCTCGCCTCTTTTTGTAAGTCCCCTACTCTCAAGATGCAATTTTTCATAGTTGGAACATTTCCGAAGCCGCAAACTTAGAACTAGACAAAATGCCATGCTAAATGCCATCCTAAACGGTTGTCCTTCTTCATTTTGTAGTGATGATGCTATTTGGAGGTGGACTTCGGGTTCTGGCGGTGGGCGGTGCTCGAAGGCCGACGGCTTCGACTTCGGCTTCTGTAGTGATGATGTGACTTGGTTTTATGTTATATTGTTGGTTTAGATGATGATGGTACTTTGTTGGATGATATGATGCTCTATGTTTGATGTTGATGCTATGTGATGATACGATACGGTTTCATGTTATATAGTTGGTTCAAATGATGATTTGATGATGATATGGATGATGATGTAGTTGTAGGATTTTTAGTCTGCAGGGCAGAACCAAAACAACACAAAAAAAAATTGACCAAAACTATGCCAACGCTAGACTCGGCGTAGCACCAGGTGGCGACACGTGTCACCTATGCCGACGGGAAGGTCGTCGGCATAGCTATTCCCGTCCGCATAGGGTGCCCCCGGAGTTGCCAGATACTGCCACATGGCAAGCCTATGCCGGGCCGTCGGCATAGATGTGAGATATGCCGACGGCTGTACCGTCGGCATAGGCTTGCCACAGGAGCTGCCAGATGCTGCCATGTGGCAGGCCTATGCCGACGGTATAGCCGTCGGCATATCTCAGTACAGCCGTCGGCATATCTGTACCATCAGCATAGATCTGCCACGTGGCAGTATCTGGTGCGTGCACATGTCCGGACGGAGCTGACGGACGCGCCGTCAAATTTTTTTGCCGACGGCCAATGTAAAGCCGTCGGCGTAGAGCATCTATGCCGATGGCCAGTGTAAAGCCGTCGGCGTAGAGCATCTATGCCGACGGCTTTACTATGCCGACGGTTAACCGAGGTTTGCCGAAGCATTCGTTGACGACGGGTATATGCCGACGGTTTTAGGGCCTTTGCCGACGGCTTTGGCCGTCGGCATATTCATCGATTCCTGTAGTGAGTCGCTTGGTAAAGAGTTGAACGAAATTCTGCATGAAGACAGAGTGTTCCAGCCAGTAGAAAATGTAAAACCAATCTTTTTGGAGGAAAAAGCAGGGCAATCTCACTTCATAATCTTTCGACGTGATATTGAGTAGTACAAAAGACAAAAAGAGATAGAAATGGGTGGATTTGGTAGACATAACGAAGTGGCAAGTCTCCATGAGAAACTGTTTCATTCCTTTGTACTGATTTCTAGAAGTCAATCTATCTGAAGCTTTGAAACTTTCAAAGTTGGGTGAACATCCGTATGATTTTACAGATTCATAGATGCTTGTTTAAATTGCTGCCCTCAGATTTTGCCGCTGCTAAATCTTGCCGTTCCTTTGTGAAAGACGGTCAAGATTGCCTTGTCCGTGTAGGATGGCTTAGATAAGGGTATGCATTGCGGTTTTTCTTTCTTTCTTGTGGATGCAGTCTTCAGTTGCGTGCTCCACTATGCTATGCATAACAAAGATGGAAACGAGGTTAGTAAAAGGTACTCCCCCAATTCATAATTATAAGATGTTTTGGATATTTCAGTATGGATTATATACAGACTGAAATGAGTGAAGAAACACACTAAAACGCGTCTATATACATCCGATCCAGAAGAAAGTTAGAACATCTTATATTTGGGGGGCGATGGCCGTCAGAGCCGTGTACTAGAAATGACAAGTTAGAAGATAGGGGACAGCAGTACGCCATCACTCCCATTCTTCCATCGCCACTAGGTTGGATCTCATTCTTCCATGCAACCAAGGCATAGGACCTTTCTACTCGAGAGAGAAATTGCTTCCCAGCCAGAAGCTGAAGTGTCTCGTTTGGATGCTTTGACTGCAGACGTGCAGTTCCATAAAATTCAGACTAGTTGGGATCACATCTTTCGTGTGCAGTTTCAGACTTGCTGTAGTCCAGTCACAAGTGACACAACCTCGACGGAATACATCAGTTTATGCAACCTCGACGGACCCCCTTGACTGAATAATCCACCAACTGACCTTTATGCAACATGCAAGCAGGCCTAATACGTACATGACCAAACTTCGTGTGCAGTTTCAGACTTGCTGCAGTCACGATCGAATAACCAACCAACCTGTAGGCAACAAGCAAGCAGGGCCTACATTCCTAAAAGACGGGCCGCGCCATCAGTGATCTAAGTAAGAGGTAAGTGAGCACTGAAAAGCTAGCACAAACAAATCATCAGTGGCGGTGCCAGGACCCAAACCTTGTTTTTTTGGGCCTTTTTGAGTAATATATTCAGGTGGGGATGCTCTCCCCCCCGGTGATTGTTAAAAAAAACAAATTTTTTTTAGACAACTTAAGTAGGACCATAAACGATCATACTTTATTCCAAACATATTTACGATAACAGCCCTATGTGATCATGCCTATCTTGATACTAATAGACTGAAATACATCAGTTTTAACATAGGTTATGAGACGGTGATAAAAGAATCCATTGCCTATTCTATTTCCCAAATCAGACTTGCTATATTTCATTGTGAAAAATGCTCTCTCAAGTCTCAACTGTTGTGGTCCAAAATCAACGAGCTTCACCAAGAAGGCCGAGACGAGGATGAATGCGCCAGATGGTGTCTTCGTGGTGGCCGAGGATTGTGCGGACACCGAGGTAAGGCGACGGTTTGGGTCGCCTCTCATGTTGTGCGATTTGAGCTACGCGGGGGTGCTCCGCTCTCCAAAGAAAGTATGGTTGGTTTACATAACTAGATGATATCCCGCGCGTTGCGGTAGAAATCGCTAAAAAATAATCTGATGTTTAAAAACATAAGTTTGTATGAAAACATAGTATAAAATGATGACAAATAAAAAAAATTGGAACAAATATTGTTTAGAGTAAGCATCTAGAGAAAACATGATGAAAAGCCAAAAATGTGTGCATATGATTTTTTATATTTATTTCTTTCCTTGACAATATATCATCGAGGTGATGAGACAAAAACTCCGTTAAGTAGAGACATCTCACCGCTTGGCTAAACCTAAAACAGCGATAACAACTATAGTTGTGCATTGGAAAACATAGCTTGCATAGAAAAATAAAACACAAGTTTACTCATAATCTGATTTTCTATATATAAAAAAAAGGTTCGCTTATAAATCCTGAGGCTCACACTTGAGTAAATCATGCTTCTCATCAGATCAACCCTGTGCAACGTACTGCTGCCACTGCCTGATTCTTTTTATTTGTTTTCTCTAGTGCGGAACCATGCATGCTTCCGTATTAGATGAAGCTGAGTTCCATCCTACAAAAGCTTGATTAGCACTGGATTTGTTAAAAAAAAGTGATGAGTTACCTCTGTGTACGCAGTGGAATCAACTTAGGATTAAAAGAAGGTCTGGAACACTGGAGAGGTTTGACGGGATGAATGTATCTAGCGCAATCCAGAGCCTCCAGATTCAGATCCAATGTGATCGCCGTTACGGTAGCCCACCGCTCCGCTTTGATGGTTGTCCGCTCGGTATGGCATTCTTCTTTATTGATCTCGCGCCTCTCGATCTGCTTGTTCAACCTTGCAGTAGCATCTAGAAACGGGTAAAAAAAAAAAACCCAAAATTTAATGGTTCACAAATTGTTCTAGAAATCAAAATTATGCCTCATTATCTCTATGGTCTGATCAGATAAACCAATTCATCAAATCAGCAAACCAATCAGTACACAATTAGTCTAAATTATGATTTGCTGGCTTGGATTCTAAAAAAATTAGGCAAAGAACATGATTGATTTTTTGGCATACCTTCGCTGGTCTAGCCGGACAGTTCAGTGTACAGTCGATCGCCGGCGCGTGGCACCCCGCACCCCTGCTACGTCTGCACGGCCGATTGCCTCCCAAACCTATTCCTCAAGTCGATGGGCATCGGTGCGCTGCTACCTGCTGCCTGCCCGCCGCCGCTGCTTTTCACGTCCAGTGATTGGGAAGTAGAAGCATGCAATTGGCAGAAGATTCGATCGTGATTTGTATGGAGAAGTGTACAGGTGCAGGGGCCATGAGGAACTGAACTGGGCTTATCTCAGTAGACGGGCATATGAATGCTGGATATATAACGTGATAATGGATGGAATATGGAAGGGCCCTCGTTTGGTCTTCCCGTACGGTGGATGGAACATGGAGGGGTCCTCGTTTCGTCTTCCAGTACAGTGGGTGCGTGCCACACAACCTGATAGAAGAAATAGAGATGACGTGGCTCAAGGCGAACGCAGATAATTTTTTCCGAGGTGGCAGATTTGCTTAGGTGGATGGTTGCATGTTGATTGATGATGTGGATAGCATGCATGTCAAGAGAAATAGGTTAGTGGGGATGAACTATTTAGGTATTATAGATTCATTTCTTTCGCACATTTGAAGAAAAGTAAATAAAGCTTAGATTATGTTTTCCTGTGTATATTTAGGTGGCGTTAAAAGGTATACTCTGTTTTTAGCGGTTTTCTGGCCTCGTTCTGTGACCAAGCTGGGTTCAGTTTAAGGTATATGTACTTCAAAGATGGCAAATTAGCTTTGATAGAGAATCTGTTTGCTTGCGCCGCTGCTAGTTAACACAGTTTAGGAGAGGAAAAGAAATCGTCTGCAGTTGTCGTTATATATAAACGGAAGGCACACAACCTTGCCGTTGCTAGATTACCAGGCCTACACATTGGCATATGCAGGCTTCAGTTCAGAGGACGTGGCTCCAGTACTATTGGACGTAGACTGAAATGAAGTAGTAACAGAGATGAAAAAAGACGAAGGCAACGGTGCATATTGAGACAGAGGAGACAATGGGCCTCATCGCCGTGCTGCACTGCACTGATAGCTGTTCTTTTGCCTTGACTAGATGACCCGGTTGCGCCGATGGCGCAAGAAGACAGTTAGTGGTGATGTTAGTCATGAGTGAGTAGGAGATTTTATTTAGGCATCAGATGAAACAGGCTAAGATCAGTGTTGAAGTTAAATTGGTTTGAAGTGAAAAGAATGTAATGTTTGATCTGATGGCAGATACAATAGCAGTGTTAAAGTTGGATCTTATGAAGCATAGATTTTATTTTCATGTCTTATAGGGTATGTACTGATGATTATATACAGAGAAATATAAATGTATTTCTTCTGTAGTGCAGTTACAGAAGTAGAAAGAGTATGAACTAAACATAGGAAAATATTTGCATTAAGTAGTATGGATAGATATTATATGGGTCTAAGATGAACATTAAAGGTTCAAAATATATACATAGTGATTAGAAGCCAGTTATTAGTGATGTTAGTAGTGAATAAGTAGGAGATGTAACTACAAATATAATGCAATGTGAATTTATTACAGATAGTAGAGTGAAGTCGATCGTTTTACAGAAACACATATATAGGCAGTGCCAGAGCTTATTTAGTCATCTTAGTCTGATTGTGATTTTCAGAAGGTGTGAACGTACGAATAAGCAGAGTGTCATTGTCGCATAATGCTGGCATGGTATACTTCCATAGGTACTTGAAGGCTCATGTGGAACAATTGATGTGTGACTTTTTTGCAGCGATGAGACGCTTCAATTTTCTGACTTGATCTTTGTAAAGCTTCACTTTGTTACCCCATGTGCAATGATCATCAAAGCTTCAAAAGTAGATGGTGTCGGGTTCCCCTATGAATGATTTTTTTAAATGGCTGGTGTAAGCATAAATATGTACTGGTATTAGAAGATCAAATGAAAACATTGTTTGCACGTACGGATTATGTAGGTCTTGCGTCCAGCCTTCTTCGGTTTTATGGGCTTAATTGCAGGTGCTGATGTTTATAATTAGTAGGAGGTTTTTGAAAGATTAGCATATATAGGAAGACAAATTAAATAAGGCATAATGGTATTACAGTGGCACAGGTGATAGGGCATAATAAATCGATAAGGCCTCCTGGACAAAGATCTAGCACCAACACATGAAACCCAGACAATAAAAACAAGATATACAACGGATTCATATGGCTCCTTGTCTTTCATGGCATCATAAACAATTAGGCGTGCAAATGCAACTGTATATACAATCGGATAACCGATGGAGCACTGTCCGTTTTTTCTCTAGAACACTTCTATTTTCTGCGAACGATACCAATATTTTATTTCTCTCACTACATACTCAGAATCCATTCAAATAGCAACATCAATTAAAAATAGTGGCTTGGTCAATACAACTAAAAATCTAGCACGATATAATGTATAGAGATTAACCAAACATTGGGATCGTAATCAAACATTGTAAACACATATAGACAATAAATAAGAACCTTATTGGGGTTACAAAGAGGATTAATCATAGGAGGGGAAAGGAAGTGAAATTAGTAATTATCTCATACATGAGGAAGGGAAGCAGCGAAAATACACATAACAAAATAGTACCAGCTGCAATATAGGAGCTCCAGGAAAATAAACCCTGCTTCTCTGCATTTTGGATCTAGCTAAAAATGGCAAATTTTAGAAATGCTAAATGTTAGGAACCACTATGTGATTCAGATTAATGTTCTTAAATTATTTTATGTACCAGTTCTCACACTGTCTATCAATCACCTGATATGCTCAATGAATAGCAGAGAAAAATAACTGCAGAGGGGAGTACGCCCTGCTTGTCAACTTAGGTTTCTTTACCTCGGTCGGCTCCTGACATTGTTGTCTTTCCCAGCTTTAGCCTTCTTTTGTCCATAGCAGTAGTAAAATCCTATATGGCTAACGAAATCAAAAGACCCTGTACTAATCTACTGAACTCAACGAAATCAAAAGACCCTTTACTAATCTACTGAACTCAACGAAATCAAAAGAACAAAATAACTATGGGGGTTCACAAAAGACATGGCCCAGTGGTCATATGCAAGGCTTGTGCAGTGAAGCAAAACTAAAAAAATGCACATATGCAAGAATATGCAATACTTATAGTCCTGAACGCCTCCCTCCACCAAATACCCTTCCCGTGGCACTTCTCCACTCTCAAATCCATGTCAAAACCACCAAAATCAGCAACATGCGCATTTCTATTCAGCAAGGAAAGATCATCCTATGTTGAAACCAAAATGCAATAATTCTGAGCTAAATCTTGGATTCACCAAAAAATTAGAGAATTAAAGTAGTCCAAACAAATACTTATAATTATTCAGACAAAAATCATATAGAAATCTTAAGAACAAAAAAAATTCAGAGAACTATAGGGAGAAGAAACACGAACCTGGGTGGGTGCTCGACCAGGATGGGCTCCTGCGTCGTCACTTGCAGCCAACGTCGTCCTCCTGCTGCGGCCGCGGGGACGGTGCCGATGTGCGTGCTAAAGAAGGCCACGACCCTATGGTTCTCCCATGTCTGCCTGCTTGCTCCCTGCCTGCTCCACCAAGCGGACAAACCCAATCCTATGGGGAACAAGAAAACGATGAATAGATCGATCTAACTGGCAGCAAACGAACTGATTTTCTTCTGAATCAATTTCAATACAATCAAAAAAATGGAAATGATAAGAGGAGACAGAGACACTCACTTGAGAGCAGCGAGGAAGTAGCAGTAGGGGAAGGAGAGAAAAACAATCCGAAGCGGGTGGAAGTATCCAAAACTACCATTGACGAGGACGCTCAGGCCATCTTCTCACACGCCTTCATCGCCGCCCTGCGTCCCCAGGCGACGCAGCGCTCACGGCGGCCCGCGCTCTAGCTCGCCTCCTTGTCGAGCTCGTCGATGCGGCGTCGCCGCCGCTGGTCTCCCCCGTGCCACCTCCTCTTCCTCTTTTCTCAGTTGATTACCACCGTTGCCATTAGGAACACCTGTAAAATATGTGTTGTCAATTTGACTCCTGAATATCCCACGAGAAATAGCAGCAATAAAAAACGATGAAACATGACTTAAATAGCTCATTTAGTGTCGTAAAAATGGAATGACCATGTCAATAACAGAATAACTAAGCAGGTAACGAACTACCATTAAAAGAACAAGTTGTTGTACAAAATATAATCAATTAGGATGTAAAAACATGAGCAGTATTACTCCTTGTTTTGACACATGGCAGGAGATGGTCAAGAAAGATGAGAAAGATCTAAAACCAGGAGATAGTACATGTGAAGAGAGAAAGAGAGAGGGGGGAAGAGAGCTGGGGAGGAGAAGAGCACCTGCAATGACCGCACATGACACAACTACAGACCTGCGACCAAGCACTGTATATCACAATATGCAATCTATTTTCTATCCTGAACTGCAATTGTGTATGGCAGCAAACAAGATTGGCTAAAAAAAATGTTCACAAGTTGAGATGTATGTATGACTCGGTGGCTTACCCCTGTGGTAATAAGTTGAGAGTGGATTCCACATTAACTTGACGAACTTGCTCTCCTGGCACCCACACCACACATGCATCAAAAAGAAACAAAGAAGCATCCATGAGTGGCAAAGTGAAGGTAACAGCAGTGAATGTAGAGTAGGAGCAAAACAAACCTCGTTTTCCTGGGGCCTAAGATTTGGAGGGCTGCATCTCAGGTTCTCAAAATGAGAACAGGGCAAGTAGAAACCAATCCAATCCAATCCAATCCTGCTGCAGCAGAGAGGAAACTGCACAAGGGCGAACACAAACAGAGCACAACAACAGCCATCTGCGTGCGTGATGAAGCTGAATCAGAGGACCAAATCGAATAGAGAGACAGTCGCATGGAGGAGAAGAGGGACGAGAGGGCACCTTGACGAGCTCCGTGGGGCGTCCAGAGAAGAAGCACACCGACGGGGGACGCAGAAGCCGACCTCCTCTCCCTTGGCGCGAAGGCAAGGATGGTGTCGAGCATGGCCGCCGCCGGTCGGCGCCTCCCTTCTCGGCTTCTTCCCACGGTCTGGGCACGGGAGAGGAAGAGTGGCAGATGGCGACGAGGATGACGAGGGAGATGGTGAGAAGCACGAGGAGGCCGGCGGCATGGTCCCAGGGGCGAATTCCTCCTCTCCTCGAGCACCCGATCCACCCCGCCATCTGTCTTCCTCCCTCGTCTGGCCATGGACTCACCCTCTCCGTTTCTATGAACCCACTCCGCTGTCGCTTGGTGGCCCCCTCTGTCCCTCCGGGCAGACCATGGGCGGACAGACGAGGAGAGGTGTCGAGCTCGTCGATGCGGCGTCGCCGCCGCTGGTCTCCCCCGCGCCACCTCCTCTTCCTCTTTTCTCCCAGCGGCGGCGCAGTCCTCTCGTGGCTTCTTGGTGGTGAGGGCTCGCGGATTGGGGAGGAGAAGAGGAGGCGGCGGACTGGGGAGGAGGAGAGGAGGCGGGGATTGGGGGAGAAGAGGAGGCAGGGGATTGGGGATGAGAGGAGGCTCTCGGTAGGCTAGGGTTTTCACCGCGTTTCGTTTTCTGGAGCTACCGGACCTCAGACACCCACCGTCTCAAGGAAGCGAGCCCACACACGCGATGCCCCACCGGTCATAGAAAGAAACAAGGAGCGCAACGGTGAAAAAAAATGAACGGCCACCAGCCGACAGGAGGGGAAGCTATGAATAGTAAATGAAATCAAACGGCCACAAAGCACAGCGCGCTCGAAGCGCCCTCCGGTGGCCGGGTTGCCCAGACACGTTTACTAGTTAGATTAATTTTGTTGGGGAGTTCACATTCTGAGTAGAACCTCCTGCCATGTTAAATATAGTAGCTAGCAAAATGATGACGGCAGCACAGCAGGTAACACCCACAGTCCCAGAGGACTCGACTGGACTCCAGTCATTGTTAGAGATACACGGGCAAATAAACGACGAAGAACGAAATCAAACACAGGAGACACGCGATTTTAACGTGGAAAACCCCTCCAACACGAAGGAGAAAAAACCACGGGCGCCAGCCAGCAAATCTTCACTATATCAGGGGAGGTTACAAACGCCGGGGATTTACAACTGATCAAATTACCCCGAGCGGCGGCTTACAAGAGGTATATATAACATCGGTGACCTAGGTATATTACTGGATAGCAATTTTAAATATGTTCTAAGTATGAAATATTTAATTACCACTGTGATGCTTTGCTGCAACAGAGAAAGTCAAAGGGGTAGCTTTTCCCGGCGACGGGCCCAAGCCTACCGGCGACGGGCCGGAGCTCCGCTCCGCTCGTCAGAAGTTAGCCTTTATCTTTATACTTGAATTTGGATCACAACATAACAAACTCCACCTTGAGACAAATTCCATCTTGTAGCATGAATGAGAACCTTCTCCCTGAACAACAAAGAAAACACTTTCGGCGCCAAACAGCCACTAGGGCTAATGAGTTATACCAACTAAGTCTGAGCAAAGCTCAAACTTAGCAACAGGAACTGGCTTTGTTAACATATCAACAGGATTATCATGAGTACTAATCTTGCATAGCTTCAGTTTACCTTACTCAACAATGTCTGGAACATAATGGTATTTGACATCAATGTGCTTTGTTCTCTCATGGAACATCTGATCTTTAGTGAGGTATATGGCACTCTGACTGTCACAAAACAGATTAATGCAAGAATTATCTCCACAAAGCTCAGCATACAAACCTTTCAGCCAAACGGACTCTTTACATGCTTCTGCAATAGCCATGTATTCTGCTTCAGTGGTAGATTGGGCAACTACTGGCTGCAGCGTTGCCCTCCAACTCACGGCACAACCATCAACAGTGAACACATAACCTGTAAGAGACCTCCTCTTGTCCAAATCGCTGGAAGCAAAATCTGAATCCACATAGCCAACTAGTCCCTCACCAGTCTTGCCGAATTTCAAGCAAGCATTGGAAGTGCCACGAAGGTAACTGAAAATTCACTGAACAGCCTTCCAATGTTCTTTACCAGGGTTAGCCATGTATCTACTGATCAAACTCATTGCAAATGACAAATCAGGCCTAGAACACACCATGGCATACATTAAAGAACCGACAGCACTAGAATATGAAACTCTTGACATATACTCAAAATCTTCATCCGTACTAGGACATTGAGAAGATGATAATTTGAAATGAGGAGCAATGAGAGTGCTTACTGACTTAGCATCATGCATGTTAAAACGATGAAGAACTTTCTTAATGTAATTTTGCTGACTAAGAAATAACAAACCAGAATTTCTGTCCCTGATAATCTCCATACCTAGAATTTTCTTAGCAGCACCAAGATCCTTCATCTCAAACTCACTACTTAATTGTGCCTTTAAGGCAGTGATCTCGTTCTTGCCCTTGGCAGCAATCAACGTATCATCAACATATAACAACAAGTATATAGGTGATCCATCAACAAATTTAATGTAAACACAACTATCATATGCAGACCTCTTAAATCCATGTGCTATCATAAATGAATCAAACCTTTTATACCACTGTCTCGGAGACTGTTTCAAACCATATAGGGGACTCTTTAGCTTGCAAACAGATTTCTCCTTACCAGACACTATGAAACCTTCTGGTTGGTCCATGTAAATCTCCTCCTCCAGTTCTCCATGCAGAAAAGCAGTCTTAACATCTAACTGCTCAAGCTCAAGATCATGCATAGCAACAATACCGAAAAATGCACGAATGGAACTATGCTTCACAACTGGTGAGAACACATCATTATAATCAATACCTGGTATCTGACTGAAGCCCTTAGCCACTAACCTTGCCTTAAACCTTGCGGGCTCACTAGGAGACAAACCTTCCTTTCTTTTGAAGATCCATTTGCAGCGAACGCTCTTCTTTTGTTTAGGCAAGCGCACAACATCCCATGTGCCATTTTTCTCAAGTCACTGCATCTCTTCCTACATAGCAGCTATCCACTTCTCGCTGTCACCGGAAACAACGGCTTCAGTGTATGTGAATGGCTCACGGATGTTCTCAACCTATTCTGCACAACTGAAAGCATAATGAACAATGTCACACTCTTCAATTATGCGTTTAGTTTTGTTAATGACTCTCTTTCTCCTGCCAGCTACAAGAGACTGAATTGGTCGCTGCAAAATAGGGGGTGAGTGCTGCACAACATCATCATCATGAACCTGTGTATCTGGAGCATCATCAACATTATCATCAACCTGTGCATCTGGAGCAACATCATCATTATCAACAATTACATTTTCCTCCTCATCAAGGTGCTCCACCCGCACAGTAACTTGTTGTGGCTCTACATCAAAAGTATCTGACGAAGCATCTGTGGACAAATTGTCATGATACATAACAGATTCATTGAAACAACACACCTGCTCATGAAAACCTTATTAGTTTCATGATTCCATAACCTGTATCCCTTTACTCCTGAACCATAACCAACGAACACACACTTAATAGCTCTAGGCTCTAGCTTTTCATTATCAACGTGTGCATATGCAGTGCAACCAAAAACTCTCAACTATGAATAATCAGCTGGTGTACCAGACCATACCTCAATGGGAGTTTTCTTATTAAGTGGAATGGATGGTGACCTGTTGATGAGGTAGCAGGCGGTGGAGGCTGCTTCAACCCAAAAATGTTTGCCCATGCGAGCATTGGACAACATGCAGCGTGGAGATGATGGTTCTGTTCATGGGCTCAGCCACACCATTCTGTTGAGGAGTGTATACGACGGTGTGGTGCCTGACGATGCCCAAGTTTCTGCAATAATTGTTAAAAGCTTTCGAACAGAATTCCATACCATTGTCAGTACAAAGTATTTTTACCTTCCTCTCAGTTTGCCTTTCTACCATAACTTTCCATTCCTTAAAGGCATTAAAAACATCATACTTATTTTTCAGAAAATAATGCCACACTTTTCTGGAGTAGTCATCAATAATTATAAGCATATAACGAGCACCGGCAAGAGAGGGTTTACAGGAAGATCAGCATGTACATAATCTAATATACCTTCTGTGGTATGAACAAAAACATTGAATTTTACCCTCTTGTGCTTACCAAAAATGCAGTGCTCACAGAACTCCAACTCACTCACGTCACAGCCATCCAGAAGTTGCCTCTTGGTCAATTCTGCCATGCCAAGTTTACTCATATGCCCAAGCCACATATGCCAAATATTAGTTCTACTGGATTTATTAGAAGTAACAGCAGCAGTAGCAGTAGCAGTAATAGTGCTTCCTCTAAGAACATATAACTTAGCAGAATTTATGTCACCTATCATATGAACGAGGGAACCTTTCGATACCTTCACAACTCCACCTGAACCGAAGTACTTGTACCCTTTGACGTCAAGAGTACTCAGCGAGATGAGGTTTCTGGCCATGTCTGGTATGTGTCTCACGTCTGTTAACGTGCGTACCATGCCATCATGTGTCCTGATCTGAACAGAACCAATGCCCACAATCTCACGTGGGTTGTCATCTCCCATACGCACAACATCTCCACTCTGCACAAACTCATAAGTAATGAACCAATTTTTGTTACAGCATATATGAAACGAACAGGCAGAATCAAGTATCCATTCATCATGACAAGAAACACAACCAGCAAAAACAACTAGAGCATCATCTGAATCAGACTTATTACCAGATGTAACATTGACCTTACCATCACCATCAGATTTGGTTTTAGGCTTCCGCGTACCGTTTCTTTTCTCCTTATTTTCCAACTTTCAACAGTCATCAATGAGGTGACCCTCTTTCTTACAATACCTGCAGAATTGGTTCTTTCCAGACCCTATGGACTTCGAACGACTTCTGTCGTTCTTGCTTTTTATCTCTGTTGTTCTTGTAGTATTTCTTCTGCTCAGGCCTGCCTCGTACCTGCAAAGCTTCTCCTTTGGAGGACGATTCCTCAGATTGCAACATATCTTTCATCTTTTCCTTCTATTGAAGGGCCTCATATACTTCCGCAACAGTTAGTTCATCACGGCTATATAATATGGTATCTCAGAAATTTGCAAAGGAACTAGGCAGCGAGCATAAAAGTAGAAGACCTAAATCTTCATCATCATACTTTACCTCTATAGACTGTTAGTCAGACACGATCTCCTTGAAGATCGATAAGTGGTTTAGCACCGAACCACCTTCTTGCAACTTGTGCGTGAACAACTTCATCTTCATGTGCATCTTACTGGTCAGATCCTTGGACATGCAGATCGACTCCAGTTTGAGCCAGAGGGCTGCTGCAGTTTTCTCCTCTAGCACTTCTTGCAAAAAATTGTTAGATAGATGAAGATGAATCATAGACATAGCCTTACGGTCTTTCCGCTTCTCATCATCGGTCCATGTCTTTTGTTCTTTGCCACCGAAGCCATCTAGCGCCTCGTCCAGATCGGGATGCGCCAGCACTGTACGCATCTTCACTTGCCATAGGGAAAACGTCGTGTTGTAATCCAGCAGCGAAAGATCGAACTTCATCGATGCCATGTCTTCGAAACCCTAGACAGAAACAAGGCTCTGATGCCACTTGTTAGAGATACGACGGGCAAATAAACGACGAAGAACGAAATCAAATACAGGAGACACACTCTCCTGTGTTTGATTTCGTTCTTCGTCGTTTAACAGTCATGCCCATATGGAAAATGATAGATCGATGGGAATTCTAACTCTGAATGTCCGAGTGCAGTTTCAGACTTGCTGCAGTTCAGTCCCAAGTGACAAAACAAAGAACCAACCAACTGTTAGGCAACAAGCAAGCAGGGCCTAATGTACATACACGACCAAACTCACAAGTGACAACTCCATACATAATGACAGAGAACTATACATAACAAGGTGCTACGATGAAACATGAATAAAAATACAGTAACGGGACACTGTTTTGAATTATCCCCTTTTTGCTACAAATTAATCATAAAATGTACCTAAATATAGGGAGGGGAGCGCTGTTATTTTTAGCTTCTCGAAGGTGCTGGTATTCATGTACAAAGGGGGGCAGGACATGCATTGATAAATATGCCATTGCTGTTTTTGTAGGGTTTTATCTGTTCAATATATGATCCTTCAGGAGTGTGGCACAACCAATACTACTGTTGGAATCAGCCAGAGCCCAAAGTCGTGCTGTGCCCATAGCTATGTGCCCGCCTGCCTGCCGTGTTCTAGTGATTTGAGTGGAGAAATTAGTGAAGCAAAGCTTGGTAGTGATGGTGCACTACACCGTATCAATTAATTAATTAGTGGAGAAATTAGTGGGCATGTAACGGTGGGTGACTGATTGTCGCAAGCTTTTTTTGGCCTAACATTCCACGTTTGGACGGAAAAAGGTATGATTGACCAACGCGTAACAGCGGAGAGGGTGGTCATTCTTGATGTGAGTGAAGTGCATTCAGAAATCTCCCATGATGTATATGTGCGCCAACCCAGTGCTCCCCAAAAAAAAGAAAAGTGCCGTATACACATGCATCCATCCAGCCATCATCAGTCGTCCAGCACCCTGGCCGGCTGTCAATGCCATGGCAATCCAATGCATGCTCTTCCTCGTGTCTCTGAGCCTGCTGCTACTGGCAGCCGCTGGCCACAGAGAAGAAGCACAAGCACATGCACTCCTCCGATGGAAGTCCACGCTGCTCAACTCCTCCTCTTTGTCCTCGTGGTCGCACGCCAAACCGGTCTGTTCTTCTTGGTACGGTGTAATATGTGACGCAAACGGCCATGTTACCCAGCTTGAGCTTTCAATGTGCAACCTCAACGGCACGCTTGACACCTTGTACTCCGCCGCACTCCAGAGCCTCACCGTGCTCAGCCTCTACGACAACAACCTCATCGGCACCATCCCGGTGAACATCTCCCTATTTCACAACCTCACCGTTCTGTACTTGGACATCAACAACTTTGTCGGTCCCATACCCTGCCAATTCAGCAAACTCAAGCACTTGACGGGCCTTGATCTGTCTAGCAACTGGCTATCTGGGCCAATACCACAGTCGCTCTCAGTGCTCACATCACTAGAGTCTCTGAGTCTTGGCCAGAACAATCTTACCAGAGGAATCCCAGAGGAGCTCGGGGTGCTGCATAGTTTGAAACTGCTTGAACAGAACAGGAACTCGCTCTGTGGACCGATCCCAACATCACTTGGGCAGCTTCGGATGCTAAGACGGTTGGACATAAGTGGAAATCATTAAAGTTCAACTATCCCTTCCGAGCTGGGCAACCTTACTCAGCTCTACGAAATAGACCTGTCCTGGAACAAGCTCTGTGGAGGTTTACCCACAACCTTCTCAATGTTGCAAAACTTGGATCTGCTTGCGATGGGGAACAACAATCTCAACGGCAGCATTCCACAAGAATTTTTCACAAACTGGGCCTGCCTCGGAGTGTTCGATATAACAAACAACTCTTTCACCGGAAGCATTCCATCAGAGATCGTTTGGTGGGAGAATCTGTATTGGCTGTACCTCTCTGGCAACGTTTTCATCGGCATGATCCCCACTGAGCTAGTAAGCATGGAATACTTGGATATGCTGGACCTGTCCAATAATCATCTTAATGGCATGATACCATCAGAGATTGGCAACGTGTCACTAGGAATCCTGGACCTTAGCTCCAACCAGTTGGACGGTAAGATTCTTACTATGAACCCCGAAAGTGCTATTGTCTTCTCCTTGTCTGGAAACAGATTTACAGGCATTATTGACTGGAATTTCTGTCAGCTATCTGCTTTACAGTTCTTGGATCTATCAGACAATCTGTTGTCTGGAGTTATCCCTAATTGCCTTTGGAACTTGCCGAATCTTGCGTACCTGGATTTATCAAGCAATGCTATTGATGGAGAAGTTCCAATCTCAGTACACAATATTTCTCCACTGCGTTCACTACATCTATCTAACAACCACTTCACGGGATGCTTTCCCTCTATTGTAAGGAACTTCAGAAACCTAATCACTCTAGATCTTGGTGGTAACAAGTTTTCCGGTGTAATTCCTGCATGGATAGGGGAAAGCAATCCTTTGCTAAGGGTTCTCCGACTACGATCAAATATGTTCCATGGAAGCATTCCTCATGAGGTTACACAGCTCACTCGTCTCCAAATACTTGACCTAGCTGAAAACAATCTGACAGGCTGCATACCAGTTGGTTTTGCCAGCTTTACTCAAAAGATATGGCCAGAACGGACCTCACCATGGATGGATATGAGCTCTACGTCCTACTCAACTGATGGCCAGCTTGACATAATCTGGAAGGGGCAAGATTATACTTTCCATAGAACAATTTGGCTTATGACTGTCATTGATCTATCAAGCAACTCTCTTTCCGGTGAGATCCCCACAGAGTTACTTAATCTTCATGAGATTCGATTCCTCAACTTGTCAAGAAATAACTTTTCCGGTGGCATCCCAAACAACATTGGCAACATGACAGATATGGAGTCCCTTGATTTCTCTTGGAATAAGCTCTCAGGTCCCATTCCATCAAGCATATCAGACTTGATGTACTTGAGCTCACTTAATCTCTCCAACAACCTTCTTTCAGGAGAGATACCTGATGGTAATCAACTTCAAACGCTCAATGACCCATCGATTTATAGCCACAACCAGGGACTCTGTGGCTGCCCCCGAGCATTGCATGTACCAATGGTTCGAGTGGTACAACAACACTCTACGGTGTAAAGGAGCATCACCAAGAACTTGATGCCGTCTGGCTGTACTACTCGGTGGTCGTTGGAATTGTCTTTGGTTTCTGTTTATGGTTTGGAACATTGTTTTTCTGGAAGCGTTGGGGGTTCGCTTTCTTCCATTCCATCGGCGTCGTGCAGCAGAAAGTTACGAAGAAGATGAAGCATACATGATGGAATGGAAGCCCGTCTGGAGTTTTGCTCTCAAGCAGTTGCCATTATCTGCAATGGATATGCATGTGTATTATTACCGACATGCATGTATTATTATTATTTTTTCGAAACGGACATGTATTATTATTTATTACCGACGCCCCTCCTTGTTTATTTTCAGCAATAAAGTACAATCATCAAATCTTGTGTGCACAGGATTGGCTTATACTAGATCTTATGATGAAGCTAGTTTCACGCGTACTAGTATTGTAATGAGCAGAAGTTTTCGCAAGTAAATGTACCTTTCGTTGTGAGTTTATGTTGTACCTACTTGCACGCAGCAATCTTTCAGAGGAAAAAGCAGGGCAATCTCCCTTGAGAATCTTTCTACCTGATAAATAGTTTCATTCCTTTGTGCTGATTTCTGTAAGTCGGTCTATCAGAATCTCTGAAATTTTCATAAGTACTTGGTGAATATTTCTAGGATTGATAGGAAGCAGTCTATAGCTCTAGTCTAGCTCTAGCACTCGTGAAATTTCCATAAGTACATTTCTAGCTTTGCTTGCATGGTTCTTGCATTCTAGCTCTAGTCTACTAACCAACAGTTGATGGTCAGCACCTTCGTTATCCGGCAGGCCGGTGATCTGATCATGGCAAAGGTTGGCGATATATGGTTTCTTAAAAGTTTCCCGAACAGTAAAAGGTGTTGCATATGGATAAGAAAGCACGCAGACGATAACGATGAAGATGTATTCGTGGAAATAAGGAAACCTCACCTTTGGGCTGGGACAGCGTCTGAAGAAATGTTTGTCATCACAGTCCCACGCTGAAGTCACGCTGAAGTCATGGATTGGCTGTGACTGCAGATTTGCCTTGGTGTCAACTCTCTTGTGGCCTTGTGGGAGTATGCATTGATGTATCTCTGAAGCTGTCATTGCGATACCCTGCTTGCAGTTTTTTTTTTTTTATATCCTGCTTACCTCATCAAGGACATGTACGATAATGTTGTGACAAGTGTTCGAACAAGTGATGGCGACACTGATGACTTCCCGATTAAGATAGGACTGCATCAAGGGTCAGCTTTGAGCCCTTATCTTTTTGTCTTGGTGATGGATGAGGTCACAAGGGATATACAAGGAGATATCCCATGGTGTATGCTCTTTGCGGACGATGTGGTGCTAGTCGATAAGAGTCGGACGGGGGTCAACAGGAAGTTGGAGTTATGGAGGCAAACTTTGGAATCGAAAGGTTTTAGACTTAGTAGGACTAAAACCGAGTACATGAGGTGCGCTTTCGGTACTACTAGGCACGAGGAGGAGGAGGATGTTAGCCTTGATGGGCAGGTGGTGCCGCAGAAGGACACCTTTCGATATTTGGGGTCAATGTTGCAGAAGGATGGGGATATCGATGAAGATGTGAACCATCGAATTAAAGCCGGATGGATGAAGTGGCGCCAAGCTTCTAGCATTCTCTGTCACAAGAGGGTGCCACAAAAGCTAAAAGGCAAGTTCTATAGGACGGCGGTTCGACCCGCAATGTTGTATGGCGCTGAGTGTTGGCCGACTAAAAGGCGACATGTGCAACAGTTAGGTGTGGCGGAGATGCGCATGTTGAGATGGATGTGTGACCACACAAGGAAGGACCGAATCCGGAATGATGATATACGAGATAGAGTTGGGGTAGCGCCAATTGAAGAGAAGCTTGTCCAACATCGTCTGAGATGGTTTGGACATATTCAGCGCAGGCCTCCAGAAGCCCCAGTACATAGCGGACGGCTAAAGCGTGCTGATAATGTCAAAAGAGGCCGGGGTAGACCGAACTTGACATGGGAAGAGTCCGTAAAGAGAGACCTGAAGGATTGGAGCATCACCAAAGAACTAGCCATGTACAGGGGTGCGTGGAAGCTTGCTATCCATGTGCCAGAACCATGAGTTGGTCGCGAGATCTTATAGGTTTCACCTCTAGCCTACCCCAACTTGTTTGGGACTAAAGGCTTTGTTGTTGTTGTTTGATATCCTGCTTGCAGTTGCCGCAGCAGATGTACAGGGAGAAGACATACGGGGAGCCCAATACGTACATACATACATACATACATAAGTTCCTACGCGTCACAAGTCAATCGAGAAGATTGAAAAAAAAAATGTATATTTATTTGCTATAAGGTCGGAGTCACTACCGGAATAATACAATATGCCGACGGACATAAGTCGACGGCCTTGGAAAAACCGTCGGCAAACCTCGAACTATGCCGACGGCAGCCGTCGGCAAAGCTTCATATATGCTGACGGTAGCCGTTGGCGTACGTTTTGCCACGTGGCCCTGGCGACCCATTCGCTGACGGATGGCTGACACCATCAGATCTATGCCGACGACCCTAACGGCGGCCGTCGGCATAGATTTTATCTCTATTATTTTTAATTTTTAATCATTTTTTTAAATTAAAATTTGATTAATTTAAATCTGACTTATCTAACTTAAAACATATACAAATTATATATCGATTTGGGACAGAATTTTTCATAGATTATGAATATACACTTTGTTTCTGTTTTTGAATATGTTAAAAATGCGACCTCATGTACTTTTGCAAATAGGTCCTTATACTTTATTAAAATCACAAGTAATTCATACTTGCATTGATTTTGATAAATTTTATATGTTTTTTATCAGAATCTTGAAAGGATTCTGTTGGTATACTATGTTTTCAAATTTGAACAAACTAAAAATCATGTTTGCTTCAAATTTACAGAAAACATCCTCTTTTTTTGATTTTTTTTATATTTTTCATTCCTTGGCCAAACGAGATAAATTTTATATCTACATGCATCAGATAGTTTCTAGGATTGTGGGATGTTTAAACAGCCAATACCCAGCTCCGAAGTGTGACCCCCTTCACGGACGGCACTACCGTCTGCACTTAGAGGGGGAAACTACCACGGAGGGTCAACCCGGAGGGAATCTTGTGATAGGTTGGACTCAAACTTTGTTTTTAAATGTTCCTATGGGCTAACCTACCATAACCAAGTAGAAAAGTCCATTGGTTAAAGACTGTCCGGTGAAAGTCAAAGGGGGTAGTTTTCCCGGTCATACTGGCTAGGGTTAGGCCGCTCCGAGGTCTTTGGAGGGTAGCAATGTCACCAAAACTTGCATTGAGTCCTCATACATGTCTAAAAGTGTGGTGGGAGGTTTAAACACCCAACACACAGCTCCAAAGTGTGACCCCCTTCACGGACGGCGATAACACCGAAGTAACGTTCAGCAATTTTGTTGTTGTATGAATATTTCTGAATAATCAGAATGCAATAAAATCCTGAAATTGTTACATGGTACAAACACATGAGATATATGCTATGTGATAATTTTTCATAGTTTTTAAAGATGTAGAAGTATCTTAATTAATTCCTCTTTACAGATTGTTCTTTACTCCGATTGTTGTTATAGTTGCATTGGTTGCTCATGATTGTTTGTTTAATGTTTATATTACTGGATAGCAATTTTAAATATGTTCTAAGTATGAAATATTTAATTACTACTGTGATGCTTTGCTGCAACAGAGAAAGTCAAAGGGGTAGCTTTTCCCGGCCAAACGGGCCAGGGTTAGGCCGCTCGGGGGTCTTCGGAGGGTAGCAATCCCACCAAATCTTGCGTTGAGTCCTAGTACATGTCTAAAAGTGTGGTGGAAGGTGTAAACACCCAATACCCAGCTCCCGAGTGTGACCCCCTTCACGGACGGCACTAGCGCCTGCACTTAGAGGGGGAAACTGCCACAGAGGGTCAACCCGGAGGGAATCTTGTGATAGGTTGGACTCAAACTTTGTTTTAAAATGTTCCTATGGGTCAACCTAGCACAAGCAGGTAGAAAAATCCATTGGTCAAATGCCGTCCGGTGAAAGTCGAAGGGGGTAGCTTTCCCGGTCATACTGTGCAGGGTTAGGCCGCTCCGAGGTCTTCGGAAGGTAGCAATGCCACCAAAACTTGCATTGGGTCCTCTTACATGTCTAAAAGTGTGGTGGGAAGTTTAAACACCCAACACCCAGCTCCGGAGTGTGACCCCCTTCACAGATGGCACTACCGTCTACACTTAAAGGGGAAAACTGTCACGGAGGGTCAACCCGGAGGGAATCTTGTGATAGGTTGGACTCAAACTTTGTTTTAAAACGTTCCTATAGGATAACCTAGCACAACCAGGTAGAAAAGTCCATTGGTTAAAGGCCGTTCGAAGAAAGTCAAAGGGGGTAGCTTTCCCGGTCATACTGGCTAGGGTTAGGCCGCTCCGGTGTCTTCGGAGGATAGCAATGCCACCAAAACTTGCATTGGGTCCTCATACATGTCTAAAAGTGTGGTGGAAGGTTTAAATACCCAACACACAGCTCCGGAGTGTGACCCCCTTCACGGACGGCGATAGCACCGAAGTATCGTTCAGTAGTTTTGTTGTTGTATGAATATTTCTGAATAGTCAGAATGCGATAAAATCCTGAAAGTTTTACACGGTACAAACACATGAGATATAAGCTATCTGGTAATTTTTCATAGTTTTTAGAAATGTAGAAGTATCTTAATTAATTTCTCTTTACAGATTGTTCTTTACTCTGATTGTTGTTATAGTTGCATTGGTTGCTCATGTTTGTTTGTTTAATGTTTATATTACTGGATAACAATTTTAAATATGTGCTTAGTATGAAATGTTTAATTACTACTGTGATGTTGTCGGGGGTTTGATTCGAGGTCAGGGAAACCACCAAAACCTGGTTCGAACTCAGGGGGCACGTCTCACTTCCCAACAGCCGGACAAGGCCTTGGGAGGCTAGAGCTAGCGGAGCACGACGAAGACACGCGAGGCACTGCGGGGGCACAACGATTTACCCAGGTTCGGGCCACCGTGCGGTGTAAAACCCTACTCCTGCTTGGCGTGTGATTGCTTGGGTGATAGCGCTCTCGCGTGAGGGCGGAGTTGTGTTACAGAGTGGTCGACCTCCTACCACGTGGCCGAGGATCGATCATTTTTTGATCCCCCACCCAAGGTAGCAGCACTGCCCCTTTTATAGTTGCCTTGGTCCTCTTCCCCGAAACACTTGGCGGGAAAGGGTCACCACAGGGCGGCAATTTGAAAGGGAAGAGGCGCCGGTCTTATCCTGACAAAAGGTGGTCTTCGCCTGGCAAAGACCCTATCTATGACGCGCGGGTGGGCTCGCCGGTGACATCTATCTTGCCGCACCGCGTGTCCTGGTCTTCATACACCAAAGTGGTAAGCTTTGGGACTTGCTTTGGGGGAGGCAGATGCCGCTGCTCCCTTATCACCAAAGAGGAAAACCTTCTGGCCGCGCCTGCTGGCACGGCCCTGTCAGTCGTCGTCTTGCATGGGTACGTCACCCACATGGTGGGCACACAGCCGCGAGGCCCGCGCCGCACAGCTGTCCCGCGCCGGGGGGCCTCGCGAGGGGGTCGCCCCTGAGGGGGCCTCGCGAGGCTGCTTGTCGCCGCAGATGCTCTTCAGTAAGTCCTGCCCTCACAAGGTGTCTCGTACTTGGTGGCGCCCGTAGTTGGGCCGCATCTTGAGTCCTCACCAGGTGTCGCTTCCTGGGCCGCAGGCAGATGGGCCGTGGTACCCTGGTTCCCACTGGCCCGACAGTAGCCCCCTGGCCCGTGACGCGCACGCATCAGCCCATTGAGAGGCGAAACGGCGCGGGGCCTAGAAGACTGCCAGGCCCAGGCAGGGACGCGTGGCGGCATGATGGGACGGGGACACCCCCGCTTCCCCACTACGCCCACGACGCCTCGGTAACCGCCCAGCCTGCCATAAAAATGTGTCGCGCGGGGCGCGGGCACCATCATTGCCTTCCTCTGCCATCCGCCTCCCTTGCGCGCACTTCTCTGCATCTTCATCCTCGCATTCCCAAGCTTCCGCCGTAGCCATGGCCCCCGCCATCAGGAAGGACAAGGAGCCGGTGGCGCCGGCGGAGCTGGAGCCGGCGCTGCTGCGCTCCACCATCCAGAACAGGGAGGCGCTGGATAAGGTGCTCCCAATGACGGCCTGCGACCACAACGAGTGGAAGGCCACATGGATCTGGCCGGGCTCGCGCAACGCTCGCGAGCTGGAAGCCACGACGTTTCCACTCTTTCTCCACACCACCTTCGTCGGGCTGCTGCCGCCCTTCTCCGATTTCTTCTGCGCCATCCTCGACCATTATCAGATCCATGCGCTCCATCTTCAGCCCAACTCTGTCCTCCTCCTCACCATCTTCGCCTACCTCTACGAGGGCTTCCTGGGCGTGATGCCCTCGGTGGCTCTCTGGTGCTGCTTCTACAGCCTGCGGGTGACCGCGGGGAACCAGCGCTCGGGGTGCGTTTCCTGGCGCATCGCCGACGGGACGGCGGACAAAATCATCGATATGAGGATCCGGAAGAAGGTGGAGGGCTATCGCTCGCGCTGGGTCTACGTAGACACCAAGCACTACAGCCCCCTCTTCAGAAACGCTTGTACCCTGTGTGGGCCCTCACCGGCCCCGCGGATCTGACGAGGCTGAGCGAGGATAATCTAGTCCCGGATGTGCTGGAGGAGGTCGCGAAGCTCCTGCTCGCCGAGGAGGTGGGGAACCCCCCAAGGGATGCGTATCCACTGTACCGCTACAGCGACAAGGCCGAGCTTGTCGCGGAGATGCCGCAGTTCGACTAGTGGGGGCTGGTACCCGAGGGCCTTGTGGGGCCTCGCGAGAACCCCCTCGTGGTGGTGCCGGGCTCGGGAGGCCGCGGCGATGCCGAGGCCTCGCCAAGTGATGACAGGGAAGAAGACGACGGGATGACGCTTGCCGAGCGCAGGCGCATGCTGTTGACGGACGCCCCCGAGGATGACGACGAGGTCCAGGTCGTGGAGCCGCCCCACCGGCCTGATACGAGCGGTGGGGCGAGCACCAACGCGGGGGCCAATGAGCCCCGCGCGGAGGAGACCCGCACCAAGCTGACGGCGGACGAGCACGCCAGGCCTCGCGCGGGGGACCTTGGCACCGCGGCGGCGGGCGAGGGCCCCGCCAGGCCTCACGCGGAGGAGACCCGCACCACGGCGGGAGGAGAAGACACCCTCAGGCCTCACGCCGAGCCCTTCGGAGGGAGCTCGCGCAGGCCTTGCGAGGGCGGCAGCAGCGGCCGTCCTGCGAAGAAGGTTGCAAAGAGGAGATGATGGGGCGCCCTCGGCGAGTAAGTTTTCACGCCTTAATGCTTTTCCTTTGCTCTGAGTTTTTGCTTCGTGCCTCTAGAGGTCCGGGCGGAGCTCCCTCGCCGCGCTGGGACAGTGAGCCCAAGAAGAAGAAGAAGCAGGCCCCGGGTCTGAGCGGGGCCTCGACGTCCCCCGCGGGCAGCACGTGGCCTGAGGAGGTCACTCGGCGTCCTGACGCTAGAACAGGGCGCGCGGAGACGGAGGGGGAGCACATGGCTCCTCCCGAAATGCACCAAGACCTGCCCCCTCCGACCAGGGGAGACGAGACCCTAGAGGGGGCCTCTGGAGGAGGGGCGGTGCCGTCCAGGGCGCCTGGCGCGGACGGCGACACAGTGATGGAGGAGGCGGCGGTGCCAGATCCTCCGCAGCAGCCCACACCCACTGCAGAAGCCACCGCCGACGAGGGGGCCATCGCTGATGGAGGGGCCGCCGCCAACGATGAGGAGTCGGCCGTCGAGGGGGCCACAGCGAGCCCCACACGCTCGCCGGCGCGCCCGATCCCTACGAACGCCGCAGTGAACCCACCGCACGCGTCGGAGCGGCGGGAGGAGGAGGAGGAGACGTCGAGGAGCCCCGCTCGCCCGACGAAGGAGGCAGCTGCCACTGGGGGCAGCGGCAAGGAGCCCCTGAAGGAGCTTGAATCAGGGCCCTCGGGGGCCATGACCACGGACGGAGGTGCGGACCCGCAGGCCAGCTAGGCCCTGGCGCTAGTAAACGATAGCGCCTTCCTCAACCGCGGGGTCCTGCGGAGCGCCAGCGCAGCGTTCAGCGCTCTTGAGAAGGACCTGGAGGCGGAGGAGGCACGGATCGCGGCCGAGCGCCTGCGGCTTGCCGATGGCTGGCGCCAACTCGATGTGGCTGTCAAGCTCGGCCGCCGGCAGGAAGACGCCACGCGGGAGAAGCGCGAGCAGGCCGCCCGAGAGGCCAAGGAGCTCCTTGACGGGGCCATAAGGGACACCGCGGAGGCCGCCCGGCGCCTCAGGGATGTGGAGGCTACCGAGGGGGGCCTCCAGGTGGAAACTGCCTCCAATAGGCAGGAGCTCCGGGAGCGAGAAGACGCCATCAAGGCCCGGGAAGCGCAGCTCGCCCTTAGGGAGTCGAAGATCGCCAGGGACGAGGAGGCCCTGGCCGCCCGCGAGAGAGACGCCGAGGCCTTCGAGGCGCGGGCGGCCTCCCGAGAGGGGGAGCTCATCAAGCGCGAGGAGGCCCTCGCCGCTCGCGAGAAGGATGCCGAGACCCGCGAGGAGGAGCTCGCGAAGACCGCGTCTGAGCAGGAGCTGGAGCGCGAACGCTTGTCCACACTGGACGGCAATCTGGCGGCCGCCCAGGCCTTGTATGGTGATCGCCTTGCCAAGGCCAACGCCCAGCTGGAGGAGAGGGAGAAGGCATACAAGGCCGACGCCGAGAAGAAATCCAAGGACGAGCACACGGCGCTCGCCAAGGATCACGGCGAGAAGCTGAAGCTTCAAGAAGCGCGCTTCACCAAGAAACGGAAGGAGGTCAACGCCGAGATCTCCCGCCTCAAGAAGTAGCTCGGCGAGGTGGAGGCCGCGAGGCAGCAGGCGCTGGCGGCCAAGGCGAACGCTGAGGGAGAGCTGGACTCCCTCCGGCAGCAGGTGGGCAGCGTTTCCAAGGTCGTCGAGCAGTCTAGGGAAGAGGCGATCCGGGCGCGAGGGCGGCAGCACGAGCGTGCCAAGATGTTCCGTGCTCTCATGCAGTGCACGCATGCCGCCGTCTCCCGCTTCACCGACGAGAAGGTCACAGACCCTCTTGAGGACAACGACGCCGGCTACCTGGACTTCTTCACCAAGCTCCTGGCAAAGCTGGAAGAAGGGGCCGACATGGGGGACGAGCGCGTCGAGTATGAGTGCCGCGAGCTCCTGAGCCAGGCAGCGACACGCGTCTTCAGCAACCTCCTCTGCTCCAACGCTAACTTCGATTTCGACAGGGTGATGGCCCCCGTCCCTGCGGAGCTCCGCGACGGGCTCAGGAAGGAGGTGGAAGACCATGTGGAGGCTCTGGTCCAGCGCTTCGTGCCCATCGATGATGCTCTCGAGGAAGGCGCCGGCGGCGGCGATGACGGCGAAGACGCCGGCGACAGCGCTTCATCGGCCTAGGCCTCTTGCTCCTTCTTCATTTTGCATCTGCAATGAAGTAGACACGGCCCCGTGGGGGAATGAAGACATTTGAATTTGTTCTGGTGTTAAGTTTTTAAATGCTTGCTGTACTTCCGCTCCCTCGTGAGGTTTGTTTTCCCTTTTTACATGCCTTTGTGCCCTACGTCGTCAGGACCCAGCCCCCGAGCATGCTACGACCGTCGCTGGTATGCTTAGGACGCGTGCCTAGCAAGGCCAGAGGGTGTAGGGCTCCGAGAGGTGGTAAGGGCTCCCGAGGCGCGATGCTCAAGGAACCCCCCTTTGGCGTGCAGGCGGCTAGTGCCAAGGAGGAAAATGTGGCCCTCAACGAGGTTCTGAGGGAGAGAGAGTGTGAGAAACGCAATGAGGGCTCGCGAGGCATTTCAAACTTAGCTTTTCTGCGGGGCGCGTCCTTGGCGTGTCACGGCCTGCAAGATGCGCCTCACGAGGCGCTCGCCCTTGAGGCCTCCCGCTGACACTTGGCGACCGCAGCCTGCCTCGCGAGGCAGCGCTCGCGAGGCCCCTTGTGGGCCTCCTAAGGGGTAATGCGCCGTGTCCTTGTGAATTGTCCCGTGAGGCAGCGCTCGCGAGGCCTCTTCTGCCCTGCGTCTGAGACAGCTAAATGCAAATGGTATCCACAAGCAGTATAGCGATGTGCGCTTATGAGGTCGCTCATGGGTGTCATGCGAGGAGACAAAGTACCAAGGACCTTGGTGAGGTGATGTGCATGGGAGCAGGCCCGCGAGTCAGAGCTCAGTCACTTGGGTTTTGGGCGCTGCTGGGACTGACCCAGGCACAAGCACCATGTCCAGCCCCCGCTCGCGTGATATGCATGAGGGAGATCGCGAGCGCACCCACCTCCTGAGGCGGATTGCCTGCCGAAGACACATGATACCGAGGAAATAAAATTTTACTGCTGCATGAAGAAGTTTCATTACACAACCAAAAAGATACATGCTACCGTGATGGACACGGAGCAGCTTGAGGATGTAGTGGCCAGGCGACGCCCTCAAGTAATCAGTCCGCCATGTCTGAGCATGGGGCCCCACTGGGTTGTGGGCGGGAGCTCTCGCGGCCTCGTGGCAACGCAGAAAGAGAGGCTCCGGAGCGTGTACAGCTCCATTTCGTTCGTGCCCATGAGGTCATGGGTAGAACTTGCGGAGGTGTTGGATGTTCCATGTGTTTTGTACCGGAACACCCTCCTCCGTCTCCAGCCGTGCTGCTCCAGGCCGGGAAACGTGGACCACCCTGAAGGGGCCTTCCCACATGGGCGAGAGCTTATGGAGTCCTTCTCTGGAGAGGATCCTTCGCAGGACAAGATCGCCAGCTTCAAGGGTACAGGGGCGTATGTTGCGGCTGTGGTAGCGATGCAACGCCTGCTGATACCTAGCGGCGCGCTTCCTTGAGGAGGAGCAGGTCAGCTTCCCGCAGGCCGTCCTGGCGGGCCTCGTCAAAGGCCAGGACCCGTGGGGACCCGTGCTTGAGCTCAGTAGGGAGGACCGCTTTTGCCCCGTAGACGAGGAAGAAGGGAGTTTCACCGGTAGGCCTGGTCTCTGTCGTGCGGATCGACCACAGCACGGAGTGGAGCTCGTCGAGCCAGCCTTTGCCGCAGGCTTCGAACTTTTTCTTGAAGCTCCTTGTCTTGAGGCCCTTGAGGACCTCAGCGTTGGCACGCTCGGCCTGGCCGTTGCTGCGCGGGTGCACCATGGAGGCGTAGCAGATCTGCGTGCCAAGGCTGGCGCAGTAGGACCTGAAGAGAGCTGCTGGTGAACTGCGAGCAGTTGTCAGTGATGATGCGGTTGGGGACGCCAAAGCGGCACACGAGGCCCTTGATGAATCTGACGGCCGATCCTACTAGGATGGCACGGACAGGCTCCACTTCAGCCCACTTGGTGAACTTGTCGATGGCGACGTAGAGGTAACGGTAGCCTCCGGCGGCTCGAGGGAAGGGGCCCGAGATGTCCAGCCCCCAGACCGCGAAGGGCCATGAGAGGGGGATGGTCTGGAGCGCTTGTGTCGGCTGGTGGATCTGCTTGGCGTGGAACTGGCAAGCCTCGCAAGACTGGACCAGCTCTGTAGCATCTTGAAGCACGGTGGGCCAGTAGAAGCCATTGCGGAACACCTTGCCGGCAAGGGTGCGCGATGAAGAGTGGTGGCCGCAGTCTCCGCCATGTATGTCCGCAAGCAACTCGCGCCCTTGCTCTTCAGAGATGCACCGCAGGGCGACTCCGTTTGGGCGCTGGCGGTAGAGATCGCCGTCCTTGAGGCAGTAAGACCCAGCCTGGCGAGCCACGCGTTCTGCCTCAGCGTTGACCTTAGGAAGGGTGCTGCTCTCCAAGTAAGCCTTGAGCTCCGCGACCCAACTTGTGGCTTGTGGCTCCAGAGCCAGCAGCAGGCGAGCGCCTGAAGGTGGGCCACAGTCTGGGGCACCTGTGGGTGATGTGGGTGGGAGCTCTTCGTGAGGCGGCTCGACGCTGGCGACAGGTGGCATCGCAGATGGCCTTAGGAGCCTTTCCTCGAAGACGCCAGGGCATTGGGGCTCGCGACGGGATGCCCACTTGGCGATGTCGTCCGCTTCCTTGTTGTCGCCGCGAGGGACGTGCTGAAGTTCCATGCCGAGGAAACACTTCTCAAGCCTGCGGACCTCCTCAAGGTAAGCTGCCATGTGCTCATCCTTTGGCTTGTAGCGCTTGTTGGAGAAGTTGATGAGGAGCTGTGAATCTCCCTTGATGGTGATGCGCTTGACGCCAAGAGCGATGGCGGCCTTGAGGCTAGTGATGAGGCCCTCGTATTCAGCGATGTTGTTGGAGACCTTGTCTTCATGCTTGAAGCAGAGCTGTACGGCGTAGTAGAGCTTGTCTCTCGTCGGCGAGGTGAGCACGACGCCAGCCCCCTCGCCCTGGCGGGAGAACGCACCATCAAAGTGCACAGTCCAGCCCTCAGGGGTGCTCTTCCCAGGCAGAAGGGATTCTTCCTCGCGAGGCTCTTCCTGGTGCAGATCCGTTCATTCCGCCGTGAAGTCAGCCAGGGCCGCGCCCTTGATCGTCCTCGTGGTGTGGAACTCCAGCTCAAAGGACTGCAGCTCTATGTTCCACTCGGCGACGCGGCCGGTGGCGTTGGGGCTGCGCAAGACCTGCTCCAGCGGATACGATGTGACCACCTTGATGGGGTGGCCCTGGAAGTAGTGGCGCAGCTTCCTGGAGGCGATGAGGAGCGAGAGGAGAAGCTTCTGCTGCATGGGGTACCGCTCGCGCGCATCCCGTAGCACTGTGCTGACGAAGTACACGGGGTGCTCGACGAGGCACGGCGTGGCAGCGGCAACAGCTTGCTCTTCGAGGGGCTCACCAGTGGGCTCGTTGGAGGCCTCTTGAGGGGGCCCTCGGCAGGCACCGGGGCGGGCTCAGCAGGCTCAGGAGCGGCCTCGGCAGGCGCTGGCGGGGCAGGTCCAGACGCGGCCTCGGCAGGCGCGGGCTCGGCGGGCCCAGACACGGCCTCGGCAGGCGTGGGCTCGGCAGGCCCAGACGCAGCCTCGACAGGCACGGGCTCGGCAGGCCCAGGCGCGGCCTCGACAGGCATGGGTGCGGCCGGCCCAGACGCGGCCTCAGCAGGCGCGGGCTCGGCAGGCCCAGACGTGGCCTCAACAGGCGCGGGTGCGGCCGACTCAGACGCGGCCTCGGCAGGCGCGGGCGCGGCCGGTTTCTTCTTGACGCGGATCTGCTCCTCTCGTTCCACCACGAGGGCCGCGCTGGCCGTCTGTGGGGTGGCCGCCAAGTACAGGAGCAAGGGCGAGGGGCGACCATGACGGGAGGGCTTGTTAAGTACCTCTTGAGGCCTTCAAAGGCTGCTTCGGCTTCGGGAGTTCACTTGAAGGGGCCTGACCTCTTCAAGAGCTTGAAGAACGGCAGGGCTTTTTCGCCGAACTTGGAGATGAAACGCCCAAGCGAGGCCATGCATCCCGCCAGGCGCTGCATGTCCTTGAGGCTCTGGGGAGGCCGCATTTCTTCGATGGCCTTGATCTTCTCGGGGTTGGCCTCAATGCCATGGTGGGAGACCAGGAAGCCAAGCAGCTTGCCTGAAGGGACTCCGAAGACGCACTTGGCGGGGTTGAGCTTGAGGTTGACCTTGCGCAGGTTGGCAAAGGTTTCTTTGAGATCCGCGATGAGGGAGCGCGCTTCGCGAATCTTCACGACGATGTCGTCGACGTTGGCCTTCGCGTTTCTCCCCATCTGGGGCCCCAAGGCGATGCGCATCAGCCTCTGGAAGGTGGCCCCAGCGCTCTTCAGGCCCATGGGCATGTAGATGTAGCAATACACGCCACAAGGGGTGATGAAGGCTGTCTTCTCCTCGTCTTCCACTGCCATCTTGATCTGGTGGTAGCTTGAGAAGGCATCCAGAAAGCACAGCAGCTCGCACCCAGCGGTGGAGTCCATGATCTGGTTGATCCGTGGTAGCGGAAAAGGATCCTTGGGGCAGGCCTTGTTGAGGTTGGTAAAATCAACACACATGCGGTGGCCGCCGTTGTGCTTGGGGACGACGACGGGGTTGGCGATCCACTCGGGGTGGCGCACCTCGCGGATGATTCCTGCCTCTTGAAGCTTCTCGACCTCTTGAACTATGACCTCTTACTTCTCGGGCGCCTGGCGCCGTTCTTTTTGCTTCACGGGGCGTGCGTTGGGACACATGGCTAAATGGTGCTCGATCACCTCCCTCGGTACACCGGACATGTCTGATGCTGTCCAGGCGAACATATAAGCATTTGCCCGGAGGAAGGTGACGAGCTCGCGTTCCTATTTGGGGTCAAGGCCGTTGCCGATGGAGACGGAGGGCCCGGAGCCGCTACCGTCCAACGACACCTTCTTCGTCTCGGCGCGCGTCTGAGAGAACAGCTGCTTCTTCTTCGTGGGTGCGGCCTCGGCAGGCCTGACGTCATCCTCGTCAGCGGGGTAGGCAGTGGCAGTTGCCTTGTAGGCGTGCTCCAGAGTGCGCAGCACATCTTTCTCATCGCAGCGGATGGTGATGGTGCCGCTGCAGCCCGGAAGCTTGACGGTGTTGTAGGCGTGATGCGTCGCTGCCATGAACTTGGCGAGCGCAGGGTAGCCCAAGATGGCATTGTAGGGTAGGCCAATGTGTGCCACGTCGAAGTCGATGAGCTCGGTGCGGTAGTTCTTGTAGGTGCCGAAGGTGACGGGAGGGCGCACTTGCCCCAGAGGCAACGTGGAGCCGTCAGTCACACCGGAGAAGGGCCTCGTCAGCATCAAGCGCTCGTACGGCACCTGAAGAACCTCGAAGGTCTCCACAGAGAGCACGTTGAGGCCTGCGCCGCCGTCGATGAGCGTCTTGGTGACGGCGACGTTGTTGATCGTGGGCGTGCACAACAAAGGGATGGTGCCCACAGCCCTTGTAGACTTGGGATGGTCGGCGGAGTCGAAAGAGATGGGGTACTGCGACCACTTGAGAGGCTTGGAGGCCTCAGCCCCTGGGAGGGCTGCGTTCACCTCGCGAGAGAACTGCTTGAAGTGGCGCTTGGATGGGGGAGCCTGGGCCCCTCCGAGAATGCACATCACCGCGCGAGGCTCCTGATAGCCCCCAGCATCCTCGTCAAGGAGGTTGTCGTTGTTCCTGTCCTGGCGCGGCGGGGCGGCATTGGCCTGTGGGTTGGACGGCCGCTGCTGGTTCCGCCAGCCTTGCCGAGCGTTGGCGTTGCCGCTGTCGTTGTTGCGATCTCCCCAGCGTCCGCTGCCGCGGTCGCCGCCGCGGCCCATGCTACGCTCGTTGCGGTCGCTGCGCCTCCCTTGGTGGCCCTCGCGAAGCAACTTGAGCTCGTGGCAGCATTCGGTGCTGTGGGAGTGCATGTTGTGGTAGGCGCAGAAGGGACGTCTGTCCTTCTTGGCCTCGTCGCGGTAGCGTCCGCGCTTCCGCTCGGGATCCGCCGCCAGCACGGCAGGGCCCTTGCGTTTGGGATCCTTGCCCTTGGGCTTGGCGGCGTCGGGGGCCGCGTCAGGGTTGTTGTGGGCGAAGAGGCGGCCCTCTTCAGCCTTGGCGCACCTGTCGGTGAGGTCGAACAGCACAGCCATGGACTCGAGCTCGTCATTGATGGAGAGCTTCTCGAGCATCCTGACGTCCGTGACGCCTGTAGAGAACGCGGCGATGATCGCGGCGTCGGAGGCCCGCGGGATCTTGTTGCGCACTTGGCTGAAGCGTTGGATGTACTTGCGAAGAGTCTCGTCAGGGCGCTGACGCACAGCACGCAGGTCGTTGAGCGTGAGGGGGCGGTCGTGCGTGCCCCTGAAGTTGGAGACGAACTGCCGGCACAGTTCGGACCACGAGGAGATGGAGCCCTCGGGAGGTTCATCAGCCACGAGCGGGCAGCGTCTTTGAGGGCCATGGGGAACCAGTTCGGCATGACTTTGTCGTCACCTCCCGTGGCCTGGATGCTCACGGTGTAGAGCTGCAGGAACTCCACCGGGTTGGCGGTGCCGTCGAAGCGAGGAGGCAGCTCCGACTTGAACTTCACGGGCCACACCACGCGGCGTAGCTCGCGAGTGAAGTCAAGGCAGCCCCCGCTGTAGGAGACGACGCCGCCGGCGAGGGCGGCGCGGTTCTGACGCCCGGCCACTGCAACATCCTGGATGGTGCGGTTTTGGCGGTCGCGTTGCCTTTCGAGGATCACGCGCGCGTCAGGCGGCGTGCGTTGGATGATCTGGCAGCTGGTGTTGTCATGGTGTGGCGAGGACGAGTCGTGGGACGCCTCCGGCGTGCGCGCACCGTGGCGACGTCCCACATCACCGTTGGTTGGAGGAGGAGGTGCGCCGCGCTCTGCCCGCGCGCCATGCGACGGCGGAGGTGGCAGGGAGCGGGAAGGCGTCGGGGCGTCTCCGGCGGCGTTAACGAGCTCGGTGACGCGCACGAGCCAGGCGTCGTATCCGGCCTCGGTGGGACGGTAGCACAGCAGCTCCTGCGCCATGAGCAGCGCGGCCTGCGGCTCCAGAGGGTCCCGGCGAGCAAGCGAAGATGCGGTGGCGGTGCAAGCAGGCGGCTGCTCCTGCTGCTCCGGCTGCACGGATGGGTGGAGTGAGAAAGCCTGCTCCTCCCTTGGCGCGGGCTCGATGGCCGCACGGGCGCGCCCACGGCGGTTGTGGTGGACAGCGGGCTCCGTGTGGACCAAGCCGGCCCTGTGCAGCGCTCGCTCGCGTCACGCGTCGGCCATGGCGATGTCGGAGCTGGAGGAAAGAAGACGAGCTCCCCTACCTGGTGCGCCAAATGTCAGGGGTTTGATTCGAGGTCAGGTAAACCACCAAAACCTGGTTCAAACTCAGGGGGCACGTCACACTTCCCAACAACCGGACAAGGCCTTGGCGAGGCTAGAGCTAGCGGAGCACAACGAAGACACGCGAGGCACTGCGGGGGCACAACGATTTACTCAGGTTCGGGCTACCGTGCGGTGTAAAACCCTACTCCTGCTTGGCGTGTGATTGCTTGGGTGATAGCGCTCTCGCGTGAGGGCGGAGTTGTGTTACAGAGTGGTCGACCTCCTACCACGTGGCCGGGGATCGATCATTTTTTGATCCCCCACCCAAGGTAGCAGCACTGCCCCTTTTATAGTTGCCTCGGTCCTCTTCCCCGAAAACACTTGGCGGGAAAGGGTCACCACAAGGCGGTAATTTGAAAGGGAACAGGCGCCGGTCTTATCCTGACAAAAGGTGGTCTTTGCCTGGCAAAGACCCTATCAATGACGCACGGGTGGGCTCGCCGGTGACGTCCATCTTGCCGCACCGCGCGTCCTGGTCTTCGTACACCAAAGTGGTAAGCTTTGGGACTTGCTTTAGGGGAGGCAGACGCCGCTGCTCCCTTATCACCAAAGAGGAAAACCTTCTGGCCGCGCCTGCTGGCACGGCCCTGGCAGTCGTCGTCTTGCGCGGGTATGTCACCCACATGGTGGGCACACAGCCGCGAGGCCCGCGCCGCACAGCTGTCCCGCGCCGGGGGGCCTCGCGAGGCTGCTTGTCACCGTAGATGCTCTTCAGTAAGTCTTGCCCTCGTGAGGAGGGGCCCTCGCGAGGCTCCTGCCCTCACGAGGCGTCTCGTACTTGGTGGCGCCCGTAGTTGGGCCGCCTCTTGAGTCCTCGCCAGGTGTCGCTTCCTGGGCCGCAGGCAGATGGGCCGTGGTACCCTGGTTCCCACTGGCCCGACAGATGCTTTGCTGCAACAGAGAAAGTCAAAGGGGTAGCCTTTCCCGGTCAAACGGGCCAGTGTTAGGCTGCTCGGGGGTCTTCGGAGGGTAGCAATCCCACCAAATCTTGCGTTGAGTCCTAGTACATGTCTAAAATTGTGGTGGGAGGTGTAAACACCCAATACCCAGCTCCGGAGTGTGACCCCCTTCACGGACAGCACTACCGCCAGCACTTAGGGCGGGAAACTGCCACGGAGGGTAGCCCGGAGGGAATCTTGTGATAACCTAGGCTCAAACTTTGTTTTAAAATGTTCCTATGGGCTACCCTATCACAACCAGGTAGAAAAGTCCATTGGTCAAAGGCCGTCCGTCGAAAGTCAAAAGGGGTAGCTTTCCCGGTCAAACTGGCTAGGGTTTGGCCACTCCGGGGTCTTCGGAGGGTGGCAATGCCACCAAAACTTGCATTGGATCCTCATACATGTCTGAAAGTGTGGTGGGATGTTTAAATAGGCAAAACGCAGCTCCGGAGTGTGACCCCCTTCACGGACGGCACTACCGCCACCACTTAGGGCGGGAAACTGCCACGGAGGGTAGCCCGGAGGGAATCTTGTGATAACCTAGGCTCAAACTTTGTTTTAAAATTTTTCTATGAGCTAACCTAGCACAACCAGGTAGAAAATTCCATTGGTCTAACGCCGTTCGTCGCCGGTCAAAGCCCTAGACTTCCCGGTCAAACGGGCCAGGGTTAGGCCGCTCGGGGGTCTTCAGAAGGTAGCAATCCCACCAAAACTTGCATTTTGTCCTACTACATATCTAAAAGTATGGTGGGAGGTTTAATCACCCAACACGCAGCTCCCGGAGTGTGACCCCCTTCACGGACGGCGATAACACCGAAGTACCGTTCAGCAATTTTGTTGTTGTATGAACTGTCCTGAATAGTCAGAGCGTGATCAATTCATGAAATTTTTACACAGTAGATACACAGTAGCTATAAGCTATGTGGTAATTTTTCATAGTTTTTAGAGATGTAGAAGTATCTTAATTAACTCCTCTTTACAGATTGTTTTTTACTACGATTGTTGTTATAGTTGCATTGGCTGCTCATGTTGGTTTGTTTAATGTTTATATTACTGGATAGCAATTTTAAATATGTGTTCAGTATGAAATGTTTAATTATAACTTTGATGCTTTGCTGCAATAGAGAAAGCCAAAGGGGTAGATCTCCGCGTCAAACGGGCCAGGGTTAGGCCTCTCCGGGATCTTCGGAGGGTAGTAATGCCACCAAAACTTGTATTGGGTCCTCATACATGTCTGAAAGTGTGGTGGGAGGTTCAAACACCCAGCACATAGCTCCAGAGTGTGACCCCCTTCACGGACGGCGCTACCGCCTGCACTTATAGCAGGAAACTGCCACGGAGGGTCAACCCAGAGGGAATCTTGTGATAGGTTGGGCTCAAACTTTGTTTTTAAATGTTCCAATGGGCTAACCTAGCACAACCAGGTAGAAAAGTCCATTCGTCAAAGGCTGTCTGTCGAAAGTCAAAGGGGGTAGATTTCCAGGTCAAACTGGACAGGGTTAGGCCGCTCCGGGGTCTTCGAAGGGTAGCAATGCCATCAAAACTTGTATTTTGTCTTACTACATGTCTAAGAATGTGGTGGGAGGTTTAATCACCCAACACACAGCTACCGGAGTGTGATCCCCTTTACGGACGGCACTACCGCCTCCTTTAAAAAAATGGAAGTGAATGTTTTAAAAAACAAAAAGGAAAAGGAAGAAAAAAAAATGGAAGTGGTTTTTTTAAAAAAAGATCGAATTTTAAAATCAGTAGAAGAATTTAAAAAACAAAAAAGCCGTCAGCATAGATGTCTGCCTTATCCAAAAGTTGTGGACGAGCTCGGTCCACTCGTACCCACTCTCTCGAACCCCACTCGCCTGAGATCGAGCAACCGCAGCCGCCGCCGCCGCGCCCCACACCTACCCCGCCGCCGCCGCCCATCCTCATCCTGACCCCACCGCCGCCGCGCCCCGCCCCGCACCGGCCCTCCCCGCTGCCGCCGCGCCCCCCACCGGCCCTCGTCCCGCCGCCGGCCCTTGTCCCGCCCTACCCGGAGCGGAGGAGGAGGCTCTACACCCGCCCCGCCGTCGCCCCGCCCCCGACGGCTTCCTCCCCACGCTGCACCTCCCCGCCTCCCGAGCATCCTCCGGCCGCGTCCGGCCCCAACAGAGGGAGGCTCGGGGCGCCTCCCGCCGGCCTCGCCTCACCCCCGCCGTCCCCGGCCTGGCCTCGCCGGCCCCGCCATCCGCTGTCCCCGGCCACGCCTCCGGTGAGTGATTTTTTTGTTGTTGATGGATTTTATGCTAAGATGAATTTGTTGCTAAGATGAATGGATGGATGGATGTTAGATGGATTTTATGCTAAGATGAATGGATGGATGGATGTTAGATGAATTTGTTGTTAGATGAATTTGTGCATACATAGATGGATGGATGGATGTTGTTAGATTTTGTTGTTAAGTAGAAGTGCAGTCCTGTAGCTTTTAGTGCTGCTGGTCAGGCTGGTCTGGACGTGCTTGATAGGTTCAGTTAGAGGGGTTTCTCTTGTTAGTGCTTTTGGAAATGAACATGTGTATATGCGTGCTGTTTGGAATCTTCCTGTACAACATAGAGAGATTGTACGAATATGTATATGAGAGTGCAAACAATTAAACTTGGGGAGAGGAGTTAGTTTGTAAGGTATATTTCTGTAGTGCTTACACATGAGGATTAGAACTGCTCCTGTACGTTCGATTTCCCTTGCTGTACATCACTGAATTTGGTTCAGTTAAAAACTGCACTAGCTGTCAGTTTTGGGCAGCAAGCTTCTAGCTGAAAAATGAGTTAGTTATGCCCAGAATTTCGAGTTGGCCTCTATATATAAGTTGTAAAGCAAGTTCCAAGGTTTCTATAGAGTACTTATTTGCATCGTTTGGATGTACGGTTTGGGAGCAGCCATCTATTTAGTTTGCTGTCCAGAAATATATTTTCCTGTGTGCAGAATTTTCATATGGTAGATTAGGCCCCGTCTCCCGCAGCAGCCCCTCCTCCTCTGCCGCCCCTCTGCCCCTCTGCCCCCGTGGGACGCCCGAAGCTGCCCGCACCCCTCTGCACCAACTGCTGCCGGCGCCTCCCTTCCTTCCTGAAGCTGCACGGCGACCACAAGTCCACTTCGATGAACAGATGGATGATTTGATGCCTGAATTTGTGGATGGAAGGATGGACTGATTGTTGATTTTGTTAGATGGCTGGGTGGTGCTAGATTTTTCTTTTTTTCCTACTGTCAATGCTACTGTCTATCTGTTCTATTTTTAATTCACCTTTTGTAACGAACAAAACTTTAAAATCATTCTAATTGTAATATTTAGCACTTTATCGATTGGAACAAACAAACATATCAATTGCGTTGGTATAATAAAATTTCTGAATTCCCAAGAGCTTGGTTCGTTGTTGATTTGGAGGTGCATGGATGAATGAACCAGGACCTGTTGTTATTCTTGTGAAATAAATAGATTTGCCTGCTTGTAGAAACTAGTAGTTAGCATATAATTGTCATTCAGATGGTGAAATAAGAGAAAAGAGGTTGCCCATGCCCATGAACCATCAGAGTAGAAAGAAAGATGAGATGTTCCTAGAACAATAGGTTTTTGAAACTTGAACCGAAGGCCTTTCTGATTCGACCACCGGTTCGGTATTTTAAACTATGCTAGTAAGTACTGTTGCTTACAAAATAAAAGATGATTTACTTTAACCAAATACCTTCAAATCTTTTAAAAAGTTCATAACTTGCTTTCTAGGTCTCCAAAAAAAAATATAAATGTTGTTGCCAATTATCTTGTGAACTATTTTCATGTCATTATTATTTTGTCATCAAAGAAGGCTATATGAGATGTGATGATCTAAGTTGTTCACTCGGTGGAATTTACAGGCTTTCTGGTGTTGCATCTCCCTGAAGTGATCGTCGTCGGAACGTAGGTGGTGGTTCTTCTGCTTGTGGTGATGGTACTCCTGCTTCACGGAGCCCAGTCACCCCTGTTCATAACCCAGGTGATGATGCTGGTGGTGGTTCTACCTCGACTCGTCGCTCGCCTCTTTTTGTAAGTCCCCTACTCTCAAGATGCAATTTTTCATAGTTGGAACATTTCCGAAGCCGCAAACTTAGAACTAGACAAAATGCCATGCTAAATGCCATCCTAAACGGTTGTCCTTCTTCATTTTGTAGTGATGATGCTATTTGGAGGTGGACTTCGGGTTCTGGCGGTGGGCGGTGCTCGAAGGCCGACGGCTTCGACTTCGGCTTCTGTAGTGATGATGTGACTTGGTTTTATGTTATATTGTTGGTTTAGATGATGATGGTACTTTGTTGGATGATATGATGCTCTATGTTTGATGTTGATGCTATGTGATGATACGATACGGTTTCATGTTATATAGTTGGTTCAAATGATGATTTGATGATGATATGGATGATGATGTAGTTGTAGGATTTTTAGTCTGCAGGGCAGAACCAAAACAACACAAAAAAAAATTGACCAAAACTATGCCAACGCTAGACTCGGCGTAGCACCAGGTGGCGACACGTGTCACCTATGCCGACGGGAAGGTCGTCGGCATAGCTATTCCCGTCCGCATAGGGTGCCCCCGGAGTTGCCAGATACTGCCACATGGCAAGCCTATGCCGGGCCGTCGGCATAGATGTGAGATATGCCGACGGCTGTACCGTCGGCATAGGCTTGCCACAGGAGCTGCCAGATGCTGCCATGTGGCAGGCCTATGCCGACGGTATAGCCGTCGGCATATCTCAGTACAGCCGTCGGCATATCTGTACCATCAGCATAGATCTGCCACGTGGCAGTATCTGGTGCGTGCACATGTCCGGACGGAGCTGACGGACGCGCCGTCAAATTTTTTTGCCGACGGCCAATGTAAAGCCGTCGGCGTAGAGCATCTATGCCGATGGCCAGTGTAAAGCCGTCGGCGTAGAGCATCTATGCCGACGGCTTTACTATGCCGACGGTTAACCGAGGTTTGCCGAAGCATTCGTTGACGACGGGTATATGCCGACGGTTTTAGGGCCTTTGCCGACGGCTTTGGCCGTCGGCATATTCATCGATTCCTGTAGTGAGTCGCTTGGTAAAGAGTTGAACGAAATTCTGCATGAAGACAGAGTGTTCCAGCCAGTAGAAAATGTAAAACCAATCTTTTTGGAGGAAAAAGCAGGGCAATCTCACTTCATAATCTTTCGACGTGATATTGAGTAGTACAAAAGACAAAAAGAGATAGAAATGGGTGGATTTGGTAGACATAACGAAGTGGCAAGTCTCCATGAGAAACTGTTTCATTCCTTTGTACTGATTTCTAGAAGTCAATCTATCTGAAGCTTTGAAACTTTCAAAGTTGGGTGAACATCCGTATGATTTTACAGATTCATAGATGCTTGTTTAAATTGCTGCCCTCAGATTTTGCCGCTGCTAAATCTTGCCGTTCCTTTGTGAAAGACGGTCAAGATTGCCTTGTCCGTGTAGGATGGCTTAGATAAGGGTATGCATTGCGGTTTTTCTTTCTTTCTTGTGGATGCAGTCTTCAGTTGCGTGCTCCACTATGCTATGCATAACAAAGATGGAAACGAGGTTAGTAAAAGGTACTCCCCCAATTCATAATTATAAGATGTTTTGGATATTTCAGTATGGATTATATACAGACTGAAATGAGTGAAGAAACACACTAAAACGCGTCTATATACATCCGATCCAGAAGAAAGTTAGAACATCTTATATTTGGGGGGCGATGGCCGTCAGAGCCGTGTACTAGAAATGACAAGTTAGAAGATAGGGGACAGCAGTACGCCATCACTCCCATTCTTCCATCGCCACTAGGTTGGATCTCATTCTTCCATGCAACCAAGGCATAGGACCTTTCTACTCGAGAGAGAAATTGCTTCCCAGCCAGAAGCTGAAGTGTCTCGTTTGGATGCTTTGACTGCAGACGTGCAGTTCCATAAAATTCAGACTAGTTGGGATCACATCTTTCGTGTGCAGTTTCAGACTTGCTGTAGTCCAGTCACAAGTGACACAACCTCGACGGAATACATCAGTTTATGCAACCTCGACGGACCCCCTTGACTGAATAATCCACCAACTGACCTTTATGCAACATGCAAGCAGGCCTAATACGTACATGACCAAACTTCGTGTGCAGTTTCAGACTTGCTGCAGTCACGATCGAATAACCAACCAACCTGTAGGCAACAAGCAAGCAGGGCCTACATTCCTAAAAGACGGGCCGCGCCATCAGTGATCTAAGTAAGAGGTAAGTGAGCACTGAAAAGCTAGCACAAACAAATCATCAGTGGCGGTGCCAGGACCCAAACCTTGTTTTTTTGGGCCTTTTTGAGTAATATATTCAGGTGGGGATGCTCTCCCCCCCGGTGATTGTTAAAAAAAACAAATTTTTTTTAGACAACTTAAGTAGGACCATAAACGATCATACTTTATTCCAAACATATTTACGATAACAGCCCTATGTGATCATGCCTATCTTGATACTAATAGACTGAAATACATCAGTTTTAACATAGGTTATGAGACGGTGATAAAAGAATCCATTGCCTATTCTATTTCCCAAATCAGACTTGCTATATTTCATTGTGAAAAATGCTCTCTCAAGTCTCAACTGTTGTGGTCCAAAATCAACGAGCTTCACCAAAAGAAATACTGAAGGAAAACCAGTGTAGTTCTTTTTCTTTACTAGTTTTCTGCAAAGATCACACTAACCTCTTTCAAATTGGAGCCTTGGATCATCACTGATATATTTACTTGGACTGTCACTTCTTGACAAATTTATTTGTTTACCATGACCAGGCTCAAGACCTAACAAGTGACAAAACAAGCTTTTGCTAAGAGAAACAAAATTGGAATTTCTTAATATGAGAAGATAATTGGATGAAAGAAGATCTTACAAACAAATAAAACGGGAATGGCCTCGTCCTGGACTCCTGGTGCGCTCGCCGGTTGCCGGAGGTGCAGACTGCAGTACGGCGAAGCAGTGGAGGTGGACTACTGCTTGGTGCGCTCGCTGGTCGCCAGAGGTGCAATGTTGCGGTCTGCAGAGAGTCGGATACTAGCGGAGCAGCGGAGGTGCCGCTGCCGCGCTCCTCCCCACGGTGATATGCCCAATTGTCAATTGGCCGTTAGGGATTACACGGGCAGGTAAAAATAAAGGAGAGAAGTTGAAGGAGTAGTGCGTGATTTGAGGATCAACCAGTTAGGGAAGTTTAATTACGGCTTCCGTAGCTTCCTTTTGTTAAAAAAAAAATTGAGTCCAAAACACGCTCAGCTTTATTGATTATTGGCAATGTCTATGGGAATACAATTCAGGTCTTGGGGCTGTAGGAGCCACAGGTGGATTTAACCTTTTTGTTAAATGGGCGAGCCAAATCTCATGTAGCTTCCTTTTATTACATAGGCCAGCCAAATCTCACGCAAAATAGATAACAAGTGGGTCTGTATGGTAAATTTCTATAACCTGATTGTATTTAGGGGTGAGGTACCCCTCAAAAAAAAATTAGCGGTGAGGTGCACGCATCACTAGTAGAAAAACTCCTTATAGGATTTCTCTACTAGCAGCGTCCCTAGGATACGAACGCGGCAATTATTTTTCCAAATTATCAGCAGTGTTCGGTCGCGGAGGGAACGTCGCAGCAACCTAACTACTAGCAGCATTGCAGGCCTCCGGATGCTACTAGCGTTGTGCATGATGCTAGCGTACCAGCCATAAGGAACTAGCAGCGTTCGATATACCAAAACGTCGCAGGTAGTTGTAGGACTGGCAGCGTTTGTAGTACAGTCGACCGCTGCTAAGTATACAATGTGTAATCTATATTTTATATTTAAAAACCATTGCTATACATTAAGTTATTGTGTTTTAGTTTTGTAGTACACATGAGAACTATCTGTTCATAAAAGTTGGAAAGCAAAATAAAAAACAAAATTTAATGACTGGATAGGTAAATGCTTTATTGTGCCAGCAGCGTTTGAGATAAAAGAAACGCCGCAAAGGTCAAAATTAGCAGCGTGCACGCATGAAGACACGCTGCTAAACTAATTACTGTACTTAATATATTGTAAGTGGCCTTTTTATTTAAGAGCAACCTCAAATAGATCTATAATTGGATATGTAAATGTTAAATGGTGCATATTACATCTATAAAAAAATTTGTTGTCATATGATCAACAGTGCGAACATCATCGGTCTCTCCTGTGTCAATTAACCTGCCAGACAACCGACACTTTAATTCCGTGGCTCCCCTCCGAAACTTTCATTAAAATTTTGGTATTTATCTAATATTATGTTAATAAACAGTTAAGTATATACTTAAACTATCTGTTGATATAAATTGAAAGGCAAAAGACAAATAGTTGAAATTAAACTCCTAAATTGCTTAAATATTACCAGCAGTGTTTGGTTGTGTGGAAACGCAGCTAGAGTACACACTGCTAAACTAATTATTATTCTTATTGTATTATAAGTGGCCTTTTTATTTAAGACCAACCTCAAATAAATCTATAATTGGATATGTAAATATTAAATGGCGTATATTACGTCTACATAATTTTTTACTGTCATATGATCGTCAACTACTTGCCAACACATCGCGATCTCTTTTGTCGTTAAACACATCTGCCGGACAACTTCCGTTGGCTCTTAAATTACTTTAAACTTCCTGTGGTATTTATCAAATATTACGTTAATAAACAGTTAAGTACATATACTAAAACTATTTGTTGATATAATTTGGAAAGAAAAAGAAAAAGAGTTGTGCTTATAAACTCCTAAATTGCTTCAACATTACCAGCAGCGTTTGGCTCACGACGCACGCAGCAAATAATATTCGCTGGCAGCGTTTCGGCCTTGTGAATGCTGGTAGAGTGGTGTTTAGCAGCATCTAGGCTCTGTCCATATTACAAAATATTACCAGCAGCGTTCAGTTGGCAGGAAACGCTGCTGATGTTTCTTACCATGGATAAATATCCTCTTCAACCTAGCTAGTTCTCTCACTCTCACTCTCTCTCTCACTCGCGACTCTCTCTCTCGGCGGACGATGCCTCGCGGTCCCCGCGAACTGCGCCGCCGTCGCCGACGCCCCGCCGTCGCCGACGCGGCTCCACTGCAGACGCCCCACCGTCGCCGCCGCCCCTCCATACCTGCGGCACACTGCACCGCCGGCAACGCGGCACTACCTGCCACTGCCGACCCCTTGCCCCTGCGCGCCCGTGCCTACACCGTGCCACTGCCCGCCCCAACTCCTGCCTCTCGGTTAGTTTATATAGATCGATTATTAGTTATTAGTACTGTTTATATAGATCGATTAGTCGGTAGTGTTTCTAGTTATATAGATCGATTAGTTGGTAGATTGATTAGTTCGTCCATTAAGTAGTGTACCTAGTTATATAGATTGATTAATTCGTTATTCATTAGTTGATCCATTAGTCCATCGATTAGGTTGTGTATCTAGTATATAGATCGATTAATTAATTATTCATTAATTTGAGCTAGCTCGATTAGTTGGTAGTTTGATCTTCATTTTCTTTCTTACATTTCAACATTAATTTGAGTTGGCTTGATTAGTGCTTGTGACAGAAGAGAGCCACCATTTTCTCTTCTTTTTTATGTGGTAAACACTCATTTTATTCTCCATTTTCTTTGTCAGGAACCATCACCAACAGTCAAAATACTCATGACTGAGAGCCCACCATATATATACACCACCATCTGAGAGATGATAGTTGTTGAAGGATACCGACTGTTGTCGTAGGGGGTCACTGTTGTACTTCTCCTCCTGTGAGACATTGGTAAGTAGGAGGGGAAGTGCAACAGTGACCATCACCGACAGTCGAAATACTTGTGACTGAGAGCCCACCATATATATACACCACCGAGAGATGAGAGTTGTTGAAGGATACCGACTTTTGTCGTAGGGGGTCACTGTTGTACTTCTCTTCCTGTGAGACATTGGTAAGCAGGAGGGGAAGTGCAACAGTGACCATCACCGACAGTCGAAATACCCAGTGAGGGAGAGCCCACCATATATACTCCACCACCTGAGAGATGAGAGTTGTTGAAGCATCCTGACTGTTATCGAAGGGGGTTGCTGTTAGATACGTATGTAATATTACCTTGCACACATTGTAGTACTACAATTAATGCCCTTTTATGAATTTCAGGACATCCGCCGTCAACTACATGGCTTCTCGTCGTCGTCAGAACTCCCGTACCGCACCATCATCCTCCACTCCTTCGCGAGTGGAGTCGCGGGGGCCTCCTCTATGGGTGGTGGAGCAGGCACGAAGGATTCGCGACGCGGTGTTCAGCTGGTGGAAGTGCATGGAGGAGCTAAAAAAGACTCATGTTCTCGCACGCGAGAACCCAGACCTAGCGGAGGGCCTCCAACTTTGCAAAGATCGTATGAAGTGTACATTGAGGAATGCAGCAGAGGTTGTCATATTTGAGGCCACCGATGCAGAGCGTGCTCGAATGCCGACTCATAGCAATCTGGAATTGGTCATCAAATGGGCGTTACAAGAAATGAAATCTCCGATCCGGATTCAGAGAGCCCGGTGGGGATGTATCCTGGGGCTAATGCCGCCGAGGATACCACCACCACCACCAGCAGCAGATTCGGCCGACATTGTTAACTAGTAGTATATATGCATGGTAGTACTATGTTAACTACTAGTATGCGTGGCTCAAAAAAGCTTCCATGTCACCATTTAGGACTACAAAAAAGGGCATCCAGCTATGTGTAGGTACTATGTGGTAGTTAACTGTGTCGAACATGTTGTACCATGTGGTAAATTATGTTGCAATATGCTATTAACTGTGTTGAACTGTTTAGGACTACGCGTTGAATATTTTTTTTTATTCTGTCAAACTCTACCAGCAGCGTTCAAAGGATACAAGACGCTACAAACATACTACACAAGTTAGTCACGTTCGATGGCTCGAAACGTTGTTGCTCTCTGCCGTACTAGCAGCGTCCCGACCGAACGCTGCTAGGTTGACATATATTAGCAGCGTTTAGTCCGAACGCTGCTAGTTGTCTGTTATCAGCGGCGTCATACTAGCAGCGCCCCAGCCGGACGCTGCTAGTGGGAACATCGGAACGCTGCTAATGAGGGGGTCCTGTACTAGTGTATGCGGTGGTCTATGATTTGCCAGAATCCTGTGTAGTCAAGCGACTACACATGTTAAGTGTGGCTTCGCCACTACAAATCATTCTACTTAGTGATATCACACGTCAATAATCCTACACTTACGCAAGTTTTTACGTAACTTTCGCTCAATAATCCCCCATCCCCCCCCCCCCCCCCCCCCCCCCCCCCCCGCCGCGAATTTAATGGGCCCCTCCTTCCCCTTAACCCCAATCATAACTTGCCATCTAGCTAATCGTAGGTGTAGCATTGCTCATCACATGTACTTATATAAGATTCATTACAGAACATGCTTGCATCAACCTACCTAGCTAGCTAGCTAATTACTGCCTACTCCCTCCCTGGATGATTATTTAAGGCATGCATCGCTCGCTACATTTTTCCATCGACTCACTAGCTATGTGGCTGCCTGCCGTGTTCCAGTGATTTGAGTGTGATTGCAGACTTTTTGTCTTGGCCATATGAAGTTTTCGTGTTGAGCTTGAGCACGCGGGTGTGAGGAAAACCTTGGTAGTGATGGTGCACTGCACTTGCACTACACTAATTAATGTAGTGTTAGTGGAGAAATTAGTGGGCATGTAACGGTGGGTGGTTGATTGTCGTTCCAGCATGCCCACCCGCACCAACACTTGCAAGCTTTTCCTGGCCTAACATTCCACGTTTGAACGGAACAAAGATATGATTGACCAACGCATAACATCGGAGAGGGTGTTCATTCTTTTGGTGATCGAAGTGCATTCACAAATCTCCCATGATGTATATATGCATGCGCCAACCCAGTGATCGCCACAAACAAGTAGAGTGTCGCGTACACATCCATCCAAACACCTTCAGCCGGCCATCATCAGTCGTCCAGCACCCTGGCCTGCACTCAATGCCATGGCAGTCCAACACATGCTCCTCCTCGTGTCTTTGAGCCTGCTACTACCTCTATGCGTGGCGGAGGCAGCCGCCGGTCACCAAGAAGAAGCACAAGCACGGGCACTCCTTCGATGGAAGTCCACACTGCTCAACTCCACCTCTTTGTCCTCGTGGTCGCACACCAAACCGACCTGTTCTTGGTACGGTGTAACATGTGACGCCCATGGCCATGTTACCCAGCTCGAGCTTCCACGGTGCAACCTCAATGGCACGCTTGGCGCCTTGTACACCGCCGCACTCGGGAGCCTCACTGAGCTCAACCTCTATGACAACAACCTCGTCGGCGCCATCCCGATGAATATCTCCCTATTTCTCAACCTCACCTCTTTGAACTTGAACAACAACAACTTTGTTGGTCCCATACCCTACCAATTCAGCAAACTCAAGCACTTGACGTACCTTGATCTGTCTGGCAACAGGCTATCTGGGCCAATACCACGGTCGCTCTCGGTGCTCACATCACTAGAGTTTCTGAATCTTGGACAGAACAATCTTACCGGAGGAATTCCAGAGGAGCTCGGGATGCTGCATAGTTTGGTCCAGCTTGAACTGAACAACAACTCGTTCTTTGGACCGATCCCAGCGTCACTTGGGCAGCTTCGGATGTTAACGTGGCTGGACATAAGTGGAAATCATTTAAGTTCAACTATCCCTTCAGAGCTGGGCAACCTTACTCAGCTCTACCAAATAGACTTGTCTTGGAACAGGCTCTGTGGAGGTTTGCCCACAACCTTTTCCATGTTGCAAAACATGGAAACGCTTGCGATGGGGAACAACAATCTCAACGGCAGCATTCCACAAGAATTCTTCACAAACTGGACCGGCCTCAGAAGGTTCGATATAGCAAACAACTCTTTTACTGGAAGCATCCCACCGAAGATTGTTCGGTGGGAGAATCTGGGTTGCCTGTCCCTCTCTGGCAACGTTTTCACTGGCATGATCCCCACTGAGCTAGTAAGCATGCAAAACTTGGAGACGGTGGACCTGTCCAATAATCATCTTAATGGTAGGATACCATTAGAGATTGGCAACTTGTCATCAAGTTTAGCAATCCTGGACCTTAGCTCCAACCAGTTGGAGGGCAAGATTCCTATTATTAATAACCCCGGCGCTGCCAGTTTCATCTCCTTGTCTGTTGCTACTTACATCGCCTTGTCTGGAAATAGATTTACAGGCATCATTGACTGCTTCTGTCAGCTACCTTATTTACAGTTCTTGGATCTATCGAACAATCTGCTGTCTGGAGTTATCCCCAATTGCCTTTGGAGCTTGCCGAATCTTCAGTACCTGGATTTGTCAAGCAATGCTATTGATGGAGAAGTCCCAATCTCAGTACACAATATGGCTCCACTGGATTCACTACATCTATCTAACAACCACTTCATGGGAGGCTTTCCATCTGTTGTAAGGAACTTTAGAAGCCTAATCACTCTAGATCTTGGTGGTAACAACTTTTCCGGTGTAATTCCTGCATGGATAGGGGAAAGCAATCCTTTGCTAAGGGTTCTCCGACTACGATCAAATATGTTCCATGGAAGCATTCCTCATGAGGTTACACAGCTCACTCGTCTCCAAATACTTGAGCTAGCGGAAAACAATCTGACAGGCTGCGTACCAGTTGGTTTTGCCAGCTTTACTCAAAAGATATGGCCAGAACGGACCTCGCCATGGATGGATATGAGCTCTACGTCCTACTCAACTGATGGCCAGCTTGACATAATCTGGAAGGGGCAAGATTATACTTTCCATAGAACAATTAGGCTTATGACTGGCATTGATCTATCAAGCAACTCTCTTTCCGGTGAGATCCCCGCAGAACTACTTAATCTTCAAGAAATTCGGTTCCTCAACTTGTCTAGAAATAACTTATCCGGTGGTATCCCAAACAACATTGGCAACATGACAAATATGGAGTCCCTTGATTTCTCTTGGAATAAGCTCTCAGGTCCCATTCCATCAAGCATATCAGACTTGATGTACTTGAGCTCACTTAATCTCTCCAACAACCTTCTTTCAGGAGAGATACCTGATGGTAATCAGCTTCAAACACTCAATGACCCGTCAATTTATAGCCACAACCGGGGACTCTGTGGCCGCCCCCTGAGCATTGCATGTACCAATGGTTCGAGTGGTACACCAACACTATACGGGGTAAAGGAACATCATCACCAAGAACTTGATGCTGTCTGGCTGTACTACTCGGTGGTCACGGGGATTGTCTTTGGTTTCTGGCTATGGTTTGGAACATTATTTTTCTGGAAGCGTTGGAGGTTCGCTTTCTTCCATTTCATCGACGCCGTGCAGCAGAAAGTTACGAAGAAGATGAAGCATACCTGATGGAAGCCCTGTCTGGAGTTTTGCTCTCAAGCAGTTGCAATTATCTGCAATGGACTTGCATGTATTATTACTGACGCCCCTCCTTGTTTATTTCACCAATAAAGTACAATTATCTAATCATGTGTGCACGGGATTGGCTTATACTAGATCTCTTTTTTTGTACAGTACTAGATTTTATGATGAAGCCAGTTTCACACGTACTAGTATTGTGATGAGCAGAAGATTAAAATCGTGAATGTACAAGGCGATTGATTGTTACTAGTATTTGTCTGCTTTTAGGTTTGTTGGTACCTGTTGGTTCTCTCTTGCTCAATGTCATTAACTGAGACCATCTGATATATTTGCGGATTTGCTTTAATAAAAAGACACGATCTTGTGTATTTTTGCTAACGACAAAGCTAAAATCCGAACGTCCGGATTCCTGCAACAGATCCGAACGCTTCCATATCCCGCGGTGGTCGTTGGCTCATTTTTTTCAATGAAATAGCGACAGCAGGAATGTACTGGTCAGGCTTACTGAAGGAAAACGACAGGGCGAACTTCCAAGCTGGGGTCCAGAAGATGATCCAGGTAGCTGCTTCTCTGGTGGATCGTTGTACTTCCAGGGGCAGGCTCACGCTGGAGGGTGCGCACTGAAGCTTGAGCTGGCTGATGCGGTATCGTCTCCTGTTATGGTTGCTAGTACTCACTGGGGTTTGATGCCCGCTGGGTCTCGTGTGGTTTCCTCTGGGTGCCAAGTTTCGTAGACTCCCTGTTCTATTAGTTTCGTCGTGTTCCTCTTCGAGGCTGGGTGATTTCAGTTTCCTTTTGTTCGTATGTCTTAGACTTTGTTACGTTCTGGTAAAAGACTGAGACTGTTGTATTTCCGTTAAGCAATTAATGGAAAGGGGTGTGAGCCCGGTTGGAAAAAATCGCGACAGCAGGAATCGAACCCCGCAACTGGAGACTCGCTAGTGGCGTTCGCTATACGGTGACCATCTGGGCCGACCTCGTGTTTTGTTTAGAAGAAGGCTAATTACATTAGATAGTTTATTACCGCGAGTAGGCCACTGTATGATACAGCCGTCAATTTTTTTTTTCTGTTAGGAACTGGTAAAACTTGAATTTTCTCTAAAAACAATGGTAACACTCGAATTTTCTCAGAAAAAATGGTAACAATTGAATTCAATTCTTGTGGGAGGGAGAAAAATATTGTTCCTATGTTGAATTCGAACTATGGTCTCACGCTCCACACACTATACTTTGTTGTAAGCCTATTCTTCCATCTCTTTCCTCCTCCACAAGAAAAGCTATTCTCATCCCGTCGGCGCCGCCGCCGGTCCGCCCCATCTCCGATGGCCTCTAGGCCATGGAGGTGCGGAGGATCTCGGCTCCCCGCCGGCGGGAGGGACCCCGTTCTCGTTCTTGTTAGATCATATCGCTAGTACTCTTCTATTGCTTTTCTGTTTGTCCAAAAAAAATCTTAAAAAATTGATAGAGGTGAGTGTCTAACTCACAACAACAATAGTGAGGACTAGATTCAATAACACAAGGATAGTCAGAGAGGGGGGGGGGGGAGGGGGTATACCGCGCTTTTCGTCAGAACTTAGGTATACTAGGACTAAGCTTAAATGTACTAGTAGTATCTAGATGACCTTTTGACAAAAAAAGTTGTTGAAATACATCCCTGATAAGTTCTGCATAAATGTCACGGTAATTTATGCACAACAGGCCTGATAACTTACGTTCAAACATCATGGTAACTTTGATCCAGAGGGAAAAAAGTTGTTGAAACATACCCTGGTAACTTATATGTAAAAAGCATGGTAATATACGCACCTTAGACTAGACAACTTACGTACAAACATACCCTCGATAAATGGATAACTTATCTCGGGGTCACGAGAGATCCGAACGACCTGGATGACGTCCATGCCACATCTTACAGTCATGGTTCTCCTGTAAGTCAAACGCTTGCCTCGCACGATCTGATAATTACGAGACCACCCATACGTTTGCATGCTCCCCGCTTCTCTCGTAAACCGTTGTCCCATTCGCTTCTTTCTCCCAACTGCAAAAGTCATTCAGGCATGGGTGGAAAAACTGGTTTGTGCTAGAGTCAAACTCAACACCTCACGAACACATGACTTTTGAGTTCAGTAACTTCTGTGTAAATAACATGCTAACTTACGCATCGCACATCCGATGACATATAGCTCCGGTAACTTTTGTGCAAATAGATGGTAATGTCCCACCGTAGACCTGATATATGTTTTGTACAAACACTGCGGTAGCTTTTGACCCAATGAAAAAAATTGTTGAAAACATACCTTCGATAATTTTTGTGTAAATAACATGATAATATACGCTCCCGGACCTGATAACTTATGTACAAACACCGTGGTAACTTTTACTAGGGGAACTACCCCAGTAACTTCTTTGTGTAAATATTATGATAATATGCATCGTAAACCTGATAACTTATGTAGAAACATCGCGGTAACTTTTGACCTAGAGATAAAAGTTATTCAAAAATATACCCTCGATAACTTATGTGTAAATAGCATGGTTATATACGCACAATAAAGCTGATAACTTAATATAAACACCACATTTACTTTTGACACCGGGATAAAAGTTGTTGAAAAACATACATCTGGTAACTTCTGTGTAAATAGCATGGTAATATACGCATAACAGAGATGATAACTTACTTAGCCTAGTCGTGGTAACTTTTTGACTCGGGGAAAAAAATTGTTGACCCCCTCCCTAAACTCAAGTGTAAATAGCATGGTAATGTGGCCATAGCTGGGCTGATAACTTACTTAGTCCATGTGTGGTAACTTATTTGACCACGCACGCCGGGGGGGGGGGGGGGGGTAGGGTTGTTGAGAAACACCCCCTCCCCCTCCGATAACTGGTGTGTAAATAGCATGGTAATATAGACACAACAGAGCTGGTAACTTAGTTAGCCCATGCCTAATAACTTTTTGACCAAAAAAAGTCGTCGGGACATACCAACATGGGATCTAGTTTTGAAGATCACTTCGCGCAGGATTTTTTATGTGAACACGACTTTTCGATCGAACCAACGGTTTGAGCTACAAAACATTTTGAAATTTTGAAATATGAGAATTTAGGATGACATCAACTTTTTTGTCCTCTAGTGCATGCAACATGTGTATGTGGGGAGAAGGTTGGAGAAATTTGATGCCCCGGTATTTTCTATGTAAACAACATGATAACTTATGTACAACAGACGTGATAACTTACGTAGCACTCATGTGGTAACTTTCTGACCGAAAAAAAAGTCGTCGGAACATATCAATATGGGATCTAGTTTCGAAGCTCTCGTCGCGATGAATTTTTTATGTGAAGAAGATTTTTCGATCGGGCCTACGGTTTGAGCTACAAAACATTTCGAAGTTTCAAAATATGAGAGAATCTAAAGTGATGTCATCAATTTTGTCTTACATGCATGCATGTGATTAGGCTTTCCAATTAGTGCCATACATACCCATATAAGAAGAAAAAAAGCACGAGTGATCACATGCTTATGGAGAAAATGTACATGCACTCGCATGCAAGGGCGTTCGGATCTGTTACTAAATTCCGAACGATCGAAAGTTAGCACAGTCCTTTTTGCTAAAAGTATGTACTACCTCCGTCCGGGTTTATTAGACCCCTTTGTATTTTGGGTCCAAGTTTGACCATGTATTTAACTAAAAATATATAAAGTATATGCTACCCGAAGTATATTATTGGATTTGTATTTGAAAGAAGTTTTCTATGGTATAGTTTTTGTGACATATAGTTTATATTTTTTTCAGTTAAATTCATAGTCAAACTTTGGCTCAAAATGAAAGGGGGCCTAATAAACCCGGACGAAGGGAGTAGTATAAGTTTATTTATTTGCATTCAATTGATTGCAACTTCTCAGCAAGTCGTTAATAAGATCACTTGAATTGAGACTGACAAGCGTAATATCTGCAACCTTGTTTCTGTTTGTTTAATCAAGAATGCCACTAGTAGAAAACAGACCTTTCGTCCGCCCCTTTAGTTCCGGTTTGATTTGTATAAGTTTATTTATTTGCATGCATGGTTGTTTCATGGAATTCATTTCTTTCACACATTTGAAATTTGATATCTTGCATAGTTGCATTTACTGTTACTTCGTTTATTCTCATAAAAGGGAAGTAAGCAAAGTTTAAATTGCATTTTCCTGTGCAGATGTAGGTAGCGTTAAAAAGATATACTCTGTTTTGAATGGTTTTTGGGCCTATTCTGTCTCAAATTGCTATATGAGGCGCATTTCGGTACAAACCCCCCCCCCCCCCCCAAAACGTATAGAGGGCAAGGGGGTAATTTCACCCGCCGTACAGATACCCCCGCTGTACGCCCGCTCGCGTACGGTCGCCCACGTACGCCCGCCCGCCCGCTGTACGCCCGCCCGTGTACGCCCGCCCGCACGCTGTAGGCCCGCCCGGTACGACTGCAGAAAAAAAATCACGCTCACCCAGCCGCCGGCCCCAGTCGAAACCCTATTGGACATTGGCGTTGCCGCCGCCGCCTTCATCTCCGGCGTTCTGTGACCGACGGGGAATTTTTGTCACCGGCGTTGTCGCCCTCACGCACTGGTCACCGCCAACCCCGAATCTAAACGCCCTCCCTCCGGCCAACAAGAACACGCCGTCGTCGCCCAAACGCCGCCGTCGCCGCCCGCACGTACTGGTCGCCCTCACGCCGCCTTCGACACCGGCCAACATCCACAATTCTTTCCTCTGTGTCGGCGGTGACGAGGTAGGCGAGCCCTGGTCATCGTGTTTTTTTTACTTGACATTATATCCTCATTAAAATGAGATGAAAAAAATTTAGGTGCTAGGCATCAAATCGTGCGGCGTACTGTTAATCAATTGATTGAGAAACTGATTATATTTTCGATGATGTTTTGTGGTGTTGGGAATGATGTAAGACTATATTTAATGGTGTATAGATGGAGCAAGAGACCGGTTATGACGGCGATGATGGCGGTAGCGAGGATGGATCCTCGTCATTGAATGTAGACCAACATGCCGAGGAGAACTATATGAGTTTGGATGAATCTTACAGTGGCAATGTAAGTGTCATGAACGTCGACAAAAACATGAAATAGAAACAACCACACTGACACTTACATGTATTTCTTTGACTTTGTACATGTAGATAATGATGATGGCATTGAGGATATGGATATAGATGATTCATATGCTGAAAGCGCTAGCCAGGTAAGTTTAAAATTAAGCAAGGCAGGGAATGACAAAACTACCGCATGAACACGTACATGTCTTAATTTAAATGTGTGCAGATGGATGGGGTTGGGGACTATGAGCGGAATACGGTCGATGATGATAGAGACCAAAGCGATTTCGATGCATGTTATGATGAGAGCTCGAGAAAAGTAAGTTTTGGAAAGAGGTTATATATATGATAGTCGCCATGTAACAAATGACTGACATACATGGTTATATGCATTTTTTGCAGGGAGACGTTGGTGGCCCTAGCGGGAACGATGAGCACGCCGACGGTGATGAGTGTAATTTTGACATTGGCTATGATGAATATCAGCAAGACTCATTGGACAGACATTGGAGGGTGATGGCCACGACTTTCAGGTCAGAAGAGGAGGCGTACAATTTCTATAACCAGTACGCGAAGGAACGTGAGTTCAGCATTAGGAGGGACTTGCTAAAACGGGGGAAGGGTCCTGAGGGAACTATGCGGTTGACGAGGTATCTGTGTTCGAGGGCCGGAAAACGACAGGCCAAGTTTTGTAGCATGGAAGGGAGGACCCGTAGGCTTAGACCAGAGAGTCGATGCTTGTGCGAAGCTCATTTAACAGTCAAGGTTGATAAAGAGCGTGGTATTTGGTATGTCAGCAGTTTCAGCGATGATCATAGTCACGTTCTTGCTATACCGGATGAAGATACGTATCTTCGGTCTCATAATCTGATCAAGGAATTTCAAAGGCTTGAGATCTTAGCTATGGCAGGAGCTGGGATCAGAAAACATATTATTTTTGACAATTTTGTCAGCAAGTACGGGTCGTATGCTCAGGCTGGTTTTGGGAGAAGAAAGATGTACAATATGTGCTACAGAGAGAAGATGAAATTGCTTGCAGAGGGTGATGCTGACACTGCCATTGGGATCATGATGACCAGAAAAGAGAGGGATCGAGATTTTTTCGTTGAGCACACTGTTGACGCTGAAGGCAGGCTCAATAACCTGTTCTGGTGTGATTCCCAGTCACGTAGGGATTATCTTGACTTCGGTGATGTGACCGTATTCGACAGCACATACAAGATGAATAGGTATGAAATGCCATTCATACCTTGAAAGAACATGTGCTGCCCCCATGTTTGGTTTTGGTAATTGATGACAATCTCTATGGACTAATGGTTGCCTTGAATTATATTTGAAGGGTTTGTCCATAGGCATTGCTTGAAGACCATTTGTTGGTTTCAAGGTTATTAGAAGAAGAATATGTGTTGACCAAGGTGCTATTCAAGGATTGATCCAAAGATTGGTCATGTGAGAGTTGAGCCTATTGCAAACATGTCTTGAAGAAGAAGATTGTGTGAACATTCATGTTTACCTTTAAGACATCATCCTAATGAAGAGAGTTGAAAAGATACAAGGTTGATCAAGAATAAGTACAACGAGTGATTCAAGTTGATCAACACACACAAAGCGTAGAAGATGTACCAAGCGAGATCAAGTGATCTCATGGTATGGTAAGCATTGTCCATTACGCTTTGTGTACTAACCCATGGTCTACGTGAGAGTTCTATGTGGGGTTAGGTATGTTTCCATGGGGCTTGCGTCAAGAGGAAGATCTCATTCAACCCATGGAGGATGACATCAAGTGGTGATCGCCATCAAGATTGCGGTGTGCAAGTTCAAGTGGAGCATCACGAAAAGATCACATGCTTGAAGCTTGCCGTCCATTGTGGTGACAATGGACTTGTGAAGATGTGCCGAAGAGTGGCTCACCCATAGTGGAGTATGGGGGAGCAATCAACTAGTCTTCATCGAGCCAGCGCAATCAAGAAAGGTGGTCCAACTTGAGGAGGTCAAGATCGTCATCATCTAGCTCAAGTGGACTATGCGCAAGGCAAAGGTTTGCCCTTGATAGGTTTTCTATTTTACCGGTCTCATGGTGGTAGTTGGGAGACCGGGTTATAGGATCGATAGCCGTACTATCAAGGGGGGCTCTCAAGTGAGTAGCTTGATCGTATCGTTCGTAGAGAGCTCAAACCATTGCATCCTTGCATCATCTTTCTTGGTTCTTGTTTGGTGTTTCTCTTTGTGAGTTTTTGAGCTTATGGTCATCTTCATGACAAGCTCGAGTTCATTGAAAACGGAGTTCATATATGCATCTTCTATGATGTTTTCGATGTTGGAGTTTATGCCGGTTCTTCATTCATAGAGGTTTCTCTTCTCTATATCTTAGGCATATCTCCCCTGCCACTTCTTATTATATCCAGTCGCTGTTGGATAGTATTTGTCGTCATCTATCCAACAAGCTTGAGTTTGCTCAATTCGGAGCTCATTTGCAGAAGTTATAGCAGTTTTGGTCTTACTTGCATCCTTCTGTTTTGCTTGGGCACTTTTATTGCACCCAAGCGGTAGTACCGCTTGGTACCACGGTAGTACCGCTTGCGGTACTTCCGCTGTGGACTACCGCAGCCACTATCGCTTGGGAAAAGTCCCGTGTGCATGTTTCTGTTGCCTGTTTTCTTTAAGCGGTAGTAGAGCGGTAGTACCTCTCAAGCGGTAGTACTGCTCCCCCGAGCGGTACTACCTCTCAAGCGGTACTACCTCTCCCCCGAGCGGTACTACCTCTCAAGCGGTACTACCTCTCCCCCGAGCGATACTACCTCTCAAGCGGTACTACCTCTCCCCCGAGCGGTACTACCTCTCTGGCAGAACTACCGTTCGTGTTTTTCTGTCTCGTTGGGCTGTTTTGACCGTGCTAAGCGGTAGTACCGCTCCCCCAAGCGGTAGTACCGCTTCAGTGCGGGCTGGGCAGATAACGGTTGGATTCGGGGGCTGCTATAAAAGGGGGTCTTCTTCCCCATTGAGCCTTATCCTTCTAGCTCGTGTTCTTCCCCTATTGTTGAGCTTCTTCGAGCTTGCTAACTCTCAATCCCTCCAATGATTCTTGCTAGTTCTTGAGGGAAAAGAGAGAGGAGATCTAGATCTACGTTTCCACCAATCACTTTCTCCTCTATGTGAGGGGAACCCCTTGGATCTAGATCTTGTAGTTCTTGGTGTTCTCCTTCTTGTTCTTCCTCTCATATTCCTCCATAGCTTTCGTTGCTTTGGTGGGATTTGAGAGTGAGGGACTTGGGCACTCAGTGTGCCCTTGCCATTGCATTTGGTGCATCGGTTTGAGTTCTCCACGGTGATACGTGGAAGTGAAGGTTGAGAAGCTTTTTACTCTTGGGTGCTTGGTACCCTAGAGCTTGTTCCTCTTGGGTGCTTGGGCGCCCTAGACGGTTGGTGGTGCCTCGGAGCTCAATCATTGTGGTGTAAAGCTCCGGGCAAGCGTCGGGGTCTCCAATTAGGTTGTGGAGATCACCCCGAGCAATTTGACGAGTACCGGTGACCGCCCCCAAGGGTTGCCAAAGTGTACGGGTTCGGTGACCGCCCCCAAGGGTTGCCATTTGTACGGGTTCGGTGACCGCCCTCAAGGGTCCCTTAGTGGAATCACGGCATCTTGCATTGTGCGAGGGCGTGAGGAGATTACGGTGGCCCTAGTGGCTTCTTGGGGAGCATTGTGCCTCCAGACCGCTCCAAACGGAGATTAGCATCCGCAAGGGTGTGAACTTCGGGATACATCGTCGTCTCCGCGTGCCTCGGTTATCTCTTACCCGAGCCCTTTACTTATGCACTTTACTTTGTGATAGCCATATTGTTTCTTGTTATATATCTTGCTATCACTTAGTTGTTTATCTTGCTTAGCATAAGTTGTTGGTGCACATAGGTGAGCCTAGTCGTTTTAGGTTTTGTGCTTGACAAATTAAACGTTAGTTTTATTCCGCATTTGTTCAAGCCTAAACCGTAATTATTTTAAAGCGCCTATTCACCCCCCCTCTAGGCGACATCCACGATCTTTCATACCTTTCGTCGGTCTCAACAATCATCGTTGCACGACGGTGTTCGGATGTGTTATTGTGTCCGACGAGACAGAAGATACGTATGTTTGGCTGCTTGAGACGTTCTTGAGAGCTCACTGTCAGAAGAGGCCCAGGTCTGTTATTACTGATGGAGACGTAGCCATGATAAGGGCCATCAGGAAGGTCCTTGCGGATGCGTGGCATCGACTTTGTTCGTGGCATATAGAGAAGAACATGCAGAAACACCTTCACCACAAGTCCCTGAAGGAGTTCAGGTCTCTTCTTTACTATGCTACTACACACAAAGTCTTTGAGGAGAGATGGGCAGCGTTTACAGCTAAATGGCAGTCGGAGAAAACCGAAACATGGTTGCGTAGGATGTACAGGAAGAAGAGGCTTTGGGCTGCGTCATATCTGTCTGGTGGGTTCTTCCTTGGCATGCGGAGTAACCAGAGGAGCGAGAGTCTGAACTCATGCTTTCATATGCACCTGGACTCCAGTATGACCATTGTTGACATGGTTGTGCACTACGAGAACTGTATCGTTTGGCTCCGTGAAAACGAGGCGTACGACGACTGCACGGCCACACAGACACTCCCAGTACCAGTACTCGATGAGTTTACACACATTGAGAAAGCCGCTGCCCGTGAGTTCACTGCGGCAAACTTTTACATCTTGCAGCAAGATATGAAGAAGGCAGAGGAGCTTGAGATCCTTGAAAGACTTAGAGGAGCAGCCAGTCAGAAATTTATAGTGGCATGGAAAAATAACAGAGATCTCAGATTCAAGGTGGAGTATACACCGGGTAACGCTAAAGAAACAGTAAAGTGCAGTTGCCAAAGTATGAATCGGAAAGGTCTCCCTTGCAAACATATTCTTTATGTTTTGACCAGGTTGGACTTACGTGAATACCTAAGTGCTTAGTACTGCAGCGATTCACCAAAACTGCTAGAGGTGGACTACCCGTGAAGCGCACTAGCGATCTGTTTGCTTGGGGATGGGCAGGTACTGAGGAGAGAGCTAAGTACAGTGAGTTGACTATCCTATCTGCGGAAGCATCTCATGCCGCATGTCATAAACCATTCTTATTCGACAAGTTGAAGGCTTGTCTGGAGGATATAATAGCGAACAAGGACGTTGAGGAGAATGAGTAGGTCAGTCAGCATAGGGTTACGAATGATGCATTTGTGCCAAATCAAGATCATGTTTTGGTTGGTGATCCAGTCAAAGTTTTTACTAAAGGGGCACCTAAGCAGAACAGTAAAGGGCGGGGTAAGGATGGCCCTGACGTCACTAAAAATGATAGACCAAAAGCTTTCAACGAGAGAAGCGAACGAGTTTCCTAGTAGATATATGATTATGAAATTTACCAAATCCTCTACGAGTTTCCTAGTATATTCAGAAAGTTCTCCTCCCATCAACGAATCTAAAACCTGAAACTCTTTCTTCAATGTATGCATGACCGTAATCCAATGGTTATTATCCTTGTTAAGAGAGAAATAAGCATGCATGGCCATTTAAATATGTTGACCAAGCTCGCATTATATATATGTTTTGTTTCTGGCTTGAAAAACGTACCTTTGGTTTTACAAAATATTCGGTCATGCATCTATTCAGAGGTTCATTCACATGTGCTTCGTAGTAGTTATTGTGGACCGACTTCTCTGGTCTGACTATAGTCGGTCGAGTGTTCACAAGCCAGTGAGTCCTCCATGTTGGCACTAGATAACGATCGGCCTGAACTGTGTCCAAAAAGTACGACGCATAAGCTCAATTACCTGAAATAAATGAACAACTATAATGGTGATTCTTTAAAAAAAATTATATTATGTACTACTAATGCAGATAAGTAAACTACATACATCACCGGATAACCATGCATGGTTAATTATCTGGCAAGCTCGTGCCGCAGATAGTCCGTCGACCATACCTATACCACCGTTGAATATTTTCGTGGTTCTTATGTTTTCGTGAGCGCTCGTACGCTCGGACGTACCGCACGGCCGCACTCACAATATCGTCCACTAAATGACTATTTTCAAGGATTTTTTCAGCAAATAGTTCTGCAAGACAACTCCAATATGTTAGCGACACATTGTCAAAAGATACTATTATACATTAATTATTAATAACATAGTTAACTTCCTTGCTTTGGCGCAACGTTTCACACGTTTTTTCGGTTTGTTCTAAACGAAAGGAGATTTCTGGTATTTTGACATAGTACGCCTTCGCTTCCCAAGAATCTCCTCCTTCTTCTCTTCTATCGCGCTACAATCGTCTGACATGCCCTGTGACACTTCTTGCTCATTTGCTTGTGCTGGCCATCGCTTCGATGATGCAATTTCATCTGTCCTTAAAGATGATGCCTCATTTTTTTCCGACTCTTCTGGTAAATGTATAGGATCATCCTTGTCACCCTTATAGTTACTCAAGTGACCAGGAGTGCATTTGTACGACGTCCCTGCTTGAGAATTAAAATCATCGTTCTCACCGCCCTTTGGGCCATCAGGTGTGTGCATGTCATCATACAGGAATTCTTTTTGAGGAAATTTGTTTTCAAACCTGGATTCACTGTGCTCTCCAAACAAATTTTCTTCCTCCCCTTCCATGTTGCCGGGTTTGTACGGCACACCCGTTTGATTCATTTTCGCTATCAATCTCTGCAAGAGAACAAAGTGAGCATCTAATTAGTTTGGAAGTAAGTTGAAGACCATAGTACACTGCTTATTGAAAGTATCAAAATGTTACCTGTGCGCATAACTCAGGCAAACTAAGCATTTCCTTGCGAATGTCCTTGAGGTCATTCATAATCCGGTCCATAAAAGGCTTGAGGTTTGCGGGAATCTCCGAGGAACTATCGACTTTCCTCCTTCCCGTAACGGAAGACTTTCTGCTACTAGGTTTCTTATTTTCCGTATGTTCTTCTGCAACTTTTTTCATTCTATAATCATGAGTAATGCAGTCCTCGATCTGCATGGTGAATATTTGATGCAACAGTAAGTAAATTACTAATTGAATGCATAATGCAAGTTAATCAAAAAAGAAAGTATACCGTCCCATGACCACAACCATTGTCGAGGTCGTACTTGTCTCTTCTCTCTCCCCGGGATTCTGTCCAGTTTTTCATGAGGGGGCTCAACAGCGCCAAGGGGTCATATTTGGCACTGGTGGTTGGCTGCACCTTCTCCCAATATAAGTACTACACACAAATGACACAAATGATGTAAGTAGCATGACTTGAACTAGTATTACATAGCATTACACATCCACATTTAATAAATACAAGCGTACCTGAAGTAGGGCTAGGTTGCCACCTAGCCAATGCCTAACACGGCCGGCCTGCAAAACCTGACCGATCTCTGTCAAACACGTTCGCAACGTGAACGCGTTCCAGTTTAACTTGCTGATCAGCTTGACATCATGCATCAACGCGTAGTACTCCTTCGGGACATAAACATCGGACTTCGGTGCAATAACCGTCCCGAGCAAAACTAGAACCGCCATCCGGAGGAACTCATCGTCGGCGGCTTTATCCCTCACAATTTTTTTGATCAAGTCGTCTATTATTATGTTACCTTTTTTTTTGTTCACAAACTGAATTGGTATTTTTGATTGATTTATGTCCTTCCGTAGCAAGAACACCAAAAAAATCGATACCTTCATTCTTAAACCCAAATACAGAGAACACGTCGTCGGGACGAAGTGAAATAAGACCTTTACTGCCTGCTGCTTCTTGTATCATGAATTTCTTACTGTTCGGATTAAAACCTTTTATCATAAAATGCAGCAAAAATCTCTCATTTGGATTGACGGAATCAGTAACATTTCTTGCAACGTTGTTTCGTAAAACCTAAATCGCTGAGCACTTGTAAATCTTTCAACGAGGCTAATCCACTTCTCTACGGAACATGGAATCGCACCGTCGATGTCCATGCTGCATGCAAAAAAAAAATGGTCACGTTCAACTGTACAACTATGCTATATGGACTACAAAAAGAACGGACATTCACAGTAAAAAAAACAGTCACCTTGACTTTGGCGATGCACGGTGGTGACGGGCTGTGGTGGGCAGAATTGGATGACGCGTCGGCTGACGGCAGGCGGCGACGGGTGTTGGGCGGCGCACGTCACGGGCAGACGTGGGCGATGCACGGCGTCAACGGGACGATGGCGACGCACGGCGTGGTGCGGGACGAGGGTGATGCACGGCTTGATCCGGGACGTGGGCGACGCACGTGGGTGAGGGGTCGTGGGCGGCGCACGAAGGCGCGCGTCATTGACGTGTAGGGTTTGTTCTGCTGTGTGCGGGCTGTAAACGACGATGAAAAAAAAGCGTGCCACCGCGTGGCGCGGCGCGTGGGCCGGCCCGCTACCGCCCACATTCGTCGCGCCGTTGAAGGGGGACGTAAGTTTATCCCACATCACTCGGCCAAAAAGGGAGTTGACCGCCTCAAATATGATAATTATGTACATATCGTAAACATCGCTATTCATTGGATTCTATGTGTAGGATCTGGAATGGCACTAGGAATCTTCGCCAGTTCCGAACTGATGAAGGTTCCTACTGACATTTCAGTTTCTACACAGAAAGATCATTGATGATCGATGTATTTTTATTTACCTTTTTTTTAACATGTTGTAAATTTACATGACAATGTTACCAGATGCTGGAGTAACCACTGCAGGGATGCATGCCAAGTTTCAATGATTTTTGAAGTTGTATGCATTTTCTACGATTTTCCAGGGAAAAAACCCTAAAATACAACCCGGACGTGACGCAACGTGCGTTCGATATCCGAATTCGTTCAGATTTTGTGTGCCGTTGTAAAAAAGGCATGCCCACGCGCATGCAAAATTTGGTTACATTTGGAGAAAATCCGCACATACAGTGCAACCGAGGGGTTTTCGGACATGGCGGAAGGGCTACTGAGAGACAACCTTCCTAAAATATAGCCCGGACGTGACGCAACGTGCGTTCGGTGTCCGAATTTGCAGATTTTGCGTGCCGCCGTAAAAGAGGCATGCCCACGCGCACGCAAAATTTGGGTACATTTGGAGAAAGTCCGTACGCACATCATGTGCAACCGAGGGGTTTTCGGACATGGCAGGAAGGGCTGAGAGACAACCTTGCTGCGCACATCCTTCAAAGTGGCTGAAAATTTTACTACATTCTATGTACAAATCCGTACAAAAAATTGTGCAAGTCAATGAGGGATAATGTAAAAAGAAAAATTACTACATTATATTACCGCTATATTTAGCCACATGGTAAAGAAGATGGTCTGTTGTCTGATCTATAAGATCAACAAGCAGAGCATCGCCTACACCATCTGGGTAAATACAGGTGTAATATAATGTAATAATAACTGACCTTTGTAGTATTTATGTGACTCTTTAAACTACTAAACGACCGCGTTGCTAAACAATGTGGTACTAAAACCGGTGGTGTTAGGCGACCACAGGCGAACCGCGGGCACATGCGACCAGAATCGGCGCCAACGGGCCAGCCCACCTAGGCCGCCGAATTAAAACTGGCGACCACAGGCGACCCGCGGCCACGTCCGGCGCCCACCCTGCGTGGGCTGGCCTGTGCGCGCCGCGTGCGGCGGCAGCCGCCTACAGATTGCTTTATTATTAGTACCACATTGCTTGCGGAGGCGCTTAATCACCGCTTCAGATAGCCTCATCTGTCTACGATGTTAAGTTCTTGATCGTGGCAGCCCTACCTTACCATGCCGATGCAGGCGATGCTCTGGCACTCCATAATCACGCAGTGACAAAGCATCACCTACATCAGTATAGTACGGTAGATCTGACCACGATTAAGTAACTTTTTAACGTGTAAATTTTTCCTCGTGACGTATTTTTTTCCAACTCCCCCAAATGACAATGAACTTATGTCATCATTACGAGCAATCATGCCATGTCCTTTTTCCACATGTCTCGAAGTGTCATGTCTACTTCGGGTAGGAGCGAAGGGCCCGTCTCCAAGGACGTTTTTTTTTCCGACATCCTTCAAATGGACCCAAATTTTTTACATAGCCTTGTACCATCATGACAAGCATGCATGCCAAGTTTCGTAGCTTTTCGACTATGAATGAATTTTATATGGTTTTCCCGAAGATAAAACCCTAAAACACTGTCCGGACGTGACGCAACATCGGTATGTTGTCGGAATTCGATGAAATTTTGCCAGGGGTCCTACGGTGGGCATGCCCACTCACTTGCAAAATTTAGGGTCATTCTGAAGATGACCAAAAAATGGCCTTGCTCTACGGAGGCCGTTCGGGTAGGAGCGAAGGGTCCGTCTCCAAGGACGTTTTTTTTCAACATCCTTCAAATGAACCCAAATTTTTTACATAGCCTTGTACCATCATGAGACAACAAATACGCATAATTAGTCCAAACACAAACTTTAATTGTATCATCATAGGATTGTATCATCATGTATCGATGGTCGTTTTTTGATAACAAATGCTTTAAATTTGTCCAAACACAAACTTTAATTGTATCATCGTAGGATTATATCATCATTTCTCGACGGTTGTTTTTTTAAAACAAATGCTATAAATTAGTTCAAACACCTGGAAATCAGAACAACTCAATTCTTTTTCAAATCACATTATAAATAATTGTCAGCAAAAATATATCAAAAATATTATATAAATTGTATTTACATAAACATAAAACTCATTAAAGTAGATAAAGAACAAGGCATCTGCTCAAGTATTATTCGTTTGCTAACAAGAATGTTTTTTAAATTTTTTTACATTTTATCATTTCAATATACATAAACAAAACTCATTAAACAGTGTAAGCCTATTTTTTAATCTTTTTAATTTTTCCATTTCCTTTTTGTTCTTAATTTCATTTACATTTTTATTTTCTTCCGGTTTTCTTTCTTTACTTTCACAATTTTCAAATTTATATTTTTTTCTTTCTTTCATTTCCTTTTGTTTCTTTTCAATTTTATTTTCCATTTCTATTTTCCTTCATTTTAATTTAAAAGAAGACAATTGTCCAAATCGGTCAAAAAAATATAAACAAAAATTTAACGCAATTCATTCAAACAAACAATATTTCATTCAAGTCTTAGGATATATTTTGCATTCTAGTGGAACAAAATTCAAACGAAAATACTTAAACTTTACTAAACGACATTACTAAAACGAAATAAAATCCCTAATCTACTCGTCGTCGACGCCGCCGAGGTCGTCGTCGTCGAAGCCGAGCTCCCCGTCGTCGTTGCTGCTGCTGCTGCCGACGTCGACGATGGGCACCGCCATCGAGTCCGTCACCGTGGCGTGGTACCCGGGGAAGTACGGCGGGTCCTCCGGGTGGCCGGCGGCAGGGGTGACCTGGATGTACTCTTGCACGAGCGGGGGCGGCACCGGCGCGTTCTCGGACTCGCGGATCGCCGTCAGGTAGCCCGGCATGTCATCCGGGTCGCCGGCCTCCGCCGCCAGCCGCCTGTACTCCGCTAGCAGAGGCGGCTCCGGCTCGGGCGGAGGGGCGCGGCTCGAGCCAGCGTCGTCCCGCGCGCCGCGCGACGCCACAGAGCGGCGATCACCGCTGCCAAGGCGGACAGAGCCGCGCTCGCCGCGTCCGTCGCCGAGTGCGCTAAGGCGGACAAAGCCGACGCGGGTGGAGCGCGCGTCGCCGCGGCGGAACAGCTGGTAGTCGGCGCTGGTCGGGGCTGGCAGGGCACCGGCGGCCGCCTGCGCGCGGTACGGGGCGACGACGTCCTCAAAGCTGCGGTCGTCCCAAATCTGGTGGTGGCGGGCACGGTTGTCCTTCACCGGCGGCCGCGGGCCGGCGTACGCGTGGATGCGCTGCTCGCGGTCCTCGGCGAGCATCTCCGGCCAGGCGGGGTTGTTGGGGGCGTAGCGGGGATCCTGCAGCGCCTCCGCCGGCAGCCGCGCCCGATAGAGGCCGACGGCGCGCAAGAACAGGTGGCTGCCGACCTCGGGCACCGGCCCCACCGGCACTCCATCGACGCTCAGCCGCCACCTCGACGGCAGCCGCCTCCTCGAGCATCAGGTTAGGGCGCGCCATCGCCGGAGAGAGAGAGAGAGAGATGGGCACGAGAGGGCGATCCTGGGGGAAGGAGGGCGAGGGAGGGGCGAGTGCTGCGAGGGCCGGCGCTGGGGGGATTTATAGCGGCGAGCGGGAGAGCGGGGGGGGGGGGGGGGGGGGGGGGTGGGCGGCGATTAATGCCGGTCCGGTGGCGTGAGAAGGCGAGAGGTTTTGATGGCGGCGTGTGCAGGCGGCCAACCATGTGAATCGACGCCGCGCGCGGATCCACGCCCCACTACGGCGGTCGATGGGGCGCTTCGGCAGTCTGCGCCGGTGTAATGGCGGTCTGGTGGCGTGCGAAGGCGAGAGATTTGATGGCGGCGTGTGCAGGCGGTCAAGCGTCTGGATCGACGCCACGCGCGGATCCACGCCCCATTATGGCGGTCGATGGGACGCTTCGCCGGTCTGCGCCGGTGTAATGGCTGGCTCGGCCGTACGCGCCGGAGTAATGCGGGCGAGCAGCGGGGGTTAGGGTTAGGTTAGCGCGTGGACCACCCGAGAATTGACCGTACACATCCACGGCGCGTACAGATGCGGCGTACAGACGCGTACAGGCGCGTACACGCCCACGTACAGGCGTACTAGGCGTCGTACGGCCGCGTACGGCGCGTGCAGCGGATTTCCCATCCTGCCCTTTCTTACGAAGGGGTATGGGCAGATTTGGGCCGTCGATGTGTCAAGGGGGTTGTACCGAAGAAGAAGTGTTGCTATATTTATCGATGCGATGGAGCAACTAGTTATTGTGGTTTGAAGACTGATTCCGCTGGCTGTTATTTTCTATCCTCATCCATTTATCTGATTGCATGGCACATAAAGATTGCACACATGGTTCTTGGTTCTGGTTAGGCAACTCACTGGAAAAAGAGTTGAATGAAGTTTTGTATGGGGAAATAGTGTTCCAGGATTCCTGAGAAAATGTAAAACTAATAGTTTGAGGAAAAAGCAGGGCAATCTTCCCTCAGAATGACTTTGAGCTGGTTTCTGCAAGTCAGTCTATCTGTATCTCTGAATTTTCCATACATTGAATATTTCTAGGATTCTATGGACCCATAGATGCTTGGGTTTAATTGCAGAAGAATAGAAATTCCTTCTGTTTAATTGCAGAAGTATAGCATCTCATCCTGTTAGTTGCAGAACTATAGCAACAACTTGTTTTTTTTTTTTTGAAACGCGGTCCCTTAGGGCCCGATTCATTAAAAAAGGTCGAAGAGAGTTGCCCAGTTAATTAACGGAAAACCGAGCGAAAACCGTCACAACATGCCCGAAAAAACAGGCACACAGGGCGACCTGGCAACCCACACAAGAACGCACACACGCCGTCGAGGAGAAAAGCGCCGTCGAGGTTGCAATCTGGTGCCATCGTCATGACACCTTCGCGAGGGCGACTCCGACTCCACCATCAACGACCACCGAAGTAGCCCTCACCGCAAGCAAGCGCCGAGGCCTGCGCCGGTCGATGCCAAACAGTCCACCGCACGCGCCGACGACCAGGCAGCTCCGACTCTGTCGACGAGCAATGTAGGGGAAAAGCGCTGGGCCTGCGCCGAGCCAGCACCGGAGCCGACCACCCGTCTCGTGTCATCGTCGCCGCGGAGACACCTCCTCTGCAGCTCCGACTTCAGGAAGACAAGTGAGGCATGGCGACCCCTCGAACACGCCGGAGGAGACCGACTACCAAAACTCAGCAGCAGCCCAACTCCGCCCGAAGCCGTCATCGTTGCCACACAAGAAGTCGCGCAACATCACATTGCCGGACGGACAACTGCCGACCGCAATGTCGCGAGCGTCCAGCCTATGGAATGCGCGAACAGGATCAAAGCTCTTCAAGGCAACGCCCCCAAGGGGGGTGCGACGAGGACGACGCCGTCGCCCGACCTGATGCCGGGCCTTAGGCATTTGCCCGAAGATCTTGAACCGAGGGTAGGAGGTCGGAGATCTCCACGGCAGCGCCTCCAAGGAGGGGAACGACGCCCGCGGGCGCCGCCGCTGCCGGCCGGCAACAACCGGGCAGGTCTTCACCCGGAGCATCTCGAACACCACCCCCACGCGCCGCAATCCGCTGACCCGCTCGCCTCCCACGCAGCAACCGCGCTGCCGCCGCACGGGAGCCACCACGAACCTCGCCGGCAGCATGCCGGGCCAGATCCGGCCACAACCGGAACACCATCTAGCCTCACGCCGGAACCCCAGCCGCCTGCAGCCACCGAACGGACGAGGCCGCCGGGCTAGCAAGCCGGCCAGATCTGCAGCACCAAGCCGGGAGGGGGGCCGCCACCCCGCCCCATCCCGCAGCGCAGAGCTGCCGGGCCGGAGCCCAGGCAGCCCGCAGCAGCCGCTGCACCGCCAAGAGGGCGCTGCCGAACAGGCAGAAGCCGCCGGCCGCCACCCCATCTGCCAGATCCACGCGCCAGGAGCCACCAAGCCGCCGCCATCCGCCGGATCCACAGCGCCAGGAGCTGTCGGAGCACCACCGAGACGCTGCCGAGCCGAGCACCACCATCCCGCACGGACCGCAGGCACCGCTCGTCGCCGCGCCAGATCCGCACCTGGCCGCGCCCGCCCACAGCTCCGCGATGCCAGGGGAGACGGCCGCCGCCAGAGAGCAGACCCCCCGCCGCCGGCACCGCACGGGCTTTGCCCGGCGGCGCACGCCGGCGGCGGCGGGGGAGGAGAGGGGAGGAGGTGGCCGCTGGCTTTCGGGTTGGGGCGCCCCGGTGCCGCTCGGGAGCGGCACGGGAGCGAGAGGGGAAGAAGTTGCGCTCGCTGACGGGCGCTCCTATAGCAACAACTTGTAATGTAGCAGAGCCTCGTTGTTGATTTGTTTGCACGATTCTTTCATTCACTGTCGAGCTCTAGTCTATTAACCAACACTTGGGGGTCAGTACGATATATTAGTCGCCAGGAAATCTATCCAGCAGGCCGGTACCTGATCATGGCAAAGGCTGACGATATATGGTTTCTTGAACAAACTTAATGTCCCGAACAGTATAAAGGGTTTGCACATGGATAAGAAAGTCCGCGGTGCTCATCTTTGGCAGCAGCTGGAGATGAGCATTGCAAAGTCCATGCGGACGATGGTGAAGGAAATTTACCATCTGTCTATACTCGCCGTCGTTTTAAGAGTATTGCTTTAATGGAGTAGAAGAGGAAAGCAAGACGTGGCAAGTTCAGAGAAGCGGAATTTATAGGAACGTGCCTGCCGGAGGACTCTGTTTCAATGGTGCTCCCGTGATTTGATTGTGATTGAACGAGTTGCCACAGAATATATAGGAGGGTGCAGTCCCGTTGCTTGCCTGAGTGCCAGCAAGACACATATGAGTGTTCCAAGATTCCCCAAGAAAATGCGAAGCAATCTTTCAGAGACAAAATCAAGGCAATATTCGTTGAGAATCTTTCTACGTGATAAATAGTTTCATTCCTTTGTGTTGATTTCTGTAAGTCAGCATATCTGAATGTCTGAAATTTGCCTAAGTACTTTGGTGAATATTTCTAGGATTGATAGGAAGCAGTCTAGCTCTAGCACTCTGGTGAAATTTCCGTAAGTATATTTCTAGGTTTGTTTGCATGATTCTTCCGTTCACTGTCTAGCTCTAGTCTATTAACCAACACTTGAGGGTCAGCGCGTACGATATATTAGTCGCGACGAAAGCTGATCATGGCAGAGGCTGGCAATATATAGTTTCTTGAAAAGGACGAACCCAATTTCCCCAACAGTTTAAAGGGGTTGCATATGGATAAGAAAGTCCGCAGTGATCACCATTTGCAACTGGAGATGAGCATGCAAACCCGAGGCAGACGATGGTGATGAAGAGGGAAATCAATAAAATCTCATCTTGGCTCGGACGGTATCTGAAGAAACGCTTGTCATCCCAGTCTCACGCTCAAGTCACAAGTGAGAGAAATTTATTATGTGGCTGTACTCCCTGCCGTCAGTATTAATTAGAGCCATGCTGTAACGGGGATGGAGAGGAAGAGGAAGCGAGATGTAGCAAGTTCAGAGAAGCAGAATTTATAGGAAGCAGTTTGAGTCTTGCTGTGATCATAGCTAATTAGCTACTGTATGTGCCAGAGGAGTTCGTCTCAACCGTGCATGTACGATGGTGACCAGTGATTTAGGTGTGATTGCAGACTTGCCTTGGTGTCAACTCTTTTTTATTGTGGGTTCGTCATGCATCTCTGAAGCTGTCATGGCGATACGATACTCTGCTTGGAGTCTCTGCAGCAGATGTACAGTGAGGAGACGTACGAGGAGCAACCCCCAAGAGACCTGCCTGCTGTGCAGTTTTCAGAATTGCTGCAGTCTGTCACAAGTGTTTACTACTTCGATCGATCACCCTGACTGAATTACACACAGCTCCATGAATAATACGTAGCACAAAACTAGTATATAAGAGCATCTATTGCCGGACTTAGTAAATATGACCCCCTAAACACCCGCGGACGCGCTCGATCAGTGACCGGGCGTGTCCGTTTTGAGTCCCTATTTGTCCGTCCGCGCAGCCACAGTCCTCATTTTCTTCCTCATATGTCCGGTCACTTGCACGTGATTGGTGGAGATGAAGAGAGAGAAAGAAAAGAATAAATAAAGAAAGAGAAAAGGTGGTCCGGGGTGGGGCCGCGTTCTACGTGGCGGATTGACCGGGCACGTCCGTGAGATCTCATATCCTCCCTACATTTGTCCTCAATACGAGGGTTCGCGGACAGCCCGAACGTATAGGGATGATGAGGGGTCCGGTTGGGTCACTTTTTTTCTTCTCTCTTCTGTCCGGTCACTGACCGGACGCGTCCGCGGGCATATGAGAGAGGGTTTGAGATGTCCGGCTGTAGATGCTCTAACATCCTGGATGCACGCACGCCCCATCCAACTTCTACCCCATCAGACGCAACAACAGAGATCGATATATTACAAAACATACGTATAGCTCAGTTCGGTCTGTTGAAATCAAATAGAAACAATAACAGAGGTTTTTGCTACGACGAGAAGATCATTTGTTATAATCAAGCAACCCAATAGGACGGGAGGCTGGCGAGTTGACTTAGAGCATCTCCAACAACAGACGCTAAAGTTTTTTTGCAGCGCCGAAATAGCGTTTTAGTGCGCTGGGCTGGTGTTTTGCTTTACCAGAAGCGCAAAAACACGGCGCCCAATCCGGTGGCCTCACCCGCAGCAGCTCAGATTTTGCAGCGCGCGCGAGCGGGTGCACCAAATAAGCAGCGCGCGATCCCGTTTTTCTCCGCGCGCTGAACCAATTTTATCGTGCGCGCGATTTTAGCATGGCTGCTGGAGCGCGCGTTTCGGTCCCCCGCGCGCAATAAAGCGGTTTTTTCCAGCGTGCGGCTAAGATAGCGCGCCTGTTGAAGATGCTCTTAGAGCATCTACAAACCTGGTCGCCTAATTTGGGGGTCCTATACGCCTGTGGACGCGGCCGGGTCAGTGACCGGACGACCGGGCACACCCTGTTATTCCCTGTCCACAACCGCACCCCCATATGCCCGCACCCAAATACATTTAAAATCATGCACGCTATGTAGATCACCTACAACTTAATATGAACACAACAAATCGGATATTCTATATAACACTAAGCTCCCTAATTTTAAAGAGCCCACATTCAATTGAGGTCTCCAATTAGAATTGGGTAACCCAATTTTGACCGGGTCAACAATTTCTCAAAGCTCTCTCATTCAATTCTTTTATACTATACACTATGCTGTCAACCTATTTTGACCGGGTCAACACTTTCTCAAGCTCTTCCATTCAATTCTTTTAATTCACTATGTTACTTAATTTTGAAACTCTTTCATTCAATTGAGGTATTCAATTTTGGATTTGGTTTACGATTTTGACCGGGCCAACGATTTTTCAAATCAATAAGCAGCAACGGGCCTATACAAACATATCAATCCCGCGCACCCTCCGACCACCTGAAAAAAGAAGCGCCACCATGTAGTATTGTAGCACCAATATAGTAGTACATGCGATCACCGACACAGAAATTTCCCCACGTATATATAGGTTGGTTAGCGGATAACACAGAATCACACCACGAAAGGCCCACCAAATAATCGCATTATAAATAAAAATAAAACACACTCTATCATCTCCCCACCCGCCAAACTAAATATTCCATGGGTCAAAAGATAAGGCTGCGTTTGGCAGCAAGGTTTTTTTAAAGTTTTCAGAGCATACTGAGGTTTCTGAAAAAGACCATGGTTTTCAATATTTTGATGTGTTTGGCTGCAGCAAAAAACTGAAGTTTTGCAAACCACGGTATCCGAGAAACCAAGGTATTGTTGCTGTATCGGAAAAAGAGGCCCGGACCTCTTTTTTCTAAACCGAACGGCGCACTTGACGTCGACGTCTACGTGAGATAACAATATCCGACGAGATCGCCTCCTACTTCTCCTCCCCCCCCCCCCCCCCGACTGTTATATCTCCTGCTAATTAGCTGATTCTGTTTGATTCGCATACGTTTGTCTCTTGGGTGCTTCTTCTTCCAGCCGGCGTCACCTGGGAGTATCCCATCTCTTCTCTCGGCCATGAGTCAATCGAGCTCACCACCAGGCAAAAAAGGTATGCGCTCGTCTATGTCCTATCTTTAATTATTTTCCCAGTCCGGTGATCGTAATACTGCCGCATGGGGCGGCATATTGATTATAGATGTGAAAGTTGGATGGGACGAGGGCACTGATTAGTTTCCGGTGAGTAGCACATGTCTTCATTAGTTCATGGAGTAGATGGACTGATCTTTCTGGAGAACTCTCGGGCGCACAAGGCTATGCAGCTAGCCGATGCAGTACAAACGGCGCATGTACAGGCACATAGATTTTTGGCCTGGCTGGAAGTACATGAACGTATAGAAATAATATAATGGCAACACTCCTAAGATTGCATTAGTTTAATCTAGTTGATTTATATGAACTTAAGATGCAATGTGCTCTTGATCAATCATGTACGTCCTCGTTCAATTGATCGTGCCATTAAAGGCCGACTGATCCTTCTATTTTTGCACTTGTCTAGTTAGCTCAGCATCTAGCTATAGTCATGTTGAGGACTACATCATCTTTTACTTGGCTGATGTAATTATAGGTCCATCTTGAACTAACAATTTAAAAACACTTGCAGTGACAAAAAAGGATAGAGCAGCATGGACTAATGATCGCTTAGCTTTTCTAGTGTCAATGATGAAAGAGTACTCAGATGTAGGGAAGTACCGTGGCCAGAATGGGTGGACCAAGGAAGGATGGCATTCTATGAAAAACCGATTAAATGCGAGGCCTCCTGGAGCTAATTTTACTGTTCAACAACTGAAAGATAGGGAGCAAAGGCTGAAGAAGGAATTGAATGTCGTCAAGTCTATTGTAGAGAAGAGTGGATTTGGTTGGGATCCCAAGAACAAAGTTCCAACGGCTTTAGATGAAAAATGGGAGGAGCTATCAAGCGAACAACGCAAGTGGAGGCACAAACCATTCCCCTACTATGATATTCTATATGAAATTCATGAAGGTTTGTTTTTGACAATGATTAAAAAAATAAGAAGCTACTACTATCATGTCACTTATTAGTCACGTAACTTGTACGCAGGTAAAATGGCAGAAGGCAAGCATTGCAAAAGGACAACTTATGGTACTAAAGAGAGGTCCAAGAATGTGTCTCATCTTCCTGAACATGGAAGCTATACTGATGATGTTATGAGGGCTGCTAGTATGGATTCTCCTGAGGCAACACTATCTGCTCCGGGATCAGTAATGCCAGACTATGACTGGGGCGGAGATATGTATGTCGATGATGTTGATTTATCATATGCCGGATATTCAGAACCTCTAGGGGGTAATGAAAATCATGTTTCAGCAGTAGAAGATTTAACAAGTGTGGATTCACCTCGAAGGAAGAGGCTTCGGAATTCAAAAGGATCTGATGATGGAAGTGAGAAAACTAAGGGAAAAAGAGGTAAGGACATTGCGTTGGCCAACTTGGTTTCTGTGAGGGAAGAAGAAATGCAGACTTATAAAGAAATGAAGACAAAGCAAATTGAGAGCTACAAGGAAATCAAGATGGCCCAAATGGAAAGGAATGACCCAAAAAATGATCCTTATGGCATGCCAAACTGTATTCAGAAACTTAAAACATTGGGACTCACACCAAGTGAACAACACAAGATGATCAAACATCTGAAAGAAGATATGTTAAACCGTCAAACATTCATGGAAGTGGACGATGATGTTCTTTCTATGATTATCCAAGAAGTGGTGGCCCCGCATGTCTGAAGGATACCGAAGTAGGAGACATTTTATTTAATCATGTTAGCATTTCATTTATACATCAGTTCAGTCCCATGAATCGTTGTCAATTAAGTAGTACCATGTTTCTTTCTATTCTGAATAAAGGAAGCACAAACCCTATTGATTCTGTTTAATAATTCCTCGTATACAATATTAATATTTTATTTTATTGTACTCATGACACATCCAACATACGCTAAAATAAATGAATTTATTTTATTCAGGACACTTCTAAACAAAAACATATATAATGAGAACAAATGAAAGTCATGCAGTATTTCTTCTAGTCCGTCTGAGATAGTCTTGATAGTCTTTCCACATGGCATCGGCTATTTCATCCCTTTTTGTGATACCTAGTGCTCGCCGCTCATTGAGAGAATGTATATCATTTGTATACTTCATATCTCCACTTGGAACATCAATTATTTTTATTGGATCTATCTCTGATTCAACTTGGTCCAACCATTGTTCGCCGCCCTCATTACTACAAATAAAATTATGAAGAGCACAACATGCAATCGCAATTTCTGCTTGTGAGTCGATGGGGTATTGCGACGCACACTTCAGTATGGGGAAACGCTTCTTCAGAACTCCAATTATACGCTCAATATGATTACGAAGTTGTGCATGCCTCAGAGTGAATAGCTCTCGAGGGTTTTGCGGCCGCTGATTGCATTTAGCTTGCTCCACCAAATGGTACCTTACATTGCGATAAGGTGCAATGAAATTAGGTGTATTCGCATAACCCGCATCCACCAAATAAAACTTTCCTTCGGGGACATAGAAGTTATTTTCAAGAGCATCTTGTAGAACTCGAGCGTCAGAAGCTGAACCTTCCCATCCGCTGCTGACATGGACGAAACGATTATCAAAATCACATGCAACCATGACATTTTGTGACAATGTTCCCTTTCTGTTACGATATGGATCTTGGTCTTTCGGAGATATGCTAATCGGAATATGCGTTCCATCTATTGCTCCAATACAATCCTATAAAAAATTACATACAATGAATTTTTTGTATTTATATTTGGCTATATTGAATAATACCTTGAAATATGGCATAAATTTTGTATTGCTTGCAACTTTGAAAGGAACATTAATTGGAGGCAATTGTATTACACTTCCAGACAATATCGTGAGGGCGTTCAACACAATATTGAAATAGCGACTTATTGTCTCACCACTATGCTGAAATTGCCCTTGGAGTGTACGATTGGTTGCATTCTTTGAAACAGCATATAAAAATATGCCTACTTGTTCTTCCACCGAGACAAAATCTGTATCTCTTAGATGGCATCTCTCTCGAAGGCATTGGACCAAGTTACGAAAAATATACGGCTCCATTCGAAAATCTCGCTTGCATCTTAATTCATGACCTTCTAGAACTTCTCGCACGTACCGATCTCCTGTAAGGATTGATGTATGAATACGTGTGTGGTTGGCCGAGCTTCTGTCATTACCATACAAAGCTTCGATGAAAGCCAATTCATCATCTTCTCTACGTTTGCGCGTCAAAAAATTGCCCAACATTCTGATTGGCAATATAACACACCTACAAAAATATGCATATGACATCTCAGGTATACACTTTTCCTAGATCCCCAAAAACATGATTGATAATAGAACGTACCTGATAACTTGCCGTAAATCACATTCGCAAACCAGGAGAAACTTGTTGCGTGAAGACTAGATTATGTGTTCGTTTGAAGAGGGGCATATATAGGTTGATTAGTTGAAGCCTTCAATGCCAGCAGCCCATGCAAAGGCCATACGTGATTCCAGGATAGCATTATTGTAGGTTAAGTGACGTGCATGTAGGTGCAGCTAGGATAGACCTATTCTACAGATCCTAACGTGTGCATGGCAGCTGCATGCAGCCGGCTGCTAACGGCAGCTGCTAATTACTCGGTCATCGACGGAAATGCTCTGGTCAAAACTTAGATAAAACAACACCAGCCAAACACACGTAAAACTGAGAAAACATTGGTATTAAGAAACTGCGGTATTACTTGCCCACCCATGGGAATACTTTGGTTTTCAATTACCACGGTTTTGTAGAAACTTTGCTGCCAAACTTAGCCTAAGGGGTATTAGTTTTGTAGAAAGTCAAATTTCTTTAACTTTGACCAAGTTCAGAGCAAAAAATATTGATATCCACAATATTAAACAAAAAAGTATGGAAATTCATTTCATGATGAATTTAAAAATATTGATTTGATATTATGGATTTTGATATATTTCTCTACAAATTTGATCAAACTTAAAACGTTTGAATTTTCAAAAAAGTAATACAACTTATATTTTGAAACAAAGTGATTATTTTTTGAAGAAACCCAACAACATCAACGGCGCAGCAAAGCGCGCCCAACCCTTCTAGTAGATAGAGCAATCCGAAAGGGCCGCCGGAGATCATCACTAAACTAAAATGCAAGATTTAAAACTAAATAAACATACAGAGGCGGCCGGAGTTGTGTGGCGCCGGCGGCGAGCGGAGCGTCGTCGTCCATCGTGCCGTTGTCCGAGAAAGAGGAGGAGGATCCGGAGGAACTAATGATCCCCTCGTCCATCACACATGGAACTATCAATTACGCCACCACCCTTCGATGTTGTGTTGATCTGCCCGATGGGTACCCAACGTGCATGGATACCCATAGGGTATGGGCATGGGTATGACAATTTGCCCAATGGGTAGGGTATGGGTAGGATTTTACGCACATGACAAACATGTGAATGAGCATGAAATTACACTACACCACGGAAAAACTTTAAGGGCAATCAACTGCCGGGAAAGATCAAGGATCCAGGTCACATGTACTGCCGACAAAGCTCTAACTGTCGGGCAAGATTTTATTGGGCGTACTATCTGCCGGCAATGATAAACCTAGAAGGGCAGCCTATCTGCCGGCATTTTTTAGGGTCAACTCATCTGCCGTGAAAAGTGAAGGAGGGCGAATGCACTGCGGCCGGAGTTATGTAGTTTTTAGCTTTTAATATTTCTGCAAAATACCTCTTTTAGTTAATAGTATTTTATAATGTCCCTCTACTTCAGATTGTTCATAAGACACCCTATTTTAGCTTTCTTATAGACTACATCTTTGTTCTTCTATTCCAGATTGCATAAAACCTTTTCTAATCTTGAGATTATATTTTTTTTCTCCAGCAAAAAGAATGGCAGACGGAAGAGAAAGGGGTAATGTTACTTCATATGGAGAATGGCAGCCAAAGAATGTGAGGCGTAACACAGAGAGGTTACTTAAATTCATTCCAAGTCTTGCAGAGAAGTCCCCGTGCGAATAATCTGCAGGTAAACCATTGACGAGCACAGGAAGATGCCATCAGCTTTCTCTTACTAGATATACGTGGTCTGTTGTAGTGGAAGCAATCTGTTGTTCAGCTTTAGGTATGCCTTCCACCTATGAACTGACGGCTGATTGGTTGGTGCAAAATTATTAAGATTAGTGCAACAGTGTAGTGAATTTAGGTATCACAGAGATGTACGTGCCTTTTTCTTTTAACCTGATGCGCGTTTATCCAAAGCGAAGTACTAATTGATGTGTGTGTTGCCACAAAATTACTTTGAAGTAGTTTCTACTTTCCTATGCAATTGTTCTTCGTAGCACAGCACGCCACCTGTTTGACGATTTGCACATGCCGAGATTGTTTTAAACTATAAAAGATATAAGCTGAAACACTTGGTGATTTCAAAGATTGTTTTAAAATGAAATTGTTTGTCCATGCCACCGCCACTTATGGCTACTTTGTTTGATGAATTGTAGAATGAATCTGATTTTTTTTCTAGTGTTCTTGTAATGTAGGAAGAAGGGTGTTAGCATATTTCCATTGTTGTTTGTAATCTTCCTTAACTGTTAGAGATATTGCCACGATAATACTTGTGGACTATTGATGTTGCTAGATTGCTGCACATTTGTTGTCCTATCTATATATATTTCTATTGCATATTTGCATTCCAAATTATTATTTTTACAATGAATGCCATGGAGCAAATTCTTGGTTCTCTGCCTGCATTAGATGAGAATGAAGATGTTAATGCAGCGACACAACATGGTAGCTAGTTCTAATTGTTTTAAGCATTTAACCTTTTTCATTGCTGAGATCTAGCTAATTCTTTTCTATGGTCATATGGAAGGTACCTGTTTGGATGGCGGACAACAACAAAAGAAGAAGCGTGGACACAGCTATACTAGAAAGCCCGATATACGTTCAAGAGGGAACCAACCACCAATCAGACTGGAGATCAATGGAAAGGGACAGCCTATCAGGTACAATGCCACGGAGTTTGCAAATTTTATAGCCACACAAGTGAAAAATGGTGAGATAGTATCACTTGCCAATCCTGACTGGAGGTTGGTTGAGCTGAAGCAAAAGCTTTTAATGTGGAATACTTTGAAGGTAAATTCTATGATGCACATAAGCAAAGATTCTCATGCTACCTGAATAAGCCTACCAACAAACCTGTTAGTCCCTTCCTGCCAGCATTTGTTCTGTGGTCCATCTTTGAGAAAATGGTTTTAGTGGTTCTGCATACCTTTGAAATAGGTTAACGGATCAGTAGCGATGAGGGTGGTATTTCTAGTGGCATGTGTATATTCATTTTCTTTTCTGATATCGTAGTTGAGCTTCCGTTTGAAATATTATATGCACTATTACTGCTTGAGCATGTGACTGTAGATATGGGGCATACTTTACAACTAAGTTTATCTTAATTAATGTGTTTTATGAATGCATTGTGTGATGCCGCTGCCATTGTAAGGACAACTTCATGCCCTGCTATTTTGTACTGTCGAAGTTGGGTAATCCTTGTCAGCACAACTGATGTTTCTGCATTCAGTCCCACTAATTAGTAATTGTTGTGCTGAGTGTGTGTGCCGTGTGTGTATTCATGTGTTTGGCCCAAACGGCAACCCTTGTGTGTGTATACTCATAACTGTAGGCTGGAACAAGAAAGAACGAAGAGTTTTTAATCAAGATAGATTACCATGGATCCCTTTATATTTAGTTCATCTAAAATTACAATTTTAATTCTGATCACTAGGGCTATTCTATTGAAAGGTAATCATAGCTTGCCATCTTCGCTAATAATAAACATAGCAACTTCAAGTTAGTCATTCTATTCTATTAGTGTATAAGTAAAACCTAACCGAAGTAGTCAGTGATGATCCCAAGTAAAAACCTTAACTATAATCAACAAGTGCATAATATGTTCTTATGATGAGCACATAACACACATTCTGTGTGTACCCTGTGTAATGGAAAGTACAGGACCCCCCCCCCCCTGTATCTTTTTTATTTGAATGTGTCGATGTTTCTTTTTCAGCCCATGTAACTTTTATGTTTAGACCTTTGCTAAAGACTCTTTCTTGGGAAGTTTTTTGAATGCCATTTGTGTATGTCTACTAGTTTTAAATTCAAGTGCAGTACGGTTTGTAAATCCCGACCTGCTCTTGCTTGCAAATAGCTGTCCCAAATGCATTTGTGGAGCATGTGTTCTTCCGATCGAGCTGATCTATTTAGCCACTTCTTTTTTTCAGGTCACCGGTATATAATGCTCTTGCATCCACAAGTTTCAAGAGGTGTGTTTTGTGAGATAAAAGGATCTTGTGCTGGATATGTTTCTAAGTGAAACCTGATCTTACATTTTGTGCTTTTGTCTATTATATGTAATACTGGACTTCCAAATGTATGCCTATGTGTGCATGTAGGCATGCTGGATCGTTGTGTTTTTGGATGTTCTGTAATACTGACTTGTATGCCTATGTGTGCATATAGACATGATGGTTCTTTGTGCTTTTGGCTGGCCTGGACTTGTGAACCTACATATGCATGATGGACTGCTCATATATGTATACATACACATTATCTCTTAAGTGCAACTTTAATTAATGTACATGTGTGTTGTTATATGTATATACATGGGGCAAAATGGAGTGAAGATAAATGATAGGCGTTGAACTACAAGGTATTTGTGTGCTTACAGAGGACACACAATTACAGGCAGATAGACTGCTGAGAACTAATCAATCTGCCCTGAATTGCAAAACTGCCGGGAAAACCTATCTGCCGGGAATAGTTTCAACTGCCGGCAAAGCTCTTAACATGTAGGGCAGTCGAACTGCCTGGGTTTCATGTAACTGCCAGGAATGGTCTTTCCCGACGGGACTTTCAAGGGCAGTTTGTAAATGCCAGCAAAGATCATTCCCGGCAGTTTAGCTGCCTCCATTGGCTTGTTTTCCCGGCAGATGTTGCGACCCCAAAGTTTTGTCATGGTGTAGTGTTATTGTACCTGCACCATACCCTACCCATCACTCAATAGTTTTTTTTTTCCTTTCTTCCCTTTGGGTATACTGACTTGACCTGACAATTCTTTGCATTAGTTTACTTTATTATTAATTGGTGTCGTCCTGTACCTGTGATCGATGGTAAATTTACAGTCTGAGCTTGCTGTGCGTACATACTCAATAAAAAGATTCAATTACAGTGGATACACAATGCAGGCGCAAACAAAAAGATTGGATTTTTTTTTTGAACTATGTACATTAATTGGGAGCAGTGGTTGGTGTGCTCTGAACTCTGAATGTATCAGAGACAGAAAACAAGTTGGTGCTTTCAGGTGCTCTGAAGTCTGAACTGCTTCAGGCCAGTCACAAGAGGCGGGATCGATACATCCATCTGAAATGCATGAGCGGACCATTGGCCGGTCACTGCAAACATTTGCTGAGCTCGGCAGGTTCAGGGATCCCATTCCCGGAGGAAGCCAGGCTGTATCAGTTGGTTGAAACGGAGTAAGTAATCATCTTTCGTTAAGCGTCAATAAAGCCTGCTAATCAGTGGCCCGTAAAGCGTCACCAATCGGACCTGGACAGCCCTAACGGATCACGCACACAGTACCACGGCGATGCATCAACCATACCTTGTCGAGCTCAAGCAACAGCTTGTTGATAACAATCAACATCCCTGCAGAGGAAACGAAAAAAAAAAGGAAGAAGCTTGCTGATGAAATCAGTCAGGAGGTTCCTTGGTTGGCAGGGAAAGGACCCGTGGTTCCAAACGGGGGAAATTGGAAATTAAAGCGCACCGAGGGAAGAATTGAAGAAGAGGAGGTCGATGGGGATGGCTCGTCGCAGCACGTAGTAGCAGTAGCCGCGAAGGAACAAGCGCACCGAGGTGAAGGATTGGCAGGCAGTGTGGAAAAGTTGAGTGGGATCGATCCGATATCCCCATGGGAAGAACAAGGCTCGAGCCGTCCCTCGAGGTCGTGGGGGAGGAACCGAGGGAGGAGTGGAATTTTCACTCACTCGTAGAAAAGGGATGGCTGCCCTGTGGGCGGGCTGTGGTGGGTTAGGGACTACTTTGGGATCCAAGTCGATGGTGATGATAAGTTGAGTTGTGGGCTGTGTGCAGCGTGCAAAAGTTGGCGGGTTTCCTATCACTTTCTGGTTAGTCTCGGAGGAATGGAATTGGAGAGCATCCTATCCTGGTCTTTTTGAATCCAATACCGGACGTACTACACAATAATCCATGCTCAGGATGTTTAAACACAGCAAAGAGAGTTCAGATGCCTACGGGATGCTCAGGGTTGTCCAGACAAGTGACAGTAGCTCCATTACAACTGAGTTCAGATGCAACATTTTTTGTATCTAATGGACCAACACGAGACTACACTCTTATGTCACCAAGCTGATCTACCCAGCTTCCATATCAACAACTCTTCAAGTTGGATAGATTAATCAATCACAGTTTAGCAAACATGTGAGACCATTACATCAGATAATGTGCGCGGCCATAATATCTGTTGATGTACCTCGACTGCAGACAATAGTAAATACCAAGTTAAATCTAGTGTTGCAGGTTCAGATACATTTAAGTAATGAGCACTGAAGAACAACTTCATACCTTCACATTGTTAACATCAGGTGTATCCGGGGTTTTCACAGGATAGAATTTGTAAAGTTTCATGTTTTCAAATGCCTCTTTGCTTAGGGTCCATATCTTCAATAGCTTTCTTCTTGGCTTCTTCAGCCTGCACAAGTTTTGGGGAATATTGAATATTGTAAAGCGTCAAATCTCTTGGAAAATAATTAAATATCTCAGTTAAATTGACCTGCTCCAGTTCTATTTTCCTTTGTTTAACCTTCTCCTTTAGAAATTCCTGTCAAAGAAACGTGGCAGCAAAATTAGGAAGGGAGTTACTGCTGTAAAACAATGCTAACTTTAGAGTGTATAATTGATCAAGAAGAGTTTAGTAACCTCAATTTTTTCCCTCTCATCCTCTGGCAACCCCTCATCTTTGACTAGCTTATGAGCTAAAACCTGCATTGCAACATGATATGATTCAACATGGATGTCCTTTCATAGGTAGCATTGTACATCAGAGTAGAACAACTGAAATTCCTTACAAACCTTGTAATCATCCCATTCCAAGTCAAAATCACAAACTATCTGCAACAAGCAGCACAAGGTAAACATTAATGTACGAACAATTTACAGCTACTTGAAACCAGACCTGGAGACTTAATTAGGATGCACGAGTGCACTTCTGCGAATAGTGTTTGAAATAGAAATACAATAACTACAAAGTGGAAAGCAGGCTAAGCAGATTTTATTGTTGTCTTATTATCAACAGAAGGAAACCTCAAACAACCCACCCATCCACTTGGGTTTTGCACCATCAAATTGTGACAGGAACAACTTAGGTCAAGCATCCAACATACTACAAAACAGGTGACAACATTTAAGACAAAACGGAAGCACTGCGCATGATCAGATACCAGCAATGGAAGATGAGGAGGGGTCCCCACAGCACGAGATTGCCTTATGTAGCAACAGCAATGGCAGCATGTCACCAGTACCGGACAAAAACCATGACCTCATCGACTGATGATCACGTCGCAGACTAAAGCAGACTAGATCACAGCAATAATACGCTTAAAGGCAGCATGTCACCAGTACCAGACAAAAACCATGACCTCATCGACTGATGATCACGTCGCAGACTAAAGCAGACTAGATCACAGCAATAATACACTTAAAGGCAGCATGTCACCAGTACCGGACAAAAACCATGACCTCATCGACTGATGATCACGTCGCAGACTAAAGCAGACTAGATCACAGCAATAATACGCTTAAAGGAAGCTTACCGGGGGTTCTAGAGAATATATGACGCGGACAACTGTGCCATCTTCATCTTCAGGAGGATTTAGTGGCATGTCTGCAAGATATTAAACAAGGTTCATATGCCGATGAGATTACCCTACAGAGAATGATATCATTAAAACAACTAATGCCATATAAATTTAAATCGAGTGATCAACTAGTAGAACAGCTCTAGGATATGGGCGCGTATCTGAGAGTGGACTGTGCCAAACAGGATTCAGTGAGTGTTGGGTCATTTTGAGTACTTAGCAATCTTTTCGTGCTTATGATGTCTTAGAATGTGATTCACAATTCCATCCTGGCAGTTCTTAGGCACTAGGCGCAACCCTGCCACATAGCATTACCTGCTGCCTAGGTTTCTGCTTTGCTAGACAGTAATAAGTACTAGGCACCACCTCGCTGCCTACTGAGTACTTTCTGAAAATAGCATGACCTGAAAATCTGCATGCTCTAGAGATGCTAACTGTCAAGGTGCGAACAGCACTAAAGGCCAAGCAAATATGCACCAAAGTGCAAAAAATGAAAAGAAGAAATTTATCCCCTCAGAAGAAAAAGGAGAATAAAAGAGAGATTCGCTTATGACAGGATATTATGTGCCATCAAATTACTAGAAAGCAACCAGGATATAATTCAAACTGGTGTTACTAAATATGATGCCATTATGATTTTGTAAAACGGAATACCAGTCAACAAAAAAAACAAGTTTAAAAGCCATTGCATGTGTTCGCAGGCATGTTTCTTCAACTGCCACTTCAATGAATTAACAATTTGATTAGGGAAAAGGGCATCATTCCAAGACGAAGAATTGCATTGCAACCATTCAACTAATAGTGGCTGCAGTTCTGCAGAATCATGCACACTTTTGGATGGTTTGGTTTACATGATCTTGGCATGACACGTGCCAAAGATAGGTACAACAGTGGAACCTCTCTAATGGTAAGGGGTATTCAAAGGATCATAAAGCAAAAAGGGTAAAAAAAAATAGATATTACTAGAGAAGCATAATACAGGCCTAAAAAAATAAACCCAATTCAGCTTACAGGGCGTGTAGTTGTAGAACTTGTTGGCTCTCTCAGTTTTCATATGCTTCAGCGCAGACCTGTAAATGTATAAACCTGAGATTTAGTAATCGTAACTAGTGGTAATGGAAATATAGCACATCATTGAATGAGAATGAAAATGCCTGGCAACAGAAATAAATATGTACCTAAAGCATAAATTCATAAAACTCACCTCCGCTGGGTGCAACAGAGAGTGAAGATTTTTGTTTTCAAACTTTCAATCCTGCCAAACCTGTAGGCAAAGCAATAGCAAGGTGAGCAAAATAAGTTACAAAGTAGAGGGAAAAACCAGGGATATAAACAATGAAAACAAAAGGCAACAAATATTGCTCGATATAAGTAACGCAACAGTACCGGTCCTGAAGAGGAACATAAGGCACCCATGACATCTTCATCTCTTCCATTGGTACTATTTCTTCTTTTCCCGTTCGAACAAAATTTATGGCAATCTTATCTGATGGAGGAAAAGGACAGTCAACCTGCAAAATTGAACATGTCAACTGTTAAACAAGACAGACCATCCAGATCATAGGCCTTAAACAAGTATTTGATCAAATTAACAAATATGACAAAATATTTGATACGGCATGTTAGGGTAAAAAACATCAGTGAAGAGCAAGACAAGGTCACCAGCCAAATAATTTTTGACAAGTTAACAGGAAATCTTAGAGAGAGAAAACAGAATCATAACAGAACAACAGCAATAGAAGGAAATAAATGCTCCTACCAAGATAATTCTCTTGGTAACATCAACTGACAAAATAAATGAAGTTTCTTACTCCTTTTATTTTCAAAAGCTTGTAGCAACTTTCTAAACTTAAAAGCTGATACATAAATTTTCATCTTGTGCAATTAATAATTCTACATAAAAATCGTAAACAATAATATACTAAAGATGGTATGTTTTTAAGTAATGCAAAAGGTATAAACAGAACTGCTGATTTGTTTATCTGATGTAGACATGAGCTAAAGGTTCAGCTCAATATGTACAACTGCAAGACCATTCTCCGCTGTACATTTTTTTCCTACTAACATGTTTTGCTTTGAAACACAAAATGTAAATATAATGGTGTTATAGATGCTGGGCCAAGAGAGTGGATAAGAACTTACAGCAAGTACAACAGGAACAACTACAATCTTCAATTCACCATTAACATCCAATTGTTGTGCTGCACGCCAAGAGGAGCCAATTTGACTTGTATGGAATAATATTCAACAGGTGTAAAACTAGAATGGAAATAAGAAGATGGCAGATACTAAATCCACTTTACATACAATATATAAAGTGATACACAAATACAATTGTTGAATCTCACTAAACCAGACTAATAGCACTTAAAACAAACATCAGTAAATTTATGGCCAGATAACCCTACTTTGCTACAGATTACGAAATATTACCAACATTATAAAACATGTATCAAGGATCAACGGTAGCAAAATTGACTTTAGAAACAGATTACTGAAATATTATCAACATTATAAAACATGTATCAAGGATCAACGGTAGCAAAATTGACTTTAGAAACAGATTACTGAAATATTATCAACATTATAAAACATGTATCAAGGATCAACGGTAGCAAAATCAACTTTAGAAACAGCTTAGTGCCAAATATACTTAGTTACTTACGCTCGGTGCTTCCAAACAAGTAAACCGTCTTCCCATATAGTTTCCCCCCTTCCTCTAGTGTTTTCTGCTCATCAACAACAACCACATATCCCTGTATGCTGAAGTTAAACATTCAAAAAGGGGGTAAATCTTACAAGATTAAGTTTGACTATCATACCTCTAAATTTTCGAAGTTCCAATTGAATTCCTTTATCATATCAATGTTTTCCCACTGCAGATGACAAGCCAAGTTCTATAAGTTTTTCAAGGCAAGGAAATGCGTACAGCTTAAGCTATATAATATGTCCAAGTGCTCACGACTAACATACACATTACGAAAAAAAGGGATGGGAACAAACCTCAGTCCCAACAGGAAAAGCAGACCACCACAGATCCTCCTGAACAGAGTGACAAACCATTAGTCAAAACACACATTAATCAAAATAGCAAGGCCATCATACAAGATCACAATTCTAATCATAATGACAACTTCCGAAAACAGTCATAATGGTTGCTTCCAATAGGAAGAAACTGCTGTCATAAAAAGAAGAAAAAAAAACTGCAAATAGAACATGGCACCTGTTGTGCAATAATGAATATGTTCTGAGTCAGCATGCCAGAAACATGTTGCTGGCTCATCATCTTCCAATACTACCATAAACCTAGTGCTAATCTGGCATGCTCCTCGACTGACATAGCAATTGCTAGCACCAGACTTGGAAAAAGGTTGACCAGCAGAACGCACACGGGCTTAAAAAAAATTCATCAGTCACGAATTCTCTAATACCACGGGGTAGAGCATTCCAGTTTCCTATTTACATGAGAACAAACTAATAGTCAAACCAAGTGTTAATAACATACTCATATAAACAGCGAGATGCGCATTTGAGCATCACTAGCAGAAGAACGGAACCAACATCCCCCATTTTTTTACCAAAAATCCCAGCAATGCGAGCACCAATCGAAAGTGAAGCTGTCCGCGAGCTAATCAGGTAAGGACCAACGCTCCCTACTTGGGGATACCAATTATCGAAACGCAAAGGAAGTGTCTCGGTGTCAATCGATTGAAAATTAGTTTTTCTCTTAACCAACGCCTATAACCATTAGACACTGATCCAACAGTCCATCCAGACCTGGATCTCCTTTCTCTCTTTCTTCTTCCTGCTTTCATCTTCACGTGCGATACACCCCGTCGCGCCGAACCGCCAACGCCCAACGCGGAGCCCCCGCCGCCACCACCTCCCCCCGGCTCCCGTCACGCCGCCCACTGGGGTTCCTCCACTGCCCGGCTCCGGCGGCGCCTCCATCGCCGGCCGGCGAGCCTCCCTGAGCTCCTTGTAGGCCTGCAAGTCACAGGTAACTTCCAACCCCAGATCCCCTAATTCCTAACCCCAAATCCCATTCATTTTTGTAATAGAGAGAGATTTTGGGGATTGATGGATAAACGAGATTTCAATCGATTGATGGGGAACGGAAAACCTAACAACCCCAAGCACGCAACCGAAACAGGTCATCCTGCAGCCTACTCACCAGATTCCTCTTCCGGGGGAAGTACTCCATGTCGACCTTGGGCTTGGGCAGCACCTTGACGCGCTACTCCGCCCCTCCTTCGCCGCCGCCTCCTGCTTGCTCGAATCAGTGGCCGCCGTGCGCTACCTACCACGCGCTCCCCGCTCTCGGTTGCTAGGGTTGGCGTCTGGATGAGGCGAGGGTATAATCGAGACCTCTCTTATTGTGGTTTAAAGATTGATTTCGCTGGTTGTTATTTCCCACGCGAGTGACCTGATCATGGCAAAGGCTGACGATATATGGTTTCTTGAAGGAAAAGTCTTCAAATCAGCCGGTTGATTTCTCCAACGGGCCAGCCGCGCGCTCCACCGTCAGATCGTCTAAGGCCACTGCTAGGCATCATCCGAATGACAGGAACCAATTATAAATGGAAATCGATTAAAACCAGCCGACTGATTACTCCGCGGCGTAAACCTCCTCTGGCGCGCGACACGTGTCCCGGTGGGGCCTGCACATCGCTTCTCCACGCCCCATCCTTATCCTCACGCGAGACGCCCCAGCCACACAAAGCAGCAACTGGGTCATTGACCCCGACTCTCCCCTACCTCTGCGATTAGTAATTTCCCCAGTCATTGCTCTTCCTCTGCCTCCCTGCTGCCCATCTCGCCGATGAAATCGAAGCTTCCCGTGTGCTGCAGTGGCCAGCTAGGGAAGACGACGTGCCGCTGCAAGCCGCCGTGGACGCTGGGTGCAGGGGATCACCGGCTCTGCAATGGGGTCGCGCGGCGGTGCTGCAGTGGAGCGCTCGTCGGGCGGCCCGGAGCTCCAACGCAGCATGCGGCGGCTGCAATGGAGGCTCACCGGCGGCTACAGTGAAGCCTCACCGGCGGCTGCAATGAAGCCTCACCGGCGGCTGCAATGAAGCCCACCGGCGGCTTCAATGAAGCTTCACCAGCGGCCCGGAGCTGCGATGCAGCGGGCAGTGCTGCAATGGAGCCTCACCGGCGGCTGCAATGAAGCTTAACTGGCGGCCCGGAGCTGCGGTGCAGCGGACGGTTCTGCAATGGAGCTTCATCTGCGGCTGCAATGAAGCTTCACCGGCGGCCGGCGCGAGTCCTGCTGCGAGCATGCGACGCTGCTTTCCCATGGCCACGCGGTGGTTCGCTGCGGCTGTGATGTGAGAAGGACGTGTCTTCGCGTTGACCGATCCAACGACTCTGAGGGGATGGATCCAACGGCTTGCAACCCGACTGATTTCCTGGGGAAATCAGTCGGTTGATCCGTAGCAGTCGCCATTATAAATCGCCTTGCCCGCCGTTGGATGGGGCGCTACACAGCCGTCTGATTTGACAACCAGACCACGTGCGCAACCCAGTGGGAATTTGACCCGTCGTCTCTGCAGCGCAGCACCAATCCATCGCTCGTTGCCCTCCTGTCTTGTGCTGCCGCCTGCCGCACCGGCCAGGTATCATGGTCGCCTTGTAGCAGAGACGACCGGCGAGATGAGCAGGTCATCTCCGCCGCAGCAAAAAAGACACGTTGCATTGGAGCTTCTGCTGCCGATGAGATGAGCAGGTCCGGGCACCACTTGCATTGGCAGCTCCGCCGCCGGTGACAGGTCGGGGCACCACATCGCATTGCATCGCAGCTCTGGCGCCGGCGACAGTTCAGGGCACCACATCGCATTGCATTGCAGCTCCGCCGCCGGCGAGAACCGTGGGTCGCAGCACCACCCACGTTGCATTGCAGCTCCCTGATGCTCCATTGCAGGTCCATGGAAGCACAGACGTCCCCGGCGATGCTCCATAGCAGCACTCGCGGCGCAGCAAAGCTCCATCGCAACACCGACGGTCCCGACGATGCTCCATTGAAGCTCCATGGTAGCATCGACGCTTCATCGCAGCTCCATGACAGCACATCGCTCACACCATGATGAGCGCCCGAATGCGTGAGCGCGAAGGTGGCAATCCTCGCAGCACAACCGCCGCCGTCGCCCGCTACATTGCAGGGCCACCGGCAGCAGCGCCGCCACCCACTCCATTGTAGCGCCGCCGCCCGCTCCAATGCAGTGTCGCCGGCAGCAGCGCCACCGCCCGCTCCATTGCAGCGCCGCCGGAAGCAACGCCCCTCCATTGCAGGGTCGTCGTCGCGCCGCCGGAAGCAGCGCCACCTCCCGCTCCATTGCAGCGCCGCCACCCGTTCCATTGCAGCGCCGCCGGAAGCAGCGGCGCTCCATTGCAGCATCGTCGTCGCGCCGCCGGAAGCAGCGCCGACGTACTCGATGTGTTGCGCCACCGGCAGCAACGCCCGCTCCATTGCAGCGTTCCCGACCTCGTATGCAACGCCGGCGAACTGCCTCCGACGTTACATTGCACCGTCTGCCTCCGACGAGATCGGCTCGGAGCTCGGCATCGCAACAGCGGCGTGTAGATTTGGGCATCAGCTTGGAACTTAGAGCTGCAGGCCATGGCGGAGAAGCTTGGGCAACAGCCACAGCGAGAGCTGTGGGGGCCAGAAAGGGGATCGAGCTCAATGGAGAAATCGAGTGGTTCTCGTCTGGAGATGGGGAGATAAGGTTGGGCAGGTGGGCGGACCCCACTGGGACGCGTGGCGTCCGTAGCGGCGGCTGAAAGCGATGATTTTCCTTTTTTTTAACACCTGTGCATCGTTCCTTTTGTGGCCTATATAGCTTGATTCCTTTGCGTACATGTGTGCTTCCCTGTACACCTTTTGCACGGGTGTGGTCCCATGTGGCCTATAGCTTGATTCCTTTGCATACGCTGTGTTTTAGTCTCCACCGCTCTACATCCTAGTGTATTTGCTACCATGCACTCGCTAAATATATACATTACTTGTTGCAAAGGAAAGTCGATAGCGCAGATGCTATAAGGAGGGGTGGCACTACTTCACGCACACGATGCTATAAGAACCTGTCGGCTGTAAAAGCCGGACGCAAGGTGTTGCGATGCCGGTCGGTGCTGCTGCAAACTGGACACGCAATGTTGCAAGTCGGGCCGACGATATTTTTTGGCGCACGCTATGCGTCGGCCGGCTGATGCACGGATGCCTCCAGAGCTGTTAGACAATTTTTTGATTTGGCCACGTTAACCATTTAGCTGTTATCATCGTTTGCAACATGACTCATGTTGTACTCGTTGTTTGCAACATGACACATGTTGCGCTCGGGGGGTTTACAACTGTGCGGGCATTGCAAATACTAATCGCCACAGAACATTGCCAACGTTGCGTCTGTCGCAACATGTCCCACGCCATAGTCGCAACATCTCCCAAGTTGCAGTCGCCACTGCACAACAACGCCAATGTTGCGACCACATTGCAGTCGCAACATCTCCCTAATATAAAACCTCCGAGCACAACATGGACCATGTTGCAAAACCCACTAGTGTAACATGCATGACTCATGTTGCCGGCCGGAGCTCCTGCAGGCCGAACACACGACATTGCAAGGTCGGATTGAAACATAGACCACGTTACAATGGAAACATTCGTTTACATGAACAGTAGAAAATGGTTCAACTTAGCGCAACATAGCTCGTGTTGCAAATTCCTAAGCGCGACACAAGCCATCTTGTGAATGAGTTGGGGCACACGGCCGACGCGGGGAGAGATCAGACGACTGCCATGCACACCATGGAACAGCTACCGAGGCGGTCGAAGCTATTCGATTATCACTCGGCCGACGCATAGGGCTGTCGTTCGATGGAGCCACGGACATCAGCCTGATCCCTCCTTGTGAGCGCCTTTGCAACAAGCTTCGTGTTGCGCTGAGCTTTTTGCAACACGGGCCTTGTTGCAAGCCCTCGAACAGTTTTTTAATTTTTTTTTCTGCGTCTGAAATGCTCGTTGAGCCTTTTGCAACAAACTTTGTTGCGCTCGACGCTTTGCAACACGAGATTTGTTGCACTCCCTTCGAAAAAAATTTCCTACACGATCTGCAACGTAGTTCGTGTTGCGCTCACGTGTCTTGCAACAAGAGTCATGTTGCAGACGGCTCAGTCATGGACAAATGGCGACGGCGTGACAGACATATTGTGTCCAATCAGCTAGGTTACTCATGTGCCAGAAAAAGTAAGAAGACTAGTTACTCGGGCGTTGTACTAGTTGAGGTCTTGAGGAGCACAGCTAATAGCGCTGAGTGCATGCGGAGTAGCTGAGAGCGCTGAGTGCATGGGAAGAAAAGGTCCATGATGTGTCCCGCAAATACGGTAGCAGGAAAGCGACAGCTGCATGGGAGGCCGATCCAACGGTTGGATCCAGCGACGATCGAGCCGGCTGATACCACGCGCGGATCAGCCGGTTGATCCCTAGCACGCGCCTTTCTTGAATGAACAAACTTAATGTCCTGAACAGTATAAAGGGTTTGCATATGGATAAGAAAGTCCGTGGTGCTCATCTTTGGCAGCAACTGGAGGTGAGCATTGCAAAGTCCATGCGGACGATGGTGAAAGAAATTTACCATCTGTTTGTACTCGCTGCCCGCCGTTTTAAGAGTAATGCTGTAATGGAATAGGAGAGGAAGCAAGACGTGGGAAGTTCAGAGAAGCGGAACTTATAGGAACGTGCCTGCCGGAGGACTCTTTCAAACCGATCCGCATTTGAGCGAGATCATATACCGCGAGAGTAATCGGTTAGTGTAATGGTTGTCTGACGGGCTAAGTTGTAAGACTCTTCTCCTTAATTAATTATTAATGAGACAAGTCTTTTGCCTCTATTTAAAAAAGAAGTTCTTCTTTTTATGGAAAATAGAAAGAAAGAAGATACTAGAATAGCATGGCTCGACTTTCCATTTTATAGCCGGAGAGGCATTTTTTTTTTAGACGAAGCCCGAGAGGCAAACGTGTATGTGCTTACGATCGCACGAACGGGCTTGGACTGGGCCTTGTCTGCGTTGTGCTGGTTGTGTTGGACTGGGCTGTGTTGTGCCACCGCCCGCCGGCCGTTTACACGGTCTCGCAAATCCCCCACAGTGATTCTCAAGAAGAAGAAAAAAAAAGCAAATCCCCCACAGTCGCTCCCCTCCCCTACCAAACCCTCGTGCGTGCCAACCGCCGGCAATGGAGGACGCGGCGGCGGCCATCCCCGAAATGCACACTCCCAAGAGGCACGGACCCGTCCGTGTTGGCGACCTACAGGATCCGCCGGCGGGCGGCAGAGGCGGCGGCGACATCGACCTCGACCTCATCAGCCGCCTTCCCAACGCGGTGCTCGGCACCGTCGTCTCCCTCCTCCCCACCAAGGACGGCGCGCGCACGCAGGCCCTCTCCCGTCGCTGGCGCCCCCTCTGGCGCTCCTCAGACGCGCCGCTCAACCTCGTGGCGGATCGTGCCCTCTCACGCGACGATCCGCGCCCCGCGCTGGTTTCCAGGATCCTCTCCGACCACCCCGGTCCGGCCCACCGCTTCTCGCTCCACCTCCTCTTCTCCCCCGACAGCCTGGGCGAGGTCGACGGCTGGCTCCGCTCCAGCTCCCTCGCTGGCCTCCAGGACCTCGAGGTCATCAACCTGGAGAAGCACCAGTACTACCCGCTGCCGCCGCACTCGCTGACCCGCTTCGCGCCCACACTGCGCGTGCTCGGCCTCGGCGGCTGCCGATTCCCTGACCTGGCCGCACCGCCGAGCTTCCCGCACCTGAAGCAGCTCAGCCTCTATGACGTCAGCATCTCGGGGGAATCTCTGCAAAGCATGATCTCTGGCTGCGCTGTTCTGCAAAGCGTCTCGCTGCACAACATGGGCTTTGGTCGCCTTTGCATCAGCTCGCCGACGCTCAGGAGCATCGGCTTCTATGCTCCTCGCTCACAAGGCGTCGTCAACTTCCAGGAGCTGGTCATTGACGACGCCCCTTGCCTTGAGAGGTTGCTACCGATTTATCCAGACTCTAGTCCGGCGACCATACGAGTGATCCGGGCTCCTAGACTAGAGATACTTGGTTTCTTGTCTGAACACATATCCACACTCCACCTTGGAACCACTGTCTTTCAGGTAGCAACAAGGACAATCTGCATTCACCATTCCTGTATGCATGCTATTATTCTTACATCGCACTTTTTGTTTTTCTCCAGAAGATGATTGCTGTCAGCTTGACAACCAAAATACACTCAATGAAGATTTTGGTTATTGACTCTATTGGCCCTAATCTGGGTGTGGTTATTGACTTTTTGAAGTGCTTCCCCTGCTTGGAGAAGCTCTCTGTCATTGTGAGTACTCATATTTATTGCTAGAAATGTCAAAACAACATTGGTTCAGAATTATGATCTAGTGAACTACTCCCTCTGTAAACTAATCTAAGATGTTTTAGGTCACTACTTTAGAGACCTAAAATGTCTTATATTAGTTTACAGAGGGAGTTGTATTTAGCTGCCAATTTGTTAACAACTATCTTTATATCATATATTTTTTCTATCCCCAGTTAAATCGGCACAAGGATGTAAATTATGTGTGGAAGCATGGCCCATTGGATCCAGTTGAATGCCTTGAGCTCCATCTAAAAAAAGTGGTGTTGAAGAATTACAATGGTGACAGGAGGGCATTTACTAACCTTGCTAAGTTCTTTATTTTGAATGCGAAAGTGCTGAAAGAAATGGAAATCGGATTCTTTCACATTGGCAATGACGAATGGGTGCGTTATCAACATAGGCAGCTACAAGTTGAGAATAGAGCTGCTCAAGACGCTCGAATTGAACTAAAAGATGATATGGACCTGAAATTCACTGACCACGTGCATACCCATAATTTGTCAATTGCTGATCCCTTTGACAGCTCCTTGTGTGGATGCTCCAAGTGTGTTAGGTTGCCCTTCTGAAGATTGTGTCAACCTCTGTCCAAAGCCAAAAGAACGCAGCCGCCCTTGCTTGTCGGTCTAGTGTTGTCACACCCTTATGACGCTCTGCAGAATGGTTTACTCACTTCAGGAATGGTATGATTTGTACCGACTCTGGAGTAACCCAGGATTGAGGAGGTGGTGCCTGAGCCAAGGATTAAAATTGATTTTGCAAATGTACAAGACCCTTGAATGTTACTAGTTTTTTGTGTGTTATGCTTAGTTCGTACTTGTTGTTTCTACTGCTCAAAGTCGTATTGTAAGCTCAGACCATGTACAGGCTACAAGCCTACAACTAATATATTTATGTCTCTACCTCTTGCTTTGATGAAAAAACATAGCCTTGTATTTCTTTGTTTAAAAGAGTGCAGTGTAAAGTTGATTTCCTGGCATGCAATTCATTACAGCTTTGTTAGGAGGTCATTCAGAGCACCTGTAGACTACAACTAATATCCGCAAACTTGTCTGCTAGTTTAGTCAAGAATGTATGGTTGGTTTATAGAATTCATTTCTTGCACAGATTTTAAATTTGATATCTTGTGTTTATACCATTCTTCTATTCTCATAAAAGAAAACAAGTAAAATTTACATTATATTTTAAAACTGTTTCTATAATTTTCCTTTTGAAAAACTACATGATTTTATAGTAAAAAGGTGGGATTCTGTTCATCTACATATATAACAAATGTTTGAAAATATTCTAATACATTTAAAAAAATATTTTGGGCTAAAATAAGTTTATGTGATTACAAAATATCTATTGTGCATTTAGAAAATTCATCATGAAATAAAAAATGTTCAACGCTATCTAACAAAATATTCAGAGTGTTTCTAGAAAATGTTCAACTTGTATTTTAAAATGTTAAAAAAATATTTGATAAAAAATAAACATATATTAGAAAGTTCAATGATTAATTAAAAAATGCCCAACGTACTTTTTATAAAATACTCAATGTGTATTAACAAATGTTAAATATCATTTAAAAAAATTCGTCCTGTATTGAAAATATGTGTAATGTGTATTCCAAAATGTTGAACAGTGTTTGAAGTAAATGGTTAACATGTATTAATAAATGTTCAACATTATTTCAAAACGGCCTTCATATATTTAAAAATGTTCAATGTGTATTTCAGAAAATATTCTTCATCTTTTATAAAATATTCACGCGTAAAAAAGATAAATTAATAAGTGAGAAAAGCGAAAAATGGAAAGTGAATAAAAGGAAAAGGAGGAGTGAAAGTAAGACAAAGAAAAAACAACCAAAAAAGACACGAAATAAAAAGGAAAACCGGAACTAGAAAAAGGAAAAGGGAGGAAAAAAAGGAAAAGAAGCAAAGCAAACCGGGAGAGAGAACAACGAAAGACAGATGAAGAACAAACTTTATCCGGCCGGCCCACTCGCGGGAGGCGATAGTCCATGACTGTAGCATTCATTTTCGGTTTTGATGTGAATGTGAAGACGTTGCTCAGGAAAGGTGATTTTTTTTTTGCGTTGGCTCAGGAAAGGTAATTGTGGGCCATAGAATATGAACTGATATATGTGTATACATGGATGAGTATACACATATAATAAAATGACAACCACACTCATAAAATACATGCAAAATATAAATGGATAAAAATATATTAAATATAAAAAAATCCAAAAATTTCCCATTAAATAAGCAAGTACATGATTTGGTGTGCATAATTTTTGACCATGTCATATGGGATAAGCAGTGAAATAAAGGAATAAGGTGCACAAGGCACATGAAGGTGCCTATGTTGTTACAAACCATGCGGGGAAGTCATAATCATATTCTTAGAGGAAACGGATAAAAATTATCATGTAGATCTAATGTAAAATAGAAAATTTTGAAACTATCGTACTGTATTAAAGGACATGACGAGAAAAAAAAATCAGATAACTGAACATCCCACAAAAAAATTAAAAACTAGGACATCCATTCGACGGTTGTTCTTGTTAATCAGGAGAATCTTCTTAAGTGTAATTACATAGACATTACCGGGAAAAGGAAATGGTGGGCTATAAATTATGAAGTGATTTTGTGGAACTAATATATGTGTATACATGGATGGGTGTAGACCAATAATAAAATGACAACGACACTCATAAATACATGCATAAATAGATACAATAAAATTATTTACTAAATGTTCACCTTAAATAAGTAATTACAACAACTAAAAAAAAGTAATGAAAGGATTTGGTGTTAATTTTTTTACCATATCATATGGAATAACCAGTGAAATAAAGAAAAAATACATGAATTGAAGGAAAAATCCACGCAATGTGCATAAAGGTGCCTATGCACATATTTGGTCAAAACACTTTTGACAACTGGCAAGAAATATGTCTATCAATGTCTGCTCACTGATCTATCCATGAAAAACAACATGCCAGCCTTTCCACGGCCCTGATTTTTTTTTATCTGACAGCACCATCACATGCCAGGAAAGGACAAAGGTACTAATCACATTTCCCTATTCATGCATAGCTGGTTAAGAAGGTAACTATTCACATGATGCACATATCTCTAGGAGGGACGAACGGTAGATACCGGGGGCAGCTATCCCCCGTGACATCAAATCCACACTCTTCATGATTTTATCTCTCATACATTTTGAACAGACTAATAAGATGATGCCCTCGCATTTGCGAGGCTATCTTGCTAGTTTAACTAATAATGTATAGGTTATATGTATTAAGAATAATACCATCAGGAACTTCCTTTGAGTACGAATCAACTGATATAAAGTTTGTGGTATGTAAGTTATATTTTCTAGTTAAATATATTGTGAAAAAATGACCAAAAGTACGAGGGGGGCTTATAAACCCAGACGCATTAAGTAGGACCTAAGGGAATGATACAGTGGTAGCAAAATTATGAGCTTCCATGTGCAACGACTTCTTATGGATGACACTGAGCAGCCTCGCATAAAATAGATTTAAAGATGCTTGCACTCCCACTCTAAAAGTCACAAACAATTCCGAGGCAGTTAGAAATTGCTTGGGCATATTGTTGGTATAGATCAAAGCCCACTTAACAAGCCATCGCCTCCTGTACAACCGAGTCTATGATCCCATCCGAGATAAGAACCGGTGCTCAAGAATTTGTTGTCCATGTGTTGTTGCACTGCACCCGCTGCTCCTCGCACTTTGGTCTTGCATACAACAGCATCAATGTTCCCCTTCACCCAGCCCTGAAGGGGGCTTATCTAACGTGACATGCATCAACTGGTCTCCTAGGTCGATTGGATTGTCTATTCTTCCCACACGTCCATTGGCCCCTGGGTCAATTAGGTTGTGTGCTTCACCGCGAGAGATGGGCCTTCTCCGAGATGATAATCAATGAAGCCATAATTACTTATATGATGACTTTGATGAATTTCTTCATGGATGTCCTTTATTCATGTTGTTCAAAATGTAGAGATAGTGATCACCACTTTTTTAGTTTCAATGCATAGTCCGCTGATGCTATTTTTAAAATATGTTTATGCAGTAGTTTTGTTGCAGTTATCAATATAATTAGCTCAAATACCAGGTTTTTTTTGCTTAAAAACACATTTTTAGTTTATCATCTCCGTTCACAGATGACAGAACACTTGTAGGGAGTTATGTGAAAATATTGCTTAAATATATGAGCATATTTTCATGAATATTGGAACATAATAAAAAAATGTACACAACATTTTTCTCTGTATAATAAATGTTTAAATTACCTTAACATTTTTCTTAATACATGCATGAACATTTTATTTTCCGCACACAATGTTCTTCATTGATAGCGGAATATAGTTTAAAAATGTGTTTCCACATGAAACATTTATTTGTACGATGGAACATTTTTTGTAAGTTATATAGTAAACATTGCAAATGGACTTGTCAGGTCGTCATACATGCCAGCGGCGCCTCATCTCCTCCTTACACTTCCTCCCATTTTCTATGTGTCGCCCACCTTTCTCTGCGTTTAACATTATGTCGCCTTCTCCCTCAAAGTGACAGACCCGACCGTCATCTCCTTCCATGCTGTCTCGGCACATCCTTCTCGCTCCCCTGGCCACATTCTTCTCATCCCTAATCCCTATAGACGTGACGCCCTGCGGCGTATCTCCCCTCCCCCTCCCTCCATGCTAGCGCGACAACATCATGTCCCCAACCCCGACCCTGTAGCCATGTTGTCGTAGTGCAGGTCAAGTTGGAGCTTTCAACGATCAATCATCTGAACAATATGTTGCAACTAATGATGATATATTGCATACACACCAAAACAAATTGTTCGAATGTGTTTGAGTGTTGCAGTGTTTTTGCAAAGTTGTACATTTTTTAGTGTATATACTTTTATTTGAGACAATTTAATATATATTCACTTTAAAAAAAGTGGTCTGTTTTAGAGGAATACAAAAGGAGGCCTGGCAGGCAGTTGTTACGGATAAGTGGGCTGGGCTTCATCTAGCCCGCGCGCCGCGAGAAATTCATTACGAACCGAGCTCGGAATAGAGTTCGCACGAACACCGAGACGGCCGGAGACGAGTCTTCAAACGCGAATCCAAATCCATTCTGCGGTCGGATCCCTCCCAGTACTATATATTCACACGTACGTACGCCAGGAGAAATCAATCAAGAACTCACGTTACGGACAGCGACTTCGACATTGCAGATTGCGCCGGCGACTTCGATGGCTCGATCTTGCTCGGCATCGGGCACGGCGGGCGGCGATGACGAGCCCCGTCCGTCTGCGGTGTCCCTGGCCCATCTGCTGGTGGGGCCTGACGCGGCGCCGCCTGAGTACCTGACGCTGTCGCTCCCGCCCGTCGGGATCCCGCAGCCGCGGCAGAAACAGCCGGGGGAGGTGACGCTGGAGCGTATAAACGCGCTGCTTGACTACCTAAAGCTCTCGCTCGCGCCCTCGGATGAAGAGGAACCAGGAGCAAGCGATCCCGCGGCTGCGGACTCCACGACATCGAACGGCGGCTCCCTCATCGCGAACGAGGCCTCGGTCGGCGCTCGTGCACGCGGCGACTGCGAGCAATGTCCCGCCACGGTGCCACCTAAGAAGTGTAAGCTTGCAGACTGTGTTTATCAGGAACCGGCGGGGACAGCGCCGGCCAGCAGCTCGCCGTCGCTCTCGCTGGCGATCGTGATCCGCGGCGACGATGCATCGGGGCCTCCGACTTCGAGCACACACGGCGGCGACGTCGAGACGCGTTCCCCACCAGCAATGGCCGCCCACACCATCGACGCCGTCCCGCCGCAGGCCGTCTGCGTCCGTGGCGGAGTCTCGCAGCCATCAAAGCTTATGGGCAGCGCGGCGGTCGAGCCCATCGACGCCGTCCCTGTTGGATCAATCACAGGAACACACACGAGAGGTGGACACAGGAGGTGGAGTTTCAGTGAACGAACGCGAACACTGGGACAGAGTATTGGCGACGCGTAATCGTTGCGTCTTTTCTGTTGCTTCCTTTTATTCCTTCTGATCCTAACAAGCCGGCCTCGATCCGTTTTATCCGCGCCATCCCACGGACTAGATCGTGGCCAACGATTACACGATTGACAGGGAAAAAATAAACACTAGCCCTACTCAGCCGCAGCACGAACACAGCATGCCTCTGGCGTTATTTTTCAGAAAGTTCAGAAACGAAGCACTAACATGACAGGTTCAGGTTCAGTAAGATTAACACAACAGTCCCGCTGCGCGCGGCGTACTTCGCCGGGCCTCCCGAGCCGTCCTGGGTACGCGAGACGCTGGGCCTCCCCGTCAACCACCCACTGTACTTCATCACCACCAAGGTGGTCGAAAACTCGGACATGAACACACAGCAGAGCCGCTTCCTCATCCCGCGGGCCATCGGCCGTCTCCGCCCTCTCCTCTCTGACAAGCAGCGCCTTGAGGCCAACATGGTCGAAGAAGAGCCGGCGCGGAAGAAGAAGAAGCCGACGCCGCAGCCGTCCGGTTGCGACGGGATGAAGCAGAGGGTGCTTGGGAAGAAGCACGGCGGGCTCGTCGTGCACGTCGTCGTAAACCGCGACGGTCATCAGATGGACGCTGAGCTGACCACGTGGGATTCAAGCCACACCTCGGTGTTGAAATTCGGGAAGAACCACCAGAGGTTCGTCGGCATGAGTGGCCTGAAACTGAAGGATATGGTGCACATATGGGCGCTCCAACACCGCAATGATCTGTATTTGGTGATCACCGCCGTCACGCCGCCGCAGGCAGGGCAACCAGTCGCCTAGTGCTCTTTACACAAGGATAGGTAGCAAAATACCCCAATTCGATAGAAATTACAAGACTGAAATGTTTTTCCTAACAAACGTAATGGTTTTATTTTAGGATTATTAGGACGTTATTCTGTTACTGACCATGGGAAAAAACAAATGACATATGGCCGTGTGTATCCTTTTCGGAAAAAGAAAGCAAGGGCCGTGCATGTGCACCTCTGGAGTATAAGAAATGGCAAATTTTAGCATGGTCCCTCTTACCTTTCCTTTTCACATTGAGAGGTAAGAGTACATAATAGATCTGAGCCATTGATTTGATTAAGTAGTGGTCTGATTAACTCTTACCTTCTTACCTCCTATGTGAAAAGAGGGGGTAAGAGGGAGCATGTTAAAATTACTCATAAGAAATCGGTTGCACTAAAGGACACTCATGTAAATACCATGTGAATGAATGACCAAGTAAAACCAAGTTATTAGAATGAGGAGGCCGATTAGGCTGGCTTCAGATATTGGCGTCCCCAGATCAAGAACCTAGGGCACTGTCTAGAATAACTAAGAGTGATTTTGAACAGACCAAATGCCCTAACCTCATTCTTTTGGCTTTCAAATTAAAAAAATTCATATATTTTCGACCAAAATTTAAATTAAGTTTCATTTTCAGATTCGTATTGCTTGTGATAGGGGCTATCAAATCAGATCCATTTTGAATATGTTTTGACGATTTTATTAGAAAAATGGTACATTTCAGATTCGTATTGCTTGTTAATAGGTTAGTCCATAAAAATAATATTAAATGATATATAAAGCATACAAAAGTGATAATATAATAGCATGAAACAATCAAAAATTATAGATACATTGGAAACGTATCAGCATCCCCAAGCTTAATTCCTGCTCGTGCTCGAGTAGGTAAATGATAAAAACAGAATTTGGATGTGAAATGTTATCTAACGTGTTCTCAATCATGTAATCATTTCCTGTATGAATATTGGGAAGCGAGTGATTTAAGGCACAACTCTATTAACTTTATATCAAAACTATAATATGCAAAATGCTAGAAAATAATCATTGCCTTTCAAAATAGAAAATGCCAAAGAACGTTATTTATAAACATTTAATCACGTAAGCATGGCATAGCTCGGTCTTCCTAACATAAAGTATAAATCATGAACACACAGGTGCCAAACCAAGCAATTGGATCATACTTTTTATCACTTCAGCTTTTTCAACGTCACGCAATATTTAAGTGTGAGCCATGTACTTAGCACTTTGGATGGCAAAGAGAATGATGATTGGGGTTTATAAGGGAATATAAAAAATTTAAGAAAGTCTCACACCGATGCGGTTGATCGTTAGGCAATGGAGAGGCCTTACAATCGATGTCAATGTGAGGAGTAGGGATTGCCATGCAATGGATGCACTGGAGAGCATTTGAGGAAGCTCGTCATCGGAATATACAAGCCAAGTTATATAATGTAAAAAATCCCACTAGTATATGAAAGTGACAAATCATGGAGACTCTCTGTATGAAATATATGGTGCTACTTTGAAGCACAAGTGTGAAAAAAACATAGTAGTGCTGCCCCTCTCTCTAAAGTTGAAGCAACCCCGACTCCGACTGCAGCTCCGTCCACGTGATGACTGCATCGCCCTGATGAATCTGGCCGTGATACATTCTGAGCCGCATCGCTGGTCCTGGCTCACGCTCTCCACGAAGAGAGACCCAATGATAACGAACCACCATGGCCCACTCCCCATGGGATGCAAGTAGGTATCTATCGGAAACCAGCAGGCCTTGCAGATTGGCAGGCTGGCCCATAGGTCGGGCAAAAGGGGCGACCGCCCCGGGCACCAAGAGGGGAGGGCTCCAACTATAAATTATACTGGTAAACACTATATAATTATAAATTACATTTGAAAGATTATTAAATGCATAAAATAGAGGCTCAATTTGCAGGAGCGCAAGTTCACAACACATACTAATAGTTTATACCACGCGGAGGTAAACCAACTCGACCGGCAAAGTTTAAATACGCTAGTCTCTCTTTATGATAGATGTCTTAATATCATAATGAAATTTATGATAATTAGTTTTCATTGTTGAAACCAATCCACAATTTTTTATTTGAGAAACAGATAGTACATCTCATTTGCACCAAATCAAACTAAGTGAATCTAGATGATCATGTCAGATATAATCGAATCATACACAAAAGTACACTCAAGAACATATTTGGTTCTTCGATGACTCTATTACTGAACCCAACTTGCATGTCACATTTGATATACCCTAGAAGTTTCTACGAATATGGTTGCCTAATATACAGTAGAAACCTCTATTAAAATATTTATGATTTAGAAATCTCTACCATGACATTCAATAATATTTAAAGATATATGGACACGCGCATGGATATGTAAATATATGTATATACACTATACAATTTATGCAATATTATAAAATTAATTCGAATGATTTTTTTAACAAAGAAGATTTGGTATATCTTACAATTCAAATTTTGTAGAATCAAAATTCACAAAGATGTATTACAATTGTATAACAACGAATAATATAACGATTATTTGAAAACATTGTTATGTGGCTAAGTAATAGGAAATTATATTAATTAAAATTGTTATATGGTACCCTTAGTTTAAAATAAGTATAAATATTTGGTATAAAAAATAATGGTTTCACATTGCCCCGGGCCCAAAAATGGTTTGGACCGGCTCTGCGGATTGGCCGCCCGCCAGTGCTCGATCTGCTGCTGCCAAGCTAACAGTCGCTCGCCCAAGATGCCGACCTGCACGGCCACAGTAGAAGTAGCAATATTCTTTGGTTGATTTACAATGCAGTATTAACGCTGACATGAGCTAAGAAGTAAGAACCAACAAACAGGATACGTAATTGCTCATGTCCAACACCATAAGTAGTAATTCAAGTCCAAAAATGCTATCAACATGATTTACAACTACCAATTAACAAGACGAAGAACCAAAACAGAGTTCACACAGGTCACAGCTAAGGAAAACACCATATCGGTGAAGAATTGCAGGAGGACAGAAGACCCACCCAGGCGGGTAGGTGCCGAAGAAGCGTCTGGGGGTGAACTCCTCCGGGACGCGGAGGTGGTGTGGCCCTCCGCATCCGATGCAGGCGAACCTTGCTGTCCGCGCCTCGCCCGGAGCAAGAACCGGCGAAGATGAGTGAGGCACCAAGAGCCAGGGCAGAGCCAGACGAGGAGTAGGAGGGGCGATGGGTCGGCGCAGCACCGCGGTGAGGGCGACCAGGTCAGCCTGGCAAGGAAGACGGCGGGCGATCTCCGTGAGGAGCTCGCCCGGCAGTCCCCGTATATCCATGCGGGAGAAGAGGCGGAGGTGGAGGTGGAGGATTCTTGCAATTCTTGGCGGAATCGACGGACGGAGGAAGCGGCGGCGGCGAGCAGCGGGCCGATGGTGGAAGGGAGGCGGAGGCGCTGGTGGAGGTGGAGGTGAAGGGTTCTTGGCGGAATCGATGGCCGGGGGAAGAGGGAGAACGGCGGCGACCAGCAGGCCGGTGGTGGAAGGGAGGCACAGGTGGAAACAGAGTTCCGGTGCTCTGCTTTTGAGGAGAGGCAGTTGGTTTCTGCCCGCCGAGGAGCTGCTTTTTTTTTAGAATCCTACAACGAGCTGCTGGGCTCGTTGGCATTGGAGGCAACACTTAGCCAGTAACTAATGGACGGCCCACTCCATCGCACTAATTTACATGGTTTTTGTTCTTGCTTTTTTTTCCCTACAGTTTTCTAGTCAGTTGTTTCTGAAAAATCGGTTTTTGTATTTTTTTTTAAAGGATCTAAAATCTTAATTTTTAAAAAATACAAAAATGTTCACCGTATATTACAAAAACGTTCACCGTACGTTGAATAAAAGTTCACTCTACATTAAAAAATTATTCCACGTGTATTTGAAAAAATATTTCGTGTCTTTTTGAAAAATATTCATTGAGTATTAGAAAAATATTTACTGTACAGAAAATTACGAAAAAGTGAAAATTAAAAAAAGGAAGAAAAACAAAAAATACAGATGGGAAAAGGGTAAGTTAAATAAACCGGAAAGAAAAACAAAACAAGTACCACAAAAAAATTAAAAAAACATCGAAGGAAGCAAATATCGAATGAAACCCGGAACAGAAAAACGCTGAACCTGCGAGCGTCCAATAGGGGAGGCAACAATGAACGACATGATAATGGGCCGGTGCAATCCGGCGCACTCAGTTATGCGGATTTGCTTTGCGGATGAAGAGAAGAGTACTATAAAGCAGTATAGGGTGTAGAAAGCAAAAAAATCTTAAGAAGGTGCAATGTCATTCTAGAAACCATGTCAAAACTGCGGCCGATGAGATCAATGATTTCAGCAGTGCAGGGTGTTTGGGATGTATGTTCATGTATAAGTAATATTTCTGTTAGAGAACATTGGTTGTCTCATACGGGTAATACCCTGATGCACTCCGGTGCTGGTGCATCTGATAAGGGAAAAATAATTTATCAATTATAGAAAAACTCAAAAAAACCTGAAACTATTTGTGAAACAAAGTTGACCTACTTTTGTATCCGTATAAAAAAAATTAGCGCAGGAATAAACTTTTGTTGACCTTAGGCCGAGAAAACAAATTTCCTAGTACAAACCTAATGAACAGTAAATTGTATATATAGTCTTAATTTTGATTCCTTCGCGGAACTTTTTATACGGGTACAACATTTGGTCATGAGGTTTCCAAAAAAAATCAGGTTTTTTTTTACCTTTTTTAATTACTAAATTATTTTTGCATATCGGGTGCGCCTACACCCGAGTGCACCAAGTTCCAACCTTGTCTAATACCGACAATTTTCACTTGTCTGGTACACTTTACCTATCTTATGTTTTGATATTGAGTAGGTGTTACCCTCATGAATACTAATTAGAGAATGTTGTATTGATGTACTAAAATTTGCAAACGGCAATACAAATTGTGTAGAGGATATTAAATAATTGAGAGAATCAAATAAAAAAAGTCATAAAACCCAATAAAGATATGATCAATCAGGAAGTATTTTCCTGAAAAAAAAATGGGAGAGGCATTTTTCAAGTGCAAAAAATAAAATAAAATGGGAGACCCGTTTTACCCTAGGTTTTTTGCCTGGATTATTAGAGGGGAGAAGGGATGGAGGGTTTGGCGTGACACAGGGGAAGGTAGGTGGACAATTACTTGCCTTTTTTTGTAAGGAGACTGCGAGGGGTCAACGCGCTTACCTAATTTGGATGGTCATTGGATAGGGCTTGCCCCTAGCAACGTCCAAGTTCCTATGTCTGCCCGGCAACATTTTTGCAGGGCAAAATGGGGCACCGGGATTCAGAACAAACATGCCTCGCAACGGACCACACATATGTAACAGCGACTAGGCCAAGTGGCAACTGGTTGCGTCGAAAGGGTGAGGGCTTAAAAAGATCCAATGCCATTCAAAAACCATGTTCAAATACAGGCCGATGAGATGAATGATGTCAACTGTGTGGGGGTATGTTCCTCTACTAGTCATGGTTTTGTTAGAGAACATTGGGTGTCTAATGCAAACAATTGTCACTCATCCGGTGCACTTCCCTTATCTCACTTTTCTAAGTGAAACAATACATTAAATTCCATAAATCATATCAACTTTCCACGAGCCTTTGGTCTATCAAACGGTTAGGAATCTGCTTTGTTTGTGACCAAGATTGAAGAGTGTTTGCTGCTCTCGTGAGAGTGGTTCAGTATCCCCCAAATGTAAGGGTGATGTAATCAAGCAATAAGTATTTCCCTCGATTAGAGAACCAAGGTTTATCGAATCAGAAGGAGTTTCCACCAAAAATAGTCACTGGTACCTACACACACAAAACAAAACAAACTTGTACCCAGCACGTCAAGACGGTTGTCTTGCTAGTTGCAAGATTAAATGCAAGTGATAGTGATAGTTTGACGGGTAGGTAAAATAGTACAACAAAGAATAGCAATTGTAACAAGGATTTCAGTAAAGGAGAATAAAACCAGGGGGCATAGGTTCACTAGTGGCATCTCTCTCAAGCATACAAGTGTGCGGTGGTGAACAAATTACAGTTGGGCAGCGATTAAATTGCAATATTTATATCATGACTATGATCATTCATGGTATAATCTCATATAGGCATTACATCCGTGATAAGTAGACCACTAATCAAAATGCATCTACATCTAATACTCCACTGAAAGACCGCTATGCAACATGCATCGCAAAGTATTAAGCTTACAAGAAACAGAGCATTGCAATTAGGTTGACATAATGCAGACAGCAAAACATCAGTCAATATGATGAGACACCGTCGTTTTATCCTCAGTGGCAATAATACAATACGTGTCTTATCCTTTTCTGTCACTAGGATATAGAACATCGTAAAATTAGAACCCACTACAAAGCACCACTCCCTCTGAAGAAAAAACCATCGAACTTGGCCAAAGAAGATAGATAGATCGGAGTGCATGCAAAGCTATTTAATTATACAGCAAGAAAATCTCAAAATATTCAATTGAATTCAATGAAAAATCTAGTGACAATCCATAATATCCCGACAAACATATACCTGGATTACGTCAGGTTGATCCCCATCAGGTGAGGTAGCTCACGGGAACTTAGTATTGAAAATCAAAGAGGGAGAGAGTCATCTAGCTACTGCTATGCACCCTAAGGTTCTAAAGGAACTACTCACACATGGTCACAGAGGCAGCAAGATTGATGAAAAAACCTCCGACAGATACCGGAACATGCCTCCAGATTTGATCTCCTCGAAACAGAAGCTTGCGACGGTGGAAAAAATTGGAGAAAAATCTTGCGAAGGGTTTCGCGAAATATGGGATTTATAGGCGGAAGAATGGACGTACGGCGGTGGACAGGGGGCCACATGGCCTAGGGGCCCGGCCAAGGCCCTGACCGCACCACCTGGTCGTGTGAAGCCCCTCCGGAGATATTGATTTTCTGTAAAGTCAAAAACATGCAGAAAACAACATCTGGCGCTGGGCACTGAATTAATAGGTTAGTCCAAAAAATCATATAAATTGATATAAAAAGTATATAAAAATAATATTATAATAGCATGAAATAATCAAAAATTATATATATGTTTGAGACATATCAAGGAGCATGGTACCAAGAGGGGGGGCACTGAATTAATAGGTTAGTCCAAAAAAAATCATATAAATTGATATAAAAAGTATATAAAAATAATATTATAATAGCATAAAATAATCAAAAATTATAGATATGTTTGAGACATATCAAGGAGCATGGTACCAAGAGGGGGGGGGGCAGAGTACAAAACAAAGAAGAGATCGTATACGTGTCATTGATCACTGAAACGATTTCTACGAGAAGATCGAAAGAAGTTTGGGACATCTTTCATGTATTTGGGACAAAAGGAGATGTCAAATAGTGACACCATACGACGTTTGGAAAATACGGGGTAGACAACAATGTTGTTCATCTGGATAAATTTATTCTCCCGAATAAGAAATATGGAATGTCATATGTTGTATGGAAAATTGCATTTCGCAAAAAGAAGTATGGAAAACCGCAAACAAAAATACAAACTCCATGGAGAAGATTCAAAATAATAGGGAGAATCAAATAAGAAAGTAATAATTGGCAATAGAGATACGATCTATTAGGAGATAGAATTTCTATCTCCTACTCTATAAGGATCATATAGAAAGCTCTTGTTCCTGGAAAAATAAATAAGGAATGCTAATTTTTTTCAAGCACAGAAAAATGGAAAAAGGAAAGATCCCAAAATAATAGTGAAGAACCAAATAAGAAAGTAATTAATCCCAAAATAAAGATATGACTAATCGTATGAAGAATAGGGAATGCCATCTTGTTTTCAAGTACAGAAAAATTAAAGAAGGAAAAAAAGGTCCCACCGAGACTTGAACTCGGGTTACTGGATTCAGAGTCCAATGTCCTAACCACTAGACCATGGGACCATTTGTTGATTCGGTTTTCCAGTTTAATTTTTCATAATAACCGGAGCGGGTTGGGCATCCTACCTAAAGGCTGTCGAGTGTTTGAGAAAATCGAGCGCGCTTTCAAGGACTGATCAATCCTCGTATAATTCGCGCTTGTTATCGTTAGATGGATTTCAAGGTAAACTACTCATCGTCATTGTCGTCAATCACTAGTCCGTGTCTTCTTTGCAGACCAGCCTTCCGACTAACATTAGTCTCTGTCATCGATGATGATCCGATGCTCGGCATCTTCACGACCATCCAGCTCAGCCTCACTATATTCATCCAGAAGTTCAGCGTCACCGCCGTTAATGATGGATGAATTCATCAACTCCGGATGGAGAGGGGCGTCCCTGAAAAGTTTTTTTTTTTTTTTTTTTTTTTTTTTTTTGCTTGAACGGTCACCGGGAGGAAGGGGGCGTCCCTGAAAAGTGAGAAGTTCATTTTACAATTGGATAATCATTCACATACTACAGCATGGTACTCTCGCCGGTTACTGATGTGATGTCTACATGTTTTCTACGAAATTCTTTTGAATCAACCGAGCCCTAAACCACTTGCAGAGTTTTCAGTTTGTTTTTCTGAATGATATTCATCAACTCGGAGTAATTTAGCGTTACTAGTAGATGGCATTCCTGACATGAAACATACTCGCGGCAACTGAGTATGTTGCCATAGAAGGTCTACACCGACTCCAATTGCGAAAATCACATCGACATCAAGAGGCACTCTTTATATCATAGAGAATGAATCATACAAGTTAAACAAAAAGACGTCCCCGATTCCCAATCCCCGTTCCACTCCCGTGCGGCCGCGCCGGGCCGCACCGGAGTGCCCCCTCTCGCGCCTCTTCCTCCCTCTCTGCCGCCGCCGAGGACGTCGCCGGGCAAAGCCCGTGCAGCGTGGCGGCGGCAGATCCTCCGAGGCGCCGATCTGGAGGGCGGCGGCGGCGTCCACGCCGGCTTCTCCAGCGACGGTGCTGCGGGGCGGTGGCGGCCGGTCAGTGGCCTGACGGGATCGCGGACAACGTGTGGCGGCGGTGATGTGCGAACTCGATCTGGATCCTTGGGGCCAGGCGAGCCGTCTCTCGCGCAGCTGTCCAAGCGCAACGCCGCTACCACGTGGACCTCCTGGGCGTGTGGCTGCACCCGCAGCATGAGGACGCCGGGGCAGCGGCCCCGGGCATGGCGGCATCCTTCTCCGTCAGAAGTGGGCGGCAAGTTGTGGGGGATCTCGGGATCCCACGTCTTGCGCTAATAAGAGCGCTCTTCTTCCGCCAAGTCGTCTTTCTGCCAGATGTTGACCTCTTGGATCTGGCCGCTGACGAGTTCCGATCTTCCCCGTCGGAGATCTATACGGATTGGCGTATGTCGTCCCTGGATATCTAGATCGGAAAGACTCCGGTCGCGCGCGCTCATATTATCAGCCAGCACGGCCTCAAGAGGGCGCGACACGAAGCTTCGATTTCTTATTGGTGTCATGGGACATGTCTAAGTCAAGATTTCCAAGACATTGATAGAGGTGGAGAAAGTCCTGGCGGCTGCGATTGGAGATCTTGAAGTTTTGGTGGAAGGGTGTACTGGATGCGATGAAGACTGTGTGCCAGGTGTTTGGTGACTTGCAACAACGACCTCGGCAAGCGGGGGCGGCAACACTGGAGGACTGCATTTTTTGTGGTGCTTCTCGAGTACTGAGTCTCGATTCCCAGGGTGAAAACCCAAGGTCTGGCCTTTATTGATTGTACCTGGCAATGGCCTTATTGAAGGCATTGTTTTTGGGTGAACTCGGACTTTCTCCAAGGTGAAAACCCAAGATCTTCGATCGGGCAACGACAACGCTTGTGCATTGTTTCCTTCTGGGAGGCGTTGCTTTTAGAGAACCTCTTTGTAATCCGGGTGTTGTATTCGGTGGTGGTTAGAGTGCTGCTCATGCTAGTGATTGATCATCGTGGCGGGGTCTTTTTTCTTCTGTTATTTTTATTTTCTTTTTTGGCTGTGTGCATCCTTGATGCCTTTAAACATCTTGTTGGTAAAGAGACCGGGTGTAATTGGTATCTTCGCGATATTAATATATTTCCTTTGTCGAAGAAAGTTAAACAAAGAGAGCATTGTGTTCACCCGCAAAAAAAAAAAAAAAAAAAAAGAGCACTGTGTTCCCATACAACCATCATACGATTTGCTAGTACATTTGACAATATGGCAACACTGGCCGGAGATGCTGTATCCAAAACTAACGCCAGGACCAGCCTGGAAAACAAATCATGTACAAAACCAAGAGCCTGACAACCTCAGGTTGCATCCGCTTACTGCCAATTTCCAGCTCCCAACTCAGAAGCATGTCACCTCACCATAGCAGTAGCAGACCATCTACTCCAAACAGCTGCAGCATCCAACTTCTCATTCACTAATTTCAAGTAAACTACTCGTCATCATCGTCGATTACCATTCTGTGTCTTCTTTTCAAACCAGTCTTCTGACTGGCATTAGAGCCTGCCATGTCCCCAGATTCAGGCATGTCTCTGTCGTCGATGATCCGTTGCTTGGCATCCTCACGATCATCCAGCTCAGGCTCACTGAAGTCATCCAGAAGTTCAGCATCACCACCGTTATTGTTAGATGAGCTCAACTCCGGATGGAGAGGGGCATCCCTGAAAAGTGAGAAGTTCATTTCATAATTATTCAAAACAAAATCATAATTTCACATATTATAGTAATTAGTGTACTGTCGTTGGTTATTGATGTCTGCCTGTTTCAGCTTTCACTAGGCAAAAGTGCGTGTATCGCAAACAGTATATGAGCAAACATACGCCCTCAGATATTAAGCTATTCTGCCTCAAAGCAATATTAAGCTATTCCAAGTATGTCAGGTAAATAGCTTAAATGAGCTTACATGACATTTGAACCGATAGTCTCATTGTCCGGAACAATGTTCTTCAAAGAATCTTGGTGTTCTTGTCTGTTCTCTGTAACATCCGATGTAGATAACCTTCTTTTCTTTCCTCTGCTGTTTAAAAATAGAAGGAACTGGCTCAGTCAAATGTGTGCAAAGGAAGAAAATCATAGCATATAAATTGATGATGTTTAATAATTGGCATCATGAACATTCAATATTCAGTTCTTAATGTATGTAAAGCTGAATGAGCTCACCTAAGCAGAGATCCTATGGTTTCATCATCAGAATCTGTGCCCTGCAAAGGCTCTTGATGCTGTGATATACTCGGTGGAAGATTCACGGAGGCCAGCTCCTTATCTTTGGGTCTGCAATAGATGAAGGGAAAAACTCAATACATCAAAACAGAAAAGGCAGCATCACGTACTATAGTAATCATTATTGCACATACTATAGTAAGGTACTCTAGATGGTTATTCATGTCTGCCTGTTTTCAGCTTTCACTAAGCATAAAGTGCATAATATAGGAAAGAATGCATCTATTCCAAGTATGTGAGGTAAATTACTTATAAGAGCTTACGTGATATTTGAACCGATAGTCTCAACGCCCAGACCAGTGTTCTTCGAAGAATCTAGGTGTTCTTGTTTATTCTCTGTAATATCTGATGTCGATAACCTTTTCTTCTTTCCTCCACTGTTTAAAAATAAAAGTAATTAATCCCAGTCAAATGTATTGAGGGAAGAAAAACATAGCATATACAATGAGTTTTAACAATTGGCATCGTGAACATTCAGTAATCAGTTCTTTATGTATATGAAGCTGAATGAGCTCACCTAAGCAGAGATCCTATGGTCTCATCATCAGAATCTGTGCCCTGCGAAGTCTCTTGATGCTGTGATATACTAGGTACAAGATCCACGGACGGCAGCTCCTTATTTTTGGTTCTGCAATGGATGAAGGGAAACATTCAGTATGTCAAAACAGGAGGCAGCATCGAGTACTATAGTAATCAATATTGGACATGATATAGTAAGGTACTCTCACTGATTATTGATGTCTACCTGTTTTCAGTTTTCACTAGGCATAAGTGCATAATATGGAAACAATATAAGAGAAAACATACACCCTCGAATATTAAGCTATTCCAAGTATGTGAGGTAAATAACTTATATGAGCTTACATGACATTTGAACCGATAGTCTCAATGCCCGGACCAATCTTCTTCGAAGAATCTAGGTCGTCTTGTTTATTCTCTGTAATATCTGACGTTGATAACCTTTTCTTCTTTCCTCTACTGTTTAAAAATAAAAGTAATTAGTCCCATTCAAATGTGTTGATGGAAGAAAATCATAGCATATAAATCAATGAGTTTTAACAATTGGCATCATGAACATTCAATAATCAGTTCTTGATGTATATGAAGCTGACTGAGCTTACCTAAGCAGAGATCCTATGGTCTCATCATCAGAATCTGCGCCCTGCGAAGCCTCTTGATGCTGTGATTTACTCGGTGAAAGGTCCACCGAGGACAGCTCCTTATTTTTGGTTCTGCCATAGATGAAGGGAAACACCCAATATGTCAAAACAGACAAGGCACAACATAAAATAATATCTGTGGCATGTTCACACTCAGTTCTTAGGAAGGGAAAATGCAACCTAGAGTCCTAAATTAGTTGCACATTTTGCCCATGATGAAACTAAGAAAAACTAACTTGACAATACATGATATGGACTGTAGTGTAAAGAATAAATGGCATACAAGATCAAATAATATGATTCTGCTTTGCAGAAACAAATATTTTTTTCATACATCCGATGGCATTTCTGTCGTAATCACTGGCAACTTCAAGTAGAATTAAGCAAAAATATCTACATTCTTTATTGATTCCCATTACATACTGGCAAAATTTCTAGCCATTTTCATCAATAAAACTTTCTGATATAAAGGCCTTTTTAATAGCAAAACAGTCCTTTTATAGCACACACAACAGCCTTGCATGTCCTTTTATTAAGGGTAAAACAAACTCAAAGAAAAAATATCACGCCAATAGAATTAACTCATGAAAGCAACTCAATGCGGGAATTTACCTGCCCTTAAGTGCTTGCAATGTTTCTTCATCAGATGATACTGGATGATTATCGTTGTTGTCATCCTTACTGCTTAACCGATGTAGCCTTTTCCTTCTGCGCCTGAAAATGCAAGCTAGACTTAATGACAAGTAACAAGCAATTAGCTGTTAAATCACACTGATTTCTTTTCAAAATGCGCTTAGGGCGATGTATGCACTAGTTTTGACGTCTTTAACATGCTAAATTTTGCATTCCATCTTACTGATAACTGTGCATAACTGATTGTCAAGCTTGTAATACAGGTTCACAGCCACAGAGGAAGAATGGCACAGCTCGTCCTTTATAATACTCACCGAGTGCTTTCTGGCTTGGGATCATCCAGCACGTCGTTTTGTGGTTGTGTAACCAGACCTTCGGCTGAAAGAGATGCCTCTGGAACTTTTGTCCTCCTAGTGACACTCCTGAGACCTAGCTGTGTAAGCTTTCGAGAAATTTGAGCCGACGATATCTTTCCACTGGGATCTAGAGCTTCAGCAATTAGATGACTGCATTTACGATCATCCTTATATCTGTAACATAAAAGGAACAAACATTCAGACATCATCATGTGATTCATGCCCAAGTACGTACTAAACAATAAACATTATTACAAACTCGTAAGCACAAACATCAGGAACTTATTTTCAGTTCCAGCTTAGCAAAGCATGTTATATGAATTGATCAGTGATCTTATCCATAAGTTGATCACTTACTTCTCATGAAGATCTCTGATAAGCTTCTCTTGCTCTTCATTAAAAATGGAACGCCCTCGTCTCTTCGGGACCTCTTTATTCTGAGAGCTTCTAGATATAGTAGTCCTAAATCAAGTCAATCTAATCAAAGCACTAATCTAGAGGAAGCATCTGTGTTCAAATGCAGAGCTAGATATAAAACAAACCTATCATTATCCTCAGCTTCACTGTCTGAAAGTGACAGTAATATGCTTCTTTTGTCTCTGGCACCCACGCTCTTCTGAGTATCATTTTCACGTTCACCAGAAGATGAATCTCCATTCCTGTTCACATGCACACACGAATGGAGATAAATTATCTCATTCACACTACACTAATGGACAATTGGACATATACAAGACAAACTTACTTATCACCATCATATGGTTCATGTGGTATATCATAGTCAGCTTCATCGTCGCCAAGAGAATCTGCTATATTTACTGGAGCTCCCCATCCCTTACTTGAACCAACTTCACCACCCTTATTGTTAACATCTCCCTTGAGCTCATTCAGTAGATAATCAGCATCAATGCAATGGCATTCCTTTCTTGTCTTCCAAAAGAGTGTATCAACAAATAACAGTGGCTGTTTCTTCATTGCTCTCACCAACTTCCTTACAATTTTAGAAAGAAAATTTACAATATTTGCATACTCCTTTGAACTCGAAGACTTCTGTTCAGCTAATATATCATAGAAAGTAGTCAGAAGCGATAGCTGCAAAAGACGGACAGTATAATGTCAGATCCCAAGAAAATACAGCCCTGATGAAAAAGATACAACCTCCGTCCTGAATTACTTGTCTTAGATTTCTTAGATACGGATGTATCTAGACACGTTTTAGTGTTAGATACATCCATATCTAGACAAATCTAAGACAAGTAATTTGGGACGGAGGGAGTATAACAGTGAGCTATTACCTGATATAGCATTGGTGACACATCTAGATCTTCACAGAATCTCCGCAGCATGCATATGATGTAGTGGTTTGTTCGAAAGGAGTTAGTCTTATAGTACTTCAACAACCAGCATATATTTTGGACAACAGAATTGTTAGCTAGGCTGTGTATTAACCGTGATACGTTAAAATCAACTTCACTTGTAGCTGGGGGGCAATCATCACTTGAAGAATCTGAAGCATCTTCCTCTTCATTAATGGTATTTCTTTTCTTTTCAGCACCGCCTGCAGAAGATGGATCACCTCCAAGCTGTGTGGTACAAGTATCTTCCTCTTCATTAATAGGATTGCTTTTCTTTTCACCACTGCCTGCAGAAGATGGATCACCTCCAAGCTGTGTGGTACAAGTATCTTCCTCTTCATTAAGGGGATTTCTTTCCTTTTCACCACTGCCTGGAGAAGATGGATCACCTTCAAGCTGTGTGGTGCTCTCCAGATTAACAGCTGTATCCGCAATTGTATCTGGCAGATCTGTGCCATCGGAATCAACTTTTCCTTGCTCTGAAAGAGTAGGTTCTGCTAGAGGATCCTCACTTCTCAAATCTGGAAGTGAATCAGATGTAGCTTTAGTCCCATCTGTTGGGTCTATATAGCTTTGCTCCACATTCTCTGTTTCAGGTTTGGTACTCTCATGTTTGTCATCTGACGTCTTCCTTTTTCTGCCCTTTCTTGTCCTTTTCGCAACCTACATTGAGAGAAGGGGGGGGGGGGGGGGGGGGGTATTAATAATCAGATCAAGAAGGGAGGAGGCTTGATTGCTTCAGCATGAAGCTTGTCATCTTTACATAAGCAGTTGAAATTTGGTACAATAATACGTAGTTGCTGAAAAATGAAGATCCACACTTGATGTAACTTGTGGTGGACCATACAAGCAAGAATATATTGATGTTGGGACTGAAAACAACATACCCTTAGCACACCACGTGCTTGAAGCTTCTCCATCAGCTGTAGCATGATATGAACTGTTTCTAGTAAATCCGCAAGAGCACTGATAAAGAACAGACAAGTGAAACAATGGTCATATAAAAGTAGAGTGTACATTTAGTTGGTTAAATGAATTAACAAAATGATGTGGACCTCCATTGTGCAGAAACAAACTACATCGAAATCCTGAAATACCATTTCGAAAAACCACAGGGTCAGGGTGCAACAACTTGCACATTCATAGATCCCACTTTTATCATAGACATCACAAGAGTTGCAACTTACAATGTGCACCCATTAGCTAAATGTAGTAGAATGTGCACCCACTGGTATTTTCAGGTGCAATGGAGGAAGAAACAAAAATTGTGCACCCACTGGGCCCAATGTATTGGAGATGTACATTGAACTTTTGTAAAGCAGGGAAACAACTAGAGCCAATCCCTAATTTTCATAGTGGAAAAATGCTACATGGAGAACTGCTTGAAGTACATGTTGGCACTAATCCAAATATCTGTCAGTTAACTGCCGATATGGTCAGTTAACTGCTATTTGGACCCCTCCCGATACGAGAACGTGCTATTCGAGCCATTAACTGGCAGGTCCAGTTAATTTGTCTGACAAACCGATTTATCAGCTGTCAGGCCAAATTATCGGCTGGGCCAATTAACTGCTAGGTATTTTTTTAGCCCAAACTATTGTTCTAATGGATGTCTATAAGTTGTATATACATGTGGAGCATCATTTCTACCAAGCAGACATGCACAAATTGCAAAGTAAAGTTTCCATCAAATGCATGTCAGCGAAGCATAATAACGATTAGGTGCCTTTGCTAGCATATTCCAAAGCTTCATGTTTAAGCAGTAAATAAAGAGCACATAACATATAATATGAATTCCTGAAAAAGGAACTTTTGTATGAACCTTTTTGGTTGCTTATGAGTATCAAAAGATCTGAACAAGTTCAGGAGAAACTGAGTGAGGCCTTGTTCTGTCTGATCATAGAACAGCTTATACAGTAAAACACGGGCTGTTTGAGATTCCCTTGAATCTTCAGGATGAACTTTCACCACTAAATATATCATGCCAATCTGCAAAGGAAAATTGTTCAGTGTGTGGATTCAGATAAATCAAAGATAGAGACAATGAAAACGTACTAAAGGAACACGTTAAGGGAATTATGAAACTAAGCAAGTTCATATTTCTTAAGAAAAATAAATTATCCTTTTCACACTAGCAATGTATTGTGATTCTCTTTGTAGACCAAGTTTAACAGAGTTCTCAGACAACGAAGGATAAATATAAATAAACAATAGGTCCTATATGCAGTTTATGAAGCTTAACAAATTAATATCTAGTTACTAGTTAGGTAATTAGTAGTTGATACTTGTCATTACCAACATTCAGGAAGCAGTTTAGTTGATAAATAAATCATACTACCTGCTGGTAGTGAAATGGCTTCAAACTTTGCCTCGTTATGGATAAACAGTAAACAAACCAAGCTCAATCCTAGTTTGAAACCTCTACTTTTCTTTTTAATCAAGATCAAAGATGGCAATCCAAATTTGGTTTTGGCGCAGCTACCTGAGCAATACTCCAATTTACTTGTTATAAACCTTTTTCAGGAACAGAAACTGAACCAAGCTCAACCGAAACAATGGATCAAATTTTCAAAGTTAAGCCTGGCCAATTTTACTCACACTTCACTTGTTTAAACCATTACTAGTTTCGTTTAAGAATATCAATGTCAACATAGTGGTATGCAAACCGTTCTCAAGCTCATTGGCTCGGAAGAAAAATGGGAGAGAAATACGTAACTAGTTATACAAGAAGATCTAAGTATAGTCTCCCTGTCTTTCTTAAATGTATGGCATACATATTTGCTTACCATGTTCTTCATTAAGGAGCCAGCAGCTGAAAGAGTTTTGTAATCCTTAGAATGCTTCAGGTCCTCATAGGCCTCACGCCACCTGGACAAGACTATATTGAACATATCTTCGTTTAATGTGGCTGCAACAGGTCCACATATGTCACCATGAAACGGCAGATCGTCACATTCATTGCCTGGTGAAGTCTCGGACAGCTGGGGCCCAGCACTAGATTTCTGACCAAAAGAATGACACGTCACAAAACAGCATGACAACAAGATGACAGACACATTTCTGCATAAATAGTTATAATCATGGTATTCTGTTCAATTAAGATAATGTATTCCCTAAAAAAAGGTAACAAACTCGTGCATAAAAAATCTAGCAAAACAAGATAAGATAACGAAGTTGCATGTATTGCAAAAAAAATCACAATCACTGGCGTTCAACTTAAGTTGCATGTGTTGCATTAGTGAAGATAAAATCAACTATAGACAAGCAGATATTGGCAATTCCAGTCAACATTGCCCAGGTAATAATGAAACGTCGACTAGATATAGGAAAATGCAGCATCACAGCCCATGAGTTCAGTTCCAAACCTGAGCATTTGATGCTTTCTCGTGTTGAAAAGCTAAGACAAAGCAAACGACTTTGAAGAATGTAATGTTATCAGATTTCTCGATAGAATGATGCTGCTTCACGATATCATCACAAACAGACTGCATCAGGACTGAAAAGTACTGTGTTATCTCAAGCTTACAAAAATATAGGATATAGTAATAGTCTGGTAAACAGAGCAATTAAGTTACCATTATATCCTCCAGATAAAAATTGATCCATGAAAATTCTTAGCATTTCCATAATACCCTCCTTTGGTATGTAAAGAAGTTCATTATCCCATGCTATCCTTTTCTGAGGGCCCCTTTGGACATTACGTATTTTCCGGAGGCTATTTGCAGATGACATTGCTGAGCTGGGGTTCCCTTTGCACAATGACTTAGATCCATCCTGTAAGATCAAGTGCAACACAAAGATTACAACACAACAATTCATCAACTTATGATGTAGAATCTAAATAACAGCATTAGACTATATGTGGTACCACTGAAAGGCATGTAAAAATTCCGTTGAGTGCGTGATTCTCTGCGTTTCTCTGCCTGAACATCCTTTTTTCCCTCTCTTCCTTCTCCATCATCAATCTCAATGAATCAACTGATGTATCAATATCTCCATTGACCTGCTCCTATGAAACATCAAAAGAGTAACACAGTTCTCATTGTAAGTCACGGGAAAGGGGTCATCTAAAGAAATAGATAAATTAGTTCTGAAGAACAGGTATACCTTTGAGCCTTCTGGACGAACTTTGGCAATCAATTCTGGGTCCCGGCTCAAGAAAAGATAATGAAAGATTTCCAACAAAAGAAGGTTTTCATGCTTGAGATAACCAGAGGGCTCATCAATATGTTGAGCTAGCACTAAGATTAGGTCCATCATATTTTCTTTAAACATGAGCTCTAAAAAGCTGTCAGCCAGGTACAATAGCTGGGTAGCTTCCCCAGATGCCTTCTGAGGCAATGTGATTTCTTGAATAGCCAAGACGTTGCGGAATAAAGTAAGCACCAGCTGTACTAGCTTCCAGTCATCTTCCGTGAATGAAGTTCTGATTGCCATTGAAAAGTAAGTCATGAATGCTCAACTTACTAGAACAAAGGAAACATAGTGTAATCAAACTAGTATAATGTGAACATAATGGAATGAGAATGACAGAACATGCATGATATTTGCACAACTGGCCTTTATGCAACAAAACAGAAAAGGATCAATGTAATATATTTTTAAGGAATAAGTATAATAGTCTTTTGGGCACTACGTACACTTGAACGGGTACATCAAATACCTTATGTTTGGTCACAGTTTGATTGGAAGAAAAAAAATCCCACATGCATATTTTTATTTAATGAGCATAGTCCAGTGCAGATGAAGATAGTAAGCTAGCATCAAATTGACATGCGGATCAGGCATAATCATCTTTCTCATATGCCAATGACATTGATAAATTAAAACTTACAGATTTATTACAGCATAATAAAAGCATGACCTCATCTGATACGCAAGTGGAACTCAAAGTAGCGACGGAAGAGAATTCACCTTTCCAAATGATCCAATGGGTCCTCAAGAAGAGACACAATCACTGCAATTGCAACATTCCGTGTGAGTGCAGCCTTCAAATCCCACAGATACTCTATCTGCTGAGCAACATCCTCTGATGAAGGATCGACAGGCATGGTAAGGAATACCAACACTTTCACTTCAAAAAAAAGAAAGGAAAACATTAGACCTTGTAGTGTCACATCAGTTAATCCAGCTGAAAGCACAATGTGTGGCTATATAAAGGGGAAAAGACAAATATTACAGTGATAAAACTTGATACAGACTCAATTCCAGATGAATTACAAGCAAATCAAAATTTGGCCCTTAGAGTAACAGATATTTAGGTCTACAAGGTCAGAACATGCCACGAAGGTGTGTGCATTCTTATCAGATTACCATATCCTAATCTATAAGACTGAATTACCGCCATAACAATTTCTTATAGATTTTACCAAATTGTTATTGCCGAAAGTAGCGATCAAGTTTCTGTTTCTCAAGAGATTAATGCTCAAAGATTTATGGCGGAAATTTGCTAAAAAAATCCACCATGGAGAGCAATTCAGTGGCTAGAACAATGTATATTTGTGAATATAGGGAGTAGAGTCTAGGGCCTTCCATGCATAACCAAGTTCAAAAATGATGTATATTTGTCAATATAAGGAGTAGAGGGATCAGGATCTTCAGTCTGGCTAACTAACTCTTCCATGCATAACCAAGTTTATGATTTTCCTGAAGTACAGTACAAAACTACAGACTGATATCCTCAGATAAGAAAAACTGCATATTGAAAAATAGATAGAGGGTACTGCTATTTAACAAACGGATCCTAAATGGCAGCCACTATTGCTTTTGTTCAACAATATAAGTTGCACAACAGAATTGCGCAGGTATGCACAATAGGAGAAATGATGATCTGGCTGTCACAAATGTGGACATTATCAGAGACTCCTCTACCATCAAAATCAGTTCTCTAATCTAATTGCTCGAGAGTATCAGATCTTGTGTGGGTTCCGTCCGTGCAGACCATCACAGCCGTTTCAGAGTTTCAGGAAGAAGGGGGGGGGGGGGGGGGGGGGGGGGGGATGAAAAATCTACCTGCCGTGATGACGAGGTTGCGGTCGGACTGGTAGTTCTCGATGATGGGCACCAGATCCCTGGACGCGATCTTCCACTTGCAGACCTGCTTGAAGACCTCCCGCCGCTCCGGGTCGTCCCGCCGCAGCAGCCTCTGCAGATCCTTCAGATTGTCTGCAGAAACGCGCGCGCAGCGGAAGTCAGCGAACACCGAACGGCCGGAGGCGAACGCTAGCGACGCGCGGGGGAGGAGGGGCGGTACCGAGGCAGTGTTCGCCCTTGACGTAGCCGGCGGCGCACCCGTCGTCGTCCTCCTCCGCGGCCCCGAGGCCGGCGCAGGTGAGCGAGAGCATCGCCGAGTCCATGCCGGTGCGTGGACCGAGAGCCGGACGCGGAGGCCGGGGTGGGGGGTGGGGGTGGGGGTGGTGGGGAGGCCGCGAGGAGAGGTGGATCCAGCGGAGTGGGAGGGAAGCGGTGTGGAGAAGACGATGAGATTGGGGGGATTTTTGCCGCCGCCGCGCGCCATTCCGGTGGGGTTTTCCCGCGCTTTTGGCTTCGCTTGGCGGGCCGTCGCAGGCCGTCGCTCTCTCCTGTCCCCACACGGCCCAACTACGTGGACCGCCAGCAACTTACGGCCCGACTGCTGAGTGGAAAAAGGAGAAGGAAGAAAGAAGAAAGAAGAAAAAAAAGTAAGGATCAGACCGGAGCGAAGCCGGAGGAGAAGAAGGCAGCGAGCGAGCGACGATGTCCATGGCGGTGCCGAGCTCGCTCCGCGCCCTCCTGGCTGCTCCCGCCCTCCGTCCCCACCCTCTCGGTACGAGAGGGGCGGCGTGCCCATCGCCGCCTCCCCGGGCCGCGCGGGGGTTGATGATGGCCCGGCGGAGGGGCGTGGCGGTTGCGGCGGCGGCGGTGGCGGCGGACGCGGAGTGGCTGGAGCGGCTGCCGGAGAAGAAGAAGCCGCTGTACGCGCACAGCCTGCTGTGCATCGAGGCGTGGCTGCGCAGCGTCGGGTTCGCTCAGTCCCGCGAGGACCGCGCCGTGTGGGTCGCCGAGACGCCGCTCTGGCACGCCCGCCTCAGCCTCGACGTCACCGACCTCCACATCAGGTAACCCGCCCACCCACGCCCGCCACCGCGCCGCTCATCTGTAGAAAAAAAAAATCTCTCTGACCGAAGAGGAATTGGAGAGCGCTGCGCAGCGATTCGGCTTCAGACAGTTCTTGCTCCTGCTTCGGCTGAAAAATGCAACGATGCCGGTGTGTTCTTGCAGCTTAGTAAGCCCAATCTAGCAAGCAATCGACATGTCAGATTGCTCGACGGTAGCTCGTTACCTTTATTTTCCCAAGGATTATGGTTCAGCTATCGTTCTACAAATACTACCCTGATAACCAAGCTGCCAGTGTGATTACTGCTCTTTTAGTCAAAAAGAAATGCCCTGACTTCATAATTTAGCACCCCCTGACCACCTGAATTCCAAGACCAAGCCGCATCCTCATAACACCAAATGCAATGCTTCCAGTGTGTTCTTGCGGCTTAGTTAGCCACTTAGCCCAGTGTAGCAAGTAATTGACATATCAGATTGCTCAACAGTTGGTTGTCTTCATTTTCCCAAGGATTGTGGCTCTGCAAATCCTCCACTGCTAACCAAGCTGCGAATGCAAATAGTACTGTTCTTTTAGATAGAGATGTCATTCTATTCTACCCTTTTCTGAACATACTGACTCTGTATAATTTAGCACCTGACTACCTGAACTCTAAGACCGAAACTAGATCATCATAACACTACCAAACAAGGAATTCTTTGCTAATCGGCTGAATCATTATTTGCCAAGACACTGATTATTATCACTGAACCCTGTTATGTTTAATCGACGTAATCAGATACCTGAAGAGCGGCCCCGGGAACCTGGAGAAGGACATGGAGAGGAGATTCAGCTACGCCCTGAGCAGAGAAGACATCGAGAACGCCATCCTCGGCGGACCCTAATAATTCCCCCTTCACCAATTTGGCTCGATCGAAACCAGGACCCTCTGTCCAAGCACGACCACTTGCATGCAAGATCCCTTGTTCAAGTGTGGTGTAATGTCTGAATTGAGTTCTGTAATACTAATTTCAACGCACTTAATCAACACAAGCGATAGGATTCAGTGCCAATGTCGCCTCTGATTTCAAGCAGACTTGTACAGGCATTTTCTCTGGATTGATCTTCTGAAAAAACATTTTCTCTGGATTTCTGTTGATGGCACGATGATCGGGTGTTTGATGTCAGTTTGTGTTTCTGCATCCAAGATGAAATGGCTTTGCAAGATTGACCTGCAAAAATGGGTGTAGCTTTCTACAGTAGAATTAGAAGCGAGTGTCAGTCTACTTCGAGTCTGAACCGATTGGGTAGCAGTAGGGTTTTTTTTTCTCTGAGAAATGGGTAGCAGTAGGTGGCTCAGCTCAGCTTCTTTTTCTTTTCTTTTCGAGATTGTTTGAGTAAACTGATTGAGAATGAATCTCTGATTGATTTCATTGATTGATGAATACATATATACATGGTGAAGAGACGTCTTTGATGGACGTCGGTTACAAATCCTGTGAGAGGAGAGAGAGACGCGCCCGTATGGAAACGAAGCGACTGTTCGGTGTTGGACAACTAATGGCAGTTGCTAAACTAATGGCGGTTCATTAATCAGCATGTGCTAATTAATGAATAGACACGTGCTAATCTATTTCTAACAGAGATAAGCTTTTTTTTATTGGAAAATGCTCAGCGTCAACCGGCGGATTTTCTCTCGCTCGTCCGCCGTCTCCCACGAGCGACGCGTGTCTCAGTGGGCCTGCACCGCTTTGCATCCTGCCTTATCTTCTCGTCCGATTGCTCCCATCCACATCTTTTGTTTTCTTACGCCTTCTTTCTTCCTTCCCCAACCATCCATCCTTCTCCATTACGCACACAATCAGGGGCATGCTCGGAGATGTTGGCCATGGAGACACCCACGAACAGCCCGTGCCCACCGGCCATGGCCACGGAGGTAGCATGCGAGCATACATGGCCATGCAAGCCTCGCTGGACATCACAACCCGACCGTGGGCAGCCATGGAGGTAGTATGCAAGCAGCAGCCAGTGGCTACAACAACAAGCGCCATGGAGGTAGCATGCGAGCTCGTCGGCCGACGCGACCGACGACAGGGATTGGTGGTGCTCTGGCCGGGAGTTCGGAGGATGGATGGCCTTGTGGTTGGCGGCGATGACGCGAACGACAACGGTGCTGTCGGCAACGACGTCTGCGTTTCTGCTTTTCTGTAACTTCATTTTCATTGAACTTTTTCCGCAACATCATCTGTGTTGCATAAGTTTTTTCCGCAACAACGCCCATGCTGCAGAAAAGTGAAGGCGGATTTTTTTTCTGCAACATCATTTATGTTGCAAAAGTTCCTTCCGCAACAACACCGATGTTGCAGAAAAGTGAAGACAAAAAAAAAAACTGCAACATCAATTATGTTGCAAAAGTTTCTTCCGCAACAACACACATGTTGCCGAAAAGTGAAGACGCTAAACATTTCTGCAACAACACCTATGTTGCAAAAGGGTTTGTGCAACATGTGCTCCGTTCCAACGACGGGACGGGGTTGGTCCTTGGATGGCATCAGATCTAACAGTTGCTGGGCGGTGGATCTTTTTAAATTATCCGCCGGCCGACGCGTAGCCCTGCCCCAATCAGGCCACCACGCGCGCCCCGCGGCCCGAGTCCGTCAGGTCTGTCAGAGGATAAGCGGGCTATCCTTCTAGCCCCGCCTGAGCTGGCACCTAGTCACGGACGCCTCCACCCACCCCTCCACACGACGCGGGCCACGTGGCCCACCAATCAGCCGTGGCCCGACCGCTACGCGAGGGGCCGGCCGGCGCACATGGGCGGAGCGCACACGTGGTGCGAAGGCCCGTTCGGCCGGGGCCCGCCCGGGAGGAAGCGACCACCACGTCACCTGCATGACCGGGACGCCGCGCTGGCCCTCGGGGCGCGCGCGCGGCGACGCGTAGCCCGGCGGCGCGGTCGACACCTGGGCGCGTGGTGCGGGATGGATGGTGCGGGGTGACGCGGGATCGAACGAGTGGCCCCACCCCCACCCGCCGTTGGCCCAGCTCACCAATCCACTTGCACGGTCGCCCATCCCGGTCTCCTGCGCTAGCTGCACCCCAAGAACCTACACGGCCTCGCGCTCGTTTGATTTGTTCCTCACCAAAATCTTCCTTCACGGCCTGAAAATTTAGACAAGAAAGCTTGGTTACCTTGCAAAATATACCTTTGCTTGATCAGTCCAGCTCGTCATGCCAAATGTTTATTGGCACACGATGCCTTTTTCTCATCTACCACATTTTATGTTCATGCTGTCCCAAAAAAAACATCTCTTTCTTTTGAGAAAAGGAATTTGTCAACTCAAATGTGTGTTCACATTTTGAATTACAGATCTTGGTTAGCTTGGTTTATTTGTCCATGCCGATAAATTGACAAGAACACACGTCTTGGTTAGCTTGGTTTATTTGTCACCAAAAGTGCGAAGAGCACTTTGGTCGCACTTTTCCTAGGTTAGCTTGGTTTATTTGTCACCAAAATCTTCGTCTGCCAACCAAAAAATTAGCAAAGAAATAGCTTGGTTAGTATAGGAAGCTTGCAAAATATACATTTGCTTGATCATTTCAGCTCAGCACGCCAAATGTTTTTGGCACACAGTGCCTTTTTATCTACCACGTTTATGTTTGTGTTATATCAAAAAATATTTGCTTTCTTTTGAGAAAATATATTTTGTTAATTCAAGTGCATGTTCAAGTTTTGAATCACAAATCATTTTAATGGGAAATCCACAATACTTTAAAAATAAGATTGGGCAAATACATATTTTGAGCTTGTGCCTATGTGTGAGATATCATTTTTTTTAGTTAAATGTGTCTGAACAAATAGCTGGATGTGATCCATATGTGCGCAATTTTTTATGTAAAATTGTCGCACCACTTTTTAGTGAGGTTTGTTAGCTAAATCTCATCTATCTGCAAAAAACAAGGCCCAGTGACTAATATCGATAGTCCATGCTGGCAAATTGGCAAGAACACGGCCTAATTTTATAACTTGTGTCTATGTGGAGCTAGTTACTTTACTTAAGTGTGTCTGAAGGAATACCTCGACGCGACTTGATATGTGCATGAATATGTAAAATTAATGGTCGCACCGCTTTTCATTGAGCTTTTGTCCGCAAATCTCATCTATGTACAAATAGCAAGACCCAATGTCCGAAATGATAGTCCATGCTGAAAGCGCAGGTTATCTCCCAGAGAGGGGGTGAATGGGAGATTATTAGAAATTTGTCAAACTCTGATGAATTTGTTGACGAATTTGATGAAGATCAGAGTGAAGAAATAGAAACGCAAGAGAAACTAAGTCATCACAGAATCAGAGTACATGCGAACAGAATATATAAGGGTGAAGAACATGCAATCATACAATCATACACGCATGAAGAATATGAACTGAGGAAATAAACGATAGCATGATCAAATACTTCAATTCAAATTCATCAGAGGATAGATCACAAATTCTTCAGCAGCGGAATAAAGTAAGGGAGGGTGAGGAATTTGAAACCAGGTTGGCTCGGTGAAGACAATGGAATTTGGTAGACCAGTTTCAGTTGCTGCATCAACTGTACGTCTGGTTGAGGCGGCTGAGTCGCAACTCAGAGAACACTTAGTCCTCACCGTATTCCTCTTGAGCTAAGGTCACTTAGACCTCGCCCAATCACTCGTGGTAAGTCTTCAAGGTAGACTTCCAAAACCTTCACAGACTTGTTCACCGGCACGCCACAATTACTCTTGGGTGCTCAGAACATGACGCCTAACCGTCTGGAGGAATGACAGTCCTCAAAGGTAACAAGCGTCGGATCACACAGATCAATCTCTTCAGTGATGCTCAATCACTTAGGCTCTGGTTGGATTTTTCCTCACTTGGATTTTTCCTCACTTGGGTTCTTCCTCACTTGGGTTTTTTCTCACTTGGGTTCTTTCTCACTTGGGTTCTTCCTCACTTGAGTTCTCACAAAGTCGTCAGAGGATGGATTGCTCTCAAATGACAAGTATCAAGTTCTCTCGGAGCAGTCAACCAACAACTGGTTGGGGGGTGGCTATTTATAGCCAGGGGCAACCCGACATAAATTGTCATAAATGCCCTTGTCTGATTCGACCGCTGTCAGGATAAGGATCCACTCGACAGCTGGCACTCGGCGCAGCAACGGTCAGAAAATTGTACTCTCAATTTCGTCAGGGCACTCAATTTCCTCACGGTAGGCAGCTCGCACTGGCGAACTCCTAACTCCTCAGCATGACCAAATTCATCAGCGACCAGATGAACTTCGTCACTATCGCTAGCAAATGCGTCAGCTGTACTGGAGATTTTCAAAGGCTTCACTCGAAGCGGCTTGTGTGTATAGGTTTGAGAAGTCATGAGCATCACTTTGGAAATGTGAAATATGGTTCACCTAGACCCCCTTTAACAGTACGGTTTTTCCTATGACTCAAATAAGAAGAAAAGAAACTACGAAAACCAAAGCCTTCAAGCTTCAAAGTCTTCACATCAATTTCTTCAAAGGCCGTACCAAATTCATCATCAAATTCTTCACTTGAAGAAATCTATTTTTAGGGGTCGTCTTCCATGTGTTAAACCAAATCCTCAGAGACTCTGTCTCCTGTGTATACTCACAAACACATTAGTTCCTTAACCTATTTGTCTTCAATACTCCAAAATCACTAAGGGGGCACTTGATGCACTTACAATCTCCCCCTTTTTAGTGATTGATGACAAATTGTTTAGGCTTTCAACGGGAGTAAAGATAATTGAAGTGTAAGTACAGAGTTTGAAGAAATTGGTTACAAGATATTGAGGAACTCCCCCTGAAGATGTGCATATAAGGAATTTGCTTTGAATTGCAAATGCACATGGCAGGTTGAAATTATGGAGATCTCCCCCTATATCTTGGAATCCAATCATGCATGATCATAAGATATTTGAGGAATATGAATGCATGATGAAAATTGGTGTCTGACGAAATTGTGCATGCATAATGAACAGATATATTAGGATCAGAGCACGCATCATACATGTAGCAGAAGAGTCAGACGACCAACTGTATTTAAGTTACAACTCATCAAAGAGCAAATCCAGCAAAGTCCAAGAGTTGCAACTTAAGCAAAAAAACAGCCCATATATCGACCCGCTTGAAGACTAACTCACACTTCTCCCCCTTTGTCATCAGATGACCAAAAGGAGACAAGGCGAGGACTAACGTCCCTGAAGAAAAACATCGTGGTGAAGACTAGGGAGCGCCAGCGGTGTCGGGGTCGCGTGAAGCAGATGGGCCAGACACATCGTCTTCAACAGCTTCATTTTCATCAGTGGTGCGTGATGAAGGCTCTGAGCTTGGCATAAGTGGAGGAACTTGGACTTTCTTGTACTTCTTCCTTGGCGGTTTTGCCCAGTCAAAGTTCATCTGGAAGTCCAAATCAGCAAGTTCTTCATCGGTCTTGAGATGCGAAAGGATGGCCCATGATCTGTCAAATATCTCATGAAGATAGTAGTGGTTTTTGCGGACTGAGTTATGCGTCACAGTCATGTTGGCTTGAACTGCAGTAAACTGACGCTTAACCCATCTGTGATTTCTATCCACTTTCTGATGAAGGCTTATAAGCAGCTCACTGTCCGTCATGACGCGTGGTGCTTCTGGTGAAGTATTTGGCCTTGAAGCTTTTGCAGCGGTGTCCTGGCTGACAGTTTCATCAGCATTGGAGCTGGAGATTGGTTGACGAAAATGTCCATCCAGAGGACGTAAGCCTTCATCTACGGGAGTCTTGCCCTTGCCAGGAACTGAGGAGATGGTGCTCTGAAGAACTTCTACTTCAGGCAAATAGCTCAAGTGATTCTGACGGTCAACCTTGTAGTGAATAGCAGATCGGGATCTGATGAATCTCATGATCCACGGAGCATATGGCTTCAGATCAAAAGGCGACTGTGCCACTGTGACCAAAGTCCTCAGAAAGAAGTCATGAATGTTGATGGGAGTGCCATGAACTATGTGGAACAGCAAGTTCTTCATAATTCCCACAACTTCTTCAGTGTTGGAGTTGTGACCCTTAATTGGACTGAGGGTTTTGGACAGAATGCGAAAAACAGTCTTTGGCACATAGAGCAAGTCCTTCACGAGGAAGGTTGTCCTAGGAGCATCTCCTTCAGCCATTGGCTTCATCAGCACTTGCATCAGGTGGTCAGACAGCTCAGGTTCTTCATAAATTCTCTTTGCGTCATCTTGGGGCGGATCAACTGGGAGAGCACGAAGAAGTTCTTCAATTGGTGCTTTATAGTGAGTGTCTTCACTCATCCATTCCAGTGCCCATGTTACAATGTCTTCAGCCTCTCCAGAAAAATGCACAGTGGCGTAGAACTGAAGAATGAGTTCTTCATTCCAATCGCACACGTCAGAGTAGAAGCTAAGTAATCCTGCATCATGAAGAACAGCCAGGACTGGCCGAAAGCATGGTAGAGACTCCATATCCACGTGAGGAATATGGCGATGAGGAAATACTTTCTTCTTGTCAAACAGTAGCGATGCATAGAAATTCATCTGCGTCCTTGTCCAGAATCGCAGGCACCTGATCTTGGCTGAGTCATAAGGGGACTCGCCTATGAAGAAATTCTTCTCTTCGAAGAATTTGGCGTTGTCGAATTGAGGCCGCCTGAGGGTTCTGCCAATCTTGGGCATCACTGGCACTGGCTGAAGGTTATGCAGCTTCTTGCGAACATCAAACACTGGTCGTGGGGACCCAGTGGAATCATTGGGATCGGTCACAGCAAGAGACTTAGCAATTTCCTCAGCAGTGGCGGTAGGAACTGTATCTGTGTCTGCTGATGGAATTGAGTCTGCACGAGGAGATGTATTGACGACATCAACAGTGGGCTCATCTTGAGCAGTTTCATCAGCTGCTGCAGCTGGTATTTCTTCAGGAATGCTCTGGAGGGGTGATGGTTGTTTCTCCTCAGAGCCCGTATGAATTTCTTCAGTGACGGCGGGTGACTGTGGCACTTGCGACAGAGGTGTGGTGAGGGGCGAGTTTGGATGGAAAGGTTCCCAAAAGTCATCAACGATCGGTGGGGTTGTAGCACCATCTATATCCACATCCTCTTCAGTTGCTTCACTGCTTGCAGACGAAGTAGTGTCATTTTCTTCAGTCAACGGAACCTGTGAGGGCTTCTGTGACACAACTTGGTGAAGCGAAGCATCATCTTCGACTTCAATCTCTTCATCCACTTGCTCTGTGGTAGCAGCAGGGTGGGTTTCTGTGACATCTACATCAGCCTGAGGAATTTCATATTCCACCCCATATGGAACAAGTTGAAGATTTACAGTGGCAGGAGTAGGGGGCGCTGATGAGATCGGTATGGTATCAGTCGGATCTTCTGAAGACAATGGTGCCGTCTTCACTTTCTTCACTAGTGTAGTGTTGGCAGGAGGAGCTGAAGCTTTTCTCTTCTTTGCTTCCTTCTCAGCAGCTTTGGTTTTCTTCACTTCTGATGCAGAAGGAAGTGTGATATGCCTTACAGATGAGGACGCTGGTGGTACTGCTGCTGAGGAGTTTGTTGGTTCAGTTTCTTCAGGAACGACTGATGCAGTCGCCCTGGCTGTTTCTTCAGGAACAACTTCTTCAGTTGCCCTTTCTGGTTCTGGCGGAGATAAGGACGCAGTCTCACTGGCCGGAGCAGGTGGTGTTGAAGCTGAAGAACTTATGGGTGGCACAGTACCAAACTTGGCGGCTTCGCGCTTGTTGTGGTCTTCAACAACCTGGTTGGTTGCAGTGATGAATCTGTCGCGCACACCACAACAGTGACTACACTGTCTTTCAAATTCCTCAGACAGCTATTGAATCTCAGTCTGTATAGCTACAAGCTGCTGAGGGGAAATGGAAAGCATGTTCTTCCGCAGCTCTTTCTCTTTCTGCAGCTGCTGTTTCCTCACCAGTTTAGCTTGAGCAATTTTGTGCTTCTCGTTCAAGATGAAGGCAGACAGCACATGACTCGGACCAGGAGGCAGGTTCAATTCGTCAAGAGGCGTGTCTGGCTTGGTGCACCAGATGTCAATGAAGTCTAGCAGCTTCTTGGGATCAAGCATCATTGGAACTGAAGAATTCTTAGCAATGGCAGATTGCTCTTGCTTTCTTCTGAGGAACTCCGCCAGCTCATTTTCGTCAGCCAGCCCATGTTCATCAGCCTGAGGCACGACGGCCTTGCTCTTGGGACTTGGCCTAGTTCCACGGCCAGCAGTTGCCTTTTTCTTCAGCGTGGGCAATGAAGATGATGACTGCCCACAAGCTGAGGCACCTGATGCAGCGATTGAGGCTGTTGCAAAGCCCTCGGTGCGCTGGCAAGATGCGAGCACGACCGGTGTTGAAGATTTTGCTGCTGCCACTGAAGAACTTGTAGCAGGAGGAGGCACTGAAGATTTTGATGCCTTGGGTGCTGAAGCCTTTGGGACTGACGGCTTTGGTTTGCTGGCAGGCTTCTTCTGCATGGCTTTCTTCGGAGCACTTGCACTGCCACTAGCACCAGCTTCAGCTGGGGCCTTTGTGGCCTTGTTGAATTCATCAACGGCCTTTTTGGCCTGTTTCTGCAATTTAGCCTGTTGCTTTGCCCATTCTTTGGGGAATTCTTCACCCCTACGGATGCTAGTTGGATGAGCCATTTGGCCTTCAACAAGAGGTGGCCTGTTGCACGGTGGCTTTACTGCAAAGTCCTTCATGTACTTGGAGGTGACGAAATTGTAGTCCCTCCACTGGTATGTCTGGTACCTCTTGATCTTTTGCATGCGCGTTTTGCGCTGCTCCTTTGTTTCCTTTCCGTGTGTTTCCTCATCTGGAGTGCAATATCCATCATACAAGTCGTCAGGAATCTCAAAAGCTGTATGTTCTTCTTTCCGCTTGCCTCCCTTCTGAGGCCTTTTCCCATCAGCCATTTTCTTCAGCTGAGGTTTTTGAACTTTTGAGGACTCTGAAGACGTTTGAAGATTTTCCTCAAGCAATGCTGCAAATGAATTAATTTGATGAGAACCTAGTGATTCGTCTGCAGACATTGTACCTGTGAATAGAGTATAGTTGCGAGAAAATAGGGAAGAGTCACATGCGTTCTCAGATATTTTTCAAAATCAACCAGGTGAAGAAATTGACCCTTATCGTCTTGACGCATTTCACTAAGTGTTCTTGACAAAGGTTCCAGAGTTGTACAGATTGAAGCAATTGCACAATTGAGGAATCTTGTTGTTAAGTGTAACTTAGATGTAAATACTCAAGACTGGCCAGAAGGAAGTGCTGAAGAATTGGAAGAGTGGTAAAAACAGCACTTGAAGATTTTGTGGCAGTAAAAAGATCAAACTTGGGCGGTAAAAATAAATTTATTTACCCCAAGGATGAACTCAACGAACTGGACGACTAGGCGAAGGAAATCGTCAGTTCAGATCTTCCGTGCCCTAACTTGGCGACGAAAGACGACTACGGCGGCGACGGAGGTGAAGAAATCCGCGGCCGGCGCGAGTACGATGGCGAAGAAGTCGAGGCAGTGAAGCTCTTCCTCTCCGACGACGATGAGATCCAGCGGCGGTGCAAGGGTTTGAGAGCGACAGGGGCGAGAGTGAAAGGAGTTGAGGTTGACGGGGTCAAGCCATTATATAGGCGCGGTAAAAACCGAGCGGCCCGAAGATTTTGGACGGATAAGCCCCTGGTGATTCGCATCTGAGTGACACGCGTCACACGTGCATTTTCATCTCTATCCTCGCGTGCGAAGCGGGATGAAGTTATTGTGGCAACCGCCAAAAATGATTAGAAATTTTTCAAAAGGTGTTCGCAATTTCTTCAGCTGTCAAGGACACAGTGAAGACTTTGAACAGTGTCAAGTAGAACGCATATGAAGAATTTGTGAACAGAGTGGGTTGAGTTTAGCACAGAGAGGAGCGGGTCCGATCACATCCACATAGATGACGAAAAACACGATTGAAGAATTAGCTATATGTGGATGCTGTTGAGGACATGAAAAACTCAAATATATATATATATGTATGTATGTATAGAACCAAAAGCAGTGAAGAATAACCTCAAATGACGAGATTGAAAAGTTTGACGAAATTGCAAAAGATGAAAAACTCAAATTTGAAGAATGTCAAAAAGAGGTGGTGGCGTTACCCACCGTATAAGAACTATGATGATTTCAGACACCGCGTACAATTGTCGTAGGGTTCTGAGAATCAAGTTCTTCATTAATTTCTTCACACTTAGAGGGTTAGTCTTCATTGATTGAAGAAAAACGTTACTTCGTGTGTTGTGCATCAAAGTCATCAAGAATGCATAAGCGTTTGGATGTGTCCTTTTCAAAGGACATTCGAAGATTCTAAGATGTTTAGCTCACACCGCAACATGCAAAACCTTCTCTCATCCAAGGGTTTTGCGAAGATATCTGCAAGCTGGTCTTCAGTCTTCACGTGGTCGATGACGATGTCTCCCTTCAGCACATGATCACAAAGAAAATGGTGACGAATCTCAATATGCTTCGTCCTTGAGTGTTGCACTGGGTTGTGGGCGATCTTGATGGCGCTCTCATTGTCGCAGAAGAGTGGCACTTTCTTCACGTTGACGCCATAGTCCTTGAGGGTTTGCTTCATCCATAGTAACTGAGAGCAGCAGGCGCCAGCAGCAATGTACTCAGCCTCGGCAGTGGAAAGTGAAACGCAGTTCTGCTTCTTCGAGGACCAACGTACAAGAGATTGTCCGAGAAAATGGCATGTGCCTGATGTTGACTTGCGATCCACACGATCACCAACATAATCAGAATCAGAATATCCAGCAAGATCAAGTGATGAGCCCTTGGGATACCATAATCTAAGCGTTGGAGTGTGAGCCAAGTATTGAAGAATTCGTTTCACAGCCTGGTGGTGTGATTCCTTCGGTGACGCTTGAAAGCGGGCACACATGCAAATGCTAAGCATAATATCTGGCCTAGATGCACATAGGTAAAGCAGCGAACCAATGATGAAGCGATATATCTTCTGATCGAAATCTTTATCATTTTCGCCAATGTTGACTTGGCCATTTGTTGGCATTGGTATCTTGAGGCCTTTGCAATCTTGCATTCCGAATTTCTTCAGGCAGTCTCTGAGGTATTTCTCCTGAGATATGAAGATGCCATTGGGTTGTTGACGAATTTGAAGCCCGAGGAAGAATTTCAACTCCCCCATCATAGACATCTGATATTCTTCTTGCATCATATGAGCAAATTCGTCACTGTATTTCTTGTTAGTGCAACCAAAGATAATATCATCAACATATATTTGGCATATGAATAGTTCACCATCATAAGACTTAGTAAAGAGAGTGGGGTCAAGTGAACCGGGTTTGAACCCCTTTTTCTTCAGGAATTCCTTCAGTGTATCATACCAAGCCCTAGGGGCCTGCTTGAGGCCATAGAGAGCCTTGTTGAGTCTGAATACTTTGTCAGGATGCTTTGGGTCCTCAAAACCTGGTGGTTGAGCAACATATACTTCTTCCTCAAGCTTACCATTGAGGAATGCACTTTTCACATCCATTTGATATAAGAGGATATCATGATGGTTAGCATATGCAAGCAATATACGAATGGCTTCAAGCCTAGCAACAGGTGCAAATGTTTCATCGAAATCAATACCCTCAACCTGTGTGTAGCCTTGAGCTACAAGACGGGCCTTATTCCTCACCACTTGGCCATTTTTGTCTTGTTTGTTGCGGTAGATCCACTTAGTGCCGATGATATTGTGCTTGCGTGGATCAGGACGCTTAACTAGCTCCCACACATTGTTGAGCTCGAATTGACACAATTCATCTTGCATTGCTTGAATCCATTCAGGTTCCAAAAATGCTTCATCAACTTTGGTGGGCTCTGAAATAGAGACAAACGCGTAATGCCCACAAAAGTTAGCTAAATGTGAAGCTCTTGAACGAGTGAGGGGACCAGGTGCATTGATGTTGTCGAGGATCATCTCAATCTGCACTTCATTCGCCACTCGTGGATGTGCTGGACGAGGGCCTTGTTGTTGTTGTTGACGTGCAGAATCCTCAGCATCATTTTCATCAGGATGTTCATTTTCTTCACGACGGGGAACGACCACTTCTTCATCAGCAGCTATTTCTTCACTGGGCACAATTTCACCAGTGCCCATAAGCTTTTTAGATTCCTCAGGTGGCATTTCATCTAGCACAGGAGGCAGGTGCTCTCTTTGCGAGCCGTTAGTTTCATCGAACCGCACATCTATAGTTTCAACAACCTTGTGGTGGAAGGAGTTGAAGACTCTGTAGGTGTGCGAGTCCTTTCCGTAACCAAGCATAAAACCTTCATGTGCTTTCGGTACAAATTTAGAACTGTGATGAGGATCTCTAATCCAACATTTTGCACCGAAGACTTTGAAATAACTCACATTGGGTTTCTTGTCAGTGAGGAGTTCATATTAAGTCTTCTTGAGGAATTTGTGAAGATATACCCGGTTGATGATGTGGCATGCAGTGTCAATTGCCTTAGGCCAGAAGTGACGAGGAGTCTTGTATTCATCAAGCATAGTGCGCGCCATCTCGATGAGGGTTCTGTTCTTGCGCTCCACGACTCCATTCTGCTGTGGAGTGTAGGGAGCAGAGAGCTCATGAGTAATACCAAGTTCATCAAGATAATCATCGAGGCCTGTGTTCTTGAACTCGGTGCCATTGTCACTCCTGATGTGCTTGATCTTGAGACCATAATTCGTCATGGCCCGATTGGAGAATCGTCTGAAGACATTCTGAACTTCAGTCTTGTAGGTAATGATGTGCACCCAGGTGTAGCGAGAGTAGTCATCAACAATGACGAATCCGTAGAGAGATGCTGCATTGGTTAGTGTGGCATAATGTGTAGGACCAAAAAAATCCATATGAAGCAATTCAAAAGGACGAGTAGTGGTCATGATTGTCTTCGCCTGGTGCTTGGCTCTGGTCATCTTTCCAGACTCACAAGCGCCACAGAGGTGATCCTTGACGAATTTGACACCCTCGACGCCAATGATATGCTTCTTCTTGACGAGAGTGCTCAAATTCCTCATTCCAGCATGTCCAAGTCGTCGATGCCACAGCCAGCATTCTGAAGCTTTTGCCATTAGACATATTGCGAGCTGAGGACCTGTAGAGAAATCTACAATATACAAGTCACCTCTCCTAAAGCCTTCGAAGACTTTGGATTTGTCAGATTCCAACAGCCAATGCATCTATATTTGCCAAAGATGACAATCATATCAAGATCACAAAGCATTGAGACAGACATGAGGTTGAATCCAAGGGACTCGACAAGCATCACCTTTTCCATGTGTCGATCCTTTGAAATGGCAACCTTACCTAGACCCAATACCTTGCTTTTTCCTTTGTCAGCGTAAGTGATATGCTTCAGATGAGACAGAGTAAGGGGAGCATCAGTGAGGAGATTCCTATCTCAGTCATATGATTCGTGCAGCCACTGTCCAAGACCCATTCAGTGGCTGAAGGTGTATCATCCTGTAGAAGCATTAGTCTGACTTACAAATTCATATGCTTCAAAGCGAAGAATATGATGATGATCAATTTCGTCAGACAATTTCATCAATGAATAATATCAAGCAGCATAAGGGATGTGTGAAATGAAGCATTCATTCCAGCATGATTAGCCTGCATCCCAACAGGCATTTTGTCAGGCCTTCAGCAAATTCATCAGACATTTAGTTGTCTAAAGACCTGACCCTGCAGAAGAGATTAGTTCTTCTTCTTAACCACCCACATCTGAATGGGTGGCTGAGAAGCAATGTGACGAAGTACATTGATGGAGAACTTAGGCATTGAAGAATATGCATTTCTCTTCATAGGAGGGCTATAGTAATTGAATGAATAAGCAGAGAAATTCTTCGAAGATTTGTGAACATAGTGGTTCGAAGAATAATGCTCATATTCATCAAATCGCTGTTTGTTTCCCTGCGAAACAGAGGCATTAGTGCGACCATAAGTGGGTCTGCGTCCATTTGACGACTTTGATCCCTGTGAAGAATTTGCCCTGGGAAGTTTCTTCTTCATCGGTGGTGTCATGATGACATTCACCTGAAGATTTTCCAGAAGGCTTTTGGGAACCCAGATTTTCTTCATAGGTGGACCGTTCCTGCAGTTAGTACCAATGAATCTGGCAAAGACCTCACCATTCTGATTCTTGAACAGTTTATAGTTGGAGTCAAATGACTCATCTGAAGAATATGAAGAATCACAAGTATAGCCAGATAAAGTGGATGGGTCTACTGGAGGTCCCTTTGCAGCAACCCAAGTGGTTTTGGGATACTGCTCAGGCTTCCAGTACGAACCATCAGCATTGAGCTTTCTCTCAAAGGCAATACCCTCTTTCCTAGGATTCCTATGAAGAATTTGCTTTTTGAGCACGTCACATAGGGTTTGATGCCCTTTGAGGCTTTTGTACATGCCAGTGACATACAATTCCTTCAGCCCTGCATTTTCATCAGTATCACTGGTGGCTTCCTCAGATGAGGGGTTAGTGGCCACCGTAGCAGTTGAAGCAATTGCAAGTACAGAAGCATTTGAACATTCAGCTGAAGAATTAGCATTATCACGTTCAAGGCATTTTAGGCATGGTGCAACAAATTCTTCCTGAGCGGTACTGACCTGTTGAGCGAGGAGTGAATCGTTTTCCTTTTGAAGATCATCATGAGACGCTCTCAGCTTCTCGAGATCTTGCTTACTTTGAAGAAATTCATAGGACAGCTTCTCATGTTCAGCTGAGAGGGACACATGACGACTTTCAAGTTCGTCATATTGAGACTTGAACCTTCTGAGATCCTCAGACAAGACTTGACTATGATCCATTTCCTCGTCCAACATGTCATCGCTTTTGTCTAGCAGTTTTTGAATCTTTTCTATGGCATGTTGTTGCTCAGTTGCAATTTTAGCAAGTTTCTTATAGCTTGGTTTAGATTCACATTCAGAGTCATCATCACTGGAAGTTTCAAAGTAAGCTTCTCGTGAGGTTACCTTTGCACCTCGAGCCATGAAGCAATAGGTGGGAGCGTAGTCATCAGCACATTCATCATGGTTGGTGGAAATACCATTATCCTCAGTGTTGAAGATAGACTTGCTGACGTATTCAGTGGCGAGAGCGAGACTTGCCACACCAGTGTCTGACTCCTCCTCAGATTCCTCAGCTGGCTGATCATCAGATTTCTCTTCAGAATCCATTTCCTTCCCAAGGAACGCACGAGCTTTGCTAGAACTAGACTTCTTGTGAGATGAGGACTTTGATGAAGACTTTGAGAAAGACTTTGAGGACTTCTTCTTCTTGCCATCAGATTCATCATCATCCCTGCTCTTCTTCTTCTTGTTTTGCCAGAGAGGGCAGTCGGCGATGTAGTGGCCTGGCTTCTTGCATTTGTGACAAGTTATTTTGTTGTAGTCTCGAGCAGATGCTTCTCCAGTGTTCTTCGAGTCATACTTTGAAGACTTTCCGAATCTGTTCTTCTTGGAAAACTTCTGGAACTTCTTCACCAGCATTGCCAGTTCTCTGCCAATTTCCTCAGCACCGTCAGAACTGCTCTCATATTCCTCTTCTTCTTCTTCAGATGAAGAAATAGCCTTGGCTTTTGCTTTAGCCTTCAGAGCGCGAGGGCGACCATAGCTGGGTCCATACATATCTCTCTTCTCGGCTTGCTGAAATTCATGTGTGTTGAGCCTCTCAAGAATGTCAGCAGGATCCAGTGACTTGTAATCAGGGCGCTCTTGAATCATCAGTGCCAAAGTGTCGAAGGAACTGTCCAGAGACCTCAGCAATTTCTTCACCACTTCATGATCGGTGATGTCAGCAGCACCAAGAGCTTGGAGCTCATTGGAGATATCAGTGAGGCGGTCGAAGGTTTGCTGCACGTTTTCGTTGTCGAGTCTTTTGAAGCGATTGCGCAGAACATCAAATTGGGAGTCACGTTGAGTGGAAACACCCTCATTCACTTTTGAAAGCCGGTCCCAGATAAGCTTCGAGGTTTCCAGCGCACTCACTCTGCCATACTATCCTTTGTTGAGATGACCACAGATGATGTTCTTCGCTTGAGAGTCCAGTTGCTTGAATCTCTTCACATCAGTAGCATTGATACTTGGTGAAATGGTGGGGACACCGTTCTCAACGATGAACCAGAGATCATTGTCAATAGCCTCAAGATGCATTCGCATCTTGTTCTTCCAGTAAGGATAATCTGTGCCATCGAAGATGGGGCACGCAGCGGAGACCTTGATCATACATGCGGTTAACATAACTAAAACTCCAGGTGGTTAAACCAAAATCACACAGAACAAGGGAGCACCTCGCTCTGATACCAATTGAAAGCGCAGGTTATCTCCCAAAGGGGGGGGGTGAATGGGAGATTATTAGAAATTCGTCAAACTCTGATGAATTTGACGAAGATCAGAGTGAAGAAATAGAAACGCAAGGGAAACTAAGTCATCACAGAATCAGAGTACATGCGAACATAATATATAAGGGTGAAGAACATGCAATCATACAATCATACACGCATGAAGAATATGAGCTGAGGAAATAAACGATAGCATGATCAAATACTTCAGTTCAAATTCGTCAGAGGATAGATCACAAATTCTTCAGCAGCGGAATAAAGTAAGGGAGGGTGAGGAATTTGAAACAAGGTTGGCTCGGTGAAGACAATGGAATTTGGTAGACCTGTTCCAGTTGCTGCATCAACTGTACGTCTGGTTGAGGCGGCTGAGTCGCAACTCAGAGAACACTTAGTCCTCACCGTATTCCTCTTGAGCTAAGGTCACTTAGACCTCGCCCAATCACTCGTGGTAAGTCTTCAAGGTAGACTTCCAAAACCTTCACAGACTTGTTCATCGGCACGCCACAATTACTCTTGGGTGCTCAGAACATGACGCCTAACCGTCTGGAGGAATGACAGTCCTCAAAGGTAACAAGCGTCGGATCACACAGATCAATCTCTTCAGTGATGCTCAATCACTTAGGCTCTGGTTGGATTTTTCCTCACTTGGGTTCTTCCTCACTTGGGTTCTCACAAAGTCGTCAGAGGATGGGTTGCTCTCAAATGACAAGTGTCAAGTTCTCTCGGAGCAGCCAACCAACAACTGGTTGGGGGTGGCTATTTATAGCCAGGGGCAACCTGACATAAATTGTCATAAATGCCCTTGTCTGATTCGACCGTTGTCAGGATAAGGATCCACTCGACAGCTGGCACTCAGCGCAGCAACGGTCAGAAAATTGTACTCTCAATTTTGTCAGGGCACTCAATTTCCTCATGGTAGGCAGCTCGCACTGGCGAACTCCTAACTCCTCAGCATGACCAAATTCGTCAGCGACCAGATGAACTTCGTCACTATCGCTAGCAAATGCGTCAGCTGTACTGGAGATTTCCAAAGGCTTCACTCGAAGCGGCTTGTGTGTATAGGTTTGAGAAGTCATGAGCATCACTTTGGAAATGTGAAATATGTTTCACCTAGACCCCCTTTAACAGTACGGTTTTTCCTATGACTCAAATAAGAAGAAAAGAAACTACGAAAACCAAAGTCTTCAAGCTTCAAAGTCTTCACATCAATTTCTTCAAAGGCCGTACCAAATTCATCATCAAATTCTTCACTTGAAGAAATCTATTTTTAGGGGTCGTCTTCCATGTGTTAAACCAAATCCTCAGGGACTCTGTCTCATGTGTATACTCACAAACACATTAGTTCCTCAACCTATTTGTCTTCAATACTCCAAAACCACTAAGGGGGCACTTGATGCACTTGCACATGCCGGCAATTTGACACGAACACACACATCTTGCATCTAGCTTAGAAAATAAGCGAGGAAAAGTGTGAAGAGCACATCGTCGCTCCCTTACTTGAGAGAGGACACCGCTCAATCTGTTGGAAATATGCCCTAGAGGCAATAATAAATTGGTTATTATTATATTTCCTTGTTCGTGATAATCGTTTATTATCCATGCTATAATTGTATTGATTGGAAACTCAAATACATGTGTGGGTACATAGACAACACTGTGTCCCTAGTATGCCTCTAGTTAACTAGTTCGTTGATCAAAGATGGTCAAGGTTTTCTGGCCATAGACATGAGATGTCATTTGATAACGGGATCACATCATTAGGAGAATGATGTGATGGACAAGACCCAAACTATAAACATAGCATATGATCGTGTCAGTTTATTGCTATAGTTTTCTGCATGTCAAGTATCTGTTCCTATGACCATGAGATCATGCAACTCACTGACACCGGAGGAATACCTTGTGTGTATCAAACGTCACAACGTAACTGGGTGACTATAAAGATGCTCTACAGGTATCTCCGAGGGTGTCTGTTGAGTGGGCATGGATCAAGACTGGGATTTTTACTCCGTGTGACGGAGAGGTATCTCAGGGCCCACTCGGTAATACAGCATCACAATAAGCCTTGCAAGCAATGTGACTAAGTGTTAGCCACGGGATCTTGTATTACAGAACGAGTAAAGACACTTGCCGGTAACGAGATTGAACTAGGTATAGAGATACCGACGATCGAATCTCGGGCAAGTAACATACCGAAGAACAAAGGGAACAACGTACGGGATTAACTGAATCCTTGACATAGAGGTTCAACCGATAAAGATATTCGTAGAATATGTAGGAACCAATATGGACATCCAGGTCCCGCTATTGGTTATTGACCGTAGAGGTGTCTTGGTCATGTCTACATAGTTCTCGAACCCGCAGGGTCTGCACACTTAAGGTTCGGTGACGTTTCGGTATAGTAGAGTTATATATGGTGGTGACCGAAGGTTGTTCGGAGTCCCGGATGAGATCCTAGATGTCATGAGGAGCTCCGGAATGGTCCGGAGGTAAAGATTGATATATAGGAAGTCCTGTTTTGGTCACCGAAAAAGTTTTGGGTATTTCGGTAGTGTACCGGGAGTGCAGGGAGGGGTACCGGGGACCATCGGGAGGGGTGTCTCGACCCAAAGGACCTCATGGGCTGTGGGAGGAGTCAAACCAGCCCCTAGTGGGCTGGCCTAACCCCCCCCCCACTAAGGCCGATGTGGCTTTGGGTGGAAAAAATCCAAAGGAGGAAAGGTGGAAAGGGTTTCCAAGTGGAGAGGAGGAATCCTACTCCTAATAGGATTGGAGTAGGACTCCTCCACTTCCAATTTCGGCCAAACCTTGAGGGTTTGAGGCTGCCTCCTCCCCTCCCTCCCTCCTATATATACTAGAGGATTTAGAGGGAAGAGCTAACCCTAATTGCCACGTGCTCCCTCTACTTCCTCTAGATCGTTTTCTCCTTTAGTCTAGTTTCAGCGGTGCTTAGGCGAAGCCCTGCCGGAATAGTTCCACCACCACCGCCGCCGCACCGTCGCGCTGCCGGAGAACTCATCTACCTCTCCGCCCCCTCTTGCTGGATCAAGAAGGCGGAGATCGTCATCGAGCTGTACGTGTGCTGAACGCGGAGGTGCCGTCCGTTCGGCGCTAGATCGGAAGGACCGTGATCAGGATCGCGAGACGATTCGTGATTTGATCGCGGGACGGATCGTGATGGGATCGCGGGACGGATCGTGATTGGATCGCGAGATGGATTGTAATGGGATCACGGGACGCTCGGCGATTTGGATCGCGAAGACGTTCGACTACATCAACCGCGTTTCTTAACGCTTCCCGCTTAGCGATCTACAAGGGTATGTAGATCCACTCTCCCCCTCGTAGATGCTCATCACCATGGATAGATCTTGCGTGTGCGTAGGAAATTTTTTGTTTCCCATGCAACGTTCCCCAACACAATCATCATATGTTTCCTCTATCACTTAGACATAAAAAAAAGACATTTTCTCTCATCTTGCACCCTGGAAGCAGGGGCAGCGCTAGGGGTATTCTTAGGTATTCAGATGAACCCAAAGTTTTGATGATCCATGTGTATACTGTGTAGGGGAACACAGCAGAAAACAAAAAATTTCTGACCTACGCACCAGCCCAGGACCACTATGGAGACTGCATACAAGGTTTGATCTTTTCGTTACCGACTCATAGCGCAGCGGAAGTAGAGTCGATGACGATCGGCGGTGCAGATCCCCGCAGCTAGGATTTACAACCTCCCAACCGCGAGGATGTACTCCCACATCTGCCCATCGGACAGCCCTCCGGGAGGCGGTCGGACAGTCCCTTGGACGGTGTCACGGACAGCCCTCCGGGAGGACCTTCAAAACTCGGACGGTCACTCGGATAGCCCTTCGGGAGGACCCTCGAAACTCGGACAGTCACTCGGACAGCCCTTCGGGAGGCACTCTCGAACTAAGACCGAAACTACGATCTCTCTACAGAGTTGCACACATACGGTGTCATCTATCCGGCAGGGCTTCGCCGTCCAGAACTAGTTCCTGTCGGAACCCAGACAACCTTTCGGCTCTACGAAACTATTTCACTGGGAGGGAGAGAGAGAGCCAGACGAGCATGGCATGTGTATGAGAGCAAGGGATGAGTGTGGAGAGCACCTCTCCACCTCTATTTATAGGAAAGCCAAGGGGTAGGGATGCCATTCCAAAAACCCAAAAATGCCCATGTATGGACTCCTCCACAAGGGCATAAAGGGGAAGTAATGGAGCAAGTGGGGCCCCATGGAGGAGCCCCTCATGTGGCCGGCCAACCCTCTTGGGGCCCCCCAAGGGGGGTTTCTTAGCCCCCAAGCCTCCTAGAAGCCTTTTGGGAAATATCCCAAAAGGTGACTTTCCAAAAAAATATCCATAAAGTGATTTTCACTATTCACGGAACCAATTTTTCGCGACCGTTAAATCTGAAAATATTTCTGTGGGTCTTAGAATAATTCCAGTACCCACACAAATGATTTTGGATTCGTTCCGAAACAATTTCGGATTAGTGATTTTCATCTGCGAAAAGCAACCAAATCGGTTCCGGCAGCTCCGGAACATTTCCGGTTTTTATCCCGGAAAATTCCCAGAAGTTTCCAGAATACTTCTGGCATCCTCCAAGAATTTCCAGGCGTGTGCCGAAACCAATTTGACTTTATGGTATCCCCTGAAACAACTTTTCAGTTTTACCGGAACTATTCCGGTGTCCTCTCCGGAACGTTTCCGTTGCGTCCGAAACTTTTCCGGTGATTTTCTCTCAGACTCCCTATCTAGTATTCAGCAGATAGATGACCCTTAAGCGTGTGACCCTATAGGTTCAGTGAAGTATATACATGACCCGGAACACTTTCCGATCAATGATCAACATCGGAGCCGTGGATACCCATATTGACCCCTATACCCTCACAAATGAATATTCGAGTGAACCTCCAGTTGCCGTGTGCTATTCCTGTTGCTTCACGATATGTTACAAATACCCGAGGTGAGATTTATTGGCATCCCCGTGGATCAACACTTGTTCACAATGCCAGTTACCTCGTTACCGGTTTTGTTCTCTTTTCTCGTTTCCGTGTTCCGGCATCCCTGTGATCAAATCACATTTGTGTCTGGCCAGACGATGATGGATACCATAACACTGAGAGGGCCCAGAGATATCTCTCCATTGTCGGAGGAGCAAATCCCAATCTTGAGCTATCAAGTTACTTGACATACTTTTCCATGAACCCATAAGCCGCCGTAATAGCCACCCATTTACGGATGACGTTTAACAAACCCCAAAGTTCATGAAGCAAGCATGAAGAAACTCGATACTCTCATGGTCTAAGGAATTATGCAAACGTAAACCATCTTTGTGTTATTAACCATTAACTTGTGACGAATGTATCTCATAGCATAACATCAATCCGGGTCGATTCAACACAAGTGTTCTCCTAACATTGTGCCCTCAAAATTGCCAGCATAGTCATGCCCATGATCAGGAAAACAGAACCATCATGCAACACTTGAGCTAGTCTTAGAGGCCAGACTAGGAATACATTTTACCGTTTATTATTCCACACGTGCATATGAGTCTTCCTCCGAGCCTCGTGGTTATTGTAGACTCGAGAACCATAGCAGTTATAGCACGGAATATAAACTTAATTATGAACATGGAGATAAATAATAACATTTATTATTGCCTCTAGGGCATATCTCCTACAGACTCCCACTTGCATTAGAGTCAATAATCTAGTCAATGCTAATGCACATTACACCTATGGCATACCGGTGTAAAAATGTTTCGCATGTGGTATAGCCTGATGTCCAACGGATCTGACAACTTCAGTTCCGTGTGTATCTTTGCATGTCCTCACGTTTTCACGCTTTTACAAAATTCATATTTTGTGTGGACTTGGCTTTGTATATATGTGAATCACAGGTCAAACCTTGATTCCTCAGACTGAGCTATGGAGCAACTATCTGCAATAGTGTCCCATTGACCAAATCCATTTTGGAACCATACTAAGTTCATGAATGAACTATATGATTCAACATCTTCTTTTTGCTTCTAAAGCGTCAACGTACTTAGCCTTTGTTATAGAAATCGCCACAGTAACTTGTTTGGAACAATTTCCAACTATCGTGCCACCATATTGTGTATTACACAAAACCCTTAACTTAAATCGAAAATCGCATGGAGCATTGATGAAGACTGTATCGATGTAATTACATACAACGAGCACTTCATAATCTCTGCTTGCGAGAAAACATGTCATCAGTGTTACTTTAGTACTCAATGACATTTTTCACTGTTGTCCCATGATCAGTACTTTGATCACTTTGGTATCTATACTCGCAACAGCTTTGGGAGTATCGGACATATCTGGTTGTTTTGCATACCATGGAATACATGATTAATCCAAACACAAGAGTGTGTGGAATCTCCATCATGTATTTTGCTCATCAGTGTTTTGGGACACCAAGTCTTGCAAAACTCTTTCCATGTGACTTCGGCAAGAATCACTCCTTGGCGTTCTTATGCTAAACTGTTTTAGCATCTTGTCAATATGTATTTTTGGCTTAGCCTATTAGGCAATTCTATCTCGTAGATAAATATGCCTAATATCAAAGCTATTTAGCCTAAGCACTTCATCGAAAAAACTATTTTCAATGAAGTCCTAATTCGTGTCAAGAAATTTATATTATTTCCAATCAACAATGTGTCAATCACACAAGGTTTTTAGAAATATTATTATGCTCCTACTTACTTTCTTGAAACCACAAGCATCTTCGTTATCCATTGATGAAATCAAACTCTTTTGACTTTTTCATCAAAACAAAGATTCCAACTCCATTTTGCTCTCTTCTGTCCATTGCTGGAACTCTGAAGTTTGCATACTTACTAGCATCCTCTGGATTGACAAAATACCTTGGACTGTATCACATGCAAGGCCTAGGTTGCATTTCCATCACATGGAAATCCTTTTGGCATCCATGTATCATATCTCAAGATTGAAATATGTATTAATTGCTAGTTTAACCCGATCTGACTTTAAGCATCGCTATGGTGAGACAACCTCATCATAGTCAACTCCTTGAACTTGTTATTGCAACAAGTCGAGCTTTATGGATAAAACATTTTATCCACATCAATTTATAGTTCCATTAATGTTCGTTAGACTCTAAGTCTTCCGAAGGGTTTATCAAGATATAATCTTGAATCATTTATATGGAAACTATCTCGGATTATATTGGCATTTAGCCAATTCCGGAGTCAGGGCCCATCAACGCTTCCTTGTGTATCATAGGTATATTGTTGTCTACCAACAATATCTCGCTTGCGCACCTGAGAGGTTTGCACGAGTTTTGCCTACGTGGTTCAGTTGCAAGTTCGACCGAAGTCCATACATCTCATGTAGAGGCTTCAGTATCAGTCACAGTAGGAAACTCTGGAATCACTTCCAAGGTTCCTTTCCTTTGATCTGATGACGAAGATACTATTATCTCGTCGAGTTGCACTGTTCTCCCACTCACCTTTTTGCAAGAACCATTTTCTTCAAAAGCATACCGTTCTTGGTGGCAAAACCTTTTGCCTCGGTACAGTGGTGAGGGAATACCCAATTACTTTGGATAACCTACAAAGTAGTACTTGTCTGATTTGGAATAGGTTTGTAAATATTTTACACAAGCCCCATATTCCAAATGTTAAGAAAAGACAAAGCATGGTTGGGCGTACCATACCATGGCGTCATTTCAACAGACCTGATGGCGCTCTTTTCAGTGTAAAAGCCGCAGTCTCTAAAGCAATACCTTTAAAAGGGATAATGGCAAATTGATTTATGTCATCTTTGATCTTACCATGTCACAAATGGTTTGAATACATCTTCACGGACGTACCACTCATAGTGGAGTTCCGGGAGGTGTAAGTTATGAAACCTTTTTCACAACTCATCAGACATTCGCTAAGCTTGTAACTCAAATATTCCTTTCCGCAATCAAATTGCAGAAACATAATTTTCTTGTTACAATAATTTCTACTTCATATTGAAAACCTTATGAATGATTTCAAAAGATCCAGACTTACGTCTCATCAAGTAAATATCCATATATCCACTTGAGTCATTTCTGAAGATAGATAAATCCACTGCCAGCAACAACATTTATTGGACTACACACATCAAAATGTATGATCACCAATAAGTTTGTTGCTCGTTTCTTATGGCCTATGAACGGTATTTCAGTCACTTCACTTTTCGGAGGAAAGTTGCAAGTGTCAGATGATTTATAATCAAACGACTTCAAAATCCATCATTATGGAATTTCTCCATGCGGGTTTCTCCAATGTGACCAAATGCAGTGTCACACATGTGTGGTATTCTCTTAGTCTTGCGACATTTAGCGTCAGTGTTATGGATGTATCATATTACCATCAATATTCATAACATACATCCCATCCATGATGGAAGTATGGCCCTTATGTTATTCATAACACTGAGCAACAATTGTTCTTTTATGAACAACCCTTTTGCAACAAACATTATGCAATGGGCTAGAGTGTGTAAAACTCTAAAATGAATTATGAAAGTAAATACAGAGGTAATATATTATTATCAATATTCATAACATACATCCCATCCATGATGGAAGCATGGCCCTTATGTTATTCATAACACCGAACATCAAAAGTTCTCTTATGAACAACCTTCTTGCAAGATACTTTATGCAATGGGCTAGAGTGTGTAAAACTCTAAAATGAATTATGAAAATAAATACATAGGTAATGTACCGAGTATAGCAACTTTTACTATGTTCCCAGCGCATATCTAAACCTCACTCCGGCAAGTCTTTTAGGCCGTAGTAGTTGTTGCATCGAGTCGCAGCAGAATGCAATCGAGTGGGTATCTTTGTGATTAACTCACAATACCCAAGAATTAGTGACTAACAATTTAATCACAATTCCCAAGAACTATTTCTTTGACCAGCCTTCTATACATCAATAGCTTGTATGACTTTCATACATGAGCTGGACATTCCAGTCTTCTCTCTTTTTGCCTTTATACTTCTAACAGTTTAACTCTCTGTATTTCTCCTACTCTCAGAAGAAGCACTCAACTTAAGAGTGGCGTTAGCCCCGGACTTCCTAGGCATGTAAGTCACACTAACACCCTTTGGACATTTCCTTTCTCTTTAAGTTGTTTGTTTTATTCACCTTCATCACATGATAGGCGTTCTTCTGGATCCCTCTGTTATTAGTCAAACACATACTAAACACTTTTACTAACAGTTTGCAAAACAAACATTGCTTTGGATATCCCATATCTTTTAGCCTTTGTTTGTGTCTGAAAATGATTTTCAGTTCCATGAATATCACATAGCTATCCCAAACTTTTGAAGTCCGGGTCTCATGGAAGCAAACATATTGCACTTGACCGTAACGGAATTCTAGCTTTTGGATCGAAGGACGAGAGTCACATTATCCATAGCATTAGCGGGAGAATACTGAAAGCATGCGATAGGACAAAGTCCTTCTTGGCACTCTTGAGGACAATCCTCACATTACGTTACCAACCATAAAGTTTTAACCAGATATTAAACAGCTTATTCAATTTTAACAGGGAAGGTGGAAACGCGAGCCATTATTCTACAACTATATTATGCAAATTACACTTTAGACAAATTTCATAATTAATTGCACTGAGAATTAAACAAGTTAATTCTACAGTGCGCTCCCACTCAAATCAATATCTCTCAAAATTGATTATGAGTGATTCAAGATCCACATTTCAATTCAACACCATTGACGTGGACATCACTGATGACGAGAATTTCAATCGGTAGGCCAACTTGCCGATCACATCTCTATGTGACTCCTGTTCATCTTTCGATGGGCGTGTTCTGAGCTCAGGACTATCCTGCCTGATCGTCAAAGACAACCAAGTGATCTTGCTGCGAGGTCTGACCTCACCCGCCTCATTCCTCTCAATTCGTTCGTACCCATGTGGACATGGCGCACCCCGGAAAGATACGAATTTCAGACGGTGCTACACTTGGGTGAACACTAACTACTTTGATATTTTAAGTGAGAGATCACCCTAAAAAAAGCGACTACCGCGCAATCAAAAGGGTGCACCATAAGGGATAAACATCTCAGACAATTCATAATAGCATGATATGGTATAACCCTTTCTGACGGAGAAGTCTTGTATTTCTTCGTCTTCGGCATTCGCGTCGGTGTTCACCTTCGCGAAGTTTTGCCACCACCTTGTCGATGCACCAGATAATATTGCTATCTCTATAGCTAATAAAATAAGTGCATTACTTAAGGTTGACACGCAGGTCATTAAAGTGACAATCATATGGCTCCAGCCATCATGCCGAATCATGACACGCATGTCATGTTAATTAATTTACATCATATAGTCATCTCATACATAATCAAATTAATATGAGCACTGCTATACCACATCACATGCACATGCAAACCATCCTACAAAACCAAGTTAGACGCCTCTAATCGGTTCATGCAAAAATTTATTTTACGTGGCTTCTAAGGTTTCGAAGCAAACCGAAGCTACCAACGTCCATCATCAAGTATGATTATTCAAGTCGCTAGATTAACTTTGCGGGGTGTATGAAACACGAGATAATAAAATCTCGAGCCCCATACTGAACTTCGTCATACGCATGACCCCCGTGCAGATCATATCTGCATTGCCCTTTTGTCTGCGAAATTTCATCTTTCTCTCTAACTATGGTGGAATTTAATGAACTGTTAGCACTTCGTTGATCAATCAGGATCGCGGATTGCCAGAACTTTGAAACTCCACCATGTTGTTATCAAGATCAGAAATATGCAAATTCCAGGGAAGCAACTGATGGAAATATGCCCTAGAGGCAATAATAAAGTTGTTATTATTTTATATTTCCTTGTTCTTGATAAAGGTTTATTATTCATGCTAGAATTGTATTGACCGGAAACTCAAATACATGTGTGAATACATAAACAAATACCGTGTCCCTAGTGAGCCTCTACTAGACTAGCTCGTTGATCAAAGATGGTTAAGGTTTCCTAACCATAGACATGAGTTGTCATTTGATAACGGGATCACATCATTAGAAAAATGATGTGATGGACAAGACCCATCCATTAGCTTAGCATATGATCGTTCTGTTTATTGCTACTGCTTTCTTGAATGTCAAATACATGTTCCTCAGACCATGAGATCATGCAACTCCCGGATGCCGGAGGAATACCTTGTGTGCTATCAAACGTCACAACGTAACTGGGTGATCATAAAGATGCTCTACAGGTATCTCCGAAGGTGTCCGTTGAGTTGGCATAGATCGAGACTGGGATTTGTCACTCCGAGTTTCGGAGAGGTATCTCTGGGCCCTCTCGGTAATGCACATCATAAGAAGCTTGCAAGCAAAGTGACTAAGGAGTTAGTTACGGGATGATGTATTACGGAACGAGTAAAGAGACTTGCCGGTAACGAGATTGAACTAGGTATGGAGATACCGACGATCGAATCTCGGGCAAGTAACATACCGACGGACAAAGGGAATTACGTATGTTGTCATTGCGGTTCGACCGATAAGATCTTCGTGGAATATGTAGGAACCAATATGGGCATCCAGGTTCCGCTATTGGTTATTGGACGGAGAGGCGTCTCAGTCATGTCTACATCATTCCCGAACCCGTAGGGTCCGCACGCTTAACGTTCGTTGACGATATAGTGTTATATGAGTTATGTGAATTGGTAACCGAATATTGTTCGGAGTCCCGGATGAAATCCCGGACGTCACGAGGAGTCTCGGAATGGTCGAGAGGTAAAGATTTATATATGGGAAGTCATATTTTGGGTTCCGAAAAAAAGTGCAGTTTTTTCGGTATTGTACCGGGAAGCTTCCAGAAGGTTCCGGAGGATTCCGGAGGGGTCCGAAAGTCCACAAGTGGGTCCACCACGTCCCAAGGGCTGGCATGGGCTAAGGGGAGGCGCCATGGCCTTATTGGGCCAGACGCACCAAGTCCTCAAAAGCCCACGCAGCTGGGGAAGGAAAAAAGAGAGAATCCTAGTAGGAATAGGATTGGACTTTGGAGTCCAAGTCCACGTGTGTACTATTCACGGTTACTGTTCACGTGGCACTATTCCTTCTACTCCAAGCCCCTACACATATATAAATAGAGGAGAGGGGGCGCCCCAAAGGAGACACAACATTGTCTTAGCCGTGTGCGGCGCCCCCCTCCACAGTTCCGTCCCTCGGTCATATTTTCGCAGTGCTTGGGCGAAGCCGTGCGGAGATAGCATTACCATCACCGTCACCACGCCATCGTGCTGCCGGAACTCATCAACTACCTCGCCGTCTTGCTGGATCAAGAAGTTGAGGACGTCACCGAGCTGAACGTGTGCTGAACGCGGAGGTGCCGTACGTTCGGTACTCGGTCGGTTGGATCATGAAGTTGTTCGACGACATCAACCGCGTTGTTCTAAACGCTTCCGCTTACGGTCTACAAGGGTACGTAGACACACTCCCCCTCTCGTAGCTATGCATCTCCATGGATAGATCTTGCGTGTGCGTAGAAAAAAATTTGTTTTCCATGCAACGTTCCCCAACAGTGGCATCAGAGCCAGGTCTATGCGTAGATGATATGCACGAGTAGAACACAAAGAGTTGTGGGCGGTGATCGTCATACTGCTTACCACCAATGTCTTATTTTGATTCGGCGGTATTGTAAGATGAAGCGGCCCGGACCAACCTTACATGTCCACGTACATGAGACCGGTTCCACCGACAGACATGCAACTTGTTTTGCATAAAGGTGGCTGGCGGGTGTCTGTTTCTCCTACTTTAGTTGAATCGAATTTGACTGCGGCCGGTCCTTGTTGAAGGTTAAAACAGCAAACTTGATAAATTACCGTTGTGGTTTTGTGCCGTAGGTAAGAACGGTTCTTGCTAGAAGCCCGTAGCAGCTACGTAAAACTTGCAAAAACAAAGTAGAGGTCGTCTAACTTGTTTTTGCAGGGTATGCTATGATGTGATATGGTCAAGACATGATGTGATATACGTTGTTGTATGAGATGATCATGTTTTGTAATTTATCGGCAACCGGCAGGAGCCTTATGGTTGTCTCTTTATTGTATGAAATGCAAGCGCCACGTAATTGCTTTACTTTATCGCTATGCGTTAGCAATAGTTGTAGAAGCAATAGTTGGCGAGACGACCACGACGCAACGATGGAGATCAAGGTGTCGAGCCGGTGACAATGGAGATCATGACGATGCTTTGGAGATGGAGATCAAAAGCACAAGATGATGGCCATATCATGTCACATATTTTGATTGCATGTGATGTTTATCCTTTATGCATCTTATTTTGCTTAGAACGACGGTAGCATTATAAAATGATCCCTTCACTAAATTTCAAGATAAAAGTGTTCTCCCCGAGTATGCACCGTTGCTAAAGTTCGTCGTTTCGAAGCACCTCGTGATGATCGGGTGTGATAGATTCTACGTTCACATACAACGGGTGTAAGCCAGTTTTACACAAGCAGAATACTTGGGTTAAACTTGACGAGACTAGCATGTACAGACATGGTCTCGGAACACTGGAGACCGAAAGGTCGAACATGAGTCATATAGTAGATATGATCAACATGGAGATGTTCACCATTGATGACTATCCCATCTCACGTGATGATCGGACATGGGCTAGTTGATTTGGATCATGTATCACTTAGTTAACTTGAGGGATGTTAATTTAAGTGGGAGTTCATTAGTAATTTGATTAATTGAACTTAATTTATCATGAACTTAGTTTTGATAGTTTTTGCATATCTATGTTGTAGATAAATGGCCCGTGCTACTGTTCCGTTGAATTTTAATGCGTTCCTAGAGAAAGCTAAGTTGAAAGATGATGGTAGCAACTACACGGACTGGGTCCGTAACTTGAGGATTATCCTCATTGCTGCACAGAAGAATTATGTCCTTGATGCACCGCTAGGTGATGGACCTGCTGCAGGAGCTGCTGCAGACGTTGTGAACGCCTGGCAGGCTCGATCTGATGACTACTCGATAGTTCAGTGTGCCATGCTCTACGGCTTAGAACCGGGACTGCAAAAGCATTTTGAACGCCACGGAGCATATGAGATGTTCCAAGAGCTGAAAAAAAAATGATATTTCAAGCTAATGCCCGGGTTGAGAGATATGAAGTCTCCAACAAGTTCTTTAGTTGTAAGATGGAGGAGAACAATTCTGTCAGTGAACACATACTCAGAATGTCTGGGTACCACAACCACTTGACTCAGCTGGGAATTGATCTTCCGGTTGAGAGTGTTATTGACAGAGTTCTTCAGTCACTGCCACCAAGCTATAAAGGCTTCGTGATGAACTATAATATGCAAGGGATGGAGAAGACAATTCCCGAGCTCTTCGCGATGCTGAAATCAGCGGAGGTAGAAATCAAGAAGGAGCATCAAGTGTTGATGGTTAACAAAACCACTAGTTTCAAGAAAAAGGGCAAGGGAAAGAAGGGGAACTTCAAGAAGAACGGCAAGCAAGTTGCCGCTCCCACGAAGAAACCCAAAGCTGGACCCAGGCCTGAAACAGAGTGCTTCTACTGCAAAGGGACTGGTCACTGGAAGCGGAACTGCCCCAAGTATTTGGCGGATAAGAAGGATGGCAAAGTGAGCAAAGGTATATTTGATATACATGTTATTGATGTGTTCCTCACTAATGCTCGCAGTAGGGCCTGGGTATTTGATACTGGTTCGGTTGCTCATATTTGTAACTCGAAACAGGAGCTACGGAATAAGCGAAGATTGGCTAAGGACGAGGTGACGATGCGCGTCGGGAATGGTTCCAAGGTTGATGTGATCGCCGTCGGCACGCTACCTCTACATCTACCTTCGGGATTAGTTTTAGACCTCAATAATTGTTATTTGGTGCCAGCGTTGAGCATGAACATTATATCTGGATCTTGTTTATTGCGAGACGGTTATTCATTTAAGTCCTTGAATAATGGTTGTTCTATTTATATGAGTAACATCTTTTATGGTCACGCACCTTTTGTGAATGGTCTATTCTTGTTGAATCTCGATCGTAGTAATACACATATTCATAATATTGATGCCAAAAGATGCAAAGTTAATAATGATAGTGCAACATACTTGTGGCACTGCCGTTTAGGTCATATTGGTGTAAAGCGCATGAAGAAACTCCATGCGGATGGACTTTTGGAATCTCTTGATTATGAATCATCTGATACTTGCGAACCATGCCTCATGGGCAAGATGACTAAAACTCCGTTCTCCGGAACAATGGAGCGAGCTACTGATTTGTTGGAAATAATACATACCGATGTATGCGGTCCGATGAATGTTGAAGCACGCGGCGGGTATCGTTATTTTCTAACCTTCACAGATGATTTGAGTAGATATGGGTATATCTACTTGATGAAACACAAGTCTGAAACATTTGAAAAGTTCAAAGAATTTCAGAGTGAAGTAGAGAATCATCGTAACAAGAAAATAAAGTTTCTACGATCTGATCGCGGAGGCGAATATTTGAGTTACGAGTTTGGCCTTCATTTAAGAAAATGTGGAATTGTTTCACAACTCACGCCACCTGGAACACCACAGCGTAATGGTGTGTCCGAACGTCGTAACCGTACTTTATTGGATATGGTGCGTTCTATGATGTCTCTTACCGATTTGCCACTATCGTTTTGGGGTTATGCATTAGAGACAGCTGCATTCACGTTAAATAGGGCACCGTCTAAATCCGTTGAGACGACACCGTATGAACTATGGTTTGGCAAGAAACCTAAGCTGTCGTTTCTTAAAGTTTGGGGATGCGATGCTTATGTGAAAAAGCTTCAACCTGATAAGCTCGAACTCAAAGCGGAGAAGTGCGTCTTCATAGGATACCCTAAAGAAACAATTGGGTACACCTTCTACCACAGATCCGAAGGCAAGGTCTTTGTTGCCAAGAATGGGTCCTTTCTAGAGAAGGAGTTTCTCTCGAAAGAAGTGAGTGGGAGGAAAGTAGAACTTGATGAGGTAATTGTACCTTCTCTCGAATTGGAAAGTAGCTCATCAGAGAAAACCGTTCCCGTGATGCCTACACCAATAAGAGAGGAAGATAATGATAAAGATCATGAAACTTCAGATCAAGTTACTACTGAACTTCGTAGGTCGACCAGAGTACGTTCCGCACCAGAGTGGTACGGTAATCCTGTTCTGGAAGTTATGTTGTTAGACAACGGCGAACCTACGAACTATGAAGAAGCTATGATAAGCCCGGATTCCGACAAATGGCTTGAGGCCATGAAATCTGAGATAGGATCCATGTATGAGAACAAAGTGTGGACTTTGGTGGACTTGCCCGATGATCGGCAAGCCATTGAGAATAAATGGATTTTTAAGAGGAAGACGGATGCTGATGGTAATATCACTGTCTACAAAGCTCGACTTGTCGCGAAAGGTTTTCGACAAGTTCAAGGGGTTGACTACGATGAGACTTTCTCACCCGTAGCGATGCTTAAGTCTGTCCGAATCATGTTAGCAATTGCCGCATTTTATGATTATGAAATCTGGCAAATGGATGTCAAAACTGCATTCCTTAATGGTTTTCTCAAAGAAGAGTTGTATATGATGCAACCAGAAGGTTTTGTCGATCCTAAGGATGTTAACAAAGTGTGCAAGCTCCAGCGATCCATCTATGGACTGGTGCAAGCATCTCGGAGTTGGAATATACGCTTTGATGAGGTGATCAAAGCATATGGTTTTGTACAGACTTACGGTGAAGCCTGTATTTACAAGAAAGTGAGTGGGAGCTCTGTAGCATTTCTAATATTATATGTGGATGACATATTGTTGATTGGAAATGATATAGAATTTCTGGATGGCATAAAGGGATACTTGAATAAGAATTTTTCAATGAAAGATCTCGGTGAAGCTGCTTATATATTGGGCATCAAGATCTATAGGGATAGATCAAGACGCTTGATAGGACTTTCTCAAAGCACATACCTTGACAAAGTTTTGAAGAAGTTCAAAATGGATCAGTCAAAGAAAGGGTTCTTGCCTGTCTTGCAAGGTGTGAAGTTGAGTCAGACTCAATGCCCGACCACGGCAGAAGATATAGAGAAAATGAAAGTCATTCCCTATGCCTCAGCCATAGGTTCTATTATGTATGCCATGTTGTGTACCAGACCTGATGTGTGCCTTGCCATAAGTTTGGCAGGGAGGTACCAGAGTAATCCAGGAGTGGATCACTGGACAACGGTCAAGAATATCCTGAAGTACCTGAAAAGGACCAAGGACATGTTTCTCGTTTATGGAGGTGACGAAGAGCTCGTCGTAAAGGGTTACGTCGATGCAAGCTTCGACACTGATCCGGATGACTCTAAGTCACAAACCGGATACGTATTTATATTAAATGGTGGAGCTTTCAGTTGGTGCAGTTCCAAGCAGAGCGTCGTGGCGGGATCTACGTGTGAAGCGGAATACATAGCTGCTTCGGAAGCAGCACATGAAGGAGTCTGGATGAAGGAGTTCATATCCGATCTAGGTGTAATACCTAGTGCATCGGGTCCAATGACAATCTTTTGTGACAACACTGGAGCAATTGCCATAGCCAAGGAGCCCAGGTTTCACAAGAAGACCAAATACATCAAGAGACGCTTCAACTCCATTCGTGAATATGTCAAGGATGGAGACATAGAAATTTGCAAAGTACACACAGATCTGAATGTGGCAGACCTGTTGACTAAGCCTCTTCCACGAGCAAAACATGATCAACACCAAGACTCCATGGGTGTTAGATTCATTACTATGTAATCTAGATTATTGACTCTAGTGCAAGTGGGAGACTGATGGAAATATGCCCTAGAGGCAATAATAAAGTTGTTATTATTTTATATTTCCTTGTTCATGATAAAGGTTTATTATTCATGCTAGAATTGTATTGACCGGAAACTTAAATACATGTGTGAATACATAAACAAATACCGTGTCCCTAGTGAGCCTCTACTAGACTAGCTCGTTGATCAAAGATGGTTAAGGTTTCCTAACCATAGACATGAGTTGTCATTTGATAACGGGATCACATCATTAGGAGAATGATGTGATGGACAAGACCCATCCGTTAGCTTAGCATATGATCGTTCTGTTTATTGCTACTGCTTTCTTGAATGTCAAACACATGTTCCTCAGACCATGAGATCATGCAACTCCCGGATGCCGGAGGAATACCTTGTGTGCTATCAAACGTCACAACGTAACTGGGTGATCATAAAGATGCTCTACAGGTATCTCCGAAGGTGTCCGTTGAGTTGGCATAGATCGAGACTGGGATTTGTCACTCCGAGTTTCGGAGAGGTATCTCTGGGCCCTCTCGGTAATGCACATCATAAGAAGCTTGCAAGCAAAGTGACTAAGGAGTTAGTTACGGGATGATGTATTACGGAACGAGTAAAGAGACTTGCCGGTAACGAGATTGAACTAGGTATGGAGATACCGACGATCGAATCTCGGGCAAGTAACATACCGACGGACAAAGGGAATTACGTATGTTGTCATTGCGGGTCGACCGATAAGATCTTCGTGGAATATGTAGGATTCAATATGGGCATCCAGGTTCCGCTATTGGTTATTGGCCGGAGAGGCGTCTCGGTCATGTCTACATCATTCCCGAACCCGTAGGGTCCGCACGCTTAACGTTCGTTGACGATATAGTGTTATATGAGTTATGTGAATTGGTAACCGAATATTGTTCGGAGTCCCGGATGAGATCCCAGACGTCACGAGGAGTCTCGGAATGGTCGAGAGGTAAAGATTTATATATGGGAAGTCATATTTTGGGTTCCTGAAAAAAGTGCAGTTTTTTCGGTATTGTACCGGGAAGCTTTCAGAAGGTTCCGGAGGATTCCGGAGGGGTATGGAAGTCCACAAGTGGGTCCACCACGTCCCAAGGGCTGGCATGGGCTAAGGGGAGGCGCCATGACCTTATTGGGCCAGACGCACCAAGTCCTCAAAAGCCCATGCAGCTGGGGAAGGAAAAAAGGGAGAGTCCTAGTAGGAATAGGATTGGACTTTGGAGTCCAAGTCCACGTGTGTACTATTCACGGTTACTGTTCACGTGGCACTATTTCTTCTACTCCAAGCCCCTACACATATATAAATAGAGGAGAGGGGGCGCCCCAAAGGAGACACAACATTGTCTTAGCCGTGTGCGGCGCCCCCCTCCACAGTTCCGTCCCTCGGTCATATTTTCGCAGTGCTTGGGCGAAGCCCTGCGGAGATAGCATTACCATCACCGTCACCACGCCGTCATGCTGCCGGAACTCATCCACTACCTCGCCGTCTTGCTGGATCAAGAAGTCGAGGACGTCACCGAGCTGAACATGTGCTGAACGCGGAGGTGCCGTACGTTCGGTACTCGGTCGGTTGGATCGTGAAGTTGTTTGACGACATCAACCGCGTTGTTCTAAACGCTTCCGCTTACGGTCTACAAGGGTACGTAGACACACTCCTCCTCTCGTAGCTATGCATCTCCATGGATAGATCTTGCGTGTGCGTAGAATTTTTTTTGTTTTCCATGCAACGTTCCCCAACAGCAACAAGAACATCGGGTAACAGATTTCATCTGCTACCCGCACAAATAATTATCAGCAGTAGAACTCATCTACTACAAATTATATTGTGTAACACCCATACATCTCTATGTATTCTAGATCGTAACCTGCATCTACGCATATCACGGCTCTTGATGCCACTGTAGGGAACGCAGCAGAAAACAAAAAGTTTCCGACCTACGCACCAGCCCAGGACCACTATGGAGACTGCATACAAGGTTTGATCTTTTCGTTACTGACTCGTAGCGCAGCGGAAGTAGAGTCGATGATGATCGGCGGTGCAGATCCCCGCAGCTAGGATTTACAACCTCCCAACCGCGAGGATGTACTCCCACATCTGCCCATCGGACAGCCCTCCGGGAGGCGGTCGGACAGTCCCTCGGACGGTGTCACGGACAGCCCTCCGGGAGGACCTTCGAAACTCGGACGGTCACTCGGACAGCCCTTAGGGAGGACCCTCGAAACTCGGACGGTCACTCGGACAGCCCTTAGGGAGGACCCTCGAAACTCGGACAGTCACTCGGACAGCCCTTCGGGAGGCACTCTCGAACTAAGACCGAAACTACGATCTCTCTACAGAGTTGCACACATACGGTGTCATCTATCCGGCAGGGCTTCGCTGTCCAGAACTAGTTCCTGCCGGAACCCAGACAGCCTTTCGGCTCTACGAAACTATTTGAGAGAGGACACCGCACTTACACATGCCGGCAATTTGACACGAACACACACATCTTGCATCTAGCTTAGAAAATAAGCGAGGAAAAGTGTGAAGAGCACATCGTCGCTCCCTTACTTGAGAGAGGACACCGCTCGATCATCATATGTTTCCTCTATCACTTAGACATAAAAAAAAGACATTTTCTCTCATCTTGCACCCTGGAAGCAGGGGCAGCGCTAGGGGTATTCTTAGGTATTCTGATGAACCCAAAGTTTTGATGATCCATGTGTATACTGTTGCTAGCTTGTTGTATATTTAATGTCATATTGCTATTGCATTGCACAAATTAATACCAGTGAATACCAAGAGGAAACTCCTGGCTCCGCCACTATCTGGAAGACACGATCTAGGCTATCCACTTTAATCTACTTCAATCTAGATGTTCTCTGTCGATGATCTAAGTTGCGATTTTATACATCAGAGCTGGTCACACACCATCTTTTATCAAGGTTTTCTTCACTAAATTGCATTCATGTACAAAAAGCAAGGAGTATGCCTTATATCGATTAGTCGACGTCGGCAAAATTGACAAGAACACGTGTCTCGAATCTCATTTTGAAACTAACTGAGAAAAAGCACACAGAGCACTTCGTTGCTCCCCCTCTTGATTGAGGATGCTGCTCAATCATACATATGTTTCCTCCATCATTCAGTCATAAAAATAAGGCATTATTTTTCATCTTACACACTATGAGACAAATAGGTACTCCCTCCGTCCTTGAAAGAGTGTACTTCCAACTTTGTTGTAAAGTCAAACTTTTTTATGTTTGACCGTATTTATTCAATAATACATCATCAGTTATGCCATCAAATTAGTAGCATTAGATTCATGATAAAATATATGTTCATCATATACCGATTTGGTTTCACAAACATTGATATATTTGCACAAACTCAGTCAAACTTTGAGATAGTTTGACCCTCCAATAAAATTGGAAGTATACTCTTTCAATGACGGAGGGAGTACTGATTATTCGTGCTCCCCCTTAACTATCTTATTTGAACATACGAATCAAAGGTCTTTTCTCTAATCTACTCCCTCTGTTCATTGAATCAACGACATTTAATATGAAACGGAGAGTACTTAGTCTAGATGTTCTCTAGTGGGGATTTGCATCGCGGTTAACGTAGAACTAGTAATTTTTTACACTTACAAAATATCTTTTTTTAGGATCACTTACAAAGTATCCTAGGAGAGAATGTTAACCCTACCAAAAAAAAAAAGTTTGCACCCAAACCCGTGGGACGCCAAGCGGGGTGCCCGTAGCCAACCGCTGACCCATGGCGCGCCCCAGTGGCCCAGTCCTTATCATATACACGTGTCCCGTGACGTGGTTCCAGCCTTTCGCGCCCCCCTCCAACTCTCATTCCCCTCCCTCGCCTCGCCTCTCCTCTCCGCCCCACCACCACCATCTCCCTCTCACCGCGCACCTCCTCCCCGGAACCACCACGCCGGCCCGCCCCGCGCCGCCGCACGATCCCCGACAACCAGCCCCGCCGCCCGGGGCAAGGAGGACCCTTCCAGGTGAGAGATCGACTCCCCCGCCCCCGCCTCGTCCAGTCCAAATCCGCGCGCAATGCTCGCCCAATTCCGCCCCTCGCGCGCGCGGCTCCGCTCGTCCTCGTCGTCGTTACGAATGTGCCCTGCGACGGGAATTCCCCCAGCGTCCGTCCGTGCTCGACGGGCGAGCTCACGCGCGTACGGGCGGTACGCGCCTCGCCGGGAATTGATGTAGTCAGAGCTCCCCGCGCCGCCGTGGTTCCGCGCCGATTTTAGTAGGACAGTCCCGTGCGTACGTAGGAGTACTCGAATTGCCTTGCGTGCAACCCAACGCTCGCTGCGCTTTCGGTATCGGAGCCTCGGAGGTCGGTGCCGGTGATGGTACTAGTTAGTATTTCCCCCCGCAAAAAAAAAAAAAACCTAGTTAGCATTTTAATAGATTATATATACAGACAAGGGCCGGCCGTTCGAGATTGGTTGGGGAATCAACCTGCTGTGGTTCTCTGGGTTGTTGCGTGTGCGCTTGAAACTGGGGGAGTGTCTCATCTCATCTTGCATATGGGTTCAGCATTGAACTGATCGACCTGGTGTCGCCTCGGAGCATTCTTTGATGCAATTTGTGTTTGGTCTTTGGTAAAATTTAGGGAGGGTACTGTTTCACCAGGCACCTCTGACTTGCAGACAGAGGAAACTCTTTCTATCTGGTCTAGTGATAGTTTGTGGCAGTTTGCACTTCGTTGTGAACTTCCCAGCATCAAAATCCTGGAACACCGTGGTGTCTGTTTTCAGGGTCACCCTCTACCTCTGTGTGAAAGGTATTGCATCATACGAAAGGCTGTACATCATATATGAGATTAAGTTGCACGAACAATCTGTTTTCTTTTCCGGGAGAAACAGTCTGGTTGGTTGGTTCTGCTGCACCGTGAAAATTTTGTTGGTGGTGCTACGGTATGCGTCAGAACTCACTTTTGATGAAACCTGCATATTGCAAGGGAGATGTTCTACAGATTTATTGTTCACGGCAGTACGGCACTACGGAATCTCTCACCTACGCCTGGACCCATTAAAAACTAGCACTTGTGAAAGCTTAGTTCACCTGTACTTTAGTTTGGTAAATTATTATACTGTATGTTGATACAATATTGAATTCTACATGGCAGACAGGCAGGTGTTCAGTAAAGGCATGGCGCATGATGAAGCTGTGGCTGCCCAGAAGACTGGAAAATCAGGTTCACCTCCTAAGGTAAGAATCGCTGATTTACAAGTACCCGCTGACCACTGAGATATTGCCTTCAAAGACAGGAAACTCTGATTTAATAATATAACTTGCTGACTACTGAGAAATTGCCCGACCTTCTATGGCATGATCTTTCTGGAAATTAGTTGTATGATTTATTGAAATTCATTGCCAAAACAAATATCTATGTATTCAATTTAAAAATTTCTGTAAATGCAGCAAAGAACACCACTGGAATTACTGGCCTTCAAAAATTAATATGCAGTGTACCTAGTCTGTCAATACAACTCACTGCAAAAAAGAAAGGGGGGAAAGTACTCTGGAAATTTCAAATATGACAAATCTCTTATGGATCACCATCATTTGCAGAATCAACCAGCTCCCTGTCCATATCCTGATTGGTCGGCCATGCAGGTTGAGTGTTTTGCCGTTCTCTTACTGTCCCTACTTCCAAAAGACTGTAACACGGTAATTTAAGCAATAACATCAAACCTTTACAGGCATACTACGGTTCTGGTGTCATGCCACCGGCATATTTTGCCCCAGCCATAGCTGCAGGTCATCCACCTCCGCCGTATATGTGGGCTCCTCAGGTATTTTGTTTTTTATCTCTCTGTACAGTGGTGTTTCTTCATGCACTGTATTGAATCTAAGTCCCTTCTCTTCCTCTCTGCAGCATATGATGCCACCCCCTTTTGGAACGCCATATGCTATGTACCCACATGGTGGAGCTTACCCGCACCCGCTTGTGCCCATGGTAAACATCAGATTGTCCTGTACTTCTTTGCACTTTGCTTAAATAAAACTCAATGTTTGAAGCTTTAAACATCTATGCCCATGTGTTTCTTGGTGTTTGAAGGCTTAAACATTTTGTGAAAATGAAAACAAAGGTAGATGTTTGTTATCACCATCTTGTCTTGCGTTAATGTTTATGCTAGTTAGTAGTATTGTAGTTTGAAGAACACAAGGATAGTTGAGTTCCATTATGCTCACCACAAGTCTCGATTAAAAAATGTTCCAGCACACCGCAATTTTGGAACAACTGATTATGTCTGTCTAAACAATCAAATGTTCAAGGGCTCATCTTGATTGATATTTCCATAGTGATGCTTTACTTCCAGCATCTGAATCTCTTATGTTGATATCTTCCTTGAACACAACTTCTAAGTTTCTCGTTCAGATTATTTCTGTTAATCTGATTTTTGTCTTGATGCTTTCAAGATGGCAAATCCATTGAGTGTGGAGCCAGCCAAATCTGCAAACAGTAAGGATAAAAGCTCCACTAAGAAACTTAAGGAAATTGATGGGTCTGCAGTATCTACTGGCAGTGGTAACAGTAAAAAAACAACATCCAGGTATTTTCATGCTTTTCTTCTGTTTCTGATATCAAGTATTCCCGTCCTCTTCTGGTAAACTGAAGTTATATTCTTTTGATGGTCAATTCAGTGGGGATTATAGTGGGGAAGGCTCCAGTGATGTAAATGATCTGAAGGTACCAATTTTGGTGTGTGATTGCACATGTATTATGTTTAGTGTCTGGACAATGCTGATTTAGGCTAAAACTTTACATGTTCAGGTGAGCGGGACTCCTAGGAAACGGAGCTTGGATGGTGGATTTGGTATTTCACTTTTCTAACGACTTGTTTAATTTTCAGAGGTTCTAGTATTAATGCCTACTTTGATTAGTCATTCTGCTGCAGTAGCCATCTTGTATTGTAACACTTGTCTTGTCCTTTTTTTGGTAGGCAAACTTGCATCTTTTTTTCCTTTGCTTGGCAAATAGATACACCTGCATCTTTGAGTCGCTTCATAGCTGTAATCAAGTCCTATCCTAAGTTTCACTGTTGGCAAGAAAGTGGCTAATACCTTAAACCTGTCTCCAGACACAGAAGCAACTGCGGCAGCAAGGAATAAAGACGTTGTAGCTTCTAATCCTATCATTCGAAATGGTACAATTTTGCCAAACCAATGCTTTCCAGCTCCAGTCATTAAACCCAGTGTTACCAATGTTGCTAATTCGAGGGCAATAGGCACACCAGTGTCTCCATTGCCAGGTGTTATGGGTCCAATTCATACCGGAATATCAACTGAATTATCATCTAAGGTATATTCATCTATTGTTGTTTAGATCCGATAGAAAATCTGGATTATGACTGGTTTCCCAATTCCTAGCGTTTCTTGTGAGGTTATAATTATTATTATTACTCCAACAGTATGTGTTAGACCATTTCTGGTTTCAGGGATTGATTTTATTTTCTTGGAATTTCTCCATGCCAGGATGAGAGGGAAGTGAAGCGTGAAAAGAGAAAGCAATCAAATAGGGAATCTGCTAGACGGTCGAGGCTGAGAAAGCAGGTATATTGTGTTGGCCTCATTTTCCTATTAACTCATATAGGCTCTCTTGTATGTACTCTTTGATAAATGTGTTGCAATGTAGCAATATCCGATCCTCGAAAAGGGAAAGCAGTATCTGGAAACATGGACATGAAGCCGAATTGAATTTTCTCCCATATACCATTTACAAACTATTATTTGCATCTTAGTAGAGTGATACTGGGACGCAGTACGCCAATTGATATTTGTGTCCTCTTGATGTAGGCTGAGACAGAGGAGTTGGCTACACAAGTAGAATCGCTTACAGCTGAGAACACGTCTCTAAAATCTGAAATCGGCAAGCTAACAAAAAGCTCCGAGAAGCTCAGAATAGAGAATTCTGCTCTAGTGGTATGGAACTTTTTTTCCAGTGATAACTGGTATATCTTTACCATGTTCCGTAGTTTGTTCTGACCGGCGTTTGAATCTACCTTTCTCTAATGGAACAACACATCGTATCTCAGGTGAAACTCAAGGGCACCGCAGCACCGACCAGCGCAGAAATGCCCCTGGACAAATCAGCAGCTGCTGCACCCTCCTCTCCTCGCATCGTGGAGAATTTCCTGTCGATGATCGACGACACAAACAAGTCAGGTGTAAAAAACCACATGGAGCACAGCAAGCCCAAGCTTCGCCAGCTCCTCGGCTCCAGCGCGACGACGGATGTTGTAGCTGCAAGCTGATTGATTCGCCTTCCTCTGGCGCAGACTAATACCTTGCATGCGGCCTGGGGTTTCAGCAAGCTCATGCTGCTCACATAACATCGGCGTTACAGTGTAGGTATATTTGTTTGATGAGTATATTCAGCAACTCCGGCGGTTATATCTACTCCATATTCCGGTTCCCGACAGCTACTGTACTTTAGGCACTGATGGTGAAGTCTCATTGTGTCCATGTTTTCACTGTAATATTAATTAGCAGTGTTGTAATATAGGGGTGTTGTGCTTCATGCCAACCTTTCTAAAAACCTTTTGAGATCTCTGAACCTGTGGTGCCATACAAACTAAAACTGTGAAGACAGTATATGCAAGAGGTTATGGGAACATATACCGAAATTTAAGTGTTTAACTTGGACCCATATGTGTTGTTGCAATTTGTGCACTTCGTTTTCTGCCAAGAATCGGTGTCAACCTTGCTATTTGGTTTCCTTCAACCGATGACACCGTAAAGTCGTCTATGATATTGGTTTCGTTAATCGATGACACTGTAAAGTCGTCTATGATATTCCTGAATCCTGATCATGACGGAGCTATGCTGGTCAATATGGTGGAAGACCGTTGCATTCTTGGCATCCCAAATCTTCCAGAGTGCTGGCATCGGAGTCAATGATATGCTTGTCAAGTTGTAATGAAGGTTGAGCCAACTGTTGTAGCCGATTGTGGAACAGAAGCCGCCGAAGACCGACCTTGTTGGGAGCCTTTGAGTCCCAAATATTATCAACACGATGGTCCATGTAGTCCTTACACATCAACAACATGTAGGCGTGCTTGGTGGCGATCTTACGCCTCGGTTAAGAAGGTCATCATGACCCCATTGAATCAAGAATCCAGCAACAAAGACAACATGGACTGCAACTCCAACCACACAACATGGGATAGGCGATTACATATGTTAGAAATTACACCGTTCTCCACAATCGAGGAGACTAGTATGTTAGGTTCGATGGAGTGTGGGGATAGGTTGTCTTTTTTTTTTTTTTTACAGGAATAAGATGTTATTCTCAGATAATTGACATATCGTTTACAAATAATTGAGAAATAAAGTCAGGAATCAAGCTATCAGAGGATCTATTGGTATAAGAATAGCTAGCTAGAGCATCCTCTATTGTGTTTGCTTCTCGATAGCAATGGACGCATCAGATAGTGAGGATAGGTTGTCTTAGTTGTGGGACTTGTTGGTTTTATGATGTTTGGTAGGAAGGAATTGTGCCTCTGGGGTTGTCTGGTGGCGTTATTTGGGTGGGTGGTGTGTGTGTGTGTGTGTGGGGGGGGGGGGGGGGGGGGGGTTTAAGACACCCAAGGGATGTCAAAGGGTAGGAGCATTTTGATGGCAAACTTCATGAACAAGCAGATGTTTTGGATGTGAATATTTTTTACACCTAAACCACCATGTTCATTTGGTTTGCAAACATTTTCCATGCAATTAAAAACTGGGCAAAACATCAAGCTCTTTGATAATATTGAACGAATACCAACTTCACATGATTACTTATAACAAGACTTCTCCCATGTCCTCCAGAACAAACGGAACTACTCACAAATCATATTCATGTTCAAGATCAGAGAAGTATAATATATGATTAAGGATGTGAACATATGATCTTCCACCAAGTAAACCAACTAGCATCAACTACAAAATGTAATCAACACAACTAGCAACCCACAGGTACCAATATGAGGTTTTGAGACAAAGATTGAATACAAGAGAGGAACTAGGGTTTGAGATGAGATGGTGCTGGTGAAGATGTTGATGGAGATGAGTCCTCCCACGATGAGAGGAACGTTGGTGATGTCGATGGCTTTGATTTCCCCCTCCGGAGGGAAGTATCCCCGACGGAATCGCTCCGCCGAAGAGCAAAAGTGCTCCTGCACAGGTTCCGCCTCGAGACGGCGGCGCTTCGTCCCAAAAGTCTTCTTCTGATTTTTTCTAGGGCAAATGGCTTCATATAGGAGAAGATGGGCCACGGAGACCTGCTGGTGGACCCACAAGCTCACATGGCGCGCCCCGGGGGGGGGGGGGGGGGCAGCACCTAAGCTTGTGGCTCACTGGTGGGGCCCCTCCTGGTGATTCTTCTTCCATTATTTTTTATTAATTTCAAAATAAATCTCCGTAAATTTTCAGGTCATTTGGAAAAACACTATAAATAACAGTAGGAAAACATGATGCAAAATGGACGTATAAGAGGATAGGAGGGTTAGCCTTCCACCTTTGGACAGAAGGATATCCCACCAAGGAAATAAAAGACATTTGTCAATGATGGGTTTAAAGGCGGAGGAGGGCAGCTTGTAGGTGGGCAGAGGTATGCCTAGGTAAGTTTGTGGAAAGGAGGAGACAAAAAAAACCTATTTGTAATTGCGATGGAGGTTGAGGTAGGTATTTCGGTGCTAGGGTGAAATCATGCGGAGGTTGTAGATGGGATGGCATAACAAGTTTTGGTTGTCATATAAATCATTACTACCTCCATACGGGTTTATCAGTCCCCTTTTGTATTTTGTGCTAAACTTTGACCTTAGATTTGTTTAGCAAAATATAAGCTATATGCCATTAAAATTATATTTTAGATCCTTATTTGAAAGAAGTTTTCAATGATATTATTTTTGTTACATATAAATTATATTTTTTTCTAGTTAAATACATGGTCAAACTTAGGCCCAAAATGCGAGGGGGACTAGTAACCCGGACAGAGGTGGTAGTTATTGCAAGATGTCAGAAACGATAATGAATAGGTATGTGGTTAGTGTGTCCCTCTGTCTTAGTCCATTTTGTAAATGATCCAGGCCCCCGATGCCCCATTCAACATGACTTCCAAAAAAATCACTATTGTTTTATAAAATATGGAAATGAACCCTTGCTAACTAATTTAACTTTTTTTGTATCCATTTATTGTTCTTTGAAGAAAAGATGCACATCAAAGTTCATCCTTTCTTCAGAGCATGTTCGGTTAATCCCTCTCCAAGAGGATTGGTGGAGGTCGAGGGTGATTTTGAGTTGCAAGGGATTTAATTCCCCTCAAGTCTCTTCAATCCCCACCAAAACAAACAATGCCTTAGTGAATTCCACTTTTCACCCCTCAAGTTTGTTTTATGATACCTTTTACCCTAATTAAAGGGGAAAAAAAATCCAAACTACCCTACTTAAGCAACACCCTTCCAGGTATTACCCCCTTTAACCATTACTCCGCTCTTTGGGACTGTCATGTTAACGCGGGCATGTTTACTCAACTAATAGGGCAAAGGCATACTTCCTTGGGGTGCAATCATCATGGTAAAAGCGATGCAACCGAGCCAGTGAACCCCAACCAACTCTCAAATCGGTCGCACTAGTTGAGTCAATCCTTGCTCTCTCGGAGTACTTAGTAAATGGTGGTTCAATGTTAGTCAATTCATGTCTAAAGGGGTGTGTGAGGTGTGAGGTGACGGTCATGAAGGGAAGCATCGCGTAAGAAAGAAAGAGGATATGTGGAAGAAGATGGGATAAAGGCAACAATACAACGCAATCATACGAAGTGATAAAACCCACCACACGAGTTAGCGAGCGTGGACACCGACCCATGACCAGGGAAAGAGCGAGTGATGAAGAGAGAGCAAAAGAATTGATGATGCCCGTCCCTCCTTGCATAGTGCGAAGATACGTCAATGAGGGATGGGTGGGCGAGACGACGGTAGGATGACTAGGAAGCAATAGTAGATGAGTCACTAACCCATGGGAACAACAACGTACGAGCCCAGGAACAGCCGCAAGGCTGAAGAGCGGAACCACACAGGTAAAATAAGACAAAGTTGAAGCTGGCATAGAGAGAGTACTATCCCCCACCCCCACCCACACACACATGTTCTATGGTTTAGTTAATGGATGTTATTTATTCATGATCGATAACATATAGTGGTTAAGGTACAAAAATGCATGCATGAAACGATGTGTATCAATGCAGTGTATTGATATTTCTTATCAAAATCAATGTAATGTTGCAGTGTATTGCAATTTCTTATATGGGTATTATGCAAAATGCAGCCATGACAGCAAAATGCTGCGGCGGCTGCGTAACTTTTAATTTACCTGGGCAGGCTTTTCAGTGGCGAGCGCTTGATACGTCTCCAACGTATCTATAATTTTTGATTGTTCCATGCTGTTATAATATCAATCTTGGATGTTTTTATAATCATTTACAGCAATTTTATATCATTTTTGGAGACTAACCTATTAACCTAGTGCCCAGTGCCAGTTGCTGTTTTCTGCCCTGTTTTTGTTTCACAGAAAATCAATACCAAACGAAGTCCAAATACAGTGAAACTTTTTGGAGATTTTTTCTTGGGCAAGAAGAATACTGGAAGCTTCGGGAGAGGGCCAGCAGAAGAAGAGGTGGGCCACGAGGCACCAGGGCGCGCCCCAGGGGGGGTGGCGTGCCCTGGTACCTTGTGGGCCCACCCCAGCTCCGTTTGACCTAATTCCAGCACTATAAATTCAGGAAAAATCAGAAACCCTCAGGGGAGTCCACGAAATAAGTTTTACGCCACCGCAAGCCTCTGTTCCAGAGAGATCCCATCTGGGGTCCTTCTCCGGTAATCTGCCGGAGGGGGAATCGATCACGGAGGGGCTCTACATCAACCTTGCTGCTTCTCCGATGATGTGTGAGTAGTTTACCACAGACCTTCGGGTCCATAGGCAGTAGCTAGATGGCTTCTTCTCTCTTTTTGATGTTCAATACAATGTTCTCCTTGATGTTCTTGGAGATCTATCCGATGTAATCTTTCTTTGCGGTGTGTTTGTTGGGATCCGATGAATTGTGAGTTTATGATCAGATTATCCATGCATATTATTTGAGCCTTCTCTGATCTCTTTTATGCATGATTATTATAGCCTCGTATTTCTTCTCCGATCTATTGATTTGGTTTGGCCAACTAAGTTGATTTATCTTGCCATGGGAAGAGGTGCTTTGTAGTGGGTTCGATCTTGCGGTGCTCAATCCCAGTGACAGAAAGGGACATGACACGTATGTATCGTTGCTACTAAGGGTAAAAAGATGGGATCTATTCATTGGGTTTATTAATTCGTGAGTTTGTCTTGTCTACATCATGTCATCGTTCTTAAAGCATTACTCCGTTCTTATGGACTTAATACACTAGATGCATGCTGGATAGCCCATCGATGTGTGGAGTAATAGTAGTAGATGCAGGCAGGAGTCGGTCTACTAATCTTGGACGTGATGCCTATATACATGATCATTGCCTTGGATATCGTCATGATTATTTGCTTTTCTATCAATTGCCCAACAGTAATTTGTCTACCCACCGTATGCTATTTTCTCGAGAGAAGCCTCTAGTGAAATCTATGGCCCCCGGGTCTACCAAAATCATATTACTAAAACCCTAAAAATATTGCTGCCATTTTCTTTTATTTATTTTATTTAGTATTTTTGATGCAATCTATCAATCTATCAAATACAATTTAATCTTGCAATCTTACCGCCAAGGGATTGACAACCCCTTGTTTGCATTGGGTGCAAGGATTTGTTGTTTGTGTGCAGGTACTGCTTACTAGGTGTTGTGTGATTCTCCTACTGGTTCGATAACCTTGGTTTCATAATTGAGGGAAATACTTATCTCTACTGTGCTGCATCATCCCTTCCTCTTCGGGGAAATACCAACGCAAGCTACAAGTAGCAGGAAGAATTTCTGGCGCCGTTGCCGGGGAAACATCATCAACATTTATCAAGTACCTTTGCACAAACTCACATCTCCTTGCATTTACTTTATTTGCCATTTGCCTCTCGTTTTCATCTCCCCCACTTCTAAAACGTTTTTACAAAAATACAAAAAAAAATTCTGTTTGCCTTTTTCTCGTTTGCTTGTTTGCTTGAAGTTGCTATCATGGCTGATTTTGGTATGGAAAAAGGTGAGGATGGTAAAATTCCTAAAATTGAAATTCCTACCAATTTAGATACTAAAACTTTTGTGATGGGACATGGGAATATTATAGGGAAAAATGTCATCCAAGAATTCTTTAATTGCGTCGGAACTTTGGCTTGTGATGATACTCCTATTCTTAGTAGAACCAAGAATTATGCCGAAGCTATTTCTGCTCTTGTGCTTAAACTAGAAAAAAGATTTATTCGTACCCATCCTACTTTGCAAAGATTGTTTTATGAGTTGCCAATTATAAAAAATCCTAAGGCTAAAAAGATAGCAACTCTTATCCTCATGAATGAATTTGATTACATAATTCGAGAAGCTAGAGAAATCTTTGATTTTTATGGTATGAATCATGAAAAACCGGTGATAGATGAGATCTTATACAATGAAGATTACTTGCTAAGATATTTATTTCGTGATGATTGCACCTTTGATGAGAATACCAAGAAGGAGGTCCCTCCTTTAAATATAATCCAACAAGTTTTCAATGGTATAAATAAACAGTATTCTTGGATTGTAAAAGGGAATCAAGAGGGATTCGAGAATGGCCAACTTAGTAATGCTAAATTTACATGGATGATGTGTTTCAAATTGTCTTTGAAAAGCCTCCTAATAAGAATGTATCTTTAGATAAGAAGAAGAAAGATGACAATACTTGAGATTATGCATTATGCCTAGCTAGGGGCATAAAACAATAGCGCTTGTTGGGAGGCAACCCAATGAATAAAATAAATTTTTGTTATAAGTTTCTGTTATGGTGTGTTTTTACTGTCATGCTACTGTTATGATAGTATTTTTATGTTTTAAATTAGTGTTTGTGCCAAGTAAAGCCTTTGGGATGATTTGGAAGATAGTATAATTGATGCTGTTTGGAAAACAGAAAGTTTTGCGTCCAGTGACCGAATTTTGTTTCTGTACTGGAGCGTCAGAAAAATCTGAAATTTTTACACAGTATTGGTATATGAATTTTACACGTTTTACTAATTTTTCAGAATTTTTGGAGTTACTGAAGTATGGATTTTAAATAGATTGCTACAGACTGTTCTGTTTTTGACAGATTCTGTTTTTGATGCACTACTTGCTTGTTTTGATGAATCTATGGATTGTATCGGGGGGTATAAGCCATGGTGAAGTTAGAGTACAGTAGGAATAATGCAAAAATAAAATATTAATGGGTTTGCAACAGTACTTATAGTAGTGATTTGTTTTGTTATACTAACGGATCTCACGAAGGTTTTGTTGAGTTTTGTGTGATTGAAGTTTTCAAGTTTTGGGTGAGATCACGATGGATGAAGGAATACGGAGTAGCAAAAGCCTAAGCTTGGGGATGCCCAAGGCACCCCAAGGTAATATTCAAGGAAGACTCAAGCGTCTAAGCTTGGGGATGCCCCGGAAGGCATCCCCTCTTTATTCTACCGACCATCGGTAATTTTACTTGGAGCTATATTTTTATTCGTCACATAATATGTGTTTTGCTTGGAGCGTCTTGTATGATATGAGTCTTTGCTTTGTTTGCTTTTTAGTTTGTCACAATCATCTTTGCTGCACACACCTATTTTGAGAGAGCCACACGTTATCATCATAATTTGTAGAATACTCTATGTGCTTCACTTAATTTTTTTGAGCTAAGCAGTTGCTCTAGTGCTTCACTTAAATCCTTTTGAGCACGGTGGTGGCTGAAATTTTGTAGAAATAAACTCTCATACTTCACTTATATTATTTTGAGAGTTGATTGAAATTTTGTAGAAATAAACTCTCATGCTTCACTTATATTATTTTGAGAGTTGATTGAAATTTTGTAGAAATAAATTCTCATGCTTCACTTATATCATTTTGAGAATTGACTTGATTAAAATTTTGAAGAAATGAATTCTCATGCTTCACTTATATTATTTTGAGAATTGTTAAGACTAAAATTTTGAAGAAATATTTTCACTCTCATGCTTCACTTAAATCTTTTTGAGAGATGATGATAGTAACAGTAATTTGCACATGTTATGCAATTGGTCCCAAAGTGATGAATATTCAAGAGGGATATAGATAAAAACTTTCATATAGATCATTGGATATGACAAGTGTGATTCCTTGCAATAGTTTTGCGATATGGAAATGATGATATGTGATGCCATATTAGTGAGTAATTGTGCTTAAGTAAGAATATTAGTGTTAAGGTTTGTGATTTCCTATGCAAGCACGTTAAGTCAATAGTTATGCAATGAAGTTATATCCTACTATGGTGCATTATTCGGTGTTAGTTATGTTCAATGCATGTTTATGACCGTTTTCGTTTTTTGGTTGGTTGCTTCTCAATCTTTTGCTAGCCTTCATTTGTACTAAGCGGAAATACTGCTTGTGCATCCAAAATCCTTAAAACCAGTTTTGCCTTATGAGTCCACTATATCTACCTATATGCGGTATTCCAATGCCGTTCCAAGTAAATTTGCATGTGCCAACTCTAAATTTCAAAATATTTTTTTCTGTTTTGTGTGCCTGTACCGCTCATGAAGCGGAAGGGGGTAGCCAATATCTTCCATGCTAGGTGTGTTATTCTCACGATGAGTGTTTATTCACTTGTCATTGCACGAGAGTGTGGTGGTAATTGGGATGCCCAGTCCCGAATTGTGAAATGAAATGAAATGAAAAATCTTATGTGATCACAATAATAAATTCCTTGGAAAGTGATGGTATGGAGGGCACCCGTGGATATGGCTAGCCATGGATTGTGAAAGAATTGGTGGAAAGGAATAAACTTTATTTTCTATTTGGGAACCGCCTATGATGTATGTAGCATGGAAGATATTGGAAATTCTTATTCGTTTTCGTTGACAGGAAAAGCATGCCTCCCAAAATATTTTTTATCTCTTTAATTTCAGCTTTGAGCTCTGGCACATTTGACAAATCTCTGCTTCCCTCTGCGAAGGGCCTATCTATTTACATTTATGCAATTTTTATTTTTCTTGAGTCTCCATCTTCTCTTACAAAAGCACCAACTAGAGAACACTATTGTCATACTTGTGCATTGGTTGTAGCTAATATTTGAGTGTGTTTCATAAATGGATCAATGATTGAGCATAATGGGCTAGGGATAACTTTCTTTAGCGTTGATATTTTGAAAGACATGGTTGCTTGTTAGTATGCTTGAGTATCTATGTTTTCATGTCAAATTATAGACTATTGCTTTGAATCATATAAGTCCAATGTCCATGCTACAAAAAGAAAAAGAATATGTGATAAATATGTTAGGCAGCATTCCACATCAAAAATTCTGTTTTTATCATTTACCTACTCGAGGACGAGCAGGAATTAAGCTTGGGGATGCTGATACGTCTCCAACGTATCTATAATTTTTGATTGTTCCATGCTGTTATAATATCAATCTTGGATGTTTTTATAATCATTTACAGTAATTTTATATCATTTTTGGAGACTAACCTATTAACCTAGTGCCCAGTGCCAGTTGCTGTTTTCTGCCCTGTTTTTGTTTCACAGAAAATCAATACCAAACGAAGTCCAAATACAGTGAAACTTTTTGAAGATTTTTTCTTGGGCAAGAAGAATACTGGAAGCTTCGGGAGAGGGCCAGAAGAAGAAGAGGTGGGCCACGAGGCACCAGGGCGCGCCCCAGGGGGGTGGCGCGCCCTGGTACCTCATGGGCCCACCCCAGCTCCGTTTGACCTAATTCCAGCACTATAAATTCAGGAAAAATTAGAAACCCTCATGGGAGTCCACGAAATACTTTTTACGCCGCCACAAGCCTCTGTTCCAGAGAGATCCCATCTGGGGTCCTTCTCCGGTAATCTGCCGGAGGGGGAATCGATCACGGAGGGGCTCTACATCAACCTTGCTGCTTCTCCGATGATGCGTGAGTAGTTTACCACAGACCTTCGGGTCCATAGGCAGTAGCTAGATGGCTTCTTCTCTCTTTTTGATGTTCAATACAATGTTCTCCTTGATGTTCTTGGAGATCTATTTGATGTAATCTTTCTTTGCGGTGTGTTTGTTGGGATCCGATGAATTGTGAGTTTATGATCAGATTATCCATGAATATTATTTGAGTCTTCTCTGATCTCTTTTATGCATGATTATTATAGCCTCGTATTTCTTCTCCGATCTATTAATTTGGTTTGGCCAACTAAGTTGATTTATCTTGCCATGGGAAGAGGTGCTTTGTAGTGGGTTCGATCTTGCGGTGCTCAATCCCAGTGACAGAAAGGGACATGACACGTATGTATCGTTGCTACTAAGGGTAAAAAGATGGGATCTATTCATTGGGTTTATTAATTCGTGAGTTTGTCTTGTCTACATCATGTCATCGTTCTTAAAGCATTACTCCGTTCTTATGGACTTAATACACTAGATGCATGCTGGATAGCCCATCGATGTGTGGAGTAATAGTAGTAGATGCAGGCAGGAGTCGGTCTACTAATCTTGGACGTGATGCCTATATACATGATCATTGCCTTGGATATCGTCATGATTATTTGCTTTTCTATCAATTGCCCAACAGTAATTTGTCTACCCACCGTATGCTATTTTCTCGAGAGAAGCCTCTAGTGAAATCTATGGCCCCCGGGTCTACCAAAATCATATTACTAAAACCCTAAAAATATTGCTGTCATTTTCTTTTATTTATTTTATTTAGTATTTTTGCTGCAATCTATCAATCTATCTAATACAATTTAATCTTGCAATCTTACCGCCAAGGGATTGACAACCCCTTGTTTGCGTTGGGTGCAAGGATTTGTTGTTTGTGTCCAGGTACTGCTTACTAGGTGTTGTGTGATTCTCCTACTGGTTCGATAACCTTGGTTTCATAATTGAGGGAAATACTTATCTCTACTGTGCTGCATCATCCCTTCCTCTTCGGGGAAATACCAACGCAAGCTACAAGTAGCAGCGCTCCAAAGTGCTTGTTACTGGCACATACATTACTAGTGGTTGGCGCCTACCCGCCACTGATGACATGTTACCAGCGGTGGGACGTCAGGCTATTTGCGCCCGCCATCGCTAGCCTGTTCTACAGTAGTGGGGGTACCGCATGTCCACACATGGGAAATGAGTGCGCATGTTACCCTGTGGCCTCTTCCATTCCCACCCACCATGCACGGAGCAAAAGCAGGAGCGCAAGAGAACGTGCACACACAGGTGAAGCAAAAATTGCTCCAGCAAGTGCCCCCACACCAACGCGGTCCACAAGTCACCCGTCGACTAATTTGATGCACAAGTGAGAGAGTTAGCAAGGTCAAGGATTGAGAAACACCCACACAGTAAAACCGTACTTCGCCAGCTAGATCCACGACCCATAAAGAATGCGCCCATCGGGATTCTGGCGAGGCGGGTGCTTCACCATCCTTTATGAAAGGATCGATATGGTTGACTAGAGGGGGGGTGAATAGGCAACTACCAATTTTTAGCTTTTCTTAACAAATTAGGGTTAGCAACAAAATAGGTTGTCTAGATATGCAACTAGGTGAGCAACCTATATGATGCTAACAATCACAACACAAGCAAGCAAGCAAGATACAATACAAGTAAAGCATGCACAAAGTAAAGGTAAGAAGTAACCACAAGTGGAGCCGGTGAAGACGAGGATGTGTTTCCGAAGTTCCTTCCCTTTGAGAGGAAGTACGTCTCCGTTGGAGCGGTGTGGAGGCACAATGCTCCCCAAGAAGCCACTAAGGCCACCGTATTCTCCTCACGCCCTCACACAATGCGAGATGCCGTGATTCCACTAGTGGTGCCCTTGAAGGCGGCGACCGAACCTTTACAAACAAGGTTGGGGCAATCTCCACAACTTAATTGGAGGCTCCCAACACCACCACGGAGCTTCACCACAATGGAATGTGGCTCCGAGGCGACCTCAACCGTCTAGGGTGCTCAAACACCCAAGAGTAACAAGATCCGCAAGGGATTAGTGGGGGGAATCAAATTTCTCTTGGTGGAAGTGTAGATCGGGGCCTTCTCAACCAATCCCTAAAGAATCAACAAGTTTGATCGGCTAGGGAGAGAGATCGGGCAAGAATGAGCTTTTGGAGTAACAATGGAGCTTGGGGGAAGAGGTCAACCTTGGGAAGAAGAAGACCCCCCCTTTATATAGGGAGACAAAAATCCAACCATTTTCTGCCCTGAGCCCGCAGCCAAGCGGTACTACCGCTCCTAGGAGCGGTACTACCGCTTAGGCGGTACAACCTCGCACTAGCCTGAAACACACTAAGTGTACCACGGTAGTGCCGCCGGAGCGGTACTACCGCTGCCCCTGGCGGTACTACCGCTTAGGGGGTTTAGACCAGGAGAGGCAGCAGTAGTAGAGGCAGCCAGGGCGGCAGTACCGTACGAAGCGGTACTACCGTCCTAGTACCGCACTACTACCGCTTAAGGGAAAATGGAAACAGAGGCATGCACTGAGGAAACCCCTCAAGCGGTAGTGGCGGCGGTAGTAAGGGCGGTAGTACCGCCAGAGAGGTACTACCGTGCTACTACCGTGAATGGCAAACTGGCAACAGAGAGTTGCACGCTCGGGGAAACCCCAAGCGGTAGTGCCACGGAAGTGCCCAGCGGTACTACCGCTTGCATAAGCGGTACTACCGTGGGCACCAGCGGTACTACCGCTTGCAAGCCTCTGAAACTCCACAGAAAACATAGGAAAGGCTCCAGAGAAGGGAAAGGAGGCTGTGGGTGCATATGGGGCTGTGTACGTGTTGATTCCACCCATACCTTTCCAACGCGGACCCCCTCTTAATAGTACGGGTTTCCTACGACTCAAATCCACCAAAAAAGAAGTCGTCGGAAAAATAACCGTCTTCACTCTTTACCATCGAGGGGAGATAAACCGTCTCGTGCCTATCAATGTAATCTCTGAAAAGGTCAATGCACACGATTAGTCCGCAAAGCGCATTGTCATCAATCATCGAAACTACTGGGGTAAAATATGCCCTAACAATCTCCCCCTTTTCGTTGGATTGATGACAACACGGGATTTGCACAAAGGAGATAAGAGATAAGAATGCAAACCAACTATCTACAAAATATAGACAGGTTCCCCCTAGATGTGTGCACTACTTGAGTATGCCATTGGAATGCAAAGTGCACACACTAGGATCAACACTCCCCCTATATTTTATAAATAGGGCAACACTTGCGACAACATAATATACAATGCTAAGCATGATTGCAATACGAACAATGAGTCATAAACTCACACATAACGAGACATAATTAAGATAACTAGAGTAGCATATGTCTTACACCATATGAAAGAGTCTCACACCAAACCAAAGCAAACGAAGATAAAGGAGTTCACAAGCAAGAAATCGAAGCAAATAAAGGCAAGCTTGTGACTCAGCAACACCCTGCAGAAAACAAATGCAAACCCCGGTCCTAGACTCTCTCACCCTTTGGCATCGAGACACCAAAAGGGCAAAGAGTGACACTACGCGCCGACAGGTGGTAGCACTAGTCTCCTCCCATGGACTCGTCGGAGTCCTCAGCATCGGACTCCTCATCAGACGTCTCCTCCGAGTCTTCGGGATCCTCAGACTCCTCTCTTCGTGCTCCTGCTCCGGAGCGGGTGCCGATGCGCCGGTGATGGAATCATCTGAGTCAGTCCAGCGGGAGTGAGATGAAATCCAATTGTCTTCAGGAGTGATAACTGTCTCAGAACCGCTCTCAACAGCAATATCAAGTTTCCTCATGATGGCCTTCCTCTGCTGACGTGCCTTCTTGGCATCCACATGTGCCAAGTACATCTTGTGCTGAACATCCGTCTGAAGACAAAACAGCTTCTTCACCTTGTTCTTGAGCTTGGCAGCCCAACCAGACGAACCAGACGAGTGCACGGGGTTGGGCACATAGTCAGAATCCTCCACATCCTCCTCAGAAGCAAGTGGCACGCTCACAGCACGACGGGTGGGAGCCCAGAGCTCCTTCTGGCGCAAGTTGATCGTCTCATGAGAAGTCAGAGGCCCGGTTTCAAGCTGCTCCCCAGGGAACATGGCAGTCCAAGTGTTCACAATGAGTCTGAAAATGAAAGGAGCATAGATCGGCACGTGATCACCATATGTTGCATTCACAAGCTCCTTCCACATGACATGAGAGACGTCCAAAACAGCCCCCGTGCCCTTCTCAGAGTGGCACAACAATAGCATATCCACCAAGTGTTCGTGCACCATGTCCAAGTTGCCAACTCGAGGAAAGAGAGTGTGTCGGAAAATGCGATGCATAATATCAAAGAATGGTTTCAGCTCCTTCTTGGATCCCTTATCTGTCGGAGTGATGGTCATGTGGGGAAGCAGATTGTCCTTGTGAGAAGGTCCACCCTCATGGTGAGGGCGCAGACCAAGGGGCTTCTTCAGCCCCTCATCGGGATATCCCAGAAGACCCATGAACTCACCCCAAGTGGCACGAAGCTGTCTACCGTGAGTCATCCAAATCATAGTCCTGTCCTCACTTGTCCCAAACCACACGGTTGCAAAGAACTGTGCAACCAACTCTGCATCAAAGTCATAGTTGAAGGTCATGATGGGCACAATGTTGAACTGCACACAAAGGTCAAGAGCTTCTCCAAAGTATGCACGGTCCTTCTCCATATGCTCAATGTTGATAGACTTGGTCTTGACAAACAGATTTTTCTTGGCCTTGATCCTGTCAAAATACACCAAAGATTGATCCTTGGTCCAGAAGGGACGGCTCACAAGAGATGCGTCTTGAGGACGACAGTAGGGGTTCCTCTCGCGGTACTGCCAATACTCATTTTGCTTCATCTCAGCTGCAGTCTTGACAGGAGACTTCTTTTTGCGAGCAACTGACTTGGCACTAGACTTGCCCTTGTTTCTGGCTGACTGACGACGAGCTGGTGGTGGTGTCGGGGCAGCCACTTCTTCTTCCTCTTCTTCAGAATAGACAGGCCTGGCGTAATGGGTGCGCCCACGTTTGGATGGAGGATTCGCATTCTTGCGACGAGCCTTGGAGCTACTACCACCTGAACCAGACACAACACAGCGAGAAAGAACATGAATAAAACCTATGCATAAGCCAAGAAGAAACAAAACTGAGAAATGAACTGTTAGTGGATAATTCTGGAATTGGGGACCTCGAGCGGTAGTACTGCGGACCTGGGGCGGTAGTACCGCCCGAGCGGTAGTACCGCTTAACTGGAGCGGTAGTACCGCTCTGGGAACTGACGCACGACCTTTCCCAGATCCGGTAGTACCGGAGATCACAAATTCAAAAAATATACCACTAAAACTTCAATCCTCCTATCTAGCAGTCAACCAACATCCTACTCAAGCCCTGATTTAGCCAAAAATCGAGAAACCAACATGCATTACCCTAGAAACCTAGATTCAAAGGAGAGAACCGTAGGAATAACGAAAGGGGGCAATACCGGGTTCCATGGCGAGAGGAGATGGTGGGGATGGACTCCATCGGACGGAAACGTGGAGGACGGCACGGAATCGGCCAGCCGGAGCGGCGGCCGGGGCAGTTCTTCGTCGCCTGTGAGAGAGAGAGGCGTGGGGAGGAAAAGTGAATGGGTATGGGGGAGTTAGAACTCCCCCTGCCCGACACTTAACCCCACTGCATCCCTCTAAGCGGTAGTACCGCTAGGAGTAGCGGTAGTACCGCCCCGGTACTACTGCCGGGCAGGAGGCCCTGTAGTACCGCTCAAGCGGTAGTACCGGTGGCAGGAGCGGTAGTACCGCTTAAAGCGGTAGTACCGTTCCTAGCCAGCGGTAGTATCGCGTCCATGAGACAGAACAACCCAGATCAATGAGGAGAAAAGATGGCTTATGCAGAAATTAGAGGTTTGAGAGAGGAAAGGCTTGGGTTGGAGACTCGAAAACACCGCAAATGGGAAGGGATATTCCATGGTCAAAGGCAACCAAAAACAAGAGCACACATGGAGAGATCCAACACAGGAAAGCCTAGAACGAGAAAGCACAACTCAAACCAAATGAACAAAACCTCTCAAAGAGAGGGCGGTGACCGAAGTCACCTATGTTTGAGTCAATTGGTATGGCACCGCGAAGATTTTAACCTTGGGCCCATGACCAAAACTCATCTTTGAAGCACATGAACCATCAAAAATGGCTAAAGTGAAAGACTTGATCAATTTATGCATAATGGGGGGAGGGAGAGTTCATTGAGAGAACAACACTCCCCCTATGTCCATGCCTACATCTAGAACAAGACAATCATGATGAATGTGGTGGGGTGTGACGAGATTCAAGACACGTTGCTTGAATCAATGATATTTAGCTCATGCCTTAACTCGCGAAATCTTGCTTCATCCAATGGCTTCGTGAAAATATCCGCTAGTTGCTCTTGAGTTCCAACATGAATAATATCAATCTCTCCACGCTTGACATGATCCCGGATGAAATGATGACGAATCTCAATATGCTTCGTCTTGCTATGTTGCACCGGGTTGTAGGAGATCTTGATTGCACTTTCATTGTCACAGAAAAGAGGCACTTTGTCACAAGTGACACCGTAATCCTTTAACGTTTGCCTCATCCATAGCAATTGAGCACAACAACTTGCAGCGGCCACATACTCGGCCTCGGTGGTGGAGAGAGACACACAATTTTGCTTCTTCGAAGACCAACTCACCAAAGAGCGACCAAGGAATTGGCACCCTCTGGAAGTTGACTTCCTATCCACACGGTCTCCCACCCAATCTGAGTCTGAATATCCCATGAGATCAAAGCTTGCTCCTTTGGGGTACCATAAGCCAAAGTTTGGGGTATGAGCCAAATATCGAAAGATTCGCTTGACCGCCACCAAGTGACTTTCCTTAGGCGCAGCTTGAAACCGTGCACACATTCCCACACTCAACATGATATCTGGCCTAGATGCACAAAGGTAAAGCAAGGACCCAATCATGGAACGGTATACCTTTTGATCCACCGCTTTACCATTGGGATCGATGTCAAGTTGGCACTTGGTAGGCATTGGAGTCTTGGCCGGCTTGACATCTACTAGCTTGAATCTCTTGAGCATGTCTTGGGTATATTTGGCTTGGTTGATGAAGGTTCCTTCTCTTCTTTGCTTGACTTCGAACCCAAGAAAGAACTTCAACTCTCCCATCATAGACATCTCAAACTTCTCGGTCATGAGTGCGGCAAACTCATCATTGAAAGCTTTGTTAGGAGAACCAAAGATAATATCATCAACATATAGTTGGCATATGAACAAATCCCCTTTAACCCTCTTAGTAAAAAGAGTGGGATCGATTTTCCCAATTTCAAACCCACGGTCTTGCAACAACTCGGTAAGGTGCTCATACCACGCACGTGGGGCTTGTTTAAGGCCATAGAGTGCCTTATCGAGCTTGTATACATGATTGGGGAACTTGGGATCCTCGAACCCCGGGGGTTGTTTGACATATACCAACTCATTAAGAGCACCATTTAGAAATGCACTCTTCACATCCATTTGTTGCAACTTAAAATCATGATGAGAAGCATATGCAAGTAACATACGAATAGATTCAAGATGAGCAACGGGAGCAAAGGTTTCACCATAGTCGATACCCTCGACTTGGGAGTAGCCTTGTGCCACCAATCTTGCCTTGTTTCGAGTGACAACACCGTTCGTATCTTGCTTGTTCTTGAAGATCCATTTGGTTCCAATGACATTATGATTCTCCGTTGGCCTTGGCACCAATGTCCACACTTTGTTGCACTCGAAGTTGTTGAGTTCATCATGCATGGCTTCAAGCCAATCCGTGTCCTCGAGTGCTTCATGTACCTTTTGGGGTTCAACACAAGAAACAAACGCGTGATGCTCACAAAAGTTTGTTAATTGACTACGAGTGGTTACCCCTCTTTTCAAGCTTCCATAAACATTCTCCAAGACATGTTGTTGATGCTTGAGTTTAGAAGCAATCTTGGCGGCACGACGCTCCAGTCGCTCCTCCGAAGTCACTTGAGGAGGATCATCTTGAACATCTTGAGCGTCATCTTGAGCTTGCTCTTGATCATGAGCTTGCCCTTGATCTTGAGCTTGCTCGGTGTCGTGATCTTGATCTTGGGCATCAGTTGGTGCATCACCATCATCTTGAGGTTTATCTTGCCCTTGATCTTGATCACTTGGTTGAGGGCCTTCGGTTTGTTCTTCGGAAGCGTGTGGGTCAATGGTTGGTGATGGCTCCACTTGCGTAGAGCATTGTCCTTCTCCTTCGGCCACAAGGGGTTCCTCAATGGGGATTATTTGACCAATCCCCATTCTTCTTATGGCTTGGGGAGAAATTTCATCACCTACATCACAAAGACCACTTTGCTCCACTTGGGAGCCATTATTTTCATCAAACTCTATGTTACACGTTTCCTCAATAAGTCCGTTGGACTTGTTGAGGACACGGTAAGCATGAGAGTTTGTAGCATAACCAACAAATATGCCCTCTTGAGCTCTAGATTCGAATTTAGAAACACGAGTGCCTTTCTTGAGAATGAAACACTTATATCCAAACACCCGAAAGTATTTGAGGTTGGGCTTGTTACCGGTAAGTATCTCATATGGAGTCTTGTTCAAGCCTTTGCGGAGGTAGAGTCGATTAGATGCATGACATGCGGTGTTGATGGCCTCGGCCCAAAAGTTATACGGAGACTTGAATTCCGCCATCATGGTCCTTGCCGCGTCCATCAACGTCCGGTTCTTCCTCTCCGCTACACCATTTTGTTGAGGGGTATATGGTGCGGCGTATTGATGCTTGATCCCCTCATCACTAAGAAACTCATCCAAGGTGTAGTTCTTGAACTCGGTACCGTTGTCACTTCTAATCATCAAAATCTTTGCCTCATGTTGACGTTGAGCTTCATTGGCAAAGTCGATGACGGTTTGTTGGGTCTCACTCTTCCTCTTGAAGAAATATACCCAAGTGTATCTCGAATAGTCATCCACAATCACCAAGCAATACTTTCTTCCCCCAAGACTATCAAAGGATGGAGGTCCAAAGAGATCCATGTGAAGGAGCTCCAAGGGCCTCTTCGTGTAGATGATAGTCGTGGGTCGGTGAGTTGTCTCATGTAGCTTTCCTTCGATACAAGCACTGCAAGCACGATCTTTGGCAAAACTCACATTTGTTAGTCCACGAACATGGTCCCCCTTGAGGAGACTTTGCAAAGATCTCATATTGACATGGGCTAGTCGGCGATGCCAAAGCCACCCCACATCAACTTTAGCCATTAGGCAAGTCGCGGTCTTAGTGGGTCGCTCCGAGAAGTTAACCACATAGAGACCGTTCTCGACATGCCCAACAAAAGCTACTTTAAGAGTCTTGCTCCACAAAAGGGCCACGGTATCAAGGTCAAAGAATGTGGCAAAGCCCATAAATGCAAGTTGACGAACGGAAAGTAAATTGAATGCAAGGGTCTCAACAAGCATGACTTTCTCGATTGATAAATCATGAGAAATCACAACCTTGCCAAGACCCAATACCTTAGATGTTGAGGCATCACCGAATTGAACATGGGTGGGCATAGATGAGCTTGGTTGCACGTCCACCACCAAATGCTTGCTCCCGGTCATATGATTTGTTGCTCAACTATCAAGCAACCATAATCCTCCACCGGAAGCAAACTCCTACAAGAGATCAATGCTTGGTTTTAGGTACCCATTTTTGAATGGGTCCTTTGATGTTAGTAACAAGGGTCTTAGGAACCCAAATAGACCATTCAATGTACTCATAATAAGAACCAACAAATTTGGCATAAACATGCCCATCACTAGCACGGCATAAAACATAAGAAGGGTTAAAGTCGCTGGCTTTGTTCGATGAAGTGGGATTGTCCTTCTTGACATTTCCACCCGCCACCTTGTTCTTCTTCTCCTTATGAGCACCCTCTCCCTTCTTGACAAATACCTCTTTGAGAGGGAGAGGTTTCTTTATCTTGTTGTTGTTCTTCTTCTTTGACTTGGGCACAAACCCAAGTCCCTCCTTTGCCACAACTTCCTTTTGATTGCTCAAAAGTTCGTTGAGATTCTTCTCGCCTTGTATGCAAGTCACAAGGCCTTTCTCGATTTGCTCTTTCAACTTGGCATTCTCCTCCACAAGATGCTCATGCTCACAACAAGGGTTAGTAGCATTGGCATTATCAATTAAAACAAAAGGAGGACAAGTGGCTATTTCCTTAGTGAGCTTCGCTTGGAGTTGATCATGAGACTCCTTGAGAGTAGCATGTGCACCTTTCAAGGCCTTGTGAGCCTTGTCAAGTAGCTCAAACTCCTCTTTGAGTCTAGCATGGCCAACCCCAAGTTCGGCATTCTCGGATTTAAGCACACGAGCAAGAACTTGAGCATGATCATGATCTTTCTTTAGTTGAGCAAGGTCAACGTTTTGCGACTCCTCAAGAGCCGAACGAAGACCTCGCTCTTCCTCAAGAGCGATGGAAAGATCCGCAATTTCATCGGCATAGTCACGACTATGGCCTTCCAAGTTAGTGATGTTCTCCTCGTGAGACTCAATGATATCATTGGCCTCACCAAGTTGTTCCAAGAGAGCAACAAAGTGCTTCTTGGTCTCACCTTTGAGCTTACTCAAGAACTTATCAAACTCATTCTCATCCACCTCCACCTCCTCTTGATCATCCACACAATCCAACAATGAAGGATTAGGAGAGATGGAAACTTTGATGTTGGAGGTTGAGGTTACCTTGTTGACGCCTCTTGCCATTAGGCACTTGGGGATGATGTTCTCGTTGGGGGCGTCGAAGAGAGACACCGAGGTTGGAGAAGAGGTGGCAATGGCCACGGTGGCCGTTGCTAACACTTCATCACTTGTATCATCATCATCATCGGAGTTGTACTCTTCTTGCACCACCAAGCCCTTTGGAGGCACCTTCTTGTTGAAATTGTTCTCGTTGGGGAAGGATTTGGCCTTGTCTTTGCGGATGAGCTTGCCACCATTGTCCTCCCTCTTCTCATACGGACAATCCACCACAAAGTGACTCACATTGCCACAATTGTAGCAAGTCCTTACTCATTGCTTGCCCTTTGAGTTGTTCTTGGAGGAGTTGGGCCTTGAGTTTCTCTTGTTGCCCCAAAATTGCCTTGACGCAAGAGCCATGTGCTCGTGGTAAGCATATTTTGTGTCTTCGGGGCAACTCTCTTCTTCCTCCTCTTCTTCTTCCGGAATACCCTTGGCCTTCAAAGCAAGGTTGGGTGAGCCTTTCTTTGACCGGACACGAGCTAGAGCATTGTCGGCGGTCTTGTTCATGATGTTCATGGCAATAAACTCATCCAACACTTCACTTGAAGACAAAGTGTGGAAATCCGGTCTTTGACGGATCACGGAGGACATTGCCTTATTGAATGGCATGATGGCCTTGAGAAACTTGCGCTTGATCCAATTATCATCCGTATCCTTGCTCCCATGATCTTGAAGAGCGACCGCAAGAGTTGTCAATCTCCGGTAGAGATCCTGAGGATCCTCATCTTCATTCATCACAAACTCATCGGCCTCATCAAGCACCACTTCAAAGTTGGACCGTTGAATGCTTGAGCTCCCCTTGTATAAAGATATAATTGTAGGGGAACGCAGCAGAAAACAAAAATTTTCCGACCTACGCACCAGCCCAGGACCACTATGGAGACTGCATACAAGGTTTGATCATTTCGTTACCGACTCGTAGCGCAGCGGAAGTAGAGTCGATGACGAACGGCGGTGCAGATCCCCGCAGCTAGGATTTTACAACCTCCCAACCGCGAGGATGTATACCCTCATCTGCCCCGCGGACAGCCCTCCGGGAGGCAGTCGCACAGTCCCCCGGACGGTGTCGCGGACAGCCCTTCGGGAGGACCTCCGAAACTCGGACTGTCACTCGGACAGCCCTTCGGGAGGACCTCCAAAACTCGGACGGTCACACGGACAGCCCTTCGGGAGGCACTCTCGAACTAAGACCGAAACTACGATCTCTCTACAGAGTTGCACACATACGGTGTCATCTATCCGGCAGGGCTTCGCCGTCCAGAACTAGTTCCTGCCGGAACCCAGACAGCCTTTCGGCTCTACGAAACTATTTCGTGGGAGGGAGAGAAGAAAGGCAGATCATGCATGCCATGTGTGTGAGAGTTGGAGTGAGGATGGAGAGCTCCTCTCCACCTCCTTATATAGTGGAGGAAGGGGTGAGGGGGGGCTGAAATTTCAGCCCACAAAACAAGCACCCACCAAACAAGGAAACATGTTCCCACCAAACATGGAGAAAACATGTTCCCTTGTCCATGGTGTTCCCCCATGGGGCCCCACCTTCCTCCCAACACTCTCCACCATTTGTGGGGGCTGCCTCCCACCATGGGGGGGCCCCCCAACACTTTGTCCAGCCACAAGGGGGCTGTCCCCTAAAGGGGGCGCCCCCAAAAACAGCCCCCACGATCCGTGGGATCTTGTCCCCTCTCGCTGGGACAAGATGTTTTCCGAAACTATTTCTTCTGAAAAATTCCGGAAGGTCCCAGAACATTTCCGGCACCCTCTAAAATTATCTGGACGCGCTCCGGAACATTTCCGGTATAGTGGTTTAATTTAAAACCATCTTCGTTTACCCGGTAAACAATTCCGGCAGCTCCGAAAACCTTTTTCGGTTTTTTCTCCGGAAAAATTCCAGAAATTACCAGACCAATCTGGCAACCTCCAAAACTTTCCCGGTGCTTGCCGAAACCTTTTTGGATCAATGGTTTTATCCGAAACAACTTTTCGGTTTTACCGAAACTTTTCCGGTGTTCTCTCCGGAACTTTTCCATTGTCTCCGAAACTTTTCCAGTGACTTTCTCTCGGACTCCTTGTCTAGTATTCAGCAGATAGATGACCCTTAAGCGTGTGACCCTATAGGTTCGGTGAAGCATAGACATGACCCGGAACCCCTTCCGATCAATGATCAACATCGGAGCCGTGAACACCCATATTGACCCCTATACCCACACGAATGAATATTCGAGTGAACCTCCAGTTGCCGTGTGCTATTCCTGTTGCTTCGCGATATGTTACAATTACCCGAGGTGAGAAACATCGGCATCCTCGTGGATCAACACTTGTCCACAATGCCAGTTACCTCGTTGCCGGTATTGTTCTCTTTTCTCGTTCCCGTGTTCCGGCATCCCTGTGATCAAATCACCCTGTGTCTGGCCAGACGATGATGGATACCGTAACACCGAGAGGGCCCAGAGATATCTCTCCATCGTCGGAGGAGCAAATCCCAATCTTGAGCTATCAAGTTACTTGACATACCTTTCCATGAACCCGTAAGCCGCCGTAATAGCCACCCATTTACGGATGACGTTTAACAAACCCCAAAGTTCATGAAGCAAGCATGAAGAAACTCGATACTCTCATGGTCTAAGGAATTATGCAAACATTAACTTGCTGTGTTATTAACCATTAACTTATGACGAATGTATCTCATAGCATAACATCAATCGGGTCGATTCAACACAAGTGTTCTACCAACAATTGTGCCCTCAAAATTGCCGGCATAGCCATGCCCATGATCAGGAAAACAGGATCATCATGCAATACTTGAGCCAGTCATAGAGGCTTGACTAGGAATACATTTTACCGTTTATTATCCCACACGTGCATATGAGTCTTCCTCCGAGCCTCGTGGTTATTGCAGACTCAAGAACCACAGCAGTTATAGCATGGAACATAAACCTAATTATGAACAGGGAGATAATCAATAACATTTATTATTGCCTCTAGGGCATATCTCCTACAGACTCCCACTTGCACTAGAGTCAATAATCTAGTCAATGCTAATGCACTTTACACCTATGGCATACTGGTGTAAAATATGCTTCGCATGTGGTATAGCCTGATGTCCAACGGATCTGACGACTTCAGCTCCGTGTGTAACTTTGCATATCCTCGCGTTTTCACGCTTTCACAAAATTCATATTTTGTGTGGACTTGGCTTTGCATATGTGTGAATCATTGGTCGAAACCTGATTCCTCAGACTGAGCTATGGAGCAACTATCTGCAATAGTGTCCCATAGACCAAATCCATCTTGGAACCATACTAAGTTCATGAATGAACTATATGATTCAACAACTTCTTTGTCGCTTCTTAAGCGTCAACATACTTAGCCTTTGTTATAGAATTCGCCACAGTATCTTGTTTGGAACAATTTCCAACTACCGTGCCACTATGTTGTGTAATACACAAAACCCTTAATTTAAATCGAAAATCGCATGGAGCATTGATGAAGACTGTATCGATGTAATTACTTACAACGAGCACTTCATAATCTCTGCTTGCGAGAAAACATGTCATCAGTACTACTCTAGTACCTAATGACATCTTTCACTGTTGTCCCATGATCAGTACTTTTGATCACTTTGGTATCTATACTCGCAACAACTTTGGAGTATTGGACATATCTGGTTGTTTTACATACCATGGAATACATGATTAATCCAAACACAAGAGTGTGTGGAATCACCATCATGTATTTTTGCTCATCAGTGTTTTGGGACACCGAGTCTCGCAAAACTCTTTCCATGTGACTTCGGCAAGAATCACTCCTTGGCGTTTTAAATGCTAAAAGGTTTTAGCATCTTGTCAATATGTATTCATTTCTTAGCCCCATTAGGTAAATCTATCTCCATAGATCATCATGCCTAATATTGAGGCTATTTAGCCTAAGCACTTCATCGAAAAACTATTTTCAAATGAAGTCCTAATTCGTGTCAAGAAATTTACTTCCAATTAACAATGTGTCAAGCACACAACGTTTTTAGAAATATTATTATGCTCCCACTTACTTTCTTGAATCACAAGCATCTTCGATACCCATTTGATGAAGTCAAACCCCTTTGACCATTCCATCAAAGACGAAGATTCCAACTCCACTTTGCTCTCTTCTGTCCATCACTGGAACTCTGAAGTTTGCATACTTACTAGCATCCTCTGGATCGACAAATTACTTTGGACTGTATCACATACAAGTCCTAGGTTTCATTTCCATGAGATGGAAATCCTTTTGACATCCATGTTTCATATCTCATGATTGAAATATGTATTAATTGCTAGTTCAACCCGAACCGACATTAAGCATCGCTACGGTGAATCAACCTCATCGTAGTCAACTCCTTGAACTTGTTATTTCAACAAGTCGAGCTATATGGATAAAACATTTTTATCCGTATCAGTTTTTAGTTCCATAAATATTCGTTAGACTCTAAGTCTTCTGAAAGGTGTATCAAGATTTTAATCTCGAATCACTTATATGGAAACTATCTCGGATTGTATTGGCATTTAGCCAATTCCGGAGTCAGGGCCCATCAACGCTTCCTTGTGTATTGTAGGTATACTGTTGTCTAACAACAATATCTCGTTTGCGCACCTGATAGGTTTGCACGAGCTCTGCCTACGTGGTTCAGCTGCAAGTTCGACCGAAGTCCATACATTTTATTGTAGAGACTTCCGTATCAGTCGCAGTAGGAAACTCCGGAATCACTTCCAAGGTTTCTTTCCTTTGGTCTGATGACGAAGATACTGGTTATCTCGTCGAGTTTGCACTGTCCTCCTACTCACCTTTTGTAAGAACTATTCTCTTTAAAAGCATACCGTTTTGCGGCAAAACCCTTTGCCTCGGTATAGTGGTGGGGAAATACCCAATGACTTGGGATAACCTTACAAAGTAGCACTTGTCTGATTTGGAATAGGTTTGTAACCTTTTACACAAGCCCCATATTCCAAATGTTAAGAAAAGATATAACATGGTTGGGCGTACCACACCATGGCGTCATTTCAACAGACCTGATGGAGCTCTTTTCAGTGTAAAAGCCGCAGTCTCTAAAGCATCACTCTATAAAAGGGATAATGGCAAATTTATTTATGTCATCTTTGATCTTACCATGTCATAAATGGTTCGATTACATCTTCACGGACTTTCCACTTGCAGTGGTGTTCCGGGAGGTGCAAGTTATGAAACCCCTTTCATAACTCATCAGACATTCGCTAAACTTGTAACTCAAATATTCCTTTCTGCAATCGAATTGTAGAAACATAATTTTCTTGTTACAACAACTTCTACTTCATTTTTGAAAACCTTATGAATGAATTCAAAAGATCCAGACTTACGTCTCAACAAGTAAATATCCACATATCTACTTGAGTCATTTCTGAAGATAGATAAATCCACTACTTGTAACAACATTTATTGGACTACACACATCATAATGTATGATTACCAATATGTTCTTTGCTCGTTCCTTATGGCCTGTGAACGGTATTTCAGTCACTTCACTTTTCAGAGGAAAGTTGCAAGTGTCAGATGATTCAAAATCAAATGACTTCAAAATCCATCATAATGGAATTTTCCATGCGGGTTTCTCCAATGTGACCAAATGCAGTGCCACACTTGTGTGGTATTCTTTTAGTCTTGCGACATTTAGCGTCAGTGTTATGGATGTATCATATTACCATCAATATTCATAGCATACATCCCATCCTGTATGGAAGCATGGCCCTTCATGTTTTTCATAACACCGAACATCAAAAGTTCTCTTATGAATAACCTTCTTGCAAAATACCTTATGCAAAGGGCTAGAGTGTATGAAACTCTAAATGAATTATGAAAGTAAATACAGAGGCAATGTATTAATATCAATATTCATAACATACGTCTCATTCATAATGAAAGTATGGCCCTTATGTTATTCATAACACCGAACATCAAAAGTTCTCTTATGAACAACCTTCTTGCAAGATACCTTATGCAAAGGGCTAGAGTGTGAAACTCTAAAATGAATTATGAAAGCAAATACATAGGGAATACACCGATGGAAGGCATCGTAACTTTTACTATGTTCCCTATGTGTATCTTAACCTCATTCCTGGCTAGTCTCTCAGGCCATAGTAGTTCTTACATCGAGTTGCAACAGAATGCAATCGAGCGGGTATCTTTGTGATTAACTCACAATACCCAAGAATTAGTGATTAACATGTTTAACCATAATTCCCAAGAACTATATCTTTGACCAGCCTTCTATACATCAAAAAAAAACCTGTATGACATTCATACATGAGCTGGATATTCCAGTCTTCTATCCTTTTGCCATTATACTTCTAACAGTTTAACTTTTAGTAATTCTCCTACTCTCAGAAGAAGCACCAAACTTAAGAGTGGTGTTAGCCCCGGACTTCCTAGGCGTGAAAGTTTCACTAACACCCTTCGGACACTTCCTTTCTCTTTAAGTTGTTGTTTTATTCACCATCATCATATGACAGGCGTTCTTCTGGATCCCTCTCTTATCAGTCTAATGCATAGTAAACTCCTTTAATAACAGTTCGCAAACAAACATTGCTTTGGATATCTCATATCTTTTAGCCTTTGTCTGTCTCTGAAAATGATTTTCAGATTCCATGAATATCACATAACTATCCAAACTTTCGAAGTTCGGGTCTCATGGAAGCAAACATATTGCACTTTGACTGAAAAGGAATTCTAGCTTTTGGATCGAAGGACGAGAGTCACATGATCCATAGCATTAGCGGGAGAATACCGAAAGCATGCGATAGGACAAAGTCCTTCTCGGCACTCTTGAGGATAATCCTCACATTACGTTACCAACCGTAAAGTTTTAACCAGATATTTAACAGCTATTCAATTTTAATAGAGAAGGTGGAAATGCGAGCCATTATTCTACAACTATTATGCAAATCACACTTAGACAGTGTTCAAAATTAATTGCACTGAGAATTAAAAGAATTCAATTCTACAGTGCGCTCCCACTCAAAACAATATCTCTCATAATTGATTGTGAGCGATTCAAGATCCAAATTACAATTCAATGCCAAGGATGTATCCATCTCAAGTGACGAGAATTGCAATCGGTAGGCCAACTTGCCAATCACATCTCTATGTGACTCTTGTTCATCTTTCGATGCGTGTGTTCCGAGCTCATGACTTTCATGCCTGAACGTCAAGACAACCAAGTGATCTCGCTGCGAGGTCTCAACTCACCCGCCTCACACATCCCTAATCGTTCGTACCCATGTATCCATGTGATACCCCGAAAAGTTAGGTGCCGTGACGGTGCTACACTTGGGAGAACACTAACTACTTGATATTTTTGTGAGAGATCACCCTAATAAAGCGACTACCGCGCAATCAAGAAGGGTGCATCATAAGGGATAAACATCTCAGGCAATTCATAATAGCATGATATGGTATAGCCCTTTCTGACGGAGAAGTCTAGTATTTCTTCGTCTTCGGCATTCGCGTCGGTGTTCACCTTCGCGAAGATTGCCACCACCTTGTCGATGCACCAGATAATATTGCTATCTCTATAGCTAATAAAATAAGTGCATTACATAAGGTTGACACACAGGTCATTAAAGTGCAATCATATGGCTCCAGCCATCATGCCGAATCATGACACGCAGGTCATGTTAATCAATTTACATCATATAGTCATCTCATACATAATCAAATTATTATAAACACTGCTATACCACATCACATGCACATGCAAACCATCCTGCAAAACCAAGTTAGACGCCTCTAATCAGTTCATGCAAAAATTTATTTTTACGTGGCTTCTAAGGTTTCGAAACAAACCGAAGCTACCAACGTCCATCATCAAGCATGATAATCCAAGTCGCTAGATTAACATTCCAGGGTGTATGAAACACGAGATAATAAAATCTCGAGCCCCATACTAAACTTCGTCATACGCGTGACCCCCGTGCAGATCACATCTGCATTGCCCTTTCGTCTGCAAAATTTCATCTTTCTTTTTAACTACGGTGGAATTCAATGAACTGTTAGCACTTCGTTGATCAATCAGGATCGCGGATTGCCAGAACATTGAAACTCCACCATACTGTTATCAAGATCAGAAATATGCAAATTCGAGGGAAGCAACAAGAACATCGGGTAACAGACTTCATCTGCTACCCGCACAAATAATTTTCAGCAATAGATCTCATCTACTACCTAATTATATTGTGCAACACCCATACATCTCTATGTATTCTAGATCGCAACCTGCATCTAAGCATAGCCTGGCTCTTGATGCCACTGTAGGGGAACGCAGCACAAACTCATCGGCCTCATCAAGCACCACTTCAAAGTTGGACCGTTGAATGCTTGAGCTCCCCTTGTATAAAGATATAATTGTAGGGGAACGCAGCAGAAAACAAAAATTTTCCGACCTACGCACCAGCCCAGGACCACTATGGAGACTGCATACAAGGTTTGATCATTTCGTTACCGACTCGTAGCGCAGCGGAAGTAGAGTCGATGACGAACGGCGGTGCAGATCCCCGCAGCTAGGATTTTACAACCTCCCAACCGCGAGGATGTATACCCTCATCTGCCCCGCGGACAGCCCTCCGGGAGGCGGTCGCACAGTCCCCCGGACGGTGTCGCGGACAGCCCTTCGGGAGGACCTCCGAAACTCGGACTGTCACTCGGACAGCCCTTCGGGAGGACCTCCAAAACTCGGACGGTCACACGGACAGCCCTTCGGGAGGCACTCTCGAACTAAGACCGAAACTACGATCTCTCTACAGAGTTGCACACATACGGTGTCATCTATCCGGAAGGGCTTCGCCGTCCAGAACTAGTTCCTGCCGGAACCCAGACAGCCTTTCGGCTCTACGAAACTATTTCGTGGGAGGGAGAGAAGAAAGGCAGATCATGCATGCCATGTGTGTGAGAGTTGGAGTGAGGATGGAGAGCTCCTCTCCACCTCCTTATATAGTGGTGGAAGGGGTGAGGGGGGGGGGCTGAAATTTCAGCCCACAAAACAAGCACCCACCAAGCAAGGAAACATGTTCCCACCAAACATGGAGAAAACATGTTCCCTTGTCCATGGTGTTCCCCCATGGGGCCCCACCTTCCTCCCAACACTCTCCACCATTTGTGGGGGCTGCCCCCCCACCATGGCCCCCCCCCAACACTTTGTCCAGCCACAAGGGGGCTGTCCCCTAAAGGGGGCGCCCCCAAAAACAGCCCAAAAACAGCCCCCACGATCCGCGGGATCTTGTCCCCTCTCGCTGGGACAAGATGTTTTCCGAAACTATTTCTTCTGAAAAATTCCGGAAGGTCCCAGAACATTTCCGGCACCCTCTAAAATTATCTGGACGCGCTCCGGAACATTTCCGGTATGGTGGTTTAATTTAAAACCATCTTCGTTTACCCGGTAAACAATTCCGGCAGCTCCGAAAACCTTTTTCGGTTTTTTCTCCGGAAAAATTCCAGAAATTACCAGACCAATCTGGCAACCTCCAAAACTTTCCCGGTGCTTGCCGAAACCTTTTTGGATCAATGGTTTTATCCGAAACAACTTTTTGGTTTTACCGAAACTTTTCCGGTGTTCTCTCCTGAACTTTTCCGTTGTCTCTGAAACTTTTCCAGTGACTTTCTCTCGGACTCCTTGTCTAGTATTCAGCAGATAGATGACCCTTAAGCGTGTGACCCTATAGGTTCGGTGAAGCATAGACATGACCCGGAACCCCTTCCGATCAATGATCAACATCGGAGCCGTGGACACCCATATTGACCCCTATACCCACACGAATGAATATTCGAGTGAACCTCCAGTTGCCGTGTGCTATTCCTGTTGCTTCGCGATATGTTACAATTACCCGAGGTGAGAAACATCGGCATCCTTGTGGATCAACACTTGTCCACAATGCCAGTTACCTCGTTGCCGGTATTGTTCTCTTTTCTCGTTCCCGTGTTCCGGCATCCCTGTGATCAAATCACCCTGTGTCTGGCCAGACGATGATGGATACCGTAACACCGAGAGGGCCCAGAGATATCTCTCCATCGTCGGAGGAGCAAATCCCAATCTTGAGCTATCAAGTTACTTGACATACCTTTCCATGAACCCGTAAGCCGCCGTAATAGCCACCCATTTACGGATGACGTTTAACAAACCCCAAAGTTCATGAAGCAAGCATGAAGAAACTCGATACTCTCATGATCTAAGGAATTATGCAAACATTAACTTGATGTGTTATTAACCATAAACTTATGACGAATGTATCTCATAGCATAACATCAATCGGGTCGATTCAACACAAGTGTTCTACCAACAATTGTGCCCTCAAAATTGCCGGCATAGCCATGCCCATGATCAGGAAAACAGGATCATCATGCAATACTTGAGCCAGTCATAGAGGCTTGACTAGGAATACATTTTACCGTTTATTATCCCACACGTGCATATGAGTCTTCCTCCGAGCCTCGTGGTTATTGCAGACTCGAGAACCACAGCAGTTATAGCATGGAACATAAACCTAATTATGAACAGGGAGATAATCAATAACATTTATTATTGCCTCTAGGGCATATCTCCTACAATAATGTGTTCCCAACAATCCTTTGCACGGGAGAAGGGGCGCAAGTGAGCTAGATCTTCGGGAGGCACTGCGGATTGGAGGATGAACAATGCAGAGTGATTGTATTGATTGTCCGCCTCTTCTCTTGGGGTGAGGTTGCTTGGGTCATGTGGGTAGAAGCCTTGCTCGATGATTCTCCAAAGATTTGTTGAGCTGTGATTCAAATGAGACTTGATACGAAAAACCCAATTAGCAAAATCAGCCTTCACAAGTTTAGGAGGAGGACCAAGGTTGTTAATATGCGGTGTAGGGACCGGTCCTCCATAGACCGGGGGAGGGGGAACAGAGGCGAAGGTTCCCGTCCCATTCTTACCATGAGGGGAAGATGTTTGAGTGTGTTTAGCCGCTTCCTTGCCGGAATTGGCCTCCGACGCCGATGCGGTGGGATTAACCACAAGCAACGGATCGGGAGTGGACTTCAACCCCTCAAGGAGTTCTTTAAGCATGGACTTGACCTCGGCCGTCATAGACGTCTTAAGTGAAGCCATAGCTTCATTTAAGACGTCTCGGGTGACCGTGTTCAACTCCACGGCCTCGGGCACTTCCTCATCCCGATCCCCGTCGTCAACCATACTCTTCGGGTGGTGAAACCCTTAATAAAGAGACGAGGCTCTGATACCAATTGAAAGGATCGATATGGTTGACTAGAGGGGGGGTGAATAGGCAACTACCAATTTTTAGCTTTTCTTAACAAATTAGGGTTAGCAACAAAATAGGTTGTCTAGATATGCAACTAGGTTAGCAACCTATATGATGCTAACAATCACAACACAAGCAAGCAAGCAAGATACAATACAAGTAAATCATGCACAAAGTAAAGGTAAGAAGTAACCACAAGTGGAGTCGGTGAAGACGAGGATGTGTTTCCGAAGTTCCTTCCCTTTGAGAGGAAGTACGTCTCCGTTGGAGCGGTGTGGAGGCACAATGCTCCCCAAGAAGCCACTAAGGCCACCGTATTCTCCTCACGCCCTCACACAATGCGAGATGCCGTGATTCCACTAGTGGTGCCCTTGAAGGCGGCGACCGAACCTTTACAAACAAGGTTGGGGCAATCTCCACAACTTAATTGGAGGCTCCCAACACCACCACGGAGCTTCACCACAATGGAATGTGGCTCCGAGGCGACCTCAACCGTCTAGGGTGCTCAAACACCCAAGAGTAACAAGATCCGCAAGGGATTAGTGGGGGGAATCAAATTTCTCTTGGTGGAAGTGTAGATCGGGGCCTTCTCAACCAATCCCTAAAGAATCAACAAGTTTGATCGGCTAGGGAGAGAGATCGGGCAAGAATGAGCTTTTGGAGTAACAATGGAGCTTGGGGGAAGAGGTCAACCTTGGGAAGAAGAAGACCCCCCCTTTATATAGGGAGACAAAAATCCAACCGTTTTCTGCCCTGAGCCCGCAGCCAAGCGGTACTACCGCTCCTAGGAGCGGTACTACCGCTTAGGCGGTACAACCTCGCACTAGCCTGAAACACACTAAGTGTACCACGGTAGTGCCGCCGGAGCGGTACTACCGCTGCCCCTGGCGGTACTACCGCTTAGGGGGTTTAGACCAGGAGAGGCAGCAGTAGTAGAGGCAGCCAGGGCGGCAGTACCGTACGAAGCGGTACTACCGTCCTAGTACCGCACTACTACCGCTTAAGGGAAAATGGAAACAGAGGCGTGCACTGAGGAAACCCCTCAAGCGGTAGTGGCGGCGGTAGTAAGGGCGGTAGTACCGCCAGAGAGGTACTACCGTGCTACTACCGTGAATGGCAAACTGGCAACAGAGAGTTGCACGCTCGGGGAAACCCCAAGCGGTAGTGCCACGGAAGTGCCCAGCGGTACTACCGCTTGCATAAGCGGTACTACCATGGGCACCAGCGGTACTACCACTTGCAAGCCTCTGAAACTCCACAGAAAACATAGGAAAGGCTCCAGAGAAGGGAAAGGAGGCTGTGGGTGCATATGGGGCTGTGTACGTGTTGATTCCACCCATACCTTTCCAACGCGGACCCCCTCTTAATAGTACGGGTTTCCTACGACTCAAATCCACCAAAAAAGAAGTCGTCGGAAAAATAACCGTCTTCACTCTTTACCATCGAGGGGAGATAAACCGTCTCGTTCCTATCAATGTAATCTCTGAAAAGGTCAATGCACTCTATTAGTCCGCAAAGCGCATTGTCATCAATCATCGAAACTACAGGGGTAAAATATGCCCTAACACTTTAGTAACTTTATGTTCATTGTGATTGGTTGTGCCCGTAGATGTGTCATTCCCCCCATCCAGGTGACACTAAAAACACGCACCAAAAGAACCCCATCTATCTATACATGTTGTCGGGGGGATGACCCCCGGGTAGGCAACGGAGCCCGAATCCCTTTCGGAAAATCATCAGAGCAAGACAAGTCCCTCTGGCCGGCTGGCCAGGCACGCCGGCTTCCCAGCGTGAGCCGGCTCGGCATGGCAACCCGGCCTGGCCAGCTAGCCCATACCGGCTGGCCGCGAGGCGGCAAAGCCTTAGCGACGAAGCAAGCGGTGCTACAGCGCTCCTCCCTTTACCCTGACAGAGCAGGTGAGGCTGCAGCTTTCCTTGCGCCCCCGCCCGTGGCGGGCGGTGTCAGTGAGGCGCGGTCCTGTAGAAACGGCGGCGCCGACCTCCCTCTGACGATGGACAGGACGCGCCACAGTGCCTCGAACCCAGACTGACGAGACAAGACCCGTCACGATGCCCACGCCAGGCAGGTGCGGCGCACCTGGCGACCCGGCACCCGGCGACCCGGCATCCCGGCATCTGGCAACCCGGCGACCCAGCGACCCGGCGACCCGGCCACCGAATCCTGGTCAATGACACCAGGGGGCCGCGCCTCTGGTACGTTACCATTGTAACCCTGGGGGTCGGCCTATAAGACCCCCAGGGAGGCCTCCGTGCAGGGGGATCGGGTTTTAGTGGCTGAGAGTTCAAGTTAGTACGGTAAGATCAGTTCTCACCCCAGCTAGCTCTCTCCGGATCACGAACACTCGCACGGGAGAGGCAGAACGGTGGCTTAGCCCCTTCTCCCTCCTCCGTCTAGACAGCTCCAGGAGCGACTCTGTAACCTCTGTGCTTATCAGCTCACACGGCAGGAGTAGGGGTGTTACCTCTCCAGAGGGCCCCGAACCTGGGTACGTCTTGTGTCCCGCACTCGCTCGTGCCAACCTCGCCTCCGGAACCCACCGGCGTCCTATCGTAGCCCCACCTCATAAGCCATCTCATGGCATCTGTCGTGAATCACGCACCCCCTGCGAGAATACCACGACAGTTGGCGCCCACCGTGGGGCTCGCTGCTACTGGAATCGCGGTCCGGGCGGGACCTTCTTCGCCACCACCGCGACGCCGGCCGCCCGTCGCAGCTCCTGCGTTGCTCCGTACGCGCCCGGCCTCGTTGCCCTCGCGCACGCCGCTCCGCCCTCTGCCGTCTCCCTGGTCGTGGTTCCGGCCTCGTCGCTCGCACCCGGCTAGCTAGCTAGCAGGGTCAATCGATCCAACTGTCGTGCGAGCTAGCTAGCTAGCTAGCTTAGCTCGTGTGCCCGCCACACTAGCGTCTTCCTCCGCTCGCCGGCTCCGCGCGGCCCGCCCGCGCGCGCGCCAGCTCCGCCCGGACGCCGTCCCGTCCACGGCCCCCCGCGTCGTCCTCAGCCCGCCGGCTCCGCGGCAGCCGCGCCCGCTCCACCACTGGGGCCGGCTGCGCGCCCGCTCGCCCCTGCATCCGGCTAGCCGGCTTCGCCGCGCGACCCTCCAGCGAGCTCCGCAGCCGCACCGCCTGGCGCCGCCCCATGCCGGCCTCCAGGCCGGCCTCGCGCCGCCTCGGTCGGCAGTTTCGCCTCCCGCCAGCGCGCCCGGGCCTCCGCGCATCCCCTCCGGCTCGCCGCCCGCAGCCGGATGCGGCCGGGCCCCGCCTCCTCGGCCGTCTCCGCACGGTCGCGCGACGGCCCCGCCTCGCCGCATCGCGCTGCTCCCCGCCGGCCTTCCGCCTCCAGCCGCCCGCGCCGGCCTCCGCCGGGTCGCCGCCCGAGCCGGCCCCTGCCACGCCTGCCCGCCGGCTGCGCCCCGCGCACTCCCCCGCTGCTCAGGATTCGAGGCCGGCTTGGAAAAGATTAAAAGAAAAGTCCGGCTGCCCAGCCGGCTAAAAGTCCTCGTCCCCGGCGCCGGCACCCCCGCCGTTCGCGCCGGCGACGCCCTCCTCCGTCTTCGCCCCGTGTCGGGGTCCCGGCCGTCCTCGACCTCGCCTCCCGCGCGCGGCCTCCTCGCCTGGCCGCCTCCGCCTCGCGCCGCATCCAGCCTCGCGTCGGCTCCTCGGCGCCGCCCCGAACATGGCCGGGTCCGGCTCCCTCCGCCTCCTGTCGCCCGCTGTGCCGGCTGCGGCTCCCCGCCGCCTCCCGCGCGCCCGCGCCGGCTGCCCCGCCCGGAGCCCGTCTCGCTCGCCCCGCCCTCGCGCCGGCTGTGGTCCCATCCCGGCCCGGCCGCCTGCCTGCCGCCCGCGCCGATTGTGGCCCCGTCCCGGCCCGGCCGCCTACTGGCTCGCGCGCGGGAGTTCCCCCTGCCGCCTCCCGCTCCCCAACTGTCGTGGCCGGCTGCCCACGCAGAGCAGATAAAAGAAAAGTCAAGGGGCCGGCTGCCAAAAAAAAAAAGGTGTGGCCGGCTGAATATAAAAAAGAAGAACAAAAGACGTCCGGCTGGCCCGTCTGCCTACTTCGCCACTCAGACGGCTAGCCGTGCCCCGCCTCGGCCGGCTCCGTCGCCGCCTCGCCCGGCCGGCTCCGCTCTGCCTGTCCGGTTCGGCTCAGGCCGACTGGGGCGCCCCTCGACCGCCCGGAGGCTCGGGCCGTCTGCCGACGGACACCTCCGCCCCGTCTACATGAAAACCAATGTGAGCTCCCCATTCGCATACCTTCGTATCGTTACACAGCGCACAAGACGGATAACCCCGAGCGACCCTCGGGGGCCACCTCCGCTCTTTTCCAGTTGCGTTGCTGTTCGCCCCGGCGCCAGCTAGCCTTGGCCCGGAGGCTTGCCGTTTGGCCCCATTCGTCCTTCCCCGCAGACGGCTTAGTAGTGTGCGCGGTACCGAAGGCCCACTCTTCGTCTCAGCCACAGACCGGCTCCCGGCTGTCCGGCTAGCAAGAGCAAAAGCTGTAGGTCACCCCACGCGAAAAACGTCCGGGGGAGGAAATGGCTTGGGCGACCCGGTCGTTTTCTTTTTGAGTATCTGCTCGGTCAAATCTGCTCCCAGAGTCCGAGTACTGTACGCTCTACTCCGCGGCCCACTCTTCGCCTCAGTTACAGACCGGCTCCCAGCTGTCCGGCTGGCAAGAGCAAAAGCCAAAGAACGGAGGGGACACGAAAAAGACTGAAGGGGGCTCGGACGAAACCGAGTCGGCACCCTCTGCATAAAACTTGTGCTGCCAAAGCTAAATATTTGATATATCTGCACTGACTAACTTTGTCTTTTGCATAACCATTTCCGTGGGGAACCCTCCCTCCTCGCCCGGAGGCTCGGAGGCTACACCCAGTGGGTGTGCCGGCGTGCCCCGCTGGGAAAACGCCACGCCGGTTCGGCTCAGTCGCCGCCTCGCCCGGTTCGGCTCAGTCGCCGCCTCGCCCGGCCGGCTCCGTCGCCGCCTCGCCGGCTCCGGCCTCGCCCGCGCCCGCGCCCTCGCGCTCCTCGCTGGCTCCATCGCCGCCTCGCCCGGCCGGCTCCGTCGCCGCCTCGCCGGCTCCGGCCTCGCCCGCGCCCGCGCCCTCGCGCTCCTCGCCGGCTCCTTCGCCGCCTCGCCCGGCCGGCTCCGTCGCCGCCTCGCCGGCTCCGGCCTCGCCCGCGCCCGCGCCCTCGCGCTCCTCGCCGGCTCCGTTCGCCGCCTCGCCCGGCCGGCATCCTCGACGCCACCGTCTGCTCCAACGACGGCATATACCCTCCGCACGACTCTTCGAGTCGCCCGGAGGCTCGGAGGCTACACCCAGTGGGTGCGCTAGCGCGCCCCCACTGGAAGCAAGCCGCGCCGGCTGCCGCCCGCAGCCGGCTGTCATCAACGACATCTGCCACGACAACTGCAAATACCCTCCGCACGACTCTTCGAGTCGCCCGGAGGCTCGGAGGCTACTGTCGGGGGGATGACCCCCGGGTAGGCCCAAGACGGCGAAACGACACTTGCTGAAATCTGGCACTGTTCACCCTGGCCGGGTTCCAATGGCCGGGTTCCCATGGCCGGGTTCCCCTGGCCGGGTTCCCATGGCCGGGTCGAGCCATCCGGGTCGAGCCCGTCCGGGTGGAGCCATCCGGGTGGAGCCCGTCCGGCTGGAATCCGGCGAAGTCAACCACGACGTCCCGTCGGACTGCGCGGACAAGACGGCCACGCACTGTAGATTTAGCGGCTGGCACTGTACATTTAGCGGCTGTCCCCCCAATAGTGTAGATGTGGGCCACCCTTGTCCCCTGGGCTCCCCTTTATAAGGAGCACCAGGGGAGGACACACAGACAGACACGCACGGCCACCAGGCCGGCTCTCTCTCGTGCTCTCATAGGAGAAGAGGAGAGCTCAGTGCCTCCTTCTTCCTCCTCCAAACAGCTCCAGGAGCACCTCTGTACAGATATACTCCACATATACATCAAACATGCAGCAGTAGGGGTGTTACCTCCCACAGAGGGCCCCGAACCTGGGTAAACCACCGTGTACAGTTGCCCAAACCCGTCCCGGATCTCCACCGCAGCCTTGCCCTCACCTCAAGCCATCCCATGGCATCTGCCGTGACGCGGTACCCCCCGCGAGAATACCACGACAGTTACTGTCGGGGGGATGACCCCCGGGTAGGCCCAAGACGGCGAAACGACACTTGCTGAAATCTGGCACTGTTCACCCTGGCACTGTTCACCCTGGCCGGGTTCCCATGGCCGGGTCGAGCCATCCGGGTCGAGCCCGTCCGGGTGGAGCCGTCCGGGTGGAGCCCGTCCGGCTGGAATCCGGCGAAGTCAACCACGACGTCCCGTCGGACTGCGCGGACAAGACGGCCACGCACTGTAGATTTAGTGGCTGGCACTGTACATTTAGCGGCTGTCCCCCCAATAGTGTAGATGTGGGCCACCCTTGTCCCCTGGTGCTCCTTAGGGCTCCCCTTTATAAGGAGCACCAGGGGAGGACACACAGACAGACACGCACGGCCACCAGGCCGGCTCTCTCTCGTGCTCTCACAGGAGAAGAGGAGAGCTCAGTGCCTCCTTCTTCCTCCTCCAAACAGCTCCAGGAGCACCTCTGTACAGATATACTCCACATATACATCAAACATGCAGGAGTAGGGGTCTTACCTCCCACAGAGGGCCCCTAACCTGGGTAAACCACCGTGTACAGTTGCCCAAACCCGTCCCGGATCTCCACCGCAGCCTTGCCCTCACCTCAAGCCATCCCATGGCATCTGCCGTGACGTGGCACCCCCCGCGAGAATACCACGACAGTTGGCGCCCACCGTGGGGCTGCTCGCGGCGTCGACCGGAGTCAAGTTCCGGACGAGGCCCTTCACCAGCTCCGGCGAGCGCATCGTGCACGGTTTGGTCCGTGCGCCCCGCACGGCCAAACCGGCCGGCTGCAGCGCCGCGCTGGGCGCGGACGTCGCCGGCCCCGTAGGCTGCTTCATCGTCCCCTTCGGCGCGCTGCGCGTCTTCATCGCGCTCGTCCCCGACGTGTTTCCCAGCGAAGTGTGCAACTGCGCCGACTCACCTGTCCCCGTTAGCCGCGCCATCCCCGACGACGTCGCTGCTCTCTGCGTTCACGCGGAGGTGCTCACCATCGGCCCTAGTTCCGGCTCCCCGCGCGCCAAGGAGAAGGCTGCCGCGGCCGCCGCCTTGGCTGCGGCTCCGCCTCGCCGGACTGACCCGCTCCACGACACGATCCGGAGTCTGCAAGCCCCCATCACGCCTGACGCCGACGCGGCTGCTGCGGCGGCCCAGCTCAACGAGGGCCGCCAGCACCTGCTGCTCGAGGCCACGGAGCTTGCGGCAACCCGGCGCCGGCTGGAGTCCGCCCAGCAAGAATTCGACAGCGCGCATGGCCTCACTCCGCCTGCCGTCGAGCCCAGCCGGGTCGCGGAGGTGCGGATCCGCGGGGGCGCACTCGGCCGTGCGCTAGGCGCAGGCCGACCCGTCTACGACACCCCCGTCAAGAACATGCGCGCGGCGCAGGCCGCGATTGCCGATCTCGAGTTTCTGGAGGGCGAGGAGCTGCTGCAGCAGCAGCAGCGCATCCGCGACCTCATCACCGCGGCGAACGAGCAGCAGCAGCGCTTCGACCCGGCCCAGCCATCCGGCTCCGCCTCAAGAGGAACCGGGGACCCGGAGAGGGCTCTCCGGGATGCGCGGCAGACGTCTTCGCACGCCACTAGCGCAAGCCGCTCTGGCCGGCACCGGTCCGGCCGGAGCCGGCACAATCGCGCCCCCACCGCTGGAGACGGCAACGCTGGCGAAACGGCCGGTGACGGCCGGGTTCAGCAGCCGGAGCCTCCCATGCGGCCGGCTCGGCGGCCCGAGCCAGCCCCAGAAGCTCCTGCTCCCCGCGGTCCCGCGGCCGACCGAGTCGGTCCCCGCGTTCCCGTGGCTGACCGGCTCGGCCCCCGCGAGCCCTACGACGAAAGCGACGCCCGTCACCGCATCGACTGGCTGGCGCGCTCCACGGCCCTGGAGGAGGAAAGCTCTGTTGGCCCGGCGTGCTTCGGCCCCCGCATTCGCGAAGAACCCTTCCCCATAGGCTTCTCGCTGCCCCGCGACTCGCCAAAATACACCGGCGCCACCAAGCCGGAGGACTGGCTAACCGACTACACCACAGCTGTCGGCATAGCCGGCGGCAACCGGCGTGTGGCCGTCCGTTATGTCCCCCTCATGCTGCTCGGTTCGGCCCGGACGTGGCTTAACAGCCTCCAAGCCGGCAGTGTGAACTCCTGGCTAGATTTCGAAGACGCGTTCGTTCGCAACTTCACCAGAACCTACACGCGACCCGGCAAGCCTCGCCAGCTCTCCATGTGCGTCCAGAAGCCGGGCGAGCCACTGCGTGACTTCCTCACACGGTGGACGGAGCTTCGCAACTCCTGCGAAGGGGTCCACGAGGTCCAGGCCATCCAATACTTCATCGACGGATGCCTAGACGGCACTCTGGTCAAACGCCGGCTGGTGTGCGACGAGCCGGAGACCCTGGCGGAGCTCATGGCCGTGGCGGACAAGTACGCTACGGCCGACTCCACGATGGATGTGAAGATCACGATCGGCGCGGACGGCAAGCTTCTCCCGGCCCAGCCGGCTCCCCCCAAGCCGGCTGGCGACAACAGCCAGCGCCGGCAAGACGACAGCAACAACGGCAAGCGCCGCAGTGACCAGCCGGCGCCTCGCTACGACCGCCGGCAAGTCGCTGCCGTGGAGAGGGGGCAGCCGGCTGAGCAAGGCCCCAGCCAGCGCCCGCGCACCGGCAAGGCCGTCTGGCAGCCCAAGCTGACCTTCGAACAGATGCTCGACGCCCCCTGCAAAAACCACAGCGGCGCGAAGCCATCAACGCACACGCTCCGGCAGTGCAGCTTCACGCAGCGCCTCTTGAAGGGCAACCTTCCACCCCCGCCGCCTGGAGCCGGCTCGCAGCAGCCGCCGCTGCCGCCGCCTCCACCGCCACCCGGCGCCCTCGCCGACAACCCTTTCCCACGCAAAGACGCATCCTACGTCGTCTTCACCAGCGAGGGGGATGACAAGCACGCCAAGCGCAAGCACGTGGCCGAGGTGAACGCCGTCGTCCCTCCGGTTCCCCAGTACATGCACTGGTCCGACCGACCGGTGAGCTGGACCCGGGAGGATCACCCGGCCGTCATGCCCACGCCGGGCGGCTACGCCCTCATGCTTGACCCCACCTTCGTCTCCGAGGAGCGCACCTGCCGCTTTTCGCGGGTGCTGATCGACGGCGGCAGCAGCATCAACATCCTCTACCGCTATACGATGACCAAGCTCGGCATCGAGGCGCGACAGCTGGAGCCGACCCGGACAGTGTTCCACGGCATCGTGCCGAGACACTCCTGCTCCCCGATCGGCCGGCTCCGGATCGACGTCCTTTTCGGCTCCAGTAGCCATTTCCGCCGCGAGCCGATCTGGTTCGAGGTGGTCGACCTAGCCAGCCCCTACCACGCGCTGCTGGGTCGGCCCGCAATGGCCAAGTTCATGGCGGTCCCCCACTACGCCTACCTGAAGTTGAAGATGCCGGGTCCCAAGGGCCTCATCACCATCATCGGCGACTACAAGAAGTCCCTCGAGTGCGCCAAAGCCGGCTCCCAGCTGGCCGAGTCGCTGGTCATCGCCGAGGAGAGGCGCCAGCTCGACAGGATCGTGGCGCTGGTTAACGCGCAGTCAGCTGTGCCGGCTCCGCCCAAGCCGGCCGACGAAGCCTCCTTCAAGCCGGCCAAGGACACGAATCGGGTCCCGCTCGACCCGGCCGACCCCAGCTCCAGCAAGTACGTCGTCGTGGGTGCCGGCCTCGACAGCAAATAGGAAGGCGAGCTCGTCGATTTCCTCCGTGAGAATCTGGACATCTTCGCATGGTCTCCCAAAGACATGCCAGGTGTCCCGAGGGAATTCGCCGAGCACAAACTTCACGTCCACAAGGACGCCAAGCCCGTCCGGCAGCCGCTGCGCCGTTTCTCCGAGGAGAAGCGAAGAACCATCGGCGAAGAGATCGCCCGGCTGCTCAAAGCCGGGATCATCATGGAAGTATTCCACCCCGAATGGCTGGCCAACCCGGTCCTCATCCTGAAGAAAAACGGTACTTGGCGCATGTGTATCGACTACACCAGCCTGAACAAGGCATGCCCCAAGGACCCGTTCGCTCTGCCGCGGATCGACCAAGTCATCGACTCCACAGCCGGCTGCGAGCTCCTGTCCTTCCTGGACGCCTACTCCGGCTACTACCAGATAAGGCTGGACCCGGCCGACGCCCTCAAGACGTCCTTCATCACGCCCTTCGGGGCGTACTGCTACGTCACCATGTCGTTCGGGCTGAAGAATGCCGGCGCCACCTTCCAGCGCTGCATGCAGAAATGCCTGCTGCCCCAGCTCGGCAGAAATGTGCACGTCTACGTCGACGACATCGTGGTGAAGACCAAGCAGCACCTCACGCTCCTGGCCGACCTCAAGGAAACCTTCGCCAATCTGCGCCGGTTCCGGATCAAGCTCAACCCGGAGAAATGCGTTTTCGGCATGCCGGCTGGCCAGCTCCTCGGCTTCCTCGTCTCGGCGCCCGGCATCGAAGCCAACCCGAAGAAGATCAAGGCAATCGAGCGCATGCGCAAGCCGACCTGGCTACGCGACGTCCAGAAGTTCACCGGCTGCTTGGCCTCTCTCAGCCGGTTCGTCAGCCGGCTGGGAGAGAGGGCCCTGCCCCTGTATCAGCTGATGAAGAAGACGGCGGCGTTCGAGTGGAGCGACCAGGCGGACGAAGCTTTCCGCGACCTCAAGCGCATGCTGTCAACCGCGCCCGTCCTGGCCGCGCCGGCTGAGAAAGAGCCACTCCTGCTATACATCGCCGCCACCTCTCGCGCGGTCAGCACGGTGCTGGTCGTCGAGCGCCCGGAGGAGGGCAAGGTGCAGCCGGTCCAGCGTCCGGTGTACTACCTCAGCGAGGTGCTCTCCGCCTCCAAGCAGAATTATCCCCACTACCAGAAGATGTGCTACGGCGTGTACCTTGCCGCCAAGAAGCTGAGGCAGTACTTCCAAGAGCACGCCATTACCGTGGTGAGCACGGCCCCTATCGGCGAGATCGTGGGCTGCCGGCATGCCTCTGGCCGGGTGGCCAAGTGGGCCCTCGAGCTAGCCGACCACACAATCCTCTACGAGCCGCGCACCACCATCAAGTCCCAAGCGCTGGCCGACTTCCTCGTCGACTGGACCGAGACGCAATACCTGCCGCCGGCGCCGGAGTCGACTCACTGGCGCATGCACGTTGACGGCTCCAAGATGCGCAACGGCTTGGGAGCCGGCATCGTGCTGTCCTCCCCCAAGAACGACCGGCTGCGATACGTGCTCCAGATCCATTTCGCCGCCTCCAACAACGTCGCCGAGTACGAGGCTCTCGTGCACGGCCTCCGGCTGGCCAGGGAGATCGGCATTCGGCGCATCCTCTGCTACGTCGACTCGGACCTGGTGGTGCAGCAAGTTTCCGGCGATTGGGATGCCAAAGACGCCAACATGGCCAGCTACCGTTTCCTGGTCCAGCAACTCTCCGACGGGTTCGATGGTTGCGAGTTCCTCCACGTCCCATGCACCGACAACGAAGCAGCTGACGCCCTGGCCAAAGTAGGCTCCACCCGGCAGGCCATCCCGTCCGGCGTCTCCCTCGAGCACCTGCGGAGGCCGTCCATCAGGCCGTCTCCCGAGTCGGAGTCCATCTTCGTCCTGGACGACCCCAGCTCGGGGGTGATGGGGAACGTTGCATGGGAAACAAAAATTTTCCTACGCACACACAAGATCTATCCATGGTGATGAGCATCTACGAGAGGGAGAGTGAATCTACATACCCTTGTAGATCGCTAAGCGGAAGCGTTAAGAAACGCGGTTGATGTAGTCGAACGTCTCCGCGATCCAAATCGCAAGTCGTCCCTCGATCCGATCACGAACTAGTGCCGAACGGACGGCACCTCCGCGTTCAACACACGTACGGCTTGATGACGCCTTCACCTCCTCGATCCAGCGAGCGATGGTGAAGTAGTAGATGAGTTCCGGCAGCACGACGGCGTGGTGATGATGGTGAGGAACAATCTCTGCAGGGCTTCGCCAAGCACTACGGAGATTATGACGGGAGAACTAGAGGGTTAGGGTTGCCGACACACGGCTTGGGAAATCTTGATGTATCCCGTGTGCTAGCCCTGCCCCTCTATTTATATGTTGAGCCTTGGGGTCTAAACTTGGAGTAAAAGCCTCCTCCAGGTCGGTTTTGCCCGCACAAGGTCGGTTTGGCCCGCAGGGAAAGAGTCCAACTCGGATCCCTGCAGTAACGCGCACAAGCGGTAGTACCGCTCACGAGCGGTAGTACCGCTTGAGCGGTAGTACCGCTTCACACAAGCGGTAATACCGCTTATGCGGTAGTACCGCTTCACACAAGCGGTAGTACCGCTTACGCGGTAGTACTGCCTTACCAGCGGTAGTACCGCTTAAGGCAGCAGCAAAACTTCCTTTTGCACTTCCCAATACCTCGTGGGCTTTACCCCTTTGGCTCATATAAAGTGTTGCTGCACCCGAACACTTCGGTAAACATCCGGAACCCCTTCCGGTGAATTCCGGAACCCTTCCGGAGATCAAAACACTATTATCACATATATCAATCTTTACCTCCGGACTCTTCCGGAGATCCTCGTCATGTCCGGGATCTTATCCGGGACTCCGAACAACCTTCGGTCACCAACAAAATAACTCAACTATACTAATCGTCACCAAACGTTAAGTGTGTAGACCCTGCGGGTTCGAGAACTATGTAGACATGACCGAGACACCTCTACGATCAATAACCAATAGCGGGACCTGGATGCCCATATTGGCTCCTACATATTCTACGAAGATCTTTATCGGTCGAACCTCTATGTCAAGGATTCAGTTAATCCCGTATACTGTTCCCTTTGTTCTTCGGTATGTTACTTGCCCGAGATTCGATCGTCGGTATCTCTATACCTAGTTCAATCTCGTTACCGGCAAGTCTCTTTACTCGTTCCGTAATACAAGATCTCGTGGCTAACACTTTAGTCACATTGCTTGCAAGGCTCATTGTGATGTTGTATTACCGAGTGGGCCCTGAGATACCTCTCCGTCACACGGAGTAACAAATCCCAGTCTTGATCCATGCCAACCCAACAGACATCCTCGGAGATACCTGTAGAGCACCTTTATAGTCACCCAGTTACGTTGCGACGTTTGATACACACAAGGTATTCCTCCGATGTCAGGGAGTTGCATGATCTCATGGTCATAGGAACAGATACTTGACATGCAGAAAACAATAGCAATAAACTGACACGATCATATGCTACGTTTATAGTTTGGGTCTTGTCCATCACATCATTCTCCTAATGATGTGATCCCGTTATCAAATGACATCTCATGTCTATGGCTAGGAAACCTTAACCATCTTTGATCAACGAGCTAGTTAACTAGAGGCTTACTAGGGACACAGTGTTGTCTATGTACCCACACATGTATTTGAGTTTCCAATCAATAAAATTATAGCATGGATAATAAACGATTATCATGAACAAGGAAATATAATAATAACTAATTTATTATTGCCTCTAGGGCATATTTCCAACAGTCTCCCACTTGCACTAGAGTCAATAATCTAGTTCACATCACTATGTGATTTACATTGTAATGAATCGAACACCCATGCAGTTCTGGTGTTGTTCATGTTTAGCCCTTGGAAGAGGTTTAGTCATCGGATCTGCAACATTTAGATCCGTGTGTACTTTGCAAATATTTATGTCGTCCTCCTTGATGTAATCGCGGATGGAATTGAAACGTCGCTTTATGTGTCTGGTCCTCTTGTGAAATCTTGGTTCCTTGGCTAGAGCAATGGCACCAGTATTATCACAAAACAGAGTCATTGGGTTAAGCGCACTAGGCACTACTCCAAGATCTGTCATGAACTCCTTCATCCAGACACCTTCCTTCGCCGCCTCCGAGGCAGCGATGTACTCCGCTTCGCATGTAGAATCAGCTACCACGCTTTGCTTGGAACTGCACCAGCTAACCGCACCCCCATTAAGAATAAATACGTATCCGGTTTGTGACTTAGAGTCATCCGGATCAGTGTCAAAGCTTGCATCGACGTAACCCTTTACGACGAGCTCTTGATCACCTCCATAAACGAGAAACATGTCCTTAGTCCTTTTCAGGTACTTCAGGATATTCTTGACCGCCGTCCAGTGTTCCATTCGTGGATCACTTTGAAACCTTCCGACCATACTTATGGCAAGGCTGACATCGGGTCTTGTGCACAGCATTGCATACATGATAGAGCCTATGGCTGAAGCATAGGGGATGACACTCATCCTTTCTCTATCTTCTGCAGTCACTGGGCATTTAGTCTTACTCAACTTCACACCTTGCAATACAGGCAAGAACCCCTTCTTGGACTGATCCATTTTGAACTTCTTCAAAACTTTGTCAAGGTATGTGCCTTGTGAAAGTCCTATTAAGCGTCTCGATCTATCTCTATAGATCTTGATGCCTAATATGAAAGCAGCTTCTCCTAGGCCCTTCATTGAAAAACTCTTGTTCAAATATTCCTTCACGCCTTCGAACATTTCTATATTGTTTCCAATTAGCAATATGTCATCCACATATAATATTAGAAACGCTATAGAGCTCCCACTCACTTTCTTGTAAATACAAGCTTCTCCGTAAACTTGTATAAACTCGAACGCTTTGATCACCTCATCAAAGCGAAGATTCCAACTCCGAGATGCTTGCACCAGTCCATAAATGGATCGCTGGAGTTTGCAAACTTTGTCAGCATTCTCTGGATCGACAAAACCTTCTGGTTGCATCATATACAACTCTTCCTTAAGGAAACCGTTAAGGAACGCTGTTTTGACATCCATCTGCCAAATTTCATAATTGAAAAAGGCAGCTATTGCTAACATGATTCTGACGGACTTAAGCATCGCTACGGGTGAGAAGGTCTCATCGTAGTCAACTCCTTGAACTTGTGAAAAACCCTTTGCCACAAGTCGAGCTTTATAGACGGTGACATTACCGTCCGCGTCCGTCTTCCTCTTAAAGATCCATTTGTTCTGAATGGCCTTACGCCCTTCAGGTAATACTTCCGAAGTCCATACTTTGTTTTCATACATGGATCCCATCTCGGATTTCATGGCCTCTAACCATTTCTCGGAATCCGGGCCCATCATCGCTTCTCCATAGCTCGTAGGTTCATCGTTGTCCAACAACATGACCTCTAAGACAGGGTTGACGTACCACTCAGGAGCAGTACGCGTCCTTGTCGACCTACGAGGTTCGATAGCAACTTGATCCAAGGCTTCATGATCATCATCATTAACTTCCTCTTCAGCTGATGTAGGCTCTACAGAAACATCTTTCTGCGCTGCGCTACTTTCAGGTTGAAGTAAAGGTTCAACAACCTCATCAAGTTCTATCTTCCTCCCACTCAATTCTTTCGAGAGAAACTCTTTCTCAAGAAATGTTCCGTTTTTAGCGACAAACACTTTGCCTTCGGATCTGAGGTAGAAGGTATACCCAACTGTCTCTTTTGGGTATCCTATGAAGACGCATTTCTCCGCTTTGGGTTCCAGCTTTTCAGGCTGAAGCTTTTTGACATAAGCATCACATCCCCAAACTTTAAGAAACGACAGCTTTGGCTTCTTGCCAAACCAAAGTTCATATGGCGTCGTCTCAACGGATTTCGATGGTGCCCTATTTAAAGTGAATGCAGCTATCTCTAATGCATAACCCCAAAACGATAGTGGCAAATCAGCAAGAGACATCATAGATCGCACCATATCCAATAAGGTTCGATTACGACGTTCGGACACACCATTACGCTGTGGTGTTCCAGGCGGTGTCAGTTGTGAAACAATTCCACATTGTCTTAAGTGACTGCCAAACTCATAACTCAGATATTCTCCTCCTCGATCAGATCGTAGGAATTTAATCTTCTTGTTACGATGATTCTCAACTTCACTCTGAAATTGTTTGAACTTTTCAAATGTTTCAGACTTGTGTTTCATTAAGTAAATATACCCATATCTACTTAAGTCATCAGTGAAGGTGAGAAAGTAACGATAACCACCGCGCGCCTCAATACTCATCGGACCGCACACATCAGTATGTATGATTTCCAATAAGTTACTTGCCCGTTCCATTGTACCAGAGAACGGCGTTTTAGTCATCTTGCCCATGAGGCATGGCTCACATGTGTCAAGTGATTCAAAATCAAGTGACTCCAAAAGTCCATCAGCATGGAGCTTCCTCATGCGTTTTACGCCAATATGACCTAAACGGCAGTGCCACAAGAAAGTGGTATTATCATTATCAATTCTACATCTTTTGGCATCAATGTTATGAACATGTGTATCATTACTATCAAGATTCAATAAGAATAAACCCCTCACATTGGGTGCATGACCATAAAAGATATTACTCATATAAATAGAACAACCATTATTCTCTGATTTAAATGAGTAACCGTCTCGCAATAAACAAGATCCAGATATAATGTTCATGCTTAACGCAGGCACCAAATAACATTTATTCAGGTTCATAACTAATCCCGATGGTAATCAAAGAGCGAGCGTGCCGACGGCGATCACATCAACCTTGGAACCATTTCCCACGCGCATCGTCACTTCGTCCTTTGCCAGCCTCCGTCTATTCCGCAGTTCCTGTTTTGAGTTGCAAATATGAGCAACCGCACCGGTATCAAATACCCAGGCACTACAACGAGAGTTGGTAAGGTACACATCAATAACATGTATATCATATATACCTTGTTTGTTGTTGGCCGCCTTCTTGTCAGCCAAATACTTGGGGCAGTTCCGCTTCCAGTGTCCAGTTCCCTTGCAATGAAAACACACAGTTTCTGGTTTGGGTCCAGCCTTGGGTTTCTTCACGAGAGGAGCAACTGCTTTGCCACTCTTCTTGGAGTTACCCTTCTTACCCTTGCCATTTTTCTTGAAACTAGTGGTTTTATTGACCATCAACACTTGATGCTCCTTCTGAATTTCAGACTCAGCGGCTTTCAGCATCGCAAACAGCTCGGTGACTGACTTGTTCCTCCCATGCATGTTATAGTTCAACACGAAGCTCTTGTAGCTAGGTGACAATGATTGAAGAACTCTGTCAGTGATAGCCTCTGGCGGAAGGGGCATCCCCAATTCAGCCAGACGGGTGGAGTACCCAGACATTCTGAGCACGTGATCACTGATAGACCCGTTCTCCTCCATCTTGCAATCATAGAACTTATCGGAGATCTCATATCTCTCGATCCGGGCATTCTTCTGAAAGATAAACTTCAACTCCTGGAACATCTCATATGCTCCATGACGTTCAAAACGTCTTTGAAGTCCCGGTTCTAAGCCATACAATATTGCACATTGAACTATTGAGTAATCTTCAGAACGAGCCTGCCAGGCGTTCACAACGTCTAGAGACTCAACTGGAGCGGGTGGATCACCAAGCGGTGCATCAAGGACATAAGCCTTCTGGGAAGCCGTAGGGATAATCCTTAGATTACGGGCCCAGTCCACAAAGTTACTTCCATCATCTTTCAACTTAGCTTTCTCTAGGAACGCATTAAAATTCAGGGGTGCTACTGCGCGAGACATGATCTACAACATAAATATAGCAAAGACAACTTAGACTATTGTTCTAGATAATGAGTTTAGTTAATCATATTACTTAAAAACTCCCACTCAAATAGACATCCCTCCGGTCATTCGAGTGTAACATGATCCAAATCCACCAACTCAACTCCGATCATCACGTGAGTTGAGGTGGTTTCAATGGTGAACATCTTTATGTTGATCATATCTACTATATGACTCATGTTCGACCTTTCGGTCTCTAGTGTTCCGAGGCCATGTCTGTACATGCTAGGCTCATCAAGTTTAACCCGAGTGTTCCGCACGTGCAACATGGCTTACACCCGTTGTATGTGAACGTAGAGTCTATCACACCCGATCATCACGGCGTGTCTCGAAACGACGAACTTTCGCAACGGTGCACACTCGGGGAGAACACAATTTTATCTTGAAATTTAAGTGAGGGATCACCTTATAATGCTACCGTCGTCCTAAGCAAAATAAGATGCATAAAAGGATTAACATCACATGCAAATCATAAGTGACATGATATGGCCATGAACTTGTGCTTTTGATCTCCATCTCCAAAGCACCGGCATGATCTCCATCGTCACCGGCATGACACCATGATCTCCATCAACGTGTCGCCATGAGGTTGTCGCGCCGACTGTTGCTTCCACGACTATTGCTAACTCATAGCGATAAAGTAAAGCAAAACGGCGAAAAATAATTAAAGACAACTCTATGGCTCCTGCCAGTTGCCGTACTCATCGACATGCAAGTCGTGATATTCTATACAACACATGATCATCTCATACATCACATATATCTCATCATGTAATTGGCCATATCACATCACAACATACCCTGCAAAAACAAGTTAGACGTCCTCTAATTGTTGTTGCAAATTTTACGTGGCTGCTACGGGTTTGCAAGAACCGTTCTTACCTACGCAAAACCACAACGTGGTGTAGTGATTGCTTTTTGATCTTCTAAAAGAACCCTCTTCATTGAAATCGATTCAACTAAAGTGAGAGAGACAGACACCTGCTAGCCATCTTTATGCAACGAAGTTACATGTCAGTTGAAGGAACCGGTCTCTCGTAAGCGTACGAGTAATGTTGGTCCGGGCCGCTTCATCTCACAATACCGCCGAATCAAATATCAACTAGTAACGGCAAGCAATATGTATACACCCACGCCCACAACTCGTTTGTGTTCTACTCGAGATCTCATCTACGCATAGACCTAGCTCAGATGCCACTGATGGGGAACGTTGCATGGGAAACAAAAATTTTCCTACGCACACACAAGATCTATCCATGGTGATGAGCATCTACGAGAGGGAGAGTGAATCTACATACCCTTGTAGATCGCTAAGCGGAAGCGTTAAGAAACGCGGTTGATGTAGTCGAACGTCTCCGCGATCCAAATCGCAAGTCGTCCCTCGATCCGATCACGAACTAGTGCCGAACGGACGGCACCCCCGCATTCAACACACGTACGGCTTGATGACGCCTTCACCTCCTCGATCCAGCGAGCGATGGTGAAGTAGTAGATGAGTTCCTGCAGCACGACGGCGTGGTAATGATGGTGAGGAACAATCTCTGCAGGGCTTCGCCAAGCACTACGGAGATTATGACGGGAGAACTAGAGGGTTAGGGTTGCCGACACACGGCTTGGGAAATCTTGATGTATCCCGTGTGCTAGCCCTGCCCCTCTATTTATATGTTGAGCCTTGGGGTCTAAACTTGGAGTAAAAGCCTCCTCCAGGTCGGTTTTGCCCGCACAAGGTCGGTTTGGCCCGCAGGGAAAGAGTCCAACTCGGATCCCTGCAGTAACGCGCACAAGCGGTAGTACCGCTCACGAGCGGTAGTACCGCTTGAGCGGTAGTACCGCTTCACACAAGCGGTAATACCGCTTATGCGGTAGTACCGCTTCACACAAGCGGTAGTACCGCTTACGCGGTAGTACTGCCTTACCAGCGGTAGTACCGCTTAAGGCAGCAGCAAAACTTCCTTTTGCACTTCCCAATACCTCGTGGGCTTTACCCCTTTGGCTCATATAAAGTGTCGCTGCACCCGAACACTTCGGTAAACATCCGGAACCCCTTCCGGAGATCAAAACACTATTATCACATATATCAATCTTTACCTCCGGACTCTTCCGGAGATCCTCGTCATGTCCGGGATCTTATCCGGGACTCCGAACAACCTTCGGTCACCAACAAAATAACTCAACTATACTAATCGTCACCAAACGTTAAGTGTGTAGACCCTGCGGGTTCGAGAACTATGTAGACATGACCGAGACACCTCTACGATCAATAACCAATAGCGGGACCTGGATGCCCATATTGGCTCCTACATATTCTACGAAGATCTTTATCGGTCGAACCTCTATGTCAAGGATTCAGTTAATCCCGTATACTGTTCCCTTTGTTCTTCGGTATGTTACTTGCCCGAGATTCGATCGTCGGTATCTCTATACCTAGTTCAATCTCGTTACCGGCAAGTCTCTTTACTCGTTCCGTAATACAAGATCTCGTGGCTAACACTTTAGTCACATTGCTTGCAAGGCTCATTGTGATGTTGTATTACCGAGTGGGCCCTGAGATACCTCTCCGTCACACGGAGTAACAAATCCCAGTCTTGATCCATGCCAACCCAACAGACATCCTCGGAGATACCTGTAGAGCACCTTTATAGTCACCCAGTTACGTTGCGACGTTTGATACACACAAGGTATTCCTCCGATGTCAGGGAGTTGCATGATCTCATGGTCATAGGAACAGATACTTGACATGCAGAAAACAATAGCAATAAACTGACACGATCATATGCTACGTTTATAGTTTGGGTCTTGCCCATCACATCATTCTCCTAATGATGTGATCCCGTTATCAAATGACATCTCATGTCTATGGCTAGGAAACCTTAACCATCTTTGATCAACGAGCTAGTTAACTAGAGGCTTACTAGGGACACAGTGTTGTCTATGTACCCACACATGTATTTGAGTTTCCAATCAATACAATTATAGCATGGATAATAAACGATTATCATGAACAAGGAAATATAATAATAACTAATTTATTATTGCCTCTAGGGCATATTTCCAACAGTCTCCCACTTGCACTAGAGTCAATAATCTAGTTCACATCACTATGTGATTTACATTGTAATGAATCGAACACCCATGCAGTTCTGGTGTTGTTCATGTTTAGCCCTTGGAAGAGGTTTAGTCATCGGATCTGCAACATTTAGATCCGTGTGTACTTTGCAAATATTTATGTCGTCCTCCTTGATGTAATCGCGGATGGAATTGAAACGTCGCTTTATGTGTCTGGTCCTCTTGTGAAATCTTGGTTCCTTGGCTAGAGCAATGGCACCAGTATTATCACAAAACAGAGTCATTGGGTTAAGCGCACTAGGCACTACTCCAAGATCTGTCATGAACTCCTTCATCCAGACACCTTCCTTCGCCGCCTCCGAGGCAGCGATGTACTCCGCTTCGCATGTAGAATCAGCTACCACGCTTTGCTTGGAACTGCACCAGCTAACCGCACCCCCATTAAGAATAAATACGTATCCGGTTTGTGACTTAGAGTCATCCGGATCAGTGTCAAAGCTTGCATCGACGTAACCCTTTACGACGAGCTCTTGATCACCTCCATAAACGAGAAACATGTCCTTAGTCCTTTTCAGGTACTTCAGGATATTCTTGACCGCCGTCCAGTGTTCCATTCGTGGATCACTTTGAAACCTTCCGACCATACTTATGGCAAGGCTGACATCGGGTCTTGTACACAGCATTGCATACATGATAGAGCCTATGGCTGAAGCATAGGGGATGACACTCATCCTTTCTCTATCTTCTGCAGTCACTGGGCATTTAGTCTTACTCAACTTCACACCTTGCAATACAGGCAAGAACCCCTTCTTGGACTGATCCATTTTGAACTTCTTCAAAACTTTGTCAAGGTATGTGCCTTGTGAAAGTCCTATTAAGCGTCTCGATCTATCTCTATAGATCTTGATGCCTAATATGAAAGCAGCTTCTCCTAGGCCCTTCATTGAAAAACTCTTGTTCAAATATTCCTTCACGCCTTCGAACATTTCTATATTGTTTCCAATTAGCAATATGTCATCCACATATAATATTAGAAACGCTATAGAGCTCCCACTCACTTTCTTGTAAATACAAGCTTCTCCGTAAACTTGTATAAACTCGAACGCTTTGATCACCTCATCAAAGCGAAGATTCCAACTCCGAGATGCTTGCACCAGTCCATAAATGGATCGCTGGAGTTTGCAAACTTTGTCAGCATTCTCTAGATCGATAAAACCTTCTGGTTGCATCATATACAACTCTTCCTTAAGGAAACCGTTAAGGAACGCTGTTTTGACATCCATCTGCCAAATTTCATAATTGAAAAAGGCAGCTATTGCTAACATGATTCTGACGGACTTAAGCATCGCTACGGGTGAGAAGGTCTCATCGTAGTCAACTCCTTGAACTTGTGAAAAACCCTTTGCCACAAGTCGAGCTTTATAGACGGTGACATTACCGTCCGCGTCCGTCTTCCTCTTAAAGATCCATTTGTTCTGAATGGCCTTACGCCCTTTAGGTAATACTTCCAAAGTCCATACTTTGTTTTCATACATGGATCCCATCTCGGATTTCATGTCCTCTAACCATTTCTCGGAATCCGGGCCCATCATCGCTTCTCCATAGCTCGTAGGTTCATCGTTGTCCAACAACATGACCTCTAAGACAGGGTTGACGTACCACTCAGGAGCAGTACGCGTCCTTGTCGACCTACGAGGTTCGATAGCAACTTGATCCAAGGCTTCATGATCATCATCATTAACTTCCTCTTCAGCTGATGTAGGCTCTACAGAAACATCTTTCTGCGCTGCGCTACTTTCAGGTTGAAGTAAAGGTTCAACAACCTCATCAAGTTCTATCTTCCTCCCACTCAATTCTTTCGAGAGAAACTCTTTCTCAAGAAATGTTCCGTTTTTAGCGACAAACACTTTGCCTTCGGATCTGAGGTAGAAGGTATACCCAACTGTCTCTTTTGGGTATCCTATGAAGACGCATTTCTCCGCTTTGGGTTCCAGCTTTTCAGGCTGAAGCTTTTTGACATAAGCATCACATCCCCAAACTTTAAGAAACGACAGCTTTGGCTTCTTGCCAAACCAAAGTTCATATGGCGTCGTCTCAACGGATTGCGATGGTGCCCTATTTAAAGTGAATGCAGTTGTCTCTAATGCATAACCCCAAAACGATAGTGGCAAATCAGCAAGAGACATCATAGATCGCACCATATCCAATAAGGTTCGATTACGACGTTCGGACACACCATTACGCTGTGGTGTTCCAGGCGGTGTCAGTTGTGAAACAATTCCACATTGTCTTAAGTGACTGCCAAACTCATAACTCAGATATTCTCCTCCTCGATCAGATCGTAGGAATTTAATCTTCTTGTTACGATGATTCTCAACTTCACTCTGAAATTGTTTGAACTTTTCAAATGTTTCAGACTTGTGTTTCATTAAGTAAATATACCCATATCTACTTAAGTCATCAGTGAAGGTGAGAAAGTAACGATAACCACCGCGCGCCTCAATACTCATCGGACCACACACATCAGTATGTATGATTTCCAATAAGTTACTTGCCCGTTCCATTGTACCAGAGAACGGCGTTTTAGTCATCTTGCCCATGAGGCATGGCTCACATGTGTCAAGTGATTCAAAATCAAGTGACTCCAAAAGTCCATCAGCATGGAGCTTCCTCATGCGTTTTACGCCAATATGACCTAAACGGCAGTGCCACAAGAAAGTGGTATTATCATTATCAATTCTACATCTTTTGGCATCAATGTTATGAACATGTGTATCATTACTATCAAGATTCAATAAGAATAAACCCCTCACATTGGGTGCATGACCATAAAAGATATTACTCATATAAATAGAACAACCATTATTCTCTGATTTAAATGAGTAACCGTCTCGCAATAAACAAGATCCAGATATAATGTTCATGCTTAACGCAGGCACCAAATAACATTTATTCAGGTTCATAACTAATCCCGATGGTAATCGAAGAGCGAGCGTGCCGACGGCGATCACATCAACCTTGGAACCATTTCCCACGCGCATCATCACTTCGTCCTTTGCCAGCCTCCGTCTATTCCGCAGTTCCTGTTTTGAGTTGCAAATATGAGCAACCGCACCAGTATCAAATACCCAGGCACTACAACGAGAGTTGGTAAGGTACACATCAATAACATGTATATCATATATACCTTGTTTGTTGTTGGCCGCCTTCTTGTCAGCCAAATACTTGGGGCAGTTCCGCTTCCAGTGTCCAGTTCCCTTGCAATGAAAACACACAGTTTCTGGTTTGGGTCCAGCCTTGGGTTTCTTCACGAGAGGAGCAACTGCTTTGCCACTCTTCTTGGAGTTACCCTTCTTACCCTTGCCATTTTTCTTGAAACTAGTGGTTTTATTGACCATCAACACTTGATGCTCCTTCTGAATTTCAGACTCAGCGGCTTTCAGCATCGCAAACAGCTCGGCGACTGACTTGTTCATCCCGTGCATGTTATAGTTCAACACGAAGCTCTTGTAGCTAGGTGGCAATGATTGAAGAACTCTGTCAGTTCAACACGAACCGTTCTTACCTACGCAAAACCACAACGTGGTGTAGTGATTGCTTTTTGATCTTCTAAAAGAACCCTCTTCATTGAAATCGATTCAACTAAAGTGAGAGAGACAGACACCCGCTAGCCATCTTTATGCAACGAAGTTACATGTCAGTTGAAGGAACCGATCTCTCGTAAGCGTACGAGTAATGTTGGTCCGGGCCGCTTCATCTCACAATACCGCCGAATCAAATATCAACTAGTAACGGCAAGCAATATGTATACACCCACGCCCACAACTCGTTTGTGTTCTACTCGAGATCTCATCTACGCATAGACCTAGCTCAGATGCCACTGATGGGGAACGTTGCATGGGAAACAAAAAATTTCCTACGCACACACAAGATCTATCCATGGTGATGAGCATCTACGAGAGGGAGAGTGAATCTACATACCCTTGTAGATCGCTAAGCGGAAGCGTTAAGAAACGCGGTTGATGTAGTCGAACGTCTCCGCGATCCAAATCGCAAGTCGTCCCTCGATCCGATCACGAACTAGTGCCGAACGGACGGCACCTCCGCGTTCAACACACGTACGGCTTGATGACGCCTTCACCCCCTCGATCCAGCGAGCGATGGTGAAGTAGTAGATGAGTTCCGGCAGCACGACGGCGTGGTGATGATGGTGAGGAACAATCTCTGCAGGGCTTCGCCAAGCACTACGGAGATTATGACGGGAGAACTAGAGGGTTAGGGTTGCCGACACACGGCTTGGGAAATCTTGATGTATCCCGTGTGCTAGCCCTGCCCCTCTATTTATATGTTGAGCCTTGGGGTCTAAACTTGGAGTAAAAGCCTCCTCCAGGTCGGTTTTGCCCGCACAAGGTCGGTTTGGCCCGCAGGGAAAGAGTCCAACTCGGATCCCTGCAGTACCGCGCACGAGCAGTAGTACCGCTCACGAGCGGTAGTACCGCTTGAGCGGTAGTACCGCTTCACACAAGCGGTAGTACCGCTTATGCGGTAGTACCGCTTCACACAAGCGGTAGTACCGCTTACGCGGTAGTACTGCCTTACCAGCGGTAGTACCGCTTAAGGCAGCAGCAAAACTTCCTTTTGCACTTCCCAATACCTCGTGGGCTTTACCCCTTTGGCTCATATAAAGTGTTGCTGCACCCGAACACTTCGGTAAACATCCGGAACCCCTTCCGGTGAATTCCGGAACCCTTCCGGAGATCAAAACACTATTATCACATATATCAATCTTTACCTCCGGACTCTTCCGGAGATCCTCGTCATGTCCGGGATCTTATCCGGGACTCCGAACAACCTTCGGTCACCAACAAAATAACTCAACTATACTAATCGTCACCAAACGTTAAGTGTGTAGACCCCGCGGGTTCGAGAACTATGTAGACATGACCGAGACACCTCTACGATCAATAACCAATAGCGGGACCTGGATGCCCATATTGGCTCCTACATATTCTATGAAGATCTTTATCGGTCGAACCTCGATGTCAAGGATTCAGTTAATCCCGTATACTGTTCCCTTTGTTCTTCGGTATGTTACTTGCCCGAGATTCGATCGTCGGTATCTCTATACCTAGTTCAATCTCGTTACCGGCAAGTCTCTTTACTCGTTCCGTAATACAAGATCTCGTGGCTAACACTTTAGTCACATTGCTTGCAAGGCTCATTGTGATGTTGTATTACCGAGTGGGCCCTGAGATACCTCTCCGTCACACGGAGTAACAAATCCCAGTCTTGATCCATGCCAACCCAACAGACATCCTCGGAGATACCTGTAGAGCACCTTTATAGTCACCCAGTTACGTTGCGACGTTTGATACACACAAGGTATTCCTCCGATGTCAGGGAGTTGCATGATCTCATGGTCATAGGAACAGATACTTGACATGCAGAAAACAATAGCAATAAACTGACACAATCATATGCTACGTTTATAGTTTGGGTCTTGTCCATCACATCATTCTCCTAATGATGTGATCCCGTTATCAAATGACATCTCATGTCTATGGCTAGGAAACCTTAACCATCTTTGATCAACGAGCTAGTTAACTAGAGGCTTACTAGGGACACAGTGTTGTCTATGTACCCACACATGTATTTGAGTTTCCAATCAATACAATTATAGCATGGATAATAAACGATTATCATGAACAAGGAAATATAATAATAACTAATTTATTATTGCCTCTATTGCATATTTCCAACAGGGGGCTGCCGTCTCCGGCTCGGGGACTGCCAGCACCAGCCCGGGGACTGCCGTCTCCAGCTCGGGGGCTGCCGTCTCCAGCTCGGGGGCTGCCGGCTCCAGCCCGGAGACTGCCGGCTCCGGCTTGAGGCCTGCCGTCCCGGGTCTCATCCCGGCGACCGTCCTCACGGTGGTCACGGCGCCCTCCTGGGCTCAGCCAATCCTTGCCTTCTTGGAAGACGGCGAACTTCCCATCGACGAAACTGAATCCCGGCAAGTGCAGCGGCGGGCGTCCGCATACGGCATCATCAACCACGAGCTCGTCAAGCGCAGCACGACGGGCGTGTTCCAGCGCTGCATCGAGCAGAGCAAAGGGATCGAGATCCTCCTCGACATCCACCAGGGCGAGTGCGGGCACCACGTCGCCTCAAGATCCCTGGTGGCCAAAGCATTCCGGCACATTTTCTACTGGCCCACGGCCCTGCAAGACGCCGAGGAACCGGTCCTCAAGTGCGAGGGCTGCCAACGCTTCAGCAAGCGCAGCCGCCAGCCGGTTTCGGCCCTCCAAACCATCCCGATCACATGGCCCTTTGCCGTCTGGGGACTCGACATGGTGGGGCCCTTCAAGACCGCCCAAGGCGGCATGACGCATCTCCTCGTCGCCATCGAGAAATTCACCAAATGGATCGAGGCCAGGCCGATCAAGAAGCTCGATGGGCCCACGGCCGTCCGATTCATCAAGGATATCGCGGTCCGCTACGGCATGCCGCACAGCATCATCACCAACAACGGCACCAACTTCGCCAAGGGCGCGCTAGCTCACTACTGCTCTACATCCGGCATCCGGCTCGACCTGGCCTCCGTCGCCCATCCCCAGTCGAACGGCCAGGTCGAGCGGGCAAACGGCCTCATCCTGGCCGGCATCAAGCCGCGACTCGTCGAGCCGCTTGTGTGCTCACCCGGCAGCTGGCTCGACGAGCTGCCGGCCGTCCTCTGGAGCCTCCGGACGACGCCAAACCGCTCCACCGGGTTCACCCCGTTCTTCCTCGTCTACGGAGCTGAAGCCATCATTCCAACCGACGTCGAGTTCGACTCACCCCGGGTGGCGATGTACACCGAAGCCGAAGCAAAAGAAGCACGCGAAGACGGCGTGGATCTGCTCGAGGAGGCGCGCCTCCTGACCCTCAGCCGGTCCGCCATCTAAAAACAAGGCCTGCGCCATTACCACAGCAAGAAGATCAAGCCCCTCGCGTTCCGCGAAGGCGACCTCGTACTCCGGCTCGTCCAGCGAACAGCCGGGCACCACAAGCTGGCCTCCCCCTGGGAAGGCCCCTTCATCGTCAGCAAGGCTCTCTGCGACCGGAACGCATACTACATCATCGACGCGCAGAAGCCAAACAAGCGCAAGCGAGATGCAGCCGGCGAGGAGTCCAGCCGGCCCTGGAACGCGGAGCTCCTCCGTCCTTTTTACAGTTAAACCCACGTATGTATGCATCACCATCTTTTGGACTTAATCAAAGCAGGCAGCTCCCCCGTTCTTTTGTTTCTTGCCGAGTCGGCGCAGCCGTCTCGGGGGCTCGGGGGCTCCCTTTTTCCCACTTTATTCTGTGTCTACACACGATCATGTTTTTTCTAATTCCCCCACCGAGTCGGCTTAGCCGGCTCGGGGGCTCGGGGACTAGCCGGCTAGACCACGCCCCGCCTTTTTTCCCTTAGTCCGTCTCGAAGTGTACGATCCGCCAAAGCCCTCTCTTCGCCAGCCACAGCCGGCTCCCGGCTGTCCGGCCGGCAAGAGCCAAAGGCCGGAAGCATCATTACGCAAGAACGACCAAGGGGACAGCCCGGCACGGCCAACCCGGCTTAACCCGTTTTATCTCGCTTGTTCGCCACACGACCGGCTGTGCGCCAGGCGGCCTCGCCGCCTGCCGCCAGCCGGCCCAGTGGGTGTTTCGCTCGCGCTCAACGTCCGAAAAAGCCTAAGTACTGTGCGTTCGCTCTCAAAGCCGAGTTCCCGTCCTAGCCACAGTCCGCAACCCGGCTGTCCGGCTAGCGGGAAGGAAGCACTGAGTAACGACAAACAGGAAAAGGCCCAAGGCCGAACAGCAGAAAGTGAAATCACCACGACAGTTGGCGCCAAATCGCATGCCAAATTTATATATAGCATGGGCCTCCGGCCACGAGTTCATTACATTGAACTACACCCCCAGTGGGTGGACCTACTACCTAACAAAAGTTTGAGCACATAAAACACAAAGGCCCTAAGCGGCACCCGCGTCGTCTCCGGCCGGCCTCGGCCCAGCCAAGGTGGACGCAGCCGCCGGGTTGGGTCCAGCGCTCTCCGCCGTGGCGTCGTCGTCCGCGTCAGTCTCGTCGTCGGCATAGGCGCCCGTCTCGGCCGAGCTGCCGTCCGGGTCGTCGAGCAGAAGGCCGAGCGCGTCGGCAGGGAGCTCCTCGCCGTCTTCCGTCCGCTCGACGACGAACTAGTCGTGCGGGGCGAACGCTGCCAAGTAGCTGGCCCGCCCGGCGATCCGCTGCGCCCGCGCCGCCAAGTCCTCCTCCGCGCCGGCCCACTGCGCCGCCAGACGGTCGAGGTCCACGCCTGGATACCACGACACGACGAAGCGCAGCACCGTCTCCGCGCCGGCCCGGGCCGCGGAGGCCCTCCACGCACCGAGTCGCTCCACGCCGGCCTCCAGCCACCGCGCCAGCCGGGTGACGCTGTTCGGCGCCACCGCGCTTGGCCAGAGGCCGCTTGCCATGCCCAAGCCGGCCTCGAACAGGCGACGCAACTGCTCCTCCACGGCCCGAAGACGGGCCTCGCCGGCAAGAACAAGCTCCGAGAAGGACCAGGCGGCGTACGCGTCGATCTCCGCCCCCAGCTCGCGCTGCTCGGCCCGGTGGGCGTACACGGCCGCTTCGGCCGCCTCCTGTGTCTCCGGGAAGACTCCTGGCAAAGGAAAGAAACAAGTCAGTCAAAGAGGGCAACTTGCCGGCTTCGCCAGCCGGCCCGAAGAAAGAGATGATACTTACGGGCGAAGGTCTCGTCAAGGTGTTGCGCCTCGCCCAGCATCCCGCTCTCCCGGATCTCCGACGCGCGAGCCTGGGCCTCGAGATCCTTCTCGAGCTGGGCGATCTTCCTGCCGGCGTCCGCCAGCTCCTCGGCCGCCTTGCCGCGCTCCTCCGCCAACTGGCCCAGCTCCGCCTGATGGGCCTCCTCCGCCCTGGCCTTCTCGGCCACCATCCGGTCCACCTCGGCCTGGAGCCGGTCGCGGTCGCCGACGGCGAGGTCGCGCTGCTGGTCGGCTTCCGCAAGCCGGCCTCGAAGGCCTGGCACCTCGGCCGCATCGGCTGCGCGACAAGATTCCCGGTCAGGTGTCGGATGCAAGGATTAGAAGGAAAAGTCAAGGTTCTAAGATTCGACCCGGCTGCCCCGCAGTCCGGCCCAAATCTCGAGGGCTACACCCAGTGGGTGCGCTGGCGCGCACCCACTGAAGGCACGAAGGCATACCTTGGACCCGATGCAGCTCCTCCTCCGAGGCGGCGAGCTGGGTTCTGGCCTCGCGGTACCGTTCCCGGAGCCGGTTGAACGCGCTGGCCCGCAGGTCGTACAGACGCTGCGCGCAGACAGAAGATTAAGATGATGCAATAGACGGCCATAAGATTCGACCCGGCTGCTCCGCAGCCCGGCCGAACCTTGGGGGCTACACCCAGTGGGTGCGCTGGCGCGCCCCCACTGATTCAACAATCAAGATAGAAGAAAAAGCTCACCGCGATCGCCTGCTCCAGCTGCCGTGCCCGGTCCAGCTCCTCCCAGAGGAAGGCCTGCAGGCGCTCGTCCCGACCGGGAAGTTGCGAGCGCAAGGCATCCGCCGCATCGTCCTCCCGGGTTCGCGGCCCCACCATGGCCTCGCTGGAGCTCGCCCACGGAAGCTAAAGTGCGGTCCCGGCGCCGGATCCGCTTCCACCCGGCCGCTCGGGGCCCATGGCAGCTTGGGGCGGCACGACCGCCAGGGTGCCGGTGCCTCCTGCCGCGGCCCCCGCAGCCGGCGTCGGCTGCGCTTGGCCGGATGGCGCGGAATCCGCCTTGCACCTCTCCCCGCCGTCCTCGCCTCCCTCCGCCGGGTTGGCCCGGGGCGGGGTGTCCACAACGATCTCCTCGTCAACGTCCGACCCGCTGCCGGCCGGCTCCGCCCTCGTCTCCGGATCGCCCGCTCCCGCCGGCTGCGGCTCAATGACCGTCACCGCCGGCGCCGAGCCCGTCTCCATCTCCGGCCAGGCCGGATCCGCGGTAGGTCTGGCCCGCGTCGCGGGGGCCCTCTCCCACGCCTGGGCCGAGGCCTCCCGCATCGCCTTCTCGGCCTCAGCCCGGTCCCGCCAGGCGGCACGCGTCGCCGCCTCAAGATCCTGGCCGGACTGGCGGGCCTCGAGTTTTTCCTCCCCGGACTGACTCGGCGGAGGGTCGACGGCGCTGCTCCTGGTCTTCCTCCAGGTGACCTCGCCCGCCGCGGCCTCCGTCGCCGCCACCGCCAAGTCAAGAGTCGACCTGTACGCGGCGGATTCGTCACGGCGAAGGCATAAGGAAGAAAAAAAATCCACAAGACGATAGTTGACGCCCCACAAATAAGGCAAGGAGCACTTACCCGATGACCGTCGGGGGCTCCCGCCTCGGCCCTACGGACGGGGCGAGGCGGCACTTCTTCTTCACGACGGCCCTCGCGCGCGCCGGCTCCGCCGCCGGGCGTTTCGCGGCCGGTCTCGCCTCGACCACCTCCTTCCCGTGCGGCCGGCTGGCGGTCGCTGCCGCGCGAGCCGGCCCGGCGCCAGCCGCCTTCCGCAGCCGTCTTGGGGGGTCGACGCTGGCGTCCTCCCCAGCCGAGGGCGCTGCACCGTGGGCATCGGTCAGGCTCTCCTCGTCGTCATCCGGCCAGTCCCGTAGTAGATCTGGAGGCGGAAACTTACCTGCGACCCGCGACCCGCCGGATGCGGCGTCGGCCAGGCGCACCTCGACCGCCCCCTCCTCCGACTCGGCGCCGGCCTCCTCCGCATCCGAGTCAGGCAGGTCGGCCAGCGGGATCTGGGCGTTCGGCCCGTCGTGGTTCCGCTGGCTGGCGAATAGCTGCGGCCATCCCGCGGCGTCAGGACGCAAGAATAACGTCGAAGCGGCAAAATATAAAGACCAGGGACTCACCGCAGGCGCCGGGTTCTCCCGGTGATAGGGCGCCTTCCTGAAGCTCCACTCCCCCTCCTTCAGCGCGGCCTTGGAGATGTAGTTGACACGCTGGACGATCCCAGCCGGCGTCAGCTCCTTGGTCGACGTCCGGGTCGGGTCGTGCCGGCCGCTCATGTCGCCAATCCGGCGTGCCCGGCGCTGCAGCGGCAGAACCCGGCGGGCGATGAAGGCCGCGATGAGATCAGCCGGCTTCAGCCCTTCGTTCTTCGTTAGCTCCCTGACCCGGCCGCATATCTTCTCCATCTCCTTCGATGGCTCCTTGGGGCGGTACCCCCAATTCGGCTTCTCGAGCGGCGGCGCATCAGAGAACGGCGGAAGATTGATGACGTCGACGGCCAGGTCGGCGTTCCGGACGTAGAAAAACGTCGACTGCCACTTCTTGGCCGAGTCCTCAAGCGGCAGCTTGGGAAACGGCCCGTTTGGCCGGCCGGTGACCACTGCTGCGCCGCAGTCGGACATGGCGCCGGCTGACGCTCCCTGCTGCTTGAGGAAGAACATCATCGCCCACAGCTCCACAGTCGGCAGCATCCCGAGATAGCCTTCGCAGAGCGTGGCAAAGCCGGCTACCTGCAACACGGCGTTGGCGCCGAGATGATGCGGCTGCAGCCCGAAGAAATCGAGCCACGCTCGGAAGAAGAGACTCGCGGGAGGCCGAGCCCGCGCTCGAAGTGCGAGAAGAAGACCACATGCTCGCCCTCCTGCGGCGCCGGCACCCTCTCCGGGCCCGGCGCGCGTGCGAGCAGCGCCTCCGCCGGCGGCAGCCGCTTCGTGCGGCGGAGGTATCGGATGTTTTGCTCCGTCACGATGGAGCCCTCCCAAGAGCCTTTCGGCAGCGCCATTGGGGAGGGTTTTCCGCGGGCGGCGAGATTCGGCGATGGAGAGGAGGAAGAGAGGAGGAGGGCGGCGCGCTGCGGGCTTCGGGTCGCGGCGTGTAGCAGGCGTGGGCGAGGAGACGACGACGGCAGCACTCCGCTCGGGCATGGCGGAGAAGGAGAGGAAGCAGAGGAGGAGCAAGGGGCAGGGGTGTGAGCGCGGGCGTCTCCGTCGCACTCCCCCCTTCTCATTTATAACCACGCGAAATCGTGGGGGAGTGGGATCGGCTGCGCCCACAATCCCCACTCCCCCGCTCTGCGCGCGTGCGTTTCCCCACGCACGGTAATTACGCGGGGAAGCGCAATCGCCAACGGTCGCCGCAGTGAATCCCCCGCGCGCGGGCCGAGGGCGTGTAGTGGCGGGCCCGAGCCGCGGTCACGTCCCGTCACGCGCGTGGGCTGGCAGGCCTCGCCCACCGCAAGGCCGCACGTGGCAGCCCGTCGATCTGCGGCGGGCGCAAATCGGTATACGAAGCAAGACCCATCTGGCGGGCGTTTCCGTTTACCGCTCAGGCCGGGGTGCCGCGACCCGGCCCCCGGAGGCCGGCCCCCCAGCGGGTGTGCCCGGCGTCCGCTGCCGCGAGGCCGGCGAGCTGCCAGGCAAAGCCGCCCGGCCGGACTCCGGCGCTTCATCAACAGAACCGGCTCCTCGGGGTGGTAAGCTGCGAAGGCTCCCTTGCCTGAAGCCGGCGAACCTTCACAGCTTCGGGGACTACTGTCGGGGGGATGACTCCCGGGTAGGCAACGGAGCCCGAATCCCTTTCGGAAAATCATCAGAGCAAGACAAGTCCCTCTGGCCGGCTGGCCAGGCACGCCGGCTTCCCAGCGCGAGCCGGCTCGGCATGGCAACCCGGCCTGGCCGGCTAGCCCATACCGGCTGGCCGCGAGGCGGCAAAGCCTTAGCAACGAAGTAAGCGGTGCTACAGTGCTCCTCCCTTTACCCTGACAGAGCAGGTGAGGCTGCAGCTTTCCTTGCGCCCCCGCCCGAGGCGGGCGGTGTCAGTGAGGCGCGGTCCTGTAGAAACGGCGGCGCCGACCTCCCTCTGACGATGGACAGGACGCGCCACAGTGCCTCGAACCCAGACTGACAAGACAAGACCCGTCACGATGCCCGCGCTAGGCAGGTGCGGCGCACCTGGCGACCCGGCACCCGGTGACCTGGCATCCCGGCATCTGGCAACCCGGCGACCCGGCCACCGGATCCTGGTCAATGACACCAGGGGCCCACGCCTCTGGTACGTTACCGTTGTAACCCTGGGGGTCGGCCTATAAGACCCCCAAGGAGGCCTCCGTGCAGGGGGGTCGGGTTTTAGTGGCTGAGAGTTCGAGTTAGTACGGTAAGATCAGTTCTCACCCCAGCTAGCTCTCTCCGGATCACGAACACTCGCACGGGAGAGGCAAAACGGTGGCTTAGCCCCTTCTCCCTCCTCCGTCTAGACAGCTCCAGGAGTGACTCTGTAACCTCTGTGCTTATCAGCTCACATGGCAGGAGTAGGGGTGTTACCTCTCCAGAGGGCCCCGAACCTGGGTACGTCTTGTGTCCCGCACTCGCTCGTGCCAACCTCGCCTCCGGAACCCACCGGCGTCCTATCGTAGCCCCACCTCATAAGCCATCTCATGGCATCTGCCGTGAATCACGCACCCCCTGCGAGAATACCACGACACATGTGATAAATTGCAATCTTGTTTGGACTTAAACTCCCTAGATGGAAAGAGTAAAATATTTTATGGCGAGGTTTGTTCCCTTGTCTTCGAAATTTGATGACGATCGTTTAAATTTAACAGTTTTAGTCCCTCTACCCGCCCAAAGCGGTATCATCGACATGGTTCCGACCGAAGTCAAACATTGTTTCATCACCTTACTTGCCATCGCCTCGTCAAAAATCGAAAACTACCTCGCGTTGACGTTCGACACTGGTGCGATGCAACGCCATCCGTTTGATCGTGCGCACCAATCTCCTCGCATGGATGACATGGCAGTTGTAAGACGAAGAGTGTTCACTCAGTCGTCCAACAGTGCCTGTCGACGGCTTATCCCCTCTCCTTTTTGATGGTCGTGCGTGGGGCACGTTTGAGCCACTGACTTCGTGGATGCAACAACCAGATCCTTGAAGTGAGGTATGGATTATGCCCCATCGGCCATTTCTTAGTCTAATTTTTGAATGGGATTGCGGTGACGAGGAGCCTGCCGGCAGATGGGATCCAACGACGCAAGAACTTGCGGAGGATGAGCCGCTCAATTGCATGCACCATTAGAGTTGGCTCATGCTTATTGTACCTTAGTGGAAACTTTTTTTTTGAAACGGAATTAGTGGAAACTTAGGGGGTGTTGCCATGGTTAATTGTGTTTTCTAAGGCTGGCAACTTGGGTTTACAAAGTTTTATGTAGCATTTTTTTCCTTCTGTTTTTTTCAAGTTTAGATGAAAACTCCTAGGTTTGTCTCTAGGTAATCCCACATCATATCTGCCAGTAGCTTTTTGCAACAAGACAGTCGCTATGCCATTGTTGATTGTGCAACCTTTTCAGGTTGGCAAGTTATGTTTACAATTTTTTTCTTTCTATTTTCAAGTTTAGATGACAATTTTTAGGTTTGTGCCTTGCAATTGTTTCACGATAGGCTCTGTTTAGATGTCTGTAATGGAGGGGGTCGTATTGAATTGGCTGGAATACCAATTCAACAAGGAAACTGAAATGGACATGCATATAAATTCACTTGTTTGGTTGTTCACTAAAAATTGGCTCATGAAATCCCGGTGAGGTTTCAATACCAAATTCCATTTGGGTGACAAACTCTGGAATTGCATAGTTATCCATCGATTGACATCGCCCAACATTGTGAGGGGTAACAAGAAATGGATTTGGGAGCGAAGCAAGGGAATTTAGAGGCTAATTGAGAGATAAACCGGGCAGGCGAAGGAGCTCCGAGTGGGGAGCTGAGGCCAAGTGACGGATACGGCGATGACTACCCGAGAGCGCAATGAAGCCTGAGCGATCTGCGGATCGCCGCTATCACATTGATACAACGACCCGGTTAGAGCATCTCCAATAGATGACCCAAAATTGGGCTCGTGCCCAAAAAACTGTTTTTTACATGACCAAACAGCAAAAACGCAGCTCCAGCAGATGATGTATCCCTAAACGGTGATGTAATTTTTTTTGGCTTGCCCCAAATTTTTAGCTTTGGTGATGCAAATATGCATCACCGGTAGGGCTGCCCAAAAACTCCTCCCGCTGTCGCGCGCAGCCCAACTGTCGAGCTGAAATTTCCCCTTCCCTCCCGCCGCCGAGCCGCACACCGCCGCCGGCGTTCATACTCCCCCGCCGCCGCTTCGCCACGCCGCCCACGCTCTGCCCCGACCCCCCGCTGCCCCGCCGCGCCCGATTTCCGCCGCCGCCGAGCCCCCCCACAGCCGGGATACGCCTGATTCGAACGCCGCCATCCGCCTCCGTTGGCCGCTCGATTCGAGCTGGGCACGCGCCACCGGGCAACCGTCGACCTTCCCCGAGTTTGCCGCCCCTCCCCTGCTTGCCGCCCTGCCGCCGGAGACCGCCACCGACCCCCGAATCGGACGCCGTCCGCCTCGCCCCCGACCGGCCTCCCCTCGGCCCCATCTCCGACCAGCCTCCCCTCGGCGGCATCCCCTGCCGTCAGTCGCCCTCCCCTGCACTCCCTCGCTCCTCTCCGACCACTGCCGCCGCCCGATTCGGCCTCGACGCTGCCGGCCGCCACCTTCCTCAACGGTGCACGCAAGGTGTTCGTCGAAAAGCCAACAAGGTAGAAAACATTCCGAATTTGGATTTGTGTTTGCGCATTGTAGAACTTGTTCGTAACACAAATTTGGGTGTATTGTAGATGAATTCGTTTGATGATTCCTCATCCGATGAGGAGTGGGAGTTGGAAGAAGACGAGGACATAGCGATGGTGTTGATGTTGCACAAGAACAAGAGGCTGAAACACGGCAGCTCTGTTTTCGGCCGTGAGACACTTCGTAGGTTGAGGCAAGATGCTGACAACAAGCTTATGCGCAACTATTTTGGACCAACCCCAGTGTTTCCAGAGCGATACTTTCGACGCCGGTTTAGGATGTCGATTGAGTTGTTCCATCACATTGCCAACACTGTGAAGCAACATGATCGGTACTTCATGCAGAGGAGGAGTTGTTGCGGCCTTCTTGGACATAGCACTATGCAGAAGGTGACTGCGGCATTGCGCATGATGGCATATGGCATTCCGGCTGATCTTGTTGATGATCATTTGGCGATGGGAGAGAGCACATCCATTGAGTGTGTCAAGCGGTTTGCAGTGGCTGTGGTTGAAGTGTTTGGCCCAGAGTACTTGAGAGCGCCCAATGCTCAGGACACTGCTAGGCTTCTGGATATGAACAAGGCACGTGGATTTCCAGGTATGCTCGGCTCAATCGATTGCATGCATTGGAGGTGGAAGAACTGTCCTGCAGCTTGGCATGGACAGTTCAAAGGACACAAGAAGGATGCCACCATCATTCTTGAAGCTGTGGCTGATCAGGAGACATGGATTTGGCATGCATTTTTTGGTATGCTCGGATCTTGCAACGACATCAATGTGCTCCAAAGATCACCACTCTTTGCAATGTTGGCCAATGGTGAATCACCACCGGTGGAGTTTCAAGCCAATGGCCGCACCTACAACTATGGCTACTACCTTGCCGATGGCATCTATCCCAAGTGGGCAACCTTTGTGAAGCCAATTGCATGCCACCAAGGTAAGAAAGAACTTCAATTCCATAATGCACAAGCTGCGGCTAGGAAAGATGTGGAGAGGGCTTTTGGGATTTTGCAAGCCCAATTTGCTATTGTGCGAGGACCGGCTCGGTTTTGGGATCAGGAGATCCTTTGGTATATCATGACATCTTGTGTGATCATGCACAACATGATCATCGAGAACGAGCGTGGTCAAGATTTAGACTACTCATTCTATGACCTCATGGGCCATATGGTGCAGCCGCGGCGACGTGCAGACCGGATCTCACGCTTCCTGGAGGTCTACCATGAGGTTCGAGATTCAGACAGTCATGATGATCTTCAAAAAGATCTAATTGAGGAGTGGTGGAGTTGGAATGGCCAACAAAACCATTAGTTTCTTCTCTATGTTGTATGTCCTATCTGATGAACTTTGAACTATGTTTGATGAATTTGTTGTTGTATTTCATTTGAAAAATTCATGAACTATGTAATAAGTATGTACTATGTGTGTTTGATTTGTATTCCAATTATTTGAGACCCAATTTGATAATGTTTGTGCATTTGTTGATTCATATGTGTGCATTTGTGTGGTATGAAATTCTGTGTTCGTGCCCTATTTTGCATCATCTCTTGGAGCTCACAGTTTTTCTGATGCCCTAAAATACATCATCCACCAGAGCAAAACCAGTTTTGGTGCCTATAACCAAAAAGTTGGTGCCCTATAACCAAAAACTGGTGCCCTATTTTAAGTCATCTATTGGAGATGCTCTTAGGGCGGGGCACCGGGTTGTCGCTGATAGTGAGCTCCAATCGTGGTCACCTTGTGTTTCCGGAGTTGTGGGGGGCGTGGTCCCTGTGGACGGGGTTGAGTAGCAGCGGCGGATCTTGTTGGAAATATGCCCTAGAGGCAATTAATAAAGTGTTTATTATCATATTTCTCCATTCATGATAATGGTTTATTATTCATGCTAGAATTGTATTGACCAGAAACTTAATACATGTGTGGATAATAGACAAATACTGAGTCCCTAGTAAGCCTCTACTAGACTAGCTCGTTGATCAAAAGATGGTCAAGATTTCCTGACCATGGACATGAGTTGTCATTTGATAATGGGATCACATCATTAGGAGAATGATGTGATGGACTTGACCCAACCGTTAGCATAGCAAATGATCGTTCAGTTTATTGCTATTGCTTTCACTATGTCAAATACACGTTCCTCTGACCATGAGATCATGCAACTCCCGGATACCGTAGGAATACTTTGGGTGTATCAAACGTCACAACGTAACTGGGTGATTATAAAGGTGCACTGCAGGTATCTCCGAAAGTGTTTGTTGAGTTGGCATGGATCGAGATTGGGATTTGTCACTCCGACTATCGGAGAGGTATCTCTGGGCCCTCTCGGTAATACAGCATCACAGAAGCCTTGCAAGCACCGTGACTAAAGAGTTAGTTGCAAGATGATGTATTACGGAACGAGTAAAGAGACTTGCCGGTAACGAGATTGAACTAGGTATTAGATACCGACGATCGAATCTCGGGCAAGTAACATACCGCCGGACAAAAGGGAACAACGTATGTTGTCATATGAGGTTCACCGATAAAGATCTTCGTGGAATATGTAGGAACCAATATGAGCATCCAGGTCCCGCTGTTGGTTATTGACCAGAGAGTTGTCTCGGTCATGTCTACATCATTCCCGAACCCGTAGGGTCCGCACACTTAAGGTTCGATGACGATATAGTATTATATGAGTTATGTGATTGGTGACCGAATGTTGTTCGGTGTCCCGGATGAGATCACGGACATGACGAGGAGTCTCAAAATGGTCGAGAGGTAAAGATTCATATATTGGAAGGCTATATTCGGACGTCGGAAAGGTTCCGAGTGATTCGGGTATTTTTCGGAGTACCGGGGAGTTACGGGAATTCACCGGGAGAAGTAATGGGCCTTATTGGGCCATACGGGAAAAGGAGAGGCAGGCCACGTGAGGAGGCGCGCGCCCCCCCTTGCCCAAACCGAATTGGACTAGGGGAGGGGGCGCAGCCCCCTCTTTCCTTTCCCTCTCCCTTCCCCCTTTCCTACTCCGTATGGGAGGTGGAATCCTACTAGGACTAAGGAGTCCTAGTAGGACTCCCCAAACTTGGCGCACCCCTAGGGGGGCGGCCTCCTCCCTCTCATCCTTTATATACGGGGGCAAGGGGGCACCCCAAAACACACAATTGTCCCATAGCCGTGTGCGGTGCCCCGATCTCCGTTTTCCACCTCGGTCATATTTTCGGAGAGCTTAGGCGAAGCCCTGCCGGAATCACTTCACCGTCACCGTCGCCACGCCGTCGTGCTGACGGAACTCATCTACTACCTCGACGTCTTGCTGGATCAAGAAGGCGAGGAACGTCACCGAGCTGCACGTGTGTAGAACTCGGAGGTGCCGTACGTTCGGTACTCGATCGGTGGAGCTCGAAGGATTGTTCGACTACATCAACCGCGTTGTGAGACGCTTCCGCTAACGGTCTACGAGGGTACGTAGACACACTCTCCCCTCTCGTAGCGATGCATCTCCATGGATAGATCTTGCGTGGGCGTAGGAATTTTTTTGAAATTCATGCTCCGTTCCCCAACAGTGGCATCCGAGCCAGGTCTATGCGTAGATGTGATTTGCGCGAGTAGAACACAAGTGAGTTGTGGGCGTGGGTGTATACATATTGCTTGCCGTTACTAGTTGTTACTTGATTCGGCGGTATTGTGAGATGAAGCGGCCCGGACCGACATTACGCGTACGCTTACGCGAGACAGGTTTCACCGCTACGTGCACTCGTTGCATAAAGGTGACTGGCGGGTGTCTGTCTCTCTCACTTTAGTTGAATCGGTTTCAATGAAGAGGGTTCTTTTAGAAGATCAAAAAGCAATCACTACACCACGTTGTGGTTCTGCGTAGGTAAGAACGGTTCTTGCAAACCCGTAGCAGCCACGTAAAACTTGTAACAACAAAGTAGAGGACGTCTAACTTGTTTTTGCAGGGTATGCTGGTGATGTGATATGGCCAAGACATGATGTGATATAAGTTGTTGTATGAGATGATCATGTTTTGTAAGTTATCAGGCAACCGGCAGGAGCCTTATGGTTGTCTCTTTATTGTATGCAATGCCAACGCTATGTAATTGCTTTACTTTACCGCTATAAGTTAGCAGTAGTAGTAGTAGCAATAGCCGGCGAGACGACCACGACGCTACGATGGAGATCAAGGTGTCACGACGCTACGATGGAGATCAAGGTGTCAACCCGGTGACGATGGAGATCATGACGGTGCTTTGCCGATGGAGATCAAAAGCACAAGACGATGATGGCCATATCATGTCACATATATTGAATTGCATGTGATGTTAATCCTTTTATGCATCTTATTTTGCTTAGGACGACGGTAGCATTATAAGATGATCCCTTCACTAAATTTCAAGATAAGTGTTCTCCCCTAGTATGCACCGTTGCGAAGGTTCGACGCTTCTAAGCACCACGTGATGATCGAGTGTGATGGATTCTTTCGTTCGCATACAATGGGTGTAAGCCAGTTTTACACACGCAGAATACTTGGGTTAAACTTGACGAGCCTAGCATGTACAGACATGGCCTCAGAACACAAGAGACCGAAAGGTCGAACATGAGTCATATAGTAGATATGATCAACATGAAAGATGTTCACCATTGATAACTAATCCACCTCACGTGATGATCGGACGTGGTTTAGTTGATGTGGATCATGTTACACTTAGACAACTTGAGGGATGTTAATCTAAGTGGGAGTTCTTAAGTAATTTGATTAATTGAACTTCAATTGTCCTGAACATAGTCTTACTTGTCTTAGCAAATTTATGTTGTAGATCCATAGACCGCGCTGTAGTTCCCCTGTTTTTATTATGTTCCTAGAGAAAACGAAGTTGAAAGTTGATGAAAGCAACTATGCGGACTAGGTCCGTGATCTGAGGATCGTCCTCACTGCTGCACAGAAGGCTTATGTCCTTAATGCACCGCTCAGTGAAATACCCCTACGGCTTCGTATGAGGACGTTATGAACGTCTGGCAGACAAGAAAAGATGACTACTTGATAGTTCAGTGCACCATACTTTACGGCTTAGAACTGGAGCTCCAAATATGTTTTGAGCAACACAGAGCATATGAGATGTTCCAAGAGCTGAAAATTTGTTTTTCAAGCTCACACCCGGGTCGAGATGTATGACACCTTCGACAAGTTCTATAGCTACAAGATGGAGGAGAACAGCTCCGTTAGTGAGCATGTACTCAGAATGTCTGAGTACTTCAAACACTTGAATCAAGTGGGAGTTAGACTTCCGAATAAAGTGGTGATTGATAGAGTTCTCTAGTCACTATCACTAAGCTACTGGATCTTCGTGATGAACTATAAACATGCAAGGGATAGAAGATCCTTAAGCTATTCGCGATGCTACAATCTGCGGATGTAGAAATCAAAAAAAGGGAGCATCAAGTGTTGATGGTTAATAAGACCACTAGTTTCAAGAAAGGCAAGGGAAAGAAAAGGGAACTTCAAGAAGAACGGTAAAACAGTTGCCGCTCACGCGAAGAAACCCAAGGCTGAACCAAACTCGAGACTTAGTGCTCCCATTGCAAAGGGAAATATCACAGGGAGCGGAACTTCCCCAAAGTAACTGGCAGATAATAAGACTGGCAATGTCAACAAAGATATTTGATATACATCTTATTGATATGTACCTTACTAGTACTCGTAGGAGCACCTGGGTATTTGATACTTGTTCAGTTTCTTACAACTTGAAACATGGAGCTTCAGAATAAACGAGGGCTAGCTAAGAACGAGGTGACGATGTGCATTGGAAGTGTCTCCAAGGTTGATGTGATCACCATCGCCACGCTCTCTCTACCTTCAGGATTAGTGATGAACCTAAATAATTGTTATTTGGTGCTTGCGTTAAGCATGAACATTATATCTGATAGTGTTTATTGCAAGACGGTTATTCAATTTCAGAGAATAATTGTTATTCTATTTATTTGGATAATATCATTGATGATCATGCACTTAAAATGAAAGGTTTATTGAATCTTGATCGTAGTAATACATATGTTCATAACACAAATGCCAAAAGATAATGATAGTACCACATATTTGTGGCACTGCCGCTTAGGTCATATCAGTGTTAAACACATGAAGAAACTCCATGCGGATGGGTTTTTGGAATCTCTTGATTATGAATCATTGGAGACATGTGAACCGTGCCTTAGTGGCAAGATGACTAAAACTCCGTTCTCCGGAACAATGGAGCGAGCAACCAACTTATTGGAAATAATACATACCGATGTATGCGGTCCGATGAGTGTTGAGGCGCGCGGTGGATATCCTTATATTCTCACGTTCACTGATGATTTGAGTAGATATGGTTATGTCTACTTGATGAAGCATAAATCTGAAACATTTGAAAAGTTCAAAGAATTTCAGAGTGAAGTAGAGAACCATCGTAACATGAAAATAAAGTTCTTACGATCTGATTGTGGAGGAGAATATTTGAGTTACGAGTTTGGCAATCACTTAAGACAATGTGGAATTGTTTCACAGCTCACGTCACATGGAACACCACAGCGTAATGGTGTGTCCGAACATCGTAATCGTACTCTATTGGATATGGTGCGTTCTATGATGTCTCTTACCGATTTGCCACTATCATTTTGGGGTTATGCATTAGAGACAGCTGCATTCACTTTAAACAAGGGCACCGTCTAAATCCGTTGAGATGACACCGTATGAACTGTGGTTTGCAAGAAGCCTAAGATGTCATTTCTGAAAGTTTGGGGATGCGATGCTTATGTCAAAAGGCTTCAGCCAGATAAGCTAGAACCCAAAGCGGATAAGTGCGTCTTCATAGGATACCCAAAGGAGACCGTTGGGTACACCTTCTACCACAGATCCGAAGGCAAAGTATTCGTTGCTAAGAGTGGATCCTTTCTAGAGAAGGAGTTTCTCTCGAAAGAAGTGAGTGGGAGGAATGTAGAACTTGATGAGGTAATTGTACCTCCTCTGGATAGTAGTACGTCACACGAAGAAATTTCTGTGACACCGACACAGACCAGAGAGGAAGTAGATGATGATGATCATGAAGCTTCGGATCAAGTTGCTACAGAACCTCGTAGGTCAACCAGGACACGCTCTGCACCAGATTGGTACGGCAATCCTGTCTTGGAGGTCATGTTGTTAGACAACGGTGAACCTACGAACTATGAAGAAGCGATGGCGAGCCCGGATTCCGACAAATGGCTTGAGGCCATGAAATCCGAGATTGGATCCATGTATGAGAACAAAGTGTGGACTTTGGTAGACTTGCCCGATGAACGGCGAGCTATTGAAAATAAATGGATCTTTAAGAAGAAGACGGATGCTGATGGTAATATCACCGTCTATAAAGCTCGACTTGTTGCTAAAGGTTATCACCAAGTTCAAGGAGTTGACTACGATGAGACTTTCTCACCCGTAGCGATGCTAAAGTCTGTCAGAATTATGTTAGCAATTGCCGCGTTTTATGATTATGAAATCTGGCAAATGGACGTCAAAACGGCATTCCTTTACGGATTCCTTAAGGAAGAATTGCATATGATACAGCCGGAAGGTTTTATCGATCCTAAAGGCGCTAACAAAATATGCAAGCTCCAGCGATCCATCTATGGACTGGTGCAAGCATCTCGGAGCTGGAATACTCGCTTTGATGAAGTGATCAAAGCATTTGGGTTTATACAAGTTTATGGAGAAACTTGTATTTACAAGAAAGTGAGTGGGAGCTCTATAGCATTTCTAATAGTATATGTGGATGACATATTGTTGATTGGAAATTATGTAGAATTTCTGGAAAGCATAAAGAATTGAAAGGAGGTTTTCAATAAAAACCTGTTTTTGAGTTATCCACAGATTGGGCATCGAGATCTATGGAGACAGATCAAAACGCCTGATAAAAGTTCACACATCTTGATGAGTTTTTTGAAGAAGTTCAAAATAGGATCAAGTCAAAGAAATGAGTTCTTGCCTGGTGTGAAGTGGAGTAAGACTTGAAAATCTAGGTAAAGGTTGTTTTACATGTTAGGCATCAAAATCTATAGAGATAGATTGAGACGCCTCATAGGACTTTCACGAAGCACATACCTTGACAAGATTTTGAAGAAGTTCAAAATGGATCAGTCAAAGAAAGGGTTCTTGCCTGTATTGCAAGGTGTGAGATTGAGTAAGACTCAAAGCCCGACCACGGCAGAAGACAAAGAGAAGATGAGTGTCATCCCCTATGCCTCAGCCATAGGCTCTATTTTGTATGCCATGCTGTTTACTAGACCTGATGTATGCCTCGCTATTAGCTTGGTGGGAAGGTACCAAAGTGATCCAGGAGTAGATCACTAGACAGTGGTCAAGAATATCCTGAAGTACCTGAAAAGGACTAAGGAAGAATTTCTCGGGAATAGAGGTGATAAAGAGTTCGTCGTAAAGGGTTACGTCGATGCAAGCTTTAAACACCGATCCGGAAGACTATGAGTCTCAGACCGGATACGTAAAGTGGGACAGTCGGTTTTGGAGTAGCTCCAAGCAGAGTGTGGTAGCAGCATCTACATATGACCTAGAGATTTGCCAAGAACACACGGATCTGAATACTGCAGACCCGTTGACTAAAACCTCTCTCACAAGCAAAACATGATCAGCCCTAGAACTGATTGGATGTTAATTACATGGAGATGTAAACTAGATTATTGACTCTAGTGCAAGTGGGAGACTGTTGGAAATATGCCCTAGAGGCAATTAATAAACTGTTTATTATCATATTTCTCCGTTCATGATAATGGTTTATTATTCATGCTAGAATTGTATTGACCGGAAACTTAATACATGTGTGGATAATAGACAAATACTGAGTCCCTAGTAAGCCTCTACTAGACTAGCTCGTTGATCAAAAGATGGTCAAGATTTCCTGACCATGGACATGAGTTGTCATTTGATAATTGGATCACATCATTAGGAGAATGATGTGATGGACTTGACCCAACTGTTAGCATAGCAAATGATCGTTCAGTTTATTGCTATTGCTTTCACTATGTCAAATACACGTTCCTCTGACCATGAGATCATGCAACTCCCGGATACCGTAGGAATACTTTGGGTGTATCAAACGTCACAACGTAACTGGGTGATTATAAAGGTGCACTGCAGGTATCTCCGAAAGTGTTTGTTGAGTTGGCATGGATTGAGATTGGGATTTGTCACTCCGACTATCGGAGAGGTATCTCTGGGCCCTCTCGGTAATACAGCATCACAGAAGCCTTGCAAGCACCGTGACTAAAGAGTTAGTTGCAAGATGATGTATTACGGAACGAGTAAAGAGACTTGCCGGTAACGAGATTGAACTAGGTATTAGATACCGACGATCGAATCTCGGGCAAGTAACATACCGCCGGACAAAAGGGAACAACGTATGTTGTCATATGAGGTTCACCGATAAAGATCTTCGTGGAATATGTAGGAACCAATATGAGCATCCAGGTCCCGCTGTTGGTTATTGACCAGAGAGTTGTCTCGGTCATGTCTACATCATTCCCGAACCCGTAGGGTCCGCACACTTAAGGTTCGATGACGATATAGTATTATATGAGTTATGTGATTGGTGACCGAATGTTGTTCGGTGTCCCGGATGAGATCACGGACATGACGAGGAGTCTCGAAATGGTCGAGAGGTAAAGATTCATATATTGGAAGGCTATATTCGGACGTCGGAAAGGTTCCGAGTGATTCGGGTATTTTTCGGAGTACCGGGGAGTTACGGGAATTCACCGGGAGAAGTAATGGGCCTTATTGGGCCATACGGGAAAAGGAGAGGCAGGCCACGTGAGGAGGCGCGCGCCCCCCCTTGCCCAAACCGAATTGGACTAGGGGAGGGGGCGCAGCCCCCTCTTTCCTTTCCCTCTCCCTTCCCCCTTTCCTACTCCGTATGGGAGGTGGAATCCTACTAGGACTAAGGAGTCCTAGTAGGACTCCCCACACTTGGCGCACCCCTAGGGGGCCGGCCTCCTCCCTCTCATCCTTTATATACGGGGGCAAGGGGGCACCCCAAAACACACAATTGTCCCATAGCCGTGTGCGGTGCCCCGATCTCCGTTTTCCACCTCGGTCATATTTTCGGAGAGCTTAGGCGAAGCCCTGCCGGAATCACTTCACCGTCACCGTCGCCATGCCGTCGTGCTGACGGAACTCATCTACTACCTCGACGTCTTGCTGGATCAAGAAGGCGAGGAACGTCACCGAGCTGCACGTGTGTAGAACTCGGAGGTGCCGTACGTTCGGTACTCGATCGGTGGAGCTCGAAGGATTGTTCGACTACATCAACCGCGTTGTGAGACGCTTCCGCTAACGGTCTACGAGGGTACGTAGACACACTCTCCCCTCTCGTAGCGATGCATCTCCATGGATAGATCTTGCGTGAGCGTAGGAATTTTTTTGAAATTCATGCTCCGTTCCCCAACAGATCTCCCTGCTCCTCCCCCGGGCAATGACGGGGTTCCTTGGAGGCAAATGAGCGCGACAGATCCCGAGTAGCGGCGGATCCCCTAGAGTGGCGCCGAAGCCCCCCATCTCCTCCATGGATAGTGCCAGAGCACCCTCATCTCCTCCACTAGCTAGCGTCTATTTTTTTTGGGTGTGACGAACCGATACTTTTTGCGGAGGATGACGTTTCTGAGCAAATCAGAGGCCCCAGGCTTGATATTTATAGAGGGACGTGCATAACTGGAAGGAGCCAGCTCTATATCGATTTCCGTTTCCATCGACTAACATGAAGTCCACAAAACAACTGAACTAGAGGCTCCCGAATACCAATTACCAATTGAGAGGCTGAATACGTACATCCAAACGCAAGCTTATATGTGATGATACTTTATTGCAACAACACAAGCTAGTAACTTTGTATATACACATGGAATCTTTCGTTATAGAGTTTTTTAATCATTTTTTCTTGTTGCCGCGTTTAGCCGTCAATTCTTAGGTTTGCCCCGACAACTAAATAGTGATAGATATACCATGTGAAATGACAAGTAGTGTGTGTGCATCGTGACAGTTATTTTTTGGGCAACTTAGGGCGGAATACAATGGTAATTATTTTGAAGCTCGTGTTAACAACATCCATATATTTCTATATAGTTTTTTCCAATTCCTGGCAAGTAGTGTGTATGCATCATGGCATTTTTTCCGGACAATATAATTGCTATGAAGTGTTTTTGTGCAACATGACAAATATATGTGTATAAAATCTGACATTGAAATACATTATGGTGAGAGCTACACAAAAAAGAGGAAAACCTGCATTTCTAATAGCAAACAGTGTTTGCACTGTTCATCAGTTTGAAAAACACGATTTGTCTTTTTTACGTAGCTCTCAACATAATGTATTTCATCTTCAAAATTTACGCGCATGTAGAATACATCCACGTTAACGTGTATTATTTTTTTCAATTTTTTTTAAACTTTAAAATATGTTTTTCGAATTTTTTAAAATATCCACTCCATGGAGGTTGGCATTTTGCGCAAATCTACTCACAACTACCAATTTGTATTGTTTATCCTATGCTATCCATAGTCAATCATAATTGACCACATGCAATGAGTTGGTGCGCGCGCAGGCGGCTCGAAAAGTTGGAAAATTGTTTTTCCGCAGCAGCAAACAAGAAGGCCAGTACAGCAGCTAGGCGTCAAAGCGGCCTCTGGAGCTGAAAGCTGCGGCAACGGAAACGCCTCGAGAAACGCCAAATCGCCTGCGAAACTCGACCGTTGCCGACGAGGCGCGGTCGGCAGAGGACACGCGCACGCAACGCATGCAAACCAGTCGGCACCTCGCCTCCGGAAGCGGCACGCGCGCGCTCACGTGGCAGCGGCCGCCCCTCCACCCCGCCCCGGATCTCGCCTCGGATCCTCCCTCTCTTCCTTCCGGCGCCAGCCAGCCCAGTACCGGTACTACTACCTGCTGCCAGTACCGCCGGAGGCCACTGGTCAGCAGCCTCTCTCTCCCTCCTTCCCACCGTCCCTCACAATCTCCCATGGCATTGGCATTGCGTGTGATCTGCTGCGTGGCGCGCGCCTGCTAGATTGCTTTGCTCCGCTCCTCCACGTGCGCGGCGCTCCTGCTGCCGTGCCGACGTGCCGTGCCTTGTGGATTTCCTCCCTCCCTCCCCCGGTTGCGGGCGGGTGGAGTTTTGGTTGGGGAGAAAAGGAGAGGCGGAGGTGGAGGAGGAGCCCTGCCACTGCCACGGCCGCGGCGCCAGGTGCCAGGTGAGGTGAGGTGGTGGGTGGTGGCTCACGGGCACTTCACGGGTTCTGCGCCGCCTTTGCTTTCATTCACACGGAAAGTGCCGCCGCGCCCCCTGCGCCGCGCGTGACGCCCCAACGCCGACGTCGCCGCGCCGCGCCCCGCCCGCATACATATCCCGCGCTGCTCCTCTTGCAGTGCCCACCCTCGCTCGCTCCGCCCGTCCGTCGATCTGCGGTCCCGCGCCGTGCTCGATTGGTTCCGACCGACCGGCTCCCGGCTGCCGGCAGTGAATGAGCATGGGGCGCTACGCGAGCTCCACGGATCCGGAGGCGGGGAACGGGGCCGTCCTGCTCCGCTCGCCCAGCGGGGCCACCGCGCGGGTGCGTCCCCATCTTCAGTCTCAGACTTGCTGCTGGGTTCGGCTTGGGCTTGATTCTGAATTTCTGATTGCAGGTGAGCCTGCACGGCGGGCAGGTCGTCTCCTGGAAGAACGACCGCGGCCACGAGCTCCTCTTCACCAGCAGCAAGGTCAGCCTAAACTTCTCCCGTTCCTCACTCTCCAGCTCTGCTCTGTTTTCTGCTGGTTATAAGTTTGATGCGGCGCGAGAGATTCATTTTGGGGAGCAGTACAAAATACAAATTCCCCATTCAGTGTGTCACTCGTTTTCACTGCTGCGTATGATTACGCCAATGTGGGGAATGGATTATGCGCATGTATGCATTTTCTGAATTTAACACTGGAGGAAAGCCAAGAGTGCTGAATTAGACTGCAATGCTGGCTGGAGAAGACAAAACTAGGAATTGGTTCCATGGTTCAGATACTTCATACGACGGCCTGTTGTACCGGAACCACTATATGGTCCTATTAAGGTTCATGATCCACAATGCCTTCCTTCATAGTCAGTTATCGTGCTACCTCCATCCAAGCATGGGCTTCTTAGGTCGATCCCCGTCGTTCGTCCGATTTGCAGGACATGTGTAGCTGTACTGTAGTAGTTGTTACTAGTAGTTAGTTACTGTTATGTCTTATGTGTTCAATTGTCTTACTAAGGACTTGCATATAACCCAAGTTGGTGTGCAGGCAATCATGAAGCCACCAAAGGCAATGCGTGGCGGGATTCCGATATGCTTTCCACAGGTACCACACTACTCCACCGAACCGAAAGTTTCTGATTGTCTACACATCATCAGAGACTACAAATACCAGATAGGAGATTAAGAACAGAGCTGCTTGTTTTTTCTTGGCGTTTACTGATAATAACTGCAAAAACTCTCTCAGTTTGGCAACTGTGGGACCTTGGAGCGACATGGATTTGCAAGGAATAGGTTGTGGACCCTAGACGAGGAGCATCCAGAATTAAGTCGTAGTGACAGTGGCAGCAAATCTTTTGTTGACCTTATCCTAAAACCATCTGAAGAAGACCTGAAGAGCTGGCCACATAGGTATGCATTTGTATTGATTAATCTGCACTGGCTTTTTCTGTGGCTGCACATAATTTCTGTTACAACTAAAATGAGGGTGGATGTCGAGATTGTTCAAGTGAGTCTTCCGTCTTCGAGATGCTCGGTTGAACAGCCGAAGCCTGTACCTCTCATGATATATTGTTGGCAATACTCGCATGCTTATATATGTGCACGGTTAATGAGAATGTTTCTTTAGGGAGAGATAGTATGGTAATACTAATATTCATACATATAGGGTAAAATCTTTGATGAACATGGTTAAGATTTAAGTGGCACCTTTACTTGGAGATTTGTAGTCACTTTAAGTATAAATGCTGAAGATGTGAGAATGAGAATGGATTTCCTTGTGCTTCATTCATATTTTTTCGCAATTGTATCCCTTCGATGTTCGCATGAATTTTACCTGACCAATTGATTTTGATTGCAGTTTCGAGTTCCGCCTGAGAATCTCTCTCACAAAGGACGGTGACCTCTCACTAGTATCGCGCATCAGAAACGTTAATGGCAAGCCATTCAGTTTCTCATTTGCCTACCATACATATCTCTCAGTCTCAGATATCAGGTCAGACGACATTTACCCAACATAAGCGCTTTCTTTGCACCTCACTGTCGAACTGCTTTATGTTGATGTCATACAATGTTGACAAAAATGTTTCATCGTGTCCTGTTAACTTCAGCGAGGTGAGGATAGAAGGCTTGGAGACCCTCGATTACCTGGACAATCTCAGCCAGCGGGAACGTCATACTGAACAAGGAGACGCCATAACGTTCGAATCGGAGGTGAATATTAGTTTAAAGCTTCAGCAGTGATGTTAGCATATTAGCACACACTTGATTCTAGCTGAAGCCCATCTTTGTCATGCCAGTATAATACAGTATTTGGCTAACCGCTGGTATTATGTGAAAACATTTTGCAGGTCGACAGAGTGTACGTCAGCTCGCCGAACGTGATAGCGGTGCTCGACCACGAGAAGAAGCGCACCTTCGTCATAAGGAAGGACGGCCTTCCCGACACCGGTAAGACACACATCATTTTATCCATTTCCCTCCGTCCGTCCAGCGAAACCAACCACGGTACATGATAACACTCTGCAATCTCCATCCTATATTGGCAGTGGTGTGGAACCCGTGGGAGAAGAAGGCGAAGACGATGGCGGACTTCGGTGACGAGGAGTACAAGCAGACGGTGTGCGTGGACGCGGCGGCGGCGGAGCGGCCCATCACGCTGAGGCCCGGGGAGGAGTGGACGGGGAGGCTCGAGCTCTCCGCCGTCCCGTCCACCAACTGCAGCGATCACCTCGATCAGCCCGGCATCATGGGAGGATGCACTAGCGTGTAGCGTGGTTGGTTATAGGTTACAGTGCTGTCTGTATGTGTAGCCACCTGTCTGTCTGTCAGTCAGGGAGTCGCCTTCGTTCGTTGTGGCATCTTGTACATGGATGGGATCAGTAGTAGACTAGCAGGTGGATGGATCTGTCATCTGTGGTGGTCCGCCGGCGGCGCTGGGTTCGCCGGTGCTTCCACCTGGTTTCTGGAATGGCATCGGACCTTTTTTCAAGTCTTTTGGTCTCTGGAATGGCATCAGACTTTTTAGGGGGTCTTTTTATAAATCTTTTTCTCAATCGGGCATCACCAAAAAAGGACGTCCTTAAATGTCCATGGACAGCGGAGTGGGAGGCAGACATCCAATGCCTACGAGTACGACTCCCGGCCACCCCCTCTGTTTCTCAGACATTTCACCCAACATGTTGTATGCACTCCCGGCCATGGCCACCGGAGCACCCTGAGCTCTCCCGGCCACCCATGAGGACAGCAAGCGCAGCCAAGCAGCACGCGCACCACATGAGTAGCCGCTCGCCGGACCAGCGCCATGCAGGTGAGCTCCGGCTCGTACGTCTGGAACTCGAAGGGCTCGCCGCCCTCGGCCTGTCGCGCGTGCATCCACTCCACGGCGGTCTACACTTCCTCCTCCGGCACGCCGCCGCGGCCGCGAACCCCGACGCAACCTCGTCATCACGGCAGGTAGTTTTTTCCCCTTACTGAAACTCTGCGCACAACTTACACAGAATCTGATACACCCAAGCAATTGAATCAGAGAAAGAACTTTGATGGTAGAGGAGTCTCTGATACTGCTACCTTTTGTTGTATCGAATCGGCCAAGTCCTAAAGAGACGAGGGCATGGCATTTTTAGTGCAGAGCAAGAGAGGCTTATCAGAGATCTTTACAGAAAGTAAGTGATCTATTTGTATCAAGAAAGGATTAGAGCACTGATCAATTCATATAACATGTTTTAGCAAGCTGAACTGAAAATAACTTCCCGATTCTTGTACGTCTGTATGACGGTATGAGTGCAAAATGTTTACTACTTGGGCATGAATCACATGCTGATGCCTGAATGTTTACTCCTTGTACGTTGCAGATATAAGTATGTCCATAAATGCAGCCAGCGAATTGCTGAAGCTCTAGATCTCAGTGGAGAGATATCATCTGCTCAAATATCTTGAAAGATTACAAAGCTAGGTCTCAGGAATGTTACGAGGAGCACAAAAGTTCCAGATGCACCTCCTTCAGCTGGAGACCTAGCTACACAACCACAAAACCATGTGCTGGATGATCCCAAGCCAGAAAGCACCAGGTGAGTATTATAAAGGACCAGCTGGGGCATTCTTCATCAGTGGCAGTGAACCTGTATTGTATGCTCAACAATCAGTTTTGTATAGTTATCAGTAAGATGGGATGCATAACTTAGCAGGCCAAAGATGTCAAAACTAGTACATACGTTGCCCTAAGCACATCATGGAAAGAAATTAGTGTGATCTAATAACTAATTGGTAGTTATTCGCCATTAAGTCTAGCCTGCATTTTCAGGCGCATAAGGAAAAGGCTGGATGAGTTAAGCAGTAAGTATGACAACAATGATAATCATCCAATAACATCTGATGAAGAAACGTTGCAAGCACGCAAACGCGGGTAATTTCCTGCATGGAGTTGCTGACATGCGTTAATTCTATTGGCGTGATATGTTTTTCTTTGAGTTTGTTACTGTTAATGAAAGATGTGCAAAACTTTTGTGTGTGCTCTAAAAATACTGTCTTACTATTAAAAGGCCTTTTATATCAGAAGGTATGATTGCTGACAAATGCCTGGAGATTCTGCCAGAGATATTTTTGGTTAATATTATTTAAGTTGCCATTGATTATGCTAGAAATGACATGAGATGTATGGGCAAACATTTGTTTCTGCAAAACAACATCACATTATTTGGTCATGTATGACTTTATTCTTTTGACTACTCTCCATAGCATGTATTGAGATGTTTTTTTTTTTTAGTTTCATCGTATGCAAATGTGCACTAATTCAGGACTCCAGGTTGCATTTTACCTTGCTAAGTACTGAGTGCAAACATGCCACAGATTTACAAAGTTATTTATGCTGCCTTGCCCGTTTTGATGTTCTGAGTGTTTACCTTCATCTATTGCAGAACCAAAACTAAGGAGCCGCCATCGGTGGATCTTGTACCGAATATATCACAGCATCAAGAGACTTCGCAAGGCACGGATTCTTACGATGAGACTATAGGATCTGTGCTTAGGTGAGCTCATTCCGTCATTCGGCTTTATATACATCAAGAACTGATTACTGTCATTATGCCAATTGTTAAAACTCATTGATTTGTATGATATGATTTTCTTCCTCCGCATGCATTTTGACTGGACCAATTCCTTCTTTTTTTAGCAGCAGTGGAAAGAAGAGGTTATCGACATCATATGTTACAGAGAATAGGCAAGAAAACCAAGATTATTCGAAGGACATGGCTCCGGGTGTCGAGGCTACTGGTTCAGTTATCATGTAAGCTCATTTAAGTTATTTACATCACATACTTGGAATAGCTTGGTATTTTATTTGAGATAGAATAGTTTCATATTTGAGGGTGTATGTTTTCCTATGTTATGCACTTATGCCTAGTGAAAGCCGAAAATAGGTAGACATCAATAACCAGCGAGAGTAACTTATTATGGTATGTTCAGTTATTTATTTATTAAAAAAGGAATTTCTCACCTTTTCAGGGATTCAAGTCTCCATCCGGAGCTAAATCTATCTAACGATAACTGTGGTCGTGCTGGTGAGGCTGAACTTCTGGATGACTTCAGTGAGCCTGATCTGGATGACGGTGAAAATACCGAACAACGGATCATCGACGACAGGGACATGTCTGAATCCAGGGACATGGTAGGCGCGTCTGCCAGTCAGAAGGCTAGTCTGAATAGAAGACACAGAATGGTGATTGACGACGAAGACGATGATGAGTAGTTCGGAGAACAAAAGGTTGGACCCCGCAGCTGTTTCGACTAGATGTTCTGGTGCTCTTGTGCTGACAATGGCATGCTTCTGAGTTGGGATCGCGTACGGTTCCACTGGAGATTTTTAGCAGTAGGCAGATGCTACCTGCTTTGTACACGATTAGTTTTATTTTTAGGCTGATTCTCTTGTTAATTCTGAATATGAGCCCTTTTTGCAATGCTAGCACATTTCTTATTTGAAATGCCAATTTTATTTTTCCCTTTTGCGGGAAAATCTATTTTTCTGTTAGAGCATCTACAGCCGGGCGCCCCAAACACCCCTCAAACGCCCGGGAGGACGGCCCGGTCACTGACAAGTCACGAAAATGCGACCCAGACGGACGCCTCAAACGGGTCTCAAACGCCCGGGCTGACCGGCACCCCTCATATCCAGCCCAAATATGGGGCGGATACGGCGGCGCCCGGGCGCGTCCGCCACGTCGGACCCGCCCCCCGCTGGCCCACCCGACCCCACATATATTTCTCCTCATCCGCTCGCCGGACCAAACCCTAGCCACTTCACTCCACTCCCCTTCACTCCCTTCCGCCACCCGAGCTCACCTCCTGCGATCTCCGGCCTTCTCCGGCATGGCGGGCAGCGGAGATCTGAGTCCTACACCTCCAGATCCGTTGACCCCGTGCTCATCCCACGCGGCCCCGAGGAGTAGATGGCCGTCCGGCTTGCGCTCCGCCGCTCCCGGGAGGAGGCCCGTGCGAGGCAGCGCTCGGACTCCTTCCGTCGGGAATCCATTGCGTCCGCCCAAATGGCGCATGGATCTGGCGCTAGGTGTGCCATCGCTGCCTCACCGGAGGCGGTGCGGTCCGTCTGGCGTCCGAACACAGTGGCGGACGCGCAACCCCTCTGTTGGCGCATCGAGGTCATGGACGCAGCATGGGCGTCGTCGGACGCAAACATGGCGCGGCGTGCTCGCCGTGCGAGGTAGCGGGCACGGGAGGCGGCGGCAGCCCTCGCGGCGGTGGACTTTGGCGAGGCGGAGTCTCATTCTCCGGCGCTCCGTATGGTGCACTAGTCTGGGCGCCGCAACCGCGTCGTGGCGGATGTCGCCGGCTCGTCTCAGGACGGATCCATTATCGATCTGACGTCCACCGGCACCGTCCGGGTTACGGGCTCCGACGAGGAAGAGTAGGGCATGGAAGACGGCGGCGCCTTGAGTCCCGTGAGCCGGCTCGTGTCCCATGCCCTACTCTCCCTTGCCGGCGACCGGACCAGCACTCTGGGGAGCGTAGCCGGCCGCCGGACATGGCCACGACGGAACCGGGCGAGCTTCGTTTAGATTAGGTTTTACGTTGCATGTAATAGTATGGATTTGAGGTATCCGGTTGTAGAATCAAATATTTAAGGCGTGATCGGTCACTGTCCGCGGACGCGTCCGTGAGCATTTGAGGGGTCGAATTTGCCAAGTCCGGCTGTAGATGCTCTTATGTGGCAGACGTGAATGAAAGAGAGAAGAATAGCAACCCAAACCATATAGAGATTTCGTGAAAATGGACGAAACTGGCCCTTTTCTGAAACTTCAACACAAAATGACCCCAATCTGAAAATATTTCACAAACTGGGCCCTTTTTGCATAACGCCCGGGGCTGGGGCGCCATGCTAGATAGCATGACGCCCTGGCCCGGGGCGTCATGGTAGCGACATGTAGCATGGCGCCCCGGGCTAGGGCGCCATGCTAAATCATGCTATTTAGTATGGCGCCCTAGCCCCGGGCATCATGCAAAAGGGCCAGTTTATAAAATATTTTCAGATAGGGGCCATTTTGTGTTGAAGTTTCGCAAAAGGGCCATTTTCGTACATTTTCACAGAGATTTCTAACCGTTGGTTTCAGTCTGCTGCAGTGTCCGGCGCCGGCGACGCGTCTCGTGCTTCCATCAGTCGGCTCCGACTGAAGTCGTCACCGGATTAATGTAGTCCCCAGCCAGCCAGCACCACATCACAGCGACGTCGGCGAGCACTGTTCGAAGGGTCATGGTAACTGGCGGCGGCCGCTAACTGTAGCAGCCGATCTAAGCGCGGATTATAGGAGGATTGATTAGTCCTTGAAAGGTTGCTGGATTTTCTCAGACACTCGACCCTCTCTATTTATTACGAAAAGGAAAATTGGAAATTAAAATCAACAAATGGTCCCATGGTCTAGTGGTTAGGACATTGGACTCTGAATCCAGTAACCCGAGTTCAAGTCTCGGTGGGACCTTTTTTTTTGTCTATTTTTTTATGTGCTTGAAAAAAAATGGGCATTCCTTATTTATTTTTTCAGCAAAAAAGCATCCTAAAGTATCGTACCCATGTTGTCAATTGTTTTCTTATTTTGTTCTCGCTATTATTTTGAAATCTTCTCCATAGAGTTTGTATTTTTGTTTGCTATTTTCCATACAACAAATACCATCATTCCCGCTGCATCATCAATAGGTTGTCTACGCCGTGTTTTTCAAACGTTGTTAAGCTATTTCACATCTCTTTTTGTCCCGTGAAAGATGCCCTAATTTTTTTTTGATCTTAATTCTCACCGAAAAAGTTTTACTGGCCACGAGCATGTATATGCTGATCACGATATACAATGAGATGCGGTTCAGTCTTCTCGACACGCGATCTCTTCTCAGTTTCGTACTTTTTTTTGAAGCGCGGTCCCTTAGGGCCCGATTCATTAAAAAAAAGGTAGAATAGAGTTGCCCGGTTAATTAACGGAAAACCAGGCTAAAACCGTCACAAATGCCCGCAAAAACAAGGCACTCTGGGCGACCTGGTAACCCACACAAGAACGCACACACGCCGTCGAGGAGAGAACGCCGTCGAGGTTGCAACACCATCGACGACCACCGAAGTAGCCCTCACCGCAGACAAGCGCCGAGGCCTGTGTCGGCCGATGCCAAACAGTCCACCGCACGCGCCGGCGACCAGGCAGCTCCGACTCTGTCGACTAGCATCACAGGAGAAAAGCGCTGGGCCTGCGCCGAGCCAGCGCCGAAACCGACCACCCGCCTCGTATCATCGTTGCCGCAAGGGCCCTCCTCAGCAGCTCCGACTCCAGAAGGACAAAGTGAAGCGCGGCGACCCCTCGAACACGCCGAATGAGACCGACTACCAAAACTCAGCTGCAACCCTGCTCCGCTCGAAGCCGCCATCGTTGCCACACAAGAAGCCGCGCAAAACATCCACATTGCCAGACGGACACCTGCCGACCGCAATGTCGCGAGCGTCTAGCCCATGGAGCGCACAAACGGGATCCGATGCTCTTCAAGGCGACGCCCCAAAGAGGGAAGCGACGATGACGACGCCGTCGCCCGGCCCGGCTGGGCCTTAGGCTTTCACCCGAAGAGCACGATCCGAGGGTAGCGGTGGATCCAGGCCTCCTCAGCGGCGCCTCCAGAGAGGTGAGACGACGCCCACGGACGCCGACGCCGCCGGCCGGCAAGAGCCGACAAGCTTTCGCCCGGAGCATACCCAGTTTCGTACTTTGCTTCTCTCTTAGTACCACACTCTTCAAGCCATATGTCAAACAAAGCAGGTTTCTAACCGTTTCGATGGACTGAAGGCTCGTGGAGTTGATATGATTTTTAGGAATTGTATCTAGTGTTTGATTTTGACTTTAGAAAATAAGACAGGGGAAGTGTACCGGACTGAGTGACAATTTTTTTTTTTTTTGGGAGGACTGAGTGACAATTGTCTGTATTATATACCCAAATTTTCTCTAGCAGAACTATCACTAATTGTAGCAGCCGATCTAGTCGTGGACCATACGAGGATTGATTAGTTGTTGAAAGCGTGCTCGATTTTTCAGACACTCGATGGACGTCAGGTTGAATTGTGTGCAACCTGACCCGCTCTGATTATTATAAAATTAGACATTGGAAATTTTGAACGGCAACGGTCCCATGGTCTAGTGGTTAGGACATTGGACTCTGAATCCAGTAACCCGAGTTCAAGTCTCGGTGGGACCTATTTTTTGACATTCCCCTATTCTTTTCAGGAAAACCCTTCCTGATTGATCATATCTTTATAGGGAATTTATTACTTCTACTTTCTTATTTGGTTCTTCGCTATTATTTTGAATCTTATCTATAGGGTTTGTTCTATTTTGGTTTTGCAATTTTCCATAGATAATACGATCATTCCATATTTCTTATTCACTAGAGTAACTTTACTCGAATCAACATCGTCGTGTATCCCGTATTTTTCAAACGCCATGTGTTGTCGCTATTCCACATCTCGTTTTGTCCCAGATACGTGAATGATGTTCCAAACTTCTTTTGGATCACGGCATACAATGATATGCGGTCCAGTCTTCTCGACACGATCTCTTCTCAGTTTCGTACTTTGCCTCTCTGTTGGTACCACGCTTATCAAGGCAGGTGTCATCCAAAGCATATTTCTAACCATTTTGATAGACCAAAGGCCCTTGGAGTTCGATATGGTTCATGGGAATTGTATCTATTGTTTGGTTTAAACTTTCAAAAATGCGATAGGAGAAGTGCACCGGACGAGCGACAACTGTTTGTATTAGATACCTAATGTTCTCTAACAGAACTATCACTAGTGTAGGAAGAGACATCCGACACAGTTGAAACCATTGATCTCATCGGCTTGTGTTTCGACCTGGCTTCTTGAATCACATCAGACCTTGTTAAAATTTCTTTTGCTTTCGACGCAACCAGTTGCCACTTGGCCTAGGCATGGTCTGTTGTGGGGCATGCTTGTTCCGAGTCCTAGTGCCCCATTCCCCCCTGCAAAAATGTTGGCAAACAGACATATGAACTTGGATGCTACTAGGGAGCAAGCGATTGCTCCCTACCCCCATCGAGTGACCGTCCAAAATTAGATAAGCGTCAGCCCCCGCTGTCTACTTTTCTTGCAAATGAGAAGCTTGACAAGTCTCCTCTCGTTGATCTGAAGAAAGAGGCTCTGAGTATCTCTAGGATGATCCATTATTTTAAAATTTTGAAAATTAATGGCTTGCCAATGGGGTTGCATATGAGATTGCTATGTTCAGCCTTAGTATTAGGTCGGTGGCATTCTTGTTAATACTTTTCTGCCCTGCATGGCGTATACTGTAATGAATGTTTGCAATAACCTTTCTAATTAATAAATATATGGGGGTGTTTTTTTAGAAGAAAGGCAAGTAACACCCCTACCTTTCACTATGTCACGCCAAAACCTCCATGCAGGGCCGGTCCTGAGATTTCAGGGACTCGAGGTGAAACTAAAACCCTGGGGCCCTTAATATAAACATCAAATCAATAATCAACATAGTTCATATTAATGTCCCAGTAAATAGTTAAAGTTCACCCAAAAGCTATTTTTGTACCAAGTAGAGAACACCTAGCCTCAATATATGGGCTGAGTGTAGTAATGGTTAAATTGTGACTGGTGTGCAAAATAGAGCAATAATAGATTCTTCTATACCAAGAAATAAATTTAACAGTTCATTTGCTTACTGTTAGGGCAACATGAGGTCAATATTAGGTATATGTTCACAATAATTTCAAGTGTTTATAGATAGTTTGGGAATTTCAGCAAGGTTTCTATAATTTGACCTTATTATCTAGAGACATTTGTCTAACTGCCAATGAACATGACAAACCAACAATATAGACCAGGTTTTGTACTTGCAATCGAGACTCTTGGAGAAATATCCTCGTACCTAAAAGACTTTTAGGTTGAGATTTGACTAGTTGAAGGTGTGAAGCTTGACCTGCAGACATGAACCCATCAACAAAACAATAGATTGCAACTAATTAACCAAGCAAGATTGAGATTTATATCATACCCTACATGACATGATTTCCCAAATTGTAGACATTGGGGCGTCTGTTTTGAGAGCTAGTGGATGACTAAATGGCTAGCAGACATCATACCTAATCAATTCTAGTCCTAGCAGATGAGCTTGGCATGCGTATGGGGCATCTCCGGCGGCGCGTAATCAAGCATCAAGGCAACAAGGTATGGGGCAATCTCTTCTTGGCGTGGGGTTTGCTCATGCCTGTTGGCCTTTCGCTTGCCGGCCTGTGCTGCGTGATTTGGGCCCCCCTTAGTGTTGGGGGACCGGGGCCGCCGCCCCTCTTGCCCCCTGCAAGTTCGGGCCTGCCTCCATCCCTTCCCCCTTGTAACAACCTAGGAAAAACCTAGGGCAAAAAAGGCACGCGCCAGGGACAATATCCCCCCTCCCAAATCCTCCCCAACTGCCGCCGCCGCCGCCACCGCCGTACAACACGAACCGAAGAAGAGGACGAAGAAAAGCCTCCCATAAGGAAATGGAAGCAAACAAGACCAGATCTCAGGTAATACAAGGTATTTTGTGCATACAAACTAAGCAAAAAAGGAAGACCGTGCCCCGGAAATTGCCTGCAAATTAGGTTTTGTTTCTGCTTGTTGGACTTAATTTACCTTAGTTAGAACTATTGCATACTCACAACCTGTTCTTTCCTATGCCTATACTATTATTTTTCCTCTGCTATACCCCAGTAAGCCTAGATTTACTCCCCCCTTCTTCTATCTTGCCAACGATCATGCTTGATACGATTTTGCCCTCTTCTTATCAATGTTTTGCGCCTGGTGCCTGTAGTGGGAAGAAATTAGGGAAAATAAGAGAGATTCTGGTAAAAACATAGAAGCGATGTAAGCAACTATTTGCTTGATGTGAAAGCAACAACAAATTGAGAAACAAATCTAAGCAAAACTAGATGCATATAGAAATTCCACACTGCTATCCGGGGCTAGATGGGTTTCGCCCCCTGGACTAGTTTGATGACAGCAATTTTGTACATATTTCATACATTCTGCATGCAAAAAATGACGAATCAACTTTGTGTATGCATACAACAAGACGTTCGGTGTTTTTTTTCCTTACTCTTTATTTTGTTTGCCTACAAACAAGTATCATGTTCAAAACCACGTGCTTGCTATGATCCCTTGATGACAACAGTTTCATGGGTGTGCTTTGATGACAACAATTTAATACATATTTCAGACCTTTTTGCATGTAACTGAGGACGTTCGGTGTTTTTTTTCCTTACTCTTTATTTTGTTTGCCTACAAACAAGAATGCAGATCATCTATCATGTATGCATGCAAAAAAGATCATATTCAAAACAATGCTGAATTCGTCTCTTTTTTTGTTTCATAGATGGTTGACCTTGATCTAAATGCATTACTAGATGAATGCACTGATGCAGTTACCTAGAATGATGTGGATTGTTCTGCTTTGGAAGATGGTGTGTCCCTGGAGGATGTTACTATTTCCAAGAAGCATCGTCGCGCTTCCTGCCCTGCACCTTTGGATGCCTCTGAATTACGTCGCAGTTCTCGCTGCACCAGGTTCCAAGGATTTAAGGATCCATCTGTTGCTGATCGTCCCAAGAGGCGCTCCTTTGTCAAGCCCCGCCACTCTCCTTCAGCTGCAACTGGACCACACCTACCACCGGCGCCCCTTTCTACTACTTGCCCGTCTGTGCCTACACCGCCTCCACCGTCCACCTCGATATCTGCTCTCCAGCACCCCGATGTCTCCCATTGCAACATCTAGCTTCAGACCTCCCCAACGAGTGCCTTGCGCAGGCTCCATCCACTGAGGACGATGGGAACTCTACCTGATCGACTCGATCATTTCGGTCATTGCACCAAGAGTGCACTTGTCTTAGTTTCATGTCGTGTCGCACCTCCATTGCGCCTATCCTCGTTTAGTCTTTTGCGTGTGTGTTTAACAGTAATGGTGAACTTGTGGTCCATCTAAACTTCTTTCAGTTTATATGAATTTTATTATTTGGAACATCTTATGCTGGAACATCCGAGATATTAATTTTGATGAAAAGCTATGTTTGTTGCGTGCTAATATTGATGAATTAGGTAGTTCAATTGTTTGTCTCATAGACTAAAAAGGTAGATTTTGACCACACCTTCATTCAGAAATTCTACCCAAAAAGATTCAACCAATTTGAGTTTGTTCCATATTTGGGTGCATGTGCAGGTTTGTTATTGTCTGGCCAGTCATAATTTTACTGTTTGGTGCTTCATAGTTAACCTTTCACTTTAATTCTGCTCTTCCAAATAAAAGTTTTAAGCTCACAAACATATATGGGTCGTGCTCTTGGCTAGACAACTCTTTGTGGATGATACGTCTCCAACGTATCTATAATTTTTGATTGTTCCATGCTATTATAGTATCAATCTTGGATGTTTTTATATACATTTACAGCAATTATATATCATTTTTTGGGACTAACCTATTAACTTAGTGCCCAGTGCCAGTTGCTGTTTTTTTGCCTGTTTTTGGTTTTCCAGAATATCAGTACCAAACGAAGTCCAAATGCCACGAAACTTTTTGGAGATTTTTTTCTGGACATAAGAGACACTAGAAGCTTCGGGAGGAGGCCAGAAGCCAGAGGAGGTGGCCACGAGCCACCAGGGCACGCCCCAGGGGGTGGCGCGCCCTGGTGCCTCATGGGCCCACCTCTGCTCCGTTTGACCTAATTCCACCTCTATAAATTCTCTAAAATCGGGAAACCAACAGAGGAGTCCACGAAATACTTTTTCCACCGCCGCAAGTTTCTGTTCTCAAGAGATCCCATCTGGAGGCCTTTTCCGGCACTCAGCCGGAGGGGGAATCGATCACGGAGGGGCTCTACATCATCCTTGCTGCCCTTCCGATGATGCGTGAGTAGTTTACCATAGACCTTCGGGTCCATAGTTAGTAGCTAGATGGCTTCTTCTCTCTTTTTGATCTTCAATACAATGTTCTCCTCGATGTTCTTGGAGTTCTATCCGATGTAATCACTTTTTGCGGTGTGTTTGTTGGGATCCGATGAATTGTGAGTTTATGATCAGATTATCCATGAATATTATTTGAGTTTTCTCTGAACTCTTTTATGCATGATTATTATAGCTTCGTATTTCTCTCCGATCTATTGATTTGGTTTGGCCAACTAGATTGATTTATCTTGCAATGGGAGAGGTGCTTTGTAATGGGTTCGATCTTGCGGTGCTCAATCCCAGTGACAGATAGGGACATGACACGTATGTATCGTTGCTATTAAGGGTAAAAAGATGAGGTTTATTCATGCGTGAGTTTACTTTGTCTACATCATGTCATCTTGCTTAAGGCGTTACTCCATTCTTTATGGACTTAATACACTAGATGCATGCGGGATAGCGGTCGATGTGTGGAGTAATAGTAGTAGATGCAGGCAGGAGTCGGTCTACTTGTCTCGGACGTGATGCCTATATACATGATCATTGCCTTGGATATCGTCATGGTTATTTGCTTTTCTATCAATTGCCCAACAGTAATTTGTTCACCCACCGTATGCTATTTTCAAGAGAGAAGCCTCTAGTGAAAACTATGGCCCCGGGTCTATCTTAATCATATATTGAAAATCCTAAAAATACCTTGCTGCACTTTTACTTTATTTATTTTATTTTGTATTTTTGTTTAATCTATCTATCTATCACCATACAATTTAATCTTGCAATTAACCGCCAAGGGATTGACAACCCCTTGTTCGCGTTGTGTGCGAGGATTTGTTGTTTTGTGTGCAGGTACTGCTAACGAGTTGTTGCGTGATTCTCCTACTGGATTGATAACCTTGGTTTCATAACTGAGGGAAATACTTATCTCTACTGTACTGCTTCATCCCCTCCTCTTCGGGGAAATCCCAACGCAGCTCACAAGTAGCAGGAATAATTTCTGGCGCCGTTGCCGGGGAGACATCATCAACATCTATCAAGTACCTACGCATAAACCTTCATCTCCTTGCATTTATTTTATTTGCCTTTGCCTCTCGTTTTCATCTCCCTCACTTCTAAAAAGTATTTACAAAAATACAAAAATATTTTCCGTTTGCCTTTTTTCTTGTTTGCTTGTTTGCTTGCTTGTTATCTTGTTTGCGTAGCCACGATGTCTCAAGAAAATACAAAATTGTGTGATTTTTCTAATACTAATAATAATGATTTTATTAGTACTCCGATTGCCCCTCCCGCCGCTAGTGCGGAGACTTGTGATATTAATGCCGCTTTGTTAAATCTTGTCATGAAAGAACAATTTTCTGGTAGTCCTAATGAAGATGCTGCATCCCATCTTAACACTTTCGTAGAATTCTGTGATATGCAAAATAAAAAAGATGTGGATAATGATATTGTGAAATTAAAATTATTCCTGTTCTCATTGTGGGATCGTGCAAAAATTTGGTTTTCATCTTTACCACGAAATAGTATCGATTCTTGGGATAGGTGTAAAGATGCTTTTATTACCAAGTATTTTCCTCCCGCAAAAATTATTTCCCTTAGAAATCAAATTATGAATTTTAAGCAACTTGGTCATGAACATGTTGCCCAATCTTGGGAAAGGATGAAATTAATGATAAGAAATTGCCCTACTCATGGTTTAAATTTATGGATGATCATACAATTTTTTTATGCGGGATTAAATTTTGTTTCTAGAAATCTTTTAGATTCCGCTGCGGGTGGTACTTTTATGGAGATTACATTGGGAGAAGCTACTAAATTTCTTGATAATATTATGGCAAATTATTCACAATGGCATACTGAAAGAGTTCCTACTAGTAAAAAAGTGAACTCTGTTGAAGAAATTAGTACTTTGAGTGATAAAGTTGATGCGCTTATGAAATTGGTTGCTAGCAAAAATACTACTATTGATCCTAATGATGTGCCTTTATCCACTTTGATTGAGCAAAATAATGATCCCGTAGATGTGAATTTTGTCTCGCGAAACAATTTTAATAATAATGCTTATAGAGGTAATTTTAATCCTAGGCCGTTTCCTGGAAATTCCTCTAATAATTATGGCAATTCCTATGGCAATCCTTATAATAATAATAATAGGATGCCCTATGATCTTGGAAGTAATATTAAATAATTTAATGCTCAAAAAGTTTTCAACACTACGATAGAAGAAAAATTAAGTAAACTTGATGATATGTCTAGGAGCATTGATAGAATTATTCATGATGTGGAAAATCTCAAGACTAAAATTTTGCCACCCAAAATTGATATTAATGAATCAATTAAAGCTTTATATGTCTCCATGGATGAGAGTAAGAAAAGAACCGCCATGCTAAAAGCTAAACGAGAATTTTTAGAAAAAGCGATTCCTCCCGGTTTCTATCGTAGTAATGATGAGGATATTAAAATGATTGGTGTTTCATATATTGATTCCTTGTTTAGCAATATAAAACTTGATGAAAATGGGACTGAAGAAGAGTCAACTTTAGCTAGTAGGCGTCCCCATAATTCGGAGGGTGAAAATCTTGATGAAAAAATTGATAAAAGTGGGTCTGGAGAGGTAAAAACTTTAACTAGCAATGTGCCCGCTCTCTTGGATTACAAAGACTTTAATTATGATAGTTGTTCTTTGATTGAGTGTATTTCTTTGTTACAATCCATGCTAAATTCACCCAACGCTTATGAACAAAATAAGGCTTTTACTAAACACATTGTAGAAGCAATGATGAAAGCGTTAGAAGAAAAGTTAGAACTAGAAATTTCAATTCCTAGAAAATTATATGATGAGTGGGAACCCACCATTAAAGTTAAAATTAAAAATTATGAGTGCAATGCTTTATGTGATTTGGGTGCTAGCGTTTCCACAATTCCAAAATCTCTATGTGATGTGCTAGGTTTTACCAATATAGATGAATGTTCTCTTAATTTGCATCTTGCGGATTCTACTTTTAAAAAGCCATTAGGCAGAATTAATGATGTGCTTATTCTTGCAAATAGAAAGTATGTGCCCGTTGATTTTATTGTACTTGACATTGAATGCAATCCGTCTTGCCCCATAATACTTGGTAGACCGTTCTTACGAACTATTGGTGCTATTATTGATATGAAAGAAGGTAATATAAGATTTCAATTTCCACTAAAGAAAGGGATGGAACACTTCCCTAGGAAAAGAATTAAAGCACCATATGAATCAATTATGAGGGCCACTTATGGAATCAACTTGAAGGATGACAATACTTGAAACTATGCATTATGCCTAGCTAGGGGCATAAAACAATATCGCTTGTTGGGAGGCAACCCAATGAATAAAATAAATTTTTACTTTTTGTTTCTATTCTTGTGTGTTTACACAATTATGCTACTGTTATGATTGTGTTTTTATGTTTTAATTAGTGTTTGTGTCAAGTAATGCCTTTGGGATGATTTGGAAGATAGTATAATTGATGCTGTTTGGAAAACAGAAAGTTTTGCGTCCAGTGCTGGAATTTTAATTCTGTACTGGAGCGTCAGAAAAATCTGAAATTATTATACAGTATTGGTATATGAATTTTCCACGTTGTCCTAATTTTTCAGAATTTTTGGAGTTACAGAAGTATAGCTTTTAAATAGATCTTTACAGACTGTTCTGTTTTAGACAGATTCTGTTTTTGTTGCATAGTGTGCTTATTTTGATGAATCTATGGATCGTATCGGGGGGTATGAGTCATGGAGAAGTTGGAGTACAGTAGCATTATGCCAATATTAAATATTAATCAATTTACTACAGTACTTAAAGTTAAGGATTTATTTGTTATACTAACGGATCTCACGAAGGTTTTGTTGAGTTTTGTGTGATTGAAGTTTTCAAGTTTTGGGTGAGATCACGATAGATGAAGGAATAAGGAGTGGCAAGAGCCTAAGATTGGGGATGCCCAAGGCACCCCAAGGTAATATTCAAGGAAGACTCAAGCGTCTAAGCTTGGGGATGCCCCGGAAGGCATCCCCTCTTTCTTCTACCAACTATCGGTAATTTTACTTGGAGCTATATTTTTATTCATCACATGATATGTGTTTTACTTGGAGCGTCGTGTATTATATGAGTCTTTGCTTTGTTCACTACACCACGGTAAAAACTTAAGGGCAATCAACTGCCGGGAAAAGTGAAGAATTTAGGTCAATTAACTGCCGGTAAAGATTTAACTGTCGGTCAAGCGTTTGCGGGTCAAATTATCTGCCGGGAATGATATAGCAAGAATGGCAATGTAACTGCCGGGAAGTTTAGGGTCAACACAACTGCCCTGAAAACAAAACGAGGGCAAATACAATGCCGGTGACCAGGTTGGCGGGGACTGAAAAATTTGTGGCAAAAGCGCGCGAGCCAGGACGAAACAGTAGAAGTTACGCGAAGCAGGCTCCACGCGCCACGCGGCCCTAAAATTTACTCACTTTCCCCACTCCCCACCACAACCTGACGCAGCCGCCGCACTCATCGCCGTTAACACCGCCGCTTCCGCATCCCCGGATCCACACCGCCTGGCCAAGGGCCACGGCTCCATTCCCCAACCACCACGCCGACGAACCCGTATCCCCCCATCCCCCATCTCCCACGCCACGCCCCCATCCGAATCCACGTCGCTGCGGCCTGCCACATGCCCATCCCGTTGATGTCGCAGCCGCGCGCTGGTTGCAAGGACGCCGTCGATGTAATTCCCCTAAATCCGGCTTCGCCATGTGCCTGGATCCGGGCGCCACCGTACGCATCTTGCTCGATCTGGCTGCCGCCGCGCGCGTCCGTGTCGGATCCGGCCGGCACGGTCGAGGATGGGTGGAGGAGCATGGGGCGGTGGCTTGGTTGTGGAGAAGGGGAAGCGAGCACTGGGCGCTGGCTTGGTTGTGGAGGAGGTGAAGCGAACACGGGCCGTTGTGGCTAGGAGGTGAGCTGCTCATCCTCGATCTAGAGAAGGGGAAGGCAACGGTGAGCAGGATCCCCTCAATTCTTGACATGCTTACTAGTTAATTTTGTATGGCTGGCTTCTGAACCCGATATTGCATTATGTGCGTCGAGAAACATACAATTTTATATCCTTATTTGCAAATTCGGAATTTCATCGTCTGTTCAACAGTATGCTTATGATATTTTCCGTACTTATGGCTCAAAATGTAACATGCAGTCTAATTTGCATAGCTAGTTCATTTTCTTGGAGCTTATAGATGTAAGGCGTTATGTTCAGTGGGTGCTAAATCTTCACATTTAAAGATTCTGAATATATCCTTCTTTCCGTTCTTTGTTGTTTTACAACAGAAACATTTACTGATTTGGAAATTATACAGCAACCTTGTGCAACCAATATACTCACCTGTAATGAATAATTTTTCTCTAGTTTTCTTGTCAGATTGTTTCATTTGTCTTATGTTAAATGTTTCATGATTCATAGCCACCTTGTTTGGATGATATTCTGTTAGCTTTATTTGGTATTGTGCAAGAAACTGAGAAGATGACTTCATTCTATCCATTGTAATTTTCTAGCTAGTAGCCTGCAGGCTACATCTCAGTCACATAAATTCCCTCAGTTCATTCAGTGTCAACTATGTAGAGCATATATGGATGATTCAGTGGAGAACCTTGTTGTAAATAACCAGCAATGCTAGTTGATTCTTCAACTTTTAGGTTGAGCGGACATTGATTTGTTAAATCACTGACCAACAATTGTTCTAATATAGAATAGCCACTTTGTTTGTAACATGTACGTACTTGTTTGAGTTGCCATTCTTATGGTCTGCTTGATGATATAGTAAAATGACCTGTTTATTTGTGGTTTCATGCAAGCTTGTGTAAAGTGCATTTGATAATTTTGCTTGGTAAATGAAAAAAAATGTTTTTTTTCATTTTTTTCATTGACTGAACAAAAACTTCGCCACCGGTACATGGCAAGCTAGGGCCTTTAAATAGTGCTCGCATGCACTTCTAGTACTCTGTTGTTTGGACTCCACGATACAACTTGACTTCCCTAAAACACGTTTAACCGGCCCAGATTTATTCCTTAACTAACTTGAAAGTGAAACACAAAACTTCTTTTTTTGAATAAAAAGGTAGACCATTATCTACCTTATGCATTCAAAACGGGATGAACCCGGATGACCAGTGGTCAATTACATGTGTAAGTTTTGGTCGGAGCTGAGTGCTTCCCCCCTTGAATAGAGGTAGAAACTAGAAAAGAAGTAGAGGAAGAAGAAATCAACTACTCAGTTTATTAGCCCACACAACAAACTTCGCCTTGTCCAATTGTCGTCGTGCACGGTGGCTCCATAATTTGAGTAGATCGGCAGCATTATGGCATAATGTTGTATGCGACCAAAAACTGTTATTGAAAGGGCGGTTATTTCTTGCCTGCCACAAGGCAACTGCACAAGCCGCAAAGAGAACACACCAGAGGTGGCCAAAGCTGCTTTCCTCAGCAATATAATCAACAAAATCTGAAGAGTTAATACCACTATTAGTCCATAAACTTGTACCTGACGGAACAGAATGGTACAAGAACTAAAAAACCCCAAAGAAGTGGTCCTTCAACTTACCTAACAGAACATATTGATACAATTCTGTTAAATCTGACGGAATGACGTCTATTTTTTTGTTAACTGCAGCTGCAGACCACCTCTTGTTTACGGGGGGCCTGCTTGTCAGTGTGATGCAGGGTATTAAAAAGGATGAACGGGAGATTCGAACCTGCAACCTCACGACTGGATAGCACAAACGCACGGGCGAGATAACCATCAAACCCGAAGGTTCTCTAGGGTAAAAGCTGAGATAAATATTTATGATCCTGATAAAGATGGAGAAAGAAATAGAAGACGAAAATAAAACGGAGAGGCGGGGCTTCGTACACTATACCTCCGGTATGCTTTTGCCACACTTTAGCATGACGACAAGCATCTCTTCTTGTTCAAAACAGAGACAGAAAATATTTATATTAAGTAAATATGACCTCCCTTCATGTCCATAGTGTCCACACAAACATTTCATGAACAGTCTAAATCTTAGAGTTTTGCAAAAAAGAAAAATTAAAAGACCAAGATTATAGCTCATGTACGAATTCTGAATGAATGCAACTCATGTACAAAAACAAGATTTATTTAGTATTGTTGAACCTTGAAATTTGTTCACAGGTTATTCAACGCGATATTTCTCTGTTAATGGTGAAAAGATGTGAATCAACTAACTTGGAGTTTCAAGTTTCATAATGATTTATTTCCCCAACAACAGATCATCTTTTATTTATCTACTCCCTTCGTTCCTAAATATAAGTCTTTCTAGAGATTCCAACATGGACTACATATGGAGCAAAATGAGTGAATCTACACTCTAAACTACGTCTATATACATTCGTATGTAGTCCATAATGAAATCTCTAGTAAGACTTATATTTAGGAACGGAGGGAGTACAATATTACAACCACAAACAATTCCCAACACCTAACAGTTTCAGATTCAACAATGTCAGTAAACTGTTTTTTCAGACTATAGAACAATTTCAGCAATAGTTTCTATAACAGTTTCAAGCACAAGAAAATTAGCACCCCATTGAAGTACACCCCAAAAAAACATCTACAACAAAAGTACATGTCTCCCGTATTGAACATGAAGTGATGCTTGTTTTGTTGGTAACGTGAGGGAAAAGTATACCAGAGGCCAGAGGTATCAGGTTTGAAGCCCAAAAATGGCTTTCGGTGCTCGGGCTCCATGTAGCCCAGAAATGCTACAAAGTAAAGATGCTAGATTAGGATGAACTTTTCTTATGTAACCAGTGGGTTGCACATATCTTACTCACGTAAATGATCCATTACTAGGTTTGTAATATACAAATGTGAAGCACATATGTTGAATGCTTTATTGCTGGGTTTGAATGGATTTCAATGTTGAGCTGAGATATTGGTTTATGAATGTTTTATTATTGGGTATGCAGATGGAGGTTGTTCGTAAAGTTATGCAGAAGCAACCATCACAGCCGGTAGCAGTCCCCACATCTAGTAGGTATTGCAGATTCTTAGAATTCCTGCTAATTTTGTTTTCATTATCATCTAGACAAAGTGTATAATGAACTAGCTCTTGAAAAATTTAGACCTTACTTTTCCTGGTTGTTTGGGATGAATGCTAGCAGAGACTAGGGCCAACTCTCTTCTTTCTTTTTGTCCTGCAAGAGCTATTCTCATGCTATCTGAATAGAGCCTACCTGAGCTTGTAGTTTCCAATCAAGATAGATTACCATGGATCCCTTTGTATTTAGTTCATCTAAAATTACAATTTTTGTTCTAATCACAAGGGCCATTCTATTGAAAAATAATCATAACTTGCCATCTTCGCTAATAACAAACATAGCAACTTCCAAGTTAATTATTCTATTCTACTCCCTCCAATCCAGATTAATTGATGCAACTCTAGTACAACTTTAGTACAAAGTTGTATTAGAGCTGCGTCAATTAATTTGGATCGAGAGGGAGTATTAAATTGGAAAAGTAAAACTTGATCCGAGTAAGTTAGTGGTGATTTCCCAAGTGAAAACCTTGACTATGATCACCATGTACCTTATCTGTTCTTATGTGTGCCTTGTGGAATTCTGACTTGCTCTTGCTTGCAAGTAGTTGTGCAGTGGATTTGTGGAACATGTGTTTTTCCGAGCTATCTAATTGGCCGCTTCTTTTTTTACAGGTCACCGGTGTAATTCTTTTGCATGCACAACTTTCAAGAGGTGTGTTTCATGAGCTAAAAGGATCTTCTACTGGGATCTGTTTCTAACTGAAACCAGATGTTGTATTTTGCGCTTTTCACTCTTATGCAATACTGGACCTATGAACCTACATATGTATGCCTATGTGTGCATGGGAATAGTGGAATACATGAAGGATAGTTGTGCTGTAATACTGGGCTTGTGAAACTATATATGCTTGTAGACATGATGGATTCTTGAGATACATATATATTATTTCTAAGTGATGCAACTTTAATTACTGTACATGCGTATTATTATACATATATACTATACGTATATACGTATGGCACAAATGGAGTGAAGATAAATGTTAGTTGTTGAATCGGAAGGGAGTCTGTGTGCTTGTAGCATAAACAATGAAGGGCAGTATAACTGCCGGTAACTACTTCTTTCTGCCCTGAATTATTACCTTGCCGGGAAAAAACTATATGCCGGGAATAGTTCTATCTGCCGGCAAAGGTTCTAACATGTAGGTCAGTCTAACTGCCGGGCATTCTTGTAACTGACGGGAATTATTTTTCCCGACAGGACTTTCCAGGGCAGTCTGTAAATGCCGGCAAAAATCATTTCTGGCGGATTTTTTGCCTCCATTGGCTAGTTTTCCCGGTAGATATTGTGACCCCAAAGTTCTTGTCATGGTGTAGTGGTTTGCTTTTTAGTTTGTCACAATCATCTTTGCTGGACACACCTATTTGAGAGAGCCACACGTTTATCATGATTTGTTAGAATACTCTATGTGCTTCGCTTAAATTTTTCGAGCTAGGCAGTTGCTCTAGTGCTTCACTTAAATCTTTTTGAGCACGGCGGTGATTAAATTTTGAAGAAATATTTGAACTCTCGTGCTTCACTTATATTATTTTGAGAGTTGATAAGATTAAAATTTTGAAGAAATATTTGCACTCTCATGCTTCACTTATATCTTTTTGAGAGTTGATAATAGTAATGGTAATTTGCACAAGATATGAATTTGGTCCCAAAGTGATGAATATTCAAGAGGGATATAATAAAAACTTGTAGGATCGAAAGTATGTCTAGAGGGGGGGGGGGTGATTAGACTACTTGACCAATTAAAAACCTAACCTTTTCCCAATTTTAGTTGTAGGCAGATTTTAGCAAGTATACAAGTCAAGCATGACCCACACATGCAATTCTAAGAGTGTGGCAGCGGAAAGTAAACAATTGCATATGTAAGTAAAGGAGGGGAGTTTGGAGAAGGCAAATGCAATGGAGACACAGTGATTTTTGGCGTGGTTCCGATAGGTGGTGCTATCGTACGTCCACGTTGATGGAGACTTCAACCCACGGAGGGTAACGGCTGCGCGAGTCCACGGAGGGCTCCACTCACGAAGGGTCCACGAAGAAGCAACCTTGTCTATCCCACCATGGCTTACGTCCACGAAGGACTAGCCTCACTCGGGTAGATCTTCACGAAGTAGGAGATCTCCTTGCCCTTACAAACTCCTTGGTTCAACTCCACATCATGTCGGAGGCTTCCAAGTGACACCTAACCAATCTAGGAGACACCACTCTCCAAAAGGTAATAGACGGTGTGTTGTTGATGAACTCCTTGCTCTTGTGCTTCAAATGATAGTCTTCCCAACACTCAAACAACTCCTCACAGATTTGGCTATGGTGGAAGAAGGATTTGAGTGGAAAGCAACTTGGGAAAGGCTAGAAATCAAGGTTCAAATGGTAGGAATGGAATATCTTGATCTCAACACATGAGTAGGTGGTTCTCTCTCAAAAAATATATGGTGGAAGTGTACGCACGTTCTGATGGCTCTCCTTACTGAGTAAGAAGTGGTGGAGGGGTATATATAGCCTCCACACAAAATCCAACCGTTACACACTTTTGACCCAACTCGGTGGCACCGATCAGAAATCTCGGTGGCATCGAACTGTGTAAAAGATATGAACGTTAGGAATCTCGGTGGGACCGACTGGAACAACTCGGATTGACCGATGTGCAATGGTTAGGGCAAACCTCATCTCGGTGGCACCGATTGCATCAACTCGGTAGGACCGAAGTGAAGCACTAAGGCAACAGAGACTTGGCAAGCCATCTCGGTGAGACCGATTTGCAAAACTCGATGGGACCGAAGTAAGTGCAAACGATTACAGAGAGTTGGCAAGGCCATCTCGGTGGGACTGAGATCCATATCGGTGGATCCGATTTGTTAGGGTTTTGGCAGTGGCTAAGTCCAGATGAACTCGGTGGCTCCGGATAGGAAATTTCGGTGGGGCCGAGTTGGAATGTAGGTTTTGGACATATTTGGATGGAGAAAGTGGTTGAGGGTTTAGGAGTACTGTCACTAAGCACTTGAGCAAAAAGACCATTAAGCAACACCTCATCCCCTTTTAATAGTATTGGCTTTCCTATGGACTCAATGTGATCTTGGATCACTAAACCAAAAATGTAGAGTCTTGAGCTTTTGCCAATCCATATCCTTAGCATTTTGAGGGGTCGACATATCTAGTCCTTGCCATGCCAATCATTGAACATCCTGAAATCTTTAACTTGAATGGACATTAGTTCAATGAGATATATGTTGTTATGAATTACCAAAACCACCAAGGGAGCAAATGTGCTTTCAATCTCCCCCTTTTTGGTAATTGATGACAACATATAGATCAAAGCTTCGACAAATGATTAAATGAGTGGAATACATCATCGCTTTGAGAAGTATGTGATAAGCAAGAGCTCCCCCTAAATTTGTGCATTATTAAAAAATTTGCGTTTGAATGCAAATGCACAATCGATTAGGATCATGGGTCACTCTTCCATGTCACATACAACTTCGTGGAGCGCGCAAAATGATATGAATGGAATAGTAGGCACGCATCACCAAAAACACAAGTGAATGATCATACAAGATAATGATAAGCATAAGCATTTAAGCATAGCATGAAGCATAGTATGATCAATCTCACAAAGTAGTAGCTCACAAACATAACGATCAAAGTATCTCACACACATAGTATCAAGCACACATCAAACGAAAGTAGCATAAACCAAACAGTAGCAAAAGAACTCGATAAGAAAAACAACGAGCAAAACACTCTCTTGAAGCCTATGATCTATACAAATTCTCCCCCTTTGGCAACAAGTACCAAAAAGCTCGAATAGGTATAGGACTATGCGGCTCTCTAAGCACGATCCTCGGAAGCTCCTGAAGGGGATCTTCGGCTGGCAGCTCCGGTGTGCGTAGATGGCATGGAGAGAAGTGCATCCGTGAAGGCTTCAGCGGACGTCTGCTGGGCTGGTGGAGTGGAGACCGGAGGTGGCACTGTAGCAGCAACAGCAGGTGCAGAGACTGTGATCCTCGGATCTGCAATCGGCACTACAGCAGACCTGGCTGCCCTGGGCACTGTCTGGAATCTCTCTATGGTAGGTCTGTCATCTCCACTGTCATCAGAAGCGGCGGCCCTGGCTGCATCAACATCGTCCTTCAGCTTCTCCACAATAGTCTGTACCTCAGTGATCTTGACATCTAGATCATGAATCTTCGTCTCGACTATCCGCTCTAAGCTAGCCTGGTTCTGGGTGAGGTTGGCCAGACTTCGCTCAATCCTTAGGGTGGCTTCTAGCAGATAAGTCATTTGGTCATTCTTTGACTTGAGGTTGGCAATGGGTGCATTGGGAGCAGATGCCTCATTGGCAGCTTTTGCTTCTGCGGCTTCTCGAATCTTCTGTTGGGCTTGAGCAGATGTAGGATGCGAAGGATCCATCACAATAACATTGTCCTCTGATACGTCCATTTTGCATCATGTTTTGCTGCTGTTATTTATGGTGTTTTTAATCAATATAACACTTTGTGGATCAATTCTAATGCCTTTTCTCTCTTAATATGCAAGATTTACACAAGGAGGGAGATTGCCGGCAGTTGGAATTCTGGACCTGAAAAGCTATGTCAGAGATACCTATTCCGCAGATCTCCAAATGAGCTGAAATTTTACGGAGATTTATTTTGGAATAAATAAAAAATACTGGAAGCAAGAAGTACCAGAGGGAGCCACCCAGGTGCCCACGAGGCACCAGGGCGCGCCACTCCCTCAGGCGCGCCCTGGAACCTCGTGGGGCCCCTGGCCAGCCTCTGGCCCCCATTTTCTGGTATATAAGTCCATTTGCCCTAGAAAAATATAGAGAAGACTTTCGGGGCGGTGCGCCGCCGTCTCGAGGCGGAACTTGGGCAGGAGCACTTTTGCTCTCCGGCGGAGAGATTCTGCCGGGGATACTTCCCTCCGGGAGGGGGAAATCGTCGCCATCGACATCACCAGCGATCCTCTCATCATGGGAGGACTAATCTTCATCAACATCTTCACCAGCACCATCTCATGTCAAACCCTAGTTCATCTCTTGTATTCAATCTTTGCCTCAAAACCTCAGATTGGTACCTGTGGGTTGCTAGTAGTGTTGATTACACCTTGTAGTTGATGCTAGTTGGTTTATTTGGTGGAAGATTATATGTTCAGATCTATTATGCTATTCAACACCTCTCTAATCTTGGACATGAATATGCTTTGTGAGTAGTTACTTTTGTTCTTGAGGACATGGGAGAAGTCTTGTCATAAGTAATCATGTGAATTTGGTATTCGTTCGATATTTTGATGATATGTATGTTGTTGATTCCCTTAGTGGTGTCGTGTGAACGTCGACTACATGACACTTCACCATCTTTGGGCCTAAGGGAATGCATTGTGGAGTAGTAATTAGATGATGGGTTGCTAGAGTGACAGAAGCTTAAACCCTAGTTTATGCGCTATTCCGTAAGGGGCTGATTTGGATCCACATGTTTAATGCTATGGTTAGAGTTATCTTAATTCTTCTTTCGTAGTTGCGGATGCTTGCGAGAGGGGGTAATCATAAGTGGGAGGCTTGTTCAAGTAAGAACAACACCCAAGCACCGGTCCACCCACATATCAAATTATCAAAGTAGCGAACGCGAATCAAACAAACATGATGAAAGTGACTAGATGAAATTCCAATGTGTCCTCGAGAACGCTTTACTTACTATAAGAGATCGTTCCGGCTTGTCCTTTGCTATAAAAAGGATTGGGCCACCTTGCTGCACTCTTTGTTACTATTGCTACTTGTCACTTGTTACAAATTATCTTGCTATCAAACTACTCGTTACCGATAATTTCAGTGCTTGCAGAAAATACCTTGCTGAAAACCGCTTGTCATTTCCTTCTGCTCCTCGTTGGGTTCGACACTCTTACTTATCTAAAGGACTACGATTGATCCCCTATACTTGTGGGTCATCAAGACTCTTTTCTGGCGCCATTGCCGGGGAGTGAAGCGCCTTTGGTGAGTGGAATTTGGTAAGGAAACATTTATATTACGTGCTGAAATTTACTGTCACTTGTCACTATGGAAAGTAACCCTTTAAGGGGTTTGTTCGGGGTATCTTCACCTCGACCGGAAACACAAATAGTTGCTCCTCAACCTACTGCACCTACTGAAAATATTTATTATGAGATTCTTCTGGGTATGATAGAGAAACTGCTAGTTAATTCTTATGCAGGAGATGGAACGGTACATCCTGATATGCACTTGATCTATGTGGATGAAATTTACGGATTGTTTAAGCTTGCAGGTTTATCCGGAGATGGAGTTAAGAAGAAAGTATTCCCTTTATGTTTGGAGGGAAAGGCATTGATGTGGTATAGGCTATGTGATGATACTGATACATGGGACTGGAACCGATTGAAACTAGAATTCCATCAAAAAATTTATCCTATGCATTTGGTTCATCGTGATCGGAATTATATATATAATTTTTGGCCTCGTGAAGGAGAAAGCATCGCTCAAGCTTGGGGGAGGCTTAAGTACATGATGTACACATGCCCCAATCATGAGCTCTCAAAAGAAATTATCTTACAAAATTTTTATGCTCTGCTTTCTCATGATAATGAAACTATGCTCGATTCTTCTTCGACTGGCTCCTTCATGAAGAAAACTATTGAATTCAGATGGGATCTTCTGGAAAGAATTAAATGCAACTCTGAAGATTGGGAACTCGACAAAGGTAATGAGTCAGGTATAATACTTGAGTTTGATTGTGTTAAATCTTTTATGGCCACTGATGCTTTTCATAAGTTTAGCACTAAATATGGACTTGACTCTGAGATAGTAGCTTCCTTTTGTGAATCGTTTGCTACTCATGTTGATCTCCCTAAGGAGAAGTGGTTTAAATATCATCCCCCTATTAAAGAAAAGATTGAGGAAGCCGTTAGTGTTAAAGAAGAAACAATTGTTTACCATGTTGATCCAGTTGTGCCTATTGCTTATATTGAGAAACCACCTTTTCCTGTTAGGATTAAGGAACATGCTAAAGCTTCAACTGTGGTTAAAAAAAGTAATATTAGAGCACCTAGACCCTCTGAACAAATTAAAGTTGAACCTGATGTTGCTATGGTTAAAGATCTCTTAGTCGATAATATAGATGGGCATGTTATCTACTTTTGCGAGGAGGTTGCTAGAATTGCTAAACCTGTTAGAAATGAACGAGATAAGTTAGACAAGAACAAGCCTGTAGTTGGTATGCCTGTTGTTTCTGTTAAGATTGGAGATCATTGCTATCATGGTTTGTGTGATATGGGTGCTAGTGTGAGTGCTATTCCATTTTCTTTATATCAAGAAGAAATGCATGAAATTACACCTGTTGAGATTGAAGATATTGATGTTACTATTAAGCTTGCGAATAGAGATACTATTACACCACTTGGGATTGTTAGAGATGTTGAAGTCTTGTGTGGCAAAATCAAATGCCCTACTGATTTCTTAGTACTTGGTTCACAACAAGATAATTTTTGTCCCATTATATTTGGTAGACCTTTCTTGAATACCGTTAATGCTGAAATTGATTGTGTTAAAGAAAAGGTTCGAGTTAAGTTTGGTGATATATCTCATGAGTTTAATTTTTCCAAGTTTCGTAGACAACCTCATGATAAAGAATTGCCTAGTAAAGATGAAATTATTGGTCTTGCTTCTATTGCCGTACCTCCTACTGATCCGTTAGAACAATATTTGCTAGATCACGAAAATGATATGCATATGAATGAAAGAAATGAAATAGATAGGATGTTCTTTGATCAACCACCTATCCTTAAACACAATTTGCCTGTTGAAACTCTTGGAGGCCCTCCTCCACCTAAAGGTGATCCTGTATTTGAATTGAAGCAATTGCCTGATACATTGAAATATGCTTATCTTGATGAAAAGAAGATATATCCTGTTATTATTAGTGCTAACTTTCAGCGCATGAAGAAAAGAGATTACTAAAAACTCTGAGGAAGCACCATGCTGCTATTGGATATACTCTTGATGATCTTAAGGGCATTAGTCCCACTCTATGTCAGCACAAAATTAATATGGAGCCTGATGCTAAACCAGTTGTCGACCACCAACGACGATTAAATCCTAAGATGAAAGAGGTGGTAAGAACCAAAATATTAAAACTTCTGGAAGGAGGTATAATCTATCCCATAGCTGATAGTAGATGGGTAAGTCCCGTTCATTGTGTCCCTAAGAAAGGAGGTATTACGTTGTTCCTAATGATAAAAATGAACTCATTCCACAAAGAATTGTAACTGGTTATAGGATGGTAATTGATTTTAGAAAATTAAACAAAGCTACTAGAAAAGATCATTACCCCTTACCTTTTATTGATCAAATGTTAGAAAGATTATCTAAGCATACACACTTTTGTTTTCTAGATGGTTATTCTGGTTTTTCTCAAATACCCGTATCACAACCCGATCAAGAGAAAACCACCTTCACTTGTCCTTTTGGAACTTATTCTTATAGACGTATGCCTTTTGGTTTATGCAATGCACCTGCTACCTTTCAAAGATGTATGACTGCTATATTCTCTGACTTTTGTGAAAAGATTGTTGAGGTGTTCATGGATGATTTTTCCGTTTACGGAACTTCTTTTGATGATTGCTTAAGCAACCTTGATCGAGTTTTGTAGAGATATGAAGAAACTAATCTTGTCTTGAATTGGGAGAAGTGCCACTTTATGGTGAATGAAGGCATTGTCTTGGGGCATAAAATTTCTGAAAGAGGTATTGAAGTTGATAAAGCTAAGGTTGATGCTATTGAGAAAATGCCATGTCCTAAAGATATTAAAGGTATAAGAAGTTTCCTAGGTCATGCTGGTTTCTATAGGAGATTTATTAAAGACTTCTCTAAAATTTCTAGGCCTCTTACCAATCTTTTGCAAAAAGATGTTCCATTTGTTTTTGATGATGATTGTCTAGAAGCCTTTGAAACACTTAAGAAAGCCTTAACCACTGCACCTATTATCCAACCACCTGTTTGGAACTTGCCTTTTGAGATTATGTGTGATGCTAGTGATTATGCTGTTGGTGCTGTTCTAGGACAGAGAGTTGATAAGAAATTAAATATTATCCATTATGCTAGTAAAACTCTAGACAGTGCCCAAAGAAATTATGCTACTACTGAGAAATAATTTCTAGCAGTTGTGTTTGCATGTGATAAATTCAGATCTTATATAGTTGATTCTAAAGTAACTGTTCACACTGATCATGCTGCTATTAAATATCTTATGGAAAAGAAAGATGCTAAACCTAGACTCATTAGGTGGGTTCTATTGCTACAAGAATTTGACTTGCATATTATTGATAGAAAGGGAGCTGAGAATCCCGTAGCAGATAATTTGTCTAGAATGGAAAATGTTCTTGATGACCCACTTCCTATTAACGATGATTTTCCTGATGAACAATTAGCTGCCATAAATGCTTCTCGTACTACTCCATGGTATGCGGACTATGCTAATTACATTGTTGCTAAATTTATACCACCTAGTTTCACATACCAACAAAAGAAAAAGTTCTTCTTTGATTTAAGACATTACTTCAGGGATGACCCACATCTTTATAAAGAAGGGGTAGATGGTATTATTAGACGTTGTATACCTGAGCATGAATAGGAACAAATCCTACGGAAGTGTCATTCCGAGGCTTACGGAGGACACCATGCGGGAGACAGAACTGCACACAAGGTATTACAATCTGGTTTTTATTGGCCTACTCTTTTCAAGGATGCTCGTAAGTTTGTCCTATCGTGTGATGAATGTCAAAGAATTGGTAATGTTGGTAGACATCAGGAAATGCCTATGAATTATTCACTTGCTGTTGAACCATTTGATGTTTGGGGATTTGATTATATGGGACCTTTTCCTAAATCCAATGGGTATACTCATTGTCGCGGTGTGACGACCATCTATGGGGCCATGCAGCCCCTTGTGGTTCGGCGGGGGAGATCGACGTGCACAAAGAGCATGAACAATGGAGGGCACAAGGGATTTTACCCAGGTTCGGGTTGCTGAGAAGCGTAAAACCCTACTCCTGCTTTTGGTGTATTAATGGTGTGGGAGCACAGTACAAGGAGTGCTTCTCCTGGCAAGGTGGGAGGAGCAGCTACACGAGACATGCTTGTGTTTGAAAAGGGGTCCGAATCCTCCTAACTGTTGCCTTGGCCCTCCTTTTATAGCTCAAAGGGGTTACCACAGTGGCAAAACAGTAATTACATAGCGATTAGATAGCAAACAGTGCTATCATACCTAACTCTGCTAGTTTAGGACAAAGGCATTAAATGCGCCGTTAGGTGTCATGTGGAGAGGTAGTCCCGGCAAGGTTTCTGCACCGCTTGCCCAGCTACCTCGTATTATCCTGACACGCCTCCCAAACGTGTGTCATTAGAAGCAAATCCTGCCCTAGCGTGCTGACACGTGCCCGATAAGTCTTACCAACCAGCCCGCGCGGTCGACACCTCGCCCACTAGCGAACACGTGTGCGGTGAGGTGGAGCGCTGGAGGGCTGGCAGGAGCTTGCCGGTACGGAGCTTGCCGGGTCCTCACCTTGCCGGCTTAGCCTTGCCGGCAAGGAATGTCTTCATCTTCGGTACTGGTTGAGTGCTGTGTCTTGAGCTTCTTTCTGGTAGCTTCCGCGACTGGACTCTGAATCTTGGTCTTGACGGTTCCCGGCAAGGCTTGGCCGGCAAGGAGGCTGCTACTGTCTGTGCATAAGTCATGGTATAAAACACCCATATTTTATACACCGACAGGAGCCCCCGGGCCTAGGCCATACGCGCGTTCGAAGCGTCGTTGGGCTAGGCCCAAACAATGCACAGATACGCGGCGGGAAACTGCCGTTGTAATTTTCACCATGACGGTTATCCTCTCTCTTTGAGATCTTCTTTGCTTCCTCATTAATCTGAATTCAGGTGCATTCTCGGTCGTCTTTCGGCAACCCTTGCCGTCGAACGGGTGGCCGCTTAGCGCGCTCATAGGTGGAGCGCCGCGGGTTCAAACTGTACCAGCACACGGCCACGCGTGGCAAAGGATAACTGCCATGTCCGTCTTTACTCCTCCTTTTTCTGCGCCTCTCCATTACGCATACTTGTATGCATGCAAGGCAGCGGATTGGTGGAGAAGGGCGGCCGTTGGAGTGACGCGCCAGGCCAGGGGGTGCAGGGCGCGGGATTGGCGATCGTGGGCGGTTGCTGGAGTAATGCGCCCGGCCAGAGCGCAGGTCGTGGGATTGGCGAACGTGGGCGGCCGCCCGAAGACGGTGAGGAGCCAGCCTCCCGTACTGCCCCTATAAAGAGGGGACTGCGGGATGCGATGCTCACTCATCTCTTTCTGCCTCAATCTCCAGCGACTGTTGCCTCTTTCTTGTATTTTCTTCCTCCGCATCCGGCGACGGCATGTCGAGGGGAAGGGGTCGCGGTCGTGCTTCCGCCACCGCTGCGAGAGCTTCTTCTCGGCTCCAAGCTCATGCTTCGGTTGCAGCTGCGGAGGCTGGCTCCAGTGCTCAAGGGAGGGCTGCGGCGCCCGTGGTTGGGGCGGCCACATCGGGGCGCTTGCCGCTCCGTCTTTGGCCCTTCCTCCACCAGCAGAAGGCCACACGGTGGATACGGCGGAAGAGTTCGTCTTGGAGCTGCGCGACCAGCCGCGGAGCTGGCTGCAGCTCCCTCGCCCTTTTGCTAGGGAGATGGAAGGCCGCCACCTGCACGGCTTATGGCTGCGTGTGGACGATTGCTGCAACAGCCCGGTCTGGGTGACCGTTGAGACTTCCAACAACGGCATCATGTACCTCACGCGCGGGTGGAAATCCTTTGCCCGTGCCCGTTGTCTGGGGCAGGGGCACCTCCTTCACTTCAGGCTGGACGGACCAGACACGCTCGTCGTGAAGTTCTTCGGGGCTTCAGGCGCTCGTTTGGAGTGCTGCGCGGAGAGCTTGAGCGACAGCGACACCGCTTCCTCCAGCGATGCTGAGGATGACGATGATGACGGCGATGACGACGGCTCTCCGGGCGTGAAGTTTGAAGACGACGGCGAAGAGTCTGGCTGATCACCAGCAGCACCATCATCTGGCCTTCCGGGAACAAGCCAGACTCCGCCTAGGCGCCCCTTTTGCCCTCTTCGCACTCGAGATAAACCCTGGCAAAGGGCCGATGAAAATGTAATTGAGTACCTTTTCAATGAATATCTAGTGTTTGCCGGGTTTAAATAAATGCATGCTGTTTCCCTTGTTTTATTTTTCCTTTGTATGATTGTGTTCTCTACGCTCATTGGAAGCTTGCCGGTGCGCACACTTGCCGCGAGCGCTTCGAGGAACGGGTCCTTAGCAGCCTGCTGGAAGTGCCGCCGCCAGCAAGGTAACTCGCCGGGTCAGAACGCAGCTGCTAGGCTTGCCGAGCGGACTCGAGGCAAGCTAGAGCGCAGACCGATCGCGACAAGGTTCCTCTCGCGTGCAGGTTTCTCATACATAGCACAAAATTGTTCAAGGGAAATTGCGAATGTAACAAGGAAAAGTTTTTTTTTAACTTAGCTTTTCCTTGCGTTGCTTCCCTTGTTGTATGAAATGATCTCTTGAATGTCATTAGAAATGGTACCCATCTCCACCCCCCGGGAAACTTGCGCGCGAGGGATCCTTCTGTCCTTTTAAGAAGAGAGAAGAGAAAAAGAGTGGGTTGGGAACCTTGACGGTCCAACAGTCGCTCCACACAAACTAAGGTGTAAGTCACAATCATCACGTGTATCACATATAGAATGAATATGTACAAGGAGTTGCGAAATACTTAGCTTCATTATGCACAGGATCTGTGCCTGGCTTTGTACAAAGGGTTACATGTCTTACCGACAAAGCTCGTACAAAAGGGGTTGCCGGGAGGCCCGACAACTGCGCCTTACGGGTATAACTTGCGAAGATGTTCAATATTCCATGAGTTTTGCACTGGGGTGCCATCTTCGGTCTCCAGACGGACTGCGCCAGGTCTGGTGACTCGTGCTACCCGATAAGGGCCTTCCCACTTCGGCATCAACTTGTTTGATCTCTTGGCGGACTGAACGCGCCGAAGAACAAGGTCGCCTTCCTCAAGGCTTCGGGCATGCACTTTGCGGCTATGGTAGCGACGCAAGGCTTGCTGGTAGCGTGCAGCTCGCACAGCCGCCCGAAGACGATCTTCCTTAAGGAGCAATGCATTGTCTTGCCGCAGCTACTCTTGCTCAACTTCATCGTAAGCGAGCACTCGAGGTGACCCGTATATGAGTTCCGTGGGGAGTACCATTTCTGCACCATAAATTAGGGAGAAGGGTGTTTGGCCGTAGCTCGATTTGGTGTCGTTCTGAGTGACCAAAAAATCGCCGGCAACTCATCAATCCAGTGCCTTCCACACTTGCGCAGCTTGTCAAGGGTTCTCGTCTTGAGGCCACGCAGCACTTCCATATTCATCCTTTCTGCCTGGCCGTTGCTTCTCGGGTGAGCAACGGACGCAAAACAGATCTTGCTGCCAAGGTCTTGGATGTACTACATGAAGGTGCGGCTCGTGAATTGTGTGCCATTGTTAGTGATGATTCTGTTAGGAACCCCGAAACGGCAAACTAATCCTTTGAAGAACTTGACGGCTGATTGCGCTGTCACCTTCCTCACCGGCTCCACTTCAGGCCACTTTGTGAACTTGTCAATTGCGACATACAAGAACTCAAAGCCCCCGGCAGCACGGGGGAAGGGGCCCAAGATATCGAGCCCCCAGACCGAAAAGGGCCAGGAGAGAGGGATTGTTTGGAGAGCTTGAGCTGGCTGATGTATGTTCTTTGAATGGAACTGGCATGCTTCACACTTGGTTACTAGCTCAGTCGCATCCTGGAGTGCAGTGGGCCAATAGAAGCCTTGCCGGAATGCTTTGCCGGCAAGTGCCCTTGATCCTATGTGAGAGCCACATATGCCTCCGTGTACCTCCGCCAACAGCTTTAGTCCATCTTCCCGGCAAATACACTTCAATTTCACGCCGTTTGGCCGTTTTCTGTACAGGATGTTATCCACAAACTGATACATACTTGACTGACGGGCTACTTTCTCCGCTTCTTCTTGCTCATCGGGAAGTTCTCCTGTTTGAAGGAATCGAACTATTTGCTGTGCCCATGCCGGAGCCTGCGGCTCGACGACAAGGACTAAAGGCATCTCTTCGGCTGCGGGAGCGCTCGCTTCTGCTGCAAGAACCTGGGGTTCTGCGCTAAGCGGCTGCTCACCGGCAACCGTGTCGTTGTCCCCGACAGCATCCTTGTCGGCGGCTTCCGGGAGCTCTGCCGGAAAATACTTGCCGGTATTCAACTTTTTTCTCTTACTGGCCTGCGTTGATGGGGTGACTGTCTGTTGATTCAAATGGAGCACAAAAGTTCCCGGTTCCACGGGAAGCTTTTGAGCGGCACATTTTGACAGGCTGTCAGCGATGCTGTTTTCCGCACGAGGAATGGGTTCCGTTTGTAACCCGTCAAAGTGTTCTTCCAATTTCCTCACTTCTTCCACGTATGCTTCCATCAACGGGCTCCGGTAATCTTTGTTGACTTGCTTCACAACAAGCTGCGAGTCACCGCGGACGATCAATTTTTTGATACCAAGGTCCATTGCGATCCTAAGACCGGCAAGGAGTCCTTCGTACTCAGCAGTGTTGTTCGTAGCTTGCTCCCTGGGGAAGTGCATTTGAACCACATACTTGAGGTGCTCTCTGGTGGGTGTGACAAGCAGCACTCCGGCACCGGCGCCTTGCAGCGAGAAGGCACCATCAAAGTACATGATCCATTCCTTCGTCGTTTCCTTGCCGGGGAGAGCTGTTTCTTGAATTTCTTCGTCTTGCGTTGGTGTCCATTCTGCAACGAATTCCGCCAAGGCTCTGCTCTGAATAGTTGAAGTGCTTTCAAACTTGAGTGCAAAGCTTGACAATTCCAATGCCCACTCCACTATCCTGCTAGTTGCCTCTGGATTCCTCAAGATGCGTTGCAATGGAAAGCGGGTGACGACGGTGATTTCGTGCGCTTGGAAGTAGTGACGCAGCTTTCTCGAGGCCATAAGAAGACCGAAAAGCAACTTCTGCACCCCAGAGTATCTCGACCTAGCCCCCTGCATAAGGGAACTGACGAAGTGTACTGGTCGCTGCACCACTTTCTTCTTCGGCACTGTTTGTTGATTATCCCCATTTGTCTGCGCTGTTCCCGACTTGTCGGCACCATGATTTACCGGAGAAGATTCCAGTTTGTCGTTGGATAGGTTTGCTGCGGTTACTTCCTCGTCATCTGGTTCCCTCTGCGCCACTAATGCAGCACTAGCCACTTGATTCGTTGCCGCTACGTATAGCAGCAACGGCTCTCGTGGTCTTGGCGCAACTAGTGTTGGCGCGGAGGAGAGGTATCTTTTCAAGTCCTGCAGCGCGGCCTCCGCTTCCGGAGTCCATTTCATCGGACCTGTCTTTTTCAAAACCTTGAAAAACGGCAGGGCGTGCTCAGCGGATCTTGAAATGAACCTACTCAAGGCCGCAACACAACCGGCAAGACGCCGCACATCTTTGATGCTTTTCGGTGCTCGAATCTGCTCAATCGCTTTGATCTTGTCGGGATTTGCTTCAATTCCTCGTTGAGATACAAAGAACCCGAGAAGCTTGCCGGACGGAACGCCAGACACGCACTTCTCGGGGTTGAGCTTCAAGTTGATTTTGCGCAAGTTGGCAAACATTTCATCCAAATCTTGAATGAGGGTAGACTTGTCCTTGGTCTTGACCACAATGTCATCCATGTATGCTTCCACATTCCTGTGCAGCTGGGGCTCAAAACTAATCTGGACTGCTCTTGCAAATGTTGAACCGGCACTCTTTAACCCAAAAGGCATACGCACAAAGCAGTACGTGCCACAGGGAGTAATGAATGCAGTTTTGTCCTCATCCTCCTTGGCCATGAATATCTGATGGTATCCAGAGTAGGCATCAAGGAAGGAGAGCAAATCACAGCCGGAAGTAGAGTCTACAATTTGATCAATGCGCGGCAAAGGGAAAGGATCCTTCAGACATGTTTTGTTAATATCAGTGTAGTCGATACAAAGTCTCCACTTTCCGTTTGCTTTGCGCACCACCACCGGATTTGCCAGCCAAGTGGGATGTAGCACTCCTCTGACCAGGCCTGCTGCTTCAAGCTTCTTGATCTCTTCGGCAATAAACTGTTGCCGTTCCAATGCTTGCTTCCGGACTTTTTGCTTGACGGGCCGGGCGTGGGGACAGACAGCAAGGTGGTGCTCAATTACCTCCCTGGGAACGCCGGGGATGTCAGATGGTCGCCATGCAAACACATCGACATTCGCCTGCAGGAAGGCAACGAGCGCGCTTTCCTATTTGCTATCAAGGGTGGCACTGATGGTGAAGGTACCGTCAGTGCCGTCCTCCCTCACCGGTACCTTCTTGGTTACCGGTGCTGTGGCTTTGGATTTCTTACCGGCAGAGCACTCCGGTAAGTCTTCAACAGGCGCGTAGCACTCCGAAGAGGTGCGCTTCCCTGAATCCTTGCTAGAGGTCTTGCCAGACTTCTTCTTTTCCTTTTTCTTGGCGGGAGTTGGCGCCTCTGCGGCCTCTGCTGCAACCGCATCTCTGTACATCTTGTCGACGCAAATGACTGCATCTTTCTTGTCGGAGTTGATGGAAATGACACCCATCGGCCCTGGCATCTTCAACGTGTTGTAAGCATAGTGAGATGCTGCCATAAATTTTGCCAAGGCTGGGCGGCCAAGAATTCCATTGTACGGCAAGGGGATCTTGACGACGTCAAAGACAATCTTTTCCGTCCTGTAGTTCAATTCTCCGCCAAACGTTACCGGCAATGTGAGCTTTCCCTTGGGCTGGCTTCTTCCCGGGTTTACTCCTTGGAACGTGCCCGTTTTCTCGAGTTCCTCATTGGGGATCTGCAGCCTCTTGATAACTTCTGGAGAGATCAGGTTCAGACCGGCCCCACCGTCAACTAACATCTTTGTTACCTGGAGGTTGCGAATTGTTGGTGAGACCAACAACGGCAAACACCCGACCGCAGTTACGCGATCGGGGTGATCCTCAGCATAAAAAATGATAGGCGTGTGTGACCATTTGAGTGGCTTCTGAGAGCCCATCGCCGGTTCTGCCGCATTAACCTCACGCGCCCACTGCTTAAGTTGGCAGTGAGAGGAGTGCAAGGATGCCCCTCCATCAATGCACATGGCGTCGGTTGCCTTTTGGAATCCTTGTTCGCTGGGCTCATCATCGTCCTCTTCGTCACTTCCATCATCCTCTTCTTTCTTGTCTCGGCCTCTGGCAGGCTTCTCTTTCTGCTGCTTAGCCTTGCCGCGGCGGCCCCCTCGACCGCCACGGCCCTTTTTTCCGGATCCACCAGTACCATCTTGACCCTTTTCCTTGTCGCGCTTTTCATATTCAGCTTTCTGCTTCTCAACAAGGTGCTCGACTTGCCGGCATTCTTGGAGATCGTGGCCTTTGGTACGGTGAATCTTGCAGTACGGCCCATCTGACTTACCGGCCTTCTCGTTTGCCGCCGCCTCCCGGCAAGCGGCGCATGCAGCAACCTCCTTGCCGGAGTTCTCAGTCTTGGCTTTCTTGGCGGACTCAAAGTTGCCGGAGCCTTTGACAGCCATAACAGTTTTGCCCTTGCGCTTTCTATAGCGCTTCCGGCCTTTCTTCCCCGGGGTGACAGCATCATCGTCCTCAGAATCTACTTCGGCACCAGCGTCCTCCCCGGGAAGCCTTCTTCCTTCCTCAGCACGTGCACACTTATCCGCCAATGTGTAGAGCTCGTTGACGGTCTTGTGCAACTTAACGTTCATTTTCTCCCGCATCCTCCGATTGCGCACATTCGTGTGAAAGGTGGCAATTACGGCTGCGGGGTGCACATCTGGAATGTTACGGTGCACACGGATGAACCTCTGGATGTACTTGCGTAAAGTTTCACCATCTCTTTGCGGGATCACCTGCAAGTTGCTGGGCTGTCCAGGGGATTTGTGGCCCCCGGTAAAGGCACCAACGAACTCGTTGCAGAGATCTGACCATGAAGAAATGGAGTTCTCCGGCAAATTCATCAGCCAAGACCTCACGTTGGGTTTCAGTACCAACGGGAAGTAGTTGGCGAGGATTTTCTCATCTTTTCCCCCGGCGGCTTGCACGGCGATCGTGTAGATGCCAAGAAACTCCGCCGGGTTCAGCTTGCCGTTATACTTTTCCGGCACTTCTGGCTTGAAGGCTCGAATGGACGGCCATCGGACTTGCCGCAGCTCGCGGGTGAAGGCGGGACATCCAATCTCGTGGGGTAGATATCCGCCAACCCTTGGCGCAGGCTCATCAACGATGGGGCCGTTGCGTGCGTCGGATTGACGACGCGCCTCCCGACGCTGTTCGATGGTGGTGTGGGCGTCTTCTACCCGCATGTCTTGCAGCACTTGCTGCTGATCTTGCCGTGCTCGCGGATCCGAAGAGGCCATCGACACCTCGTCGGGCTCAAAGGATCGCTGAGCTTGCTGCGGTCGTTGGTGTTGTTGCCGCTGGGATTGTTGCCGCTGAGGTGATTGCACCGTTAGCGCGGCACCGTCAGTGCGGCCATCAACTGGGCTTGCCGGTACCATTTGCGGACACCGTGAGGGCTCTGCTTGCTGCAATTTACTGGCCTCGGTGAATCCAATCAAGCTTTGGATGGTGGCTCTCCACTCATCCATCTTCTCTGCCGCTGGAGGGAAGTTTAGCAGCATCTCGGCTCGCGCCATTGCTTCTGCTGCTGTGGCTGGCATGGCCGGAAGCGAAGAACGCGACGTCGCTCTACTCCTGGCAGAGCCAGCAGGAGCGCCATCCCGGTCTTGCTGCCGTGGCACATGATCAGCAGCAGGTCGTCGCGGTGGAGGCGGTGCCTGAGGATCTGGGATTTGATCAACATGAGTCTTGCCGTGAGGTCGCCGCTGCCCAGAGCCGCTAGCGCCGCTCGGAGCTGTGCCGCGCCCGTTGTGCGAGGGGCGCGGTGTCTGTCCTGAAGCTGCATTCTTGGACGCCGCCACAGCGGGATCTTGGCGCGCGCCGGTCCGGGCATTGCCGCTCCGGTGGCTGCGTTCGTCGGCGCGGCGAGGAGGTGGAGGAGGAAGAGGTCATCCGTCCGTTCCGCCCGCGCCGTCGCGGCTCCGTTCGCCAGAGGATCGAGGAGGTCGACTACCTCCAGCACACTCGTCTCCTATGCCGACCGCGGTGGGCATGACGACTACACCGCCTGCGCTGGTCATGCCAACCGCAGTACCCGCGCCGCCCGCATTGGCCGCGCCGCCTGTGCCGCCTGCGGATGCGTGCGGGGTGGCCGTCATCGTGATGCCCTTCTTCTTGGGCGCCATCGACGACGCGGAGGACGACGAGGAAGTTGATGAAGATGACGAAGAAGACGCGCAATCCACTGATCAAGGTTCGGGCAAGCGACGCTACCCCCTACCTGGCGCGCCAAAGATGCCGCGGTGTGACGACCATCTATGGGGCCATGCAGCCCCTTGTGGTTCAGCGGGGGAGATCGACGTGCACAAAGAGCATGAACAATGGAGGGCGCAAGGGATTTTACCCAGGTTCGGGCCGCTGAGAAGCGTAAAACCCTACTCCTGCTTTTGGTGTATTAATGGTGTGGGAGCACAGTACAAGGAGCGCTTCTCCCGGCAAGGTGGGAGGAGCAGCTACACGAGACGTGCTTGTGTTTGAAAAGGGGTCCGAATCCTCCTAACTGTTGCCTTGGCCCTCCTTTTATAGCTCAAAGGTGTTACCACAGTGGCAAAACAGTAATTACATAGCGATTAGATAGCAAACAGTGCTATCATACCTAACTCTGCTAGTTTAGGACAAAGGCATTAAATGCGCCGTTAGGTGTCATGTGGAGAGGTAGTCCCGGCAAGGTTTCTGCACCGCTTGCCCAGCTACCTCGTATTATCCTGACACGCCTCCCGGACGTGTGTCATTAGAAGCAAATCCTGCCCTAGCGTGCTGACACATGCCCGATAAGTCTTACCAACCAGCCCGCGCGGTCGACACCTCGCCCACTAGCGAACACTTGTGCGGTGAGGTGGAGCACTGGAGGGCTGGCAGGAGTTTGCCGGTACGGAGCTTGCCGGGTCCTCACCTTGCCGGCTTAGCCTTGCGGCAAGGAATGTCTTCATCTTCGGTACTGGTTGAGTGCTGTGTCTTGAGCTTCTTTCTGGTAGCTTCCGCGACTGGACTCTGAATCTTGGTCTTGACGGTTCCGGGCAAGGCTTGGCCGGCAAGGAGGCTGCTACTGTCTGTGCATAAGTCAGGGTATAAAACACCCATATTTTATACACCGACACTCATATTTTAGTTGTTGTTGATTACGTTACTAAGTGGGTAGAAGCTATTCCAACTAGTAGTGCTGATCATAACACTTTTTTTAAAATGTTTAAGAAGTTATTTTCCCGAGGTTTGGAGTCCCTAGATATTTGATGACTGATGGTGGTTCATATTTTATTCATGGTGCATTCCGTAAATTTCTTGCTAAATATGATGTCAACCATAGAATTGCATCTCCCTATCACCCTCAAACTAGTGGTCAAGTTGAATTGAGCAATAAAGAAATAAAATTAATTTTGCAAAAAACCGTCAATAGATCTAGAAAGAATTGGTCTAAGAAACTTGACGATGCATTATGGGCATATAGAACTACTTATAAAAATCCTATGGGTATGTCTCCTTATAAAATGATTTATAGAAAAGCATGTCATTTACCTCTTGACTTAGAACATAAAGCATATTGGGCAATTAACAATTACGATTTTAAACTTGCCGGTGAAAAGAGGTTATTTGATATTAGCTCATTAGATGAATGGAAAACCCAAGCTTATGAAAATGCCAAATTATTTAAAGAAAAAGTTAAAAGATGGCATGATAGAAGAATTCAAAAAGGGGAATTTAAAGTAGGTGAGCAATTTCTATCATACAATTCTCATTTGAGATTCTTTGCAGGAAAACTTCTCTCTAAATGGGAAGGACCGTATATCATCGAAGAAGTTTATCGCTCCGGAGCCATCAAAATAAATAACTCCAAAGGCACTAATCCGAGAGTGGTGAATGGGTAAAGAATTAAGCACTATATTTCAGGTACTCCCATTAATGTTGAAACTAATATTATTGAAACAATTACACCAGAGGAATACATAAGAGAGACCTTCCAGAACACCCCAGAATCCTGAAATGGAAGAGGTATGTGATACGGTAAGTAAACCGACTCCAAAAATTCCATAAAAATACTTTTTGTCAGTTTTAGAATATTACAAAAAATACAAAAATAAGAAACAGCCGAGGGGACCTACCTGGTACCCACGAGGCACCAGGGCGCGCCACCCCCCAGGCGCTCCCTGGTGGCTCGTGGGCCCCACGTGAACCTTCCCGACTCCGTTTTCTCCTGGATTACTTGTTTTGCAAGATAAAAAAAATCTTTATATATATTCCCGGACATTTTGACCACCGTATCGCAGAAATCTCCTCTGTTCTTGTTTCGTGCTATTTTTCTGACAGATTTAGATCACCATGGCTCCCCAAAAGCTCCGTGCCAAACACCGCATTGTGCAACCATCGCTGGGCAAACGCCCCTACAGCGAGGTTTACTACGAGTTGTCATCAGGAGAAGAAGACAATGGCAAGGAGGACAAGGTCCAGGAAGTTGCAGGAGCCCAGGCTCCGGAAGGGGGGCAAGCCATCCCCATGGAGGAGACCGCAGAGAAGGGAGATATCGTTCAACCTTTATATGATCATCTCTCCCCATCCGTGATTGAAGCCCTAAGAGTCTTTGAAATAGTTAGTGTTCAGAATACATCTATCACTCGTGAAGTTATTTTGTTGGAAGAGCAAAACATCGCCCTTCGGAGCATCAACCGCAGATTGATGTATCTGCTTGAGCTGAAGGACAAGCTCACCACTTCATCATCACCACCATCACCGAAGAAGGAGACTTGACCACATGGGTATGGGCACTCCCCTTGGCTTGTGCCAAGCTTGGGGGAGGTGCCCCGGTATCGTATCACCATCACTTTTATTATCTTTACCTATTTTTAGTTTGATCCTTAGTTATTTCGTGATCTAGTTGAATAAAAGTTCAGTATGATCTATTTTCGAGTGTTAGCTTCGTGATCTATCTATCTATGTAATCTATTTGAGAGTTATATAATAAAGAGTAGTTTGAGTTTTTGCTTCTCTACTTTCATGTTCCAATTCTAGCAATGAAAAGAATGAAAAAGATCATATGCTAATCCTATGGAAAGTAATGACATTACATAAAGAAAAGTATAAGTGGTAAAATTTATTGGAAGTTAACAAACATAGCATTAGTCAATGATGCAATTCATGAAAGAATTAATAAGGGAAGAGAAGATTCACATGCAAATATACTATCTTGGACATCTTTTATGATTGTGAGCCCCCATTAAGTATTTTATGTCAAATTGTTGACGTTGGACAAGGAAGACAACGTAATGAATTATGTTTGTTCATATTCACATAGAATTTATATTGTTATAGATCCTCCAATATGTGGTGCTTGCCCAATATCTTTGCTACCCAAAAATCCGCACCAAGTAGAGATACTACTTGTGCATCCAAAACCTTTAAACCCAGTTTCATGTCATGAGAGTCCACTATATCTACCTATGGATTGAATAAGATCCTTCAAGTAAGTTGTCATTGGTGCAAAAAGCAATAAAAATTGCCTCTAAACATGTCTAAACTTTTATTGTAAGGGAAATAAGCTTTGTACGAACTTGTGATGGTAAAGAAATAAAAGCGACATACTGCATAATAAAGGTTGCTATCACAAGGGGCAATATAAAGTGACGTTCCTTTGCATTAAGAGCTCTTGCATCCAACAACAAAAAGCGCATTACAACCTCTGCTTCCCTCTGCGAAGGGCCTATCCTTTACTTTTATGTATTTACTTTTTATGCAAGAGTCAATAGTGTTCTCCTCTATTTCCTTTTTATTTTTCTCTTTTGTAAGCATCATGTGGTGGGGAAAGATCTAAGCATATATATCCAGTTGGATATGAGTGATCATGAGTTATTATGTTGACATCACCCTTGAGGTGAATAAGTTGGGAGGCGAACTCACAAGCCCCTATCTTTCTATGTGTCTGGCTGAAACTTTTTGCTCCATATATATGTCGTGAGTGTTAGCAATCATAGAAGACTAAATGATGGTTGAGTATGTGGACTTGCTAAAAAGCTCCTACATGAGACCCTTCCTGAAAATATGATGAATTGCAATTGCATTGTTGATTGAGAACATAGTTTGTTAGTTTTCAAGAAAGTTTATGCCTTATACTCCATTGTTGTGATGAATTGTTACTTGCTCATGAGAAGTTTATGATAATAAATATTGCTGTTATAATAATGATCATGATGCTGCTATGTCCGTATTTTGTTTTTATCGACACCTCTCTCTCTAAACACGTGGACATGATTATCGATATCGGCTTTCGCTTGAGGACAAGCGAGGCCTAAGCTTGGGGGAGTTGATACGTCCATTTTGCATCATGTTTTGCTGCTGTTATTTATGGTGTTTTTAATCAATATAACACTTTGTGGAGCAATTCTAATGCCTTTTCTCTCTTAATATGCAAGATTTACACAAGGAGGGAGATTGCCGGCAGCTGGAATTCTGGACCTGAAAAAGCTATGTCAGAGATACCTATTCTGCACATCTCCAAATGAGCTGAAATTTTATGGAGATTTATTTTGGAATAAATAAAAAATACTGGAAGCAAGAAGTACCAGAGGGGGCCACCCAGGTGCCCACGAGGCACCAGGGCGCGTCACCCCCCAAGGCGGGCCCTGGTACCTCGTGGGGCCCCTGGCCAGCCTTTGGCCCCCATTTTCTGGTATATAAGTCCATTTGCCCTAGAAAAAATATAGAGGAAACTTTCGGGATGGTGCGCTACCGTCTCGAGGCGGAACTTGGGCAGGAGCAGTTTTGCTCTCCGGCGGAGAGATTCTGCCGGGGATACTTCCCTCCGGGAGGGGGAAATCGTCGCCCTCGACATCACCAGCGATCCTCTCATCGTGGGAGGACTAATCTTCATCAACATATTCACCAGCACCATCTCATCTCAAACCCTTGTTCATCTCTTGTATTCAATCTTTGCCTCAAAACCTCAGATTGGTACCCGTGGGTTGCTAGTAGTGTTGATTACACCTTGTAGTTGATGCTAGTTGGTTTATTTGGTGGAAGATTATATGTTCAGATCTATTATGCTATTCAACACCTCTCTAATCTTGGACATGAATATGCTTTGTGAGTAGTTACTTTTGTTCTTGAGGACATGGGAGAAGTCTTGTCATAAGTAATCATGTGAATTTGGTATTCGTTCGATATTTTGATGATATGTATGTTGTTGATTCCCTTAGTGGTGTCGTGTGAACGTCGACTACATGACACTTCACCATCTTTGGGCCTAAGGGAATGAATTGTGGAGTAGTAATTAGATGATGGGTTGCTAGAGTGACAGAAGCTTAAACCCTAGTTTATGCGCTATTCCGTAAGGGGCTGATTTGGATCCACATGTTTAATGCTATGGTTAGAGTTATCTTAATTCTTCTTTCGTAGTTGCGGATGCTTGTGAGAGGGGGTAATCATAAGTGGGAGGCTTGTTCAAGTAAGAACAACACCCAAGCACCGGTCCACCCACATATCAAATTATCAAAGTAGCGAACGCGAATCAAACGAACATGATGAAAGTGACTAGATGAAATTCCCTTGTGTCCTCGAGAACGCTTTACTTACTATAAGAGATTGTTCCGGCTTGTCCTTTGCTATATAAAAAGGATTGGGCCACCTTGCTTCACTCTTTGTTACTATTGCTACTTGTCACTTGTTACAAATTATCTTGCTATCAAACTACTCATTACCGATAATTTCAGTGCTTGCAGAAAATACCTTGCTGAAAACCGCTTGTCATTTCCTTCTGCTCCTCGTTGGGTTTGACACTCTTACTTATCAAAAGGACTACGATTGATCCCCTATACTTGTGGGTCATCATCCTCAAACTCTGGACGCAGTGGGAGATGCTCACGATCAAGAAGATAAGTGCTTGTTCCAACCTTGGAATTGATGAGCATCTGAATATGTGGAGCATATCCGCAAGATCTCTTCTGATCAGCAGTTGTCCTCTTGATGGTTTCAACAATCAAGCTCATCACCTTGAACTTCTGAGGTGTATCAAAGAGGTGCAGCAAGTTGATGGAGTGGCCACGTATCATCTTATCATCTCCTGACTTGGGCAACAGAGTGTACCTCAAGATAGTGTTAGTGGTGGCCAAACCAGGGAGCAGGTGCTTCACTGACCCTAGTTTGTGTGTCTCGATGTCCTTCTCTGGAATAGCTGTGTACATATTGGCCATGGAGTTGTGGTCCATCTTGAGCTTGGCATAGATATCAATGTCATCATCTTCTTCTTCTGGAGCACCAAGAAGAGTAGCCCACTCAGAGATGGTTGACTGGTATCTGGATCCCTCAGTCATCCACACAATCCTGCCATCTGGATAGAAATGACCTGTGGAGTAGAATTGCATGATCATCTCATCATTCCACTTTGTGAGCTTCTGTCCAACAAACTCATCAACACCAGCTATCCGGAAACTCTCATGAACATGGGGGAAGTAGTCCTCATTGGCATCGATGTACTTCCAATCTACCCACCTCTTGTCACTGACCATTGGCTTCTTATCAAGCAGGACAATCTCATAGAAGTCTTGTTGTTCTCTGGTCTGGAAGCGGTAATCACAAGCGGTTCTTCTCCTGGCAGCATAAGGATCTGATAATCTCCATTGACGCAGTCCTTTGTCCTTCCTTAGCATCATGTTTTCAGCTACTGGGTGTGCATTATCATGATCTGGTATCTTTGGCTTCAATTTTCTGAGCACTAGTGGCTCCTCATCAACATTGGCTTCAGGCACTGGGGCCTTGTGCTTCTCACTAGCAGAGATGTTTCTGGTCGACCTCTTGGGTGCTGGAGCTTTTGGTTTGGACTTGGTGGGGGCAGCAGTCCTGATAGCATCTGACATGAGCTTCTGAGCTTTTGCAGGGGGTGCATCAGCTGCTGGCTCCTCCTCCTCCTCTGAATCACTCCTCATGGAGGGTTTTCCAAGCACATGAGCAGTAGTTTTCCTTGCTCTCTTCTTCTTTCCTCATGCAGCTATTTCTGTGTCACTTGGCTCTTCAAGAGTGAATGTCATAGTTTTCTTGGTAACTTTCTTCACAGTAGATTTCTCTTTGGCAGCAGTTGGTTTGGTGCTAAATTCCTTTGCAAGCACAACTCTCTTATTCTTTGTTGCTGCTTCACTAGCAACAAAATCCTCATCCTCATCATCTGAGGTTCTCTTCTTCCTGGTCCTTGTTGCAGCCTTTGGAAGATCTGGAGAGCTTCTCTCTCCCTCATAAAAACTTTCTGCGGGACTAGAGCCTGAGCTGAGATCAGTGTGCTGCTCTGACATGTTCTGGCTATCGCTGGCATCAGACATCTTGCAAAGCTGACCCTGTGAATAGATGGGTATGGGCAGAGTAGATGAGTCATCACAAAAAGCAGACATTTTTCCAAAAAAAATGAGTTCAAATCTTAGTTTCAAGTTTTCACATAATGCATTTCGGATGGACTGAGTTGATCATCTCGGTGATACCGAATCACTCAACAGAAACATTACACACCATTTTGGTCAGACCGAGATGGGTTTCGGTGTCTCCGAGATGCTAGGGTTTCACAGAGATTTTACCCTACACATGCAATTCTAAGAGTGTGGCAGCGGAAAGTAAACAATTGCATATGTAAGTAAAGGAGGGGAGTTTGGAGAAGGCAAACGCAATGGAGACACGGTGATTTTTGGCGTGGTTCCGATAGGTGGTGCTATCGTACGTCCACGTTGATGGAGACTTCAACCCACGGAGGGTAACGGCTGCGCGAGTCCACGGAGGGCTCCACCCACGAAGGGTCCACAAAGAAGCAACCTTGTCTATCCCACCATGGCTTACGTCCACGAAGGACTAGCCTCAGTCGGGTAGATCTTCACGAAGTAGGCGATCTCCTTGCCCTTACAAACTCCTTGGTTCAACTCCACATCATGTCGGAGGCTCCCAAGTGACACCTAACCAATCTAGGAGACACCACTCTCCAAAAGGTAATAGATGGTGTGTTGTTGATGAACTGCTTGCTCTTGTGCTTCAAATGATAGTCTTCCCAACACTCAAACAACTCCTCACAGATTTGGCTATGGTGGAAGAAGGATTTGAGTGGAAAGCAACTTGGGAACGGCTAGAAATCAAGGTTCAAATGGTAGGAATGGAATCTCTTGATCTCAACACATGAGTAGGTGGTTCTCTCTCAGAAAATATATGGTGGAAGTGTACGCACGTTCTGATGGCTCTCCTTACTAAGTAAGAAGTGGTGGAGGGGTATATATAGCCTCCACACAAAATCCAACCGTTACACACTTTTGACCCAACTCGGTGGCACCGATAAGAAATCTCGGTGGCACCGAACTGTGTAAAAGATATGAACGTTAGGAATCTTGGTGGGACCGACTGGAACAACTCGGATTGACCGATGTGCAATGGTTAGGGCAAACCTCATCTCGGTGGCACCGATTGCATCAGAGACTTGGCAAGCCATCTCGGTGAGACCGATTTGCAAAACTCGGTGGGACCGAAGTAAGTGCAAACGATTACAGAGAGTTGGCAAGGCCATCTCGGTGGGACTGAGATCCATATCGGTGGATCCGATTTGTTAGGGTTTTGGCAGTGGCTAAGTCCAGATGAACTCGGTGGCTCCGGATAGGAAATTTCGGTGGGGCCGAGTTGGAATGTAGGTTTTGGACATATTTGGATGGAGAAAGTGGTTGAGGGTTTAGGAGTACTGTCACTAAGCACTTGAGCAAAAAGACCATTAAGCAACACCTCATCCCCTTTTAATAGTATTGGCTTTCCTATGGACTCAATGTGATCTTGGATCACTAAACCAAAAATGTAGAGTCTTGGGATTTTGCCAATCCATATCCTTAGCATTTTGAGGGGTCCACATCTCTAGTCCTTGCCATGCCAATCATTGAACATCCTGAAATCTTTAACTTGAATGGACATTAGTTCAATGAGATATATGTTATTATGAATTACCAAAACCACCAAGGGAGCAAATGTGCTTTCAAAACTTTCATGAAAGATCATTGGATATGATAAGTTTGATTCCTTGCAATAGTTTTGCGATATGGAGATGATAATATGTGAGTCATGTTAGTGAGTAATTGTGATTTAGTAAGAATATTGGTGTTATGGTTTGTGATTCCCTATGCATGCACATTAAGTCAATAGTTATGCAACGAAATTATATCCTACTTATGGTGCATTATTCGGTGTTAGTTATGTTCAATGCATGTTTATGACCGTTTTCGCTTTTTGGTTGGTCGCTTCTCAATCTATTTGCTAGCCTTCATTTGTACCAAGCGGGAATACTGCTTGTGCATCCAACTCCTTAAACCTAAAGTTGTGCCAAATGAGTCCACCATATCTACCTATATGCGGTATTTCCATGCCGTTCCAAGTAAATTTGCATGTGCCAACTCTAATTTTTTAAAATAATTTTCCATTTTGTGTGCCCGTACCGCTCATGAAGCGGCAGGGGGTGGCCAATATTTTCCATGCTAGGTGTGTTATTGTCACGATGAGTGTTTATTCACTTGTCATTGCACGAGAGAGTGGCCGGTAATAGGGATGCCCAGTCCCACAATGAATCAAAAATAATAATAACAAATTCCTTGGAAAGTGTTGGTATGGAGGGCACCCGTGGATACGGCTAGCCATGGATTGTGAAAGAATGGTGGAAAGGAAATAAACTTTATTTTCTGTTTGGGAACCGCCTATAATGTGTCTAGCATGGAAGATACTGGGATTCTTGGTCGTTTTCATTTACAGGAAAAGCATGCCTCTCAAAATAATTTTATCTCTCTAATTTATGCCTTGAGCTCTGGCACATTTGCAAATCTCTGCTTCCCTCTGTGAAGGGCCTATCTATTTACTTTTATGCAATTTTTATTTTTATTTTGAGTCTCCATCTTCTCTTACAAAGCACCAACTAGAGAGCACTATTGTCATACTTGTGCATTGTGTGTAGCTAATATTGAGTGTGTTTCATGAATGGATCAATGATTGAGCATAATGGGCTAGGGATAACTTTCTTTAGCATTGATATTTTGAAAGACATGGTTGCTTGTTAGTATGCTTGAGTATTTATGTCTTCATGTCAAACTATAGACTATTGCTTTCAATCATTCAAGTCCAAATATCCATGCTACAAAGAAAAGAATATATGATGAATATGATAGGTAGCATTCCACATCAAAAATTCTGTTTTATCATTTACCTACTCGAGGACGAGTAGGAATTAAGCTTGGGGATGCTTGATACGTCTCCAACGTATCTATAATTTTTGATTGTTCCATGCTATTATAGTATCAATCTTGGATGTTTTTATATACATTTACAGCAATTATATATCATTTTTGGGACTAACCTATTAACTTAGTGCCCAGTGCCAGTTGCTGTTTTTTGCCTGTTTTTGGTTTTCCAGAATATCAGTACCAAACGAAGTCCAAATGCCACGAAATTTTTTGGAGATTTTTTTCTGGACATAAGAGACACTAGAAGCTTTGGGAGGAGGATAGAAGCCAGAGGAGGTGGCCACGAGCCACCAGGGCGCGCCCTGGTGCCTCATGGGCCCACCTTTGCTTCGTTTGACCTAATTCCACCTCTATAAATTCTCTAAAATCAGGAAACCAACAGAGGAGTCCACGAAATACTTTTTCCGCCGCCGCAAGTTTCTGTTCTCAAGAGATCCCATCTGGAGGCCTTTTCCGGCACTCTGTCGGAGGGGGAATCGATCACGGAGGGGCTCTACATCATCCTTGCTGCCCTTCCGATGATGCGTGAGTAGTTTACCATAGACCTTTGGGTCCATAGTTAGTAGCTAGATGGCTTCTTCTCTCTTTTTGATCTTCAATACAATGTTCTCCTCGATGTTCTTGGAGTTCTATCCGATGTAATCACTTTTTGCGGTGTGTTTGTTGGGATCCGATGAATTGTGAGTTTATGATTAGATTATCCATGAATATTATTTGAGTTTTCTCTGAACTCTTTTATGCATGATTATTATAGCTTCATATTTCTCTCCGATCTATTGATTTGGTTTGGCCAACTAGATTGATTTATCTTGCAATGGGAGAGGTGCTTTGTAATGGGTTCGATCTTGCGGTGCTCAATCCCAGTGACAGAAAGGGACATGACACGTATGTATCGTTGCTATTAAGGGTAAAAAGATGGGGTTTATTCATGCGAGAGTTTACTTTGTCTACATCATGTCATCTTGCTTTAGGCGTTACTCCGTTCTTTATGGACTTAATACACTAGATGCATGCTGGATAGCGGTCGATGTGTGGAGTAATAGTAGTAGATGCAGGCAGGAGTCGGTCTACTTGTCTCGGACGTGATGCCTATATACATGATCATTGCCTTGGATATCGTCATGATTATTTGCTTTTCTATCAATTGCCCAACAGTAATTTGTTCACCCACCGTATGCTATTTTCAAGAGAGAAGCCTCTAGTGAAAACTATGGCCCCCGGGTCTATCTTAATCATATATTGAAAATCCTAAAAATACCTTGCTGCACTTTTACTTTATTTATTTTATTTTCTATTTTTGTTTAATCTATCTATCTATCACCATACAATTTAATCTTGCAATTAACCGCCAAGGGATTGACAACCCCTTGTTCGTGTTGGGTGCAAGGATTTGTTGTTTTGTGTGCAGGTACTGCTAATGAGTTGTTGCATGATTCTCCTACTGGATTGATAACCTTGGTTTCATAACTGATTGAAATACTTATCTCTACTGTACTGCATCATCCCCTCCTCTTCGGGGAAATCCCAACGCAGCTCACAAGTAGCAGTGGACTAGTTTCGTGGGCATGATATTCCCCTTGACGAGCTTTGACTTTTTTTGGCGATTTCAATTTCATTAGATCAACTGAAAACAGAAACAAACAAGGTGGTAATGTGGATTACATTAATGAAATCATCAGTGAGTAGTCTATGATTGAAATTCCAATTAAAGGTCGTCAATATACATGGAGAAATATGCAAAATAAATCGCTGCTTGATCAATTCGACTGGGTTTTTTCCTCGGTGGAATGGATGCCGATCTTTCCCAACACTTTTGCTAAGGCACTCACTAAACCTCTCTTAGATCATGTGCCCCTTTGTGGTTAGTATTGACTGTGGTATAGCCCGTTGTAAATTGTTACATTTTAAGAGCTTCTGGCTACTTCATCCTGAGTTTTTGTAGGTGGTGCACAATTTTGGAACCTTCCCATTGGGGCAAACAATAATGTGTCCTCTTTATCGGCAAAAATAAAAATTCTAAGGCGTGGTTTGAAGCATTGGAGTAAATCTTTTCAATGTTAAAGCTTCTTTTGAAGAAATGAAATGAGCTTCTGCTCCAGTTCGATGCGCTTGAAGAAAAAGGAAAACTCTCTGTTCCAGAGTCCAATTTCAAATATGTCCTCAAAGCACATATATTAATGCTCCTCACTTACCAGAATCAATACTCAAAGAAACGTTGTACCTATCGTTGGGTCACCCTTGGTGATGAGAACAGAAAGTATTTTCTTGCCAGAGCAAAAGAAAGATACATGTGCAACTCACTTGCTTCAGTCTCAATGCCTGATGGTCGTGTGCTTGAATCACATTCAAAGAAGGCAGATCATTTTCATGCAGAGTTCAAGCAACGAATGTTAGTCTCTTTCCCTTCTAACATGTGTTTGATCTTGCTGATTTAATACAACGTGTTGAGGGTTTACAACATGTTTCCCTGCCTTCACCCATGAAGAATTAGACAATGCCTTTATGAAATTTTGGCTGATCGTGCTCCTTGGCTAGATGGTTCTAATGGTCAATTCCTCAAGACTTGCTGGCACATTATTGCCCTCGATTTTTACCGACTCTGATGACTTCTAGGCCAGGAAGATTGATTTGTAGAGCCTTAATCAGTCAGTGATAACTTTAGTGCCCAAAAAACTGTCGCCTGAATCAATTAATGAAAACCAGCCAATTTCTTTGCTTATCTTAGACCTCAAGATGCTCACTGTAATCCTAGTTGATCGTCTACAATCGGTGATTCTAGAAGTTGTCCATCGTAATCAATATGGCTTTGTCAAGGATCGTGTTATACATGATTGCCTTGGCTAGGTCTTCGAATTTATTCATCAGTGCCATGCTTCTGGGAGAGAGATTGTCATCCCTAAATTGGACTTCGAGAAAGCATATGATACGATCAAACATCACACTATCCTATCTATGCTTCGTCACAAAGGCTTTGATGAGAGATGGATTATGTGGATGAAGCTTGTCCTAGAATCAGGTGCTTCCTAGGTTCTTAATGGGGTTCCTGACTCTTAGGAGTTCGTAAATGAGACCCTCCCCCCTTTTATTTGTACTTGCCGTGGATCTTTTACCGTCAGCTATCAATTCTACTCTGTGCTTGAGGGATTGTTGTCACTTCCTATTGACCAACCTACTATAGAGGATTTCACAATGATCGAGTATGCCGACAATACTTTTATTATCCTCCCAGCCGATGGCACCCAATTACTTAATTTGCAAGGAATGTTGGACGCTTATGCCACATCTACCAGCTTGAAGATCAACTTCCACAAATCTCAGCTCATCCCCATTAACATTGAAGATCAACGAGACGATCACTTGGCTAATATTCTTGGATTGGAACCATACATTTCATGTACCTTGGTATGCCAGTGGGTACCACTCATCCATCGGTGTTTGAGCTCATGCCACTTGTTGATAGAGTTGAACTGAGATTAACCAACACTGCAGTTTAACTTAATTATGGTGGTACTTAACCCTCATCAACTCTGCTTTGTCTTCCTTGATGACGTTTGCCATGTGTGTATGTGTTAAAGCTCCCAGTTAAGATATTTGAATTTGTGTCCTAAAACTGTTGATTGGCTGATCGCAATGGACGCGCTCCGGCTCTTGCTGCCCGGGACATGATCCGCCGTAGTAAAATCGTGGTGGGCTAGGTGTGCTTAACCTACGGATACAAATTGAAAGTTCATTACTTAAGTTCATACACAAATTCCTTCATAAGCATGACACCACATGAGTTTGGCTCATTTGGAACAAGTAACACATGCAAGACGCCCCACATGCTCAGCCACCTTATGCTTCTTTTTGATGGCGTGACGTTTTCTCCCTCAAGGATGTCTATTGTGTGTCACCACCTGTGTTGTTGGTGCTGGGGACACGGTCCTCCTGCAGAAAGATGTGTGGTGTGTTCAAACTCCTCTTCAAGATTCATTTACTCGGTTATTTTCTTTTGCTACCCGTGAAGATACTTTAGTGCAAAAATTTGTGGAAAACCCAGAGTCGTTAGCCCATTTCATGCTATCTCTATCTTCTGAAGCTCATTCTCTTGTCTGAGTGGCTTTTGAATACTCAGGTGGACACTCTAGCCACTGACACTTGGATATTTATATAGGTATATATGAGATACTGTCCTATTAAATTTTATAGCTTTTATTTTTGGCATGTTTTCACCCTTCCTACCTTCAAGCCATTTGGAGAACCAAGTCTACTATGAAGCACAAAGTCTTTGCGTCGCTTCTTTTTGTGGACCGCCTCTGACACCAGAAATATGCTTCGACATAAACACTACAACATTGTCACTGATTTCTCTTGCCATCTTTGCAACACTGATGAAGAGGTTCCCCCCTTGGCTACTACGGTTGATTTTTTGGAGAGCCATATGAAGTCTATTGGTGATGTTAGGAAGTATAGCACCGAGGAAATAATTAAGCGTAAAATGCCGGTTGCCGATTGGGCTTTGCCTGAAGTGAGAGTTACACCTGTTCCTAGGCCTTAGCCACATCCTACTACTGACTACGTTGCTTTGTCAATAGATGGATCTACTCAGTGGAGTCTGGCGCGGCAGCGACAAGGATGATTCTCTGGCGACATGATGGATCAGTTATTTTTGCAGCATATCGGTCTATTTTCAACTGTCACGATGCACTGGAAGTGGAGATACATGCAATCATGCAAAGGATGACTCTTGCTATACAGCACACAAATCTTCCAGTCATTGTGCAATCTGACTCCAGTGTGGCATTGTCCAGTCTAACAGGAGACATATTAGATCGTTCTGCCTATGGACATCTCGTTGCTAAAATTAAGGCGTTGATGAGAGACAAGAAGTTTATTCCCCAGAAATTAAGTAGGGATCAGAATAGAGTTGCCAATCGCTTGGCAAATTATAGTCGTATAAAGTGTACCACGGCTAACCCTATCAATATGGATAAAACTTCTTTTTCCCCGCCAAAACACACACACACACACACTGATGAAGAGGAGTACTGTGACCATTTGTTTTTCCACTGCTAGTTTAGGGCATCTCCAACGGCGACCCGCAAATTTCCTCCCGCATCCGTCCGCGGACAGGGGGGGGGGGCAGTCCGCGGACATGGATGCGGGAGGACGCTAGACGCATACATTTCAAACTCTTTTTCAACAAACCGGATGAAATTCGTGCAAACACGGCCGGATTTCATATAAACATGACGGATTTCATACAAACCGGACGAAATCGTTTACATTTTGGACATATTTTAACTAAAAAGGTAAAACTATGTGCACGTACGGTGGCGCGGAGGTCCACTCCCACGACACGGATACACCACACTAGTCTACGGTCGGCCGCGGCGGATCCCTTTGTCTTCCCCATGCCCGGCAGCCCGCTCACCGGCTGCCAGGAGCCTCGGAGGTATATGCTTCAGCGCAAAGGGCGGCTCGCTTCCCCACCGCTCATCGGAGTGGAACCTCCGGCTGATGCTTCAGTTGGAGGGGAAGGAGGCGCGCCTCCGCTTCCGCGAAGCCCAGGTGGGGGGGCGACGATGGTCTGCGCTGAAGAACCGGGCAAGTCATCGGCTGTGCGAGCCGGCGACATGCCGGCGGTGGCCTTCATGGGACCCAAGCGGCGGCGGCCTCCTGTGTTCTACTTCTCCTCGATGATGGCGGCCGGCGCGGACGTGCTGGCCACCGACTCGTCGATGTCCGCGCAGACGGCTTCTTTCTCTGCCGTCAGGGCACGGCTACGAGCGCGTCGACGGCGGATGGCGCAGTCGTAGGCATGGGAGGCGCGGTACGACGCGGCTTCGTCCACAACAGCGACGATGCCTGTGTCGCCGTGCTCCCCCCCCCCCCATGCCATCCTGGAGCAACTCGCCACTCCTCCGTGAGCTGGCTTGGAGCAGCGATTTGCAAAAGCGCGCGCCGACTTAGAGTGGCAACTTGTTCCGTCGGGCTAGGCGAGGGAGGTGGAGCAGAGGCCTGCCTCGCTCGTATCCGGCGGGCTCGGCGGGCCACCCAGCCGGCTTTTATGTTGGAGAACTGCTCTTCCATCTCGTCGGATGCCATCGAATGGGTGGAGAAAATGGAGGAAGGATGAGAATGGGGAGCGGTGGAGTGGTGCGATTCTTGCCCAACGTTGACCTTCTTTAAATAGCGGCAGACGAGAGGAGCTTGCCCGGCGTGGTGTTAAATGCCGGCCCGCTCGTGAATGGACGTGTGGCCGGAGTAGGTTTCTCGACTTCCATGCGGGTTTAATGGAGGCGTCTGAAACACGGCGAGGAGGCGTGTTCAGCCGGGCGTGCAGCGGGCGGCGCCCTCGGCCGGCGCGCCGCTTCAATGGCGGAGGCAGTGTGAGGTCGCGTCCGCCCTGAACCGTCTTCAATGTGGAGCGGCGCGCTCTACAGCGGCATGAATGCGGGCAGCTGGCGACGGGCGGGAAGCTCGCGCGGGAGGGGTGAGGGGTTTTTGGTGCCAAGGACGGTCAGAAGCGGGCGTGACAGCGGTCCGGACTCCCGCAAACCTCCCCCACATTTGTCTCCGGTTGCGGAAGAAAATGCGTCCGGACCGCGCCGCGGACCGATACAGGACCGCGTTGAATGGTTTCCGCGGTCCGAACAGCGTGGTCCGGACGGTTGTGGGAGGTTTGCGGGTCGGCATTGGAGATGCCCTTAGCGCTTCTTGTTGGAACTTATTAAACCTGAGCTGCCCCCCAGCCCTTGACCTTTACGACATGATTATTGTTGCTGTCTCTAGGTGGGATGGCCCTCTCTTCAATGAACTAGTGATTCTTGGGGCTTGGAATATTTGGAAAATCAGGAATCAGGCTTACTTTGATGTAATTCCACTGGACCTCCCATCCTGGCTCCCCATACTGCGCACTGATCTCCTACATTTGAGCTACAAGGCCAGACCAGAGCATAGAGACTTTCTTTCTGCTTTTACAGCAAACTTGCATCTTAATTTGTGCTGTCACTTGCTTTGTCTACTTTGTTATTCGAAGAACATAGTACTGCGCACTGATCTGGGCTTCCATCAGTCGGCTTCGACTGAAGTCGTCGTCTGATTAGCTACAGGTGGCTACGCATCCAGTCCAGTCCCTAGCCAGCAGCACCACATCACGGCCAGCACTGTTCAAAAGATCATGGTGATTAGCCCTCGACAGTTTATTCCATTTTCCACTGAACGTTATAAAATTATTAGTAATTGGAAAATCCTCGATAGTTTGTTCGATTTTCCATATACAACGTGTCGTGACGCACTCTGAACGTTATAAAAACAGTAATTGGAAAATCGAGTCAATAAATGGTCCCATGGTCTAGTGGTTAGGACATTGGACTCTGAATCCAGTAACCCGAGTTCAAGTGTCGGTGGGACCTATTTTTCCCTCCATTTTTCTGTCTTTTTTATGCTTGAAAAAGATGCCATTCCCTCTACTCTTTTCAAGGAAAAAACTTCCTGATTAATACTACCTCCATGCCAAAATATATGACGTCATATATTATGGCACGGCGGTAGTAATATCTTAATTGTCAATTACTACTTCTGTAGGAAAATACAAAGGGCAGCACTAGGCGTCATCCGGCTGATTTCAGGAACTAATCAGTCGGGTCCGCCACCGTCCGATGCGACAAGATCTGACGTCTGGCAGCTACCTTTTCTGTAGACGCGCGAGGCGGTCTGATTTACCTGGGCCCTCCATAGCCGGCTATGCATGGCCGCACGGGTACCTGCTGCTTCTGTCGCTTTCTTGTACATTCATTTTTCTGTAGAATCACTGCCACAGTCCTATCTAGCTTACGCAAAGCTCCTCTGCTGACGATTTTCAGCAATTTTTCAGTCACGGCAGACCACACACGTGCCCCGTGGTGTTGCTCAATACATTTTGTAGAGAGATTGGAATATGAATAAAATGACTCGGTTGTATTTTTATTAAAAAATCTACCGGCTGTTGCAATACAACTTTTGAAGAAAACAGGGAAGACTGTTTTCGTTTTTAAAATAAATTTATAATTACATTTTCACCATTTTAGCAACAAAATAAGGGAAACACTTACCATCACCCGGCGGATCGCAGCGGCCTAGTCCGCCACCTTCCTTGCATGACACGTGTTCAAGTGAGGGCCCGCATACCATCGTTCGCCGAACGCGCGTCTGCAACAGGCGCTATGCTTCTGAAACATATGTGGTGTTGCAGTGGTCTACAACGGATCTATGTTTTGCAACAAAACCTTTTTTGCAGAATTTTTCTGCAACAAGACCTCTGTTGCCCCAAAAAAATTGCAAAAAAACCCGAGTTCAATTTTTTTTTGCAACAAAACTGTTGCATGCAAAAAATTCCTGCAACAAGACTTGTGTTGTAAAAATAATTCTGCAACAAGACCTGCGTTGCAATGGTGGAGGCACACTCGGCCGCTCGATGCGGCAGATCTAACGTCTGGCGACCGGCTAATCTTTTTAAAAAGATCAGCCGGCGAACACGTGACACGCCCCACAAAATAAATAAAAAGTTGGAAATTAGTCGACCGGCTTTGCAGCGGGAAAAAACAGCGACGGGCAACAACAATGTTCGACCTTGTAGCATTGTGTGTCTGGCTTCCTACAACATTGGTTGGTCTGGAAAAAAAATGTCGGTCAACTTACAACGCCGCGCTTTCGACTTGCCATGTCGAGCGCTCAGCTTCTAGCAGCACCAACCAGCCTTGCGGCGTCGCAAAGTTTTGCAGCACGGTGGCCAGTCTTTTGTCATAGGAAAAAGCAACGACAACGAGACTTGCAGCGTCGCAGCATAGGCCAACCTTGCTTCTTGCGATTTGATTGCACGACCGTCCAACTTCTCAACAAAAAGAACATTGGCGCCCAGATTTGTAGCATCGGGCATCCGACATGTAGCATCATTGTCGCCGCTCGTGGCATGGCTCGCAACACCGGTGACGCTGCCACAACACCTACTCGTGGCACCGGCCATGCCCACTACACGACATGGCTCGCGACACTTGCTTGTAGCATGCCTCATAGCACAACGATGCTCTCCCGCACCACGGCGAAGCGCATCGCAGCACCATCGACGTTCCCACGACACGCCGACACTCTCATAGCACGGTGACATGCCTCGCAACATCAATGCTCCCTATGACACGTATGGCGACGCTTTCGCAACATGACAACGTGCCTCCCAACAACGACTCACAACACTGTTGATGCCCCACAGCATGGCGTGCTGCGCTCGGGGTTGCCACACGAGCCATGTTGTTACAATTATTTTACTTCGTTTCGAACATGAGCCATGTTATGCTCGCTGGTTGCAATATGATTCATGTTGTGCTCGAAAAATGTGTTGTCGGTTGCAACATGATCTATGTTGTGAAGCCCCTTTGCAACAAGGATGATGTAGCAAACCCGCTTTGCAATATGGAAGACATGCGAAGCCGCAACAGATGAAATTGCAAAGCTTGGGGAGCACGAAGGAGGGAGAGGTTGGGCAACAAGCTTGGGGAGAGAAATGACACCGACAGCCGGCGATGCATGGTCGGGGCGACGGCTTGCAACACCGGATGGTGGCCAGCCCTTGCAGTGCCAAGTGTCCTTGTTGGGTCGTATGTGGCAGCTTTGTAGCAGCGGCGCCCGGTCCTTGTAGCGACATGCGTCCGATTTGCAGCGGCGCCCAATCTTTGTTGCAACGCGCGACTGAGTTGCCGCGGCGCCGGATTGCAACAACGTGGCAACATTTTTTTGAAGTGCAAGCGGACCCTTTGGAGTGGTCTCGTAAGCTTACTAGCTAGCGATTTCTCGAAAAGAAACAAAAAGCTACTGTACTACCTAGTGCATGAGCTGTTTCTCAAAAAAAAAAAAAAACTAGTGCATGAGCTTATCATGCACGCGTTGGCAGTAAAGATACGTGTGAAAGCAAAGAGCTAGTTCAGCCTAGGGGACCACTCACGTGACCTGGCAGCTCTGTACGCCGCGGTATACTAGTACTCGTCTGCTTCAGGCCCATGATCAGACAACGCAGTGCTCGGCCGATCCGACGGTGTAGCGTGCGGCGGACGCCAGAGCAAAAATTAGTCGGCTGAATTGAAGGCTAAAAAACGTTTTAGCCTACAAAACGTTTTTGTAGGCTAAACTAGCCTAGAAAAGCGTCTTATATTTTGACACGGAGGGACTATTATTTTCTTGTTTGGTTCTTGCTATTATTTTGAATCTTCTTTGCAGAGTATGTACTTTCTGCAAATTTCCATACACAAATACGACATTTTTTTTTGATGAGAATAACTTTATCCAAATTAACACTTTGTGTTTTTCAAACGTCGTATGTTGTCATTATTTCACATCTCTTTTTGTCCCAAATATGTGTTCCTATTTCTTTTTTTGATGAGAATAACTTTATCCAAATTAACACTTTGTGTTTTTCAAATGTCGCATGTTGTCGTTATTTCACATCTCCTTTTGTCCCAAATAAAGTGTTAATTTCACATCTCATCTCATATTGGGGCTTCGCGCGCCCAGGCCTGGGCCGGCCCGTTTTCTTTTATTTCCTGCTTCTTTTTCTGTTTCTATTTTTCTTTTTCCTTATTCTTTTTCTGTTTCTATTTTTCTTTTTCCTTATTCTTTTTATGTCCTTGTTTTCAAGTTTACTTTTATTTTTTCAGAAATTTGAATTTTTTTGTATTTTCAAAAATTTGTTCAAAGTTGCAAAAAATTTCCTGTTTTAAAATTTTGTTTTGATATTTCAATAAAGTATAGAAATTCAAAAACTCTTTAGAATATTGAAAATTGTTCACTTATTTACAAACAATGTTCGAAAATTGTTAAAAAAATAGAATTTCAAATTTTTTATATTTGGTTCATGTACTAAAAAAATGTTTGTATTTTCCAAAAAAATTCAAAATTCTCAAATTGTTCACACTTTCAATTTTTTTTCTAAATTCAAAAAATGAGCAGTGCCATCGCAAATGGGCCGGACAGGTTGGCTTCCCCTTATGCAAACTAGCACGCAAAGCGTGAGTCCCAGACGGGCTGCCCTATGTCTCGCATTAAGCGAGACAGGAGTGAACCCGTCGCTGAAGGCAAACGCCACTTGGGCCGGCCCACGCGTGGGGGATACACCAGCCTGTTTTCTGATTTGTTTTTTTTCACGTTTTTTGTTTTCGTTTTTGCTTTTTTGTACATTTTTTTATACTTTATAATATTTGAAATATATATATTACAAAAACACTCTTCAAAAACACATTTGAAAAATGCTGAACAAGTAGTTGAAAAATGTTGAATAAGTATTAAAAAATGTTGCACAAGAATTTGAAAAATGTTGAACAAAGTTTTTGAAAAATGTTGAATAAGTACTTAAAATGTTGATCAAGTATTTGAAAAATGTTGAATAAGTATTTGACAAATGTTGAATAAGTATTAAAAAAATTGAACGAGTATACGAAAAATGTTGAACAAGTATTTGAAAATGTTGAAGTATTAAAAATGTTGAACAAGTATTTGAAAAATGTTGAATAAGTATTAAAAAATATTGAACAAGTATTAAAATGTTGAACAAGTATTAAAATGTTGAACAAGTATTTGAAAAAATGTTGAATAAGCGTTCGGACAACGTTGAACGTGTATGCAAAAAATGTTGATCACTTATTAAAAAAATGTTTTTGACATATACGAAAATGTAGAGTGAAAAAGAAAAGAAAACAAAAACAAAAAATGGAGAAGAAAAAAGAAAACCAAACAAAAAATGCAGCAGAAGAAAGAAAACCAAACAAAAAATGGAGAAGAAAAAATAAAATGCAAAAAAGAATGAAAAATAATGACAGAAAAACAGAGAAGAAAAAAGGAAAAGAAACAAAATAAAATTAGAAAAAGGAAAAAAATCTCGATGTAATCGGCTCGAGTAGCATCAAGTAGGTGGTGCCCTTGTTCCTACCACGAAAGTATGTTTGGCAGAGTGGCTATAAATGGGCCGGCCAAATACGACGCGAGTGAAGAAAAAGCTTCAGCGAGAGCTGGTGCTTGTCTCGCTTAAGGCGACATGCATGCCGCGCTGTTGGGACGTTTCGATGGACATGCTAAGCTAATTCTCTCCCTTACAACTAATAAATAAACGACAAATCAACAATTCATTACACGCCAAAATAAAATTATACGAATTCATACATGTATGTGCGATGAATGAATCAAACGCCTTCATTGTCGCACTCGTTTATCATCTTCTTCATGTTGATCCCCCACTTCTTACCTTCATCATCCAGGAGACTAGTGTCCTGCAACATGATTCTGGACTCCCCCATTTGCCTCGCAAGACAACTTCTCTCTCTCTCTCGCTCGCTCGCTCGCTCGCTCGCTCAATTCCTGCAATGTCGCCTCCTTTTTGAGCTCCAATTTTGTATATTTATCTTTCTTTTCTAAGTCTATTTTCTAAATCTCAATGTTTAGCTTCTCTTTTACGCTCCCCGAGTCGAGCTCCATCCTCTCCCTTTGCACATCTATGAGGAGCTTGTACCTCTCCTCCTTCTTTACCTCCTTGGCGAAAACATGCCCGTCCATGTGGCAGACATTTTGCTTGGCACGTAATCACGCGCGACCCTACCATTCTCCCACTAGTTTCCCATCACATGCCGGTGCCTCTTTGGCACAGTGGCTTGTATGTACACCCATTCACTTTGCTCTTCTTTGTTATCCAATGCAATAGATTGATTGGAGCTAGTGCCATCATTTTTCTTCATCTTCTTGGTGCCGTTGTGGAGCACCCCAACGATGGTTTGCCACTTTGGTTTCTCATTCAATTTCAACCAACAGTGGGACAAAATGGCTTCTTCTTGGTTTGTTGGTAGAAACTCGCCGCCAATGTTGCATGGCTTTGGCTCGATCTCCACTTTTGTTCCGGCCAACCTCTTGCTTGCAGAACCAACCAACTTGCTAATGTTCTCTTGGATGGTGGACTATCTATATTGGAGAGAGCCCTCATTGGGGTCGCTATGGATAAGGTGCGGCTTCACATAGTGCTTTTGTGCATGTTAAAGTTTGTGGATTTTTTGCCAATATTTGACGCCCTTTTGCTCGGTTCCACATATTGGATCCATGTTTGTGGCCAACCAAGATTCAACCAATAATACATCTTCAAAGGTTGTGAATGTCAGACTTCTAGGCTTGGCTACCTTCTTCTTTTTAGTACGTGATGTCTACCCGACTTCAAAAAAGGAGGAATCGGTATCCCCCAAGTCAAAATGCACAGGCTCTTGACCATCATTAGTCATGTTTAGCACATGCAATACGGATTGCAATAAAAATATCATCCCTAGATTGATCAATGGCATGTGCAACAAATTAAGCAAGCAATGCAAATTGCATATAGGGCAAAGAATGTATCGGGTCTTGTCACGGAATATTGTCGAATAGTAGGTGGGCATGCACGGCGCGGGCGTTGCCCGACGTTGTCTGCCACCGCTGGAGTTGCAGGGACTCGTACACCATCTCCTCAGCGGCGGTGTCTTCCTGGAAGGCATCCGGGATGCCCAACCACTGGGAGGCGGGAAGGGACTCGGGCTGTGCCGGCGGGTTCTTCCTTCCTACGACCACGACTTATGGATCGGTGGTGGTCGTTAGACCAGACGCACTCATGTACATGTACTCATCATCGACCATCACCCTACCATCCCTCTTTGCAACTGCCTTCTCCGCGGTTGCTTCCCGCTCGCGCTGCTTTTGGCGGCGCTCCCTCCAGTTGACGTTCTCAGCCTTGCAACTAACGGCCATTGTCGGGACCCCACAGACTCCGACGAGGCATCATCCATGCCGACGATGGGGGACATGGTACTCGACGAGGACATCTACGATGGCGGACGAGGGAGACAATGCGGATGGGAGAGCAATGGCGGAGAAGGGCGATGACTCGGACAAGGGAAATGGAGGATGGATGCGGGAGGGGTGCGATCGATTTGATGGACTTGGTCATTTTGAATCAGATTTGGGATGGCAACGGCCTTTTAGATCTGACATGGCAGACGCGTCTGGGCATCCCATATCCATCCCACATATGAGTTTTGTATGGGGGGATGTCAGTCAACCCATACATATAGGGCTGATTTGAGGTGTTCGGTTGGGTGGCAAAAAAGTGTCCGGGCGGACGTATAGGAAGGGTTTGAGGGGCCTGGTTGTAGATGCTCTTAGGGAAGTGGTGGGGTGCGACACAAACCTTTGCTCATTCGTGGCTCGTACGCATTAATCCAAATCCAATCGTCTTCCTCCTCTGTTCCCCACTTCCCCATTCTCTATCGCCACATGGGGGGCTTTCTAGGGTTCATTTGCTCATCTGCTGGTAGGGGGATTTGGCAAGAATCGAAACCAGGGAGGGAGGACTAAAGTGGTGAGAGGGAGGGATTCATTGCGGGTATGCCCGCTGCTTCGGCCTCCATGGCGTGTGAGGGGCCCTCAATGATACATAATGAGCAATAGGACCAAGCGATGGAGGTGGTAGAGGGGTGCGAGCCGTGGAGAAAAGAGCCACCTCTTCTCGGAGAGGAGACACGGGGACTACACGGTGGATACACAACGTAGCAGCTGAAACGAGCACGACGACAAGGAAAATAGGCGAGTCACCCCTGCTACAAACTATATTGTTGATGGCCTGCAAGACACACATGGTATTGTAGCACCTTCGTGTAAGTATCCCAATAGTTAACGTCCCAAACGAAGAGCGGAGGAGACTATTTATGAGTGGCGTTGGTGCACACGAGTTGTCACAAGTCTTGTATGAAATAACTGTTTGAGAATCTATGGACGGTGTTAGTGTCTCGTGAAACAAATATACCAGAGTGGTAAAAAGGATTGATTGTTGTAGCGAGAGTAATAACAACTTGAAAGTAAAGACCATAAATTAAAAGACTTAAAATAAAAGTGGTTTCCTGTAGTAGAGAGATTAGGTGCGGAGAGACTTGGGATCATGATGTACATCAAGTGTGCCAGTGCGATGGTAATACTAGTTACCTTGTATTGTCATTCTAGTGTACTGTTTGTCCGTTCAATAGGCGGATCACCCTTGGGTTGTAGAACTCCTCCACGCGGGGTTACATTCTACTCTATGGTCCTGCTTCGACGTTGCCACTGTGTGGTAATCTCCACAATTAAGGCCGTTAAACCAGAACCACGCATTAAGTTCGGTGGTTCACTATCTCATACTGTCTTCGATCCTCGTAGATATCTCCACCTGTCACCTGGAGGCCACGGATTCACTAAACAATATATGTTACATGTGTAGGTCTAGGGATCATGTTGCTTGGGTCCTTAAATTGGACAACACACATTACGCTCACCACAGATAAACAACTTACTAAACAATGATGAAACAATAACCACAGATGAAGACATATAGAATAGGAACAAATGAATCTCACCAATCACCTACATCTCCCACGCATATGGGGAACTACTCACACATGGGGGAAGAATCACCAAACATCATACAGAATAATTCAAGGGAAATCATTGCTACTTGTAGCTTGCGTTGGTTTTATCCCCGAAGAGGAAGGGATGATGCAACACAGTAGAGATAAGTATTTCCCTCAGTTATGAAACCAAGGTTATCGAACCAGTAGGAGAATCACGCAACACCTCGTTAGCAGTACCTGCACACAAACAACAAATCCTTGCACCCAACGCAAACGAGGGGTTGTCAATCCCTCGGCGGTCAATTGCAAGATTAAATTGTATATGATAGATAGATAGATTGAAAAAAAATACAAAATAAAATAAATAAAATAAAATGGCAGCAATATTTTTAGGGTTTTAGTAATATGATTTAGATAGACCCGGGGGCCATAGTTTTCACTAGAGGCTTCTCTCAAGAAAATAGCATACGGTGGGTAGACGAATTACTGTTGGGCAATTGATAGAAAAGCAAATAATCATGACGATATCCAAGGCAATGATCATGTATATAGGCATCACATCCGAGACAAGTAGACCGACTCCTGCCTGCATCTACTACTATTACTCCACACATCGACCGCTATCCAGCATGCATCTAGTGTATTAAGTCCATAAAGAACGGAGTAACTCCTTAAGAACGATGACATGATGTAGACAAGATAAAATCACGTATGAATAAACCCCATATTTTTACCCTTAATAGCAATGATACATACATGTCATGTCCCTTTCTGTCACTGGGATTGAGCACCGCAAGATCGAACCCATTACAAAGCACCTCTTCCCATGGCAAGATAAATCAATCTAGTTGGCCAAACCAAATCAATAGATCAGAGAAGAAATACGAGGCTATAATAATCATGCATAAAAGAGATCAGAGAAGACTCAAATAATATTCATGGATAATCTGATCATAAACTCACAATTCGTCGGATCCCAACAAACACACCGCAAAAAGTGATTACATCGGATAGAACTCCAAGAACATCGAGGAAACATTGTATTGAAGATCAAAAAGAGAGAAGAAGCCATCTAGCTATTAACTATGGACCCGAAGGTCAGCAAGGTTGATGTAGAGCCCCTTCGTGATCGATTCCCCCTCCGACGGAGTACCGGAGAAGGCCTCCAGATGGGATCTCTTGAGAACAGAAACTTGCGGCGGCGAAAAAAGTATTTCATGGACTCCCCTGAGGGTTTCTGATTTTTTGGGAATTTATAGTGGAGGAATTAGGTGAAACGGAGCTCTGTGGGCCGCACGAGGTACCAGGGCGCGCCTGCCCCCCCAGGCGCGCCCTGGTGCCTCGTGGGCACCCCCTGGGACTTCTGGCCTCCTCCCGAAGCTTCTAGTGTTTATCTTGTCCAGAAAAAAATCTCCAAAAAGTTTCGTGGCATTTGGACTTCGTTTGGTATTGATTTTCTGTAAAACAAAAACAGGGCAGAAAACAGCAACTGGCACTGGGCACTAGGTTAATAGGTTAGTCTCCAAAAATGATATATAATTGCTGTAAATGCATATAAAAACATCCAAGATTGATAATATAACAGCATGGAACAATAAAAAATTATAGATACGTTGGAGACGTATCAATCATATCGATAATATCGTGAAGATCCACAATTATATGAATGATTAAACAAGTCTCAATCTTGGGATAAGTATGAATAGTGTTATACACCCTGGTCTTACAACTTGGAATTCCTCTCCCTATGGTGTTGATGCGATGGATGGGAATGGAGAAGGGAAAACAAGAAAAAAAGGATCTTCGAGGTTTCTTCTTCTCTGGATCTCTTCTCTTTCTGTCCTGAATGGTGTGGCAGTGGCTAGGTCTCTCTAATCGCCCCCCTTAACGGAAGTTGTTGCTATAGATGAGGGGAGGCCATAGGCGCCTGGTAAGAGCGCTCGTACCGAAGGTCGTATTGCGCTTTGGTGGCGTAGGTGAAGATTTTCCCAAAACAAAGTTGCTCTTTTTACTCCATTTGATAGGATCTTGATTGGTTTCCTTCCAAAAATATATTTCCCTACACAACGAAGTAAAACGAGTTTTCTTATCTCTCGAAGGATTTGTGTTAGAAATATGCGAGAACTAACGAAAACCCGTGGAAACCACGTCAGAACCCTCTACAAAAAGTGATAAAATCTAGAGCCATAAGTTGTTTCAACCTCGGAATTCATAGAGGAAGAAAAGCGCAACGATGGTAGGAGGAGAAAAAGAGTGAGGGGGCACTACTCACGTGTTCTTCATCGCACATATTAACATTCGTTTCAATTGTATAGAGGGGAGAGGTAAATTTGGCTGAAAAATGTGGGGAGATCACTGACCGGGGGGAGACAGGGGCAAGGTGATGGTTGGAAGAGAAGGGGCGAAGGCATAGCCCTGATGTGATAGACCAATGTTCAGTAGAGAAACCACACACGCCCTCTAGAAATGGCACACATCTCTATGTTTCAGATCATCAATGCGTGTAGGAGGAGAAAAATGAGAGTAAGAGGGAGGGGGTTGGGGTCAGATTAAGGGCCGGTGAGGATTCACCTGCGTGACCTTTGGGCATGATTTTTCTCAGGGAGGATTCGTCGGCGTGGGGCAGGGTAGGAAGGGAATAGGGGAAATTTTCTTCAACATTTGATTATGTGTTTATGTTCTTCCCGGGAGGGGGTCGGGATCTCTGTCTGGTGGTCAATGCTCAAAGTCACGAGCGTACCTTTTGGGGATGTGTCAGCAACAATGATGATGGCGTGGTTGAGGAAGAGTGGTAGGGCAAACACAGTCATTCACCAAGATCAGATGGGGAGACAGGGGTAGGGAGGAGTAAAGGTGTGAATTTTTAGTTGTTCGGGAGTAGGCAACAACACTGAATTGGTAAGCATTTTTTCCATAAAAACAAGTAGGCAACAATATTGAGAATATGTGGGCAATATGAATTGGTATATAGCTAGGCAAAATATTCGAACAATCAGGCAACATTGTTCAATTTAGTAGGCAACATCCTCGCCATATTGCCCACTGCCCATCAGCATGTTGCCTATGAAGCTCACAAACTCAAAATCATTGTGTTTTTGCTTATCTAATGGAGTTTTGATTGGTGTGCCCTATCTCTCTCTCTCTCTCTCTCTATATATATATATGTGTGTGTGTGTGTGTGTGTGTGTGTGTGTGTGTGTGTTCTTTCAGCGAAACATTTCAAGTAAGATATATGTGGAAAACCCTAGAATGGATGAGAGGGTTCAGAGGGGAATCATCTCAAGGTAGAATGAGAATGGAGAAGAGCCAAGAAGAGGATAAGTACACAAATCCCACCTGGATGTTTCATTTATTGCTAAGAACTTGTAAGGCACCAGAGACCCGTGGATGGTTGTGTAATATTCCAGCAGTGATGCACATCATCTTTACTGACAATCCAAATTTGGGGAAACTAGAAGACGCCACTTTTCTTTGCACTGATGCTAAACCATTATGTCTAAATTACTGCTCACATCACACAAAACTGTTTAATTATGTAGCATACACATTTTTCACAAACAAGGGGGAGGGGGAGGCGGTGATGTTGCTTACACAGGTTGCACCATGCTGCCTAAAGAAGCACACCATGTCGTGCACAATGGCAAATTATGCCACCCACATTTTTCGCAAACTAGAGAAATACATTTTTTGGGGTTTCATATATTACCATACCATGTTGCCTAGATTACCAGACCACGGTTCCGATAAAATTATGATACAATGCCTATATTTTTTTCCGTACTAGAGAAATGTCCTTGTTTATAATTTCTCACAATGACATACCATCTCGCCTAGATTACCACAAAATGATACTATGTCTCGAGATGGTATGGAAGAGAAAATGCATCGAGTCGTTTATCAAGAAAGAGAAAATGCATCGAGTCGTTTATCAAGAGAGTGGATGAGCATGGCAATCCCGAAGGGCTACGTTAGTTAGCGGATAAAATATATGTGTGAATCCTGGGAAACTTAAACTAGTGCTCTACTCTATCATGCAGGTCTGAGTGTGTGCTTCAGGATGATGCACATGCTTTTCATCCAATTCTTGCAGTACTTCACTAAAGCTACCAGATTTTAATAAGATAGGGATTCGAGATATCAACATTTTTCACAGGTCCGTCAAAAGGAAAGGCGAGCAACCCTTATTGCAATAGCAAACTACTATTTATAGCCCTATTTATACCCTTTCTCGGGGACTCCAACAGGCCAGAACGAAGAGCTAAAACGTCACCTTTACCCTTGTTAATTCTTTTTCTTTCTTACTTGTAAACCAGACCGCATCATTACTTTTTTCTTTCTAGTGCGGAGGGGGGAGGGTTGTATTTCATTCCTTATTCCATAGAATCGCCGAAGCTCCAAACCATGTAAAGTTAATGTCCTACTATGACACAAAACCACGACAAATTCCAGCCATGAGTATGAACGCATGGCAAAACACAAAGGATGAACGGTGGGGGTGGGGTCTGAGCTCTCAGAAGCAATCCATGCTTTCAGAATGAGGCGCCCCATAGGCAAATTTGGATTCCCGTACTCTTCAGTTTCACTAAAGACTGACAACCATCTTCGAGACCAACAAGACAAAATAGAACATAAATCATCGTCCATTGAGGATGTTTCATTCGAATTCCCCAATCGGCATTCACACACAGAACAGAGAGATTGTACGGAAGGCCATGTCAGGAAAAGTGTCTGACTTTCACCTGAGTGCCATCGTGAATTAAAGTTGAAGACAACTTTTGACTCTATGGGACATTTATGGAATTTCTTCCATCGGCAAGAGTACCTTTGTTTCTCAACTTACCGAGGGATCTCTGCTAGAGAAGAGTGGGACTAGAAAGAGGGAATACCCATGTCAGGCCATGCAAGGTCAATAGTTGCGGTACCTGGATCCAGACCAGCACAGTCCAGAATCCCTTATAGAATTTTATCTAGGGATTCTATTTTCATGCCCCTGGTTCCTTAGTACTACTCAGTTTTTCCCAAGCCAACTAATTTTTCTCACTTTTCCCCTTCCCACTCCACCACCTGCTCACAAAAGGCCAAACGAAGCACTGCTGTCCAGTCAACGCCTTTGGCCGTTACCTCCTGACTAGTGGGCCAGCGTGATATCCTGACAGGTGGGGCAACTTACTTCGTGTGCGACGTTTTTTAACGCGTAATGGAAGGAGAGGGGCATAGTTGGTAAAAAGAAAGTTGTTCTGCGACGTTTTAAGGCAGAAATAACTAAGGTCCGACCGGTGCAAAAACGGTCGTCAACGGAATGAGCTTATGTTAAGGCAGGTGGGTCCCACTTAATTCGGTAGTGCATCGAGTGAAACGTGACCTGATACGTCCATTTTGCATCATGTTTTACTACTATTATTTATAGTGTTTTTAATCAATATAACACTTTGTGGAGCAATTCTAATGCCTTTTCTCTCTTAATATGCAAGATTAACACAAGGAGGGAGATTGTCGGCAGCTTGAATTCTGGACCTGAAAAAGCTATGTCAGAGATACCTATTCTGCACATCTCCAAATGAGCTTAAATTTCATGGAGAATTATTTTGGAATAAATAAAAAATACTGGAAGCAAGAAGCACCAGAGGGGGCCACCCAGGTGCCCTGGTGGCTCGTGGGGCCCCTGGCCAGCCTCCAGTGCCCATTTTCTGGTATATAAGCCCATTTGCCCTAGAAAAAAATAAGGAGAAGACTTTTGGGATGGTGCGCCACCGTCTCGAGGCGGAACTTGGGCAGGAGCACTTTTGCTCTCCGACGGAGCGATTCCGCCGGGGATACTTCCCTCCGGGAGGGGGAAATCGGAGCCATCGACATCACCAACAATCCTCTCATTGTGGGAGGACCAATCTTCATCAACATCTTCAACAACACCATCTCATCTCAAACCCTAGTTCATCTCTTATATTCAATCTTTGTCTCAAAACCTCAGATTGGTACCTGTGGGTTGCTAGTAGTGTTGATTACATCTTGTAGTTGATGCTAGTTGGTTTATTTGGTGGAAGATTATATGTTCAGATCCATTATGCTATTTAATGCCCCTCTGATCTTGGACATGAATATGATTTGTGAGTAGTTACTTTTGTTCTTGAGGACATGGGAGAAGTCTTGTCATAAGTAATCATGTGAACTTGGTATTCGTTCGATATTTTGATGATATGTATGTTGTTGATTCTCTTAGTGGTGTCATGTGAACGTCGACTACATGACACTTCACCATCTTTGGGCCGAAGGGAATGCATTGTGGAGTAGTAATTAGATGATGGGTTGCTAGAGTGACAGAAGCTTAAACCCTAGTTTATGCGCTATTCCGTAAGGGGCTGATTTGGATCCATATGTTAAATGCTATGGTTAGAGTTATCTTAATTCTTCTTTCGTAGTTGCGGATGCTTGTGAGAGGGGGTAATCATAAGTGGGAGGCTTGTTCAAGTAAGAACAGCACCCAAGCACCGGTCCACCCACATATCAAATTATCAAAGTAGCGAACGCGAATCAAACCAACATGATGAAAGTGACTAGATGAAATTCCCATGTGTCCTCGAGAACGCTTTGCTTATTATAAGAAATCGTTCCGGCTTGTCCTTTGCTACAAAAAGGATTGGGCCACCTTGCTGCACTCTTTGTTACTATTGCTACTTGTTACAAATTATCCTGCTATCAAACTACTCGTTACCGATAATTTCAGTGCTTGCAGAAAATACCTTGCTGAAAACCGCTTGTCATTTCCTTCTGCTCCTCGTTGGGTTCGACACTCTTACTTATCGAAAGGACTACAATTGATCCCCTATACTTGTGGGTCATCAAGACTCTTTTCTGGCACCGTTGTCGGGGAGTGAAGCGCCTTGGGTGAGTGGAATTTGGTAAGGAAACATTTATATTACGTGCTGAATTTTACTGTCACTTGTCACTATGGAAAGTAATTCTTTGAGGGGTTTGTTCGGGGTATCTTCACCTCGACCGGAAGCACAAATAGTTGCCCCTCCACCTACTGTACCTACTGAAAATATTTATTATGAGATTCCTTCGGGTATGATAGAGAAATTGCTAGCTAATCCTTATGCAGGAGATGGAACGGTACATCCTGATATGCACTTGATCTATGTGGATGAAATTTCTGGATTGTTTAAGCTTGCAGGTTTATCCGGAGATGGAGTTAAGAAGAAAGCATTCCCTTTATCTTTGGGGGGAAAGGCATTGACATGGTATAGGCTATGTGATGATACTGATACATGGGACTGGAACCGATTGAAACTGGAATTCCACCAGAAATTTTATCCTATGCATTTGGTTCATCGTGATCGGAATTATATATATAATTTTTGGCCTCGTGAAGGAGAAAGCATCGCTCAAGCTTGGGGGAGGCTTAAGTACATGATGTACACATGCCCCAATCATGAGCTCTCAAGAGAAATTATCTTACAGATTTTTTATGCCGGGCTTTCTTATGATAATCAAACATGCTCGATTCTTCTTCGACTGGCTCCTTTATGAAGAAAACTATTGAATTCAGATGGGATCTTCTGGAAAAAATTAAACGCAACTCTGAAGATTGGAAACTCGACAAAGGTAATGAGTCAGGTATAATACTTGAGTTCGATTGTGTTAAATCTTTTATGGATACCGATGCTTTTCGTAAGTTTAGCACTAAATATGGACTTGACTCTGAGATAGTAGCTTCCTTTTGTGAATCATTTGCTACTCATGTTGATCTCCCTAAGGAGAAGTGGTTTAAATATCATCCCCCTATTAAAGAAAAGATTGAGGAACCCATTAGTGTTAAAGAAGAAATAGTTTTTTACCATGTTGATCCAGTTGTGCCTACTGCTTATATTGAGAAACCACCTTTTCCTATTAGGATTAAGGAACATGCTAAAGTTTCAACTGTGGTTAATGATACGTCTCCAACGTATCTATAATTTTTGATTGTTCCATGCTGTTATATTATCAATCTTGGATGTTTTTATATACATTTACAGCAATTATATGTCATTTTTGGAGACTAACCTATTAACCTAGTGCCCAGTGCCAGTTGCTGTTTTCTGCCCTGTTTTTGGTTTACAGAAAATCAATACCAAACAAAGTCCAAATGCCACGAAACTTTTTGGAGATTTTTTTCTAGACAAGATAAACACTAGAATCTTCGGGAGGAGGCCAGAAGCCCCAGGGGGTGCCCATGAGGCACCAGGGCGCGCCTGGGGGGGGGGGCAGGCGCGCCCTGGTACCTCGTGGGGCCCACAGAGCTCCGTTTGACCTAATTCCTCCACTATAAATTTCCAAAAAATCAGAAACCCTCTGGGGAGTCCACGAAATACTTTTTCCACCACCGCAAGTTTCTGTTCTCGAGAGATCCCATCTGGAGGCCTTCTCCGGTACTCCGCCGGAGGGGGAATCGATCACGGAGGGGCTCTACATCAATCTTGCTGCCCTTCCGATGATGCGTGAGTAGTTTACCACAGACCTTCGTGTTGGAAATATGCTCTAGAGGCAATAATAAATTGGTTATTATCATATTTCCTTGTTCATGATAAAGGTTTATTATTCATGCTAGAATTGTATTGACTAGAAACTTAAATACATGTGTGGATACATAAACAAGTACCGTGTCCCTAGTGAGCCTCTACTAGACTAGCTCGTTGATCAAAGATGGTTAAGGTTTCCTAACCATAGACATGAGTTGTTATTTGATAACGGGATCACATCATTAGGAGAATGATGTGATGGACAAGACCCAACCGTAAGCATAGCAGTTGATCGTATCAGTTTATTGTTATAGCTTTCTTCATGTCAAGTATCTATTCCTAAGACCATGAGATCGTGCAAATCCCTGACACCGGAGGAATACTTAGTGTGTATCCAAACGTCACTTCGTAACTGGGTGATCATAAAGGTGCTCTACAGGTATCACCGAAGGTGTTTGTTGGGTTGGCACGGATCGAGACTGGGATTTGTCACTCCGTAAGACGGAGAGATATCTTTGGGCCCTCTCGGTAATACAACATCGTAAAGAGCTTGCAAGCAATGTGGCTAATGAGTTAGTCACGAGATAATGTATTACGGAATGAGTAAAGAGACTTGCCGGTAACGAGATTGAACTAGGTATGGAGATACCGACGATCGAATCTCGGGCAAGTAACATATCGCTGGACAAAGGGAATTGCATACGGGATTAACTGAATCCTTAACATCGTGGTTCAACCGATAAAAGATCTTTGTGGAATATGTAGGAACCAATATGGGCATCCAGGTTCCGCTATTGGTTATTGACCGGAGAGGTGTCTCCGTCATGTCTACATGATTCTCGAACCCGTAGGGTCCGCACGCTTAACGTTCGGTGACGCTAGAGTAGTATTGGGATATTTGATGATTGGTAACCGAATGTTGTTCGGAGTCCCGGATGATATCCCGGACATCACGAGGAGTCTCTAAATGGTCGAGAGGTAAATATTTATATATGGGAAGTCATATTTTGGGTTCCGGAAAAAGGTGCAGTTTTTTCGGTATAGTACCGGGAAGCTTCCAGAAGGTTCCGGAGGATTCTGGAGGGGTCCGGAAGTCCACAAGTGGGTACACCATGTCCCAAGGGCTGGCATGGGCTGAGGGGAGGCGCCCTGGCCTTATTGGGCTAGGCGCACCAAGTCCTCAAAAGCCCATGTGGCTAGGGAAGGGAAAAAAGGGGAGTCCTAGTAGGAATAGGATTGGACTTGGAGTCCAAGTCCTCTCCCCCTTGGCGCCAACTCCTATTAGGAGTAGGGCTGGACTCCCAGCCCTCCCACGCATATAAATATAGGGGAGGGGGCGCAGCAAGGCCCCCCAACACATTGGCCTTGGCTGCTGCCCCGTCTCTCCCTCCCGGCATAGTCCTCGTCCACGGTTTTTTCGCTTAGCGAAGCCCTGCCGGTATTCCGACTCCACCACCACCATCACCACCATGCCTTCGTGCTGGTTGTGATCCCATCTACTTCTCCGCCTTCTCTTGCTGGATCAAGGAGGAGGAGACGTCATCGAGCCGCACGTGTGCTAAACTCGGAGGTGCCGTCCGTTCGGCACTAGATCGGTTGGATCGTGATCGGATCGCGAAGAGTACGACTACATAAACCGCGTTATATATGCTTCCGCTTTCGGTCTATGAGGGTACGTAGACACACTCTCCTCTCTCGTGGCTATGCTTCTTTTAGATAGATCTTGGGTGTTCGTAGGAATTTTTTTTATTTTCATGCAACGTTCCCCATCAGTGGCATCAGAGCTAGGTCTATGCGTAGATGTATATGCACGAGTATAACACGAAAGTTGTGGGCATTGATGCTCAAATTGCTTACCTCTCTTGTCTTATTTGGATTCGGCGGTATTGTGGGATGAAGCGGCTCGGACCAACCTCACATGTCCTCGCACATGAGACCGGTTCCACCGACTAACATGCAACTTGTTTTGCATAAGGTAGCTAGCGAGTGTCTGTCTCTCCTACTTTAGTTGAATCTAATTTGATGAAGGCGGTCCTTATAGAAGGTTAAAAGGCAACTTGATTATCACCGTTGTGGCTTTGCGTAGGTAAGAACGGTTCTTGCTAGTTGCCCATAGCAGCCACGTAAAATTTGCTACAACAAAGTAGAGGACGTCTAACTTGTTTTTGCAGGGCATGTTGTGATGTGGTATGGCCAGAACGTGATGTGATATATGTTGATGTATGAGATGATCATGTTTTGTAATAGGTTCACGACTTGCATGTCGATGAGTACGGCAACCGGCAGGAGCCATAGGGTTGTCTTTAATTTATTGTGTGACCTGCGAGTCAACTGTTAAACGCCATATAATTGCTTTACTTTATCGCTATGCGTTAGCAATAGTTGTAGAAGCAATAGTTGGCGAGACGACCACGTGACGACACGATGATGGAGATCACGATGATGGAGATCATGGTGTCATGCTGGTGACGATGGAGATCATGCCGGTGCTTTGGAGATGGAGATCAAAGGCACGAGATGATAATGGCCATATCATGTCACATATTGATTGCATGTGATGTTTATCCTTTTATGCATCTTATTTTGCTTAGGACGACGGTAGCATTATAAGATGATCCCTTCACTTAATTTCAAGAAATTGTGTTCTCCCTAAGTATGCACCGTTGCGAAAGTTCGTCGTTTCGAAGCACCTCGTGATGATCGGGTGTGATAGACTCCACGTTCGCATACAATGGGTGTAAGCCAGTTTTACACATGCAGAATACTTGGGTTAAACTTGACGAGCCTAGCATGTACAGACATGGCCTCGGTACACGGGAGACCGAAAGGTCGAACATGAGTCATATAGTAGATATGATCAACATGGAGATGTTCACCATTGATGACTACTCCATCTCACGTAATGATCGGACATGGGTTAGTTGATTTGGATCATGTGTCACTTAGACAACTTGAGGGATGTTGATTTAAGTGGGAGTTCATTAGTAATTTGATTAACTGAACTAAATTATCATGAACTTAGTCTTAATTGTCTTTGCAAAATTTGTGTTGTAGATTAATAGCTCGCGCTGTAGCTCCCAGTTTTTAATACGTTCCTAGAGAAAGACTAAGTTGAAAGATATTGTAAGCAATTATGCAGACTAGGTCCGTAGTCTGAGGATTGTCCTCACTGCTGCACAGAAGGCTTATGTCCTTGATGCACCGCTCGGTGTGCCAACCCCTCTAGCGTCATCTGTGGATATTGTGAACGTCTGGCAGGCACGTTTTGAAGACTACTCGATAGTTCAGTGCGCCATGCTTTACGGCTTAGAAATCAGGGCCCCAAAGACGTTTTGAACGCCACAGAGCATATGAGATGTTCCAAGAGCTGAAATTGGTATTTCAGGCTCATGCTTGTGTTGAGAGGTATAAGACCTCTGACAAGTTCTTTGCCTACAAGATGGAGGAGAACAGCTCAGTGAGTGAGCATGTGCTCAGAGTGTCTGGGTGCTACAATCGCTTGAATCAAGTGGGAGTTAATCTTCCAGATAAGACAGCGGTTGACAGAGTTTTTCCAGTCACTGCCACCAAGAAACAAGGGCTTTGTAATGAACTATAATATGCAAGGGATGGAGTAAACAATCCCCGAGATATTCGCGGTGCTTAAGGCCGCGAAGGTAGAAATCGAGAAGGAGCATCAAGTGTTGATGGTTAATCAAGACCACTAGTTTCAAGAAGGGCAAGGGAAAGAAGGGAAACTTCAAGAATGGCAAGACAGTTGCCGTTCCAATGGAGAAACCCAATGCTTGACCCAAACCCAAGACTGAGTGCTACTTTTATAAGGGGAACGGTCACTCGAAGCGGAACTGCCCCAAGTACTTGGCAGATGGCAATGTCAACGTAGGTATATTTGATATACATGTTATTGATGTGTACCTCACTAGTGCTCGTAGTAGCGTCTGGGTATTTTGATACCGATTCAGTTGCTAATATTAGTAACTCGAAGCAGGAGCTGCGGAGTAACAGAAACTAGCTGAGGGCGAGGTGACGATGGGTGTTGGAAGTGTCTCCAAGATTGATATGATCACCATCGACACGCTCGTAATACCTTCGGGATTAGTATTAAACCTAAATAATGGTTATTTGGTGCTTGCGTTGAGCATAAAACATTATATCTGGATATTGTTTATTGCAAGACGGTTATTCATTTAAGTCAGAGAATAATGGTTATTCTGTTTATATGAGTAATATCTTTCGTGATCATGCACCCTTTGTGAAAGGTTTACTGAATCTCGATTGTAGTGATACACATGTTCATAATATTAATGCCAAAAGATGCAAAGCTAATGATGATAGTACCACATGATTGTGGCACTGCTGCTTAAGGTCATATTGGTGTAAAGCACATGCCAATGGATTTTTGGAATCTCTTGATTATCAATCATTTGAGACATGTGAACCATGCCTTATGGGCAGAATGACTAAAACCCCGTTTTCCGGATCAATGGAGCGGGCAAGTGACTTATTGGAAATAATACATACCGATGTATGCAGTCTGATGAGTGTTGAAGCACGCGGTGGATATCATTATTTTCTTACCTTCACAGATGATTTGAGTAGATATGGGTATATTTACTTAATGAAACACAAGTCTGAAACATTTGAAAAGTTCAAGGAATTTCAGAGTGAAGTGGAAAAATCATCGTAACAAGAAAATAAAGTTTCTATGATCTGATCGTGGAGGTGAATATTTGAGTTACGAGTTTGGTATGCATTTAAGAAAATGTGGAATTGTTTCACAGCTCACGCCACCTGGAACACCACAGCGTAATGGTGTGTCCGAACGTCGTAATCGTACTCTGTTGGATATGGTGCGTTCTATGATGTCTCTTACCAATTTGCCACTATCGTTTTGGGGTTATGCATTAGAGACAACCACATTCACTTTAAATAGGGCACCGTCTAAATCCGTTGAGACGACACCGTATGAGTTATGGTTTGGCAAGAAACCTAAGCTGTCATTTCTTAAAGTTTGGGGATGAGACGCTTATGTCAAGAGGCTTCAGCCTGATAAGCTCGAACCCAAAGCGGAGAAGTGCGTCTTCATAGGATACCCTAAAGAGACCATTGGGTATACCTTCTACCACAGATCCGAGGGCAAGATCTTTGTTGCCAAGAACGGGTCCTTTCTAGAGAAGGAGTTTCTCTCGAAAGAAGTGAGTGGGAGGAAAGTAGAACTTCATGAGGTAATCGTACCTTCTCTCGAATTGGAAGGTGGCGCATCACAGAAAGCAGTTCCCGTGATGCCTACACCAACCGGAGAAGAAGCTAATGATGATGATCATGAAACTTCGGATCAAGTTACTACTGAACTTTGTAGGTCGACCAGGGTACGTTCCGCACCAGAGTGGTACGGTAGTCCAGTCCTGGAAGTCATGTTGTTGGACAACGGCAACCCTATGAACTATGAAGAAGCTATGATGAAACCGGATTCCGACAAATGGCTTGAGGCCATGAAATCCGAGATAGGATCCATGTATGAGAACAAAGTATGGACTTTGGTGGACTTGCCCAATGATCGGCAAGCCATTGAGAATAAATGGATCTTTAAGAAGAAGACATACGCTGATGGTAATATCACCGTCTATAAAGCTTGACTTGTCGCAAAGGGTTTCCGACAAGTTCAAGGGGCTGACTACGATGAGACACTCTCACCCGTAGAGATGCTTAAGTCTGTTAGAATTATGTTAGCGATTGCCGCATTTTATGAAATCTGGCTAAAGGATGTCAAAACAGCATTCCTTAACTGGTTTCTTAAGGAAGAGTTGTATATGATGCAACCGGAAGGTTTTGTCCATCCTAAGGATGCTAAAAAGTATGCAAGCTCCAGCGATCCATCTATGGACTGGTGCAAGCATCTCGGAGTTGGAATATACACTTTGATGAGGTGATCAAAGAGTTATGGGTTTATACAAGTTTGTGGAGAAGCTTTGTAACGCCCCGGACACACCCGCCGGTGATCGTTACTCCTGGCGGGATCTAGACTGGCCCCACAGATCAATACTAGTCTTTCCTGCGCACTTTGTCCTCACTCGTGTGCACCCGGGACCAACTTCCCGGTCGGTCACCCATCCTGAAATTACTCCAAGCTGAGCACGCTTAACTTTGGAGTTCTATCCGAATGGGCTCCCGGAAAAGAAGGAATTCCTTATTGATATGAGTAGTCTATCATCCCTATTAAGCCAGGCTGTCACATACAACCCCACTCAGAGGAACCGACGTCCTCGTCGGGCCACAGGAACGTTCCCTCTTGGCACATATGTCTGTGCGAGCAGTCCAGCACATGTGCCATGCCGTGTGCCACGACGGGTCACAAACGTCATGCACAACATGACCGCCCACCTGGCCCGCAAACATCCGTGTAACCACGAGGGTCGGCTCTGATACCAACTTGTAACGCCCCGGACACACCCGCCGGTGATCGTTACTCCTGGCGGGATCTAGACTGGCCCTACAGATCAATACTAGTCTTTCCTGCGCACTTTGTCCTCACTCGTGCGCACCCGAGACCAACTTCCCGGTCGGTCACCCATCCTGAAATTACTCCAAGCTGAGCACGCTTAACTTTGGAGTTCTGTCCGAATGGGCTCCCGGAAAAGAAGGAATTCCTTATTGATATGAGTAGTCTATCATCCCTATTAAGCCAGGCTATCACAAGCTTGTATTTACAAGAAAGTGAGTGGGAGCTCTGTAACATTTCTGATAGTATATGTGGATGACATATTGTTGATTGGAAATGATGTAGAATTTCTGGAAATCATAAAAGGGTTGTTTGAAAGGAGGTTTTCAAAGGAAGACCTGGATAAAGCAGCTTACATATTGGGCATCAAGATCTATAGAGATAGATCAAGACGCCTGATAAGACTTTCACAGAGCACATACCTTACAAGTTTTTTTTGAAGGAGTTCAAAAGGGACCAGTCAAAGAAGAAGTTCTTGCCTGTGTTGCAAGGTATGAAGTTGAGTAAGACTCAAAGCTCGACCGCGGCAGAAGAAATAGAAAGGGCGAAGGTTGTCCCCTATGCCTCAGCCATGGGCTCTATAATGTATGCCATACCTATTGTGTGCCTTGCCGTGTGTCTGGCAAGGAGGTACTAGAGTGATCCTGGAGTGGATCACTGGACAGCGGTAAAAAAATGTCCTTAAGTAACTTAAGGAAATGTTTCTCATTTATGGAGGTAACAAAGAGTTCGTCGTAAAGGTTTACGTCGATGCAAGCTTTGACGCCGATCTGGATGACCATGAGTCTCAAACCGGATACGTAAAGTGGAGCAGTCATTTTGGAGTAGTTCAAAACCGAGCGTTGAGGCGGGATTTACATGTGAAGCGCATATTTAACGCTCTTTCAACTCCATCCATGATTGGATAATGGACGGAGACATTGAGATTTGCAAAGTACATACGAATCTGAATGTTGCAGACCCGTTGACTAAAACCTCTCCCATGAGCAAAACATGATCAGCCCCAGAACTCGTTGGGGGTTAGATTCATAACTATGTAAACTAGATTATTGACTCTAGTGCAAGTGGGAGACTGTTGGAAATATGCCCTAGAGGCAATAATAAATTGGTTATTATCATATTTCCTTGTTCATGATAAAGGTTTATTATTCATGCTAGAATTGTATTGACCGGAAACTTAAATACATGTGTGGATACATAAACAAGTACCGTGTCCCTAGTGAGCCTCTACTAGACTAGCTCGTTGATCAAAGATGGTTAAGGTTTCCTCACCATAGACATGAGTTGTTATTTGATAACGGGATCACACCATTAGGAGAATGATGTGATGGACAAGACCCAACCGTAAGCTTAGCAGTTGATCGTATTCGTTTATTGTTATAGCTTTCTTCATGTCAAGTATCTATTCCTAAGACCATGAGATCGTGCAACTCCCTGACACCGGAGGAATACTTAGTGTGTATCCAAACATCACTTCGTAACTGGGTGATCATAAAGGTGCTCTACAGGTATCACCGAAGGTGTTTGTTGGGTTGGCACGGATCGAGACTGGGATTTGTCACTCCGTAAGACGGAGAGATATCTCTGGGCCCTCTCGGTAATACAACATCGTAAAGAGCTTGCAAGCAATGTGGCTAATGAGTTAGTCACGAGACCTTGTATTACAGAATGAGTAAAGAGACTTGCCGATAACAAGATTGAACTAGGTATGGAGATACCGACGATCAAATCTCGGGCAAGTAACATATCGCTGGACAAAGGGAATTGCATACGGGATTAACTGAATCCTTAACATCGTGGTTCAACCGATAAAAGATCTTCGTGGAATATGTAGGAACCAATATGGGCATCCTGGTTCCGCTATTGGTTATTGACCGGAGAGGTGTCTCCGTCATGTCTACATGATTCTCGAACCCGTAGGGTCCGCACTCTTAACGTTCGGTGACGCTAGAGTAGTATTGGGATATTTGATGATTGGTAACCGAATGTTGTTCGGAGTCCCGGATGAGATCCCGGACATCATGAGGAGTCTCGGAATGGTCGAGAGGTAAAGATTTATATATGGGAAGTCATATTTTGGGTTCCGGAAAAAGGTGCAGTTTTTTCGGTATTGTACCGGGAAGCTTCCAGAAGGTTTCGGAGGATTCCGGAGGGGTCCGGAAGTCCACAAGTAGGTCCAACACGTCCCAAGGGCTGGCATGGGCTGAGGGGAGGTGCCCTGGCCTTATTGGGCTAGGCGTACCAAGTCCTCAAAAGCCCATGTGGCTAGGGAAGGGAAAAAAGGGGAGTCCTAGTAGGAATAGGATTGGACTTGCAGTCCAAGTCCTCTCCCCCTTGGCGCCAACTCCTATTAGGAGTAGGGCTGGACTCCCAGCCCTCCCACGCATATAAATATAGGGGATGGGGTGCAGCAAGGCCCCCCAACACATTGGCCTTGGCTGCTGCCCCGTCTCTCCCTCCCGACATAGTTCTCGTCCACGGTTTTTTCGCTTAGCGAAGCCCTGCCGGTATTCTGACTCCACCACCACCATCACCACCACGCCATTGTGCTGGTTGTGATCCCATCTACTTCTCCGCCTTCTCTTGCTGGATCAAGGAGGAGGAGACGTCATCGAGCCGCATGTGTGCTAAACTCGGAGGTGCCGTCCGTTCGGCACTAGATCGGTTGGATCGTGATCGGATTGCGAAGAGTACGACTACATCAACCGCGTTATATACGCTTCCGCTTTCTGTCTACGAGGGTACGTAGAGACACTCTCCTCTCTCGTTGCTATGCTTCTCCTAGATAGATCTTGGGTGTTCGTAGGATTTTTTTTGATTTTCATGCAACGTCCCCATCACTTCGGGTCCATAGTTAGTAGCTAGATGGCTTCTTCTATCTTTTTGATCTTCAATACAATGTTCTCCTCAATGTTCTTGGAGTTCTATCCGATGTAATCACTTTTTGCAGTGTGTTTGTTGGGATCAGATGAATTGTGAGTTTATGATCAGATTATCCATGAATATTATTTGAGTCTTCTCTGATCTCTTTTATGCATGATTATTATAGCCTCGTATTTCTTCTCCGATCTATTGATTTGGTTTGGCCAACTAGATTGATTTATCTTGCCATGGGAAGAGGTGCTTTGTAATGGGTTCGATCTTGCGGTGCTCAATCCCAGTGACAGAAAGGGACATAACACGTATGTATCATTTCTATTAAGGGTAAAAAGATGGGGTTTATTCATACGTGAGTTTATCTTGTCTACATCATGTCATCGTTCTTAAGGCGTTACTCCGTTCTTTATGGACTTAATACACTAGATGCATGCTGGATAGCGGTCGATGTGTGGAGTAATAGTAGTAGATGCAGGCAGGAGTCGGTCTACTTGTCTCGGATGTGATACCTATATACATGATCATTGCCTTGGATATCGTCATGATTATTTGCTTTTCTATCAATTGCCCAACAGTAATTTGTCTACCCACCGTATGCTATTTTCTCGAGAGAAGCCTCTAGTGAAAACTATGGCCCCCGGGTCTATCTAAATCATATTACTAAAACCCTAAAAATATTGCTGCCATTTTTTTTTATTTTTTTTTTGTTTTTTATTTCAATCTATCTATCTATCACATACAATTTAATCTTGCAATTGACCGCCAAGGGATTGACAACCCCTCGTTTGCGTTGGGTGCAAGGATTTGTTGTTTGTGTGCAGGTGCTGCTAACGAGGTGTTGCGTGATTCTCCTACTGGTTCAATAACCTTGGTTTCATAACTGAGCGAAATACTTATCTCTACTGTGCTGCATCATCCCTTCCTCTTCGGGGATAATACCAACGCAAGCTACAAGTAGCAGGAAGAATTTCTGGCGCCGTTGCCGGGGAGACATCATCATCATCTATAAAGTACTTACGCATAAAACTCTCATCTCCTTGCATTTACTTTATTTACTTTATTTGCATTTGCCTCTCATTTTCATGTCCCCCACTTCTAAATTTTGTTTACAAAAATGCAAAAATATTTTCCATTTGCCTTTTTGCTTGTTTGCTATCTTTGCTTGTGTTGCCATGTGCCTTCTATTTGCTTGCATCTTTGCTTGCTAAAAATCTATTGATATGGATCCTCATCCACTTGCTAATCTTTTCAAAAGACCCAATTATGATGAACCAATTGCTAGTGAGTTGAGTGCACTTGATTTCCTCTATGAAGTTTTTCTTGAAAATCATGAATCTGAAAATTGTGATGAAGTGGTGAAAGAAGAAATTTATAAAGTGATTCATGATAGCTCCTTCAATGAAAAGCAAGATTGCAATGATGTTATTATAAATTCTATTAGTGTCAATTGTGCTAATTATATGCAAAACCACAAGCTTGGGGATGATAATTTTGTCATGTCCACTACTTATTGCAATGATCATGATTGGGGTGATAATGCTTTTTATGATCTTGAAAATTTATTTAAGCATCATGATGAATATTATATTGATAATAATGCTTGTAATAATATTGAAAGTGGGTTTGGAAGAGTGCCAACTCTAGGTAAAAATAATCAAACATATTTGGAGAATGTTCAATCTTATGAAATTTTTGATAAAAGTGGGTTTGGAGAGGTCATGACTTTCGTTGATGATAATCCCACTATTTTGGAAGACTATAAGAATTTTATGCATGAGGATCATGGAGAGAAAATTTTATATGATAGCTATATTGTTGAATTTAATTATGATCCTACATGTAATTATTATGAGAGAGGAAAATATGGTTGTAGAAATTTTCATGTTACTAAATTACCTCTCGTTATGTTGAGATTGTCAATGTTTTATTCCTCTCCTTTGCATAGGCTAGATATTTCTCATCTTGATAATTTGTTTGCATATAAAATGCCTATGCATAGGAAGTATGTTAGACTTAAATGTGTTTGCCACATGTTTCATGATACTCTCTTTTTGTTTTGATTACTATCTTTCATGTGAGCATCATTAAAATCTCAAGCCTATCTTGATGGCTATAAGAAAGAGCTTGTTGGGAGACAACCCAATAGTTATCATTTTAATTTTCTTGTGTGTTTTCATATTTATGCTACTGTTAAGATTGAGTTTTTGTGTTTTTAATTAGTGTTTGTGCCAAGTAAAGCCTTTAGGATGATTTGGAAGATAGTATAATTGATGCTGTTTGGAAAACAGAAAGTTTTTCGTCCAGTGCTGGAATTTTGGTTCTGTACTGGAGCATCAGAAAAATCTGAAATTTTTACACAGTATTGGTATATGAATTTCCCACATTATCCTAATGTTTCAGAATTTTTGGAGTGACAGAAGTATGGATTTTAAATAGATTGCTACAGACTGTTCTGTTTTTAACAGATTCTGTTTTTGATGTGTTGCTTGCTTGTTTTGATGAATCTATGGATTGTATTGGGGGGTATAAGCCATGGTGAAGTTAGTGTACAGTAGGTATAATGCAAAAATAAAATATGAATGGGTTTGCAACAGTACTTAAAGCAGTGATTTATTTTGTTATACTAACGGATCTCACGAAGGTTTTGTTGAGTTTTGTGTGATTGAAGTTTTCAAGTTTTGGGTGAGATCATGATGGATGAAGGAATAAGGAGTGGCAAGAGACTAAGCTTGGGGATGCCCGAGGCACCCCAAGGTAATATTCTAGGAAGACTCAAGCGTCTAAGCTTGGGGATGCCCCGGAAGGCATCCCCTCTTTCTTCTACCAACCATCGGTAATTTTACTTGGAGCTATATTTTTTTTCGTCACATGATATGTGTTTTGCTTGGAGCATCTTGTATTATCTGAGTCTTTGCTTTGTTTGCTTTTTAGTTTGTCACAATCATCCTTGCTGAACACACCTATCTTGAGAGAGCCACACGTTTATCATCATTTGTTAGAATACTCTATGTGCTTCACTTAAATATTTTGAGCTAGGCAGTTGCTCTAGTGCTTCACTTAAATCCTTTTGAGCACGGTGGTGGCTATATTTTGAAGAAATGAACTCTCATGCTTCACTTATATTATTTTGAGAGTTGATTAAAATTTTGAAGAAATGAACTCTCATGCTTCACTTATATTATTTTGAGAGTTGATTGAAATTTTGAAGAAGTAAATTCTCATGCTTCACTTATATTATTTTGAGAATTGATAAGATTGAAATTTTGAAGAAATATTTGCACTCTCATGCTTCACTTAAATCTTTTTGAGAGTTGATGATAGTAATGGTAATTTGCACAAGATATGAATTTAGTCCCAAAGTGATGAATATTCAAGAAGGATATAATAAAAAACTTTCATATAGATCATTGGATATGATAAGTGTAATTCCTTGCAATAGTTTTGTGATATGGAAATGATAATATGTGAGTCATGTTAGTGAGTAATTGCGATTTAGTTAGTAAGAATATTAGTGTTAAGGTTTGTGATTCCCTATGCATGCACATTAAGTCAATAGTTATGCAAGGAAATTATATCCTACTTATGGTGCATTATTCGGTGTTAGTTATGTTCAATGCATGTTTATGACCGTTTTCGTTTTTTGGTTGGTTGCTTCTCAATCTATTTGCTAGCCTTCATTTGTACTAAGGGGAAATACTGCTTGTACATCGAAAATCCTTAAACCCAAGTTGTGCCAAATGAGTCCACTATACCTACCTATATGCGGTATTTCAATGCCGTTCTAAGTAAATTTGCATGTGACAACTCTAATTTTCAAAATAATTTTTCCATTTTGTGTGCCCATACCGCTCATAAAGCGGCAAGGGGTGGCCATTATTTTCCATGCTAGGTGTGTTATTCTCACGATGAGTGTTTATTCACTTGTCATTGCACGAGAGAATGGTTGGTAATAGGGATGCCCAGTTCCACAATGAATCAAAAATTAATAACAACACAATTCCTTGGAAAGTGTTGGTTTGGAGGGCACCCGTGGATACGGCTAGCCATGGAATGTGAAAGAATGGTGGAAAGGAAATAAACTTTATTTTCTATTTGGGAACCGCCTATGATGTGTCTAGCATGGAAAATAATGGGAATTCCCGGTCATTTTCGTTGACAGGAATAGCATGCCTCTCAAAATATTTTTATCTCTCTAATTTAAGCTTTGAGCTCTGGCACATTTGACAAATCTCCGCTTCCCTCTGCGAAGGGCCTATCTATTTACTTTTATGCAATTTTTATTTTTATTTGAGCCTCCATCTTCTCTTACAAAAGCACCAACTAAAGAGCACTATTGTTATACTTGTGCATTGTGTGTAGCTAATATTTGAGTGTGTTTCATGAATGGATCAATGATTGAGCATAATGGGCTAGGGATAACTTTCTTTAGCGTTGATATTTTGAAAGACATGGTTGCTTGTTAGCATGCTTGAGTATTTATATCTTCATGTCAAATTATAGACTATTGCTTCGAATCATTCAAGTCCAATGTCCATGCTATAATAGAAAAGAATATGTGATGAATATGATAGGCAGCATTCCACATCAAAAATTCTGTTTTTATCATTTACCTACTTGAGGACGAGCAGGAATTAAGCTTGGGGATGCTGATATGTCTCCAACGTATCTATATTTTTTGATTGTTCCATGCTGTTATATTATCAATCTTGGATGTTTTTATATACATTTACAGCAATTATATATCATTTTTGGAGACTAACCTATTAACCTAGTGCCCAGTGCGAGTTGCTGTTTTCTGCCCTGTTTTTGTTTTACAGAAAATCAATACCAAACGAAGTCCAAATGCCACGAAACTTTTTGGAGATTTTTTCTGGACAAGATAAACACTAGAAGCTTCGGGAGGAGGCCAGAAGCCCCAGGGGGTGCCCACAAGGCACCAGGGCGCGCCTGGGGGGGGGGCAGATGCGCCCTTGTACCTCGTGGGGCCCACAGAGCTCCGTTTGACCTAATTCCTCCACTATAAATTCCCAAAAAATCAGAAACCCTCAGGGGAGTCCACGAAATACTTTTTTCGCCGCCGCAAGTTTCTGTTCTCGAGAGATCCCATCTGGAGGCCTTCTCCGGTACTCCGCCGGAGGGGGAATCGATCACGGAGGGGCTCTACATCAACCTTGCCGCCCTTCCGATGATGCGTGAGTAGTTTACCACAGAACTTCGGGTCCATAGTTAGTAGCTAGATGACTTCTTCTCTGTTTTTGATCTTCAATACAATGTTCTCCTCGATGTTCTTGGAAGTTCTATCCGATGTAATCACTTTTTGCGGTGTGTTTGTTGGGCTCCGATGAATTGTGAGTTTATGATCAGATTATCCATGAATATTATTTGAGTCTTCTCTAATCTCTTATATGCATGATTATTATAGCCTCGTATTTCTTCTCCGATCTATTGATTTGGTTTGGCCAACTAGATTGATTTATCTTGCCATGGGAAGAGGTGCTTTGTAATGGGTTCGATCTTGCGGTGCTCAATCCCAGTGACAGAAAGGGACATGACACGTATGTATCGTTGCTATTAAGGGTAAAAAGATGGGGTTTATTCATACGTGAGTTTATCTTGTCTACATCATGTCATCGTTCTTAAGGCGTTACTCCGTTCTTTATGGACTTAATACACTAGATGCATGCTTGATAGCGGTCGATGTGTGGAGTAATAGTAGTAGATGCAGGCAGGAGTCGGTCTACTTGTCTCGGATGTGATGCCTATATACATGATCATTGCCTTGGATATCGTCATGATTATTTGCTTTTCTATCAATTGCCCAACAGTAATTTTTCTACCCACCGTATGCTATTTTCTCGAGAGAAGCCTCTAGTGAAAACTATGGTCCCCGGGTCTATCTAAATCATATTACTAAAACCCTAAAAATATTGCTGCCATTTTCTTTTATTTATTTTATTTTGTTTTTTTGTTTCAATCTATCTATCTATCACATATAATTTAATCTTGCAATTGACCGCCGAGGGATTGACAACCCCTCGTTTGCGTTGGGTGCAAGGATTTGTTGTTTGTGTGCAGGTGCTGCTAACGAGGTGTTGCGTGATTCTCCTACTAGTTTGATAACCTTGGTTTCATAACTGAGGGAAATACTTATCTCTACTGTGCTGCATCATCCCTTCCTCTTCGGGGAAAATACCAACGCAAGCTACAAGTAGCAGTTAACAAAAGTAATATTAGAGCACCTAGACCCTCTGAACAAATTAAAGTTGAACCTAATATTGCTATGGTTAAAGATCTCTGGGTTGATAATATAGATGGGCATGTTATTTACTTCTGTGATGAAGCAGCTAGAATTGCTAAACCTGATCCTAAAGATAAAAACAAACCTGTAGTAGGCATGCCTGTTGTCTCTGCTAAAATAGGAGATCATTGTTATCATGGCTTATGTGATTTGGGTGCTAGTGTGAGTGCTATTCCGTTTAACTTATATCAAGAAATTATGAATGATATTGCACCTATCGAAATAGAGGACATTGATGTTACTATTAAGCTTGCAAACAGAGATACCATTACACCACTTGGGATCGTTAGAGATGTTGAAGTCTTGTGTGGAAAAATAAAATACCCTGCTGATTTTCTAGTCCTCGGTTCTCCACAAGATAATTTTTGTCCCATTATATTTGGTAGACCTTTCCTGAACACTGTTAATGCCAAGATTGATTGCGCTAAAGAAACTGTTAGTGTTAATTTTGGTGGTATGTCTCATGAGTTTAATTTCTCCAAGTTTCGTAGACAACCTCATGATAAAGAATTGCCTAGTAAAGATGAAATTATTGGTCTTGCTTCTATTGCCGTACCTCCTACTGATCCGTTAGAACAATATTTCCTAGACCATGAAAACGATATGCATATGAATGAAAGAAATGAAATAGACAGGATGTTCTTTGATCAACCACCTATCCTTAAACACAATTTGCCTGTTGAAACTCTTGGAGGCCCTCCTCCACCTAAGGGTGATCCTGTATTTGAATTGAAGCAATTGCCTGATACATTGAAATATGCTTATCTTGATGAAAAGAAGATATATCCTGTTATTATTAGTGCTAACCTTTCAGAGCATGAAGAAAAGAGATTATTGAAAACTCTGAGGAAGCACCGCGCTGCTATTGGATATACTCTTGATGATCTTAAGGGCATTAGTCCCACTCTATGTCAGCACAAAATTAATATGGAGCCTGATGCTAAACCAGTTGTCAACCACCAACGACGATTAAATCCTAAGATGAAAGAGGTGGTAAGAACCGAAATATTAAAGCTTCTGGAAGCAGGTATAATCTATCCCATAGCTGATATTAGATGGGTAAGTCCCGTTCATTGTGTCCCTAAGAAAGGAGGTATTACCGTTGTTCCTAATGATAAAAATGAACTCATTCCACTAAGGATTGTAAATGGTTATAGGATGGTAATTGATTTTCGAAAATTAAACAAAGCCACTAGAAAAGATCATTACCCCTTACCTTTTATTGATCAAATGTTAGAAAGATTGTCTAAGCATACACACTTTTGTTTCCTAGATGGATATTCTTGTTTCTCTCAAATACCTGTATCATAATCCGACCAAGAGAAAACCACCTTTACTTGTCCTTCTGGAACTTATGCTTATAGACGTATGCCTTTTAGTTTATGCAATGCACCTGCTACCTTTCAAAGATGTATGACTGCTATATTCTCTGACTTTTGTGAAAAGATTGTTGAGGTTTTCATGGATGATTTTTCCGTTTACGGAACTTCTTTTGATGATTGGTTAAGCAACCTTGATCGAGTTTTGCAGAGATGTGAAGAAACTAATCTTGTCTTGAATTGGGAGAAGTGCCACTTTATGGTGAATGAAGGTATTGTCTTAGGGCATAAAATTTCTGAAAGAGGTATTGAATTTGATAAAGCTAAGGTTGATGCTATTGACAAAATGGCATGTCCTAAAGATATTAAAGGTATAAGAAGTTTCCTAGGTCATGCTGGTTTCTATAGGAGGTTTATTAAAGACTTCTCTAAAATATCTAGGCCTCTTACCAATCTTTTGCAAAAAGATGTTCCATTTGTTTTTGATGATGATTGTCTAGAAGCCTTTGAAACACTTAAGAAAGCCTTAGCCAATGCACCTATTGTTCAACCAACTGATTGGAACTTGCCTTTTTAAATTATTTGTGATGCTAGTGATTATGCTGTTGGTGCTGTTCTAGGACAGAGAGTTGATAAGAAATTAAATGTTATCCATTATGCTAGTAAAACTCTAGACAGTGCCCAAAGAAATTATGCTACTACTGAGAAAGAATTTATTGCAGTTGTGTTTGCATGTGATAAATTCAGATCTTACATAGTTGATTCTAAAGTAACTGTTCACACCGATCATGCTGCTATTAAATATCTTATGGAAAAGAAAGATGCTAAACCTATACTCATTAGGTGGGTTCTATTGCTACAAGAATTTGACTTGCATATTATTGATAGAAAGGGAGCTGAGAATCCCGTAGCAGATAATTTGTCTAGAATGGAAAATGTTCTTGATGACCCACTACCAATTAATGATGATTTTCCTGATGAACAATTAGCTGTCATAAATGCTTCTCGTAATACTCCTTGGTATGCAGACTATGCTAATTATATTGTTGCTAAATTTATACCACCTAGTTTCACATACCAACAAAAGAAAAAATTCTTCTATGATTTAAGACATTACTTTTGGGATGACCCACATCTTTATAAAGAAGGAGTAGATGGTATTATTAGACGTTGTATACCTGAGCATGAACAGGAACAAATCCTACGGAAGTGTCATTCCGAGGCTTACGGAGGACACCATGCGGGAGACAGAACTGCACATAAGGTATTAGAATCTGGTTTTTATTGGCCTACTCTTTTCAAGGATGCTCGTAAGTTTATCTTATCTTGTGATGAATGTCAAAGAATTGATGTTGGTAGACGTCAGGAAATGCCTATGAATTATTCACTTGCTATTGAACCATTTGATGTTTGGGGATTTGATTATATGGGACCTTTTCCTAAATCTAATGGGTATACTCATATTTTAGTTGCTGTTGATTATGTTACTAAGTGGGTAGAAGCTATTCCAACTAGTAGTGATGATCATAACACTTCTATTAAAATGCTTAAAGAAGTTATTTTCCCGAGGTTTGGAGTCCCTAGATATTTAATGACTGATGGTGGTTCACATTTTATTCATGGTGCATTCCGTAAACTGCTTGCTAAATATGATGTCAACCATAGAATTGCATCTCCCTATCACCCTCAATCTAGTGGTCAAGTAGAATTGAGCAATAGAGAAATAAAATTAATTTTGCAAAAAACCGTCAATAGATCTAGAAAGAATTGGTCTAAGAAACTTGACGATGCATTATGGGCTTATAGAACTGCTTATAAAAATCCTATGGGTATGTCTCCTTATAAAATGGTTTATGGAAAAGCATGTCATTTACCTCTTCAGTTAGAACATAAAGCATATTGGGCAATTAAAGAACTCAATAATGATTTTAAACTTGCCGGTAATAAGAGGTTATTTGATATTAGCTCATTAGATGAATGGAGAACCCAAGCTTATGAAAATGCCAAATTGTTTAAGGAAAAGGTTAAAAGATGGCATGATAAAAGAATTCAAAAACGGGAATTCAAAGTGGGTGAGCAAGTTCTATTGTACAACTCTCATTTGAGATTCTTTGCAGGAAAACTTCTCTCTAAATGGGAAGGACCGTATATCATCGAAGTAGTTTATCGCTCCGGAACCATCAAAATAAACAACTCCGAAGGCACTAATCCGAGAGTGGTAAATGGGCAAAGAATTAAGCATTATATTTCAGGTACTCCCATTAATGTTGAAACTAATATTGTTGAAACAATTACACCGGGGGAATACATAAGAGAGACCTTCCAGAACACTCCAGAACCGTGAAAAGGAAGAGGTACGTGATACGGTAAGTAAACCGACTCCAAAAATTCCATAAAAATACTTTCTGTCAGTTTTGGAATATTAGAAAAAATACAAAAATAAGAAACAGCCGAGGGGACCCACGAGGTGCACATGAGGCACCAGGGCGCGCCACCCCCCTGGCGCGCCCTGGTGGCTCGTGGGCCCCTCGTGAGCCTCCTCGACTCCGTTTTCTTCTGGATTACTTCTTTTGCAAGATAAAAATTCTTTATATATATACTCCCAGACGTTTTGACCACCGTATCACAGAAATATCTTCTGTTCTTGTTTCGTGCTATTTTCTGTCAGATTTCGAGGCCAGGCATCATGTCTTCCTCTTCCTCCAACAATGTGGGAGACGACGCTTGGTTGATGCAGATGGAACTCAGGAGGGGAGAGGAAGGAGAGGTCACCATGGAAGAGGATGATGGAGATTTGCTTGAGGTTCACCCTCCGGCTTCCGAGTGGGGCACCCTTGCCGGCATCTCCACAATTCCGAACCCTCATCAAGCCATGAGAAGCACTACAGGCCATGGAAATCCAGAGGTACAAGAAGGGCTTCCCCCTAGAAGGCCCTTACACGGGTTACATCAGAACAATTTTCATAATTTGGTTCACAATTATGGGATTGAAAATACTCCTCGTATGCACATACCCTCCAATTGGGACATCTCTCGTCCAAGTGAAAGTGATGCAGGAAAGAATGTTTGGGGGCCAGAGAATAAGGATATTATGGCTGAAGTCCAAAAGAATACTTGAGTACATGGGTATGGGCACTCCCCTTGGCTTTTGCCAAGCTTGGGGGAGGTGCCCCGGTATCGTATCACCATCACTTTTATTATCTTTACCTATTTTTAGTTCGATCCTTAGTTATTTCGTGATTTAGCTGAATAAAAGTTTAGTATGATCTATTTTCGAGTGCTAGTTTCGTGATCTATCTATCTATGTAATTGAGTTGAGAGTTATATAATAAAGAGTAGTTTGAGTTTTTGCTTCTTTACTTTTATGTTCCAATCCTAGCAATGGAAATAATGAAAAAGAACATATGCTAATCTTATGGAAAGTAATGACATTACATAAAGAAAAGTATAAAATTTATTGGAAGGTAACAAACATAGCATTGGTCAGTGGTGCAATTCATGAAAAAATTAATAGGGAAGAGAAGATTCACATGCAAATACACTATCTTGGACATCTTTTATGATTGTGAACCCCCATTAGGTATTTTAGGTCAAATTGTTGATGTTGGACAAGGAAAACAACGTAATGAATTATGTTTGCTTATATTCACATAGAAGTTATATTGTCATAGATCCTCCAACATGTGGTGCTTGCTCAATATCTTTGCTAGCCAAAAATCCGCACCAAGTAGAGATACTACTTGTGCATCAAAAACCCTTAAACCTAGTTTCATGTCATGAGAGTCCACTATATCTACCTATGGATTGAATAATATCCTTCAAGTAAGTTGTCATCGGTTTAAAAAGCAATAAAAATTGCCTCTAAATGTGTATGAACTTTTATTGTAAGGGAAAATAAGCTTTGCACGAACTTGTGATAGCAAAGAAATAAAAGCGACGGACTGCATAATAAAGGTTGCTATCACAAGGGGCAATATAAAGTGACGTTCCTTTGCATTAAGAGCTTGTGCATCCAACAACAAAAAGCGCATGACAACCTCTGCTTCCCTCTGCGAAGGGCCTATCTTTTACTTTTATGTATTTACTTTTTATGCAAGAGTCAATAGTGTTCTCCTCTATTCCTTTTTATTTTTTCTCTTTTGCAAGCATCATGTGGTGGGGAAATATCTAGGCATATATATCCAGTTGGATATGAGTGATCATGAGTTATTATTGTTGACATCACCCTTGAGGTGAATAAGTTGGGAGGCGAAGTTATAAGCCCCTATCTTTCTATGTGTCTGGCTGAAACTTTTTGCTCCATATATGTGTTGTGAGTGTTGGCAATCATAGAAGACTATATGATGGTTGAGTATGTGGACTTGCTAAAAAGCTTTTGCCCGAGGGGTTGTTCGAGGGTCCTCCCGAAGGGCTGTCCGAGTTACCGTTCGAGTTTCGAGGGTCCTCCCGAAGGGCTGTCCGTGACATCGTCCGAGCGACTGTCCGACCGCCTCCCGAAGGGCTGTCCGACGAGGGAGTACATCCTCGCAGTTGGGAGGTTGTAAATCCTAGCTGCAGGGATCTGCAGCGACGATCTACATCGACTCTACTTCCGCCGCGCTACGAGTCGGTAATGATCAGATCAAACCCTGTATGCAGTCTCCATAGTGGTCCTGGGCGTGCTCGCCGTACCGAATTTTTTTGTTTTCTGTCGCGTTCCCCTACACAGCCATCCTTTGGTTGCTTTTGCAAGCAAACAAGTTTGGACTAAGGGACCCTTAGAGAAATCCACAATATATAAATCACCCTTTCTATTTCCCTCGAAGACGAAGGAATTGTCAGAAGCCATAAAGACAATGCATTTGGATGATGAAAATAGAACTAGCATGCCTAGATCACAAAGCTTGCCAACTGACATGAGATTGAATCCAAGAGACTGAACAAGTAAAACATCATCAATGTTCTTGTCCTTAGATATAGCAATTTTACCTAACCCAATTACCTTTCCTTTGTTGTTGTCGCCGAAAGTAATATACTTCTGAGATGAAGCAGTTAAGTTGGGGTCGACAAACAACGACTTGTCTCCGGTCATATGATTAGTGCATCCACTATCCATTATCCATTCGGTACACCCGGAGACATAGTCCTGGAGAGAAATCAAGCTTTCTTAACCACCCACATCTTTGTAGGTGGCTTCGAAACATATGAGCGAGCAGGATATGATTTCTTTCGATAGTCATATGAATTGTGACTTGAATGAGTACGAGCATAATCGAAGGAGTATGCATTGAAATTCTTCCCAGACGAATGAGTATAGTGGTTAGACAAGGTATGCATGTACTCATTCTGTCGAACCTTTTCAAGGAAGTATCGAGCATTTTCAGCCTGCATGGTTAGTAACATAGTAATAGGCAATGCTTCGATAGTTTTCCTAGGCACCCAGATAGCTTTCTTTGGGGGGCCATTCCTGCTGTTTGGTCCAACATAGCGAGCAACAGCCTCACCACGTTGGTTTTTGAACAACTTATAGTTGTCCAGAGAATCATCATATGAGTATTCAGGGATAGGACAGTCATATCCCGAAAGTAAAGCTGGATCGAGCGTATTGCTCTTGGCTGGCACCCACACAGTGCGAGGATATTGATCAGGTTTCCAGTAGGAGCCATTTTCATTCAGTTTCCTTTCGAAACCGATACCTTCTTTCCTGGGATTTTTGTGAAGAATGGATTTCTTCAGAACATCACATAGGGCTTGATGCCCTTTGAGAGACTTGAACATTCCTGTCTGAAGAAGATCCTTCAACCTAGCATTTTCATCAGATATAGAACCAGTTTCCTCGACAGAGGGGTTAGCATTCACATAAGATTCAGCATTTGATTCAGAGTTACTGCGTTCAAGGCATTTTAGGCAGGGTGGTACAAATACTTCAGGTTTCTCTTTGAGTTGGTGGGTGAGAAGAGAATTTTCTCTGATCAAGTCATCGTGAGCCTCTCTCAGCGACTCGAGTTCCTGTTTCCTTTTCAGGTAATCATAATTCAATCTCTCGTGGTCGGCCAAGAGAAAATCATGACGACTTGATAGTTCTTCCATTCGAGACTCGAGAGTGGAATGCTCTTTTGTCAATGACTGATTTTTCTCCATCTCCTCAACCAACAACCCTTCAGATTTCCTGAGGGTTTTCTCAATTTTCTCGAGAGAGTTTTGTTGCATATTAGCAATTTTGATCAGTTTAGCATGGTCATCCTCAACCGAAGAGTATTGATCACTGGAGTAAACCTTGTGATGTTTGGGGGGGTACCTTTTCTTTCGAAGCTTTGGCCATGAAGCAGTAGGTAGGGGACTTGTTGTCGCTCGAATGATTCTCGAAGAAGTTCGATGCAGGAGTAGAGGCACATGCTATGCCAGCCATGCCGGAATCAGAATCCTCATCAGATTCATCAACTTCTTCGGAGTCAGATGACTCTTCTTCATCGGAATCCATGTCCTTGCTGATGTACGCCTTGGCCTTGCGAGAGGTGTTCTTGCGGTTGGATGAGGACTTCGAAGGATTCCTTGAGGAAGATCTTGACGAGGACTTGGAGGAGGAGTTGTCCTTCTTCTTGAAGAACTTATTCGTTTTCTTCTCATCATCGGAGTCGTAGCTTTTGCTCTTGCCTTTGCATGGTTGTTTCCTGAATCATATCTTCCACTGGCACGGATTTCAGCTTCCCAGAGAGGGCAGTCCGAAATGAAATGTCCTGGCTTTTTGCACTTGAAGCAGGTGTAATCTCCAGTAGGTTTTGTTGAAGATTTGGAGCCGCCAGAGTTGCTGGATCCTTTCTTCTGAAACTGATTTTTCCTTTGAAGGCACTGGAATCTTTTCGTGATTAATGCGAGATCCTTGCTGATCCTTTCCGGGTCATCTGAATCTTCTTCGGCATTTCCTTCTGAGGAAGATTCAGCCATAGCCTTGAGAGCATGAATTTTTCGGTGACTTGAGCCATAGAGATCTCTCTTTTCTTCTTCTTGTTCCTCGTGGGTGTTTAGCCTTTCCATGATATCAGCTGAGTCAAGAACTTTGAAATCAGCCCGTTCCTGAATCATCAGAACTAGTGTGTTGAATGAACTGTCAAGGGATCGGAGCAGTTTCTTCACAACTTCGTGATCAGTGATGTCTTTGGCGCCGAGACCTTGTAGCTCGTTTGCAATGTCACTCAGACGATCAAAGGTTTGCTGGCAGCTTTCATTTCTGATTAGCTTGAACCGATTGAACTTCGCCCGAAGAGTATCATTGCGAGCCTCTTTCTGAGTTGAAACACCCTCATTTATCTTTTCGAGAATGTCCCACAATTCCTTTGCAGTTTCACACTGACGATAGCGAAGAAATTGGGCACGAGAGAGATGGCCACCAATTTCATCTTTGGCTTGAGCATCCATCTGAATGAGTTTCTTCTCGTGGTCAGTGGGGACCTGAGGCATTTCAACCACGAATCCATTCTGCACCACATTCCACATATCATCATCAATAGCTCGGAGATGGATCTTCATCTTCTCCTTCGAGAAGGGATACTCCGTCCCATCGAAGATGGGAATCTTGAGGTGCGACTTGTAGCTCACTAAAGACATACTTAAACTCCAAGGTGGTTAGACCAAAATGAACAGAGTCAAGGAGTACCTTGCTCTGATACCAATTGTAGGAACGAAGTATGTCTACCAGAGGGAGGGGGGGGGTGAATGGGAGTTTTAAATTTTCTTCGGAAATATCAAAACTCTCGGAACCCAGCAGCGGAGCGAATGAAAACAATGTACAGTGAGCGAATACAAACTAAAAGCATGCATCGAGTCAAATCACATGATTGAAATATCTCATACAACACAGTTTGAATGTAAAGGGGAGAAACAGAGGTGACCAGTGATGCTCGATGGCGATAAGGAATTTGGTAGAACAGTTCGCCCTTCTGCAAAAGGACTACGTCTGGTTGGAGGGGTTGTGATTTAACACAGAAGATAAACTCTCTTCGCCCTATTCTCCTCGACAATTGGTTCGTCAACCAATGCCGATCACTCGTGGTAGATGCTTGAGGCGATCTCCAAACCTTTACAGACTTCTTCTTCGAGAACCACAATTACTCTTGGTCTCTGAAGAAATTGACACCTAACCGTTTAGAGAGTTCGCAGCTCTCAAGAGTAATAGGCGGAGTGTACTGGACTTAGATTCGAGTGATGCTGAACCACTATCTAATTTTTCGGCTCTGGGGTTTTCTCTCAGTGGATTTTAAACACAAATCACTCAGGAGAGGGGGTTGCTCAACAATCTTCTCACAATCACACGGAGCAGCCACCGGACAACGCCGGTGCGGGGTGGCTATTTATAGCCGCAGCCTTCCCTGATGGGAAATGACCATTTTGGACACGCGGTCCAGCCAATGGCCAACCATCACGTTCACAACGGTCGGATTTTAAGAGCAACAGTAACATTACTTGAGGAACAAGTAATGCTAATTCCTCGGTCAGAGACAAATCTCTCGCAGCGAAGAAGATCATAGTCTCTTGTTGGCAAGTATTTGCTCGGAACACAAAGAGATTTCTCTCGCAACTTTCATAGGATTTGGGTTTAGCATCAGAGAATCAAAGCTTCGAACGCTACACCCCTCTTAGTAGTACGGTGGTCCTATGACTCAATAAAGAGAATAGAAACAATGAAATAAATGCTACGTCTTCACTTCGTCTTCAATCTTCTCGGCCGCAGTCACTTTCTTCGGACGAGCACCGAACCAATTGCTTTGCGTCAGCAATTTTTGAGGGGTCACTCTTGTCGTCATAATCTTCGGTGATAACCTTCACTGCCACGCAGGGGATTTTCTTCGGAGTTTGAACCAAACTCCTCTTGACTCCAGGGACCTGTTACTCTGTGTGCACTAGCAAAACATCAGTCCCTTACTGTTTATGTCAACAATCTCCAAAACATAAGGAGGCAAATTATTGCACCAACAGACATTTATGGAATTTCTTCCATCCGCAAGAGTAGCTTTGTTTCACAACTTATTGAGGGAGCTCTGTTGGAGAAGAGTGGGACTAGAAAGAGGGAATACCCATGTCAGGCCATGTAAGGCCAATAGTTGAGGTACCTGGATCTAGATAACCACAGTCCAGAATCCCTTATAAAATTGTATCTATTTTTTGTTTTGACTTCAAAAAGTAATATAAGGGAAGTGTGACCAAACGAGTGACAATTTTTTGTATTAGACAGATAATGTTCTCTTATAGGAAAATAAACCCCAAAGAGTCTGCACCGCTGAAATCATTGATCTAATTGCCCTGTGTTTTGACATGGATTTTGGAATAACATCAGACCTTATTAAGCCATTTTGCTTTTGATGCAATCATTTTACACCTGTCCTAGGCGTTGTTACAATTGTGTGGTCTGTTGCGTTGCATGCTTGTTCTAAGTCCTGGTGCCCCATTTCGCCCTGCAAAAATGTTTGTGGGCAGACATTGGAAACTGGACGCTGCTAGGGGAGCAAGCCTATCCAGCGGTTGTCCAAATTAGGTAAGTGCTCTGTTGTTTCCTTGTAGAATAGGTAAGTATTAGTACCCCCTACCATCCCCTGTGCCACACCAAAATGTCTGGCCCTTCTCAGATCTAACAACCCAGACGAAAACCCTAGAGTAAAATGGCTCTCCCATTTTTTCGTTTTTCTGCACTTAAAAAATGTCTCTCCCATTTTTCAGGAAAAATGCTTGCCGATTGATCATATTTTTATTGGGGTTTATTACATTCTTATCTGGTTCTCTCAATTATGTTGAATCTTCTCTACAAAGTTTGTATTCTGTACAACAATACGACACTCCCTATTTAGTATTCATGGGAATAACTTCATCTAAAGCATCATCAAAACATAAGAAGCCATATAAATTGAAAGAAGTTTCCCCAATTAGATCATATCCACATTCCCAGCCTGTTCTTGTCATTGCACATACTGGTGTTTTGCCTCTCTATACCCCCATGATGACCCACAAGTATAAGGGATCAATCGTAGTCCTTTCGATAAGTAAGAGTGTCGAACCCAACGAGGAGCAGAAGGAAATGATAAGCGGTTTTCAGCAAGGTGTTTTCTACAAGCACTGAAAACAGCGGTAACTAATAGTTTTGTAGCAAGATAATTTGTAACGAGTAGCAAGTAACAATAGTAACAAAGTGTAGCAAGGTGGCCCAATCCTTTTTATAGCAAAGGACAAGCCAGAACGGTGACTTATATAAAGCAAAGCGTTCTCGAGGACACATGAGAATTATCATCTAGTCACTTTCATCATGTTTATTTGATTCGCGTTCGCTACTTTGATAATTTGATATGTGGGTGGACCGGTGCTTGGGTGCTGTTCTTACTTGAACAAGCCTCCCACTTAGGATTACCCCCTCTCACAAGCATTCACCACTACAAAAGAAGAATTAAGATAAATCGAACCATAGCATGAAACATATGGAGCCAAATCAGCCCCTTACGGGATAGCGCATAAACTAGGGTTTAAGCTTCTGTCACTCTAGCAACCCATCATCTACTTACTACTCCACAATGCCTTCCCTTAGGCCCAAATATGGTGAAGTGTCATGTAGTCGACGTTCACACGAGACCACTAAAGGAAGCAACAACATACATATCATCAAAATATCGAACGAATACCAAATTCACATGATTACTTATGACAAGACTTCTCCCATGTCCTCAAGAACAAAAGTAACTACTCACAAATCATCTTCATGTTCAAGATCAGAGGGGTATTGAATAGCATTAAGGATCTGAACATATAATCTTCCACAAAATAAACCAACTAGCATCAACTACAAGTTGTAATCAACACTACTAGCAACCCGCAGGTACCAATCTGAGGTTTTGGGACAAAGATTGAATACAAGAGATGAACTAGGGTTTGAGATGAGATGGTGATGGTGAAGATGTTGATGAAGATTGGTCCTCCCATGATGAGAGGATCGTTGGTGATGTCGATGGCTTCAATTTCCCCCTCCCGGAGGGAAGTATCCCCGGCGGAATCGCTCCACCGGAGAGCAAAAGTGCTCCTGCCCAGGTTCCGCCTCGAGACGGCGACGCTTCGTCCCGTAAGTCTTCTCTATAATTTTTTAGGGAAAATGAGCTTATATAGCTGAAGGAGGAGGCCAGAGGCCAGCTGTGGGCCCCACAAGGCATCAGGGCGCGCTCTAGGGGGGCCCTGTTCCCTTGTGGGCAACTGGTGGTCCCCTCTGCTATTTCTTTTCTCCAGTATTTTTTATATATTCAATAAAAAATCTTCATAAAATTTTAGATCATTTGGAGCTCTGTAGAATAGGTATCTCTACTGTAGCTATTTCAGGTCCAGAATTCCAGCTGTCGGTATTCTCCCTCTTCATATAAATCTTGGAAATTAAGAGAGAAAAGGCATAAGAATTGTATCATAAAATGAAATAATGACCAAATACATTATAAATAACAGTAGGAAATCATGATGCAAATTGGACGTATTAACTCCCCCAAGCTTAGACCTCGCTTGTCCTCAAGCGAAAGCCGAAATCGATAATCATGACCACATGTTTACAGAGAAAGGCGTCGATAAAATAAAATACGGACTTGAGAGCATCATGATTAATTTCATAACAACAATATATTATCATAAAGCTTCCCGTGGACAAGTAACAATTCATCACAATATTGAAGTATAAAGCATAAACTTTCTTGAAAACCAACAAACTATGTTCTCGGTCAATGAAACAATTACAGTTCATCATATTTTCAGGAAGAGTCTATGTAAGAGCTTTTTGTTTAGCAAGTCCACATAGTCAACTATCATTTAGTCTTCTATGATTGCTGACACTCACGGTATATTTTTATGGAGCAAAAGTTTCAATCAAACACATAGAAAGATGGGGGTTTATAGTTTCACCTCCCAACCATTTTACCTCAAGGGTAATGTCAACAATAATAACTCATGATCACTTACATCCAACTGGATATATATGCCTAGATCTTTCCCCACCACATGGTGCTTGCAAAGAGAAAAAAAATAAAAATGGAATAGAGAAGGATACTATTAACTCTTGCATAAAAGTAAATACAGAAAAGTAAAAGATAGGCCCTTCGCAGAGGGAAGCAGAGGTTGTCATGCGCTTTTTATTTTTGGATGTGCAAACTCTTAATGTAAAGGAACGTCACTTTATATTACCCCTTGTGATAGCAACCTTTATTATGCAGTATGTCGCTTTTATTTCTTTACCATCACAAGATCGTACAAAGCTTATTTTCCCTTACAACAAAAGTTCATACATATTTAGAGGCAATTTTTATTGCTTTATGCACCGATGACAACTTACTTGAAGGATCTTATTCAATCCATAGGCAAATATAGTGGACTCTCATGACATGAAACTGGGTTCAAGGGTTTTGGATGCACAAGTAGTATCTCTACTTAGTGCGAATTTTTGGCTAGCAAAAGATAGGGAGCAAGCACCAAATGTTAGAGGATCTATGACAATATAACTTCTATGTGAATATAAGCAAACATAACTCATTACGTTGTCTTCCTTGTCGAATGTCAACTATTTGGCATGGAATATTTAATGGGGGCTCACAATCATAAAAGATGCCCAAGATAGTATATTTATATGTGAATCCTCTCTTCCTTTATTAACTTTTCATGAATTGCATCAATGACCAATGCTATGTTTGTTAACTTCCAATAAATTTCATCAACTATACTTTTCTTCATGTAAAGTCATTACTCTCCAAGGAATTAGCATATGATCTTTTCATTCTTTTATTGCTTAGATTGAAACATAAAAGTAAAGAAGCAAAACTCAAACTACTCTTTATTATATAACTCTCACACTCGGTTACATAGATAGATAGATAGATCACGAAACAAGCACTCAAAACTAGATTATACTAAAACTTTATTCTTCTAAATCACGAAATAACTAAGGATCGAATTAAGATAGATAATTATGATAATAGAAAGTGATGGTGATACAATACCGGGGCACCTACCCCAAGCTTGGAACAAGCTAAGGGTGGTGCCCATACCCGTGTACACAATTATCTTTCTTCGGTGATGGTGGTGATGGAGTGATGGGCTTGCTTTTTATTACATCAATTAGGATCTCCCTTAGGCTCTGAATATCCCGGAGTACATGCTGGATCATCTCCGCGTTCTTCTGGACTTCGGCCATAATATGTTTATTCTCTGGCCCCCACGCTTTCTTCCCTGCATCACTTTCACTTGGACGAGAGATGGTCCAATTGGAAGGTATGTGCATGCGGGGAGTATTCTCAAATCCATAATTGTGAACCAAGTTATGAAAATTGTTCCGATTTAACCTGTGTAAGGGCCTCCTAGGGGGAAGCCCTTCTTGTACCTCTAGACTCCCATGGCTTGCGGTGCTTCTCATGGCTTGATGGGGATTTGGAGTTGTGGAGATGCCAGCAAGGGTACTCCTCTCGGAAGCCGGGGGTGGACCTCCAACGAATCTCCATCATCTTCTTCCATGGCAACTTCTTCCTCCTCCTCTCTCTTGAGTTCCATCTGCAGCAACCAAGCGTCGTCTCCCATGTTGTTGGAGGAAGAGGAAGACATGACGCCTGACCTCAAAAATCTAACAGAAAAATAGAACGAAACAAGAACAGAGGAGAAACTTGAGATCCGGTGGTCAAAACATACGTGAGTAGATATAAAGAATTTTTATCTAGCAAAACAAGCATACGAGAGGAAAACGGACTCGGGAGGGCACACGAGGGGCCCACGAGGCAACACGGCGCACCCTAGGGGGGTCGCGCCCTGTTGCCTTGTGACCTCCTCGTGGTTATCCTCGGCTGTTTCTTATTTTTGTATTTTTTCTAATATTCCAAAACGGACAGAAATATTTTTTATGGAATTTTTTGGAGTCGGTTTACTTAGCGTATCACGTACCTACCCCATCTCAGGATTCTGGAGCGTTCCGGAAGGACTCTTTGATATGTTCTTCCGGTGTCATAGTTTGAATAATATTAGTTTCAACATTAATGGGCATACCTAGGATATAATGCTTAATTCTTTGACCATTAACCACTCTCGGATTAGTGCCCTTGGAGTTATTGATTTTGATAGCTCCGGAGCGATAAACTTCTTCGATGATGTATGGCCCTTCCCATTTAGAGAGAAGTTTTCCTGCAGAAAATCTGAAATGAGAGTTGTACAATAGAACATGCTCACCCACTTTAAATTCCCGTTTTTGGATTCTTTTATCATGCCATCTTTTAACTTTTTCTTTAAATAACTTGCATTTTCATAGGCTTGGGCTCTCCATTCATCTAAGGAGCTAATATCAAATAACTTCTTTGCACCGGCAAGTTTAAAATCATAATTAAGTTCTTTAATTGCCCAATATGCCTTATGTTCTAGTTCAAGAGGTAAATGACATGCTTTTCCATAAACCATTTTATATGGAGACATACCCATAGGATTTTTATAAGCAGTTCTATAAGCCCATAATGCATCATCAAGTTTCTTAGGCCAATTCGTCCTAGATCTATTAACGGTCTTTTGCAAAATTAACTTTATTTCTCTATTACTCAATTCAACTTGACCACTAGACTAAGGATGATAAGGGGATGCAATTCTATGGTTAACATCATATTTAGCAAGCAATTTACTGAAAGCACCATGAATAAAATGTGAACCACCATCAGTCTTCAAGTATCAAGGGACTCCAAACCTAGGGAATATAACTTCTTTAAGCATTTTAATAGAGGTGTTGTGATCAGCACTACTAGCTGGAATAGCTTCGACCCACTTAGTAACATAATCAACAGCAACAAGAATATGTGTATACCCGTTGGATTTAGGAAAAGGTCCCATATAATCAAGGGATTTCTATTTTCGTGCCCCTGGTTCCTTAGTACTACTCAGTTTTGCCCCGACGTCTTAACGCTCCTCACTTTTGCCCTCCTTCCTCTGCCCTAGCCTCACAAATGCCCAAACGGAGTGATTCTGTTGGGTCAAACCCGTTGACCGTTACTTGGGTGTGTTCCTGGCGAGTGGGCCAATGAATTTTTTTGACAGGTGGGCCAGTTATGACAGGTAGGTCCACTTAAAACAGGCAAGAGGGGCCCACTGTCAGTGCCTAGGGGTCAATGACAGCGTCAACGATGGCATGACGCCGGTGACCACTGGACGCGCCTGCGTCCGCGCTAGGAGCCACGATAGCAGCGGAGGAGAGCACTGTCAGGTGGCTCTCGCTCGCGCGCGTCGGTGGACTAGGGCAGGGACCGCCGGAGATGACGACGGCGTCGAGCCCCACGGCGGCAACCATATGATCATCGCTGGGACATCGATTCGGAGCACGAAAACGAGCGCAGTGAGAGGGGTTCAATGCAGGTGATCACCTACAGCGCGATGGTGAGGTCTAGGAGGCCAGAGGATATAGGACGGTGGCGAAATCGGCGATGATGTCGTCGGCGGCCATAGAGGAGTCGGAGGACGATTGCGTGGCCCTCGGTGACGTTCGACATCGATTGAAGGCATCGGGCGGTAGAGGGCATCGCTGTGAGGCTCGTGGACCTGGTGGTTAGGTGAGAGGGGCGCGGTGGCCGCAGTGTTGCACAGCGGCGCGGTGGCCATAGAGACACTAACATGTAGGCCCCACATGTAAGGGTTGACCTAAACCAGCCAGCATTGACTGGGGCCACGAATCAGTGACTCTAGCTAGATAACCCTTGAGTAACAAAAGTAGTGAATGGATTATTAATTTATCAAAAATTCAAAAAAATGATATAGAATCTGAAATTTGTTATCTTCGAAACCATAATTCAAATGGAAATAAGTGACATATGAAAAAGGGATCATCAGAAAAATATTCTCTATCCAACTATGGTACTTTCAAGCATGACAAAACAACTTAAAATGGCCAAACAGTAGAAACCACCATATGAATGTATTTAAAAATAATATTGGAGTTTGAATGAAATAATCTTTCAAATCAACTTCAACTAAAATGTTTCCAAATGAATGTAGCTCGCATAAGTACATATGCCATGAGAAATTCTCTGTTGTTCTGTTGCTAGGTGAGTTTCATTTTTTAAAACTTATTTCAACTCCACACTTTTTGTGTTACAAAGACATTTCATTTTTTTTAAACTTATTTCAACTCCAGAATTTTTGTCTTTTCAAAAGAGAGCTTAGTTTTCTCGCAGTTGACTTTACCCTTCATTTTGTTCCTAGATTCGCCACTGTAGTCTCTCAAACAAGAGACAATCACGATAATATAAAGGCCCTAATATAAAATTCAAGTTCGCGCATATCTTCTATATCTAAATAGTTAGCCTCCACTAACCTATTTCTCTCAACATGCAAGCATGACACCTCATCAAGCAACATGCATTAGAAAAGGCCCACCTCAACATTCAATGAGTCATAGAAAAAGGATCACCTCAACATGCAAACATGCATGGTATATTTAGTACATATTTTAGAAAAATACAATATCAAACACAATAAACTAGATGTATTTTTAGTTTTAGCTCTCATATTATTTCTCCAAATATTCTTATTTCCATAAAATCAATATCTTTCAAATATATTGCAAAATATTCCCGCAACAACGTGCGGGGCATCATCTAGTTACATATATTCCCTTAATATATAGGGAAGACGCACAAGACGCACAAGACGGTAGGTTGGGCCGTAGTACTACATCTTGTCTTGGGCGGGATCTGGCCTTTGCTTTGGCTTTTGGTGAAGAGGAAGATGGATGAGATCGAGTTGAGAGGAACATGTAGACGAGAGGTGTTTAAATAGCCGCGGTGCGACGCACCCATTTGAATGCGTTCATCGGAGCACTGCCTCCGCTAATAATGGCAGTAATAACCCACCGGAACCCTATGCGTTTTTCAGACTGAATCGAGGTGTGTCGATCGGTAATAACCCACCGGAACCCTATGCGCGCATGCATGGCAGGCTGAGACGGTGGCCTTTCTACGACGGCCCATCGGTCTGACGAGCGTGCCGCCCCGAATGAATGCATTTTTGCAAAGGTGTCAAGCCCACGGCCCACAGCCGATGTCGCGTGTCCCTGTTCCCCCGATGCCAGGTGGGCCACTCATGTCCGTAGCCATGGAACACCCGCCCGCATCCAGCCAATCAGGTATCATCTCGCGGATCGACCATGGCAAACCCTAGCGCCTGATCTAAACCGTTCCCCAACAGTGATCCAACGGCCCTCATAGTGTGGATTTTTTAGAGGGGTTTGAGGGGTTTTGAGAGGGGTTTGAAGGGTTTTGAGAGGGGTTTGAGAGCTAGGGTTGAGCATAACTAATTCAAAAAAAATTCAAAAAATATAAAACTTGCACACATCGTCGTTTTATGTTACTAAGTTGCTAGGAAAAATAAGAAACCACGACTACGGATATTTTCATGAAATTCCCTTCACATAACTTAGCTATCACGAACAAGGTTGCATGGTTTTCAAGGGGAATGAGCTAGGGTTTAGGTTTAACCATGGCATAGTTTGTCCAAACGATCCCATATTGGGCATGGACCCTATATTTGCACACTAGATGACAAGGTTTTTTTTAGCTCATTTAGACAAGTTCGGAAAAAAATGCTTAGAAATAGGGCTGTTTACCCTAGCTTTGGAGCTCATTTGGAGCACATTTTCATGAAAATGAGTTTTACTTCACAAAAGCGCTCGGATTGATCACCTAACGTGCATAAAACTTGAGAATGCACTGGAACATCAATACACATAAAAGTACACATTTGAAATGTGCCTCAAATTTGAAAGTTGGCTCAAATTTGAAATCTGGCTCAAATTTTCGAACATGTCACATAGTTCTCAAAGCATAGCACACATCAAAATACAAGTAGCATTACATCACACAAGATGAGTCTAATAGTTTTCACTTCTTCTTCTTACGACAGCTTGCTTTTGATTTCACAGCACAAAGCTCACTAATGGTCTTGGTTTTCTTCACTGGATTAGCTTCAGTCTGCAATGTTTCAGCAACCAGGGGCTGGCCTGCACGCTTCCTCCTGACATACAAAGCATTTCATTTGGTTAGTAATAGAAAATAGCAGCCAAATCAAAAACATCACAAACATGAACATACTTTGGCCTTTCAGGAGTGTAGCGGCATTTTGGAGATCTTTTTCGGTGCCCAAGTTCCTGGCACAGCTTGCATCTATTTTTGTTACCGTTCTGTGACCTCTTAGGCTTTGCATCTTACTCTCCCATTGTCTGGGGGATGACCCCCGGGTAGGCAACGGAGCCCGGATCCCTTTCAAAAACATCGGGGCAAGACAAGCCCCTCAATCCGGCTGGCCCGCGCGCCGGCTCCCCAGCACGAGCCGGCTCGGCGTGGCAACCCGGCCTGGCCGCTCGAGGGCAAACCCTTACAACAGGACAAGTGTGGCGACAACATTCCCTGTGCCCCCGCCCAGGGCGGGCGGTGTCCGGGCGGCGCGATCCTGTTGGTAGGCGGCACCGACCGCCCTATGACGAATGACAAGACCCGCCATAGTGCCGCGTTGCCGACCGAGCCCGTGCCCGGCGGACCCGGCGCACCCGACGCACCCGGCGCATCCGGCGGACTCGGCGCGCCAGGCGAAACCGGCGCACCCGGCGGACCCGGCGACCCGGCGGCCCCCACCGCCGGCTCCTAGACGATGACACCAGGGCCCCATGCCCATGTAATTTACCCATGTAACCCTGGGGGTCGAGCTATAAGACCCCCCAGGAGGCCTCCATGCAGGGGGGTTGAGGTCGGCTCGATTCTTAGTTCGCATTATCTTCCACCACACACACACGAACACTTTCAGAGGAGAGGCCGAACTTTGGCCTAGCCCCTTCTGCCTCCTCCGCCCACACAGCTCCAGGAGCACCCTTGTAGCCCTTGTGCTTTCCATACTCCATTCGGCAGGACTAGGGGTGTTACCTCTCCGGAGGGCCCCGAACCTGGGTACGTCTTGTGTCCCGCACTTGCGCGTGCCAACCTCGCCTCCAAAACCCACCGGCGTCCTCCTGTAACCCCACCTCTTTAGCCATCTTATGGCATCTGCCGTGAGAACACCACGACAGTTGGCGCCCACCGTGGGGCTGCTCGCGGTGCCGGCCGGAGTCAGCTTCCGGACGAGGCCTTTCACCAGCTCCGGCCAGCGCATCGTGCACGGGTTGGTCCGCGCGCCTCACACGGCCAACCCGGCCGGCTGCAACGCTGCACCGGGCGCGGACGTCGCCTGCCCCACAGGCTGCGTCGTCGTCCCCCTCGGCGCGCTGCGCGTCTTCATCGCGCTCGTCCCCGACGTGTTTCCCAGCGAAGTGCGCAACTTCGCCGACTCCCCCGTCCCCGTTGGCTGCGCCGTCTCCGACGACGTCGCGAACCTCTGCGCCCGCGCAGAGGTGCTGACCATCGGCGCTAGCTCCGGCTCCCCGCGCGCCAAGGAGAAGGCTACCGTGGCCACCGCTGCCGCGGCCGCCGCTGCCGCGGCGGCGGCTCCGCCTCGATGGGCCGACCCGCTCCGCGAGACGATCCGGAGCCTGCAAGCACCCATCACGCCCGACGCCGACACGGCTGCCGCAGCGGCTCAGCTCAACAAGGACCGCCAGCATCTGCTGGTCGAGGCCACGGAGCTCGCGGCAACCCGGTGCCAGCTGGAGTCCGCCTAGCGCGAGTACGACAGCGCCCACGGTTTCACGCCGGCAGCCGCCGAGCCCAGCCGGGTCGCGGAGGTGCGGATCCGTGGGGGCGCAATCGGCCGTGCGCTAGGCGCAGGCCGGCCCGTCTACAACACCCCCATCAAGAACATGCGCGTGGCGCAGGCGGCCATGGCGGATCTCGAATTCCTGGAGGGCGAGGAGCTGCTGCAGCAGCAGCAGCGAATCCAAGACCTCATCGCAGCGGCGAACGAGCAGCAGCAGCGCTTCGACCCGGCCCGGCCATCCGCCTCAGGAAAAACCGGAGACCCGGAGAGAGCTCTCCGGGACGGGCGGCAGACGTCCTCGCAAGCCACTAGCGCGAGCCGCTCTGGCCGGCACAGGTCCGGTCGGAGCTGGCACAACCGTGCGACCACCGCTGGAGACGGCAACGCTAGTGAGACGGCCGGCGACGGCCGGGTTCAGCAGTCGGAGCCCCCCGTGCGGCCGGTTCGGCGGCCCGAGCCGGCCCCGGAAGCCCCTGCGCCCCGCGGTCCCGCGGCTGACCGGCTCGGTCCCCGCGGTCCCGTGGCTGACCGACTCGGCCCCCGCGAGCCCTATGACGAAAGCGACGCCCGTCACCGCATCGACCGGCTGGCACGCTCCACGGCCCTGGAGGAGGAGAGCTCTGTCGGCCCGGCGTACTTTGGCCCCAGCATTCGCGAGGAGCCCTTCCCCAAAGGCTTCTCGCTGCCCCGCGACTCCCCAAAGTACAACGGCGCCACCAAGCCGGAGGACTGGCTGGCCGACTACACCACGGCTGTCAGCATAGCCGGCGGCAACCGGCGCGTGGCTGTCCGATACGTCCCCCTCATGCTGCTCGGCTCGGCCCGGACGTGGCTTAACAGCCTCCGAGCTGGTAGCGTGAACTCCTGGCTGGATTTCGAAGACGCGTTCATCTGCAACTTCACCAGCACCTACAAGCGTCCCGGCAAGCCTCGCCAGCTCTCCATGTGCGTGCAGAAGCCAGGCGAGCCCCTTCGCGATTTCCTCATGCGGTGGACGGAGCTCCGCAACTCCTGCGAGGGCGTCCACGAGGTCCAGGCCATCCAATACTTCATCGACGGATGCCTAGACGGCACTCTGGTCAAGCACCGGCTGGTGTGCGATGAGCCGGAGACTCTGGCGGAGCTCATGGCTGTGGCGGACAAGTACGCTACGGCCGACTCCGCGATGAACGTAAAGGTCACGATCGACGCGGACGGCAAACTCCTCCCGGTCCAGCCGGCGCCTCCCAAGCCGGCTGGTGACAACAACTCGCGCCGGCAAGACAACAACAACAACGGCAAGCGCCGGAACTACCAGCCGGCGTCCCGCTACGACAACCGGCAGGTCGCCGTGGTGGAAGGGGAGCAGCCGGCTGAGCAAGGCTCCAGCCAACGCCCGCGCACTGGCAAGGCCGCCTGGCAGCCCAAGCTGTCTTTCGAGCAGATGCTCGACGTCCCCTGCAAGAACCACAGCGGCGCGAAGCCGTCGACGCACACGCTCCGGCAGTGCAGTTTCACCCAGCGCCTGCTGAAGGGTAACCTTCCACCCCCGCCACCCGGAGCCGACCACAGCAGCCGCCGCTTCCCCCGCCACCCGGCGCCCTCGTCGACAACCCTTTCCCGCGCCCAGACGCGTCCTACGTCGTCTTCACCAGCGAGGGGGATGACAAGCATGCCAAGCGCAAGCACGCGGCCGAGGTGAACGCCGTCGTCCCTCCAGTTCCCCAGTACATGCACTGGTCCGACCGGCCGGTCAGCTGGACCCGGGAGGACCATCCGGCCGTCATGCCCACCCCGGGTGGCTACGCCCTCGTGCTCGACCCCACCCTCGTCTTCGAGAAACGCACCTGCCGCTTTTCACGGGTGCTGATCGACGGCGGCAGCAGCATCAACATCCTGTACCGCGACACCATGACCAAGCTCGGCATCGAGGCACGACAGCTGGAGCCAACCCGAACAGTGTTCCACGGCATCGTGCCGGGTCTCTCCTGCTCTCCGATCGGCCGGATCCGGCTTGACGTCCTGTTCGGCTCCAGCAGCCATTTCCGCCGCGAGCCGATTTGGTTCGAGGTGGTTGACCTGGCCAACCCCTACCACGTGCTGCTCGGCCAGCCCGCGATGGCCAAATTCATGGCGGTCCCCCACTACGCCTACCTGAAGTTGAAGATGCCGGGTCCCAAGGGCCTCATCACCATCGTCGGCGACTACAAGAAGTCCCTCGAGTGCGCCAAAGCCGGCTCCCAGCTGGCCGAGTCGCTGGTCATCGCAGAGGAGAGGCGCCAGCTCGACCGGATCGTGGCGCTGGCTAACGCGCAATCAGCCGTGCCGGCTCCGCCCAAGCCGGCTGCCGACGAAGCCACCTTCAAGCCGGCCAGAGACACGAAGAGGGTCCCGCTCAATCCAGCCGATCCCAGCTCCAGCAAGTACGTCGTCGTGGGCACCAGCCTCGACGGCAAATAGGAATGCGAGCTCGTCGATTTCCTCCGTGAGAATCAGGACATCTTTGCATGGTCCCCCAAAGACATGCCGGGTGTCCCGAGGGAATTTGCCGAGCACAAACTTCACGTCCGCAAGGACGCCAAGCCTGTCCGACAGCCGCTACGCCATTTCTCCGAGGAGAAGCGAAGAACCATCGGTGAAGAGATCGCTCGGCTGCTCGCAGCCGGCTTCATCATGGAAGTGTTCCACCCCGAGTGGTTGGCCAATCCAGTCCTCGTCCTGAAGATAAATGGCACCTGGCGCATGTGGATCGACTACACCAGCCTGAACAAGGCATGCCCCAAAGACCCGTTTGCTCAGCCCCGGATCGACCAAGTCATCGACTCCACAGCCGGCTGCGAGCTCCTGTCCTTCCTGGATGCCTACTCCGGCTACCACCAGATCAAGCTGGACCCGGCCGACGCCCTCAAGACGTCCTTCATCACGCCCTTCGGGGCGTATTGCTACATCACCATGTCGTTTGGCTTGAAGAATGCCAGTGCTACCTTCCAGCGCTGCATGCAGAAATGCCTGCTACCCCAGCACGGCAGAAATGTGCACGTCTACATCGATGACATCGTGGTGAAGACCAAGCAGCACCTCACGCTCATGGCCGACCTCAAGGAGACCTTCACCAACCTGCGCCGTTTCCAGATCAAGCTTAACCCAGAGAAATGCGTCTTCGGCGTGCCGGCTGGCCAGCTCCTCGGCTTCCTCGTCTCGGCGCGTGGCATTGAAGCCAACCCGGAGAAGATCAAGGCAATCGAGCACATGCGCAAGCCGACCCGGCTGCGTGACGTCCAGAAGTGCACCGGCTGCTTGGCCTCTCTCAGCCGGTTCGTCAGCCGGCTGGGGGAGAGGGCCCTGCCCCTGTATCAGCTGATGAAGAAGACGACGGCGTTCGAGTAGAGCGACCAAGCGGACGAAGCTTTCCGCGACCTCAAGCGCATGGTGTCCACCGCACCCGTCCTGGTCGCGCCGGCTGAGAAAGAGCCACTCCTGCTATATGTCGCCGCCACCTCCCGCGCGGTCAGCACGGTGTTGGTCGTCGAGCGCCCTGAGGAGGGCAAGGTGCAGCCGGTCCAGCGACCAGTGTACTTCCTGAGCGAGGTGCTCTCCACCTCCAAGCAGAACTACCCCCACTACCAGAAGATGTGCTACGGCGTGTACTTCACCGCCAAGAAGCTGAGGCAGTACTTCCAGGAGCACACCATTACCGTGGTAAGCACGGCCCCCATCGGCGAGATCATGGGCTGCCGGGATCCCTCTGGCCGGGTGGCCAAGTGGGCCATCGAGCTAGCCGGCCACACGATCCTCTACGAGCCCCGCACCACCATCAAGTCCCAGGCGCTGGCCGACTTCCTCGTCGACTGGACCGAGACCCAGTACCTGCCACCGGCGCCCGAGTCAACTCACTGGTGCATGCACTTCGACGGCTCCAAGATGCGCAACGGCTTGGGAGCCAGCATCGTGCTATCTTCCCCCAAGAACGACCGACTGCGGTACGTACTGCAGATACATTTTGCCGCCTCCAACAACATTGCCGAGTACGAAGCTCTCGTGCACGGCCTCCAGTTGGCCAGAGAGATCGGCATCCGGCGCATCCTCTGCTACGGCGACTCGGACCTGGTGGTTCAGCAAGTTTCCGGTGACTGGGACGCCAAAGACGCCAACATGGCCAGCTACCGCTTCCTGGTCCAGCAACTCTCCGGCGGGTTCGACAGTTGCGAGTTCCTCCATGTCCCACGCGCGGACAACGAAGAAGCTGACGCCCTGGGCAAAGTGGGCTCCACCCGGCAAGACATCCCGTCCGGCGTCTCCCTCGAGCACCTGCGGAAGCCGTCCAGCAAGCCGTCTCCCGAGTCGGAATCAATCATCGTCCCGAACGATCCCAACGCGCCCCCACCCGACCCTGGAGTTCCCGGCCCAAGCTCGGGGACTGCCGTCTCCGGCTCGGGGGCTGCCGGCTCTGGCTCGGGGACTGCCGTCTCCGGCTCGGGGGCTGCCGGCTCTGGCTCGGGGGCTGCCGGCTCTGGCTCGGGGACTACCGTCTCCGGCTCGGGGGCTGCCGGCTCCATCTCGGGGACTGCAGTCTCCGGCTCGGGGGCTGCCGACCCAAGCTCGGGGACTACCGGCTCCGGCTCGGGGGCTGCCGTCCCGGATCCCATCCTGGCGGCCGTCCTCACAGTGGTGACGGCGCCGTCCTGGGCCCAGACAATACTCGCCTTCTTGGAAGACGGCGACCTTACCATCGACGAGACTAAAGCCCGGCAAGTGCAGCGGCGCGCGTCCGCCTACAGCATCATCAACCACGAGCTCGTCAAACGCAGCACGACGGGCGTGTTCCAGCGCTGCGTCGAGCAGAACAAAGGGATCGAGATCCTCCTCGACATCCACCAGGGCAAGTGCGGGTACCACGCCGCCTCGAGATCCCTGGTGGCCAAAGCTTTCCGCCACGGGTTCTATTGGCCCATGGCTCTACAAGACGCCGAGGAGCTGGTCCTCAAGTGCGAGGGTAGCCAACGCTTCAGCAAGCGCAGCCACCAGCCGGCCTCAGCCCTCCAAACCATTCCAATCACGTGGCCCTTCGCCGTCTGGGGGCTCGACATGGTGGGGCCCTTCAAGACCACCCGAGGCGGCATGACGCATTTGCTGGTCGCCGTCGACAAATTCACCAAATGGATCGAGGCCAGACAGATCAAGAAGCTCGACGGGCCCACAGTCGTCCGGTTCATCAAGGATATCGCGGTTCGCTACGGCGTTCCCCACAACATCATCACGGACAATGGCACCAACTTCGCCAAGGGCGCGCTGGCCCACTACTGCTCTGCATCCGGCATCCGGCTTGACTTGGCCTCCGTCGCACATCCCCAGTCGAACGGCCAGGTCGAGCGGGCAAACGGCCTCATCCTAGCCGGCATCAAGCCGCGACTCATCGAGCCACTCATGCACTCACCCGGCAGCTGGCTCGACGAGCTGCCGGCCGTCCTCTAGAGTCTCCGGATGACACCAAACCGCTCCACCGGGTTCACCCCGTTCTTCCTCGTCTACGGAGCCGAAGCAATCATTCCAACCGACGTCGAGTTCGACTCGCCCCGGGTGACCATGTACACGGACGCCGAGGCAAGAGAAGCACGCGAAGACGGCATCGACCTGCTTGAGGAGGCGCGCCTCCTGGCCCTCAGCCGGTCAGCCATCTACCAACAAGGCCTGCGCCACTACCATAGCAAGAAGATCAAACCCCTCGCATTACGCGAGGGCGACCTCGTGCTCCGGCTCGTCCAGCGGACAGCCGGCCAGCACAAGCTGGCCTCCCCCTGGGAGGGCCCCTTCATCGTCAGCAAGGCTCTCTGTGACCGAAACGCGTACTACCTCATCGACGCGCAGAAGCCGAACAAGCGCAAGCGAGATGTAGCCGGCGAGGAGTCCGGCCGGCCTTGGAACGCTGAGCTCCTCCGTCCGTTTTACAGTTGAACTCTTGCATGTATGTATCACCACCTTTTGGATTTAATGAAAGCAAGAAGACCCCCCGTGCTCGTTTTTCCCGCGAGTCGGCCCAGCCGGCTCGGGGGCTCGGGGGCTTCCTTTTCCGTTTTACTCTGTGTCTATGCACCTCTCCGTTTTTCGATTCTCCCGTCGAGTCGGCGCCGCCGGCTCGGGGGCTAGCCGGCTAGACTACGCCTCGCCATTTTTTCCTTAAGTCCATTCCGAAGCGTACGAACCGCCAAAGCCCTCTCTTCGCTAGCCATAGCCGGCTCCCGGCTGTCCGGTCGGCAAGAGCTAAAGGCCGCAAGCATCGTCACGCGAGAACGGCTAAGGAGGAGGGCCCGGCTCGGCCAATCCGGCACAACCCTCCCTCTCTCACTAATTCGCCGCACGACCGGCTGCGCGCCGCCCGCCGCCAGCCGGCCCAGTGGGTGGTTCGGTCGCGCTCAACGTCTGGAAAAGCCTAAGTATTGTACGTCCGCTCTCAAAGCCGAATCCCCGTTCTAGCCACAGTCCGCAACCCGGCTGTCCGGCTAGCGGGAAGGAAGCTCGACGAAAAGACAAACAAGAAAAGGCCCAAGGCCGAACAGCAAATAGTGAAATTGCATGCAAAATTCATATACAGCAAAGGCCTTCGGCCACAAGTTCATTACATGTAACTACACCCCCAGTGGGTGGACCTGCTACCTAACCGAGTTCAAGTACAGGAAGGTTGAAGATAAAAAGAAAAAAATCCTAAGCGGCACCCGCGTCGTCTCCGGCCGGCGTCGGCTCAGCCAAGGTGGACGCGGCCGCCGGGTCGGGCCCAGTGCTCTCCGGTCTCTCGGTCGTGGCATCGTCATCCGAGTCGGCCCCGTCGTCAGCGTAGGCCCCCGTCTCGGCCGAGCTGCCGTTCGGGTCATCGAGCAGCAAGCGAAACTCGTCGGCAGGGAGCTCCTCGCTGTCTTCCGTCCGCTCCAGGACGAACTCGTTGTGTGGGGCGTACGAGGCCAGGTAGCTGGCCCGCCCGGCGATCTGCTGTGCCCGCACCGCCAAGTCCTCTTCTGTGCCGGCCCGCTGCGCCGCCAAGCGATCGAGGTCCACGCCCGGATACCACGACACGACGAAGCGCAGTGCCGTCTCCGCTCCGGCGCGGGCCACGGAGGCCCTCCACGCGCCGAGTCGCTCTACCCCGGCCTCGAGCCATCACGCCAGCCGGGTGACGCTGTTCGGCACCACCACACTCGGCCAGAGGCTGCTCGCCATGCCCATCCCGGCCTCGAACATGCGGTGCATGTGCCCCTCCACGGCTCGAAGACGGGCCTCGCAGGCAAGGATGATCTCTGAGAGGCTCCAGGCGGCGTAAACGTCGATCTCCGCCCCTGTCGCGTGCAGGCCTGCCCGGTGGGTATACACAGCCGCATCGGCCACCTTCTGCGTCTCCGGGCAGACTCCTGGCAAAGGAAGGAAACAAATCAGTCAAAGAAAGCAACTTGCCGGCTACGCCAGCCGGACCAAAGAAAAGATAGCACTTACGGGCGAAGCTCTCGTCGAGGTGCTGCGCCTCGCCCAGCATCCCGTTCTCTCGTATGGCCGATGCGCGAGCCTGGGCCTCGAGATCCTTCTCGAGCTGGGCGATCCTCCTGCCGGCATCCGCCAGCTCCTCGGCCGCCTTGCCGCGCTCCTCCACCAGCCGGCCCAGTTCCGCCAGGTGGGCATCCTCCGTCTTGGCCTTCTTGGCCACCAGCCGGTCCACCTCGGCCTGGAGCCGGTCTCGGTCGGCGACGGCGCGATCTCGCTGCTCGCCGGCTTCGGCAAGCCGGCCTCGGAGGCCTGCCACCTCGGCCACGTCGGCAGCGCGGCAGGGTTCCCGGTCAGATGCCGGAAGGAAAGATTAGAAGAAAAGGACAGAGCTCTAAGATTCGACCCGGCTGCTCCGCAGTCCGGCCCGAATCTCGGGGGCTACACCCAGTGGGTGCGCTGGCACGCCCCCACTGAAGGCATGCAAGGCGTACCTTGAACCCGGCGCAGCTCCTCTTCCTTGGCAGCGAGTTGGGTTTTGGCCTCGCGGTACTGCTCTCGGAGCTGGTTGTACGCGCTGGCCCGGAGGTCGTACAGATGCTGCGCGCAGACAGAAGATTAGAAGAATAAAAAAGACAAGCTATAAGATTCGACCCGGCTGCTCCGCAGCCCTGCCGAACCTCGGGGGCTACACCCAGTGGGTGCGCTGGCGCGCCCCCACTGATTCAACAACCAAGACAAGCAAAGAAGAAAAAACTCACCGCGACCGCCTGCTCCAGCTTCCGCGCCCGGTCCAGCTCCTCCCGGACGAAGGCCTGCGGGCGCTCGCTCCGACCACAAAGCTGCGAGCGCAAGGCATCCGCCGCGTCGTCGTCCCGAGTTCGCGGCCCGACCACAACCTCGCCGGAGCTAGCCCACGGCTGCTGGATCGCGGTCCCGGCGTCGGATCCGCTTCCACCCGGCCGCTCGGAGTTCGTGGCGGTTTGGGGCGGCACGACCACCAGGGTGCTGGCGTCCCCGGTCGCGGCCTCCGGGGCCGGCGTCGGCTGCGCTTGGCCGGATGGTGCGGAGTCCGCCTCGCGCCTCTCTCCGCCGCCCTCACCTCCACCCGCCGGGTCGGCCCGGGGCGGCGTGTCCACGACGATATTCTCATCGACGTCCGACTCGCCGTCGGCCGGCTCCGTCCGCCCTGCCGGCTCGCCCGCTCCCTCCGGCTGTGGCTCGATGATGGTGGCGTCCGGCGTTAGCCCCCTCTCCATCTCCGGCCAGGCCGGGTCCTCGGCGGTCCGGGCCCGCTTCGTGGAGGCCCTCTCCCACGCTCGGGCCGAGGCCTCCGCCATCTCTCTATCGGCCCCCGCCATCTCTTTCTCGGCCTCCGCCCGATCTCGCCAGGCGGCGCGCGTCGCCGCGTCAAGATCTTGGCCGGACTGGCGGGCCGCGAGGTCCTCCTCCGCGGTCCGGCCCGGCTCGCGGTCGACGGCGCTGCTCTTGGTCTTCCTCCAGACGGCCTCACCCGCCGCGGCCTCCGCAGCCACCACCGCCAAGTCAAGGGCGGATCTGCCCACGGCAGATTCGTCACGATGGAGGCGTAAGCAAGAAACAAGCAAGGAATCAGAAAAAGACAAAACACACTAACCCAATAACCTTTGGGACCTCTCACCTCGGGCCCACGCATGGGGCGAGCCGACGCTTCTTCTTGACGACGGCCCTCTCGCGCGCCGGACCCGCCACTGCCGGGCGCTTCGCGGCAGGCCTCGCCTCGACCGCCTCCTTCCCATGCAGCCGGCTGCCGGACGCCGCCGCGCGGGCCGGCCCGGCCCCGGCCGTCTTTCGCAGCCGTCTTGGGGGGTCGATGCTGGCGTCCTCCCCGGCCGAGGGCGCTGCACCGTGGGCACCGGTCAGGCCCTCCTCGTCGTCATCCGGCCAGTCGTGCAGAAGATCTGGAGGCGGAGACTTACCCGCATTCCGCGACCCACCGGCCGCGGCGTCGGCCAGGCGCGCTTCAACCGCCCCCTCCTCCGCCTCGGCGCCGGCCTCCTCCACGTCCGAGTCGGCCAAGTCGGCCAGCAGGATCCGGGGATTCGGCCCGTCGTGATTCCGCTGGCTGGCGAATAGCTGCGACCCTCCCGCGGTGTCAGGACACAAGAATAACGTCGAAGCGGCAAAAAATAAAGACTAGGGACTCACCGCCGGCGCCGGGTTCCCCCGGTAATAGGGCTCCTTCCCAAAGCGTCACCCCTCCTCCTTCAACCCTGCCTTGGAGATGTAGTTCACCCGATGGGTGATCCCGGCCGGCGTCAGCTCCTTGGTCGACATCCGAGTCGGGTCGTGCCGGCCGCTCATGTCGCAGATCTGGTGTGCCCGGCGTTGCAGCGGCAGCACCCGGCGGGCGATGAAGGCCGCGATGAGGTCGACCGGCTTCAGCCCCTCGCGATCCGTCATCTCCCCGACCCGGCGGTAGATGTTCACCATCTCCTGCGGCGGCTTCTTGGGGCAGTAGCCCTAGTTCGGCTTCTCGAGCGGCGGCGCGTCGACGAAGGGCGGAAGGTTGATGATGTCCACCGCCGGGTCGGCGTTCCGGACGTAGAAGAACGTCGTCTACCACTTATTGGTCGAGTCCTCAAGCGGAAGTTTGGGAAACAGCCCGTTTGGCCGGCCAGTGACCACCGCTGCCCCGCAGTCGGACATGACGCCGGCCGACGCCCCCTGCTGCTTAAGGAAGAACATCTTTGCCCACAGCTCCACAGTCGGCAGCATGCCGAGATAGCCTTCGCAGAGCGTGGTGAAGCCGGCAAGCTGCAGCACGGCGTTGGCGCCGAGGTGATGCGGCTGCAGCCCGAAGAAGTCGAGCCAAGCGCGGAAGAAGAGGCTCGCGAGGAGGCCAAACCCGCGCTCGAAATGCGAGTAGAAGACGACATGCTCGCCCGCCCGCGGCTGCGGCACCCTCTCCGAGCCGGGCGCGCGCGCGACAAACGCCTCCGCCGGTGGCAGCCGCTTCGTGCGGCGAAGGTAGCAGATGTTCGTCTCGGTCGTGATAGAGCCCTCCCACGAGCATTTTGGCAGCACCATTGGGGAGGGTTTTCTGCGAACGTGAAGATGCGGCAATGGAGAAGAAGAGGGAAAAAGAGCGGCGCGCTGCGGGCTTCGGGTCGCGGTGCGCAGCAGCAGGCGTTGGCAAGGGGCGCGCCAGCGGCAGCGCTCCGCTGGGGCTCGACGGAGAAGAAGCAGAATCAGAGGAGGAGCGAGGGGCGGGGGTGCGTGCGGAAGCGTTTCCGTCGCACTCTCCCCTTGCCTCCTTTATAACCGCGAGAGATCGTGGGGGAGTGGGATCGTTTGCGCCCACGATCCCCACTCCCCACACTGTGCGCGCACGTTCCCCACGCGCATTAACTGCGCGGGGAAGCGCAATCGCCATGGGTCGCCGCAGTAAATCCCTCGCGCGCGGGCCGAGGGCGCGTCGTGGCGGGCCCGGTCCGCAGTCATGTCCCGTCGCGCGCGTGGGCTGGCAGGCCTTGCCCGCCGCGAGGCAGCACGTGGCGGCCTGTCAAGCTGCGGTGGGCGCGAATCGTCGTGCAAAGCAAGACTCATCTGGCGGACGTTTCTGTTTCCCACCTAGGCCAGGGTGCCGCTGCTCGGCTTCCGGAAGCCGGCCCCCAGCGGGTGTTCCCGACGTCCGTGGCCACGTTGCCGGCACGCGGCCGGGCGGAGCCGCTCGGCCGGACTCCCGCGCTTCACCAGCAAATCGACCTCTCAGGGGGGGTAAGCTGCGAAGGCCCCCCTGCCTGAAGCCGACGAACCTTCACAGCTTCGGGGACTACTGTTGGGGGGATGACCCCCGGGTAGGCAACGGAGCCCGGATCCCTTTCAAAAACATCGGGGCAAGCCAAGCCCCTCAATCCGGCTGGCCCGCGCGCCGGCTCCCCAGCGCGAGCCGGCTCGGCGTGGCAACCTGGCCTGGCCTGCTGGCCCCTGCCGGCTGGCCGCTCGAGGGCAAACCCTTACAACAGGACAAGTGTGGCGACAACATTCCCTATGCCCCCGCCCGGGGCGGGCGGTGTCCGGGCGGCGCGATCCTGTTGCTAGGCGGCGCCGACCGCCCTATGACGAACGACAAGACCCGCCACAGTGCCGCGTTGCCGACCGAGCCCGTGCCCGGCGGACCCGGCACACCCGGCGCATCCGGCGGACTCGGCGCGCCCGGCGAACCAGGCACACCCGGCGGACCCGGCGCACCCGACGACCCCCACCGCCGGCTCCTAGACGATGACACCAGGGCCCCATGCCCATGTAATTTACCCATGTAACCCTGGGGGGTCGAGCTATAAGACCCCCCCAGGAGGCCTCCATGCAGGGGGGTTGAGGTCGGCTCGATTCTTAGTTCGTATTATCTTCCACCACACACACACGAACACTTTCAGAGGAGAGGCCGAACGGCGGCCTAGCCCCTTCTGCCTCCTCCGCCCACACAGCTCCAGGAGCAACCTTGTAGCCCTTGTGCTTTCCATACTCCATTCGGCAGGACTAGGGGTGTTACCTCTCCGGAGGGCCCCGAACCTGCGTACGTCTTGTGTCCCGCACTTGCGCGTGCCAACCTCGCCTCCGAAACCCACCGGCGTCCTCCTGTAACCCCACCTCTTTAGCCATCTTATGGCATCTGCCGTGAGAACACCACGACACCCTTCTTACTACTCTCACCTTTCTCAAACGATGCCTTGAATGCACTCTCCTTAGGCCTGCCAGCCTTTCTTCTCATTAAGGGAGGACACATGGAAAACTCGATTATCACTTCAGGCCACTGAGATTTATCTATAAGTGCTGGAATTGGAGCTGCATACGCAGCCTTGAATCGTGCTACTGAGTAATATTCATGGAAATATTGGTGCATGTTTATATTCGGGCGGGAGGCCAAGAAAAGCATGGCATGCTCACATGGTTTCCCAGTGTGTTGCCACTCGAGGCAATTGCAGTCATGCATTTCAGTGTTAACAACATGCCTCTTTCAAGTCTTGGTATCTCTAACTTCAGCACCCCACACTGTAGATTTTTCAACAGAAAAATGTGTAACATTTCTGCTCCTGTTGACCACCTGTTGTACCACTACAGGAAGTTTATCCCCTGCAGACAATCACCAATCCTTCTTCTCAATTCCCACAAACGCATGATCATGATCCTTATTTGGTTAACCATGTCATGCACAGGAAAGTTTATAAACTGCTTCACTTTGTTGTTAAAACACTCTGCCAAATTGTTGTTGATATAATCACACTTGATGGCAATGTTAAACCCTGACCTGTACCATAATAGAGAATGGTAGGTGTTCATCCATGGACCAAAATCACCACATGTTGCCATTGTCTTACCAAGATGATATGAATGTGTCTGATTAGTGTAAGATCTTGCTGCTGGCCACATGTGCTCAAATTCTTCCCCACTGAATTTTTTGATAAAATTCATCCACATATGGCCGAAGCACTCCCTCTGCTCAGCATGGGGAAAACCATTCTTGACAGCAATTTCTAGCTCTTTACATGCATCTGTGTGGAATGCCAAAGGTGACACTGTCCCTATGCATCTTTTTAGCTGCATCATGAACCATGTCCATGAAACCTCTGTCACAGACTGAAACAAGCCAATAGCAATAGGGAACATCCAGTTGTGGCCATCTAGAGCATTGCATGCTGCCAATTGACCATTCCACTTCCCAGTCAAAGAAGAAGAGCCTATCACTGGTACAGTGAGCTGCTATACAAACGGTTTTTAACCCCTTTCCGCGATGCAGTTTTAAACCGTCGCCTTGCCTCTGTGTGCGATAGGGGGTCCTTCCCACACGACCCAGAAACCATCAGGGATAGGTCCTCCGGTCAAACACGCTGGGCAAAATGAGCTCGTGTGCGATCGGGCGAGCCATTGCATACAATTATACAGGCCCAATCGTTTCCGTTCGTATGTACATCCCACACAGTGAATCCCAGACAAACGTTTCTGTTCATATGTACATCCCACACATTGAATCCCAGACAAACGTTTCCGTTCGTATGTACATTCCACATAGTGAATCCCTGCCAACCGTTTCGTTCGTATGCACATCCCACACAGTGAATGCCAGACAAACGTTTCCATTCGTATCTACATCACACACAGCTTTCTGTATAGCCTCGTCTGTGATAGGTGTAACGATCACACATGCTCTGCCTCCATAAACCGTTTGCGTTATTCAAGTATATCACACACACTTTTGCTGCTAGAACCGTTTGTAAAGTTCCATGACCCATTTAGCAGGTTTATTAGTTTACTATTAATAATTCTAGTATTAAGCAAAATCACATTTCATACCAAACAGCAGTTTGCCAATTTCATATCAGGCACATAAATATATATAACATCACAGTACGATAGGTACGTGAAAACATCACAGTACAGCATATAGCTAGTTCACCTTCATAAGCACAATATTAGAACAATATATTCATTTCCCTAATCGACTGATGCATGATCAGCCAAATTAGTCTTCTCCACCTCTACTTCCAGTTCAGTAAGAACCTGTTTTGCACTGACCAACTTGGAAAGTGCCTCCTCCTTCGCAAACACCATCTTAGCAAAGTCTAATTTAAAAAAATCTGAGCTCATTCTCCATCTTCCTCTTTTTTCCAGTACCTTGAAATATTCTTCAATGTTGACAACATTTTCTCTAAGCCTATCTCTATTTTCTTCCTCAAACATGCTCCAGAGCTTTGCTAAGCACATCTTCAAAGACGGCGGCCACTCTTGATCAACCCACTCCAGGTAAGAACACTTCCGTTCATCCTATAATATTTAAAACTAAATCAGTTATAGTTGTAGGGAAAATGGGTTTCTAGCAACATAGAGAATCACCACATACATATGTTGAAAAAATGCAGAAACACGTTTATTATGACATATCTTCTCAAAAAGCTCAATGTGCAAATGAATTAATTGTTACTGAGACAACAACCAAATTCAGGAACATGACAAGCTATAATTCAGTTCTTCATCAGGTACTATAATAGCAAATTGACCATTTTATGAGGAAGTTAAATATAACTGCAACAGCACATCGACAGTGTTTCAATGCCATCAAATTAATACTAACAGGTATGTACATGCACAAATTTAATAACATAGAACTAGTACCAATAAAGGCCCTCCACTGTGTAGGCCAAAACCGGTGTCAAATCAATTGTTGCTACATTTGGCACCGGTATCCTGCACTGCCGAGTCATTGCCAGAGGAAAAATTCAGGGAACCGGAGCACCTAGTTGCACTGATGCCCAGTTCCTTCCTGCCATAAAGTATTAGTATTTTATTGCTTGGCTGCTCGGATGTGTGGAGCAAAGTTGGGTGCACAAACTGCTGAAGCGGTGCCAAATAAATTTTCTCAGGGTATCGCTGATGAGATGGCAACATTTTTAGATACTAGGTAGAAACTTTGATAGTGTCTTAATCACATCCATATTAACATAGCACAGTGACAGTGTCTGAATCACATCTAACAAATGATACGTAACAACGAAAGTGGGGCTAACCTTCTCTGCACATGCCAGAAACTTCCTCCCACTGTCCACAGATTCAAAAGCCACTAACTTCACGCATGGAGATTGATGGTGACAACGAGCAGGCAGATCTTCAGCTACCCTACTCCATTCCTTGCAAGTGATGGTCCTAGGGAGCTACAAGAGGAACAAATGGCTCAAATCGGTCTCCGGGTTAAAATCCTTTATTACAAATCAGAACCATAAGCCTAGGGGGCGAGGGAGACGACAGAGGCATACCCGGCTGGTAACATACTCGTCCGAGGAGGAGGTACCGCTGGAGAGGTCAAACAAGACCATGGTGTCTGCGGCGGTCGGATGCGAGACGGCGAGAGCGAGGAAAGCAAGCGAGGAAGCGACTATAGCTTGGGAAGGAAGGAAGGAGTAAACAGGGGAAATGTGGCTCGTAGTCGGGGAGAAAAGGGGGTGGGAAGGCGGGAAGAGTTAGATATTTTGGCGGTAGGCAAAAAAATTCGATAGGTGGGGGGGGGGGAACTTGGCGCGCAGTGTCATTGGACACCTTTCACTTTGAACATATGTGTGCATCGCAAACGTTTCTTCTGCTTTACGCGCATGCGATGAGTTTGAGCACTCGAATTTTGGTGGAAATTTCCCTGGGTACAGTGCTCATCCACGTCATTGCATATTTAACATCACTTGCTAATTTGGGGGGTACACAAAAGAGCCTACAGCACACGGACCACACTTACTGAATCGAGCAATTTTAGTAATTAAACAAAGCCAGTTGACCTAAACATTGCTCTAACAAAAGACTAGCATTATAAACAAAGGCTAAGTACGCATAATTTAAACAAAGCCACCGACGCGCCGCCGCCCTATGCATCGCCGGTGTAAGATGAGATGTCGATGACTTGTCCTGGCGACATGCCGCCGCAGGTGGACTCTGCGTCCCCCAGGCCGAAGTCGACCACGTCGTCGTCCTCGTCCTCGGTGCTGCCCTCAAGGTTGTAGTACTCGTAGTAGTGGCTGCGCCAGAGCTCGCATTGGTACTCCACCGCCGATTCCTCGACGGACAGGCGGCTCTCTACCTCCTCCTTAGCCACGCGCAACTCCTCCTCGCGACGCTCCTCGATCTCCGCCGCCTCCTGCATCTCCAGATCCCGCTCGGCGATCTCATGAGGAAGCAGGGGCTCCATGGCCTCCGTCGCCGCATCATCGACAAGCATCTGCGCCGCCTTCTCGGACATCGGGTGCATGCTGGATTCCGAGGAGGCCAGGAATAACTTGGCGTGGGCATCCTCGACCTGGGCCAGGGCGACCTCCGTGGCACGGACGGCTGCTCGAGCGCTCTCAGTGTTTGCAGCCGCCGTCGCAGCAGCAGCTGCAGCCGTCTTTGCTGCTGCGGCTGCCCTGTCGGCTGCCGCAGATGCCCTCTCGACGGATGCGGCCGCGTTTAATGCGGATGCGGCCGCGCTCTCGGCGGAGGCGGGGCCGCTCGGGGAGGACTCGGCGACCATACGGGCCCTCACGAAGCGTCTCCACGGCGTCATTCTTTGCAAGAAGGGGATGGGGAATGGGTATCGGGGTCTCGAGGATTCAGGGGTGAACAGCGCTTGAGCAGACGAATCCGGCGAAGCTTATGTAGGAAGACATAAAAAGACCCGTGAATTTTCATCGCAAACGGTTCTTATAACCAACTGTGCGATGTAGTCCATTTTTAATTACCTGCGGCAGACTAATTTGGAGTACACTGGCAGCGGATGGTGATGGAAATTGTTCGAATTTTTTTGTACCGTTAACATGCACTGATACAACTGTCATGTTAAAATTTGGAATTTTTCAGGGTTCATCTGACCTTTTTAAGACATTAAGTGAGTTCTTAGCCATATAATGGTCATAATTCAAATTTGAACTGCATGTACATGCAACGGCAAACCATCATGGGTTGGAAAATCATATTTGTGTCCTTGTGTGCGAGTTAATGCCGTGTGCAATAAATTGGAAGGAATTTTCAAACATATTGGTGTCACGGCTTGCACACAAACAGTGAGAACCATGGCTTTTAAATTCCAAAAAATTCAAAAATGATCAAAAATACATGAAACCTTTCTTGATGTCATGAAATGGTACCGAGATGCAGTGGTAAAAGAATTGGCCAATTTGACGAAAGTTTTGGCACAGACCTCTCACAAATTGGAGCATCTCACGAGAAGACACGTGGTTCCGAGAGGGAACAATGCATGTTTGATGACGAACTGAAGCTCGCTTCCTCGTATGACCCTGAATTTTTTTCTACCATTAACATGCACTAACGCAATGGTCATGTTAAATTTTTGAAATTTTCGGTGTTGATTTGACCTTTTTAAGACATTAAGTGAGTTTCTAGCCATATAATGGTCGTAATTCAAATTTGAACTGCATGTACATGCAAGGGCAAACCATCATGTGTTGGAAAATCATATTTATGTCCTTGTGTGCGAGTTAATACCCTGTGCAGTAAATTGGTAGGAATTTTCAAACATATTGGTGTCACGGCTTGGACACAAACAGTGAGAACCATGGCTTTTAAATTCCAAAAAATTCAAAAATGATCAAAAATACATGAAACCTTGCTTGATGTCATGAAATGGTACCGAGATGCAGTGTTAAAAGAATTGGCCAATTTGACGAAAGTTTTGGAACAGACCTCTCACAAATCGGAGCATCTCACGAGAAGAGACGTGGTTCCGAGGGGGAACAATGCATGTTTGATGACGAACCGGCGCTCGCTTCCTCGTATGACCCTGAATTTTTTTCTACCATTAACATGCACTAATGCAACAGTCATGTTAAATTTTTGAAATTTTCGGTGTTGATTTGACCTTTTTAAGACATTAAGTGAGTTTCTAGCCATATAAAGGCCGTAATTCAAATTTGAACTGCATGTACATGCAACGGCAAACCATCATGTGTTGGAAAATCATATTTCTGTCCTTGTGTGCGAGTTAATGCCCTGTGCAGTAAATTGGAAGGAATTTACAAACATATTGGTGTCAAGGCTTGGACACAAACAGTGAGAACCATGGCTTTTAAATTCCAAAAAATTCAAAAATGATCAAAACTACATGAAACCATGCTTGATGTCATGAAATGGCACCAAGATGCTATTGTAAAAGAATTGGCCACTTTGACGAAAGTTTTGGCACACACCTCTCACAAATCGGAGCATCTCACGAGAAGACTCGTGGTTCCGAGAGGGAAGAATATGCATGTTTAATGATGAACCGACATTGGCTTCCTCTTATGGCTTGGCATTTTTTTCTATCGTTAACATCCACAAATACAACTTACATGTTAAAATTTGGAAATTTTCAGGGGTTATTTGACATTTTTAAGACATTAAGTGAGTTTCTAACCATTTAATCGCCGTAATTCAAATTTGAACTACATGTCCATGCAACAAAATATCATCATGGGTTGGAAAAATCATTTATGTAATACATTTTCCAACAATATCATGGTAACATGAAATAAGCATTCATGCAAAACATTTGGAAAGAATATGTAAATATCTGGCAAGACAACTGGGCCCCCCATGATTGGCACTCTGTTTCGCGCCGCGAGGTTTGGAAGGTGAGTGGCGCGGGTTATTAATCAGACGCGGTTCAGTCTTGGGAACCGTCAGCGATTTATTTCACACACAGATTTTGATGCGTGAATCGTGTGTAATTCAAGCTATAGTACTCGTAAATTCCGGCCACCGGCGCTTCTACTGCTCCCGTCGATCTAGATTCTGGCCGCCAATAAATACTACCCCGCCCATGTCGTCCCGCCTGCATTCTCTACATTCTCTCCTCGCTCGCCCCCCCCCCCCCTCTCTTTCACAAAACTCTGCCATGGTGCCGACGATCTTCCCACCCGTCAAGGAGGAAGCGCCGCCCTGTGAGGGCATCCAGGCACAGAGCAGCGACGAGGTTTTGGGGCCAGTACAATCTTTGTCTGTGGAAAGCGCTGCCGCCGGCTGAGAAAGCCAGGCAAGTGGCGTTCAAGAAGGAGTTGGCGGAGGAGCGCGGCAGGGACCAGGCGGCCTGTGAAGCCCGTGAGGCCGCTTGGGAAAAGGAGAAGCTGGAGCTTTGGCGGCGGGCGCGTCGACGTGCGGACGAGGTGTACGAAGACGGCCGGTACTTCGCCAGGAAGGCCAAAGGCGCTAGGCGCCTCATCGCTGCGTGGAGGTGGGCCGATAAGCTCCAGCGTGCTACCAATGAGGATCTCCGGTGGGCGCCCAACGAAATTGCGAGATCGTTCGCGCACGTCCGCCAGCAAGAGGCAGATCGGCACATCAAGCGCTGCGAGGCGGAGGAAGCGGAGAACTCCCTCCGCGCTGGGAAGCCGCCGCGCACCAGGGAGCTGCTAGTGAGGGGCTGCCGGAATACTAGCCAAATAAGGAGGGATTATTAGTTTTAGTATTGTTCATTTTCAATTTTATGCATTGTACTTAGTAGTTAAGTATGGGATCCCAGTTAAGTATCATCATATATTGTTCGTTTTCGTACTAATTTCTATCTAGTTGTTTACCATTCACATGTACAAAATGGAAAACATACACATTGAAACAGAACAATATGTAAGAACGAAAAACAGAGTACACACATTGAAACAGAGCAATATTATGATTGTTGGGAATACATAGCGATCAACGTCGAAACGACTCAACAAAATAAAACGCGTCCGTGACCACCACCCCTGCCTATGGTAGCTCTTGCCTCTGCCTAAACTCGTGCAGGCATTCGTCCAAGCGATTGACACGCTCGTGGTACATCTGGAGCGCGATCTCGAGCTCCAAGTTGGCTATTTCATCGGATATCACTAGCTCGAGGATGCGACGGCCATGTTTCTCTACTGCGCCTATGTGGACACCTGGGCCAAGGAGGCGCTCGAGCCTATCGACCAGCGTGTTGGCATCGAGAGGGCCGCGGACAAGGCGAACGGCGTGACCCATCCGAATGGCGCAGCTGGCGTCCGGTGCAAGCACGGTGCGGCCGGCCTCTAGTGCTAGTACGGCGCAGACGGCCTCTGCCCACTCCTGGCGAGGAATGGGGCTACTAACGGGCCGTGTAGCCAGCTACAACGCCCTGTCGACAGCAGGCAAGCGCCGATGAAATCGCTCTTGCTGTGCAGCGCGCCGCGCCTCTCGCTCTGCGGTGGTCCATCGGTCTCGCTGTGCGGCGAGCCACAACCTATCGGCGTGGACGTGCCTGTCTTGCGCTGCGGGGCACCACTGATCATGTTATGTATCAAGCTGCAGCCTCTCAACGCTGAGTTGCCTTTCTTGATCCGCGGCGCTGAAGCGTCGTCCGCCAAGGGTCTGCTCAACCCTGGCGATGACGCGCAGCACGGCGTTGTCCATCGCATTGCCGGGGACGCCCTTGGCCTCGACGGGCCGTGGCGCCTGCTCGTTTACCTCGCCGAGGAGGTTGATGGCAGAGGCGGCGCTTCGGTGGGTTGGCATGCTTGCAAAAGGTAGCTGAAGGGGCTATAGGTTGCGCTTGTGCCTCGGTGTGTCACACGCCACCTAGGCCTATGCGCAATCGCTGGGTGGCGGCGGGAAACCGATGGGGAAATGGCGGGAAACGGTGGTGTGTTCATAAAACGCCATCAATTAATGGAAACTTAGCATAGAAGGAAGTGCGAGCTAGCACGACGAGTGCGCGCACATTGCTTGCCCACGGGTGTGATCCATATATCTCGTGTGCCCAACTGAGCAGACTATTCACACAAAATAATATTGTTCTGTACACAGAGAGCATTGATGTTGTGCAGACTGAGCAAATCACATCGCACACGGACAAAACTACGGAACCCGTCGGTGATGATTTCATCAATCGCTGACAATTGTTTACCAGCAAGCGTTTGCCCACAACACACACGGGTTATTAGCAGGAATCGTCCGTGTTGTTATCCGTCTTCCCACACATTTCGGATTACTGACCTGTTTGCCGCGTATCACACACATCTTGTGAAGTTGAACCGTTTCTGTTGTGTTGGGTAATCGCAAACAGTTCATCCGAGTGAACCGCATGCCACATATCGCACACACCTTGATCTGCCTGACCGTTTCTGTTGTGTTGCATAATCACAAACAGTTCATCCAAGTGAACTGTATGCCGTGTATCGCACACACCTCGAACTGGCTGCCCGTTTCTGTTGTGTTGGGTAATCACAAACAGTTCATCCGAGTGAACTGTATGCCGTGTATCGCACACACCACGAACTGGTTGACCATGTTTGTTGTTCTGGCTTATCGCAAGTAGTTCGCATGGATCAACTGTATGCCACGTATCGCACACGCATCTCTAATCTGAATCATTTTTTATGTCTCCGGCATCGTAAATAGTTCATCTTATTTGGGACGGTTTTTTTATGACACCGTTTGCGATTCATGCATCGCACACAGTTTGGTCGCGGGGTCTCTGATTCATGTGTCGCGTTAGCGGTCGCCTGCAGTAGTGTATGCGCAAATATGGACGGCATCCTGCTTTGAAGCCATCGATGCAAGGCTTTAAAGCCATAAAGAACTTAGAGTAAATGACTTTGCCATCCTCTGTTACCTCAGTATCTATCTCAACAACACTGCCAGGTGACCTCTTCTCCACCTCTGCTTTGAAGCTATAAAGCATCCTAAATGTATTTGCCCAATCACCATTGCTACTTGTAGACTGCGTTGGTATTTCCCCGAAGAGGAGAGGATGATGCAGTATAGTAGAGATAAGTATTTCCCTCAGTTAAGAACCAAGGTTATTAATCCAGTAGGAGAACCAAGCGAAATCCAGTTAAGCACACCTGCACACACAAGAGCAAACACTTGCACCCAACGCAAATAAGAGGGTTGTCAATCCTCCTTGCGATTATTTGCAAGGATTAAATCTGAAAGGGATAAATAGATAAACTAAAATACTAATTAAAATAAAAGTATATAAATTGCAGCAAGGTATTTTTAGGTTTTTCATATATGATAAAGTAGACCCGGGGCCCATAGTTTTCACTAGAGGATTCTCTCTCGAACACATAGCATACGGTGGGTAAACAAATTACTGTTGGGCAATTGATAGAAAAGCAAATAATTATGACGGATTCATGGCAATGATCATGTATATAGGCATCACGTCCGAGACAAGTAGACCGACTCCTGCCTGCATCTACTACTATTACTCCACCCATCGACCGCTATCCAGCATGCATCTAGGGTATTAAGTATGAAAAAGAGTAACGCCTTAAGCAAGATGACATGATGTAGACAAAGTAAACTCAAGCAATATGATTAAACCCCATCTTTTTATCCTTAATGGCAACAATACAAATATGTGTCATGTCCCTTTCTGTCACTGGGATTGAGCACCGCAAGATTGAACCCATCACAAAGCACCTCTCCCATTGCAAGATAAATCAATCTAGTAGGCCAAACCAAATCGATAGATCGGAGAGAAAAACAAAGCTATAATAATCATGCATAAAAGAGTTCCGAGAAGACTCAAATATTTCTCACGAATAATCTGATCATAAACTCACAATTCATCGGATCCCAACAAACACACCGCAAAAGAAGATTACATCAGATAGAGCTCCAAGAACGAGGAGAACATGGTATTGAAGACCAAAGAGAGAGAAGAAGCCATCTAGCTACTAGCTATGGACCCGTAGGTCTGTGGTAAACTACTCACATATCATCGGAAGGGCAGCAAGGTTGATGAAGAAGCCCTCCGTGATCGATTCTCCCTCCGGCGGAGTACCGGAAAAGGCCTCCAGATGGTATCGCGGAAGAACAGAGGCTTGCGGTGGCGGAAAGGTTTTCTCTTCTGTCTCTCTGGTATATTGGGAATATTTTGAAATTTATAGCGCTAGAATTAGGCCAGGAGGGGCTACGAGGGGCCCACAAGCCTGGGGGGGCGCCGAGAACGATAGCACCACCGCCCGCCGCCGAGAACGAAGAGGGGAGCAGGGAGGGTTCAGTCCAGCACGGGGTCATGTTTCACTCGACGCACTGCCCAATTAAGTGGGACCCACCTGCCTTAACATAAGCTCATCCGTTGATGACCGTTTTATCACCTGTCAGACCTTAGTTATTTCTGCCTTAAAACATCGCAGAACAACTTTCTTTTTACCAACTACGCCCCTCTCCTTCCATTACGTGTTAAAAAACATCGCACGGGAAGTAAGTTGCCCCATCTGTCAGGATATCACGTCGGCCCAGTAGTCAGGAGGTAACGGTCAAAGGCGTTGACTGGACGGCAGTGCTCCGTTTGGCCATTTGTGAGCAGGTGGTGGATGGGGGGAGGGGAAAAGTGAGCAAAATTAGTTGTCTTGGGCAAAACTGAGTAGTACTAAGGAACCAGGGGCATGAAAATAGAAATCCCTAGATAAAATTCTATAAGGGATTCTGGACTGTGCTGGTCTGGATCCAGGTACCGCAACTATTGACCTTGCATGGCCTGACATGGGTATTCCCTCTTTCTAGTCCCACTCTTCTCCAGCGGAGCTCCCTCGGTAAGTTGAGAAACAAAGGTACTCTTGCCGATGGAAGAAATTCCATAAATGTCCCATAGAGTCAAAAGTTGTCCTCACCTTTAATTCATGATGGCACTCAGGTTAAAGTCAGACACTTTTCCTGACATGGCCTTCCGTACAATCTCTCTGTTCTGTGTGTGAATGCCGATTGGGGAATTCGAATGAAACATCCTCAATGGACGATGATTTATGTTCTATTTTGTCTTGTTGGTCTCAAAGATGGTTGTCAGTCTTTAGTGAAACTGAAGAGTACAGGAATCCAAATTTGCCTACGGGGCGCCTCATTCTGAAAGCATGGATTGCTTCTGAGAGCTCGGACACCACCCCCACCGTTCATCCTTTGTGTTTTGCCATGCGTTCATACTCATAGCTGGAATTTGTCGTGGTTTTGTGTCACAGTAGGCCATTAACTTTACATGGTTTGGAGCTTCGGCGATTCTATGGAATAAGGAATGAAATACAACCCTCCCCCCTCCACACTAGAAAGAAAAAAGTAATGATGCGGTCTGGTTTACAAGTAAGAAAGAAAAAGAATTAACAAGGGTAAAGGTGACGTTTTAGCTCTTCGTTCTGGCCTGTTGGAGTCCCCAAGAAAGAGTATAAATAGGGCTATAAGTAGTTGTTTGCTATTGCAATAAGGGTTGCTCGCCTTTCCTTTTGACGGACCTGTGGAAAATGTTGATATCTCGAATCCCTATCTTATTAAAATGTGGTAGCTTTAGTGAAGTACTGCAAGAATTGGATGAAAAGCATGTGCATCATCCTGAAGCACACACTCAGACCTGCAGGATAGAGTAGAGCACTAATTTAAGTTTCCCAGGATTCACACATATATTTTATCCGCTAACTAACGTAGCCCTTCAGGACCGCCATGCTCGCCCATTCTCTTGATAAACGACTCGATGCATTTTCTTTTTCTTGATAAATGACTCGATGCATTTTCTCTTCCATACCATCTCGAGACATAGTATCATTTTGTGGTAATCTAGGCGAGATGGTATGTCATTGTGAGAAATTATAAACAAGGACATTTCTCTAGTATGGAAAAAATTATAGGCATTGTATCATAATTTTATCGGAACCGTGGTCTGGTAATCTAGGCAACATGGTATGGTAATATATGAAAACCCAAAAAATGTATTTCTCTAGTTTGCAAAAAATGTGGGTGGCAAAATTTGCCACTGTGCACGACATGGTGTGCTTCTTTAGGCAGCATGGTGCAACCCATGTAAGCAACATCACCCCCTCCCCCTCCCCCTTGTTTGCGAAAAATGTGTATGCTACATAATTAAACAGTTTTGTGTGATGTGAGCAGTAATTTAGACATCATGGTTTAGCATCAGTGCAAAGAAATGTGGCGTCTTCTAGTTTCCCCAAATTTGGATTGTCAGTAAAGATGATGTACATCACTGCTGGAATATTACACAACCATCCACGGGTCTTTGGTGCCTTAAAAGTTCTTAACAATAAATGAAACATCCAGGTGGGATTTGTGTACTTATCCTCTGCTTGGCTCTTCTCCATTCTCTTTCTACCACGAGACGATTCCCCTCTGAACCCTCTTCGCCATTCTAGGGTTTTTTCACATATATCTTACTTGAAATGTTTCGCTGAAAGAACACACACACACACACACATATATATATATATATATATATATATATATATATATAGAGAGAGAGAGAGAGAGAGATAGGGCACACCAATCAAAACTCCATTAGATAAGGAAAAACACAATGATTTTGAGTTTGTGAGCTTCATAGGCAACATGCTGATGGGCAGTGGGAAATATGGCGAGGATGTTGCCTACTAAATTGAACAATGTTGCCTGATTGTTCGAAGATTTTGCCTAGCTATATACCAATTCATATTGCCCACATATGCTCAATATTGTTGCCTACTTGTTTTTATGGAAAAATGCTTACCAATTCAGTGTTGTTGCCTACTCCCGAACAACTAAAATTTCACACCTTGCCTCCTCCCTTCCCCTGTCTCCCCCTATGATCTTGGTGAATGACTGTGTTTGCCCTACCACTCTCCCTCAACCACGCCATCATCGTTGTTGCTGACACATCCCCAAAAGGTACGCTCGTCATCTTGGTGAATGTTGAATCTTATCTACAGAGTTTGTATTCTGTACAACAATACGACACTCCCTATTTAGTATTCCTAGGAGTAACTTCCTCTAAATCAACATCAAAACATAAGAAGCCATATAAATTGAAAGAAGTTTCCCCCAATTAGAAAATGTCCACATTCCCAGCCAGTTCTTGTCTTTGCTCATACTGGTGTTTTGCCTCTCTAGAAAGAGTGGGACTAGAAAGAGGGAATACCCATGTCAGGCCATGTAAGGCCAATAGTTGAGGTACCTACATCTAGATAACCACAGTATAGAATCCCTTATAAAATTGTATCTATTGTTTTGTTTTGACTTCAAAATGTAATATAAGGGAAGTGTGACCAAACGAGTGACAATTTTTTGTATTAGACAGATAATGTTCTCTTAGAGGAAAATAAACCCCAAAGACCATGCACCGCTGAAATCATTGATCTAATTGCCCTGTGTTTTGACATGGATTTTAGAATGACATCGGACCTTATTAAGCCATTTTGCTTTTGATGCAATCATTGTACACATGTCCTAGGCGTTGTTACAGTTGTGTGGTCTGTTGCATTGCATGCTTGTTCTAAGTCTTGGTGCCCCATTTCGCCCTACAAAAATGTTGGCGGGTAGACATAGGAAACTGGACGCTGCTAGGGGAGCAAGCCTATCCAGCGGTTGTCCAAATTAAGTAAGTGCTCCATTATGTCCTTCTAGAATAGGTAAGTATTAGTACCCCCCCCCCCTACCATCCCCTGTTGAAAGAACATGTGCTGCCCCCATGTTTGGTTTTGGTAATTGATGACAATCTCTATGGACTAATGGTTGCCTTGAGTTATATTTGAAGGGTTTGTCCATAGGCATTGCTTGAAGACCATTTGTTGGTTTCAAGGTTATTAGAAGAAGAATATGTGTTGACCAAGGTGCTATTCAAGGATTGATCCAAAGATTGGTCATGTGAGAGTTGAGCCTATTGCAAACATGTCTTCAAGAAGAAGATTGTGTGATCATTCATGTTTAGCTTCAAGACATCATCCTAATGAAGAGAGTTGAAAAGATACAAGGGTGATCAAGAATAAGTACAACGAGTGATTCAAGTTGATCAACACACAAATCGTAGAAGATGTACCGAGTGGGATCAAGTGATCTCACGGTATGGTAAGCATTGTCCATTACGCTTTGTGTACTAACCCATGGTCTACGTGAGAGTTCTATGTGGGGTTAGGTATGTTTCCATGGGCTGCGTCAAGAGGAAGATCTCATTCAACCCATGGAGGATGACATCAAGTGGTGATCGTCATCAAGATTGCGGTGTGCAAGTTCAACTGGAGCATCACGAAGAGATCAAATGCTTGAAGCTTGCCGTCCATTGTGGTGACAATGGACTTGTGAAGATGTGCCGAAGAGTGGCTCACCCATAGTGGAGTATGGGGGAGCAATCAACTAGTCCTCATCGAGCCAACGCAATCAAGAAAGGTGGTCCAACTTGAGGAGGTCAAGATCGTCATAATCTAGCTAAAGTGGACTATGTGCAAGGCAAAGGTTTGCCCTTGATAAGTTTTCTATTTTACCGGTCTCATGGTGGTAGTTTGCAGACCGGGTTATAGGATCGATTACCGTACTATCAAGGGGGGCTCTCGTATGAGTAGCTTGATTGTATCGTTCGTAGAGAGCTCAAACCAATGCATCCTTGCATCATCTTTCTTGGTTCTTATTTGGTGTTTCTCTTTGTGAGTTTTAGAGCTTATGGTCATCTTCATGACAAGCTCGAGTTCATCGAAAACGGAGTTCATATGCATCTTCTATGATGTTTTCGATGTTGGAGTTTATGCCGGTTCTTCACCGATGGAGGCTTCACTCCTATATATCTTAGGCATACTCCCCCTGCCACTTCTTACTATAACAAGTCGCTGTTGGATAATATTTGTCGTCATCTATCCAACAAGCTTGAGTTTGCTCAATTCGGAGCTCATTTGCAGAAGTTATGGCAGTTCTGGTTTTCCTGCTTCCATCTGTTTGCTTGGGCTATTTTGAAGCTCTCTAGCGGTAGTACCGCCCTGGGCAGCGGTAGTACCGCTTGCGCGGTACTTCTGCGGTTCTAGTGCCGTGGGCACTACCGCTTGTTTTTGGCTTCTAGACTAGCTCTGCCCTTCGAGCGGAAGTAGAGCGGTAGTTCCCAGCGGTAGTACCGCCCCGTGCGGCACTACCGCGCTGCCCTCCCCTACTACCGCTGTTCTAGCCGTTTGCTCAACACTACGCGGTAGTACCGCTGGTGGGAGCGGTAGTACCGCTCCGCGGCACTACCGCCTCCCTGACTTGTTCAGTTGAATGCAGATAGTCGGAACTTCCGTGCGGCACTACCGCTTGTGCACGGGCTGAAGGGCATAACGGTTGGATTTTTCCCTTCCTATAAAAGGGGGTCTTCTTCCCCATTGGTTCTAATGATTTGAGCTCGTGTTCTTCCCCCATTGTTGACCTTCTTCGAGCTTGCTATCTCTCAAGCCCTCCAATGATTCTTGCTAGTTCTTGAGGGAAAAGAGAGAGGAGATCTAGATCTATGTTTCCACCAATCACCTTCTCCTCTATGTGAGGGGAACCCCTTGGATCTAGATCTTGGAGTTCTTCGTGTTCTCTTCTTTGTTCTTCCTCTCATTTTCCTCCCTCGCATTAGTTGCTTTGTTGGGATTTGGGAGAGAAGTACTTGGGCACTCGGTGTGCCCTTGCCATTGCATTTGGTGCATCGGTTCGAGTTCTCCACGGTGATACGTGGAAGTGAAAGTTGAGAAGCTTGTTACTCTTGGGTGTTTGGGCACCCTAGAGCTTGTTTCTCTTGGGTGCCTTGGTGCCCTAGACGGTTGGTGTTGTCGGAGCTCAATCATTGTGGTGTAAAGCTCCAGGCAAGCGTCGGGGTCTCCAATTAGGTTGTGGAGATTGCCCCGAGCAATTTGACGGGTACCGGTGACCACCCCCAAGGATTGCCAAAGTGTAAGGGTTCGGTGACCGCCACCAAGGGTTGTCATTTGTACGGGTTCGGTGACCGCCCTCAATGGTCCCTTAGTGGAATCACGACATCTTGCATTGTGCGAGGGCGTGAGGAGATTATGGTGGCCCTAGTGGCTTCTTGGGGAGCATTGTGCCTCCACACCGCTCCAAACGGAGATTAGCATCCGCAAGGGTGTGAACTTCGGGATACATCGTCGTCTCCACGTGCCTCGGTTATCTCTTACCCGAGCCCTTTACTTATGCACTTTACTTTGTGATAGCCATATTGTTTCTTGTTATATATCTTGCTATCACTTAGTTGTTTATCTTGCTTAGCATAAGTCGTTGGTGCACATAGGTGAGCCTAGTTGTTTTAGGTTTCGTGCTTGACAAATTAAATGCTAGTTTTATTCCGCATTTGTTCAAGCCTAAACCGTAATTATTTTAAAGCGCCTATTCACCCCCCCCCCCCTAGGCGACATCCACGATCTTTCACCTGTGCCACACCAAAACGTCTGTCCCTTCTCGGATCTAAGAACCCAGACAAAAACCCTAGGGTAAAATGGCTCTCCCATTTTTTTGTTTTTCTGCACTTAAAAAATGTCTCTCCCATTTTTCAGGAAAAATGCTTCCCGATTGATCATATTTTTATTGGGGTTTATTACATTCTTATCTGGTTCTCTCAATTATATTGAATCTTCTCTACAGAGTTTGCATTCTGTACAACAATACGACACTCCCAATTTAGTATTCATGGGAGTAACTTCATCTAAATCATCGTCAAAACATAAGAAGCCATATAAATTGAAAGAAGTTTCCCCAATTAGAACATATCCACACTCCCAGCCTGTTCTTGTTTTTGCTCATACTGGTGTTTTGCCTCTCTATACCCCATTTAGCAACTTTTCTTTTGCCCCTTCCTCTTGCTTGCACACGATCACAATTTATATTATTTGCCACCTTCTTGTCAAAAGGAAAGGTGAGCAACCCTTATTGCAATAGCAAACGACCTACTTATAGTAGTACCCCTCTCTTCCCCTGTGCCACACCGAAACGTCTGGCCCTTCTCTGATTTAACAACCCATACAAAAACCCTAGGGTAAAATGGCTCTCCCATTTTTTTCATTTTTTCTGCACTAAAAAATGTCTCTCCCATTTTTCAGGAAAAATGCTTCCCGATTGATCATATTTTTATTGGGGTTTATTACATTCTTATCTGGTTCTCTCAATTATGTTGAATCTTCTCTACAGAGTTTGTATTATATACAACAATACGACACTCCCTATTTAGTATTCCTGGGAGTAACTTCATCTAAATCATCATCAAAACATAAGAAGCCAAATAAATTGAAAGAAGTTTCCCCCAATTACAAAATGTACATAGTCCCAGCCAGTTCTTGTCTTTGCTCATACTGGTGTTTTGCCTCTCTATACCCAGTTAGCGCAACTTTGCTTTTGCCCCTTCCTCTTGCTTGCAAACGATCACAATTTATATGATTTGCCCCCTTCTTGTCAAAAGGAAAGGTGAGCAACCCTTATTGCAATAACAAGCGACCTACTTATAGCTAGCCCTATTTATACCCTTTCTCCGGGACTTCAATGGGACAGAACGAATAGCTAAAATGTCTCCTTTACCCTAGTTAATCCTATATATTTCTTTCTTACTTGTAAACCTGACCATGTCATTCCTTTTTTCTTTCTAGTGTGGAGGGGGAGGGTTGTATTTCATTCCTTATTCGATAGAATCGATGAAGCTCCAAAACATATAAAGTTAATGGCCTACTGTGACACAGAACCACGACAAATTCCAGCTATGAGTATGAACGCATGGCAAAACACAAAGGATGAATGGTGGGGGTGGGGTCCGAGATCTTAGATGCAATCCATGCTTTCAGAATAAGGCGCCCCGTAGGTAAATTGGGATTGATGTACTCGTCAGTTTCACAAAAGACTGGCAGCCATCTTCCAGACCATCAAGACAGAGTAGAACAGAAATCATCGTCCATTGAGGATGTTTCGTTCGACTTCCCCAATCGACATTCACACACAGAACAGAGAGATTGTACGGAAGGCCATGTCAGGAAATTGTTTGACCTTCACCTGAGTGCCATCGTGAATTGAAGTTGAAGACAACTTTTTGACTCTATGGGACATTTATGGAATTTCTTCCATCGGCAAGAGTAGCTTTGTTTCTCAACTTGTTGAGGGAGCTCTGTTGGAGAAGAGTGGGACTAGAAAGAGGGAATACCCATGTCAGGCCATGTAAGACCAATAGTTGAGGTACCTACATCTAGACAACCACAGTCCAGAATCCCTTATAACATTGTATCTATTGTTTTGTTTTGACTTCAAGAAGTAATATAAGGGAAGTATGACGAGACGAGTGACAATTTCCTGTATTAGAGACATAATGTTCTCTTATAGGAAAATAAACCCCAAAGACCCTGCACCGCTGAAATCATTGATCTAATTGTCTCATGTTTCGACATGGATTTTAGAATGACATCAGACCAGCCTTTTTGATTTTGATGCAATCAGTTTACACCTGGCCTGGGCATTGTTACAATTGTGTGGTCTGTTGCATTGCATGCTTGTTCTAAGTCCTGGTGCCCCATTTCGCCCTGCAAAAATGTTGGTGGGCAGACATAGGAACTTGGACGCTGCTATGGGAGCAAGCCTATCCAGCGGTTGTCCAAATTAGGAAAGTGCTCCGTTGTGTCCTCCTAGAATAGTTAAGTATTAGTACCCCCTACCATCCCCTGTGCCACACCAAAACGTCTGGCCCTTCTCTGATCTAACAACCCATACAAAAACCATAGGGTAAAATGGCTCTCCCATTTTTTCATTTTTCTGCACTTAAAAAATGTCTCTCCCATTTTTCAGGAAAAATGCTTCCCGATTGATCATATTTTTATTGGGGTTTATTACATTCTTATATGGTTCTCTCAATTATTTTGAATCTTCTCTATAGAGTTTTATTCTGTACAACAATACGACACTCCCTATTTAGTATTCATGGCAGTAACTTCATCTAAATCATCATCAAAACATAAGAAGCCATATAAATTAAAACAAGTTTCCCCCAATTAGAACATGTCCACACTCCCAACCTATTCTTCTCATTCCTGACACTGGTGTTTTGCCTCTCTATACCCTAGTTAGCCCAACTTTGCTTTAGCCCCTTCCTCTTCCTTGCACACGATCACAATTTATATGATTTGCCCCCTTCTTGTCAAAACGAAAGGCGAGCAACCCTTATTGCAATAGCAAACGACCTACTTATAGCTAGCCCTATTTATATCCTTTCTCTGCGACTTCAATGGGATGAAACGAAGAACTAAAACGTCATATTTACCCTTGTTAATCCTATTTCTTTCTTACTTGTAAATCAGACCATCTCATTCCTTTTTCTTTCTTTCTAGTGTAGCGGGGGGTTGTATTTCATTCCTTATTCAATAGAATCGGTGAAGCTCCAAAACATGTAAAATTAATGGCCTATTGTGACACAGAACCACGAGAAATTCCAGCTATGAGTATGAACGCATGGTAAAACACAAAGGATGAATGGTGGGGATGGGGTCCGAGCTCTCAGAAGCAATCCATGCTTTCAGAATGGGGCACCGCGTAGGAAAATTGGGATTCCCGTACTCGTTAGTTTCACTGAAGACTGACGGCCATCTTCGAAACCAACAAGACAAAATAGAACAGAAATCATCGCCCATTGAGGATGTTTCATTCGAATTCACCAATCGGCATTTACACACAAAACAGAAAGATTTTACAGAAGGCCATGTTAGGAAAAGTGTCTGACCTTCAGCTGAGTGCCATCGTGAATTGAAGTTGAAGACAACTTTTTGAATCTATGGGACAATTATGGAATTTTCTTCTACCGGCAAGAGTACCTTTGTTTCTCAACTTACTAAGGGAGCTCTGTTGGAGAAGAGTGGGATTAGAAAGAGGGAATACCCATGTTAGGTCATGTAAGGCCAATAGTTGAGGTACCTGGATCTAGACAAGCACAATCCAGAATCCCATATAGAACTGTATTTATTGTTGGGTATTGACTTCAAAAAGTAATATAAGGGAAGCGTGACCAGACGAGTGACAATTGTCTATATTGTCTATATTAGACATATAATACTCTCTAACATAACTATCACTAGTACATGAAAAGAAACCCCCAAGACCCTGCACCGCTAAAATCATTGATCTAATCGTCCCGTGTTTCGACATAGCTTTTAGAATGACATCAGACCTGATTAATCCCTTTTTCTTTTGATACCACCAATTTCCACCTGGCCTAGGTGTTGTTACAGTGGTGTTGTCTTTTGCGTTGCATGCTTGTTCTGAGTCCTGGTGCCCCATTTCGTCCTGCAAAAATGTTGGCGGGCAAAGATAGGAACTTGGACGCTACTAGGGGAGCAAGCCTATCCAGCGGCTGTCCAAATTAGGTAAGTACCCCGTTGTCTCCTTTTATAATAGGTAAGTAGTAGTACCCCTACCTTCCCCTGTGCTACAATAAAATGTCTGGCACTTCTCCGATCTAACAACCCAGACAAAAACCCTAGGATAAAATGGCTCTCCCATTTTTTCAGGAAAAATGCTTCCTGATTGATCATATTTTTATTGGGGTTTATTACATTCTTATCTGGTTCTCTCAATTATGTTGAATCTTCTCTAAAGAGTTTGTATTCTGTACAACAATACACCACTCCCTATTTAGTATTCGTGGGAGTAACTTCATCTAAATTATCATCAAAACATAAGAAGCCGTATAAATTGAAAGAAGTTTCCCCCAATTAGAACATATGCACACTCCCGGCCTGTTCTTGTCTTTGCTCTTATTAGTGTTTTGCCTCTCTATACCCCTGTTAGCCCGTCTTCGCTTTTGCCCCTTCCTCTTACTTGCACCTGATCACAGTTTATTTGATTTCCCCCCTCTTCTAAAATGAAAAGGTGAGCAACCCTTATTGCAATAGCAAACGACCTACTTTATAGCCAGACCTATTTATACCCTTTCTCCGGGACTTCAATGGGACGGAACGAAGAGCTAAAACGTCACCTTTACCCTTGTTAATCCTATTTCTTTCTTACTAGTAAACCAGACAGCGTCATTCCTTTTTTTCTTTCTATTGTGGAGGGGGGAGGGTTTTATTTCATTCCTTATTCTATAGAATCGACGTGTAGGGGAACGTGACAGAAAACAAAAAAAATTGGTACATCGAGCATGCCCAGGATCACTATGGAGATGCATACAAGGTTTGGATCTGATCGTTACCGACTCGTAGCGCAGTGGAAGTAGAGTCGATGAAGATCGTCGGTGCAGATCCCCGCAGCTAGGATTAATAACCTCCCAACCGCGAGGATGTTCTCCCTCGTCTGCCCCTCGAACAGTCCCTCAGACAGCCCTTCGGGAGGCAGTCGGACAGTCCCCCGGGCGATGTCACGGACAGCCCTCCGGGAAGACCCTCGAAACTCGGACGGTATCTCGGACAGCCCTTCGGGAGGACCCTCGAATAGCCCCTCGGGCAAAAGATCGAACCTACGACCTCTCTACGGGGTTGCACACATACGGTGTCAGCTATCCAGCAGGGCTTCGCCGTCCAGAACAAGTTCCCACCGGACCCAGACAGCCTTTCGGCTCTACGAAACTATTTCGCTGGGAGGGAGAGAGAACGCCAGATCATGCATGGCATTTGTATGTGAGAAAGAGTGAGTGTGGAGAGTGCCTCTCCACCTCTATTTATAGGAAAAACAAAGGGGTAGGGTGGCACATGAAAAACCCAAAATGTCCATGCTTTATGTCACACACAAAAGGGCATAATGGGATGGCAAGTGGACAAGTGGGGCTCCATGGAGGAGCCCCCATCTTGGCCGGCCACACACATGTGGGGCCCCCCCATGAGGGGCTCCCATCCATCCATGTCATCCCTAGATATTTTGGGACAAAGCCCAAAAAAGGTGGCTTTCCAAAAAGTAACCATAAAGTGCTTTTCACTATTCACAAAAACATTTTTCCACGACCGTAAAATCCAAAAATATTTATGTGGGCCTAGAACATTTACATTACCCCCTAAAATAATTTTGGACGTGTTCCGAAATAATTATGGATCAGTGATTTTCATCAGCGAAAAGCAACCAAAGCGGTTCTGGCAGCTCCAGAACATTTCCGGTTTTTTTCTCCAGAACAATCCCAAAAGTTCCCAGAACAATTCTGGCACCCTCCAAGAATTTTCAGGCGTGTGCCGAAACCATTTTGACTTAATGGTATACTCCGAAACAACTTTTTGGTTTTACCGAAACTATTCCGGTGTTCTCTCTCCGGAACTCTTTCGTTGTCTCCGAAACTTTTCCGGTGACTTTCTCTCAGACTGCCTGTCTAGTATTCAGCAGATAGATGACCCATAAGCGTGTGACCCTATAGGTTCGGTGAAGTATAGACATGACCGGAACACTTTCCAATCAATGATCAACATCGGAGCCGTGGACACCCATATTGACCCCTATACCAACACGAATAAATATTCGAGTGAACCTCCAGTTGCCGTGTGCTATTCCTGTTGCTTCGCGATATGTTACAAACACCCGAGGTGAGATATATCGGCATCCCCGTGGATCAACACTTGTCCACAATGCCAGTTACCTCGTTACCGGTTTTGTTCTCTTTTCTCGTTCCAGTGTTCCGGCATCCCTGTGATCAAATCACATTGTGTCTGGCCAGACGATGGTGGATACCGTAACACCGAGAGGGCCCTAAGAATATCTCTCCATCGTCGGAGGAGCAAATCCCAATCTTGAGCTATCAAGTCCCTTGTCATACTTTCCCATGAACCCGTAAGCTGCCGTAATAGCCACCCAGTTACGGATGACGTTTAACAAACCCCAAAGTTCATGAAGAAAGCATGAAGAGACTCGATACTCTCATGGTCTAAGGAATTATGCAAACGTTAACTTTCTCTGTGTTATTAACCATTAACTTGTGACGAATGTATCTCATAGCATAACATCAATTCGGGTCGATTCAACACAAGTGTTCTCCTAACAATGTGTCCTCAAAGTTGCCGGCATAGACATGCCTATGATCAGGAAAACAGGATCATCATGCAACACTTGAGCTAGTCTTAGAGGCATGACTAGGAATACATTTTACCGTTTATTATTCCACACGTGCACATGAGTTTACCTCCGAGCCTCGTGGATATTGTAGACTCGAGAATCATTGCAGTTATAGCACGGAATATAAACATAATTATGAACATGGGGATAAATAATAACATTTATTATTGCCTCTAGGGCATATCTCCTACATGACGAAGCTCCAATACATGTAAAGTTAATGGCCTACTGTGACACAGAACCACGACAAATTCCAGATATGAGTATGAACGCATGGCAAAACACAAAGGACGAATGGTGGGGGTGGGGTCCGAGCTCTCAGATGCAATCCATGCTTTCATAATGAGGCACCCCGTAGGCAAATTGGGATTCCCTTAATCATCAGTTTCACTGAAGACTGATAGCCATCTTCGAGACCATCAAGACAAAATAGAACAGAAATAATCGTTCATGGAGGATGTTTCATTCGAATTCCCCAATTGGCATTCACACACAGAACAGAGAGATTGTATGGAAGGCCATGTCAGGAAAAGTGTCTGACCTTCACCTGACTGCCATCGTGAATTGAAGTTGAAGATAACATTTTGACTCTATGGGACATTTATGGAATTTCTTCCATCGGCAAGAGTACCTTTGTTTCTCAACTTACTGAGAGAGCTCTCTTGGAGAACAGTGGGACTAGAAATAGGGAATACCCATGTCAGGCCATGTAAGGCCAATAGTTGAGGTACCTGGATCTAGACAAGCACAGTCCAGAATTCCATATAGAACTGTATCGATTGTTTGGTTTTGACTTCGAAAATTAATATAAGGGAAGTGTGACCAGACGAGTGACAAGTGTCTGTATTAGACACATAATGTTCTCTAACATAACTATCACTAGTACTGGAAAAGAAACCCCAAAGACCCTGCACTGCTGAAATCATTGATCTAATCGTCCCGTGTTTCGACATGGCTTTTAGAATGACACCAGGCCTTATTAAGCCTTTTTGCTTTTGATGCAACCAGTTCCCACCTGGCATAGGCGTTGTTACAGTTGTGTGATATGTTGCGTTGCATGCTTGTTCTGAGTCCCAGTGCCCCATTTCACCCTGCAAAATTTTTGGCGGGTGGACATAGGAATTTGGACGTTGCTAGGGGAGCAAGCCTATCCAGCGGTTGTCCAAATTAGGTAAGTGCCCCGTTATGTCCTTCTAGAATAGGTAAGTAGTAGTACCCCTACCTTCCCTTGTGCCATACCAAAACGTCTGGCCCTTCTCCGATCTAACAACCCAGATAAAAACCCTGGGGTAAAATAGCTCCCATTTTTTTTTTCTGCACTTAAGAAATGGCTCTCCCATTTTTTTCCAGAAAAATGCTTCCCGATTGATCATATTGTTATTGGGGTTTATTACATTCTTATATGGTTCTCTCCATTATGTTGAATCTTCTCTAAAGAGTTTGTATTCTGTACAACAATACGACACTCCCTATTTAGTATTCATTGGAGTAACTTCATCTAAATCATCATCAAAACATAAGAGGCCATATAAATTGAAAGATGTTTCCCCCAATTAGAGCATGTCCACACTCGCAACTTGTTCTTGCCCTTGCTCATACCGGTGTTTTGCCTCTCTATACCCAAGTTAGCCCAACTTTGCTTTTGCTCCTTACTCTTGCTTGCACACGATCACAATTTATATGATTTGCCCCCTTCTTATCAAAAGTAAAGGTGAGCAACCCTTATTGCAATAGTAAATGACCTACTTATAGCTAGCCCTATTTATACCCTTACTCAGGGACTTCAATGGGCTGGAACGATGAGCTAAAATGTCACCTTTACCCTTGTTAATTATATTTCTTTATTACTTGTATATTAGACCATGTCTTTCCTTTTTTTTCTTTCTAGTGTGTAGGGGGGGAGGGTTGTATTTCATTCCTTATTCCATAGAATCGATGAAGCTCCCAAACATGTAAAGTTAATGGCCTACTGTGACACAGAACCACAACAAATTCCAGCTATGAGTATGAACGCTTGGCACAACACAAAGGATGAATGGTGGGGGTGGCGTTCGAGCTCTCAGAAGCAATCCATGATTTCAGAATGAAGCGCCCCGTAGGCAAATTGGGATTCCCGTACTCGTCAGTTTCACTGAAGGCTGACAGCCATCTTCAAGACCAACAAGACAAAATAGAACAGAAATCAACGTCTATTGAGGATGTTTCATTCGAATTCCTCAATCGGCATTCACACACAGAATAGAGAGATTGTACGGAAGGCCATGTCAGAAAAAGTGTCTGAACTTCACCAGAGTGCCATCGTGAATTGAAGTTGAAGACAACTTTTTGACTCTATGGGACATTTGTGGAATTTCTTCGATCGGCAATTGTACCTTTGTTTCTAAACTTACTGAGGGAGCTCTGTTGGATAAGAGTGGGACTAGAAAGAGGGAATGGACGTCGATTTTCCCCAACACTATTGCTAAGGAACTCGCTAAAACTGTCTCAGATCATGTACCCTTTGTTGTTAGTATTGACTATGGTATACCCCGTTGTAAATTGTTCCATTTTGAGAGCTTATGCACACTTCATATTAAGCTATTGGAGGTGGTGCAACAATTTTGGAACCTTCCTGTCAGGGCAAACAATGGTGCCTCCTCTCTATCGTCAAAATTTAATAATCTAAGGCAAGGTTTGAAGCACTGGAGTAAATCCATATCTAAGTTAAAGATTCTTTTGTAAAAGTGTAATGAGGTTCTCTCTAGTTGAATGTGCTTGAAAAGAAAAGAGAGCTCTTTGTTCCAGAGTCTAGTTCAGATATATCCTCAAATCACATATATTAAGGCTCCTCCTTGCTTGAGTCAATATTGGAAGAAATGTTGTAACTATCATTGGGTCATGATACGTCTGCAACATGTCTACTTCTCCAAACACTTTCGCTCTTGTTTTGGCCTCTAATTTTCATGATTTGGATGAAACTGACCCGCACTAATGCGTTTTTAGTAGACATACCATGGTGTTGTTTTTGTGTAGAAATAAAAGTGCTCAGAATTAGATGAGAATTTTTGGACATTTCTTTTGGAATAAACAAAGAATATTGCAGCAAAGAAGTACTGGAGGGGGGCCACCAGGCTGCCACATGGCCAGGTGGTGCGCCCACCCCCAGGGCACGCCACTTGCCCGTGTGGGGCCCCTGTCCATCTCCTTGACCCGATTCCAGCGCTATAAATTCGCACATCCTCCAAAAAAATCAGAGAAAAGTTTCATTGCATTTTACGATACGGAGCCGCCACCTCCTGTTCTTCATCGGGAGCCCTAATCTGGAGTCCGTTCCTGGCTCCGGAGAGAGGGATTCGTCATTGACGGTGTCCTGGATTAGGGGGTGTTAACCTAGCCCACTCATCTCTTTGGTTGGGCCGATGGGCCCTCGTGCGTGATCAAGGTGGACTCCGAAGGCCGTGTACAGGAGGCGTGATCAAGACTGTCTCCAGTGAAGACTTGACGTATACTCCAAGATCTCTCTTGCCGCCCTGCTCCTGGATACCGACCTTGTAACCCTAGATCCCCTCCCTGGCGTGTATATAAGCCAAAGGGCATCGCCCGTAGAGGGGACATCAACGCAACATCATTCACCTAGCCCTAGAGTTAGACATACATTACGATCTCGAGGTAGATCAACTCTGTACTCGATACATCTCCATCAATATAAACAAGAGCAGGACGTAGGGTTTTACCTCCATCAAGAGGGCCCGAACCTGGGTAAACATCGTCTCCCTTGTCTCTGTTACCATTGATCCACGATCCACAGCTCGGGACCCCCTACCCCGAGGTCTGCCGGTTTTGACACCGACACTGGTGCTTTCATTGAGAGTTCCGCTGTGCGATCATCCGAAGGATCGATGGCTCACCCGCAGATCAACTGCGCCAACGGCCATGGGAGCATTTACGCACCCGGACAGCTTTTTGTTTTCGGCAGCATGGTGTTTTGTGCCGACTCGACGGGTCATCTGGCCTCTATCAAGAACTATGCCCCAAGTCGGATCGTGAGCTTCGGTGGCCTCGAATACACCACGGATTCCCACGGCGAACTCGTCTCGGGATGGACTCCCGGCCGAATTGAGAGCTTGTCCGGCTCCGGGGGCTCGACTCTGGAACCGATCTCCGTCGTGGCACCCTTAGAGACCCCCGACGCAACCACTCCGGTCAGTCTCCTTCCAATCTTCAGTCCGAACATAAATCCGGCTCCCACCTCTGAAATTACGTCAGTATTAGAACTGACTTCGGCACAGAACCTGGAATTGTGTTCAAATTCCCTCTGCACCGAAGACGCGTCAAGTTACACGCCGGGCATACTTCGAGTCAACCCTGCCTATAACGCAGCAATGAATCCCGAAGAGCTATCTCACCTCAATGAGATGCTTGACTGCATCCAAAATATGTCCATCTCGGATGGCACGACTTCGGCTTACGATCGGATCAGACTTAAAGCCGACGATCGGGAAATTTACATCCCACCCACCACCCACCTAGTCGCCACGGTCGATGACTTAACCGACGTGCTGGACTATGGTGAGGCCACAGACATGGATGAAGATGCTGATGGCCCCATCGAAAACACCTCGCCCCTGGTAAACCCGGGCAGGTGGACCGCCACGTCCACCTATGATGTCTACATGGTGGACACCCCCAAATCCCCTCCAAGACGTCAGCGAAGACGCCGAAGAGGCAACAATGGGGAACCCAGCAATAATAACGTGATAGCCAATAACGGCAACACGGAAGACGGTGACACCGATAACCCCGAGGAGGACCTTCAAGCCTTCCCAGGGAGGAACGGCACACCCGACGGACATCTCAGGGACTCAGATCCCGATGACCTCTTTGAAGGGGCCGACGATAACTACATGCCGAAATCCGAGGAGGACGAGAGCCTCGGTACCGAGGATTACATCGTTCCCGAAGACCCTTTTGAACAAGAGCGCTTCCGGCGGCGCCTCATTGCAATGGCCCGGAGCATGAAACGCAAGCAGCAGCAGCTGCAGGCCAATACCGATGCACTGAATGAAAAGTGGGTCGAAGTGCTCTCCGCCGAGCAAGACATGGAAGACCGGCGCCATAGCGCGCTGAAATCCTACCTACACAGGCGTCTCCTGCCGGAGTTTGATGAGGAGCTCACTGACGACCACGACCGACCCCCTAGAGGCTGGGATAGGCCAAGACAAGAAAACCTCAACGACCGGCCACCTCCACGCCGTTATGGCAAGGACCCCATGGATTACCTAGATCCTCATGACGCTAGACGCCGCATCGAGGTAAATAGGGCACCTCCTTGGTCCATCTATGGATCAAGAGGACGCGTGCCCGCCGGACTCGACGGCTACGATGCCTGGATGAACAGTAACGGCCGTGCCCGAGATCAGGCCTACTCACGACTCTCACCCGATCTCCGATGAGATGCTCCTCGGTTCCGAGGTCCGGCTCATCCGATCTGCTTTACAGACAGGGTGATGGAACATCAATTCCCAGAAGGATTCAAGCCCATCAATATAGAATCATACGATGGCACCACTGACCCAGCAGTATGGATCGAGGATTTCCTTCTCCACTTACACATGGCCAACGGAGATGATCTCCACGCCATTAAATACCTGCTGCTCAAGCTAAAGGGACCGGCGAGGCATTGGCTTAACAGCCTCCCTCCTCATTCTATTGGCAGCTGGGAGGCCCTAGAGGACACTTTTCGAGCAAACTTCCAGGGCACGTACGTCCGACCTCCGGACGCTAATGACCTCAGCCGTGTCACCCAGTAGCCAGGCGAATCAGCCCGGAAATTCTGGAACAGGTTCCTCACCAAGAAGAACCAGATCATAGACTGCTCCGAAGCCGAGGCCATCGCCGCATTCAAGAACAATATCCGTGATGATTGGTTGGCCCATCAACTCGGCCAGGATAAGCCGAGGACTATGGCGGCCCTGACCTCACTGATGACTCGCTTTTGCGCGGGAGAGGACAGCTGGCTTACCCATAGCACTCACAACGGCGAGGCAGGCACCTCGGAAACACGCGACGCCAATGGAAAACCCAAGCGCAACAAAAATAAGCACAAGTATAAAAATGGTGGAAGCGATACGGAAGACGCTGCGGTCAACGCGGGGTTCACCGAACCTAAATCCGGATAGAAAAGAAAACCCTTTAAAGGGAACAAGGATGGACCTAGCCAGCTTGATAGACTCCTGGACCGCCCATGTGGAATCCACGGCACTCAGGACAAACCAGCAACCCACACTAACAGGAATTGCTGGGTCTTTAAACAAGCCGGCAAGGTAGCAACATAGGGTCAAAATAAAACCCAAAATCGTAGCGAAGATGAGGAAGAACCTCGGCGGCCCAATAAGGGAGGCCAAAAGAAGTTTCATGACGATGTAACAGAGGTCAATATGATCTATGTCACCCACATCCCTAAAAGGGAGAGGAAGCGTGTGCTTCGGGATGTATACGCGCTAGAGCCAGTCGCCCCGAAGTATAACCCATGGTCGGCTTACCTGATCACATTTGACAAGCATGATCATCCGACCAGCATCAGGCATGGCGGATCGGCGGTACTCGTCCTGGACCCTATTGTTGATGGTTGTCACCTGACACGTGTCCTGATGGACGGAGGAACCAGCCTCAACCTCATTTACGAGGACACGGTTCGAAAGATGGGCATTGACTCATCCCGGATCAAGCCAAGCACCACCACCTTTAAAGGTGGCATCCCTGGCATCGAAGCCCGCTGTACCGGAACGGTCACCCTGGAGTTAGTCTTCGGTTCGCCCGAGAACTTCAGAAGCGAGGAGTTAATCTTCGATATCGTGCCTTTCCAAAGTGGATACCATGCGCTCTTAGGGCGCACGGCCTTCGCACGCTTTAATGCAGTCCCACATTATGCCTACCTCAAGCTCAAAATGCCAGGACCCAACGGCGTTATCACAGTCAATGGTAACACCGAACGCTCACTCCGGACGGAGGAACAGACCGCGGCTTTCGCAGCCGAGGTAGAGGCATCCGAGGAGGCAGCCCGCAGCGATAAACGCGCCGCTCGCTCTTCGAAGCGCGCCCGGGCCGCACCAATCGACCTCGGCCATATACCCCCGCACCCAAAATAGGGATCCGGGCTCCTCGCGTGCCCTCTCTGGAGTGGGCCCTATGTCCCCAGAGTGCATAATTTCGCACTCAAGATTCCCTGGGTCGTCGAGGAGCCAAAAATTTACTCAAACGTCGGCACGGTTCGACCAAGCAACGACGTGGCTTCGAGCCCCCGCACAGGAAAGTCTCTGTCAAAGAAACAGCCAAACATGACTACGGCAATATGGTTTCAACCACAGAATGGACTTCGGCAACGTCTCCTTTAAGGAGCTCGGCCAATCAAACGCTTGGAGCGTATAAAGGGCCGGAAAGGCATCAACCTCCGCAAGTCCTCACCATCAATGGTGAACATCTGGTCAACAGCTCGGAAGCGCAGATGTGCGGCAGGTAGCGGCCCGGATTCTTAAAAATCCAATGACAAATATCCGCCCTGTTTCTTCCTCCTTTTTTACTTTTTACGTTGTATTCCTTCAGTTCCTCTTGCTGCAGCTGGGCATGTAAACGCTTGAAATAATAAAGAAACCGTGCCCCTTAAAGGTCCTTATCATATTTATTTATAAGCATGGCCCCTGCGCTACGACGAAGTCCTCTAAAAAGATACAATTGTACCACAAGTCCGAAGTATACGGCGTCTCGGATTTTGGCTTTATATGCATCAGTTTCGAACCTAGATTTTGGTCAATAGTTGGGTTGCCCGGATCCTATGTGTACCCCTTACGTTCCCTATGAATTCGGCTAAGGGTGTAATGGGAGAACCACTGCGATTGCGCCGCCAGGTCAATTGGCATGGCCCCTCAGTGGAGAAAGCCAAAAACTGACTATCTAGGTAGGCGCAAACTGGTCCGCCATCCGCAGACCGCGTTAAGCGATGTGACGATAGAGATCACCCGTGTTAAACGAAGGGCTTTAATTTCTAGCCGAAGTGTGCTATGGCCAAGACCTCGGCCGACCAGGCCGACCACTTCCCACACCGGGGGCTCGTCACCAGCCCCCACAGTCAAACTCCTATGACTAAGTGAAAGTCATAAAGCCACTATAGTCTGATTGCCTAGTTCCTATAAGCACCGACCACCTCCGGGCACCGAGACGTCGGCTAAGGGTCAAAAGTGCCTCAAGGAACACCCTTTGTATGATCTACACTGGGGCTAAAGCCGACGACTGGCCACTTTCAGTTTAAAATAGTCATCCAGGAGGTAAAACTAATTGAAAAACACACATGGAATTTAAAGCCATATTCATTCAAGCAAAAGATAAAGTTTTGTACACCACACACTTCGGCATTCCGAAGTACTATTTAGAAATACATAGTGTCCTTTGGACACATGTCTTCGGTGATACGGGCTCCCTCCTCCACCTCGGCGAAGAACTGTTCGGCGGTGCGCGGCTTGTCGGTAGGAGGGCACATGGCACATGTCACTGCATCAACCTTTCGGAAGTGTGTCTTCACGCAGGCATATGCCCTCCGCGCTCCTTCAAAGCACGCAGACCTCCTCCAGCGGTTCACGCAGGGCACGGCATCTTGGAGACGGGATGTCAGGCCGAATAGGTTGTTGGGCATGGCTTCGGCAGGCCACAACGCGACGCAGAGGTCCTAGAGCGCCGGTCTCGTCATGTGAAACAACTCCACCAGCTGCTTCATTCGATGATTCACCCCGGGAACTGCCCCCAAAATGCCTTCTCCGCCTCGTGGCCCGCCAGCTGGCCGAAGTACGCCACCGCATCTGCCGCGCTCTGCGGAAGATCCACGAAGACCTCTGCGGAACGGCATAATTGAGTGAGCTCGATACACCCAATTGCTGCCAAACATACACTGCAGTAGAAATAGCTTACCCGAGGTGATTTGGTCCACTTGCTGGAGCGCCTCGTGGTCAGCCCGGGCCGTGGTCTTGAGCTCGGAGTGGGCAAGTTGGAGCTTCTCGAGCTCCTCCTTCATTTGCTTTCCATCCGCCTGAAGCTTGTCGCGCTCCTCAAACAAGCCCTTCAGCATCTCCTCGACCTCCGCGACCCGTGCCCGGTCCTTCTCCCCGGCTACCTTCTCGGCGGCTCAGGCCTTCTCCGCTTCCGCGGCTGCTGCTTCACCTCCTGCCGAGCCTTTTCGAGCTCGGCCTTGAGCGTCTCAAGCTCCGCTAACGCTGTTGTCATTGAAACAGTTCGGCCTTAGTTTTTCATTGAGCAAAACCTCTCATAACTCTTTCGTACAAAGTATAACACAAGTTTCACTTGCTGTCGTGGTGAAATCACGGCAGATGCCATGAGATGGCGAAAAGTGGGGGGCTGCGTGAGGACGCCGGTGGGTTCCGGAAGCGAGGTTGGCACGCGCGTGCGGGAGACACAAGGCGTACCCAGGTTCGGGGCCATCCGGAGAGGTAACACCCCTAGTCCTGCCGAATGGATTGATAGGCTCAGAGGCCACAATGGTTACAATGGTGCTCCTGGAGCTGTTGGGTGGAGGAGGAAGAAGGAGCTAGCTTTCCCTCGGCCTCTCCTGTGAGTGTGTATGCGTGTGTTGCTACTGGATCCCGTCTGGTGCCGACCCCGCTGCATGGAGGCCTCCTAGGGGGTCTTATAGCCCGACCCATTAGGGTTACAAGGGTAAACCGCATGCGCCGGGACCCGGGCGTCGGCGTCTGGAGCCGGCTGTGGGCCCGCCGGCTACTGGGCCCCGCCCGCTGCGGGGCCCGCCGGCTGCTCGGCACTGTGGCCCGTCACCTTGAGCGTCTCGGAGTGGACGGCGCGTGCGCGCTCTGCAGAGGCGTGCAGGAGTGGGCGGCGCGTGCGCGCTCTGCAGAGGCGTGCAGGAGTGGATGGCGCGTGCGCGCTCTGCAGAGGCGTGCTGGTGCTGACGCCGGCCGTCACGGTCAACAGGGTTGGCAGCTTTGCCGGCGCGCCCTCCCGAGACGTATTGCACTGTCGCCATGTTCTCCTGTCGTGGGGGGCTGTCTTGTCGTCGGATGCAATGGGACGGCCGCCGACCCATCGGCAGCTGGCTAGCGGATAGCCGGACCCGGCCCCGGGCTGGGCCTAGCCAGCTAGCGCTGGGAAGCCGGTCGGTTGGCCAGCTGGCGGGGATGGACACGGGCTGCCCTGATGTTTCTGAAAAGGGGCTCCGGGTTTGCTTGCCTACCCGAGGGTCATCCCCCCGATAGTAGTCCCCAAAGCTATAAAGGCTCGCCGGCTCCAAGCGGGGGAGGCTTTGCAGCTTACCCTCTCCCCGAAGGAGCGCGGTCGCATGGCGAGGATGTGCCGGCTCGAAGTCGCCGCTCGCCGGCTTCCGGGAGCCGGGTTGAGATACTTGATTTCGCCGAAGCATGATTGGCTCGGCCGGCTGGCCGTGCCGGTACGGGGGAGCATGCCGGTCGCAGAACGAAATCCTGCCATGTGCAGCCCAGCGGCTGAAGAGGCCTGCCAGGCCACGCGCGCGACGAGACGTCGTGGCGGGCTGGGTCCCACTGGGCCGGGGCCTCGGCCCGTGCGCGGGATTTACTGCGGCCGCACGCGCCTGTTGGAATTCTTGAGGCAGTTAAGGCACGTCTTTAACGCGCCCGCGCATGGCGGGGAGTGGGGATCGTGGGCGCAAACGATCCCACTCCCCCACGATCGACCGGGGTCTTTAAATGGGAAGGGAGGGGGAGAGGCCGAGGCATTCGTTCCTCTGCCCCCGCCCGTTGCTTCGCCTCTGCCTCCCCATCTTCCTTCTCGCGCACTCCGCCGCCGTACGCCATCGCCCGCGCGCCGTCGCCCGCCAAGCACGCCACCGCACCGCGCTGCGACGCTCGTGCGGCCGTTCTCTCCTTGCTCCACCATTTTCTGCTCTCTTTCTTCCTCGACCGGGTTTCTCCCGCTTTCGCCAATGGCGCCGCCGAAGGGCTCGTGGGAGGGGTCGGTGGTCACCGACGACGACATCGAATATCTTCGCCGCACGCGGCGGCTGCCGCCGGCGGCGGAGGTGGAGGCGCGCGCGCCCGGCGAGGAGGTGGCGTCGGAACCGCGGAGTGGCGAAGTGGTGGTGTTCTACACCCACTTCCTCCGCGGGCTCGGGCTTCCGGCGAGCGTCTTCTTCAGGCGCTTCTGTACATACTTCGGTCTCCAGCCGCACCACCTGGGGCCGAACGCCATTCTGTAGCTCGCCGGCTTCGCAACGCTGTGCGAGGGCTACGTCGGCATCCTCCCGTACGTGGAGCTGTGGTGCCGGATGTTCTACCTCAAGCAGCAAGGAGCGGCAGCCGGCGTCATGTCCGAGTGCGGGGCGGCCGTGCCGATTACCCGGACGGCGGGCCCCTTCCCGAAGCTGCCGCTCGAGGACTCCGCCAAAAAGTGGCAGAAGTCCTTCTTCTATGTGAAGAATGCAGACCCGGCCAACGACCGCATCAACCTTCCTCCCTTCGCGGATGTGCCCCCGGCCGAGAAGCTGAACTGGGGGCACAACCCGAATAGCCCGTCCGCGGAGATCTTGGGGATCTGCCGCCGGGTGAAGGAGATGACGGACCGCGAGGGGCTCACCGCCATGGACCTCATCGCCGCCATCATCGGTTGCCGGGTGCTGCCGCTGCAGAGGCGGCCGCACCGGATCTGCGATATGAGCGGCCGGCGCGACCCCTGCCGGCTGTCGATGAAGGAGCTGACGGTAGAGGAGATCGCCGTGCGCGTCAACGACGTCTCCGCTGCCGGGCTCAAGGTGAAGGAGTGGCAGTTCGGCAAGGAGCCGTATAGCCGGAGCGACCCGGCGCCAGCGGTGAGTGTATGGTTTCTGTTCTTTGCCACATCCACCCTTCTCATGCGTCCTGACCCCCTGGGCCGGCTGCAGCGCTTCCCGAGCCAGCTGGTTCATGACGGCCCGAGTCCCATGGTTCTGCAGCCGGACCGGGACGAGTCGGACCCGGAGGACGAGGAGGCCGGCAACGCGGGAGCCGAAGGCGGCGAGGAGCACCTCGCGGACGCGGAAGCCGGCGGCTCCGTTCAAGCCGGTAAGTCTCTGATCCCGGATGTTTTGCACGAGTGGCCGGATGACGATGAAGGTGACAAGGACGGGACAGGCGATGCAGCTCCTCAGGGCGCGGAGGCGGGCGACAGGTCCGCCCCCAGGGGGAGGCAGAGGAGGGCGACCGGGGAGCCAGCTGGCCCGAGCCGGCCGCATGGGAAGCAGCCGGTCGAGGCGCGGCCGGCTGCGAAGCGCTCCGCTGCTGCGCAGACGGGCGCCCTGAAGAGGTCCACCAAGAAGGCGCGCCGGATGGCGCCGCCGGCGGGCCCGACGCGAGCGGTTCGCGTGGCCATAGGGTAAGTTTCTTTTTCGCAGTCGGAGTCGTTGCTTTATTCGCCGATGTTGCCGTTGTTTTCTTTTCTTTCCTTCTTATTCATTTCCCTCGCGCATCGTCCAGGAGCGCGCTCGACTGGCGGAGGCGGCCGCGGCAGCGGCGGCCACGGAGGAGGCCGACCGGCGACGGGGCCAGAGCGGCACGGGGGAGAGCGAGGCGGCGGAGACCACCGAGGAGGTGCTCGCGGCCCACCAAGCCGGCTCCGCCTTGGAGGACGCCCAGCGGGACGCCTGGAGGGCCCGAGCCGAGGCCGAGAAGGAGGTGGCCGAGGCGTCGGCCAAGGCGTGGAGCTTCGCCGTGGCCGATGTCGTGGCGAGACGGCGACAGGTCGCGGAGGAAGCCGCGTGGCCGGAGTGGACGGCGTCGTCGCCACCGTCGTCGCCGGTTGCGGAGCACCGCTCCAAAGCGGTGCACGACCCGGCCCGCCAGGCGAAGGCCGATGCCCGCGCGGCCACCGAGGAAGCAGCCGGTCGCGGCGAGTCCGGCGACCACGGGCCGGAGCCCGACCGGACGGCCGACCAGGAGGTGCCGCCGGCTTTCGACCCGGCGGACGGAGCCGGAGGCAGAGGCGGAAGGGACCGCGAGCCGGAGGCTGCGCTGGGCGGAGGGGGAGCGCCGCCGCCAAAGACGGAGACCGCGCCGGGGAGCTCGCGCGCCCTGGTGACGACGGAGCCGCGGGGCTTAGCCTCGAACAGAGGCCGGCCGGCAGCGGGACCAGCGCCGGGTCCGCGGTTCAGCCGCAATGGACCTGGGCGGCGAGCTCCAGCGAGGCGACGAGCGGCGCCCCCCGGAGCGAGCTGGATGTGGCGGTGGACTCTCTGCGGCTGCAGATCGCCAACCATCACAGCCAGTGGCAGAGCTTTGCCCAGGTGGAGAGCGGCCGGCTGCAACAGCTCGAGCAGACCTTCGCGGTGAGTTCTTTTGCCCTTCATGCTTTCTTGCTTTTCGTTTTCTTTTTGCTCTTTTTGACCGGCTTGGTCGCTTTCCAGTGGGGGCGCGTCAGCACACCCACTGGGTGTAGCCCCCGAGGCCCGGGCCGGCTGCGCAGCAAGTGGGTCGGGCCTTCTCAGGCGTCCGTGTGCTGACTTGCTTCTTTGCAGTCTATTTACGACCAGCGGGTGGTGGCGTACAACCGCCTCCTGGGCCGGTACCGCGCGGCCAGGGACCAGCTGGCGGCCAAGGAGGGGGAACTTTGCCAGGCCCGAGGTATTTTTTCGAACTTCTTTCGTGCATTCCTCCAGTGGGGCGCGCCAGCGCTCCCACTGGGTGTAGCCCCCGAGATCCGGGCCGGTTGCGCAGCAGCCGGGTCGGATCTTCTTCGCTTCTTGTTTGCTTTTTCGCCCGGCTTCTAACCGGAGTTCGGATCCGGATGCGCAGCCGCCGCCGTTGACCCGGCGGAGATGGAGGCGCTCCGGCGCCAGCTGGCGGAAACCGGCCAGCTCCATGACCAGACGGCCGCGGAGCGCGACCGGCTACAGGAAGAGGCGGCCCGGGCAGTCCGGGAGAGGGACGAGGCCGCCGCCGCCCATAAGGCCGAGCTGGACCGGCTTGCCGAGGAGCGTCGTCAAGCGGCAGCACGGCTAGAGGAGGCGGCGAAGAAGGCCGCCGAGGAGGTCGCTCAGCTCCACGTGGACCGCGATCGTAGCGCCAATGCGTTGGCGGCGAGAGGGAGCGGGAGACACTGCAGGAGGCGCTCTACATCGACGAGCTCCTCACACGTAAGCGTTTTTTACTTGCGTCTTTTGCTTCTTTCTGTTTTCCGCCCTTTGGCGTGTTGGTCAATCTTCTTCCCCTTCTCTTCCAGGGTTCTTCCCTGAGACCCAAGGGTCGGCCGAGGCGGCGGTGAACGCCCACCGGTAGGAGCAGATGGCGGCGGGGGCTGCCATCGAGGAGTATGCCACCTGGTCGGTGGCGGAGATCACCGTGGCTGCCAAGGCTCGCTTGGAGGCGGTGGAGCGCCAGATGAACCGGCTATTCGAAGCCGGTTTGTCGATGGTGGCCGCCCTCTAGCCAGGTGCGGTGGCGCCGAGCAGCGTGAGCCGGCTGGCGCGTTGGCTGGAGGCCGGCGTGGCGCGACTCAACGCGTGGAGGGCCTCCACAGCTTGAGCCGGTGCGGACATGGCGCTCGGGGTCGTGCTGTCTTGGTACCCGACCATCCGCTTGGATCAGCTGCGCGCCCGAAGGGCTGGGGCGGAGGCAGACTTGGCGGAGCGGGCGGCGGCGGTCGCCGTGCGGGCTAGCGACATTGCGTTGTTCGCTCCGTATAGGGAGTTCATGCCGGAGCGGGCGCCGGACGGCGTGGAGCTTCCCATCGATGACTTCAGCCTGGAGCTCGAGGACCCGGAGGGCAGCTCGGCCGAGACGGGCGCCGACGCAGACGACGATGCTGGCTAGCTGGACGACACTGCCACCACGGAGGACCCGGCGCCGAGTGATGCCGACGAGGCCGCAGCTTAGGGATTTTATTTTTCCTGTTTCTCTTGAACTCGAAACTTTTGTTAGTCGGCAAGTCCACCCACTGGGGGGTGTGAATTAATTGTAATGAACCACCGGCCGCGGGCCTGGCTGTATATATGAAAACATGTTTCTCTCTTGTGTGCTTGCGCCTGTCGTCTGGTAGTTTCGCTTTTGTCCTTTTCCCTTAGTTGTTTTCCTGTTTGCTTCCGCTTTTGTCCTTCTCCCCGCCAGCCAGACAGCCGGGATCCGGTCTGTAGCTAGGACGGGGAGCCGGACTCAGAAGAGAGCGCTTAGTACTTGGGCCTTAGGATTTGAGCGCAAGCGAAATACCAACTAGGCCGGCTGGCTGCAGCCGACGAAGCCGGCTGGAGCGCAGCCGGTCTGTGCGGCGAAGCGTGAAGTGAGAAGAGCCGGGTTGGCCGAGCCGGTCGTTCGTACTTAGCCGTTTCTCGCGTGCGGATGCTTGCAGCCTTTGGCTCTTGCCAGCCTTGAACAGCCGGGAGCCGATCTATGGCTTATGGCAGAGAGGGCTTCGGCGGTGCGCACGTTACTGGTCGGGTTGAGGAGAACGCGGCGCGGGCTAGCCGGCAAGCCCCCAAGCCCCCGAGCCGGCCGTGCCGACCCGGTGGGGGGGCGAATGCGGTAAAGTGCGCAAGAACTCGGTAGAGATGAAAAGGTAGCCCCCGAGTGTCGTTCGGGGGACCTGCTGCTTTCATTAAGTTAAAAAGAGGTAGTGATACATACATACATGGTTCAACTGTAAAATGGACGGAGGAGCTCCGCGTTCCAGGGACGTTCCGTCTCTTCGCCGGAGGCGTCTCTCTTGCGCTTGCTTCGCTTTTGCGCGTCGATGAGGTAGTACGCGTTGTTGCGCAAGGCCTTGCTGATGATGAAGGGGCCCTCCCATGGGGAGGATAGCTTGTGCTGACCGGCTGTTCACTGGATCAGCCGGAGCACGAGGTCGCCCTCGCGGAAAGCAAGGGGCTTGATCTTCTTGTTCTGGTAGTGGCGTAGGTTCTGCTGGTAGATGGCTGACCGGCTGAGGGCCAGCAGGCGCGCCTCTTCTAGCAGGTCGACGCCGTCTTCGCGTGCGGCTTCGGCTTCCACTTCCGTGTACAGGGTGACGAGAGGTGAGTCGAACTTGATATCCGTGGGGATGATTGCCTCGGCCCCGTAGACGAGGAAGAATGGGGTGAAGCCGGTTGAGCGGTTTGGGGCGGTCCGGAGACTCCATAGGACGGCCGGCAGCTCGTCGATCCAGCTGCCGGGTGAACGTACGAGCGGCTCGACGAGTCGCGGCTTGATGCCGGCCAAGATGAGGCCGTTTGCCCGCTCCGCCTAGCCGGTGGACTGAGGGTGTGCGACGGAGGCCAGGTCAAGCCGGATGCCGGAGACGGAGCAGTAGCGCGCTAGTGTGCCTTTGGCGAAGTTGGTGCCGTTGTCGGTGATGATGCTGTTGGGGACGCCGTAGCGGACAGCGATGTCTTTGATGAACTTGACGGCTGTGGGGCCGTCGAGTTTCTTGATCGGTCTTGCCTCGATCCACTTGGTGAATTTGTCGACGGCCACCAGAAGGTGTGTCATGCCGCCCCTAGCGGTTTTGAAGGGTCCCACCATGTCGAGGCCCCAGACGGCAAAGGGCCATGCGATGGGGATGGTTTGGAGTGCCGCAGCCGGCTGGTGGCTCTGGGCCTTGAAGTGCTGGCAGCCCTTGCACTTAAGGACCAGCTCCTCGGCGTCCTTCAGCGCCGTTAGCCAGTAGAAGCTGTGGCGGAATGCTTTGGCCACCAGGGACCGGGAGGCGGCGTGGTGCCCGCACTCGCCCTGGTGGATATCGAGCAAGATCTTGAGGCCCCTGGCCGTCTCGGCGCATCACTGGAAGACGCCGGTTGTGCTGCGCTTGACGAGCTCGCGGTTGATGATGCTGTAGGCGGAAGCCCGGCGCTGCACCGCCGAGCCTCGACCTCGTTCGCCGGGAGCTCGCCGTTTGCCAGGAAAGCAAGGATCGGTTGGGCCCAAGATGGCGCCTCCAGTACCGTGAGGACGGCCACTTGCGCGGGTTCGGCCGGGTCGGGAGGCGGCGAGCTGGAGCCGGCAGCCCCCGAGCCGGAGCAGGCAGCCCCCGGGGCTGGGTGCGGGGCGGCGGCGGCCGGGATCGAGGCGGCAGTCCCCGAGTTGGAAGCGACAGCCCCCGGGGTTGGGTCCAAGACGGCAGCTCCCGGGGCCGGGTCGGCTGTTCCCGAGCCGGAGCCAGCAGCCCCCGAGTCGGAGCGAGGGACTGTTGGGTCGGCCGGGACGAAGATGGACTCTGAATCCGGAGACGGTTTGATGGACGGCTTGCGCAGGTGCTCGAGGGAGACGCCGGTGGGGATTGCTTGCCGGCTGGAGCCGAGCTTGGCTAGAGTATCCGCCGCCTCGTTCTCATTTCGGGGGACGTGGAGGAACTCGCAGCCGTCGAAGCTGCCGGTCATCTGCTGGACCAGGTTGCGATAGCTGGCCATGTTGGAGTCCCTGGCGTCCCACTCGCCGGAGGCTTGCTGAACCACCAGGTCGGAATCGCCAAAACAGAGGATGCGCCGGATGCCGATTTCTTTGGCTAGCCGGAGGCCGTGGATGATGGCTTCATAGTTGGCGACGTTGTTGGAGGCGGCGAAGTGGATTTGAAGCGCGTAGCGTAGCCGGTCGCCTTTGGGGGAGGAGAGCACGATGCCGGCTCCCAAGCCGGAGGCCATCTTCGAGCCGTCAAAGTGCATGCGCCAATGCGTTGCGTCGGGAGCCGGTGGCAAGTACTGGGTCTCTGCCCAATCGACGAGGAAGTCGGCCAACGCCTGCGATTTGATGGCGGTGCGAGGCTCGTAGAGGATGGTGTGGCTGGCTAGCTCGATGGCCCACTTTGCGATCCGTCCAGAGGCATCCCGGCAGCCCATGATCACGCCGATGGGGGCCGTGCTCACCACGGTGATGGCGTGCTCTTGGAAGTACTACCTGAGCTTCTTGGCGGCCAAGTACATGCCGTAGCACATCTTCTGGTAGTGGGGGTAGTTTTGCTTGGAGGTGGAGAGGACCTCACTGAGGTAGTACACAGGGCGCTGGACCGGCTGTGCCTTGCCTTCCTCGGGGCACTCTACCACCAGCACCACGCTGACCGCACGGGTGGTTGCCGCCATGTACATCAGGAGCGGCTCCTTCTCAGCCGGCGCGGCCAAGACGGGCGTGGTGGAGAGCATGCGCTTGAGGTCGCGGAAAGCTTCGTCCGCCTGGTCGGACCACTCGAACGGTGTCGTCTTCTTCATCAGCTGATATAGGGGCAGGGCCCTCTCCCCCAGCCGGCTGACGAACCGGCTGAGAGAGGCCAAGCAGCCATTGGCAAACGTCTCCCTGAGATCCTCGAGGAGGGTGAGGTGCTGCTTGGTCTTCACCACGATGTCGTCGACGTAGACGTGCACGTTCCGGCCGATCTGAGGCAGGAGGCATTTTTGCATGCAGCGCTGGAAGGTGGCGCCGGCGTTCTTCAAGCCAAACGACATGGTGATGTAGCAATACGCCCCGAAGGGGGTGATGAAGGACGTCTTGAGGGCATCCGCCGAGTCCAGCTTGATCTGGTGGTAGCCGGAGTAAGCGTCCAGGAAGGACAGGAGCTCGCAGCCGGCTGTGGAGTCGATGACTTAGTGGATCCGGGGTAGGGCAAACGGGTCCTTGGGGCAGGCCTTGTTTAGGCTGGTGTAGTCGATACACATGCGCCAAGTGCCGTTCTTCTTCAGGACGAGGATCGGGTTGGCCAGCCACTCGGGGTGGAATACTTCCATGATGAAGCCGGCTTTGAGCAGCCGGGCGATCTCTTCGCCAATGGTTCTTCGCTTCTCCTCAGAGAAGCAGCGTAGCGGCTGCCGGACCGGCTTGGCATCCGGCCGGACATGGAGTTTGTGCTCGGCGAACTTCCTCGGAACACCCGGCATGTCTTTAGGGGACCATGCGAAGATATCTCGATTCTCACGGAGGAAGTCGACGAGCTCGCCTTCCTATTTGCTGTCGAGGCCGGAGCCCACAACGACGTACTCGCCGGAGTTTGGATTGGACGGGTCGAGCGAAACCTTCCTCGTGCCCTTGGCCGGCTTGAAGGACCCCTCATCGGCCGGCTGCTTGAGCTGAGCCGGCATGACCGGCTGCTCGCCAGCCAGCGCGACAAGACGGTCAAGCTGGCGCCTCTCCTCGGCGATGACCAGCGACTCGGCCAGCTTGGAGCCGGCTTTGGCGCACTCCAGGGACTTCTTGTAATCGCCGGTGACGGTGATGATGCCCTTGGGACCCGGCAGCTTCATCTTGTGGTATGCGTAGTGAGGAACCGCCATGAACTTGGCCATGGAGGGCCGGCCCAAAAGCGCGTGGTAGGCGCTGGCGAGGTTGACCACTTCGAACCAGATCGGCTCTCGGCGAAAATGGGCGCTGGTGCCAAACAGCACGTCTAGCCGCACCCGGCCGATGGGGGAGCACGAGGCGCCTGGGACGATGCCGTGGAACACCGTCTGGGTGGGCTGCAGCTGGCGCTCCTCGATGCCGAGCTTGACCATGGTGTCGCGGTAGAGGATGTTGATACTGCTGCCTCCATCGATCAGCACCCGCGAAAAGTGGCAGGTGCGCTTCTCAGCGACGAAGGTGGGGTTGAGGACGAGCGCGTAGCCACCCGGCGTGGGCATCACAGCCGGGTGGTCCTCCCGGGTCCAATTGACAGGACAGTCGGACCAGTGCATGTACTGGGGGACCAGGGGGACAACGGCGTTCACCTCGTACTAGTACTTGCGCTTGCTGTTCTTGTCGTCGCCTTCGCTGGTGAAGACGACGTAGGCCGCGTCCTGCTGCGGATAGGGGTTGTTGGCGAGGGCACCGGCTGCCGGAGGCGGCGGGGGAGGAGGCGGGAGCTGTGGGTCGGGACCGGGCGGTGGTGGTGGGAAATCGCCACGCATCAAGCGCTGGGTGATGCTGCAGTTCCGGAGCGTGTGCGTGGAAGGCTTCGCTCCGCTGTGGTGCTTGCATGGGGCGTCCAGCATCTGCTAGAAGGAGAACTTGGGCTGCCAGGCCATCTTGCCGGTGCGCTTTTGCTTGACGCCGCCTTGCTCGGCCGGCTGCTCCTCCGCCACGGCGGCCACTTGCTGGTTGTTGTAACGAGGTGCCGGCTGCTCGGCCTTCCGCTTGTTTTTGTTGTTGTCTTGCCGGCGCTGGTTGGTTTCGCCAGCCGGCTTCGGGGCGGCCGGCTGGACCGGGACCGGCTTGCCGTCCACGTCGACCGTGATCTTTACGCGCATCGCTGAGTCGGCCGTGGCGTACTTGTCCGCCACTGCCATGAGCTCCGCCAGGGTGTCGGGCTCGTCGCACATCAGGCGGTGCTTGAGCAGGGTGCCATCTCGGCACCCGTCGACGAAGTACTGGACAGCTTGCACTTCGTGGACGCCTTCGCAGGAGTTGCGCAGCTCGGTCCACCGCGTGAGGAAGTCACGGAGGGGCTTGCCCGGGCTCTGAACGCACATGGATAGCTGGCAAGGCCGACCCGGTCGCTTGTATGTGCTGGTGAAGTTGCGTACGAATGCATCCTCGAAGTCCAACCAGGAATTGACGCTGCCGGCCATCGGGCTGTTAAGCCATGTCCGGGCCGAGCCGAGCAACATGAGGGGAACGTAGTGAACCGCCACACGCCGGTTTCCGCTGGCGATGCCGACAGCCGTGGTGTAGTCGGTTAGCCAGTCCTCCGGCTTGGAGACGCCACTGTACTTGGGGGAGTCGCGGGGCAACGAGAAGCCTTTGGGGAAGGGATCCTCGTGAATGCAGGGGCCAAAGCACGCCGGGCCGACAGAGCTCTCCTCCTCGAGAAGCGTGGACCGCGCCATCCGGTCGATGCGGTGGCGGGCGTCGGTTTCGTGGTAGGGCTCGCAGGGGCCCAGCCGGCTTGCGACGGGGCCGCGTGGCACCGCGCCGGCGGAAGTCGGCCGGGGCCGTCGAGGCTGCGGGGGAGGAAGTTCCGGCTGCCACACCCGGTCGTTGCCGGCTGTCTCGTCGGCAAAGCCGTCGCCAGCCGTTGCGACACGGTCATGCCGGCTCCGACTTGCCCGGTGCCGGCCAGAGCGGCTGGCGCTGTCATCAGGGGAAGACGCTTGCTGCGTGTCCCGAAGAGCCCTCTCCGGGTTTCTGGTTTTGCCTGAGGCGGAGGCGGATGGCTGGGCCGGGTCGAAATGCTGCTGCTGCTTGTTCGCCGTGGTGATGAGGTCGCGGATGCGCTGCTGCTGCTGCAGCAACTCCTCGCCCTCCAGGAACTCGAGATCTGCCATGGCCGCCTGCGCCGCGCGCATGTTCTTTACGGGGGTGTCGTAGACGGGCCGGCCTGCGCCTAGCGCGCGGCCGATTGCGCCCCCACGGATTCGCACCTCCGCAACCCGGCTAGGCTCAGCGGCGGCCGGCGTGAAGCCGTGGGCGCTGTCGTACTCACACTGGGCGGACTCCAGCCGGCGCCGCGTTGCCGCGAGCTCCGTGGCCTCGACCAACAGATGCTCATGGTCCTCGTAGAGCTGAGCCGCCGCTACCGCCGTGTCGGCATCGGGCGTGATGGGGGCTTGCAGGCTCCGGATCGTCTCGCGGAGCGGGTCGGCCCGGCGTGGCGGGGCCGCAGCCGCGGCAGCAGCAGCCGCGGCGGCCTTTTCGTTGGCGCGCGAGGATCCGGAGCTAGTGCCGATGGTCAGCACCTCCGCGCGGGCGCAGAGAGCCGCAACGTCGTCGGAGACGGCACAGCCAACGGGGACGGGGGAGTCAGCGAAGCTGTGTACCTTGCTGGGGTACTCGTCGGGGACGAGCGCTACAAAAACGCGCAGCGCGCCGAAGGGGACGACGAGGCAGCCTGCGGTGCGGGCGGCGTCCGCGCCCGGCGCAGCGTCGCAGCCGGCCGGGTTGGCCGTGCGAGGCGCACGGACCTATCCGTGCACGATGCGCTCGCCGGAGCTGGTGAAGGGCCTCGTCCGGAACTTGACTCCGGTCGACGCCGCGAGCAGCCCCACGGTGGGCGCCAACTGTCATGGTGAAATCACGGCAGATGCCATGAGATGGCTAAAAGTGGGGGGCTGCGTGAGGACGCCAGTGGGTTCCGGAAGCGAGGTTGGCACGCGCGTGCGGGAGACACAAGGCGTACCCAGGTTCGGGGCCCTCCGGAGAGGTAACACCCCTAGTCCTGCCGAATGGGTTGATAGGCTCAGAGGCCACAATGGTTACAATGGTGCTCCTGGAGCTGTTGGGTGGAGGAGGAAGAAGGAACTAGATTTCCCTCGGCCTCTCCTGTGAGTGTGTATGCGTGTGTTGCTACTGGATCCCGTCTGGTGCCGACCCCGCTGCATGGAGGCCTCCTGGGGGGTCTTATAGCCCGACCCCTCAGGGTTACAAGGGTAAACCGCATGCGCCGGGACCCGGGCGTCGGCGTCTGGAGCCGGCTGTGGGCCCGCCGGCTGCTGGGCCCCGCCCGCTGCGGGGCCCGCCGGCTGCTCGGCACTGTGGCCCGTCGCCTCGAGCGTCTCGGAGTGGACGGCGCGTGCGCGCTCTGCAGAGGCGTGCAGGAGTGGGCGGCGCGTGCGCGCTCTGCAAAGGCGTGCAGGAGTGGATGGCGCGTGCGCGCTCTACAGAGGCGTGCAGGTGCTGACGCCGGCCGTCACGGTCAACAAGGTTGGCAGCTTTGCCGGCGCGCCCTCCCGAGACGGATTGCACTGTCGCCATGTTCTCCCATCGTGGGGGGCTGTCTTGTCGTCGGATGCGATGGGACGGCCGCCGACCCATCGCCAGCCGGCTAGCGGACAGCCGGACCCGGCCCCGGGCCGGGCCTAGCCGGCTAGCACTGGGAAGCCGGTCGGTTGGCCAGCCGGCGGGGATGGACACGGGCTGCCCTGATGTTTCTGAAAAGGGGCTCCGGGTTCGCTTGCCTACCCGGGGGTCATCCCCCCGACACTTGCTTACCTTGAGACTGCTCGAATTTTTGGTTTACCAGGGTAAGTTCCCCCTGGGACCTCTCGAGCTTCCGGTTTATCTCTGCAATCTCCTCGGAGACGGAGTCGGGAACCGAGGTCAAAACCTAGCAGCAAAAATCCTTATTACAAAGGCAACAGTTAAATTATTAAAATGGTCCAGGACGGCTGCGTTGGGCAGCGCCCTGGGGGCTACTTGACAGGCTCCTACTCAATTAAACGACCCCAATGCCGGTTTCTTGAAACCGACTTCGGGCTCGGGGGCTACTCACTCACTAAGCCGTTTAGCAGGCTGTGATACTATGTCCTCGGACAAATACATAAATCAATAAGCTCAAATGAACAAGTTAAAACTTGGTGCGAGGATAGAAGCATACCTGGAAACTCGCTACGAGTCTCTTAAAAACCTCGTGCAGGCCGGCCCCTGTGGACCGGAAGCCCTGCAGCGCCGTGCCTATCAAGGCACGGTGCTCTTCCTTGATGGAGGAGCCCTTCAGTGTGTCCTCCATCTCCTCAGTCCACCCCGCGCCAGCTCGTCCTTGGGCAGTTGGCGGGGCTGGAGGGACGACCTCGGATGTACCGATCCGGTAGCCTCCACCTGCGGTGGCCGAGCCGAAGCAGATATCGGCTGGACCGATGACTGGCCCAGCTCCTCTCCGATGACCTCGGGGTGTTTCTCCCCCGGGTCTTGTTGGGCCGAGGTGTCAACCTCGGCCATGACGGCCACCTCCCCGACCCTCGTCATGTCGATGTCGGGGGCTAGGGTGAATGTCACCTCCCCTAGCCCGTCATGCGCCGGGGGAGGAACAGTGGGCTCTGGAGTCCCGCTGGCGGATGGCAACCCGCTCGAGGAACCGCTGGGGATTACCCTTGGCGGACTGCGTGAGAAGAGGCACCCTATGAGTTCTCCCTTGCTAAAAAGAAGTTGTCAAATTGAAAGACGGGATATAAATATGACGGCTTACCCTCGAGACGCCGGTTTCTTCCTCCCCACCGCGAGGAGGTCTTCTTCTACGTCGCCGGAGAGCTCGACTCTCTCCGACAACGTGCTGGCGGCCCCGGACGAGGTTCTCCTCGGCCTCTTCGGGCCCTTGGGCGGCATACCAGCTTCGGCGTCCTCTGACGCCGATCCCTTCCCTTTCGGGAGAGGGATCTCCTCGACGTCACCTTCCTCCGCGTCGCCGTCGTGGGCAACGGAGGTGTGGGTCTCTTCGGACCAGGTGACCGAGGTCTCCCGAGTCCGAGCACTTGACTTACCCCTCCGGGACTTCGTCCCTTTGGGGGCCACCACGTGCGGCTCCTCGGTCAGGAGCGCCGAGAGCAGGGGAGTCTTGGGCTCCTCTGGCAGTGGAGCTGGGCATCGCACTCCTTGTACCCAGGCCAGCCACTTCTGCAAAGCGTCAAGCATAACAATTCGTTAAACTCTACTCCTCGATATGGAGGACAGAAATGATAGTTGGTGAGCAAGATCACTTACCGGGGGGGCTTCATAGCCGTCCTCGAGGCCGCGATCCTCCCCTTCCTTGGGGATCTTGTCCTTGGCCAGCTTCATGAGCTTAGTCCACATGGCGGCCAAGGTGGAGCGGAAGAAGGTGGTGATATATTCCATGTCCTCGGGCCTTTGTGCCCACATCGGGGTAGCCCGAAGCTGGAGAGGGAGTATGCGGTGGTTGAGCATGACGTTGATGATGTTAGCAAGCTCAAGCTTCCCCGTGGTGGACCACCATTTGACCCTCTTGACCAGGGCCTCCACCTCTTTTGGGTTCCCCCAGGCGACGCCCTTCTCCCTCCAGGACTTGAGCTTCTTGGGAGGCCCGGCCGAGAAAGCTGGGACCTCGGCCTGACCAGGGGCGAGCGGTTCGGTGATATAAAACCACTCCCGCTGCCACTCCTTCACCGTTTCGATGAAGGTACCCTTGAACCATGTGGCCCCCTGGTTCTTGCTGATCATGGCCCCTCCGCTCTCCGCGAGGTCGGAGCCACTAGACCTCGGCTTGATCCCGAAGAGCTTCAGCCATAGGCCGAAGTGCGGCTCGCAGCGGAAGAAGGCCTCACAGACCGTGATGAAGGAGGCGAGGTGAAGAATGGAGTTTGGGGCCATATGGTGGAAATCGAGCCCATAGTAGTACATCACCCCACGCACAAAGGGGTGCAGTGGGAACCCCAGGCCTCGGACGAGGTGCGGGATGAAGACTACCTGCTCCCCTGCGTTGCGAGCGGGCACCTGCTGGCCAGTAGCTGGAGCACGGGCGGCGATGGCGGGGGTCAGATACCCCGCGCTGCGCAGCTCTAGGATGGTGCCATCCATCACAATGGAACCACCCTAGTGCCCTTTGAGGGTGTCGGCCATGGCTGGTGGTGGAGGTTGGACTCGCAGAAGGAAAAGGGAGCAGGATAGGATCTGGGCGCTGGAGCTAGACGAAGCAGTAGAAAGGGAGAATAGGAGCGGGGTCAATTGCACTTTCCTCCCCTTCGCTCTTATAAGCCTGTGAAAGGCTAAGAGTCCCCCTCGCTGTGTCGATAAACTCGCCACTCCCATCAAAGATGTCTTTGAGCATATGGGGGGAAACAAAATCTTGACAATATCCCTAAGAAAATGGGCACGATCTCTGCCTCGAAGGGACGTGCCAGTAAAAAGGCTGCCTTGGACCGCGATTTAAGGGAAGCAGTAACTGCCCGACCTGTCGTGGGGCGTGCCGCTTCGATAAAGCTGTCAGACCGGATTGGACCATTCATACCTGGACGGCGGGCCTTCGAGGCTAAGATATCTATCCTCTTCGGGCAGGGTACAAGCTCGGTTGGGCCTCGGATGACGTCGCTCCACTAAAAAGAGTAAATCATAAAGGGGAACTCGTCTGTCAAGCCAAGGACTCTGGATCCGAGGTGGCGTCTATTAAGAAAATTGTCCTCGGCGTAGAAGACCAGTTCGTGGGCTACTGACGGTGTCCTGGATTAGAGGGTGTTAACCTAGCCCGTCTGTCTCTTCGGTTGGGCCGATGGGCCCTCGTGCGTGATCAAGGTGGACTCCGGAGGCCGTGTACAGGAGGCGTGATCAAGACTGTCTCCACCGAAGACTTGACGTATACTCCAAGATCTCTCCTGCCGCCCTGCTCCTAGATACCGACCTTGTAACCCTAGATCCCCTCCCTGCCGTGTATATAAGCCAAAGGGTTTAGCCCGTAGAGGGGACATCAACACTGTTGGGGAACGTTGCATGGGAAACAAAAAATTTCCTACGCACACACAAGATCTATCCATGGTGATGAGCATCTACGAGAGGGAGAGTGAATCTACATACCCTTGTAGATCGCTAAGCGGAAGCGTTTAAGAAACGCGGTTGATGTAGTCGAACGTCTTCGCGATCCAAATCGCCGAGCGTCCCGCGATCCAATCACGATCCTTCCGATCTAGTGCCGAACGGACGGCACCTCCGCGTTCAACACACGTACGGCTTGATGACGCCTTCACCTCCTCGATCCAGCGAGCGATGGTGAAGTAGTGGTTGAGTTCCAGCAGCACGACGGCGTGGTGATGGTGGTGAGGAACAATCTCTGCAGGGCTTCGCCAAGCACTACGGAGATTATGACGGAGGAACTAGAGGGCTAGGGTTGCCGGCACACGGCTTGGGAAATCCTGATGTGTCCCGTGTGCTAGCCCTGCCCCTCTATTTATATGTTGAGCCTTGGGGTCTAAACTTGGAGTAAAAGCCTCCTCCAGGTCGGTTTTGCCCGCACAAGGTCGGTTTGGCCCGCAGGGAAAGAGTCCAACTCGGACCCCTGCCGAATCGTGCACAGCCGCACACAAGCGGTAGTACCGCTTCACACAAGCGGTAGTACCGCTTGGGCGGTAGTACCGCTTCACACAAGCGGTAGTACCGCTCCGGCGGTAGTACCGCTTCACACAAGCGGTAGTACCGCTCCGGCGGTAGTACCGCTTCACCAAGCGGTAGTACCGCTTACGCGGCAGCAAAACTACTTTTGCACTTTCCAATACCTTGTGGGTTTTATCCTTTTGGCTCATATAAAGTGTTGCTGCACCCGAACACTTCGGTAAACATCCGGAACCCCTTCCGGTGAACTTCGGAACCCTTCCAGAGATCAAAAGACTATTATCACATATATCAATCTTTACCTCCGGACTATTCCGGAGATCCTCGTCATGTCCGGGATCTTATCCGGGACTCCGAACAACTTTCGGTCACCAACATAATAACTCAATTATACTAATCGTCACCAAACGTTAAGTGTGTAGACCCTGCGGGTTCGAGAACTATGTAGACATGACCGAGACACCTCTACGGCCAATAACCAATAGCGGGACCTGGATGCCCATATTGGCTCCTACATATTCTACGAAGATCTTTATCGGTCGAACCTCTATGTCAAGGATTCAGTTAATCCCGTATGCTGTTCCCTTTGTTCTTCGGTATGTTACTTGCCCGAGATTCGATCGTCGGTATCACTATACCTAGTTCAATCTCGTTACCGGCAAGTCTCTTTACTCGTTCCGTAATACAAGATCTCGTGGCTAACACTTTAGTCACATTGCTTGCAAGGCTCAATGTGATGTTGTATTACCGAGTGGGCCCTGAGATACCTCTCCGTCATACGGAGTAACAAATCCCAGTCTTGATCCATGCCAACCCAACAGACACCCTCGGAGATACCTGTAGAGCACCTTTATAGTCACCCAGTTACGTTGCGACGTTTGATACACACAAGGTATTCCTCCGGTGTCAGTGAGTTGCATGATCTCATGGTCAAAGGAACAGATACTTGACATGCAGAAAACAATAGCAATAAACTGACACGATCAAATGCTACGTTTACAGTTTGGGTCTTGTCCATCACATCATTCTCCTAATGATGTGATCCCGTTATCAAATGACATCTCATGTCCATGGCTAGGAAACCTTAACCATCTTTGATCAACAAGCTAGTCAACTAGAGGCTTACTAGGGACACAGTGTTGTCTATGTACCCACACATGTATTTGAGTTTCCAATCAATACAATTATAGCATGGATAATAAACAATTATCATTAACAAGGAAATATAATAATAACCAATTTATTATTGCCTCTAGGGCATATTTCCAACAGTCTCCCACTTGCACTAGAGTCAATAATCTAGTTCACATCACTATGTGATTTACATTGTAATGAATCGAACACCCATGCAGTTCTGGTGTTGTTCATGTTTAGCCCTTGGAAGAGGTTTAGTCATCGGATCTGCAACATTTAGATCCGTGTGTACTTTGCAAATATTTATGTCGTCCTCCTTGATGTAATCGCGGATGGAATTGAAACGTCGCTTTATGTGTCTGGTCCTCTTGTGAAATCTTGGTTCCTTGGCTAGAGCAATGGCACCAGTATTATCACAAAACAGAGTCATTGGGTTAAGTGCACTAGGCACTACTCCAAGATCTGTCATGAACTCCTTCATCCAGACACCTTCCTTCGCCGCCTCCGAGGCAGCGATGTACTCCGCTTCGCATGTAGAATCTGCTACCACGCTTTGCTTGGAACTGCACCAGCTAACCGCACCCCCATTAAGAATAAATACGTATCCGGTTTGCGACTTAGAGTCATCCGGATCAGTGTCAAAGCTTGCATCGACGTAACCCTTTACGACGAGCTCTTGATCACCTCCATAAACGAGAAACATGTCCTTAGTCCTTTTCAGGTATTTCAGGATATTCTTGACCGCCGTCCAGTGTTCCATTCCTGGATCACTTTGAAACCTTCCGGCCATACTTATGGCAAGGCTGACATCGGGTCTTGTGCACAGCATTGCATACATAATAGAGCCTATGGCTGAAGCATAGGGGATGACACTCATCTTTTCTCTATCTTCTGCAGTCACTGGGCATTGAGTCTTACTCAACTTCACACCTTGCAAAACAGGCAAGAACCCCTTCTTGGACTGATCCATTTTGAACTTCTTCAAAATCTTATCAAGGTATGTGCTTTGTGAAAGTCCTATTAAGCGTCTCGATCTATCTCTATAGATCTTGATGCCTAATATGAAAGCAGCTTCTCCTAGGTCCTTCATTGAAAAACTCTTGTTCAAATATTCCTTTACGCTTTCCAGCATTTCTATATTGTTTCCAATCAGCAATATGTCATCCACATATAATATTAGAAACGCTATAGAGCTCCCACTCACTTTCTTGTAAATACAAGCTTCTCCGTAAACTTGTATAAACTCGAACGCTTTGATCACCTCATCAAAACGAAGATTCCAACTCCGAGATGCTTGCACCAGTCCATAAATGGATCGCTGGAGTTTGCAAACTTTGTCAGCATTCTCTGGATCGACAAAACCTTCTGGTTGCATCATATACAACTCTTCCTTAAGGTAACCGTTAAGGAACGCTGTTTTGACATCCATCTGCCAAATTTCATAATCGAAAAAGGCAGCTATTGCTAACATGATTCTGACGGACTTAAGCATCGCTACGGGTGAGAAGGTCTCATCGTAGTCAACTCCTTGAACTTGTGAAAAACCCTTTGCCACAAGTCGAGCTTTATAGACGGTGACATTACCGTCCGCGTCCGTCTTCCTCTTAAAGATCCATTTGTTCTGAATGGCCTTACGCCCTTCAGGTAATACTTCCAAAGTCCATACTTTGTTTTCATACATGGATCCCATCTCGGATTTCATGGCCTCTAACCACTTCTCGGAATCCGGGCCCATCATCGCTTCTCCATAGCTCGTAGGTTCATCGTTGTCTAACAACACGATTTTTAAGACAGGGTTGCCGTACCACTCAGGAGTAGTACGCGTCCTTGTCGACCTACGAGGTTCGATAGCAACTTGATCCAAAGCTTCATGATCATCATCATTAACTTCCTCTTCAGCTAATGTAGGCTCCACAGAAACAACTTTCTGCGCTGCGCTACTCTCAGGTTGAAGTAAAGGTTCAACAACCTCATCAAGTTCTATATTCCTCCCACTCAATTCTTTCGAGAGAAACTCTTTCTCAAGAAATGTTCCGTTTTTAGAGACAAACACTTTGCCTTCGGATCTGAGATAGAAGGTATACCCAACTGTCTCTTTTGGGTATCCTATGAAGACGCATTTCTCCGCTTTGGGTTCCAGCTTTTCAGGCTGAAGCTTTTTGACATAAGCATCACATCCCCAAACTTTAAGAAACGACAGCTTTGGCTTCTTGCCAAACCAAAGTTCATATGGCGTCGTCTCAACGGATTTCGATGGTGCCCTATTTAAAGTGAATGCAGTTGTCTCTAATGCATAACCCCAAAACGATAGTGGCAAATCGGCAAGAGACATCATAGATCGCACCATATCCAATAAGGTACGATTACGACGTTCGGACACACCATTACGCTGTGGTGTTCCAGGCAGTGTTAATTGTGAAACAATTCCACACTGTCTTAAGTGACTGCCAAACTCATAACTCAGATATTCTCCTCCTCGATCAGATCGTAGGAATTTAATCTTCTTGTTACGATGATTCTCAACTTCACTCTGAAATTGTTTGAACTTTTCAAATGTTTCAGACTTGTGTTTCATTAAGTAAATATACCCATATCTACTTAAGTCATCAGTGAAGGTGAGAAAGTAACGATAACCACCGCGCGCCTCAATGCTCATCGGACCGCACACATCAGTATGTATGATTTCCAATAAGTCACTTGCCCGTTCCATTATTCCAGAGAACGGCGTTTTAGTCATCTTGCCCATGAGGCATGGCTCACATGTGTCAAGTGATTCAAAATCAAGTGACTCCAAAAGTCCATCAGCATGGAGCTTCCTCATGCGTTTTACGCCAATATGACCTAAACGGCAGTGCCACAAGAAAGTGGTATTATCATTATCAATTCTACATCTTTTGGCATCAATGTTATGAACATGTGTATTATTACTATCGAGATTCAATAAGAATAAACCCCTCACATTGGGTGCATGACCATAAAAGATATTACTCATATAAATAGAACAACCATTATTCTCTGATTTAAATGAGTAACCGTCTCGCAATAAACAAGATCCAGATATAATGTTCATGCTTAACGCAGGCACCAAATAACACTTATTTAGGTTCATCACTAATCCCGACGGTAATCGAAGAGCGAGCGTGCCGACGGCGATCACATCAACCTTGGAACCATTTCCCACGCGCATCGTCACTTCGTCCTTTGCCAGCCTCCGTCTATTCCGCAGTTCCTGTTTTGAGTTGCAAATATGAGCAACCGCACCGGTATCAAATACCCAGGCACTACAACGAGAGTTGGTAAGGTACACATCAATAACATGTATATCATATATACCTTGTTTGTTGTTGGCCGCCTTCTTGTCAGCCAAATACTTGGGGCAATTCCGCTTCCAGTGTCCAGTTCCCTTGCAATGAAAACACACAGTTTCTGGTTTGGGTCCAGCCTTGGGTTTCTTCACGAGAGGAGCAACTGCTTTGCCACTCTGCTTGGAGTTACCCTTCTTACCCTTGCCATTTTTCTTGAAACTAGTGGTTTTATTGACCATCAACACTTGATGCTCCTTCTGAATTTCAGACTCAGCGATTTTCAGCATCGCAAACAGCTCGGCGACTGACTTGTTCATCCCGTGCATGTTATAGTTCAACACGAAGCTCTTGTAGCTAGGTGGCAATGATTGAAGAACTCTGTCAGTGATAGCCTCTGGCGGAAGGGGCATCCCTAACTCAGCCAGACGGGTGGAGTACCCAGACATTCTGAGCACGTGATCACTGATAGACCCGTTCTCCTCCATCTTGCAAGCATAGAACTTATCGGAGATCTCATATCTCTCGATCCGGGCATTCTTCTGAAAGATAAACTTCAACTCCTGGAACATCTCATATGCTCCATGACGTTCAAAACGTCTTTGAAGTCCCGGTTCTAAGCCATACAACATTGCACATTGAACTATTGAGTAATCATCAGAACGAGCCTGCCAGGCGTTCACAACGTCTAGAGACTCAACTGGAGCAGGTGGATCACCAAGCGGTGCATCAAGGACATAAGCCTTCTGGGAAGCCGTAAGGATAATCCTTAGATTACGGGCCCAGTCCACAAAGTTACTTCCATCATCTTTCAACTTAGCTTTCTCTAGGAACGCATTAAAATTCAGGGGTGCTACTGCGCGAGCCATGATCTACAACATAAATATAGCAAAGACAACTTAGACTATTGTTCTAGATAATGAGTTTAGTTAATCATATTACTTAAAAACTCCCACTCAAATTGACATCCCTCCGGTCATTCGAGTGTAACATGATCCAAATCCACCAACTCAAGTCCGATCATCACGTGAGTTGAGGTGGTTTCAATGGTGAACATCTTCATGTTGATCATATCTACTATATGACTCATGTTCGACCTTTCGGTCTCTTGTGTTCCGAGGCCATGTCTGTACATGCTAGGCTCGTCAAGTTTAACCCGAGTGTTCCGCACGTGCAACATGGCTTACACCCGTTGTATGCGAACGTAGAGTCTATCACACCCGATCATCACGGCGTGTCTCGAAACGACGAACTTTCGCAACGGTGCACACTTGGGGAGAACACAATTTATCTTGAAATTTAAGTGAGGGATCACCTTATAATGCTACCGTCGTCCTAAGCAAAATAAGATGCAAAAAAGGATTAACATCACATGCAAATCATAAGTGACATGATATGGCCATGAACTTGTGCTTTTGATCTCCATCTCCAAAGCACCGGCATGATCTCCATCGTCACCGGCATGACACCATGATCTCCATCATCTTGATCTCCATCAACGTGTCGCCATAAGGTTGTCGCGCCGACTGTTGCTTCCACGACTATTGCTAACGTTTAGCGATAAAGTAAAGCATTACATAGCGCTTAATGATTGACACGCAGGTCATACAATAATTAAAGACAACTCTATGGCTCCTGCCAGTTGCCGTACTCATCGACATGCAAGTCGTGATATTCTATACAAAACATGATCATCTCATACATCACATATATCTCATCATGTAATTGGCCATATCACATCACAACATACCCTGCAAAAACAAGTTAGACGTCCTCTAATTGTTGTTGCAAATTTTACGTGGTTGCTACGGGTTTGCAAGAACCGTTCTTACCTACGCAAAACCACAACGTGGTGTAGTGATTGCTTTTTGATCTTCTAAAAGAACCCTCTTCATTGAAATCGATTCAACTAAAGTGAGAGAGACAGACACCCGCTAGCCATCTTTATGCAACGAAGTTACATGTCAGTTGAAGGAACCTGTCTCGCGTAAGTGTACGCGTAATGTCGGTCCGGGCCGCTTCATCTCACAGTACCGCTGAATCAAATATCAACTAGTAACGGCAAGCAATATGTATACACCCACGCCCACAACTCGTTTGTGTTCTACTCGAGATCTCATCTACGCATAGACCTAGCTCATGATGCCACTGTTGGGGAACGTTGCATGGGAAACAAAAATTTTCCTACGCACACACAAGATCTATCCATGGTGATGAGCATCTACGAGAGGGAGAGTGAATCTACATACCCTTGTAGATCGCTAAGCGGAAGCGTTTAAGAAACGCGGTTGATGTAGTCGAACGTCTTCGCGATCCAAATCGCCGAGCGTCCCGCGATCCAATCACGATCCTTCCGATCTAGTGCCGAACGGACGGCACCTCCGCGTTCAACACACGTACGGCTTGATGACACCTTCACCTCCTCGATCCAGCGAGCGATGGTGAAGTAGTGGTTGAGTTCCAGCAGCACGACGGCGTGGTGATGGTGGTGAGGAACAATCTCTGCAGGGCTTCGCCAAGCACTACGGAGATTATGACGGAGGAACTAGAGGGCTAGGGTTGCCGGCACACGGCTTGGGAAATCCTGATGTGTCCCGTGTGCTAGCCCTGCCCCTCTATTTATATGTTGAGCCTTGGGGTCTAAACTTGGAGTAAAAGCCTCCTCCAGGTCGGTTTTGCCCGCACAAGGTCGGTTTGGCCCGCAGGGAAAGAGTCCAACTCGGACCCCTGCCGAATCGTGCACAGCCGCACACAAGCGGTAGTACCGCTTCACACAAGCGGTAGTACCGCTTGGGCGGTAGTACCGCTTCACACAAGCGGTAGTACCGCTCCGGCGGTAGTACCGCTTCACACAAGCGGTAGTACCGCTCCGGCGGTAGTACCGCTTCACCAAGCGGTAGTACCGCTTACGCGGCAGCAAAACTACTTTTGCACTTTCCAATACCTTGTGGGTTTTATCCTTTTGGCTCATATAAAGTGTTGCTGCACCCGAACACTTCGGTAAACATCCGGAACCCCTTCCGGTGAACTTCGGAACCCTTCCAGAGATCAAAACACTATTATCACATATATCAATCTTTACCTCCGGACTATTCCGGAGATCCTCGTCATGTCCGGGATCTTATCCGGGACTCCGAACAACTTTCGGTCACCAACATAATAACTCAATTATACTAATCGTCACCAAACGTTAAGTGTGTAGACCCTGCGGGTTCGAGAACTATGTAGACATGACCGAGACACCTCTACGGCCAATAACCAATAGCGGGACCTGGATGCCCATATTGGCTCCTACATATTCTACGAAGATCTTTATCGGTCGAACCTCTATGTCAAGGATTCAGTTAATCCCGTATGCTGTTCCCTTTGTTCTTCAGTATGTTACTTGCCCGAGATTCGATCGTCGGTATCACTATACCTAGTTCAATCTCGTTACCGGCAAGTCTCTTTACTCGTTCCGTAATACAAGATCTCGTGGCTAACACTTTAGTCACATTGCTTGCAAGGCTCAATGTGATGTTGTATTACCGAGTGGGCCCTGAGATACCTCTCCGTCATACGGAGTAACAAATCCCAGTCTTGATCCATGCCAACCCAACAGACACCCTCGGAGATACCTGTAGAGCACCTTTATAGTCACCCAGTTACGTTGCGACGTTTGATACACACAAGGTATTCCTCCGGTGTCAGTGAGTTGCATGATCTCATGGTCAAAGGAACAGATACTTGACATGCAGAAAACAATAGCAATAAACTGACATGATCAAATGCTACGTTTACAGTTTGGGTCTTGTCCATCACATCATTCTCCTAATGATGTGATCCCGTTATCAAATGACATCTCATGTCCATGGCTAGGAAACCTTAACCATCTTTGATCAACAAGCTAGTCAACTAGAGGCTTACTAGGGACACAGTGTTGTCTATGTACCCACACATGTATTTGAGTTTCCAATCAATACAATTATAGCATGGATAATAAACAATTATCATTAACAAGGAAATATAATAATAACCAATTTATTATTGCCTCTAGGGCATATTTCCAACAAACACAACATCATTCACCTAGCCCTAGAGTTAGACATACATTACGATCTCGAGGTAGATCAACTCTGTACTCGATACATCTCAGTCAATATAAACAAGAGCAGGACGTAGGGTTTTACCTCCATCAAGATGGCCCGAACCTGGGTAAACATCGTCTCCCTTGTCTCTGTTACCATTGATCCACGATCCACAGCTCGGGACCCCCTACCCCGAGGTCTGCCGGTTTTGACACCGACAGTCACCATCGTCATCACCAACCCTTCTCCATTAACAATTTCATGATGCTCACATCCATGTGTGAGTAATCTTCTATAGGAATATGGAGGTAGATGGGATTTGGATGAGATTTCTTATGTAATCATTGTCAGATTTGTTAGAGCTTGATCCCTAGTATCCACCATGTTCTGAGATTAATGTTGTTATGACTTTCTTATGCTTAATGCTTGTCACTGGGGCCCGGGTGCCATGATTTCAAATCTGAACCAATTATGTTTTCATGAATATATTTGTGTTCTTGATCATATCTGCAAGTTGTATGCACTTTGTTATCGTTCTGAACCCTAGACCCCAAAGTGACAACAATTGGGATACTTTACGGGGATGACTTTAATTTGAGGATTACATGTATTCACTATGTGTTAATGCTTTGTTCCGGTTCACTATTAAAAGGAGCGCCTTAATTATCCTTAGTTTCCATTAGGACCCCGCTGCCACAGGAGGGTAGTACAAAAGATGTTATGCAAGTTCTTATCACAAGCACGTATGACTATATACGGAATACATGCCTACATATGATTGATGAATTGGAGCTAGTTTGTTATCGCTCTAGGTTATGACTGTTGCATATTGAATCTCATCTGAACACCCCATTGCTACTCCATGCCTATGCATTTCTGTTATTGTCTCCGTTAAATTCACTATTGTTTTGCTTTCCTATAAACTTGTTACTATTTCTGCTATTGCTATTGCTACTTTATCACTACTTCTATCATATTACTCTGCTACTAAATTGCGGCAAGAAAGTTATCTCCCAGGTGTGGTTGAATTGGCAGCTCAACTGCTAAAGGTTATAAATATTCTTTGGCTCCCCTTGTGTTGAATCAATAAATTTGGGTTGAAATACTTCCCTCAAACACTGTTGCGATCCCCTATACTTGTGGGTCATCAGGTCACCCTTCGTAACATATTTCCGGGGGAAAAAGTGTAGGGGAACGCGACAGAAAACAAAAATATTCAGTACAGCGAGCACGCCCAGGACCACTATGGAGACTGCATATAGGGTTTGATCTGATCATTACCGACTCGTAGCGCAGCGGAAGAAGAGTCGATGTAGATCGTCGGTGCAGATCCCCGCAGCTAGGATTTACAACCTCCCAACCGCGAGGATGTACTCCCTCGTCGGACAGCCCTTCGGGAGGCGGTCGGACAGTCCCTCAGATGATGTCACGGACAGCCCTACGGGAGGACCCTCGAAGCTCGAACGGTAACTCGGACAGCCCTTCGGGAGGACCCTCGAACAGCTCCTCGGGCAAAAGATCGAAACTACGACCTCTCTACGGGGTTGCACACATACGGTGTCAGCTATCCGGCAGGGCTTCGTCGTCCAGAACTAGTTCCTGCCGGAACCCAGACAGCCTTTCGGCTCTACGAAACTATTTCGCGGGGAGGGAGAGAGAAGGCCAGATCATGCATGGCTTGTGTATGTGAGAAAGGAGTGAGTGTGGAGAGTGCCTCTCCACCTCTGTTTATAGGAAAACCCAAGGGGAAAAATACCCAAAAAACCCATCACATGGATCCTCCATATAAGGGCATAAAAGGAAGGCAAGTGGAGCTCCATGGAGGAGCTCCATCTTGGCCGGCCACCCCTAGCCCCCCCCCCCCCAAAGGGGGTTCCTTGGTCCCCAATCCCTTCTAGAAGCCTTTTGGGAAAAGCCCTAAAAGGTGGCTTTCCATAAAGTAGCCCAAAAAGCACTTTCACTATTCACGGAAACATTTTTCCGCGACCGTTAAATCTAAAAATATTTTTGTGGGTCTTAGAATAATTCCAGTACCCACTAAAATGATTTTGGACGCGTTCCGAAACAATTCCGGATTAGTGATTTTCATCTGCGAAAAGCAACCAAACCGGTTCCGGCAGCTCCGGAACATTTCCGGTTTTTATCCCGGAAAAATCCCAGAAATTTCCAGAACAATTCTGGCACCCTCCAAGAATTTCCAGGCGTGTGCTGAAACCAATTTGACTTAATGGTATACTCCGAAACAACTTTTCGGTTTTACCGAAACTATTCCGGTGTTCTCTCTCCGGAACTTTTCCGTTGTCCCCGAAACTTTTCCGGTGACTTTCTCTCGGACTCCCTGTCTAGTATTCAGCAGATAGATGACCCTTAAGCATGTGACCCTATAGGTTCGGTGAAGTATAGACATGACCCGGAACACTTTCCGATCAATGATCAACATCGGAGCCGTGGACACCCATATTGACCCCTATACCCACACGAATAAATATTCAAGTGAACCTCCGGTTGCCGTGTGCTATTCCTGTTGCTTCGTGATATGTTACAAACACCCGAGGTGAGATTTATCGGCATCCCCGTGGATCAACACTTGTCCACTATGCCAGTTACCTCATTACCGGTTTTGTTCTCTTTTCTCGTTTCCGTGTTCCGTCATCCCTGTGATCAAATCACACTGTGTCTGGCCAGACGATGGTGGATACCGTAACACCGAGAGGGCCCGAGAATATCTCTCCATCGTCGGAGGAGCAAATCACAATCTTGAGCTATCTCGTTACTTGCCATACTTTTCCGTGAACCCGTAAGCTGCCGTAATAGCCACCCAGTTACGGATGACGTTTAACAAACCCCAAAGTTCACGAAGCAAGTACGAAGGAACTCGATACTCTCATGGTCTAAGGAATTATGCAAACATTAACTTTCTCTATGTTATTAACCATTAACTTGTGACGAATGTATCTCATAGCATAACATCAATTCGGGTCGATTCAACACAAGTGTTCTACTAACATTGTGCCCTCAAAATTGCCGGCATAGACATGCCCATGATCAGGAAAACAGGATCATCATGCAATACTTGAGCCAGTCTTAGAGGCATGACTAGGAATACATTTTACCGTTTATTATACCACACGTGCACATGAGTTTCCCTCCGAGCCTCGTGGATATTGCAGACTCGAGAATCATTGCAGTTATAGCATGGGACATAAACATTCATTACAAACTTCAGAGATACAAAATAACTGTTATTACTGCCTCTAGGGCATATCTCCTACATACTCCCACTTGCACTAGAGTCATAATCCAGTTACATGGCCTCCCTAACACCAATGGCTATCCGGTGCTGCTCATGCTTTGCTCGTGGTAGAGGCTTTGTCATCGGGTCTGACACGTTCAGATCCGTGTGAACTTTGCGTACTTTCACTAAACCCGCTTCGACATGATGTCGAATGAGTTTATATTTGCGTTCAATATGTCTTGTCTTATGGTGCGAAGATGGCTCCCTAGCCTGAGCCACGGCGCCACTATTATCACAATAGATCTCCACCGGGTCCAGCGCACTTGGAACCACACCAAGGTCTTCAAGAAATTGCTTGATCCAGACCGCCTCCTGGCTTCTGAAGCTGCAACATATTCCACCTTCGTCGTAGAATCCGCCACAGTCTTTTGTTTCGAACTTTTCCAATCAACTGCGCCGCCGTTCAATATGAAAACATAGCCTGATTGAGATTTGAAGTCATCTGGGTCATTCATGAAGCCTGCATCAGTGTAACCACTTACAATGAGCTCTTCATCACCTCCGTACACAAGGAGTAAATCCTTGGTCCTTCTGAGGTACTTAAGAATACTTTTGACTGCGGCCCAGTGTTCCAGTCCTGGATCACTTTGGTACCGGCTGCTAACACTTAGCGCATAGGAAACATCCAGTCTTGTACATAGCATGGCATACATAATAGAACCAACTGCCGAGGCATATGGAACATCATTCATCTGTACTCGCTCATCGAGAGTCCGAGAACACTAATTCTTGCAAAGCACTGTGCTAGGTGACATGGGGAGTAGGCCTTTCTTGGAGTTCTCCATGTTGAACCTTTTCAACACCTTGTCAATGTACGTGCTTTGGCTAAGCGCTATCAGGCGTTTTGATCTATCTCTATAGATTCTGATGCCCAATACATATGCCGCTTCGCCTAAGTCTTTCATTGAAAAACTCTTCTTCAATGAGTCTTTTATTTCGCTAAGAAAATTCACGTCATTTCCAATCAACAATATGTCATCCACATACAAGATTAGAAATGCTTTTGTGCTCCCACTAAACTTCTTGTAAACACAAGATTCTTCGTCATTCTTGATGAAGCCAAACTCTTTGACTACTTCATCAAAACGAATGTTCCAGCTCCTTGATGCTTGCTTCAGACCATAAATGGCCATCTGAAGTTTGCATACCTTTCCAGCATTCTCATGAACGACAAAACCTTCAGGTTGTATCATGTATACATCTTCTTTGAGATTTCCATTTAGGAAAGCCGTTTTGAAGTCCATCTGCCATATTTCAAAATCGAAAGAAGCAGCAATTGCTAGTAATATCCTAACAGACTTAAGCATAGCTACGGGCGAGAAAGTCTCGTCGTAGTCCACTCCTGGAACTTGCGTGAACCCTTTCGCGACAAGTCTAGCTTTATGGATAGTAATGTTACCATCCGCGTCCGTCTTTCTTTTGAAAATCCATTTACAACCAATGGGCTTTACGCCTTCTGGAAGTTCTACCAAGTTCCAAACTTGATTTTCGTACATGGATTCCATTTCGGATCTCATGGCTTTGTGCCATTCCCTTGAGCTGGGCCCCGCCATCGCTTCCTTGTAGTGCGCAGGTTCGTCGTCTTCAAGAATGAAGATTTCGTTATGAAACCACTCAGGTGGCTCGATGGCCCTACCTGATCTGTGCGGTTCAAATACAAACTTGTCTGAAGTTTCCGCATCATATGCGATAACTTCCGGCTCGGTTGTAGGGATAATTAGCGGAATTTCTTCCGGTTCCTTAGCCATATCAACGGTTGCCGAAGATTCACTAATCTCATCAAGCTGTACTGTCCTCCCACTTGCTTCTTTAGCGAGAAATTATTTCTCGAGAAAGTGTCCAACTTTTGCGACAAACACTTTGCCCTCGGACTTGTGGTAGAAGGAATACCCAACGGTGTTTTTGGGATAACCTACAAAGTAACATTTGTCTGATCTGGGATCGAGTTTGCTTGGCTGTAAACGCTTTACGTATGCCTCACAACCCCAAATTTTAAGATACGACACACAAGGTTTCTTCCCATGCCACATCTCATGTGGTGTCGTCTCAACAGACTTAGACGGTGCTTTGTTTAGTGTGTGAGCGGCAGTTTCCAGTGCGTGACCCCAAAAAGATATTGGTAGATCTGTAAGAGACATCATCGACCTTACCATGTCTAACAGGGTTCGGTTACGTCGTTCCGACACTCCGTTTCGCTGTGGAGTTCCGGGAGGCGTAAGCTGTGAAACGATTCCACGGTCACTCAGATGTTGGCTAAACTCATGACTAAGGTATTCGCCCCCGCGATCTGACCGCGGAAACTTAATCCTTTTGTTACGATGATTTTCTACCTCATTCTGAAATTCTTTGAACTTTTCAAAGGTTTCCGACTTATGCTTCATTAAGTAGATATAGCCATACCGACTTAAATCATCAGTAAAAGTCATGAAGTAGAAATACCCACCCCGTGCGGCTGTGCTCATTGGACCACATACATCACTATGTATTATTTCCAATAATTCACCCGCCCGTTCAGGATGACCCGTGAACGGCGTCTTGGTCATTTGCCCCATCAGACAAGCTTCACATGTGTCAAATGATTCAAAATCAAAGGACGGTAAAACTCCATCTGACTGGAGTCTTTGCATGCGTTTCTTTCCGATGTGGCCAAGCTGACAGTGCCACAAGAAAGTGGTGGTGGTATCAGCCTTCTTAAGGCGTTTAGCATTCACGTTAAAGACATCATTTCCACATTCAAGATTTAGTATGAAAAGGCCCCCAACAATGGGTGCAAATCCATAAAACATATCCTTACAATAAAGTGAACAACCATTGTTCTCAAACTTGTAAGAGTACCCATCGTGCACTAAACATGATCCAGAGATAATGTTTCTACACAATGCCTGAACAAAATAACAGTTACTTAGTTCTAAGGTAAATCCTGAAGGGAGACGTAGAGGCATAATGCCGACGGCTTGAGCGGCGATCCCAGCGCCATTCCCGACACGCATCACGACTTCATTCTTTGCCAGCTTACGCACCCTCTGAAGTCTCTGTATCGAGTTGCAAATGTGAGCAACCGATCCGGTATCAAATACCCAAGACTTAGAATTTTCGCTAGCAAGCAAAACGTCAATGACATTAACCTGTATAATAGTTATACCTTTTCCGGTTTTCCCGGACTTCTTATCTTCCAGATACTTCTTGCAGTTTCTCTTCCAGTGTCCTGTGCCCTTGCAGTAGAAGCATTCAGTTTCATTCTTGGCTCCGCCCTTAGAGTTGCTTTGGGATCCGGTCTTACCGGCGCCCTTGCCCTTCTTGGACTTGCCTTTCTTTTTGAAACTGACGGTTTTATTCACAAGCAACACTTGCTTGCGATTTTTCCGCAGTCCTCCTTCTGCAGTTTTCAGCATGGCGAGCACCTCATTTGGTGTCTTCTCCATCCCACTCATGTTGTAGTTCATGACAAAACCGTCGTAAGACGGGGGGAGTGAAGAAAGCAACATGTCCATCATATGGGCTGGTGGAATTGGAAATTCCAGGGTTTTAAGCCTTTCAGCGTAGCCAATCATTTTGACCACGTGTTCGCCAACTGAACTGCCCTCAGCCATCTTGCAATCCATCACGGACTTCATGATATCAAATCGTCCAGACCGTGCGGTTTCCTTGTACAGAGCATCCAATTCCCGGATCATATCACGGGCGTTATGGAATTCAAAACGTTTTTGAAGCTCTGGACTCATGCAAGCTAGCATGAGGCACTGCACTAAGTTGTAATCATCATCCTTAGTGGCCCAGACATTTTGTTCATCTTCCGGGGCAGTTGCCACCGGTTTAGCTGGAAGAGGAGTTTCAAGCACATACATCCTCTTAGCGCTCCTGAGGACAATCCTCAGGTTACGGACCCAGTCCGCATAGTTGTTTCCAGTCGCAGCTAACTTCTCTTTCTCTAACATCGGGCCTAAGTTGAACGCGGTGTTGCGAGCCATTTGATCAACAACGGTAAACACAAGTTTCACTTAGACTTTGTTCATAATTAATTTGCACTAGTGAATAAAAAAATTTATTCTAAAGTGCGCTCCCACTCAAATCAATATCTCTCATAATTGATTGTGAGTGATTCAAGATCCAAATTTCAATTCAACGCCAAGGATGCATCCATCTCAAGTGACGAGAATTTCATTTGGTAGGCCAACTTGCCAATCACATCTCTATGTGACTCTTGTTCATCTTTCGATGAGCGTGTTCCGAGCTCAGGACGATCCTCTGAAATGTCAAGACAACCAAGTGATCTTGCTGCGAGGTCTCAACTCACCCGCCTCACACTTCTCTAATCGTTCGTACCCATGCATCCATGTGATACCCCGAAGAGATAGGTGCCGTGATGGTGCTACACTTGGGAGAACACTAACTACTTGATATTTTTAAGTGAGAGATCACCCTAATAAAAAGCGACTACCGTGCAATCAAAAGGGTGCATCAAGAGGGATAAACATCTCACGAAATTCATAATAGCATGATATGGTATAGCCCTTTCTGACAGAGAAGTCTTTAATTTCTTCGTCTTCGGCATTTGCGTCGGTGTTCACCTTCGCGAAGATTGCCACCACCTTGTCGATGCACCAGATAATATTGTTATCTCTATAGCTAATAAAATAAGTGCACTACTTAAGGTTGACACACAGGTCATTAAAGTGACAATCATGTGGCTCCAGCCATCATGCCGAATCATGACACGCAGGTCATGTTAATAAATTTACATCATATAGTCATCTCATACATAATCGAATTAATATGAGAGCTGTTATACCACATCACATGCACATCCTGCAAAACCAAGTTAGACGTCTCTAATCGGTTTATGCAAAAAATTATTTTACGTGGCTTCTAAGGTTTTGACTTAAACCGCAGCTACCAACGTTTATCATCAAGTATGATTATTCAAGTCGCTAGATTAACATTGCGGGGTGTATGAAACACGAGATAATAAAATCTCGAGCCCCATACTCAACTTCATCATACGCATGACCCCCGTGCAGATCATATCTGCATTGCCCTTTCGTCTGCGAAATTTCATCTTTCTCTCAACTATGGTGGAACCAAAAGAAATGATAGCACTTCGTTGATCAATCAGGATCGCGGATTGTCAGAACTTTGTGAAATTCCACCATGCCGTTTCGAGATCAGAAATACGCAAATTCTAGGGAAGCAACAAGAACATCGGGTAACTTGAGTTTCACGCTCGAACTTCTAAAGACAAAGGCTAAAAACAAATGGACCGACAGAAGCCTCGATGAGCTTCTCAAGTATCTAAAGAAGGTTCTTCCCGCGGGGAACCTGTGTCCTACTAGTGTCAATGAGGCCAAGAAGATCGTGTGCCCTCTTGATCTGCCGCACATTAGATACCATGCATGCATCAACGATTGCATCATTTATCGAAAGGAGCACGCGGAAAAAAACAACTGTCCGGTGTGCAATGCTTCTCGATACAAGAAGGCCGGAAAGAAATCTCCCCAGAAAGTTGTATGGTACCTACCGATCACTCCCTGTCTGCAGCGTTATTTCGTAGATCCTAAGGAAGCAAAGCTCATGCGCTGGCACGCGGAGAGGGTGAAGCCGGACGATGGAGATGATCCGAAGCTGAGACACCTCGTGGATGCAAGCCAGTGGAGAGCGTTCAACGCCGAATATCGATTTTTCGCAGGTGATCCAAGGAACATCGTGCTTGGCGTGAGTACCGAAGGCATGAATCCGTTTGGCAACCAGAACACAAACCATAGCACATGGCCCGTGTTTGTATGGATGTACAACCTTCCCCCCTAGAAGTGCGTGAAGACAAAGTACATACCCATGAGCATGCTGATTCAAGGGCCGAAACAACCGGGAAATAATATTAATCTGTATCTGGGGCTACTTCAAGAGGAGTTAGACACGTTATGGAAAACACCAGCCAAGACATGGGACGCCAGCAAAGGCGAGTATTTCTATATGAGAGTCGCGCTGATGACGACGGTGCACGACTATCTCGGTTACGGATATGTCGCAGGCCAGGTGCGCCACCGATATTGCGGATGCATGCGGTGCATGGATGATACAATGTCTCAGCAGCTAACGAAAGATGGCGGGTCTGGGAAAATCGTGTACATGGGGCATCGAAGATGGCTCGCGAAGGACGACCCGTGGAGAAACCGTGGAGATCTATTCAATGGTGAGGCTGAGCATCGAGGACCTCCACGTAAGAGGAGCGGCGCCGAAATCGATGAGCTGTTGAAAAACTGGGAACAGTGCCCCGCTCCGGGAAAGATGAAAAAGGCGCCGGAGCCGCTGCTGAAGGTATGGAAAACGAGGTCTGTTTTCTGGGACTTGGAGTACTGGCCCAAACTCGACATGCCTCATTGCCTTGATCAAATGCATATCACGAAGAATGTCCTTGAGAGCTTGCTTGCAACACTGATGAACATGCTGGATAAGACCAAGGATGGGCCGAAGGCAAGAAGAGACTTGGAAGATTTGAACATCAGGGCAGATCTCCACATGCCGCCCCGTAAAAAGTCGGAGGAGACGGAGACAGAGGCACGGGACCAGGGCAAAAAAGTCAACAAGAAGAAAGAGAATTATTGCCCCCCTTCTTGCTTTACCTTAAGTCCGAAGGAGATCGATCAATTCTTCAACTGCCTTACCGGAATCAAAGTTAGTTCCGGTTACTGTGGGAAGATAAGCAGATTTCTAGACACCAAGAAGAAAAGGTTCAGCGGGATGAAGTCTCATGACTGTCATGTGATGATGACGCAGATACTTCCTGTTGCCCTTAGAGGGATAATGGACAAGCACGTCCGTGACACGCTTATTAGTCTCTGCAACTTTTTCGACGTTATCTCTCGAAAGTCGATCAGTGTGAAGCAGCTCCGAAGGCTACAGGAAGAGATTGTTGTGATACTAAATGAGCTTGAGATGTACTTCCCGCCCGCGTTCTTTGACGTCATGGTGCATCTGTGTGTCCACATTGTGGACGACATCATAGACCTCGGGCCGACATTCCTGCACAACATGATGTCGTTCGAGAGGATGAATGGGGTAATCAAAGGATTCGTTCGTAACATATCCCGTCCGGATGGAAGCATCATCCAGGGCTATCTGACCCAAGAGTGCACCTCTTTCTGTGAGAATTATCTATATGGCAGAGACCCTGTTGTTGGTTTGCCCGTTAACAAGCACCTTGGGAGGCTCAGAGGAGAAGGTCACACCAACGGCCGGAGGGAACTGCATGTGGACCACTCGGGTCGACGCAATGACTTTGACAGAGCAAACTTAGTAGTGCTACAGCACCTAGACGTGGTAGATCCTTTCGCGACACTGCACAAAGAAACCATCGCAAAGAAGTACCGTGACCGGGGGCTATGCAAGACGCACGCCGAAGTTATTAGAGAGCACAACTCCACTTTCCTACCTTGGTTCAAAGAGCATGTTCTTGCTAATCCCCCGGAAGAGGGCTCTACGGACGGATTGCTCATATACGCCTTAGCACATGGCCCCGTGGCCAACCTCGCGACCTATCAGGCATACGATATCAACAGATACACGTTCTACACGGAGGCCAAAGATATAAACAGTGATTTTCAGAACTCAGGGGTGACAATGGAATGCATGACCGGCGACAACGCCGCAACTGAAAGATTCTACGAAAGGGTCGAAGAGATCTGGGAGCTTGACTACTCTGGACTGCACGATGCGACGATGTTCCGTGTCAGATGGGCTAAGAACGTCGAAAGAGAAAACCGGTATTTCACTACCATGTCTATACCCGACGCCAAGAGCACTACCGTGAACGCCATCACAAAAAACGAGCCATGGGTACACGCTAAGCACGTGACACAATGCTTCTTCATAACCGACCCGAGCAATTCCAACCGTGTTGTCGTGAGGAGAGGCAAAAGGAACATCATCGGAATGGATGGAGTCGCCAACGAGGAAGACTACGACCAGTACGGCAACCCGATGAGGGAAGATGACGATGACGATGAAGCATACGTCAAAAGAAGAATCAATACTACATTACCCAAGAAAGATCGTACTCCATGGAAAAGGAAAAGTCACAACGAGGGACTCAATTATTCGACAGCGAACAAGAAGGGAAAGAAGCTCACTCAGAAACAAAAACGTCGACGCTGAGAAACCATCATTTATATATATGTATTTATTTTGTGTACGCACTTAATTGTTATCGGTCAAATGATGTGTAATATATATCGTTGCCTGAGTTATATACATTGTATCCGATCCCCTTCTTCCCGGCTCGGTCGTCTTTCGGAAAAGAAAAGAAATAGAAAAATGAGAAAGGAAAGAAGAAAATGAAAGGATTAGAAAAGGATATGAAAAGAAAAAGAAAAAGGAGAAAGGAAATAAGAAAAATAAAATGAAAAGACAAAGCAAAAGGAGAAAATGAAAAGAAAAATCAAAGGAATAGCTGTAGCGCGGGCTAACCAAAGAGGCGCTACTGCTAATATAGCTATAGCAGTAGCGCGGGTGTGGACCCGCGCTATAGCTAAGTTATCTGTAGCGCCGGTTTGGGTATCCCGCGCTACAGCTAAGTTAGCTATAGCGCGGGTCCACACCCGCGCTACTGCTATGTTTGAGTTAACCGCACCGCGCGGGCTCCCTTCCTCCTCATTCCTCCCCCAATTCGCACTGACTCTGTCTCTCCCCTCATCGCTGCCGGAACCCCTGCCCTCGCCGCGCCCCACCCTCGAGCGCCGCCGGAGCCCCTGCCCTTGAGCACTGCCGGAGCCCCTACCCTCGCCGCGCCCCAGCCTCGTCGCCGCCGGAGCCCCTGCCCTCCTCGACGTCGCCCCCTCCGGTGCGCCAGCCTCGTCGCCGCCTTGCCACCGTCTCCCCCGACCTCCACCTCCCCGCTGCCGTCTCCCCCGACAACCACTGTAAGTCCCCGCCCCTCCTCTCTCTCATTTTAGTATACTAAATTCTAGAGTTAGTTGTTTTAGTTAACTGAATTTTAGGTGTTTAGTTAACTGAATTCTAGGGTTAGGTATTTTAGGTGTTTAGGTGTTTTAGTTAACTGAATTCTAGGGTTAGCTGTTTTAGTGAACTGAATTTTAGGTGCTTAGTTAATTTAATTATAGGGTTATGTATTTTAGGTGTTTAGTTAAGTTAATTCTAGGGTTAGGGTTTTCAGTTCCTGTTAAATGAATTCTAGGTATTTTAGGTGTTTTAGGTGTTTAGGTAACAGAATTCTAGTGTAATGTTAGTAAGTGAGTGAGAGTGTGCTTGCTTTTTAAAGATTGGGGGAAAGATGCAAAATTAGTAGGACAAAAAATTCAGAAAATTCATAGAAGTTTTATATTAGACATTAGATAGGAATTTAGCTAAGGTTTTTTATTAGGACAGTAGCTGTTTTATATTAGGATAGTAGCTAGGAATTTAGCTAGGGTTTTTTGAGAAGTAGCTATTGTTTTGTTTAGTTAACCCTAGTAGATAGGAATTTAACTAGGGTTTTTTATTAGGACAGTAGTTGTTTTATATTAGGACAGTACCTAGGAATTTAAAACATATTTTGATGGTGAATTTCTTTATCGTGAATTTCTTTGAATAATTAAAGTGCATGAATTTCTTTGATATACATGATGTTGGCTGTTGATGGTGAACATATTTTGAATAATTGAAGTGCCAAATGATGTTGGCTGCTGTTGTTGCCATATGATGTGCCAAATGATGGAGATGATGTGCTATTGTTGCCTATGTTGGATTTTCTTGTTTGCAGGGAAATGATCCAAGTGGCCTATGTTTTGCCGGAATGTTGATTCATTTCCGTTCCGGCGAATTTCAGGCGCTTGATATGTCCACTTTTTAGCAAAGGTGCCGAAATTTCCCGTGAATTTCGGCATGACTTGTGCTAGAAAGTAGGCATATCGAGTGCCCGGGATTTGCTGGGACGGGAATGAAACGGCATTCCGGCAAACCATAGGCCTTTTTTTATGTCATTACTCATTTTATTATAGTTTAAGAATTAAACGAGCAGACTTAATCGTAGGAAACATGTCGAACAACGACGAAACCGGGGCTTCTGACCACGCTGCCGATGACATACAATATGACCGTGAACATGATTACCTCGACTTTTTGTCTAGTTAGCAAACAAAAGGTTTGCAGGGCGACCTGGTCATAGCGGACGATGGTACTGCCGCCGACATCGACACCGATGGCACCGATGGCGGCGCCGAGACCGGCGCCGAAGGTACCGGCGCCGAAGCCGGTAACAAAAAGAAGAAGCAGAGGACACGACGCCCTAACAAACTCGGCATCGGAAGAATCCTGGTCACAGAGATGCACCCCGGCAAATTCGAGCCAATAGCGCCGGATGAAGCACGCAAGTGCTACGGCAACCAAGTCGGATGCATCCTACGGGAAACCGCGAGCATCAACGACAATGACTTAAGGAAGAAACCACATCTGGAGCACTTGCTCCTAACAAAGCTGCACAAGAGATTCCAGTTCCCCGGCCGGGATGACCGCATAGAAAACCCGTGGGATGATGCTGCCAAAGATATCAATAACCACGCCATGGGCATGTTCAGCAACGATTTGGCCGCCTGGAAAGGGAGGGTGAAACGAGCGATTGATGCTAATGAACCCCTGTCCAAGATTTTGGCAGACAATCCGACACTTATGGCATAGGAGTTTGAAAAGTTCAAGGACACTTCCGCTACCGAGGCAGCCAAGATTAAGTCTGAGAAATACAAGGGCCTTCAGCAAAGGAACACGGGGAACCAACGCCTCGGAAGCCGTGGCTACATTGGCAAGAGGCCCATATGGGATAAGGAGGACGCAGAACGTGAAGCCGCGGGGATCCCAGACCCCTACGCGGAGTTCACCGACCCGCAGGAGCGTGACTTCATCAGGGCCCGGTACAAGTGGGACAAGGAAAAGAAGGTTTGGTACACGGACCCGATCACAAGGAAATTGATTAGATTACTGGTAATTATTCTTTTACCACCTTACATTTAGCTTCTGATCAAGTGGACTACACGTTGTAGTAACATTCGTAAACGGTTCACGTTCCTTTTGCAGAAGGAGCAACACAGGCTTGCGGCCGAAAGCGACTCGTTGTCTCAGTCGTCGATGAGGCCCAAGTGGGACACCCCTCTCAACCGGGCCTTGAACCAACTGAAGGGATTCCCTTTGGACCAGCGGCCGCAATATGGACGTGTGCACGGCGTCGGAGACAGCGCCACGTGGAAGTACTACTACAACGAGGGTCCGGAGGCCAAAAAGCAGAAAAAGAAGTTCAGTCAGTTGAACATCGACGAGAAGGTGAAGCTTGCGGTTGAGAAAAATGCAACTGAGGCCGAGAAAAAAGCAGCTGAGACCGCAGAAGCGAACAAAAATGAGTTGGTCCAGCAGGCAGTCAATGCAGCTGTAGCTGCCTACAGAAATGATTTCGCTACTAACTTGATTCCAGCTATTATCGACTGGACGAAGCAAAATCCAGACAAGATGGCACAGGATTTTCCCATGCCCAGCTTCGTCGGGAGCAACTCGATGAACATCGCACCACCACCACCACCACCTGCCGCCGCTACCGCACAAGGTCCTGCTCCCGCACCCGCTCATAGCAGCCCGTCCTCTGTGTCTGGCGTGCTAGGCGGGCCTTCGTCTTTGGCTGACCTCGACGCCCTCACGGTAATTACACGTCGCACCAACATATATATAATCTTCCGTTTTTCATTGCCTTTCAGATGTCTTACGCCGCAGACATGTCTTCGCAGGGCGACGAAACCCCGTGCACCGTACTCTACATGATCAACGGCCAGAAGGTGGACGTGGGAAAGGCAGTGATAACGAAGCCCTTGGAACTCACGTTCCACGGCCAGCCGATCCCCGTTGGCACCTTCAGGGTTACCTTGTCGAGTGTGAAAGCGGGCCACGAGGATTTGACTCCTCTAGTACGGCTCGGGGGAGAGGAGGACGAGACCCCGATGCGGCTTGGAGAATGCAAGGGTTGGATGCTGCTGTGGCCGAAGAATCTTCTTCGTCTGGAGGCGGCCGAGAGCACACCAATGACCAAACATCAGCAAGGTATGAACACCACCACCCCGCCTACGCAATTACCAGCGCCTCTCGTGCCGGGTGAGAGCGGCGGATGACGCGAGGAAGGGGTCCAATAGTGGATGATGTAGTCGGCCCCGTGGAACAAGGAATGGATGATGAGATGGAGGAGGAGGACCCTCTCTGGTTCCTCAATACCGGCGCCGCCTATGACGACAGACAAATGATGAGTCAGCCATATGACTCAGGCTATGAGCATGCGGATGAGGAGATGGATGATGTGCCCGGGCAGGAACGTCCTAGGGTTGATTGCAAGAAGTCTCTCTTCATGCAATCCTCACAGGACACGCCTCCAGATGCCGCCTCAACGCAGGGTCATCTAGCCGAGGGTCGTAAAGTGCTTAGCCCGACGACACTGGTGGCGGGGGTAAGGAAGGGTCTGGACGGTGAACCCAAGAAAAAGGAGAGGAAGAGACCGCCGAAGAGAGACACTGCTGCCGCCAAAGCTGCCAAAGCTTCTAGCAGCCAGCCGACCGATTTTGCAGACCGTGTACCGGTCAAAGGTGCGGCGATGTACCAAGTCGCGGGCGAGCCGATCCTACCGCCGAAACCGCTAGAGGGCATATCAGGGGATCTCAGGAGACTGCACGACCATGTGTTGTCGAATGTGAAAAGCCTTCTCGCCTCGGAGGATCCAGGATATCCGTTTTACGCGGTTCGTGTGCCTCAGGCCAAGTGCTACGTCGACACACTGCCCGCGGAGGTGTTCTTCCTGCGGTTTGATCACATCTTTGAGATGTTTCTCACGAGGCGGCTCGATTTTACGATCGTCCGCCTTTTTGCGCTACATATGAACTTCGTCATCAGGAGAGACCAAATCTCGCAAACCTCGGTGGCGGATCCATACTACATGCATGAGTCCTTCTTGAGTCTCGGCGAGTTTGAACGTAAAGCTGCTAGGGACTACATCGAATACTTCATGGTAACGAATAAGGACAAGGAAACGATTCTCCTGCCTTATCATCCAATGTAAGTCATTGCCGGACAACCCTTTCGTACGTTTCAATCATTCCTTTGCTCATATGGAGACTAATTTGAGGTGTCTTTATTTTCCGCAGCAACGGGCGCGCGGTCCTTATCGTTCTTTTCCTGCGAGTCTCCCACGCCGTGTATTTCGACTCGTCCAGAAACTTCGAGAAGAAAGACTACACCCACATAATGGATATTCTGGATGATGCTCTCCACGGCTTCAGCACGAGGGGTGGCCACATGGAGATCAGGAAACAAAGGAAGAACAAGCCGGGTTTCTCGCATAAAACTACCTTCTGCTCCATCCATCAACCGACAACAAGCAAGAACGATGGATTCTACCTCCACCATCTCATGATGGGGTTCAAAAGGGATCACCAACAGCTTCGCATGACAACAAGAAACGATGAACATATCCGCAAATGGGCAGAATCCTTAGGAGACGAACCGGATTATAAACTTAGAGATGACTTCTTTCGCATCCAGAAGGACATTGCAACGATCATCATGAAAGAAGTTGTCGAAGAGAAGGGGATGTTCCACCACGGCCCTATATCGCGAGCTGACGTCAGAACTCGCATAGGCATGCAACGTCAGGACCTGACGCCGTTCACGAAGCTAGGGTGCATCCTCCCGGATATGGATGGGTGGAACTTCCAGTGATTGACGATGCCGATGATGATGTGTCGATTGAACTTGAAGTTTCTGTAGCGATGAAACTTTGTGATGTCAACGGTCCTGCTGAACTTGCGTAATGCTAGTTTGTTAGTTTGGGTACGATGACCTGCGTACATCTAGTTAATTAGTTTGGGTACGATGAACCTGCGTTGATTAATTATGTTTACTATATGTTGCATCTATTAGCTAACTCTTTCTTTTCGTGTTGCTCAAATATATTATGTTGCATATTATTGTTGAATTCGCTTGATGAAGATGCATCTCTAACAGGTACATAGGTCCTTGATGGCGAAGAAGTGATATGCCGTGGACATAGGGAGGGTTCCGGGAGTGTACGATGAGTGGCCCGAGTGTCAGGCCCAAGTGTCACGGTTCTCGGGCGACAGCCATAAAGGGTTCGATAGCAGACAAGAAGTAGAAGCTAGTTACTTGAGGTTCACGCTAGCGCGAGAGAGGAATCACAACCGGCGCCTCATGTACTGCATAATTCCGCTCTTACTCATAGTGATAGCTCTTCTCTTCTATATCATCGTTTTAGATGGATGATGAAACATGTGTATGGGATGACGATGTAGTTGCATGTATTCGAGACATATCATAACTTGTATCGCTATTTCGAGATCGATGATGATGAGAGACATCATTTGTGTTGGATGATGATGACATGATTTGATGAGACTATTTGCATGTGTATGATATGATGAGACTATTGTGTGTATGATATGACAGGCTATTGTATAAAACCTATTAAAAAACAGAGAAAAAACGTTGTAGAAAAAATTTACAGACAATAGTAACAATAGCGCGGGGTATGTGTGTAGCAGTAGCGCGTGTTAAACAAGCGCGCTGCAGCTTTTAGCAGTAGCGAGGTTCACCTAAATGCGCTACTGCTAAACTCTGGTAGCAGTAGCGCGCCCACCCGCGCTACTGCTATGACAAAACCCTGCGCTACTACTAGGGTTTTCCCTAGTAGTGGCAAGTGGAGCTCCATGGAGGAGCTCCATCTTGGCCGGCCACCCCTAGCCCCCCCCCCCCCCCAAAGGGGGTTCCTTGGTCTCCAATCCCTTCTAGAAGCCTTTTGGGAAAAGCCCTAAAAGGTGGCTTTCCATAAAGTAGCCCAAAAAGCACTTTCACTATTCACAGAAACATTTTTCCGCGACCGTTAAATCCGAAAATATTTCTATGGGTCTTAGAATAATTCCAGTACCCACTAAAATGATTTTGGATGCGTTCCGAAACAATTCCGGATTAGTGATTTTCATCTGCGAAAAGCAACCAAACCGGTTCCGGCAGCTCCGGAACATTTCCGGTTTTTATCCCAGAAAAATCCCAGAAGTTTCCAGAACAATTCTGGCACCCTCCAAGAATTTCCAGGCGTGTGCCGAAACCAATTTGACTTAATGGTATACCCCGAAACAACTTTTCGGTTTTACCAAAACTATTCCGGTGTTCTCTCTCCGGAACTTTTCCGTTGTCTCCGAAACTTTTCCGGTGACTTTCTCGCAGACTCCCTGTCTAGTATTCAGCAGATAGATGACCCTTAAGCATGTGACCCTATAGGTTCGGTGAAGTATAGACATGACCCGGAACACTTTCCGATCAATGATCAACATCGGAGCCGTGGACACCCATATTGACCCCTATACCCACACGAATAAATATTCGAGTGAACCTCCGGTTGCCGTGTGCTATTCCTGTTGCTTCGTGATATGTTACAAAAACCCGAGGTGAGATTTATCGGCATCCCCGTGGATCAACAACTTGTCCACTATGCCAGTTACCTCGTTACCGGTTTTGTTCTCTTTTCTCGTTCCCGTGTTCCGGCATCCCTGTGATCAAATCACAATGTGTCTGGCCAGACAATGATGGGTACCGTAACACCGAGAGGGCCCGAGAATATCTCTCCATTGTCGGAGGAGCAAATCCCAATCTTGAGCTATCAAGTCCCTTGACATACTTTTCCGTGAACCCGTAAGCCGTCGTAATAGCCACTCATTTACGGATGACGTTTAACAAACCCCAAAGTTCATGAAGCAAGTATGAAGAAACTCGATACTCTCATGGTCTAAGGAATTATGCAAACGTAAACTATCTCTGTGTTATTAACCATTAGCTTGTGACGAATGTATCTCATAGCATAACATCAATCGGGTCGATTCAACACAAGTGTTCTTCTAACATCGTGTCCTCAAAGTTGCCGGCATAATAAAACAGAACTATCATGCAACACTTGAGCTAGTATTAGAGGCCAGACTAGGAATACATTTTACCGTTTATTATTCCACACGTGCATATGAGTTTCCCTCCGAGCCTCGTGGTTATTGTAGACTCGAGAACCATAGCAGTTATAGCATGGAACATAAACATAATTAGGAACATGGGGATAAATAATAACATTTATTATTGCCTCTAGGGCATATCTCCTACACGCGTGAGCAAAGCGAACCTGTTACCACCAAAGACGCTTTGCAGTAAGTATGGCTTACCATCCGCAATAAGCTTGACTTGGCGGAGTTCCTCCTGGTAGCCCCGCGCCTCCTTAGCCGCCGACCCCAGTGAGGTTAGCTCGGTGGCCTGATCCTTATTCTTTTGCTCAAGGACCTCACACTTGGTGATGGCATCCTTGAGCTCTTGTTGCACCTCAGACACCCTGGCCTCGTGCCTCTGGCTCACAATATTCACCGCGGCCAGTTCGGTGGCTGCCTTTTCGGCTGCAGCCCTCTGCTCCGCGGCTTCCTGCTAAGCTTTCCTCAGCTCAGCCTTGAGGTTCTTGACCTCCGCGACAGCAGCTGCAGTAATGTCAGTTGCATACCGTTTAAATTAACTTCTTAAACCTTACTAAAAAACCGTTGTAGTAAACAGTTTAGTTCGGACTTGCCTTGCGCCTCGTCAAACCGCTTGTTCAGCAGACTAAGGTCGTCATCGGAGCTCTTGAGCTTCCGATTCAGCTCGGCCAGCTCCTCGGCGTTGGCAGCTGCCGCCGAGGACGATGCCTGCACATTAGACTAAACACATTAGATTCCCGAGTTATCGATTTTCGATCCTCTGACCGGCTTTTTCAATCCAGCCAGAGACTCGGGGGCTACTACTCATTTTGTTATCATCTATATCTCAAAGTTATTCGACCCCCGCATAAGTTTTTCAAACTTACTTAGGTCTCGTGGGCTACTGTGTATGAGGTTGCATGATCATATAAAAAAATCTAAAGGAAAAGTCATTACATGGCCTACCTTGAAGCCTGTTAGAAGGCCGCTGAAGGCCTCCTTCAGTACGTTGTCCACGGACCGAAGACTTTGCAAAACCGTTCCCATCAGGGCATGGTGCTCTTCGGCGATTGAGGAGCTGGTTAAAGCTTCCTCCATCTCATCCGGCCACCCAGTCGAAACCCGCCCTGGAGCGGGCGGGGGTGGTGGGGGCATCTCGGCTCCTCTCTCTGTGGAGACCGGAATGGCTGGCTCCTGGTGCCTTAACGGCTCCGGAGCCACTTTCGGGGAGAGCTCGGATTGTCCGGGCTCCCCCTCTTCGTTCGCCAGAAGGGTTCTCCCCTCCTGGTCTTCGGTGGCCGAGGTATGCACCTCGGTCATAACAGCGTCGCCTCCTCCCCCTGTGTTCGGCACGAGAAGGGTCCTCCCTGACAGAACCTCCTCGGCCTCCTCAACGACCGGGGGAGGTAAGGCGCGCGATTCGGTCCCGCTCTCCGCCAGCGCGGCCGGTGGAGAGTCCCCCTCCGAGACTCGATCGGTAGGGAGGTCGCGTGGCGGGCTGCAATGTTAAAAGCAGGCACGCGGTCAACAGCAGACTTAGTTCGGCTAAGAGTGCATAGGTGTTTCTTAGGATATATACCTTTGGGCCCGCGGCTTGACCCTGGGGGTCCTCCGAGGAACCTCTTCGGAGGCCTCGGAGTGCTCGGCAGAAGCCGAACTATTGTTGGACAGGGCCACCTTGGCCCTGCATGGTCTTTTAGGGGCGGGAGAAGGCTGATCCTCCTCAGCGTCTTCGGACGCAGCCCTCTTCCTTGTTCGGGAGGAATCGCCTTCCTCCCCATCCTCTCCCTGCTCCTTCTCCCCCTCAAGGGCGGAGGGGGCATGGGTGTCCCCGGATCTAGTGTCCGGAGGTCCGTGGGAACGGAGGCCTTCTCGGGTCTCCTTCTTCTTCTTCTCTTTCTTCTTCTCCTTCTTCTCCGGCGCCTCATACAGCTCCTCGGCCAACATGGCCGTCAGCAAGGCTGTCCTGGGGCCCTCGGGCAGCGGGGTCGGGCTGTTGATTCGCTCGGCCTTCTTCAGCCAGCTCTGTGGATGGAAGAAAATAAATCTTAGTGCTTTATCAAAAAGGAACGTCCGAACATAAGAGTAAAACTTACCATACCTCGTGAGGGGGGTTTTCGGCGTCAAGGCCGATGTCTTCCTCCTCGGTCGGCCACTCCTTCTGCGGCTTGAATAGTGCTTTCCACAGCTGAGCGTGGGAAGTGCGAAAGAAACTAAGCACGGTGGAGGGGTCTTCGAGCTTGTAGGCCCACATCGGGGAGGCCCGGTCTTGAAAGGGGAGGATGCGGCGGCGGAGCATGATCTGAATCACGTTAGGTAATTCGACCTTCCGCTCGATCATCTTGGATATCCGGCACTGCAGCAGCTCCACCTCCTTGGTCGACCCCCAGTCTAGGCCCTTCTTGGTCCACGAGACCAGCCTCGTGGGGGGTCCGGATCTGAAGGCGGGAATCGCCGCCCAGTCTGCGTTGCGTGGCTCTGTGATGTAGAACCACTCTTTCTGCCAGATCTTGACAGTTTCAATGAAAGTGCCCTCTGGCCACTCGACCCGGGGGAGCTTACTAACCATCCCCCCCCCCCCCCCCGCAGTCTGCCTGCTGGCCGTCGACAATCTTTGGCTTGACATTGAACACCTTCAACCACAAGCTGAAGTGTGGCTGGACCCGAAGAAAGGCCTCGCAAATGATGATGAAGGCCGAGATGTGCAGGAAGGAGTTCGGGGCAAGATCGTGAAAATCTAGCCCATAGAAAAACATCAATTCCCTAACAAAGGGGTGGAGGGGAAAACCTAATCCCCGGATGAAGTGGGGCAGGAATACCACCCTCTCACCGGGCTTCGGCGTAGGGATGACCTGGCCCTCCTCTGGGGCGCGGTGAGCGACATCGGTGGGGAGGTAACCCGCGCCCTTCAGCTCCTGGATGGCGCTCTCTGTAACGATGGAAGCCTCCCACTTGCCTTTAGACCCAGAGCCGGCCATGGCCGGATTGAGGGGATGGTCGGAGGGGTTCGAAGAAGGGAAACGGATCTGGGCGCTGGAGCTCAAAAGTTTGGGAAAGCGATGGTGCAGGTGGAAGTGAGAGCGTGCAAAGGAAATGGTGGCTGCTCCCTTTTATGGGCTGCCGTAAGGCCAAGAGTCCTTCTACTGCGTCGCGGACCTCGCCACTTCCCGATATAATCGTGCCGTTATGCGTGTGTGGGATAGCACAAATCATTGTTCATATCCCTTAAAAACAGGGCACGATCTCCATATTGATGGGGCGCACCAATGGACGAACCGCCTCGAACCGCGAATCGAGTTTTCCTAACTGGCTCGTGGTCATGGCAGGCCGTGACCCTTCGGCAAACGTTGTCAGATGGGGTCGCTGTTCACACCTGAACGACTGGCCTTCGGGGCTAAGTTACTCATACACTTCGGAAACTAAGGCATGATCCGGGAAACATATTGCCAGAAATAACCAAGCAACCCTCGAGGGCTTGATTCAGAGGGGTTGCGGGCTTGACGCAAATACCACAGAAGGGAAGGAACTGGTCCACAAAACCGATATTGTTCTCACATACCTCGGCTTCGAAGACTAGTTTGGGGCTACTGAGGGTGTCCCGGACTGAGGGGTCCTCGGGCTACCGGCCTATCTCTCATGGGCCGGACTGATGGGCCGCTCCTAACTCATCGAAGGGAGGCCGGACTGTAGGCGACCCCGTGTGCCAGAAGGAAACCTCCGAAGACTTGGCGTCCTCTCCAAGAAAGGTTTAGCGTAGCCGGCATGTTTATCCCCTGGTGGCAACCGACCATATGTAACCCTAGGTACCCCTGGTGTCTATATAAACCAGAGGGTTTAGTCCGTGGAGGGGCCAACCATTATCGCGATACCCACCTAGGGTTTAGTTCATCTGATCTTGAGGTAGATCAACTCTGTAATTGTCATACCAACACATCAATACAATCAAGCAGGACGTAGGGTTTTACCTCTTCGAGAGGGCCCGAACCTGGGTAATCGCTATCTCTACGTTCCTTGTTATCCATTGACTCCAAGATCCACAGTTCGGGACCCCCTACCCGAGATCTGCCGGTTTTAGTACCGACAACCGGTGGGCCTGACCTATCGGTTTTGCAGTTTTCGCGAGTAAATGAGACAATGAGTGTTCCGCGTTAGTCGTTAGGCGCAAATTTGGTAGTTCTTTGTGCTGGCCTCATATGTGGCACCAAATTATTACCCTACCTTCAAGTATGGTGGTTTTGGGTAAATAACTTTTCTTTTGTTGATGAAAGAAAAAACCGTAGCTTGCATGCATGCACATACTGTATATACGATGGACAGATCGTTGACGTTGATCGATCAAGTTTACATCAGCAGCGGAAGCGCCAGCAAGCAGGCCGCGAGGGCGAGCAGCGGCACGGCGGCGGCGGCGGGCGAGCCGGAGCTGTCGTCGGCCTCCTCGGCCTGGTCGTCGTTCTGCGTTCGCGACGGCGCGAAGGGCGCGACGTAGAGTTTGAGCTTCTGGCCCTCCTCGCAGTGCTTGCCGACGCCGCAGAAGTAGTAGCGCGGGCCGGCGGGCGGGATGAGCTCGATGATGGTGGGCCCGTTCTGGTACCGGTTGGTGATGTTGCGCATGCTGCACCCGTCGAACAGGTCCCGGGTCGGCACCTCCACGATGTTGTACACCCCGCTCCGGTACAGGAACAGTGCGTGCGTGCATGCGACGGCCGGCGTCAAGGATCGGTACGACCGGAGCCGGAGAAGAAGGGGAAAATAGGAATTGACGATAGACTCACTGAGCTTGTCGCCCACGCTGATGCTCCGGGTGCGGGCCCAGTCCCCGTAGTAGGTCCGATTGGGGGCCATCTGCCAGCCCTTGCCGGCGCCGACGATGTGGTAGATGCCCGCCGACGAGCCGGCGACGAGGGACGCCACGACGGCCGCGAGGAGCAGCAGCGAGAGGCAGCCATTGCTCCTCTCCATTTATTCAACGAGATCGATCCGCCGGCCGGCCTGATCTTGGTTTCTCGATCGACGATTCGATTCGTTCGTACGCACGTCGTCCTTCCTTTTTCCTCACCTTGCACATGCGTGTGTGGAAGAGAAAAGTTTGGGATGGTGGTAGCTAGCGATCTAGCTAGCCCCCATGTGCATGCATGCATGCATGTGATCGATGGAGCAGGACTTGAGGGAGTCCATGGACGACCTTGCCTATTTTTTGCTCTTGGTTTGGTTCCTGCCTCTGGCTAGCTTCTCCCTAATATTGGCAAGTGGTGTGTGATGGTCGCCGGCGAGTTTGTGGCCAACGTACGGATCATCCTTGATCATAGTGCATTTATAGATGTGCGGTCGTTTGGCTGGCCACACAATTAGTTCAACTGTAAACAACATGAATTTGTACGACCACTGCCTGCTTGTGCGTGCATGATCATCACTCGTGTGGCATCTCATGACATGACCGTGCACATATGCAGTTGCTCGATCGCGGAAAGTGGAGATAACAACACATGATGACTCTGATTTGATGGCGTTTCTCTCGAGTACCCAATCTCGAGCTCCGGGATGAAAATTCCATGTCTGACCCTAGTTGGTTACCTTGTTGAATGCTTTGCTTGAGATTTGCTCGGACTAAATATTCAGGGTGAAAGCACACAATCTTGTCTTAGGTGGTTGGTTGGATCCAGCGGCGGCCGCATTTGCACCCCGCGATTATATTGGAGGTCTACAGCTAAGATAAGATGGCCAAACTTGCTCATGAGAATACAATTTTTTTCGTGTTATTTGTACTAAATTCTTCAGATGTAACTGTATTGCTAGCATATGATCTGAAGAAGATAGAAGCATCACTAATAAAAAAAATCTAGGATACGCATAAGCATGTGTATCATCAATTAAGAGAGAAGAGGGCTAGCGCCCATCCACAATGTTTTTACAAGCGGGGCACCTCAGTGCACCCGCCGAGTCCACGGCACCTAGAACAAGTTTGACTACTCACTACAAACCCACCTATACAAGCTATCGAAGAAAGTCCCAACCTCCGCACAAGTAGCCCCGCTAGTTGCCAAGTCTTCCCTTCATCGTAAATCTTTCTAAGTGTTGCCGCAGCATCCGGGCATGTGCCGTCGAAGACGATGGAGCCAGTCCTTCGGATGATGTATCCCAGCCCGGATCGCGGTAAGCCAGGGCACTAGCTTGTCCTCCGCAGTTGGCGTCCATTCACCCCTCCTCCAGGCCGAAACCACTGCTGTCCAGACGGTCCGAGCAAGGACACAATTAACCAAGATATGCCCCATGCTCTCTGCTTGATCACACATAGGGCACGCTGCTTGGTGCGGCAAGCCCCTCCTAGCCAGCCGGCCGGACGTCCAACACTTGTTATGCAGGGCCAACCACGCGAAGAATTTGCACCGTGGAGGGGCTTCACACTCACAGATCGTGGTAGCTGCTGGGTCGTGTTGTCGGCTGGCGAACTTGATGGCGTAAGCGGAACGGACAGAGTATGTCCCTGAAGTCTCCCACGCCCATCTAACCACATCGTCCACATCTCCTCGCAGACCAAAGCCATGAACCCGCTCCCATAACATCATGTACTCATGCAGCTCTACCGTATTCGGATCGGGGCCAACATCCGTCGGCCAGGCGCCCAGGAGGGCCTCCTTCACCGTTCTGGTAGCCCGCACCAGAGGTCGGTCGCGGTCGTACAAGGTGGAAGCGATTTCCTGTACCCTCCAGCCACGCAGCCACCTATCTTCCCAGAAAAACGAGGATTCCTCGTTCCCCACGTCGACAAACACTGCCGCATGGTAAATTGCCTTGGATTCCTTTAGCATCACTGATAATGATCTTAAGGTTTATGCGCTATGGAACTCCTATAAGGATAGGCTTGGTACTTTTGAATTCTCATAAATCTGACCTGCTACTCTAGCTAGGTCCGAGAGTTCTTGGTTGCGCGGATGATGTTCCCCATTTTTTCCAATAAAATGGGGAGGGGGAAACCCTTTTGATCAAAAAAAAAAACTTTTGAATTCTCATATATGAGGTTCAACCTTTCTGCTTTTGTGCCATCTCATGACCTTGGTGACCCTGAACTTCCATTCATTGAAAAAGAAATTGAGGATGTTGCTGTGTGTATGCCACGTGACAGAGCTCCAGGCCAGCTATGTAGTGATTTCTATGATGGCAATATTGACATCCAGAGTATCAATACGGCTTTTATTGCTCTAATTACAAATATCGGCAATCCCCAGTTCGTATCTTATTAAATGACAATATCTCTGGTCAGCCTTCCTTAGATTGCATAACAGTTTATACCCATAGTTCATGCGAATCAATATGGGTTCATCAAATCCAAAACCATACAAGATTGTTTGGCATGGGCATTTGAAATGGACTTTGTGGCACCGAAAGCGGATTACGTTGGTTTAGGTTGATGGCATTATCGTCATAATCTCATGCAACACAACTGTTGATGAAGGACCTCGAGGGTACAAGTAGAGTTAGGAAGTGTGGCTGGTCCCAACCTCTAGGTCACCAAGCCATGTATCTCCATGGAGGAAGTGTGCCAGGTCCCAACTACCATTCATTAAAGTTCTCATGAAAATGAATTGTGCCTTATCCTTGGCATTACAATGCAATAATTACACGGCAATCTACTCCAACAATTTCGCCGTCGTCATGACCAACTTTCTCCCCCTCTATGCAGCGGTGTAACCTCTCACTTCCTCCCGGACGCCATGTGTGGCTATCTGATCTGCTCGATATTATCTGTATCCCCATGATTGTTAACTTTTAATAAAGGGTGCAGTTTCTCAAAAAAAAAATGCACTGGACGTGGGAAGGGCGTGACCAAAAAAAATGTGGAACAGAAAACCTTACCCTTTTTTTAGATAGGAAGGATTGCAATATACGCCTTATTTTAGCAAATAATCTCCACCTTATATTCATATAGACCTTTTTGTTGTTTTTTTTTTTACGAAAATGATCCAGATCTATTATCAAAGTTCAGCAGAAGTACAAAGCATCTCGAACATAATAAAAATTACATTGAGATTCCAAGACCCCCAAACAACCACTACTGCCGCCAGAACGAGCAGCTGACGCGCCGATGTCGCCGCTCCCCTACCGGAGCCGGCTTGACCTTGTCGATGACAGCCGGAAAGTCTTCATGCACGTGCCCCTAAGGGTCAGCACCCTGGAGCCGCAGTCGTCGCCATTGAACCCTTGCATAGATCTGAAGCACCTGACACCAAATCTTGCCACAAGATGAGAAACCCTAACCTCACCGCCCCAAAGAGACGGCAGGAATCTACGCCGGAGCTCCGTCGACTACATCCAGACGGACGAACTCGAGGAGGATCGGAGCCCATAAGACAAACTCGAAGAAGTAGCGCCGCCGTCCGCCCGAGCACCGCACCTGCGAGGACTAAAAAATCCTAACCTAAACTACTAACCGGAGCGGAGGCATCGGACGAATCCACGGGCTCGCCGGCGAAGTTTTTGTAGGGAAGGAAAACTTGTACAGAAAATTCTTTATAGTCAAGTGCCCTTGTCGTGCCAGGAGGCCCTTGTTTTTTCCTTTATTTTCTCATTTTCTCACAATCTTAGACTTTTTTGTTGTTGTTGTGATATAGTGTTTGAAGAAGACAACGATAAAAAGTTTTACAATCTTGTTTCCTCAAATAGAATCACAATCTCCCGACATCAGCAGAGACCTCAGGAAATGTGGAAACACCGTGACTAGTTAGTTTTCTAGCATGGCTGATACGGTGAGGTGATACATACATACATACATACATACATACTGTAGCAAATCCGGTATACGGATGCCGTCGCCTCATTCTATCTTACACGGCCGCCTTGTATGTACTGTACGTTCACCAAACCGATGTGACATACGTACATACAATCCAATTGCGCCGTGGCTTAGAATAGGTAATTAAATAGTACATCGATCCAACGTTGCAAAAAAAGAAAAATACATCGATCCAAGCCCAGATCGAGGGCTATTGTACTTGTGCGGCAAAAATGCATGCATACGTACGTAGTACATACAAAACTTTCCCCTATAGTTTCTTCTTGGCGTCCACAAGCTTCGCAGGGTCCACCTGCATCGTCGACGCCTGCGCGAGCTCCTCCTGCGCCGTCGACGACGCCTGAGCGGGCTCCACCTGCGCCGTCGACGACTCCTGCGCGGGCTCCACCTGTGGCGTCGACGACGACGGCGGCAGAGCCGCTGCGGCGGGCGCCTCGGGGGTCGCGGCGGCGGAGACGTTGACAGCGACCTTCTGGCCCCCCTCGCAGTGCTCGCCGACGCCGCAGAAGTAGTAGCGCGGGCCGGGCGTGTCGAGCTTGATGATGGTGGGGCCGAGCTGGTACCGCATGGTGACGTTGTCCATGCTGCACGCGTCGAACAGCTCCTTGGTCGGCACCTGCACGATGTCGTATACCCCGCTCCGGTACAGAAACACTGCACCCACGCCGGCGGCCACGTCAAGAACGGCCGGCCGGCCGGCGGCGTGGAGAAGGGGAGCGAACAATGAACTACGTACTAGCTAGCTAGCAAACTTACTTAGCTTGTCGCCGACGTGGATGTCCCTGGTGCGGGCCCAGTCGGCGTAGTAGGTCTGGTTGGGGGCGATGCGCCACCCCTTGCCAGCGCCGACGATGTGGAATATGCCGGCCGACGGGCCGGCGAGGGAGGCCACGACGACCGCGAGGAGCAGGAAGGAGAGGTGGGTCTTGCTCGCCATTGTTCTCTCTTCACCTATCTGTGTCTCTTTTCCTATAATTGATCCGATTAATTCAGCTTCTTCTTCTTCCTCCCCTGGTAGGTAGGCCAGGAAGAACCCTCTCCTTCCCCTGCGTGAAGGAAAAGATTGCAATGGTGGTGGGGAGGTGATGGCTAGCTAGGAGGCCTTGTGGGGAAGAGACACTTGAATCTATCCATGGGCAGCTGCCTATTTTTGTTACTGGTTCCTGTCACTCTTCCCTAATATTGGCAAGTGTTTATGCATAGCTTTTGTAGCAACAAGAAAAAATTGAGTGTACCAGTGCTTGTGCTATGTTTGGATAGAGGTTCTAAGGAAAGAAACAGGCATAATTGACCTGTTATTTGTACATGTTGTTATTTGTCTCTTATTCATGTGAACAAGAAAAGAGTGTTTCTTATCGCTTTTATTTTCATTTTAATACTATAAATTGCTGCAGGATTTTTCTTTCAGAAGGCAACATATATAGAAACAACACATGGAGGAACAACTGAGGATGGAGAATATGGCAACACATTGTAGTAGTATATATGATATTATGTTGTGTCATTGTAGTAGTATATATGATATCATGTTATATGTCTCCTATGCGTAACGCAATTTATTCAGTTCGAGAACAGGGTTCTTGGGTTCTTGTGTGTCATTTGTTTAGAAGGGTCAATGACTTGGGAAGAAGTGATGACATTGTAGGCAACCTCCATCCTCTCATAGGTGGCATGTGTTGGCCTCATGGTTATTCAAGTCTCTTTTTGGACTCTCTTTTACCTTTTTATACCTTTTTAGGTAATCGGAGTCCCACAACTTCAAAAAAAAAAAAAATAGTACTGCTATCTGAAAATTACACCAAGAGGGTACTTGAACTGAAGCTCGTTTTTCTTTGTTTGCTCTTAGATTGTGTCAGCAACAAACGAACTAATTTTTCGATAAACAAACAAACTAATGGCCTTATCAATCCATACTAGTCTCATTTGATTTCGGAAACGATTGCAGCATTCGCCGCCATTTGATACCGACATCATTATGCTACTCCGCAGAACAAACTAATGAATTGGCCATATGATTGAATCAATCCCACTGGAACGAAGTCAGTAGAGCCTATTCTTACATTAAGATATAGTATTATCAAAGGAAATCACGACATACATTTGTTCATTCATTTTTGTCGGTCGCGGAAGACAGAAGCGTACAAGTTACACAACTATCAACAACAACCAACACTCATACATAGACTATTGCATTCCCTGCCCAAATCGTTCATTCATTTTTCTTAGCGGGAATTTCTGGACTCGGCAAGGTATATTGTTATATACAGTAATCATATATATCATATATATTACTCTACTCAAATAAGGGGACTACAAAAAATAATAGGCATAGACAAACCCTCGTTGCATCACTCGCACATCAGGATGCATGATTAACTCCTTCAAACAACAATGTCACCTTCAGCAGTTTCGCTTTGACCTGTCATACTAGACTGTTAGTCGTTGCAAATCAAAACTGCGTCGATTTCCGGTGAGATGCAGATCGGGCGAACATAGCATGTAAGGCTCTAGCTCAAAAGTAAATACACAGCCCTTGAAGCCCCTAAATCTGTACAGAAACCTAGCCCTAGGCCCTCGCTGAGATGCTGACTGTACTATGTCAAAGCGCCTTACAAAGTTTACCTTTCAGAGTAGCTGAGGCCTTTCACTCCCTCCAGTTGCACACTTCATTGGGAGTTTCAAGCAAACATCAACGGTCTGGGTTGTAGGTTGCTTCAACTGCACAAGAGTGTGCTTCCACCACTTTGTTGGCACGGCCTTGATATGTGTTGACACTTAGTTGTTCGTTGGCAAGTCAGAATGCTCGATGAAACATATGGTCACTGAAGAAACATGGCAACCAGAGTCATTCAGATATTCTCATCCTGTAACTCGCTCAACAGATCGTTCAAACAAGCTCAAGGACTTTGATGCTTCCACTAGAGTTGGCAGCCACCACCATATTCGACCTTCCTCTCCAGCAAACGCTTGACACAAACTGCTGATTATCATCATTCGTCTCTTGTCCGGTTATTGGGTCAATTGAACCAAACTTGTGAGAAGTTATTGGCATGGGAAACCTTTTATAGTAAGAATATACCTGCAAACCAACAAGTAATGAGTTCTTCCACTGAAAGGTTTTATTAATAGCACACTTCAATTCAACCGCCAGATATATAAAGTTGTGAAATGAGTTCCAAATTTAAATTGTTCGCGGTTGATGGTTCCTAGATAAATGCATGAGCTTTTCCAGGTTAAACCATCAAGGTAGCATAATCATACCTCATCATCCTGAACAACAAATATATCGCCTAAATTGAGGTCTTGCAGAGTAAGTGTAGTAGCATCGACACTAGATGTTTGGTGGTTAACTAATTAGGTCGGAGGAATGAGGCTAGAAATGTATGAAGTTAGCAGAGCCGAGGGGATGGTGAGATCTTTTTTAATGTGGGAACAACAAGGTACATGAGAACTTTCACAACAATGGAAAACTACAATTTCTTCAGGGCATCAATTTGCATAACATTGGCAGCTCCAAAAGTGCTTCCACCCAAAAGAACTCAATATGCTTAACAGTGCCTCGATTAAACAAAGTGCAGTGCCAGCATGACAAGGCAAATATATGCATTAAACATAATACTCACTTCGTTGTTTTCAGAACCACATGTTATGTATCCATCGTGAACAGATAAGCCTACAAAATTCTGCATGAGAAAATGAGGTTGATTACACACCAATTCCAAAAATGGTTACCAAAAGGAAGAAAGCAATAATTCAGTAAACCTTTTGTACCTTCTCATTGGTATGACCACTCAATGTCAGACTGCAAGCATTAGTAGATAATCCATTAGGATTAGTCCGGTTGAGATCCCATATCTTCAAGGTATTGTCAGTTGATGCAGATATAAGCGTTTCTGCATCCAAGAATCTAACATAGCTGACAGCTTTCCCATGTCCAGAAATGGTGCACCAGGGGATCCTTGTATGCCTCAGATCATAACAGTATGTCTTGTAATCAGCTGAGCCAAAGGCTAACATACGAGAGGAGTATGGCGAGAACTGTACACAGCATACGTTGGCCACATTTCTGATTGTATCAATGCAATTTTTCTGGTAAAAGCAACAGACATAACTTTCATTAGAGAAAATGGTATCATGAACATGAAAATGTATTAATGGAATATGGGAAAGAGTAAATCAAAAAGCAAGACTAAAGTTTGTAACTGAAGGCATGGTGACTGTTGCTTCTTAGCAATGGTCAAAAGAACAGAAGTTAATTGCACTCGTCCGGGTTGTTGTTTGAAGTTAATTTTGGCTGTCTTGGATCGGGCACAGCTAGGCCAACTTGCATTTCTGAGCTTTTAGCCAGCCAGCCCAGCCCAGCCCAGTAAGGTATTTTGTGGTACGAACACAAGGCCAATCCACATAGGAACAATTTAAGAGTACTATATTTTTTCATTTGCAACCCTTTTTAATGTGGTATATACTTAACTCCAGATTGCTAAAAGTATGAGTAACATAGCAGAACGTTTGAAATACAGACTCGAATTAAGACTATCCTTTGAAATTAGAGTAGAACAAATTGTGTAGTTAAGTAACATGCCTGGTTAATATTCCAAACTTTCACGCAACAATCATCACTCCCGCTTGCCAATTTAGTTGGATCCACCTCTGAGAAACTCACAGACCAAGCTCTTTTCCGATGTTCTGTAAACTGTGTGAATCCTTGGCCAGTGCTTGCATCCCATAGCTGCATTTCACAGTGAAAATTAAACCAGCAGCAAAAGGAAAGTAATAATGTGGTGCATTTCCAGGTAAGCATGCAAAAGAAGCATCGACTCACCACACTACCCAAATAAACAAATGAACAATGACAACTGTGGGAAGATATTAGCAGTTCAAAGTGCTTTTTATACCGGAACGTGCACAAAGTGTTCAATGTTGATGCAAAACCAATACCCCTAATTTTTCCAGGACGTGAATGTAGATACAATTGAAGTGTTTAAGTATGAATATATTATCCATGCTTTCTAAACAGCTAAAGCTTTTCAGGTGAAACTCAACAAGGAAATGATAACAAAACACCAAATTGTCCAAGATATGCATATAAACCTCACTGAACCAGATAAATGATGCCACTACAACAAAGCTAGGAAAAAGAACTGCAACGAATGAAGGAAATATGCCAACTTGATCATAGCAGATAAGTTATACTTACAGATAAGGGAAAAGAAAACATGCGGTGAGTATCTTGGGAAACATATAATGGCACAGCACATCCATTAGATACATACCTGAACAGTGCCATCATAGTCTGTTGATGCCAAGTAGTTTTTTATATAGTTGTTCCAACAGACACAACTAAGCTTGGACTTGCTAGGCATCTCTACTATAGGATAATGAATATCAACACGATCATTTAAAAGAGCATCGAATTCGAATATTTTGATTTTCTTTGAGACCCCAGCAGCAGCAAAATATTCTTCATCACGGTCAAAACTCAACGAACAGATCACATTTGGAGAGTTAAGTATATCAGCATTCTTCAAAATCCCTCGTACTTCAAACCTACTATGCCGGGCATATTTGCATAGACCATCAAAAAAGCATCCAAGGCGGTCTGTTGGCCCATTCATAGCATCGGCGTCACTGTGGTAAAAGTTTTCACAGACCCTCAAAGCATCATTATCGGAACGCTTAATTACATTAGTCTCAGATGTGTCAATGGTGGACCTCGTGGAGTAATATGCATTTTCAAGCTGCTGCAAATTCTTCATCACCCTCTCCTCATATATGCCTGATTGTGTTAGCAAACCTGACAACGATGCCCCTCTCAGGGCATTTGATGAAGTACGTGGCACGTCATTAGAACTTGCTGGTACATCCATGTCCTCTAAACTGAACCCCATCCTCAGCGAGTGTCTTCTCTCAGCCTCTACAATATCTGTCTGCAAGCTTGCAAGATCTGCTGATAACTTGGCAGCATGCATCTCCTTTTCTTCTTTCAGTTGAGACAGAAAATTCAGTAACAAACCAGACTCTGTGTCCTCCTCATTGATAGCAGCTGGTGCCTTATCTAACACCGACAAATCCCGACCCTCATTTATCAAGTCACATCCTAGAATGTCTCTGACAAAAAGAAAAAATGTTGTTAGGTATAAATTGACGTGCAACTATTTTTCCCAGTTTGCAGGTGACAAAGACTTGTCATCTTACACATACAAAAGGAATTACTGCTAAATTTTTGCATGCGATCTACAGATAAAGGATTCCTGATATATCAGAACAACGTGTCTACATGTAGTTGTTCCTTCATGAAAGCAATAACTTAACATTTACAAAACCTTAAATTCACTCTATAATTATATGAACAGATCTCTAGAAAGTAGAATTACAGAAATTGCTGTCCTACAGGTACATGTATGGGACCAAAAGCAAACAAAGGTAATAGACGTGTCAGGAGATAATCAGTTCTCATTACACATTGAAATAACCATGTCCTGGGAGCTTTTCCTTCAACTCAAATGTAACTTTAATCATTCATCGGAATAGAATTTGATGAACTTTTGATTTTATCCAACTAATCAATAAGATAATGCCTTTTTTAGCTGGGGAGAGATTGAGTATGCCCACCTTGCTTTTGGTCGAGAAAAAGGATCTGGATGCAATAGCCAAAGGCAGAAGCCAGCCTCCTTGGGACTTTCTGAAAGAAAAACTGGAGGCAGGATCCGGTGGCGAAGATCTGACATTGCAGCACAATGCAGCTCCCATGTTTCACAACAACAAAAGAGCTGGCACAGAAAATAAACTTGTTCAATACCTTAAACGTCTGAAGATAGAATTACATGTTAACAAAAAAAGCTACTGAACTCAAAATGAGATTTCTAGTAAAAGGCAGATCCAGTTGCTTATGATGCCTGTGTTGGCTCCAAGAGGAATATGCCGTAACACCGACTGACTATATAAGGTGAGCATGGCTAAAAAGGATAGTCATCTGCCTTCTCATACAGCCTAGATAAGCAGGTAATACCAAAATATCATGTCAAACAACAAGATTATTCCATGGTCTCAGACATAAATTGCACAGCTCAATTGGATTATACTAATATAGCAACAGATGCTTTCAGCAATCAGACTGCTGTTGAAAAACATAAAACAGCAATCAGACTGCCTAGATAAGCAGGTAAAACCAAAATATCATGTCAAACAACAAGATTATTCCATGGTCTCAGACATAAATTGCACAGCTCAATTAGATTATACTAATATAGCAACAGATGCTTTCAGCAATCAGACTGCTGTTGAAAAACATAAAACAGCAGATCGGTCGGTTAGGTAATTTATTACGCAGGAAACACTATGATATGCAAGTGTGGAAATGTTGATATCTCATAAGTAGAATTCATAACTAGAACCACATGAATTAGTTAGATTGATATAGTAAAACGTCCACAAAATGGCTTCTTGAGGTGCAAACAAATAGTATTCTCACAATGTCACTTCCCTTCTATGAGCATTCAAAGTGTTTAGATTTTAGAGAACCCCTTACAAATCTATTTCAGGACATGTCATGAAAATAATTAACATACCTCAAATAAAAGGACCCCGAGGCTGTAGATGTTGGACGGGAATGTGCCTTTCAATTGACTGAGCTCTTCTGGGCTTCTGTACCAGCTATCTTCCAGCATCCTCAATTCAAGTACTGATTCTTGGTTGCCATAATTAGATAAGCGATGGCCATAAGATGCATTACTGCCATAGTAAGGATCGCCAAACTTAGAACGATCTCCGACGGTGCAACTAGAATTTCCCTGTCCTAAAGCACCTAGATCAGCACCTTCACTTTGGTTGCCCCCTTTGTGGTCAGTCCGGAAGGGACGTATTGGTCGTCTGACGGCAACAAAACCTTGTTCACCCACCTTCTGATACTTCAGGACTGAATTTCCATTGCCATTACACTCTTGGTGCACAGTTTTCTGATCGAAGCATCGTTTTCTGTTAAAAACATCATCTGCGGCCATATCCGGTTTGGCTGGCGCTGATAAATCTTGTTTAGTATAAGAACCGGTATATCTTACTTGGTTTGGGGATGATATTATAAAATATGACGGGCGCAAATGCTGTAAGGTTACACCCTGTGCATGGGATTTGTCTACATGATCAAGGATCTGCTTCAACAAATGCATTTTCTCAAACTTGCTCATCGCTTGGCGTGCGGGCTTAATTAGTTCCCTCAGGCTTGTTCCCTCATACTGAGATTCAGAAACATTTCCACCGCTGTTGTGAAGTGTAGCGTCCAATCTGGCCACAGGATCGTGCGTTGAGCTAGGAATCTTAGGGATCTTATCCATAGGGGCTCTGGGTCTTGCATTAGCTTGAGCTTGGATCTCCTCGCGTGAACCTTGGTAGGTAACCCCTTTACCCTTCAATACAGGCTTAAAGGGGGAACCCTGAACCCCAGATGAAGGTGTTAAAGTCTTACTCCTCATCTGGTCCATAATTCTATTTGAGAAGCTACTCACTTTCAAACCATTCTCCCTTTCAGATCGCTGCTCACTTTGATTCGGCCGTGAAGACATGATATGCTGCTGACTTTGATTCGGCCGTGAAGACATGATATGCTGCTCGCTTTGATTCGGCCGTGAAGACAGGATATGCTGCTCGCTTTGATTCGGCCGTGAAGACAGGATATGCTGCTCGCTTTGATTCGGCCGTGAAGACGGGGTGTGCAGCTCACTTTGATTCGGCCATGAAGACATGATATGCTGCTCACTTTGATTCGGCCGTGAAGACAGGATATGCTGCTCGCTTTGATTCGGCTGTGAAGACAGGGTATGCAGCTCGCTTTGATTCGGCCATGAAGACATGATATGCTGCTCACTTTGATTCGGCCGTGAAGACAGGACATGCTGCTCACTTTGGTTCTGCCGTGAAGACAGGACATGCTGCTCGCCTTGATTCTGCCGTGAAGACAGGACATGCTGCTCGCCTTGATTCTGCCGTGAAGACAGGATATGCTGCTCGCCCTGATTCAGACGCACAGACAGGATATGCTGCTCGCCCTGATTCGGCCGTGAAGACAAGATATGTTGCTCGCTCTGATTCGGCCGAGAAGACAAGATATGCTGCTGCTGCTGCTGCTGATTACCAAATGACATATTGAATTCCGTATTACCATTTTCGCCACGGCCAAATGGCATTTCCTTGCCAGAAGCATCAATGTTCTGAGAGACCATGCTGTTGCCAAGGCTCACCGCCAAATTCTCCCTGCCAACCAGATCACCATTCCTCAAGTTTGCAATGTCGCCACGGCTGACCGCCAAGGCTTCCCTGCTAGCGGCATCAGCCGTCCTCCACGTCATCCGCGTGAAGTTGCCCCACAGGCCCCTCATAACGGTGGCCCTCTCCCCGCTACTGCTAGTGCTTCCACCGGCAGAGGCCGCAGGCTGCTGAGCTTCAGAGCTGATGCAGTTCCTCACGGTGAGCTCCTCCACCCTCTCGTCCGCCAGGCAGCGCTGCTGCTGCTGCTGGGTGACGCTGTCGGGCCTGGACGACTCGGAGCGCGACATGCCGACGCTGGCCGGCTCCCTCGCGCCGTCCGTGCCGGTGCCCATCGAGTTGAAGAAGGAGAAATGCTCGGACCATTCGATTCCGCGGGCGTGCGGCAGCGGCGTGGCGGGCATCTCGACCGCCTCGCTGGCCACCGGCAGCTGCTGCTGCTGCTGTTGCTGCGCGGCCTGGCCGCTCTCCTTGCCGCCCTTAATCTGCACATCCCCGCCGCCGCCGGCCGCCTCCGCCGCCCTCGTCCCTTCCATCCCCGCCCGAAACCTAGCCACGCGCTTGGGATAAGATCACGGCCCACCGCAGCATCCCCTCTGCCTCCGCCGCCCGATTCAGTGGCCGGGAGCCACGCCTCGGCGGGCACAAGCACAAGCTCAAGCTGGCGTCGCGCCGGCCGCCACAGCGCCACGAATCCCGGCCGAGAGGTGGGACCACGGCCCCGCGCGGGCCACCTGCAGCGCAGAAACAGACCAAGGTGGTTAGGATTCGCCGGCCCAGGCAGCAGAACACAACCACCCGCACCAAATCACGGCCACCGGAACTGACCGCGGGGGGAGGGGGAAACGGAAGGCCGCCGGCCCAGGCAGCAGAACACAACCACCCGCACCAAATCACGGCCACCGGAACTGACCGCGGGGGGAGGGGGAAACGGAAGGCCGCCGCCGCCGCTGGAAGGAAGGGGGGGAGAGAGGGTGGGTTTCCCGAAAGGGAAAGCCGCCTAGGTTCCCTTTTCCTGGCCGCCTCTCGAGCGTCCGGAAGAGGGAGAGAGAGACGAGAGAGTGGGTAGGGTATTGCTACTTGGGCGCAAGGGGGGCGAGGGGACGAGGAAGAAGAAGCGGTGGGGGAATAAACAAACGGGAGGAAAGAAAAGCGCGTGCGTGCCGCTGCTGCTGCTTTATCTTCCCGTCCCATCCACTTGTTTCTGCGCTCCGGGGTCGGGCCAGCCCTGGCCTCTTGTTCGGGTTATACTCTACGGGGCGGGGGCAGATCATTCGTGCGTCCAGATTCGTCTCGCGGCCTCGCGTGTGTGGCCTCGGCTGCTCTGCCCTGCCCAACTTCGCTCGCTCGTGCGGGGCGACCAAGAGTCGGCGAAATGCTGGTGCTCACGAAAGAACAAATAGCGAAATGAGTCCACTTCTCACAAGATTAGAAAAGTCAAACGCTTAGACTTGAGTGAATGTCAAAGTCAAGGGAGTAAGATCTATCGCTCGTGCCGCACTTTTCTCTGGGATCCAATTTGCTGTTCCAATTGCGCGTACGAACCGAATTTTCGTAATTCGGAATAGTCCCTTTTTTATTTTGAACTTACATAAGCCCGGTGAAGTGGTTGCATTTTCTCTACCTCAATTTTCGTTGACGACTTTGATGGCCTTGGAGTTATTGGAAGCATTTTTATGCCGTTCTACTGCGCCCATCCAAGGAATGGTACGTTATCGACAAATTGAATGAGTATACTTCGCATGGTTGTTTTGCTTCACTTTTTCGGTATACGACACGACTTACCTTTGAAGAGTTTGATTCGAGATGAAAGTACATATGGGGATCTCTCCTTGTCATTTCACGCATTTGCTCTTGTCGTATCCTTTTTTTAAATGCTTTGCCGCCATCCTCCCCCCCCCCCCCTCCCTCCCTCCTTTTTCCCTTTTCTTCGTGGACACAATTATCCTTGTTGCTTGGGCTATTTGGATCGTCAGAAACGGCATTATCTTTAGGTAGGAGGTCCCCACATTTTCATAAATGGGAGGCAATCTTTTGTGCAGAAACTTGATCTGCTTGGTCATATAATTAAGAGGAAGCATGCCGTTAAATTTAAGCTCTGGCTGATTAATCTCTTAGATCATGGATAGGACCTACCCTTCCTTCTTTTTTATTCTTTTGCTTTTTCTTCTTTCTTCCCCTTTTTTGGCTCATCTAAAGCCATTATGTATGAACATTGTTTCACAAAAAAAATCCCCTCCTTCCATGCGTGGCATGACGTTAAATTCCGTTTTACAGACTCTTTCCCCAATAGTGAGACCTGAAAATATGATGGCGTTCTTATTTTCTAGTGGGCTTGAGTTAGTTGATTGTGTAGTTCGATGATAGAGTGCTTTTGAAACAAAAAAACTCAGAGCTGCATCCCAGAGAGAGAAAGATAGAGAGAGAAGAGAAGAGAAGCGAAGGTTGCTTATGATCCGGCCACCCGCCTAATGGCGGCAGCAACACCTAATAGGTTTGTTTATTGCATAGGCTCAATGGAAGGGGACCTCGCGCTAGTTGAGATTTTTCCCAGCCTTTGTCGAGCCTTGTGTCATACTAGGCAGCCCAAATCAGAAGTAGAAGATGTGCATGCTCTTAGGACCAAGAAGGGCATAGCCCCCCCCCCCCCTGCGGTGCACCCCCTTTTCTTAGGTGATGGATCCGTAGGAGTGATCGCCACCATTAAGTCGGGTAGCCGAGATTTAGGGGATTATAGAGCTCTGCTCTACTAGAGCATGTGTGATTTTATTCGAGGTTGTCGATGTTGAAGTTCCCCTCTTAAGAGTGTAAAAGTGTGAAATTTTACCCATGCGACTCTTAGATCGGAAAGCTTCCAGCCATGTGTGATGTCAATTATTCATTTTCCTCTTCCTAATTAAATCTCCATTATTTCCATTGTCATCAAATTCTTGCTATACTACTAATCCCTATACTTTGACACTACTACCAACTGAGATTTCTTTTGTACATGTGTGCTTGCTAAGTATGAAATCATACTCATTCTTGTTGTAGTTGTTATTTTGCAGAAGTATGGAATGATGGATGTGATGGTGAACAGTAGGAGTAGCACTACGGGTTGGGAATACATAGAGAAGTGGCATGTATCATGACCTTTATAATAGCAAATAATGAATAGAGTTGTCTTTTGTACATACTAGAAATTGATTTATTTACTATCCTAACATGCTTATAAAATGGAGATTATAAGCGTGCGACGGTTGCCATGACTTAGACTCACTTGTGGCATGACAATTTCAGTGGCATCAGAGCTTAGGTTAAATATTACAAAAAATAAACATAATGTGGGTTTAATTAAAGTGGTAGTTTAGATGCCTAAGGTAGAAACAAATGATTATTTGAATGCTTATTTTTGCACTTAATTGGCATGTGTGATATGATGTCTGCATTTATTTTTGAGCTAACCATGTGCTAGAAGCATGGATGGATGAGCATGCAATCTTCCATCTCAACTTTGTGAAAAATATTGGAGCAGGTAGTTGAACACTTTCATTTAGAGCCGTCGGTGGTCTCGATTGTGAAGCGTGTCGAGGGCGAAGGACACTAAGGTGCAGTGCACTTGCAGCTCACCCCAAATGATGAGAACTCTTATAAAACAGTTTATGGGTATAGTGAAGATGTTACGGATGTTGGCAACAATGCTGCACGTGAAGTGCTGAAGTTTCTTCATTGCTCCGTGAACTTTGCTTTGGTGGACCTGCATATGATGAGTACCGAGATGTGCTACTAACTTTGGAATAGAGGGAGCTACATTCAAGAAGTAAAGAGAGAGAATGAGAGAAGAGAAGCAAATGGCACGTATGATCCGGTGGAATTGCTCCACCTACGGACAAGTCTCATGGAAGCTGTCCTACGAACATATGTGGTGGCCTCTCATTCATCACTCCCCCCTGAATTTCAGGGGTGTGGCCCTCCACCCTCCCCCATTCTAATAAGGCCACGTCTGTCCATAAGCTTTATTCGGTAAAAAAAACTGCCTGCAAGTGTAGCATCGCTCATGATCCGGTCACCCTCCTGATGGCAGAACAAACAACAAATAGGTTTGTTTATTGCATAGGCTCAATGGAAGGGGACCTCGCGCTAGTCAAGATTTTTCTAAGCCTTCATCCGACCTTGTGACAGACTAGCCAACCTGAGAGCACATTTGCTCCCTTGGTGGTTTTGGTAATTCATAACAACATATATCTCGTTGAACTAATGTCCATTCAAGTTAAAGATTTCAGGATGTTCAATGATTGTCATGGCAAGGACTAGAGATGTGGACCCCTCAAAATGCTAAGGACATGGATTGGCAAAAGCTCAAAACTCTACATTTTTGGTTTAGTGATCCAAGATCACATTGAGTCCATAGGAAAGCCAATACTATTAAAAGGGGATGAGGTGTTGCTTAATGGTCTTTTTGCTCAAGTGCTTAGTGACAGTGCTCCTAAACCCTCAACCACTTTCTCTATCCAAATATGTCCAAAACCTACATTCCAACTCGGCCCCACCGAAATTTCCTATCCGGAGCCACCGAGTTCATATGGACTTAGCCACTGCCAAAACCCTAACAAATCGGATCCGCCGATATGGATCTCGGTCTCACCGAGATGGCCTTGCCAACTCTCTGTAATCGTTTGCACTTACTTCGGTCTCACCGAGTTTTGCAAATCGGTCTCACCGAGATGGCTTGCCAACTCTCTGTTGCCTTATTGCTTCACTTCGGTCCAACCGAGTTGATGCAATCGGTGCCACCGAGATGAGGTTTGCCCTAACCATTGCACTTCGGTCCATCCGAATTGTTCCAGTCAGTCCCACCGAGATTCCTAACGTTCATATCTTTTGCACAGTTTGGTGCCACCGAGATTTCTGATCGGTGCCACCGAGTTGGGTCAAAAGTGTGTAACGGTTGGATTTTGTGTGGAGGCTATATATACCCCTCCAACACTTCCTTCTCAGTAAGGAGAGCCATCAGAACGTGCCTACACTTCCATTTTCTGAGAGAGAACCACCTACTCATGTGTTGAGATCAAGTCATTCCAATCCAACCATTTGAACCTTGATTTCTAGCCTTTCCCAAGTTGCTTTCCACTTAAATCCTTCTTCCACCATAGCCAAATCTGTGAGGAGTTGTTTGAGTATTGGGGGGGACTATCATTTGAAGCACAAGAGCAAGGAGTTCATCAACAATACACCATCTATTACCTTTTGGAGAGTGGTGTCTCCTAGATTGGTTAGGTGTCACTTGGGAGCCTCCGACATGATGTGGAGTTGAACCAAGGAGTTTGTAAGGGCAAGGAGATCGCCTACTTCGTGAAGATCTACCCCGAGTGAGGCTAGTCCTTCGTGGACGTAAGCCATGATGGAATAGACAAGGTTGCTTCTTCGTGGACCCTTTGTGGGTGGAGCCCTCTATGGACTCGCGCAGCCGTTACCCTCCGTGGGTTGAAGTCTCCATCAACGTGGACGTACGATAGCACCACCTATCGGAACCACGCCAAAAATCACCGTGTCTTCATTGCGTTTGAAATCTCCGATCCCCTCCTTTACTTACATATGCAATTGTTTACTTTTCGCTGCTACACTCTTAGAATTGCATGTGTAGGGTGATGTTTGACTTGTATGCTTGCTATAACCTGCCTACTTCTGAAATTGGGAAAAGGTTAGGTTTTTATTTGGTCAAGTAGTCTAATCACCCCCCCCCCTCTAGACATACTTTCGATCCTACACAACCTAAATTTGATGTGCATGCTCTTAGGGCCAAGGAGGGCATACCCCCCCCCCCCTCGCCGCCCCTTCTCTTCACCCAGTTTGATGACATATGATTTATAGATCCACATACATGTCCCCACAACTGGATATAATGGTGAAATTTGGCAATTGCTTAACTATTCATTGCTTGAGAATTTGTGTGCTAAATAAGTCGCACGTCCAATCTAGTTGTACTTGTTTTATGTTGAATTCATGTTTGTGCAACGACAATTATTACTACCCAAGAGTTGAAAGGAAGTAGGGTTTGAGAAACATCCCGCCCCCAATCAAAAGGCAAAATGTGGCGACGTAATTAAATTTGCGTCATTTATCATCTATTTGAGTCATATGGAAAGCCGCATAGGTGGGATCCTTCGATTGCATATGCATCAAAGCACGGTTAATAATATAGCCAGCAGCTGGCTAAATAAGATTGCCATGTCATCAAGAACTAGCAATATCATTCACTCATACAATTGGGTTGGCTATAAGGTTGGCTCTAAGGCTAGTGTTTTTCACTCTCTCTCTCTCTCTCTCTTTCTCTTTCCTCTCATTTACTCATTTTACCTAGGAGCACGTGAAGAGGTTGGCTATTGCATTAGAGCCCACGCCCTCCCTTTTTACTTTTCTCTCTCCTCCACATAGGCAAAAATATCATGTAAGCGGGCTTATAGCCCACTATTGCAAGGTTCAATATATTGTAAACTTACTTTTTTTTGCGGGGAAACTTTCAATCTATTCATCAAACATCATGGTAGTACAAAGAACACCAGAAGTAAAATAAATTACATTCATGTCCGTAGACCACCTAGCGACGACTACAAGCACTGATGCGAGTCGAAGGTGCGCCGCCGTCATCACCCCTCCCTCGTCGGAATCGGGCAAACCTTGTTGCAGTAGATAGAAGGGAAGTCTTCGTGCTAAGGCCCCAAAGGACCAGCGCACCAGAACAACAACCGTCGCCGATGAAGAGAAGCGTAGATCGAAAGAATCCAATCTGTAGACACACGTTCGCAGACAAACGACGACTGGATTAAAACAGATCCATCAAAGACAAACACCGAACAAATCCCGCAAGATCCGCCGGATACATGCCCTTCGATGACGCTAGACACACCACCGAAACGGGGGCTAGGCGGGAGAACCTTATTTCATCTTTAGGGAGCCGATGCCGTCTCGTCTTCCCGAACAAGACACAAACTCTAGACAAACTAAAAAAACACATAAAAAGGAAATAGGAGCCCTCTCGCTGGCGAGGGCCGGGATCCACCACGCCTCCATGGCCTTAAGGCCACAGGAGACGAGAGGCAGATCGGCGGCGGTGGCGGCAGGAGGCAGGGAACCCCTATTCACTGGGTGCTCTCGTGAGGAGGAGAAGCGAAGGGGTACGTGGATCTCGGGAAATTCCTTAAACCCGCTCTGTCTATTTAGACCTTTATGAAATTTACTATGTTATCTCCCCCTATGAGCTCTGATGCTTGTAATCCTAGTGCCTCATGTCTATTCTCTAGCACCATCGTTAGAGAGTATCCGCCTACGTGGTTACCTTTCAAAGGAAAATTTGCATTCTAAAATACTCCCTCTTTTCTGGAAAGGTACAGATTAAGCTCACAGATTTAAGGTTTTTAAAGCATCTATAGCCGGACCTCGCATATCCTTCCCAAACGCCTGGGTGGGCTGCCTGGTCACTGACCGGACAAAAAAAAAACCCAACCGGACCTCGCAAATCCGTCCCAAACGCCCGGACTGGCCGGCACTCCCCATACCCCGCCCATTATGGGCCGGATATGGGGACGCCCGGCCGCCTTGGTCACTCCCGTGGCCTCGCGCTAGCGCCGTTGGATGCGGCGCTTCACGCACGCTCGAATACGACCGAAAGCGCGCGCGTTAGCACACCGTAGCCGTGCCGCCGAACTCGCACGAAAACCACCGCCGCCTCCACTCGACGCCGGCGAAGTTCCGGCCACCCCCGAGTCCAACCGATCGCACCACTCGATGCGCGCTGCTCCACTCCGGCGCTCGCCGGAGTGAATTCCGGCGCCGGCGATGACATGGCGTCGACGTGGCACGCGCCTGGGTCGCTGGCAGCTGGGCCCCGCGGGCCCAGTTGACCGCGGTCAACGCCGCTGACGTGGCGCTACAGCCACTGACCAGTGGGCCCATCTCGTTAGATAAACTAATTAAACTGAATTTAATTAAAACCTAATCTAATTAGTTAATTAGGTCACTGACAGCCCGGGCCCACTAGTTAGTTAACTCAGATTAGTTTAAAACTAACTATCTTAAACCCACTGTCTATGATAGGTGGGTCCCGCAGGTCAGGTTTGACCTGGACCAGCCGGTTTGACTTGTTGACGTCATGGTGACGTCATGCTGACGTCAGCAGCTACTATTCTGGATAATTCAAATTAATTAAATAAAATAATTCCAAAAATTTCAGAAATAGTTTAAATCTTTGAAAATTCATAGAAATTAAACCGTAGCTCGGATCGAAAAACTTTCTACATGAAAGTTGCTCAGAAAAATCCCACGAATCCGATCGTGTCGTCTGCTTTCTTGTCGGGACCCTCTACGTAGGTGAACCCGCAACTTTTTGCCTGTTTTCGGTAGATGAATAGTGCATGCATACCTGCTAATAATTCCAACTTAAATCCTAAAATAACTAAAATGGTTTAGAGATACATTTAGGCAACCCTGCACTGCATTTTAGCGTGTCATGCTCTGTGCTGCATTTGTCTGCCTTTATTTATTGTTTCTTCCCCCCTCTTCTTCTCTGATAGCCCCCGAGACCGACACCGCTCAGGAGACCGACGACACCACTGACGATCCATCCTTTGCCGCAGAGCTTCCAGGCAAGCAACCCCCCTTGACGCATGCCTATATCACCTATTCTCTCTCCCTCCTGCTTGCATTAGAATTTGCTACTGCTATTGTTTTATCCTATTCTGATGCATAGCCTGTCCTTGTAACTATTATTGATACATGCCTGTTATCCAAAATGCTTAGTATAGGTTGGATGGTAGTGAACCATCTGTGGCCCCTCTTCCTTGCTGTAGTTGCCCCGCTTTAGTACCTGTGTCCCGATCGATGTGATCGTCGGGCTGAGACCAGCACTACACCTCACACCCCCTAAGATGCTCGACTCTGCAGAGCTACCATCGAGTGCCAAGGGTGATACCTCTTAGCTCACTCCTGATGTTGCCTCTGTAGTGCAACTAGTCGGTTGCGGGATACCGAGGGTGATTCCTCTTTCACCACCTTCGATAAAGCTTCTGTCGTGCAACCCCGCTTGTGTGAATACCATCGAGGGTGATTCCTCCGGGTTCACTTTGACGGGATCATCGAGTGGGAATCCAATGAGGGTGATTCCTCGGATTCCTGCTTGATGTTATAAACACACGGTTACTTGCACTTTATTACTGTTACTGGATAAAGACGGGTCGGCCCCGAGGGGTACCCGCGAGAGATATGTTGTCGGGTTGACCATGAGGGTGCCCGAGAGATGAATACGTGGCACGGCCGGGCATTCTTAGCCATTGCCGTAAGTCCACGAGACGGGGCGACGGGGTCACAGGATCGTGAGTCTCTGCTCGTTTCCGCGCGCTCCTAATGCACTAATGGGTTAGGATATGTGATCTGAGTAGGCCTCTGGCCTTTTCACGCTAACCAGCATGTGGGAATAATATGGGTACTTGGCGTCGTGGTATCAGCCGAAGTTCTTCAGATGTCAGCGATTGAGCGGCGCGCCCCGGGTTGGACTGGTAACGCCCGCGCTTGTATTAAGGGGGCTAGGTCTGCTCCCAGCCGCCCACGCAACGCGCAGGAGTGCAAAGGGCGACGGGCCCAGGACCCCTTCGCACTTAGGATGTAGACCGGCGTGCTGGCCTCTCTGTTGGACCTAGGTAGGGCTACGACGTGTCGATAGTCCGAGGCCGGGCATCGACTGAGCAAGTGTGTCCGGCCAGAGTCATCGAGCGTGTTGGGTAAGTTGGTGCACCCCTGCAGGGAAGTATATCTATTCGAATAGCCGTGTCCACAGTAACAGGACGCTCGGAGAATATCCCGATCTACTACAACTAGAAATGGGTTGAATATATTGGCTCCGGGATTGCTTTCTCGCAGGGAGTCGAGGAAGGATCTCTGGGCGTTGTTGCTACTTATTGCTACTATTATTTATGTACTAATCTGCACTCTTCTTATGTTGCAAGACCGCTGAAGATGCTAGTCTTCGATAGGCTAGGCCTTTTCTCTCTATTCTGGCATTTCTGCAGACCAGTCCACATATACAGCCTTCCTTTGATAATGTTGCATACATAGAATAGATCTGATGTAAGTCTTGCTGAGTACTTTGGATGAGTACTCACGGTTGCTTTGCTTCCCTTTTTCCCCATACCCGATTAATGAGACCAGACGATGGAGCACAGGAGCCTGCTGAGCCAGCTGCCCCAGCAGCCGCCGACGACTACTACCACTACTACCCCTTTGGATACTACTACTACGAGGAGCCCTCCGACGACCAGGAGTAGTTAGGAGGCACCCAGGCAGGAGGCCTGCGCCTTTCGATCTGTGTTTTATTTTTCCCCGCCTTCTTAAAGGCCTATCTGTTTAACTTTGTGTCTGTACTCAGATACCTGATGCTTCTGCTGATGCTTGTATGACATCGAGCTTATGTATTCGAGCCCTCGAGGCCCCTGGCTTGTAATATAAAGCTTGTATTATTTTATTTGTGTTTAGAGTTGTGTTGTGATATCTTCAAGTGAGTCCTTAGGCTTGATCGTGTGCATTTGCGTGTATGATTAGTGCACGATTAAGCCGGGGGCGTCACAAGTTGGTATCAGAGCCGACTGCCTGTAGGATCCCCCTTTCCAACTCCTTGGCCGAAGTTGAGTCTAGTCTTTGCAAAACTGTTTTACTAACATGGCTGTGTGGCTTACGGGCCCACGTCGCCAGGTGGTATTAGGATCTCTTATTCCTCACCTATACTCTGGGACTCTGATCTCTCTTCTTTTCGGGTTAAATGATTTTACTAACCCTGACATTAGGTTCTCGTAATCACTTTCACCCGGAGAGCTGGATTGTCTGCAACTAATTCATTCCTTTGGACTGATTAATCTGATAATCACTTTTCTTTTCCATTGGTCTGTTTAACTTTTCCTTTCCAAGTTATCATATGCTTCTCACACTGTCTTATGACAATCTTGAAATTTCCTCTGTTTCAGATGGATCGTTTGTTCCCGCCGCGTCCCGCAAGACAGCTTGTCCGTCTGACCATGGCTATTGATGCGACTGGGTTCCCGGCCATCTTGGTCGATCTTTTGACCAGGCTGGGATATCGCTGGTACCCCGAGTACACAGTTTACGAGGATTACCGCGAGTTCAACCAGGAGCAGTACCACGCTGAGGTTCGCATCTTTGACCGGCAGGACAACTCCATCACTGAGTTGCACACCTTCCATGGTGTTGGAGTGACTGTCGACATGGCAGTCCATGATGCTGCCTATACTGCTATTGCCCGTCTCCGAGGAGAGCACAGCAGTCGCTTGGAGCATACTGCTTTCAGATACATCCCGTATGCTCCTGTTGGGGATGAGACTGGATACTACACTGCTGTGTGTACGCCTTACGTGTCGCGTCATTATGACCCGCAGGTTTTGGTACAGTACACTCAGGCTCTGGACCGCACTGCTCGAGCTCTTGCTGTCGAGTTGCACGCCACTCGTGCTTGTCTTTACGACGCTCTGTCACAGTTGCTGCCAGCAGTCAGTGCACGGATGCACCCAGAGTACATTCTTTACCCGCGCAGGATGGAGATGCCACCAGGTCTTAACTGGCCTGCTGTTGGAGGTTTTACCCCTCCGCGTGGTCCTCTTCTTCCAGTTCGGGACCAGGTTCTGCACCAGAGTGTCCACGGAGCACAAGATTCTCACATCGAGTGTGCCCGGCGTCGTCACTTGCAGTTACCTAGGTTCAGTGGTTTTCTCCGACGCTGATGTAGCATATCGCTATGTCACGTTGTTGTATCCCTCCACCGCGTGCCTGCGTGCCGCCTAGATGTCTAGCTTTTCCTTTTGCCGTTGTAACGCTGGTCTGTAACCGAACCTATGTATGGATCTGTATGTCATGATGACTATGTTGATGTATCTATTGCACTTCCTTTTGCTGTGCATGTTACTTCATGAATGAATCCATACCTCTGCAATGCTCGTTGCTAAACTACCCCTGTTGAATTTTAGCAGGATGGTTAGACCCACAGGTCGTGGCCGTGGTGCCAACAATCCACCACCGCCCGATTATATGGCAGCCATGATGCAACAGTTTGAAGTGCACCATCAGTTTATGCAAGGGCTGATGGACCAGTTTCCACGTCCCAATGCCAACCAGCAGCCAGCCGCAATCACCTTGCAAGAGTTTGTGCGTCTGAATCCAACTATCTATCACAACTCCGTTCAGCCGCTAGACGCTGATGACTGGCTCCGCGATATCTTTTTCGAGATGGAGTCTGCGAATGTGGACCCTGCCAGCTATGTCACCTTCGCGTCATACTTCCTGAAGGGACCCGCAGCACTATGGTGGGACACTCACAGGCAGACCTTAGCTCCTGGAACCATTATCACCTGGATAGAGTTCAAGGCTGCTTTCCGTGCCCGTTATATTCCGCAAGGAGTTATAGACCGCAAGAAGCGTGAGTTCCGCAATCTCACCCAGGGCACTAAGTCTGTGGAAGCCTATCAGCGGGAATTTCTGGAATTATCTCGCTATGCTGAGGAGGACATTGCTACCGATGCACGTAGACAGGAGAAGTTCCGTGAAGGGCTCAACCCTGACATCAAGCTCGCTCTGCTAGTCCAAGACTTTGCCGACTTCGCCACCTTGGTGAACAAGGCTATCCAGGTTGAAAATGGTCTGAAGGATCACAAGGACGCTCTTAAGCGCACCCGTGAAGCGGGCTCATCTTCGGGCTCGTCTTCCCAGAAGCGCCGCATTTGGATCCCTCAAAGCATGTACCGTCCGGCAGTACCTGTTCAGAGGCCATCGTATGTTGCACCACGTATGCCTCCTCCACCTCCAAGACAGTTCAGGCCTCTGGCTCCAATGCCTCGAGCCCCTGCTCCACGTCCCGACAATGGACTCTGCTTCAAGTGTGGCCATCCAGGTCACCGTGCCAGAGACTGCTCTCAGAGTCAGAACCAACTCGTGCTTCCTCCTGCTGGCCGTGGAAATGGCCGTGGTATTAATCAGCCTCGCAACTATAATGCCAGACATTCATATGGTCGTGAGCAGGCTTATCACGTCAACATGGCTGAAGCTCAGGATCAACCAGAGACTGTGATGGGTACACTTCTTGTTAATTCAGTACATGCATCTGTTCTATTTGATACAGGAGCATCGCATTCTTTTATATCAGAAGAGTTTGCATTCATGCATGGCATTAAACATGAAAATTTGCGCCATCCGTTAGTGGTTAACACTCCCGCGGGCCATTGTCGAGCCTCTATGTTCAGCCCCGATGTCACCATTGATATTGAAGGGTTGGAGTTCTGTGCCTCTCCCATTATTTTGAAGTCTTCCAAGATTGACCTCATACTGGGGATGGATTGGTTGAAGGCTCACACTGCCTTCATCAATTGTGCCACCAAAGTAGTACACCTTCTGCACCCATCGGATGAGCTAGTAAGCTACCATGCTCATGTTGTCCAAAGTGCCGAGGCTCAGATTTATGCACTGAATGCGTTGAACGCTTCACCTCTTGAGGGGATCGAAAACATTCCAGTCGTTCGCGACTTCCAAGATGTATTCCCGGAAGAACTTCCAGGAGTACCCCCTGTTAGAGCTGTCGAGTTTGTCATCGACCTTAAACCAGGCACCACTCCTATTGCGAAGCGTCCTTATAAGATGCCTCCGCATGAACTTCTCGAGCTTAAGGAGGAACTCGATAAATCACTTCAAAAGGGTTTCATCCGTCCAAGTTCCTCTGCTTGGGGAGCACCTTCTCTCTTTGTTAAAAAGAAAGATGGTACAAACCAATTGGTCCAAGATTACCGGCCTATCAACCAAGCCACCATTCAGAACAAGTATCCGCTTCCTCGGATCAACGACCTGTATGATCAACTTGCTAGATCATCAGTGTTCTCTAAACTCGACTTGAGGTTGGGTTATCATAAGATCCGTGTCCGCGAAGAGGATATTCCCAAGACTGCCTTTGTTACTCGCTATGGCTCTTATGAGTACACTGTCATGTCTTTCAGCTTAACAAATGCACCAGCAACGTTCTCCCGCCTGATGAATTATATATTCATGGATTACCTCGACAAATTCATCGTGGTTTATCTGGATGATATTCTGGTATTCTCCAAGAATAAGGAAGAACACGCTGAACATCTTCGTCTTGTTCTGGAAAAGCTTCGAGAGCACCAGCTATATGCCAAGTATTCCAAGTGTGAATTCTGGTTATCTGAAGTAACCTACCTTGGACATGTGATTTCCAAGGATGGTATTGCCGTTAACCCAGAACGAGTTCAGGCTATTCTTGACTGGACTCCCCCGAAGAATGTCAAGCAAGTCAGAAGTTTTCTCGGTCTCGCAAGTTATTGTCGTCGATTTGTCGAGAACTTCTCAAAGATTGCCAAGCCTCTGACTAATCTGCTTCACAAAGGCGTAAAGTTTGAGTGGAGAGATAAATGTCAGGAAAGTTTCCAGACCCTCAAGGACAAGCTCACCTCCGCTCCAGTGCTTGCACCTCCGGATTCTCGCAAGGATTTCGTGATTTATTGTGACGCTTCTCGTCAGGGATTAGGCTGTGTCCTGATGCAAGAGCACAGAGTAATTGCTTATACCTCGCGACAGTTGCGTCCTCACGAAGAGAATTATCCAGTGCATGATCTTGAACTTGCTGCAGTGATTTATGCATTGAAGCTGTGGCGGCATTACCTTCTCGGTAACCGATGTGAGATCTATACTAATCATCAAAGTCTGAAGTATTTATTTACTCAGCCGGATCTCAATCTCCGCCAACAGCGATGGTTGGAAACAATTATGGACTATGACTGTGGTATTTCTTATACCCCTGGCAAGGCTAATGTGATGGATGATGCCTTGAGCCGCAAGTCCTATTGCAACAACCTTATGGTTTAGCGGGCTCAACCTCATCTGTATGAAGAACTGCGCAAGCTGAACCTCCACATTGTTCCACAGGGTTCTCTTAATACCCTTGTAATACAGCCAGATCTTCTGAATGCTGTTAAGCGTGCGCAAGCTAAAGATGCTGAAGTTGATCTGATGAAAAGAGATCTCCACCTTGAAAAGTACAGAGATTTCTCGCTTGCTGAAGATGGTACTTTGTATTTCAAAGACCGCATTGTGGTACCTCGATTCGAATTGATGACTGACAAGGTCATGAAGGAGGCACATGATACACCACTGTCTATTCATCCGGGTAGCACCAAGATGTATTGTGATCTCCGACAAAGGTACTGGTGGTCTAGAATGAAGCAGGATATTGCTCGTTATGTTGCTGAATGCGACGTTTGCCGTCGCGTCAAAGCAGAACATCAGAAGCCTGCTGGAATTCTGCAACTGCTCCCTATTCCTTTATGGAAATGGGATAAGGTTCAAATGGATCTCATTACTGGCCTTCCCAGATCACAGAAGGGTCACGATGCAATTCTTGTCGTTATTGACCAACTCTCCAAAGTTGCACACTTTCTGCTAGTCAAGGAGACGATCACTGCTAGTCAGTTAGCAGAGTTATATATCTCCAGAATTGTATCACTCCACGGTATTCTGAAGGAGATCAGTTTAGACCATGGCAGCCTCTTCACCTCACACTTCTGGAATAGTTTCCAACAAGCTATGGGAACTCATATTACCTGGAGTTCAGCTTATCACCCCCAGTCCCAAGGCCAAGTCGAACGACTGAATCAGGTGCTTGAAGATATGCTGCGTGCTTGTGTTATTTCATTTGGCAAGAAGTGGGAAGAATCTCTCCCTTATGTCGAATTCTCTTACAACAACAGCTATCAAGCCAGCTTGAAAATGGCCTCCTTCGAGGTTCTCTATGGACGTAAGTGTCGAACCCCTCTGAATTGGTCAGAAACTGGGGAACGACCGCTCATTGGTCCGGATATTATTCAACACGCCGAAGAGCAAGTCCGTATTGTGCGGAAAAATCTCAAAGCTGCTCAAGCTCGCCAGAAGAGCAACTATGATCGTAAACACTGGGGATCGATCTATCAACCTGGTGAGCAAGCTTATCTGCATGTCACTCCTATGAAGGGCACTCACCGCTTCGGAATCAAGGGCAAGTTAGCTCCTCGCTACATTGGCCCCTTCCGCATTCTCGCCAGACGTGGACATGTGGCTTATAAATTGGAGTTGCCGCCGCAATTCTCTCACATCCACGATGTCTTCCATATGTCGCAACTTCGCCGTTGCTTCAAGGAATCTTCGCACCGAGCAGTGGATCATGAGATGTTGGATCTGCAAGATGATCTATCTTATAAGGAGCATCCGATCCGCATTCTCGATCTAGCTAAACGTCGGACCCGCCAGAAGACTACCAAGTTCCTGAAAGTGCAGTGGTCGAATCATACTGAAGGTGAAGCCACTTGGGAACGCGAGGATCGTCTTCGGGAGGAATACCCCGACCTCTTTCCTTCTACCTCCTGAATTCTCGGAACGAGAATTTCTTTTAGAGGAGGAGAATTGTAACACCCCTATGTAATGAGCTACAGTGATCCATTAAATTAATGCCAAGTCATCTGAGATTTGCAGTGATAATCATGTTGGATTATTATCTCATTTCAAATTCTGCCACTGAATTCAAATTCAAATGCAAGTGAAATTTTGAAGTTGCTCAAAAGTTGCTGGAAAAATGTTCATCATTTAGTAAATATTCCAAAACAATTTATTGTTCAGGAAAACAATATCACCATGTTGCTAAAATGAGCATTAGCATTTAATCCAGTGCCATACCAGCAATTTAAATTGCAAATTCAATTATGAAAAATGCAAATGAACTCCTCTGCCTACCAAAATATTTGTGGCACTGCCTACAAATGTGTTGGATTTAAGGGGCCTAGATCCATAAATTTCCTAAATCATTTGGATGCCCCAAATATTCCTTTTCCCTCTCTATTAATAAATAAACTGAAAAACAGAAAAGGAAAAAGGGGAATTGGGCCTTACCTGCTTACCTGGCGCGGCCCAGCCAGCCCACCAACGGCCTCCTCCAACTGCTCCCGCCTTGCTGTCGCCTTCCCCGCATCCGGCGCGCGCGCGACGCCGTCCACCGCTCGCCAAGGCACCGGAGTAGGTGGGGCGAGGGGATAAGGGCCTCCCCGAGCCATCTCCCCTGGTCGCCGTCGCCATTTCTCCCTCTCTCCCAGCACTTGCTCGCCGCCCTCTTTCCTCTCTGCCCGAGCACATCGCCGCCGCCCTCCGTCGATCTCGCGGCTGTCGGCGTCCATTTACCCCTCCGTCGAGTCCAGAAGGCCCGCCGACCTCCACATCTTCCTCCCCGACCGCTAGCTGGAGCCGGGGCCCTCCGCAGTGGCCGCTCGCCTCTGTCCCCATCTCCGGCTGCCGCGGTGAACTCCGGCGACCCCGAGCTCCTCTGCGCTCCTAAGTTCCCACGGGCTTTTCGTAGCCGCGCGGTGAGCTCCTTCCTTCCTCCATTCCTCTCCTTGCGCCGCGTGATTCACCGTAGCTAGCTTGTCACTCTGCCGTACTCCGGTCGCCGCGGGACCTCGCCGTCCGGCCGCCTTGGTCACTCCCGTGGCCTCGCGCTAGCGCCGTTGGATGCGGCGCTTCACGCACGCTCGAATGCGACCAAAAGCGCGCGCGTTAGCACACCGTAGTCGTGCCGCCGAACTCGCACGAAAACCACCGCCGCCTCCACTCGACGTCGGCGAAGTTCCGGCCACCCCCGAGTCCAACCGATCGCACCACTCGATGCGCGTTGCTCCACTCGTTCGAACGCCGCAAGAACCGCCCGAAACGGGCCACCGTGCGCGAAATCCGAGCTCGCCGGAGCTCTCTGCCGCGCCCGGCGCTCGCCGGAGTGAATTCCGGCGCCGGCGATGACATGGCGTTGACGTGGCACGCGCCTGGGTCGCTGGCAGCTGGGCCCCGCGGGCCCAGTTGACCAGTTGACCGCGGTCAACGCCGGTGACATGGCGCTACAGCCACTGACCAGTGGGCCCCTCTCGTTAGATAAACTAATTAAACCGAATTTAATTAAAACCTAATCTAATTAGTTAATTAGGTCACTCACAGCCCGGGCCCACTAGTTAGTTAACTCAGATTAGTTTAAAACTAACTCTGTTAAACCCACTGTCTATGACAGGTGGGTCCCGCAGGTCAGGTTTGACCTGGACCAGCCGGTTTGACTTGCTGATGTCATGGTGATGTCATGCTGACGTCAGCAGCTACTATTCTGGATAATTCAAATTAATTAAATAAAAAAATTCCAGAAATTTCAGAAATAGTTTAAATCTTTGAAAATTCATAGAAATTAAACCGTAGCTCGGATCGAAAAACTTTCTACATGAAAGTTGCTCAGAAAAATCCCACGAATCCCATCGTGTCGTCTGTTTTCTTGTCGGGACCCTCTACGTAGGTGAACCCGTAACTTTTTGCCTGTTTCCGGTAGATGAATAGTGCATGCATACCTGCTAATAATTCCAACTTAAATCCTAAAATAACTAAAATGGTTTAGAGATACATTTAGGCAACCCTGCACTGCATTTTAGCGTGTCATGCTCTGTGCTGCATTTGTCTGCCTTTATTTATTGTTTCTTCCCCCCCTCTTCTTCTCTGATAGCCCCCGAGACTGACGCCGCTCAGGAGACCGACGACACCACTGACGATCCATCCTTTGCCGCAGAGCTTCCAGGCAAGCAACCCCCCTTGACGCATGCCTATATCACCTATTCTCTCTCCCTCCTGCTTGCATTAGAATTTGCTACTGCTATTGTTTTATCCTATTCTGATGCATAGCCTGTCCTTGTAACTGTTATTGATACATGCCTGTTATCCAAAATGCTTAGTATAGGTTGGATGGTAATGAACCATCTGTGGCCCCTCTTCCTTGCTGTAGTTGCCCCGCTTTAGTACCTGTGTCCCGATCGATGTGATCGTCGGGCTGAGACCAGCACTACACCTCACACCCCCTAAGATGCTCGACTCTGCAGAGCTACCATCGAGTGCCGAGGGATGATACCTCTTAGCTCACTCCTGATGTTGCCTCTGTAGTGCAACTAGTCGGTTGTGGGATACCGAGGGTGATTCCTCTTTCACCACCTCCGGTAAAGCTTCTGTCGTGCAACCCCGCTTGTGTGAATACCATCGAGGGTGATTCCTCCGGGTTCACTTTGACGGGATCATCGAGTGGGAATCCAATGAGGGTGATTCCTCGGATTCCTGCTTGATGTTATAAACACACGGTTACTTGCACTTTATTACTGTTACTGGATAAAGACGGGTCGGCCCCGAGGGGTACCCGCGAGAGATATGTTGTCGGGTTGACCATGAGGGTGCCCGAGAGATGAATACGTGGCACGGCCGGGCATTCTTAGCCCTTGCCGTAAGTCCACGAGACGGGGCGACGGGGTCACAGGATCGTGAGTCTCTGCTCGTTTCCGCGCGCTCCTAATACACTAATGGGTTAGGATATGTGATCTGAGTAGGCCTCTGGCCTTTTCGCGCTAACCAGCACGTGGGAATAATATGGGTACTCGGCGTCGTGGTATCAGCCGAAGTTCTTCAGATGTCAGCGATTGAGCGGCGTGCGCCGGGTTGGACTGGTAACGCCCGCGCTTGTATTAAGGGGGCTAGGTCTGCTCCCGGCCGCCCACGCAACGCGCAGGAGTGCAAAGGGCGACGGGCCCAGGACCCCTTCGCACTTAGGATGTAGACCGGTGTGCTGGCCTCTCTGTTGCACCTAGGTAGGGCTACGATGTGTCGATAGTCTGAGGCCGGGCATCGACTGAGCAAGTGTGTCCGGCCAGAGTCATCGAGCGTGTTGGGTAAGTTGGTGCACCCCTGCAGGGAAGTATATCTATTCGAATAGCCGTGTCCACGGTAACAGGACGCTCGGAGAATATCCCGATCTACTACAACTAGAAATGGGTTGAATATATTGGCTCTGGGATTGCTTTCTCGCAGGGAGTCGAGGAAGGATCTCTGGGCGTTGTTGCTACTTATTGCTACTATTATTTATGTACTAATCTGCACTCCTCTTATGCTGCAAGACCGCTGAAGATGCTAGTCTTCGATAGGCTAGGCCTTTTCTCTCTATTCTGGCATTTCTGCAGACCAGTCCACATATACAGCCTTCCTTTGATAATGTTGCATACATAGAATAGATTTGATGTAAGTCTTGCTGAGTACTTTGGATGAGTACTCACGGTTGCTTTGCTTCCCTTTTTCCCCATACCCGATTGATGAGACCAGACGATGGAGCCCAGGAGCCTGCTGAGCCAGCTGCCCCAGCAGCCGACGACGACTACTACCACTACTACCCCTCTGGATACTACTACTACGAGGAGCCCTCCGACGACCAGGAGTAGTTAGGAGGCACCCAGGCAGGAGGCCTGTGCCTTTCGATCTGTGTTTTATTTTGCCCCGCCTTCTTAAAGGCCTATCTGTTTAACTTTGTGTCTGTACTCAGATACCTGATGCTTCCACTGATGCTTGTATGACATCGAGCTTATGTATTCGAGCCCTCGAGGCCCCTGGCTTGTAATATAAAGCTTGTATTATTTTATTTGTGTTTAGAGTTGTGTTGTGATATCTTCAAGTGAGTCCTTAGGCTTGATCGTGTGCATTTGCGTGTATGATTAGTGCACGATTAAGCCGGGGGCGTCACAAGTTGGTATCAGAGCCGACTGCCTGTAGGATCCCCCTTTCCAACTCCTTGGCCGAAGTTGAGTCTAGTCTTTGCAAAACTGTTTTACTAACATGGCTGTGTGGGCTTGTTGGATAGATGACGACGAGTACTATCCACCATGAGACTGGTCTCATGGCCGTACTATCAAGGGGGGCTCCAAGGTTTGCCCTCTCAAGTTAGTAGCTTGATCGTATCGTTCGTAGAGAGCTCAAACCATTGCATCATTGCATCATCTTTCTTGGTTCTTATTTGGTGTTTCTCTGTGTGAGTTTTAGAGCTTATGGTCATCCTCATGACAAGCTTGAGTTCATCGAAAACGGAGTTCATATGCATCTTCTATGATGTTTTCGATGTTGGAGTTTTTGTCGGTTCTTCATTCATAGAGGTTTCACATCTCTATATCATTGGCATTTTTCTACTGCCTCTTCTCACTATAACCACTCGCTGTTTGGATAGTACTCGTCGTCATCTATCCAACAAGCTTGAGTTTGCTCAATTCGAAGCTCATATGCAGAAGTTATGGCAGTTCTGGTTTTCTTGCTCCTTCTGTTTTGCTTGAGCGGTAGTAGAGAGCGGTAGTACCCCTTAAGCGGTAGTACCTCTCCCCCGAGCGGTAGTACCGCTTAGGCGGTACTTCCGCCGACCAATACCGCTTCCACTTCCGCTTATTTTATGCTTCTGTTACCCAATCCGCTTGAGCGGTAGTAGAGCGGTAGTTCCTCTCTAAGCGGTAGTACTGCTCCCCCGAGCGGTACTACCTCTCCCCCGAGCGGTACTACCTCTCTGGCAGAACTACTGTTCATTTTTTTCTGTCTCGTTGGGCTGTTTTGACCGTGCTAAGCGGTAGTACCGCTCCCCCAAGCGGTAGTACCGCTTGTGTACGACTTGTGGGCATAACGGTTGGATTTGGGGGGGAGGCTATTTAAGGGGGTCTTCTTCCCCAATGGTCTCCATCCTTGGAGCTCGTGTTCTTCCCCCATTGTTGACCTTCTTCGAGCTTGCTATCTCTCAATCCCTCCAATGATTCTTGCTAGTTCTTGAGGGAAAAGAGAGAGGAGATCTAGATCCACATTTGCACCAATCACTTTCTCCTCTATGTGAGGGGAACCCCTTGGATCTAGATCTTGGAGTTCTTCATGTTCTCTTCTTCGTTCTTCCTCTCATTTTCGTCCCTAGCATTAGTTGCTTTGGTGGGATTTGGGAGAGAAAGACTTGGGCACTCCGTGTGCCCTTGCCATTGCATTTGGTGCATCGGTTTGAGTTCTCCACGGTGATACGTGGAAGTGAAGTTGAGAAGCTTGTTACTCTTGGGTGTTTGGGCACCCTAGAGCTTGTTCCTCTTGGGTGCCTTGGTGCCCTAGACGGTTGGTATTGTCGAAGCTCAATCATTGTGGTGTAAAGCTCCGGGCAAGCGTCGGGGTCTCCAATTAGGTTGTGGAGATCGCCCCGAGCAATTTGACGGGTACCGGTGACCGCCCCCAAGGGTTGCCAAAGTGTACGGGTTCGGTGACCGCCCCCAAAGGTTGCCATTTGTACGGGTTCGGTGACCGCCCTCAAGGGTCCCTTAGTGGAATCACGGCATCTTGCATTGTGTGAGGGCGTGAGGAGATTACGGTGGCCCTAGTGGCTTCTTGGGGAGCATTGTGCCTCCACACCGCTCCAAACGGAGATTAGCATCCGCAAGGGTGTGAACTTCGGGATACATCGTTGTCTTCACGTGCCTCGGTTATCTCTTACCCGAGCCCTTTACTTATGCACTTTACTTTGTGATAGCCATAGTGTTTCATGTTATATATCTTGCTATCACTTAGTTGTTTATCATGCTTAGCATAAGTTGTTCGTGCACTTAGGTGAGCCTTGTTGTTGTGGTTTTGTGCTTGACAAATTAACCGCTAGGTTTATTCCGCATTTGTTCAAGCCTAAACCGTAATTATTTTAAAGCGCCTATTCACCCCCCCTGTAGGCGACATCCACGATCTTTCAGCACTGCTTGCACGAACAGTAACTGTATATGAACAGTCGTTTTGTGAACAATACGTATATGAACAATAATCGTCTGCGAACAGTAATTGCATATGAACAGTGCTACCAACAAAAAACAGTACTGCATGCGAACAGTTCCATTTACGAACATCGCGCGCTTATGAACAGTGACAATCTGCGAACAGTACCATCCATGAACAATGCCCTCGGAGTGAACAACGTCACGGATGAATAGTACTCCATTTTAAACAGTACTATGATTAATCTGATTTTCTCCCCTTACTTCTTTTAGCTTTCACCGAAGAAAAAAATACGCACGTTCAAAAAAAACTGGGATATTTTTTACCCATCATTTCTCTCCCCTTCCTCCACCCTAACGTCCTTAGAGAGTTAAAATTTAGAATTTTCTATACATCATTTCTCAACACCGGCGTACTGATGCACAGCCGCCTCAATCGTCTCCTGATCCTTTCCAATAATAGTACTGGGAAAAATAAGTTCTTGACCGATTACTGCCCATTTTTACAACACAATAACAGTTAGAAGTGCACTAACAAATACCCGAACAAAAACCGGACCATTATCCGAATAAACTCAGAACTACTAGCCGGAACAATAGCTCAAATAAACCGAAACAACAACCCCGAATAACCCGGAACAATAAAACCAGTGAAACGGAACAACACCTGAATAAACCGAAAGCATTAACCCACACGAACCGTAGAGCTGAAACAGTAACCGAAATTTAAACCAAAACAATACACCCGAATAAACCGTAACAACTAAAAAAAAGTAAAACAACACTACACATTCACGTGAACAGTAATCAGGAAGAAATATAAAAAAAGACACCAAAAAAACTGAGACTCCTCCTCCCTCGACCCGGAACAATAAAACCAGTGAAACGAAACAACACCGAAATAAACCGAAAACATTAACCCACCTAAACCATAAACCGAAACAATATCTACTAACAAATACCCAAACAAAAAAGAACATCATCCAAATAAATTCAGGACTACTAACCGAAACAATAGCCCCAATAAACCAAAATAACAACCCCGAATAATCCGGAGCAATAAAACCAGTAAAACAAAACAACACCTAACTAAACCGAAAACATTAACCCACGTAAACCATAAAACCGAAATAGTAATTGAATTTTAAACCAAAACAATATACCAAATGTACCATCTATTATGCGTTTCTCTTATGAATAGCAAGATCTGATCGGCGGAGGAACCATTACTAAAGGACTTGACTAGGCACTTTTTCCAGTTGAAGTTTACTTTCTGGGTTACACAAATATGAGAACACTGAAGCACATATTGTACTCAGTTGTCAAGTTCAACTTTTTCATGGTGGATCACAAGGTAAGTTCTATAGCATTATTTATGTTTTCTCGCGTGCTACGGCAAGTCCTGTAATTTGATCTTCATTTATTATTTCAGAGCCGCACACTCGAAGGAGCAATACCGTAAAATAGAATGCACATTTTTAAGAACAAGTTCAAAGAAGGAGTGATGTATACAATTTAACGCTTCAAGGTCAAGGAAAAAAACTGAGTAATGGATAACCCATAATTTTAAGGGAAATTTTTGTTTTTGCCACTCTAGCTTTTGCCCATTTTACTTATGCCACTCTAGAATTTGACATCTCACTTTTGCCACTCTTAAATTTTGACAATACATCACAAATGCCATTCTGTGGCAAAAGCAATAATTTTTTATTTCACTTTTGCCACTCTTAGCTTTTGACAATGTATCACAATTGCCACTCTGAAAATTTTGCTTTTGCCACAGAATGGCAATTGTGATGTATTGTTAAAAGCTAGGAATGGCAAAAGTGAAATGTCAAATTCTAGAGTGACATAAACAAAATGGGCAAAAGCTAGAGTGGCAAAAACAAAGTTTTCCCTAATTTTAAACTGGCATTATCACGAGCGCTTTTCGGCGCTAGTCCACTCCTAGGGTGGGTTGAGATATAGCTAGGTCTGTGCAGTGTCGACGGTCCAAACCTTTTTTTTTTTTTGCGGGGGTCCAAAGCTTTCGGAGTGGGCTCAATAACTTTGCCCCCAATTGCAAACCTGCGTGGCGTCTGGCCAACGGAAAACGACGCCGGACAGACATAACAGACACGAGCACTCCTGGCCATGCAAATATAGTTTCCTTCATTAGCATAGTTTTTTCCCTCTATATCAATCAGACGAAGAGGAGATTTCGGTGACGCTGTCATCACAGAAGTGTCGTCCGGTTACGGCTAGCCAACCGACGGGCCCACAAGCAAAGCTGAACAAACACACGCACCCCACTCGAGTCACTGACCGGTGGGCCTCACCGCCACCCTGCCTACCGGCGTGACGAGTCGCCGTACCGTCCGGTCGGCGAGTAGCGGCAGGCAAGCAAGCAAAGCTCGCAGGACACGAAGGGCACGTACGTACCATCGCCCGATCGGGGGCGTCTCCAGCCCGTCAACGGCGGCTCACGCTTACGCACGCAGACGCAGGCAGGCGGCTCTCGGCCATGGCGTGCACGCGCGAACAACGACGCCCCTCGCGCGCGCGCGATGCCAGGCCGGTGCGCGCGCGCGGGCGACGTGGAGCGCTGCTCGCCGCGGCCTAGGCCGCTAAAGTATGCTGGCGCTTACGTGTGCGCCGCGCCCGGCGTGATCTCGAATCGTTGGAATAGTCATGCTGCGGGTTTACTCGAATATCTGTGAGGCCAGGGACGAGCCGGCAGAGGCGGAGGCAGTGGGGGGGGCGAGCGGGGGCCAGACCCCCCCCCATGGTTCGCCCCCCCCCCCCCCCCCCCCCCAACTAACTTCAGCGGGGACTACTAGTAATATTATAGGCTTAATTAGCTGGGCATAATATATGTATGGGCTTAATTACTCTCAAGCCCAAAACGCAACAGCCAACAAGGGGCAAGGCTGCATGTACGCTGTACGCATCCTCGTACTTGGTAATCGATCCCCGGATTCAGGATCAACCATACGCACGTACAAACATAGTTGAGACGACTAGCTCTTTCCTCCGCGACGCGCTCATCGCTAGGGTTTCATTGACGCCGGCCGCCGCGCGTCGCGCCGCCGTGCTCCGCCCGTCGTCGAGTGGTGATTCGCGAAGCTGTCGTCGATCGCGCATCAATCGAGTACAGGCAGCCGGACGGCGCTGCCACAAGTTCACACCCAATTCCTAACTGAAACCTGATCGATCCTGTCCTGTGTTCAGAGAAGGAGGTAAATGTAACAAGTCTACGGACTACAGGTTCATACTATTGTAGATTTGTAGTTGTCACTCGTCGGTTTGATTCAACAAATCAATTAATCAACTGTTAGTACTTACTAGTCAGTATACTTTGGCACTTGTCAGATACTCAGGTCAATTACATATTATATATTTGTTTTTTACTAATGTGAGAACTCCATAGGTCATGAGGAAGAGGAAGACACCGATGATAAGTAATTTTTTCAAGCCAATTACTACGAACTCTGCAGCTGAAAATGCAAATGCAACCGTGGAGGTAGATGCCACAGAGCAACCCACTGGTCATAATGCCCCCAATCTCAGTTCAGTTCATATGCCACCCCCTGAGCAAAATATTGAGGCATCTGTGGAAGTTCTAGAACAACAAAGAATCGGAAGCACACCGTTTGAGCGAGACCCTGGAAAGCGCAAACAGATTTGGGAACTCCCTCTTGAGAAGCAAAATGAAGCACGGCAATTCTATATTTCTGTAGATCGATACAAGCCATACATGAGAGAGTATCCATATAATGATGATCCACCAAAACATCGTCGGCGTTTCCAGTACAGTTGGTTCAAGGATTTTGAATGGCTTGAGTTTTCACCTTACACAAAGCGTGCATATTGCTTCCATTGTTTCCTCTTCTCAAGAAAGCCGATTGGGAAGTGTGGCTCAGAAACATTTACTGTACTGGGCTTTGATAGGTGGAAGAAGGTGAATAACGGGAAAGAGTGTGCTTTTTTAACTCATATGGGTAATGCTGGTTCAGCCCATAACTTCTCGGTTCGTTGTTATGAAAATTTTAAAAACAACATGACTCATATCGATAAGGTGTTTGTGAAAGCATCCGCAAAAACGATTGTAGATGCAAGACTAAGGCTCAAAGTTACAATTGATTCTATCCGGTAAGCAATATTTTTCTTCCATCTTTTGTTACAATATTTAAAATATTGTATATGTTGTAGTATCCTAACCAAACAATTATATGATATGATGCAGGTGGTTAACATTCCAGGCTTGTGCTTTTAGAGGCCATGATGAATCTCCAGGATCCATTAACCGGTGTAATTTCCTTGAACTGGTAAAACTTTTGGCTTCTTATAACAAGGAGGTGAAAGATGTTGTCTTGGAAAATGCTCCTGGAAATGCAAAGTACACATCCCATCCTGTTCAACAGGAAATTCTTAGTATACTTTCTCGGAAGGTGCAAAGAACAATTAGAGAAGAAATTGGTGATAGCAAATTTTGCATAATGGTTGACGAAGCTCGCGATGAATCCAAAAAAGAGCAAATGGCATTGGTCCTCCGGTTTCCCGACACTGAAGGGTTCATACAGGAGCGTTTCGTTGATGCCATTCATGTGAATGACACTCTTGCATTGACTCTCAAGGAGACAATTTGCACTATCCTAGCAGATAATAATTGAAATGTGGAAGATATCAGAGGTCAAGCCTATGACGGGGCGAGCAATATGCGGGGGAGTGGAATGGGTTGAAGGCTTTAATTCTGAAGGAGTGCCCTTATGCATATTACATTCATTGTATGGCGCATCAACTTCAATTGGCCCTTGTTGCAGCTTCTCGAGAGGTACATGAAGTGCATAATTTTTTTCAACATGCCAATTTTGTCATAAATGTTGTTAGTGCTTCACCTAAACGCAATGACGAGTTACTCGCAAATCAAGCTGCCGAGATTGCACGTGAAATTGAACTCGGGGAACTTGATACGGGAAAAGGGGCAAACCAGATAGGCTCTTTACAGAGACCAGCAGAAACTAGATGGAGTTCACACTTTAAGTCAATTCAGAGCTTAAGGAAGATGTTTGGTGCTACAGTTACAGTCCTGCGAAGTATAGCGAATGATCGTTCGGTCACAAAATATTCCCGTGGAGATGCTGGAGGCGCCCTAAGGATAATTGTTTCTTTTGATTTTGTGTTTATTTTACACCTCATGGAGAGGATTATGAAAATCACAGATGTCTTGTGCCAAACACTCCAGAAGAAATCTTTGGACATTTTGAATGCATTAGATACACTGTCAAACACAAAGCTGCTCCTCGCTGATCTAAGAGAAGAAGGATGGGAACCTCTCATAGAGGAGGTTAAGACCTTCGAAGCATGAAGTTGAGATCCCCGATATGAGTCGCAAGTACGTCCCTTTCCTCTGTTTGTATAATAGAATAATATATTAATTACATCTGCTTTACTCTAACACATATATTGTATTTGTAATTTGCAGGTATGTTGATGTGACTAAGTCTCGGAATAAACATAATAACATCACAGTGCTTCACCACTACAAAGCAGATGTCTTTAATGTGGCGATCGATCAACAATTGGTTGAGCTAAATGACCGTTTTAGCGTTCAGACTACAGAGTTGATGACACTCTGCGCATCCTTGGATCCAAGGCATGAGTTATTTGACATGTCAAAGATTTGCAGGCTTGTGGAAAAAATTTATCCAGCAGATTTTTCTAGTCAAGAGCAGGCTCAACTGGAGTCACGACTTCCACACTATCAGTTAGATGTTCACAACCATCCAGAACTGAAATCTTCGTCATCACTTGCTGATTTGACCGTTGCATTGCATAAAACAGGTAAAGCTTCCGTGTATCCAATGGTTGATAGATTATTGCGATTGATCATCACTCTCCCCGTGTCAACTGCAACTGCGGAGAGAGCTTTTTCAGCAATGAAGGTTATCAAGACACGTCTCCGAAGTAAAATGGGTGACGATTTTCTTCGACATTACATGGTTGTATACATTGGGAAGGAAATAGCTGCAAAGTTTAATGTTAATGAGATTATTGATTTGTTTGATCGACCGGCTGGGGGGCGTAGATCTTCGTTCAAACTAGTAGAAATGTAGTTTTTTTGTTGTAAAGCTTATATTGTTACATGTTTAATATCACTACAATATTCAAGACTTCAAATATTTTTGTGTTATGTCTTTTGTGTGTTTTAATGTGTTCTACACGATAGCCTTCTCCCTCCTGTCTCCTGCCTGATGATGAATAGCCACGGTACCGGCGACGCGGATTTTTGTGACATCGTTTGAGACGCATCCGCTGAAGCATTTTTTCTAATAAAAACCGAACAATTATGAAACGTTTTTTTAATGAACATGGTCGAGTGCTCTACACACGTATGAATGAAGTTTCTTAAAGAAATAACTTTCGTGTTCTCCTATCACAAAATAAAAAAAACTTCCGTGTTCTTCTGGAAAAAAAATTGCAACTTCATCAAAAAACTAGAATATCAACTTTTATATGGAGCTGTTTTCTTTTTACGCACAGAAGGCCGTGGAAGTCATTTCTTCACCAAAATTTACAGGTGAGTATAACAGTAGACCATGTTCGTTACCAAAAAGTTTGAACTGTTTGGTTTTTAAAATATTTTTCTCAACGTGGGTACGCCTAGACTCATGTTCATTGGGTACTTTCACTGTACCGCACCTTCGTTACAGTTTTTTTTAGCATTCGTTACAGTTTTGTTACTGGTCAGCTGAGTTACGCATAAATCCATGGACTACGTTATCCAGTTAGAGCATCTACAGCCGCGATGGGCTAATTCGGCCCCTCATACGCCCGCGGACGCGCCTCCGCGGGCAGCACGCCTCATATTTCCCTCTTCACATCCGCGTATCTCATATCCGGCACCCTATATCCATACTATGCATGCAACGTAAAACTACTCTACGTGATCAAACAACGGGCAACAAAATCGGCTGCAAACGAACGACAAAATCGGCTGCAAACGGACATAAACGAACTTGACATAACCAAAAGATCATCTGAGTTCGTCGCCGGACAAGTTCTTACACATCAACAACTAAAAACGATATAAACATACACATAGGAGGAGGAGCGGGATCACCACTTCCGCGCCAGGCCTTTGCCCTTCCGGCACAGCTGTAGGCGTCCGCGGCTGGTGAAGGATCTTGGTCGTCGGAGGAGGAGGTGGAGCTGTCATCGTCGCCGTCGTCGGAGTTGGAGTCAGACAGGACGATCAACTCCTTCATCAGGCGGACGGCCTTGTCCTGCTGCCGCTTCAATTTGGCGACCCGAGCCGCCTCCGCCGCTGCCTCCTTCGCCTTCCGCTCCGACTGCTCTATGGCTAGCCGGAGCGCCTTCGCGTTCTTCCGCCGGAGGCGGCGAGCGTCCGTCTCCGCCGTCGTGAGCGACCGACGGTAGACCCATGCGAGGAGCCGCTCGTCCTCGTCGGGCTTCGCCGGCATCTCGCGGCGACGACGCACGGACCGCTCCGCCACCTCCCTTTCCCTTGCCCGCTGCCTCTCGCGGCGGGCGGCGCGCGCCTCCGATTCCGGAGTGCCCGTGCGGGCCAGCGGCACGGGCACTAGCACCCACCGCTGCCCGCACGGAGGAGCGGCCGGCGAGGGAATGGGACGACGCGGGGACGGTGCGGACTGCGCTGTCCTGCCAGAGCTAAGCGCGAGCCGGGAGGGTCCAGCTCCGACGTCCTCGCTGCGCCGGCGCGGGAGCTGCGGCGACACTTCAGATCCGGAGCTGCCCCCGGTATCCACCTTGGACCGCTCCAAGGTGATGCGGAGGGCTAGCTCCTCGTCGTAGTTGAGGTCGGAGCCGGAGTGGTTGCCAGAGCTTGACATTGCGCCGGATTGGATCGGAATGCGGGAGGGGAGAGGAGCGGACGGAGCGAGAGAGGCGAGTGGAGTGAGCTAGGGTTCGAAGCTAGGCGCCGGATTGGAGATTTTGTGGGACAGCTGTGGGGTCGGTGGTGGGCCGGGCCTGTCAGGCGGACGCGCCCCGGGCGTGCCCGGGCTGCCGCATATCCGCCCTAGATTTGGGTTGGATATGAGGGGCGCCGGACAGCCCGGACGTTTGAGGCCGGTTTGAGGCGTCCCGGTGGGTCGATTTTTTGTGACCGGTCAGTGACTGGACCGCCCACCCGGGCGTTTGAGATGCGTTTGGGGTGCCCGGCTGTAGATGCTCTTAATCTAATTCCACTCCGCCGGAACTAAAGTTACACATAATCCGTTTATATGACATGGACTTTACTTTCAAAGATTTGGAGCTCTCAGAATGCTCGGGTAAACATTAGGAACATTGTCTCGGATTTCATTATGTGGATCCTCAGGTTTAGGGTCTCTTTGATTTGCAGGTTTAAAAAACCCAAGAATAGAAAACCATAGGATTTCAATGGGAGGGGATTTGTAGCACACATGTGCGGGGGACACGCAACCCCTTTTTTCTTTTGGTTTTTGATTTTCAATATTTCATATCTTTGAACCATAAGTCCAAATTAAGTTTTGTTTTGCATATTTGTGTTTTGGTGACGAGGGCTTTAAAATGAGATCCATTTTGCGAAAAAAATGAGATCCATTTTAAATATGTTTTGATGAGTTTTTAAAATTTCGTTAAATTTCAACTTCTGAAACTTGATATGAGCGACTGACGAAATCGTAAGTTTCAGAACCTGCGACTGACAAAATCGTAAATTTTAAGTTTCAACTCTAAAACTTGGTACGAGAGCGGCCGATAAAATTGTAAGTTCAAAAATTAAAACTTGTTGTGCCCTCGTGCGTGATCCAACAACTTATCAAATGCCCAACATAGGAAAAATTTCTATGGAGTCCAATCCTTCAAAAAACCCATGGAGATCTTTTCAATCTGTGACGCCCCCGGCCCGACCGTGCACTAATCATACACGCAAATGCGCACGATCAAGCCCAGGGACTCACGGGAAGATATCACAACACAACTCTAGACACAAAATAAAATAATACAAGCTTTATATTACATGCCAGGGGCCTCGAGGGCTCGAATACATAAGCTTGAGTTACACAAGCATCAGTGGAAGCATTAGTATCTGAGTACAAACATAACTAAACAAGGATGCCTTAAGAAGGCTGAGCAAAACAACGACATCTAGATCGAAAAGGCGCAGGCCTCCTGCCTGGGAGCCTCCTATCTACTCATGGTCGTCGGTCTCCACGTAGAAGTAGGCTCCACCGTGTTAGTAGTAGTCGTCGACGGGATCAGCTGGCTCCGGGACTCCGTCCTCTGATCGCAGCAATCGGGTATGGGGAAAAAGAGGTAGCAAAGCAATCGTGAGTACTCATCCAAAGTACTCGCAAGACTTACATCAGATCTATCCTAAGTATGCATCGGTATCAAAGGGAAGGGACTGTATCTGTGGACTATACTGCAGAAATGTCAGAATAGAGAGAAGGCCTAGCCTATCGAAGACTAGCATCTTCAGCGTCTTGCAGCATTAGAAGAGTGCAGATTAGTAGCATTTAACAAAGCAACAAGCATGTAGTAGCAAAGCCCAGAGATCCTTCCTCGACTCCCTGCGAGAAAGCGATCCCGGAGCTTACATATTAATTAACATGTATCCAGTTCAAGTTGAAGTAGATCGGGATACAACACTGAGCGTCCTGTTACCGTGGACACGGCTATCCGAATAGATAACTTCCCTGCAGGGGTGCACTACTGTTACCCAACATGCTCGATTAACTCTGGCCGGACACACTTTCTGGGTCATGCCCGGCCTCGGCTGATCGACACGGCATAGTCCTACCTAGGCTTAGCAGAGAGGTCCCCGCCGGTCAACATCCTAAGTGCTCAGGGGTCTTGGGCCCATCGCCCTTCGCACTCCGGGTCGTTGTGCGCAGGGTGGATACCAGCGCCACCCCTCTCCTGGATGGCACGATCCGACCGTGCCACAATGCTGAACTGGACGTCTGACAGAGCTTTTGGCTGATACATACGGCGCCGAAGGCCCCATTAAACCATTATCCCACGTGGTGGTAGTGCGTATAGGCCAGTGGCCAACTCAGATCAAATACCCAAATCCGTTAGTGTGTTGGGAGCTCGCGGTGACGATCAGTACTCCTGTCGCCCCGTCTCGAGGAAGTGCAACAAGGGTCAGGCCCATCCCTCTCTAGGGCGGTCTCTGCCTGCCCGGCCGCGCCTCGTAATTATCTCGCGGGTACCCTCTAGGTCAACCCGTCTCTCAAGAGACTGTTGGGAACTCAGGTCCACCTTTACCGGGGTGATACCGCCTGTCCCTTCAGTCCCGCAGTAACACTTAACAGGGACAATAGTTAAAGGTAACAGCGTGTTTTGTCATCAAGGGGGGAAGTCCGAGGAATCACCCTCGATGGACTCCCACTCGATGTATCCATCAAGGTGAACTTGGAGGAATCACCCTCGAGGGGTTCACACTTGAGGGGCTGCACGACAGAGGCATCATCGGAGGTGGTGGAAGAGGAATCACCCTCGGTAACCCACAACCGACTAGCTATGCTACAGAGATATCATCAGGAGTGAGATAGTAGGTATCACCCTCGGCACTCGATAGTAGCTTTGCAGAGTCGTACAACTAAGGGGGTGTGAGGTGCTGTGTCGGTCTCTGTACATCGATCACACTGATCGAGTCACCAGTGGTAAGGCATGGCAACAAGGACAAGGGTGTGGGGCCATTGATGGATCACTAACCAGCCTATACTAAACATTTAGGACAACAGGTAAAGTATCAACAGTAGGTTACAAAATCAGGCTATGCATCAGAATAGGAGCAATCAATTACAGTAGCAAAATCTAATGCAAGCATGGGAGAGAAAGAAATATGCGATATAGGAATGATCAAGGGGGGTTTGCTTGCCTGAAAGCTCTGCTGAAAAGGAAGCAGGGTCGTCGGTGACGTAGTCGATCACAGGGGCAGCGTCGGTCTCGGGGTCTACCGGAGAGAAGAGGGGGAAGAAACAATAAATATGAAGCAAACAAATGCACACCGATGCTTGGCATGGCAATAGGCTGTGCTAGGGGTGCCCTAACGCAGAGCTAGGTATTTTAAACGGAGCGGGAAAATATCCGGGAATATTTTCCAAGCTCCGAACACTAATCATTTAGCGGTTTCGGTAGCAAATGTTCAATGTTCAGTATGTTAGAGGCATGTGACAGGTACGTGGAGGGCATATTCGTATTCTTCATATTTTTCTGATCATTTTTCATATATAAATTATTTTCATCCGAGTTATGGTTTATTTTCTATGATTTTTCAAAGTTTTATTGAAGTTTTGGAATTACTGTATTTATTTTTAATTCGAAATTAAATGATTAAATTGCTATGGGTACACAGAGAGTGTACCGAGAGCTTTGCTTATTAGGCTGACAGGTGGGGCCAGAGGCTGAGTCAGCAGTGCACAGTCAGCAGTTGACCCAGTCAACGCTGACTGGTCAACAGGACCAGTGGGTCCCACCTGTCATAGACTGGGGGTGCCCAGTCAGCAGGTTTGACTGGTCAATGGTGAACAGTAGCAGTGGGACCCGCTTGTCATAGACACAGGGGCATTTAAATTTATCTAATTGAGTTTAATTAGTGGTGGGGCCCGGCTGTCAGTGGCACATGTTTTTTTAAAAGGTTTAGTTAGCAGTGTGGGCCCACACGTCAGTGGCTAATTAGGCTAATTAGTATTAACCTAACCCTAAACTAATCCGGCCGAGTAAATAAACTACGCGCGCGCGCCGGCGCTGACAGAGGACGGCGGACGGTGGCGAGGTTCTAGCGGCCACCTCCGGCGACCATTTGGTCGACCGAGAGGTCCTACGTGACGCGGGCGCCGCCGCGCATCCAGTGAATCGAACGGCAGGGGTTGGGACGGCCGGAGCCGACCACAACGACGGCGTCGAGCGACGGCAGTGACACGGCCTCATCGGTAACGGAGCTACCGGACGCGGGGAGGAACGAGGGGGAGTCGAGGCGGGCTAGAAGCTCACAGCGAGGGCAGAGACGAGCTCGGGGTGATCCGGGGAGGACGAGGCGCGTAGATCGACGGCGATGGCGTGCGGCGGCCGTGGGCGGAGACGAGGACGAAGGCGGCGGCTACGCATCCCTGCTGCGCCGATCCAAAGGCGAGGACGACGAAGACGACTGCGGCGAGTCTGCTGGGCAGGGTGGCGTGGCGCGAGGAGGCCGATGGCCACGGGAACGACGACGACACGGCGGCGACCGCGTCTCGGGCACGAGCGAGTCTGAGAGGGAGAGGGACGAGCGAGGGGAGTGGGGTACTAGGGTTAGCAGGAGGGTCGGGGGAGGCCTTGTCGGCCACCGGGGAGCGGCGGATGGCCGACGCATGGCCATCCGCGGCCATGGACGCTGCGCATGCGCCGACGGCGCCCTCTGTGAACAGAGGTAGAAAACAGGGGTGTTGGTGGGCTGGGCCTAGCTACTGTGCACATAGAGCCCAGTCCAACAGTGGACAATTTTCCTTTTTCTTTTTCTTTTTCTATTTCTTTATTTCCTCTACTGTTTTGCAAAATGTTTGGCCACAATATTACTTTTGTAAATATATGAGACTTGGCTCAATAAATACCATGCAATATTTGGTACTGCTATAAAATGGTTGGGGTAATATTTGAAATCATTTGATTTTTGATTAAATGCAAATGGATTAAAGTGGTTGTTTTAGTCACTGTTTTTGGATGTTGGGGTCAAATTTGGAATTCAAATAATGTTGGTTTTATTTTTATAATTGCTTTGGGATTATTTGAAATATTATGAACATTTTTATCCAATTAATTGAAGAAGTAATAATTTGACTTGCATATGAATTTGGAATTTGAATTTGTATTATTACCTAAATGCAATTTAATTAGGATGATCATGATGACATGGCAATTTAATTAACTTAATGACAGGATTAAGATCTGGGGATGTTACAAATCTCCCCCACTACAAGAAATCTCGTCCCGAGATTTAAGAGGTGGGAGTAAGGGGTATCTTCGGGATCAAGGATGTATAGGAGAGTCAGGTTTCGATCCTGTGGAACTGTGATGAGTGTCGATTAAGAGTGGAAAGGCAGTGACATTTTGCAAGGTCACGACAGTATGGCAAGTCAAAGGACAATCTATCAGCTATGTCGGCAACACGTCAGTACCATGGGCGGGGAACGAAGAGAACCATTTTTCTGCTCGTTAAAACGAGGCGGACCAATAGGCAAGGTTCTCGTCCATCGGTGGTTACCTGAATGGCATCAACAATAGTAACAAGGTTTTATTTGGGGGTGTTGACCTAAGCAGGGAATTATCACTGCTCGGATAAAAGTTAGACTACAAGAAAGGTTTAAACAGACCAACGGAAAGGAAAATGTGATGATCAGATTAAACAGACCAATGGAAAGGAATACTTGCAGACAATCCAGCTCTCCGGGTGGATGTGAACACGAGAACCTAATGTTAGAGTTAGCAAAATCTTTAACCCGAATAGAGGAGAGATCAGAATCCCAGAGTAAAGGAGAGGAATAAAAGATCCTAATCCCACCCATTGGCGACGTGGGCCCGTAAGCCACACAGCCATGTTAGTAAAACATTTTTTGAAGACTAGACTCAACTTCGGCCAAGGAGTTGGAAAGGGGCTTCCTACAGGCAGTCGGCTCTGATACCAGCTTGTGACGCCCCCGGCCCGACCGTGCGCTAATCATACATGCAAATGCGCATGATCAAGCCTAGGGACTCACGGGAAGATATCACAACACAACTCTAGACACAAAAAAAATAATACAAGCTTTATATTACAAGCCAGGGGCCTCGAGGGCTCGAATACATAAGCTTGAGTTACACAAGCATCAACGGAAGCATTAGTATCTGAGTACAAACATAACTAAACAAGGATGCCTTAAGAAGGCTAAGCAAAACAACGACATCTAGATCGAAAAGGCGCAGACCTCCTGCCTGGGAGCCTCCTATCTACTCCTGGTCGTCGGTCTCCACGTAGAAATAGGCTCCACCGTGGTAGTAGTAGTCGTCGATGGGATCAGCTGGCTCCGGGACTCCGTCCTCTGATCGCAGCAATCGGGTATGGGGAAAAAGACGTAGCAAAGCAGCCGTGAGTACTCATCCAAAGTACTCGCAAGACTTACATCAGATCTATACTAAGTATGCATCGATACCAAAGGGAAGGGACTGTATATGTGGACTATACTGCAGAAATGCCAAATAGAGAGAAGGCCTAGCCTATCAAAGACTAGCATCTTCAGCGTCTTGCAGCATTAGAAGAGTGCAGATTAGTAGCATTTAACAAAGCAACAAGCATGTAGTAGCAAAGCCCAGATATCCTTCCTCGACTCCCTGCGAGAAAGCGATCCCGGAGCTTACATATTAATTAACATGTATCCAGTTCAAGTTGAAGTAGATCGGGATACAACACTGAGTGTCCTGTTACCGTGGACACGGCTATTCGAATAGATAACTTCCCTGCAGGGGTGCACTACTGTTACCCAACACGCTCGATTAACTCTGGCCGGACACACTTTCTGGGTCATGCCCGGCCTCGGCTGATCAACACGACGTAGTCCTACCTAGGCTCAGCAGAGAGGTCCCCGCCGGTCTACATCCTAAGTGCTCAGGGGTCTTGGGCCCATCGCCCTTCGCACTCCGGGTCGTTGTGCGCAGGGTGGATACCAGTGCCGCCCCTCTCCTGGATGGCATGATCCGACCGTGCCACAATGCTGAACTGGACGTCTGACAGAGCTTTCGGCTGATACATACGGCGCCGAGGGCCCCATTAAACCATTATCCCACGTGGTGGTAGTGCGTATAGGCCAGGGGCCAACTCAGATCAAATACCCAAATCCGTTAGTGTGTTGGGAGCTCGCGGTGACGATAAGTACTTGATGTCTACTACACAACTTATTCTTGTAGACTCGTGTTGGGCCTCCAAGCGCAGAGTTTTGTAGGACAGTAGCAATTTTCCCTCAAGTGGATGACCTAAGGTTTATCAATCCGTGGGAGGCGTAAGTTGAAGATGGTATCTCTCAAACAACCCTGCAACCAAATACAAGAAATCTCTTGTGTCCCCAACACACCCAATATAATGGTAAATTGTATAGGTGCACTAGTTCGGCGAAGAGATGGTGATAAAAGTGTAGTATGGATAGTAGATATAGGTTTTTGTAATCTGAAAATATAAAAACAGCAAGGTAGCAAGTAACAAAAGTGACCACAAACGGTAATGCAATGCTTAAAAACAAGGCCTAGGGTTCATACTTTCACTTGTGCAATCTCTCAACAATGCTAACATAATTGGATCATATAACAATCCCTCAACGTACGACAAAGAATCACTCCAAAGTTCCTATTCGCGGAGAACATAAGATAGAAATTGTTGTAGGGTACGAAACCACCTCAAAGTTATCTTTTCCAATCAATCTATTGAGCCATCCCTATAAGTGTCACGAATAGCCCTAGAGTTCGTACTAAAATAACACCATATGAAACACATCAACCAACTCTAATGTCACCTAGATAGTCCAATGTCACCACAAGTATCCGTGAGTTGATTATATGACATGCATCAAACAACTTCATAATCATAATATTCAATCCACACAAAGAACTCCAAGGAGCACCCCAAAGTTTCTATCGGAGAAAAGATAATGAAAACATGCATCAACCCATATGCATAGATTACCCCAATGTCACCGCGGGAATCCGCGAGTTGAGTGCCAAAACATATATCAAGTGAATCAATATAATACCCCATTGTCACCACGGGTATTCATATGCAAGACATACATCAAGTGTTCTCAAATCTGAGATATTCAATCCGACAATAACGAAATCTCAAAGGGAAAAGATTCGATTCATCACAACCAGGATAGAGAGGGAAGAAACACCATATGATCCAACTATATTAACAAAGCTCGCGATACATCAAGATCATGCCAAATCAAGAACACGAGAGAGAGAGATCAAACACATAGCTACTGGTACAAACCCTCAGCCCCGAGGGTGAACTACTCCCTTCTCATCATGGAGGCCGTCGGGATGATGAAGATGGCATCCGGTGATGATTCCCCCCCTCCGGCAGGGTGCTGGAAAAGGGTTGTAGATGATATCGTGGAGTTACAGAGGCTTGCGGTGGCGTAAAAACTCATCTAGGTTAGCTTTCGGGGGTTTCTGAATATATATGAATTTTTGGCATTGGAATCACGCGAAGAAGGGCCACAGGGGGCCCATGAGGCACCAGGGCGCGCCTGGGGGGGTGGCGCACCCTGGTGGCTCGTGGATCCCTTGTGGGTCTTCTGGCCTCCTCCCGAAGCTTCTAGTGTCTATTATGTTCCAGAAAAAATTGTCAAAAAGTTTCGCTGCATTTGGACTTCATTTGATATGGATTTTCTGGAAAACCAAAAACAAGCAGAAAACAGCAACTGGCACTGGGCACTAGGTCAATATGTTAGTCCATAAAAATCATATAAAAATGCACCAAAATCATACAAAACTATAAAAAAAATGGCATGAATACTTCATAAATTATAGATACGTTGGAGACGTATCAGCATCCCCAAGCTTAATTCCTGCTCGTCCTCGAGTAGGTAAATGATAAAAGAAATAATATATGAAGTGTGAATGCTAGCATAGTGCAAAAGTTTGATCAATGATAATTTCAATCACTTTTCCTAGCATCATAACATCAACTTTTTCTCATAAAAGTCATCATGATAAAGTAGCAATTAAAAACAGAAATTTTGATGTGGAATGCTACCTATCATAATCATCATATAATCTTTTCTTTGGTTGCATGGACATTGGACTTGAATGATTCAAAGCAAGATCATTATTATAACAGCAATATTTATTATCATAAAACTTCTCATGAGCAAGTAACAATTCATCACAACAATGAAGTATAAGGCATAAACTTTCTTGGAAACTAACAAACTATTCTAGTCAACAACGCAATTGCAATTCATCATATTTTCAGGAAGGGTCTCATGTAGGAGCTTTTTAGCAAGTCCACATACTCAACCATCATTTAGTCTTCTATGATTGCTAACACTCACGACATATATATGGAGCAAAAGTTTCAGCCAGACACATAGAAAGATAGGGGCTTATGATTTCGCCTCCAAACTTATTCACCTCAAGGGTGATGTCAACAATAATAACTCATGATCACTCATATCCAACTGGATATATGTGCCTAGATCTTTCCCCACCACATGATGCTTGCAAAAGAGAAAAATAAAAAGGAAGTAGAGGAGAACACTATTGACTCTTGCATAAAAAGTAAATACATAAAAGTAAAGGATAGGTGTCGGTGTCAAATTCGGCATATCTCGTAGTAGGGGTCCTAAGCTAGGCGTCTTGGAGCGATGGTAACATGGACACTGGATTTTACCCAGGTTCGGGCTCTCTCAAAGAGATAATACCCTATGTCCTGCTTTTGATTGTATTGATATGGGGATAGTACAGGGTACATGTATCTACCACGAGATTGTTCTAATGAATATGAATTCATCTATTGACTAGCCTGGCCTCGGTTTATATAATGTACCGGAGACCTAGGGTTTAGGAGAGTCTTCGGCTTGTGCACCAAGTCTTGTAGAGTCTTCCTTGTATATATGCGTCATGGGCTGCCCGAAGTGGCCCATTAGTGAACCGCCATGGGGGTCCTCGGCTCAATCCACCTGGTCGGGAGACGATGTGGTGAGTACCCCCTAGTCCAGGACACCGTCAGTAGCCCCCTGAACCGGTCTGCATATTGGGGACGCTCCTCGGTTCTTCCGAACTGTTCTTCGTCTTCGGTCGTTGGTCTTGAAAACTGGTTCAACAAATCTTCCCATCTCCGATCTTGAGGATCGCCGAGGTGTATCCGAAGAGTTCATACGTCGAGTATCCGAGGAGCCCCTTTAGGTTCTTGGCCTTTATCAATGCCTTGTTACTTTTTACGCCATACCTTGGGTTCGAAGTTTTTCCCATGCGGCGGTGTCCTCTTGCATCCGAGCTCCAACGCCGGACTGCATCCGAGGTGTCTTTTGCAGCCGAGCTCCAACGCCGGTCTGTATCCAAGGTGTATTTTGGCAGTCGAGCTCCAACGCCGGTCTGTATCCGAGGTACATTTTAGCAGCCGACCTCCAACGCCGGACTGCATCCGAGGTACATTTTAGCAGCCGAACTCCAACGCCGGTCTGTATCTGAGCTCCAGCGTCGGACTGCATCCGAGATGTCTTCTTGCAGCCGAGCTCCAACGCCGGATTGCATCCGAGGAGGCATAGAGTACCCCGTCTTTGAAAAAGTTTGAAGGAGGTTATCCGAGCTTAACGCCGAAAAAGTTCTCTATGGAGCCAGCCACTCGCAGCCGAGCTTTATGCCGAACTGCTTCCGAGGTGGTGCACCACCTCGGTCTTGGGCTGATTTTTTGCGGATATTTTTTCCGATTGGTGCAATTTATTCTCTGCTGAGATATATAGCCAGTAGCCCTCAAGGTGTGTGCCGGCCTAAAATCCGGGATGCACCTGAAGGATAAAACAAAAACCGCTGATCCCAATAGCTCCCCGAGACTCAGGTCGATTAGCGAAATCGGCCTGAGGATCAAGTCGTTGCTCGGCAGCATACTTTAGGAATAGAAACGCGGTGTGCATAGTCCTCAAAACTCAGGTTGGGTGCGGCCGACCAACCCGAGGATCGTAATCTCCTCGGAAACTATTTTGCACTTTGAATTTTCTGCATTGAATCATCAATGCAGTAGCCCCCGAGCCACTGGTCGGGTGGCAACACCAGATCAGGGGATCGATGTAACCCGTTAATGGCTTTTAAGTGAGAAGCGCGAAGCCCAGTAGCCCCCGAGCCTTAAGTTGGTCAAGGGTGGCTGAATTAAGGATCAATATCCGGAGTAGATTGATTTTGATCACAATTTATGTGTAATGATTCTATGTATCCAAGTACTTTACATCATTAATGCTCGGATCCGCATTGTACAAAACTTTGTTGACCGACCATCGGCTTCAACCTCCTCGGCCAGTAGCTGAGGAGTGTTTGTCCTACTTTATAAAGCCTTTGTAAGGGCAAAGATTTACGGCAAACAAGGCAATCCGGCCATATGGTTTTATAAACAAAGGTACGTGGAGAGATATGTTATATTACTATTTAATGTAAGAAACATATTCTGGGAAAAATAGTTCCTTTATAGGTTCCTTTTCGCAGGTTATCATGCTAACCATGATTATGTAACTTCACCTCCGATCTAAGTGGGGGAAAATAGCGAAGATTAATTCAGGGAAAATTCCTGAAGTATCTGGCTTTAAAAAACCGAGATTTTCACTTCCGCCATTGTCGACCAATTATTTTCTTGAGATCGCTAGCTTTCGGCTTCACCCAGTCTGAGGTACTAACCCGGATAACCCGGTAGTATCAATCACAGAGGTGATCCCTTTACCCCCTAGCCGAACAATCGGGAACGTAGGGGGCAAGCACAGGAGCCAGGCAACCCAGCTTGGCCAGATCTCAAGTCAAATTGATGCATATTGTGGCTTTATAACGATTTATGGGAAGGCAACATTCGTATATGAAATACAAATGCCGAGGATATGTTGGGCTCTCCAGAAGTCCCAAAGTAACCGCGCCGAGGTGCCTCAAGGAGCCCCTGGTACGGTGTATTGGACTCTTTTATATGTCCGAAGTGTTTTATACCAAAAACTCAAGGTTAGAATTGCACAATTTTTTCAAAGACGACCGAACTGCTTTTCTATTAGTGACCTCGGACAAGCCGAACACTTTTATGAAAGCAAGCTGATCGGCCGATTGAATTTGCGCAGGTTTGTGGTAGTCAGCTTTTAAGTTGTATTTTGCAGCTTTATGCTATATGTTATTTTAACTCCGTTGCGACTGTTTATAATTTGAAAGTGGCCCATCGTCAGCTTCCACCCCTTTGTAGATGCTACGCAGGGTGTTTCCGCAATAACAAGACAACCCTTAGCCGACGTCTCGGTGCCCGGAGGCGGTTGTGTTAGCGGAAACGAGGCAATCAGATATGTAGGCTTTATAACTTTCACTTAGTCATAGGAGCTTGACTGTGGGGGCAAGTAACTAGCCCCCGGTGTTTGGAGTGTTCGGGCGTGCCGAGGTGCAGCTCGGCAGCGAAGTTGCCGAACTATGGGTCGGAAAAGATTTCTCGAGCCAAATTATTATGCACGGCACCTCGGTCAAGAGGATGTCCCGCCTCCTGGAAAAAACATACAAATAGGTTAAAAGCTTCATAAGCTCGGAAAACCAAAAAACTTTAGTAAAAACTTTACGTCCGAACTAAATCAAGTTTTTGATGCCAATCCGAAAACTGGTCATAAAATTAGTTTGTGATTCCGTCGTGCTTTAACATGATACATCCGATCTCCAGACTTCAAGTGGGCCAGCCTTCGGCTTCAACCTCCTATCCCGAAGGCGGAGTGCTTCTCAGGCCAGTTTAGCGAACTAAACTCGAGTGGCTTTAGAGAGAAACCAGGCTATCCGGCTATTGACCACACACTCGCGTCGGAAAGAAGGAGTAGTAAAAAAAGACTTTGCAACGACCAAGAAGAAAACACATTTATTATAAAAAGGACTCATATAAATTTAAGAGCCCCTAGTTAACATGGGAAAAAGAAGCGGTTTTTAACGAACCTCGTTTTTAACAAACAGATTTTAACATAAATATAATGCTTGGTCGAACCGAACAAAAATTGAACATTTAAAAAAGTTGAGCATGAAAGCGACTTAGCTGGTTAATGTGCTCGGCGTTGATGACGTGGTGTGGGCTTGTGGCGGGACGAAGACGCATAGTCCTCGGCTTGATCGAGGTCCCAGACCCCAAGCCCGAGGTGGCCGAGCGAGGAGCTCGGCACTCCGAAGTAGCGACACAGTACGGTCGATGTGGTGAGGCGAAGCCCCCGGCCCCGCCGAGGTGACGAAGCTGATTGGCTGGTGACGCCGAAGTCTCCGGAGTAGGTTGATGAAGAGATGGCGAAGCCCCCGGTCTAGCCGAGGTGTCGGAGCAGGTCGGTAAGGTGACGTTGCAACCCCCATGCCAGCCGAGGTGTCGAAGCAGGTCGGCGAGGTGGACGTCGGCTCGAAGAAGCAACGGTGCGGCGATGCCGACGCAGGTCGAAACTTTGTGACGCGCTCAATGCTGGCTTGAGAAGTGACCGCGCGGCGATGCTGGCGCGCCCGACCCGTGCAATCCGTAAGGTGACGATGTTATTTTGACGATCATTAGGGAGAGCGGTGCCGAACTCTTGGTCGGCTCGCCGAGGTGATGATCCGAGGTGGTTGTCGTCGGCTCGATGAAGCGACGGCCTGGTCGATGCTGGCGCAGGTCGGCAGCCATGGAGCAACGTGGCCAGCCTGGTTTGACACCGACGCAACGACGAAGATCGCCTCGGAAAAGGCTTAAAATTTGCAGGCACGTGTTTGAAAACAAAACACAATACCCTATAAAAAAATTCCCTTCAAAAAGGATGTCCGATAATCTGTTCATGAAAAAGATGAACTCGGGCCGGATTCGTTTTCGCGCAGAAAACATATCCGAAAATTGATTCACTCATCGGACGCTTCCCGGAGTTTGAACCGTCGGATCGAGCTGAAATTTTGAGGGTTGGTAGATATGAGAATTTCGCAGCCGATGAACGGTTGGATCTTCCGAAGGACGTCCGAGCTGACTGCTAGACTCCTCGCCCTAAACTCGTCCAGATTCCCGTCCAGATTCGACAGGGCTCCGGTATATCGGAGATCGTCGGAGATTCCTCCATCGGAACGCGACGAAATTTTGCAGGGTTGTTCTAGACTCAATTCCGCACAATTCCACCGAAGCAATCATCAAATTGACGCTTGAGAAGACGGGACGGCGAACACGAATCCGCTGTCCAGAAAAAACTGCATGATCGCGCGAGGGCAATGTTGACGTTGAGCCCCCGAGCACCATGGACGATTTTTCCATGATCCTGGATGAGATCGGAGTTGATGATGACGAAGACATCCGTCCGAACTTGATGATCCGAAGAGAAGCCTAGCCCTCGGTCCAGCCAAGGTGACCAGTCGGGTCGGCGACGAAGATGCCGACGCTGATGATGTAGCTCGGTTCCGATGCGTAGATCACGGTGGAGCCGATCTGAATTCCCATCGCACCGTGGCGACTACCCAGCAGGCTCTCAATGAAAGCACCAATGTCGGTGTCAAATCCGGCATATCTCGTAGTAGGGGTCCTAAGCCAGGCGTCTTGGAGCGATGGTAACATGGACACTGGATTTTACCCAGGTTCGGGCTCTATCGAAGAGATAATACCCTACGTCTTGCTTTTGATTGTATTGATATGGGGATAGTACAGGGTACATGTATCTACCACGAGATTGTTCTAATGAATATGAATTCATCTATTGACTAGCCTGGCCTCGGTTTATATAATGTACCGGAGACCTAGGGTTTAGGAGAGTCTTCGGCTTGTGCACTAAGTCTTGTAGAGTCTTCCTTGTATATATGCGTCATGGGCGGCCCGAAGTGGCCCATTAGTGAACCGCCATGGGGGTTCTCGGCTCAATCCACCTGGTCGGGAGACGATGTGGTGAGTACCCCCTAGTCCAGGACACCGTCAATAGGCCCTTCGTAGAGCGAAGCAGAGGTTGTCATGCGCCTTTTGTTGTTGGATGCACAAGCCCTTAATGCAAAGGAACGTCACGTTATATTGCCCCTTGTGATAGCAACCTTTATTATGCAGTCCGTCGCTTTTATTTCTTTACCATCACAAGTTCGTACAACGCTTATTTCCCTTACAATAAAAGTTTAGACATATTTAGAGGCAATTTTTATTGCTTTTTGCACCGATGACAACTTACTTGAAGGATCTTATTCAATCCATAGGTAGATATGGTGGACACTCATGGGAAGAAACTGGGTTTAAGGGTTTTGGATGCACAAGTAGTATCTCTACTTGGTGCGGATTTTTGGCTAGCAAAGATATTGGGCAAGCACCACATGTTGGAGGATCTATAACAATATAACTTCTATGTGAATATGAACAAACATAATTCATTACGTTGTCTTCCTTGTCCAACGTCAACACTTTGACATAAAATACTTAATGGGGGCTCACAATCATAAAAGATGTCCAAGATAGTATATTTGCATGTGAATCTTCTCTTCCCTTATTAACTTTTTCATGAATTGCATTATTGACTAATGCTATGCTTGTTAACCTCCAATAAATTTTACCCCTTATACTTTTCTTTATGTAATGTCATTACTTTCCATAAGATTAGCATATGATCTCTTTCATTATTTTCACTGCAAGGAATCACACTTATCATATCCAATGATCTATATGAAAGTTTTTATTATATCCCTCTCGAATATTCATCATCTTGGGACCAAATTCATATCTTGTGCAAATTATCATTACTATTATTAACTCTCAAAAAGATATAAGTGAAGCATGAGAATTAATGACAAACTACTCCAAAATATATAAGCGAAGATCAATGAGTAGTGAAACAATTAAATAGCTATGTGAGGACTCTCTCTCATTTAAAAAGTTTCAGATCTTGATATTTTATTCAAACAGCAAGCAAAACAAAGACACAACCAAGTATAGCACACATTATGTGAACAAGTAAAAACTTGGGTTCAATCGAGACTAACCGATAGTTGATGAAGAAAAGTGATGGGGTGCCTACCGGGGCATCCCCAAGCTTGAATGCTTGATATTTCTTGGAATATTAACTTGGGGAGCCTTGGGAATCCCCAAGCTTGAACTCTTGTGTCTCGTTAATTCTTCTCATATAATAGTTTCCCTAAGTTTCAAAAACTTCATCCACACAAAACTTGACAAGAACTTGTGAGATATGTTAGTATAAATCCACTCAAAACCTCGACATTCTCTACTATAGCAAATCACTAAAATTATAATTAAACATTGAATACTAAATGCCTCTGCATATTTAATACTCCTATCCTCAAATAGAATCATTAAACAAGCCAACATATGCAAACAATGCAAACATAACAGCAATCTGCCTAAACAGGACAGTCTGTAAAGGATAGTTAAGAATCCATACTTAGATAACTCAAAAAATTCTGAAAATTTACCACACTGTAAATAATTTATCAAAGTTGACTGTGTAAAACTTTCAAGATTTTATCACATTCTGACATTTCTGGGCAATTTAATCAATAGCAGCAAACTTTCTGTTTTGAAACAGCAACTCATGAACTTGCAAAATAAGCATGGTAAAGGCTATACTTGACATTTTTATTGAAATAAAATATACAAAACATGACTCTAAGTAACAGCAAGTGAACACAAACAAAATAAAATGATGCTCCAAGAAAAACACATATCATGTGACGAATAAAAATATAGCTCCGAGTAAGGTTACCGATGGATTAAGACGAATGAGGGGATGCCTTCCGGGGCATCCCCAAGCTTAGACGCTTGGGTCTTCCTTGAATATTACCTTGGGGTGCCTTGGGCATCCCCAAGCTTAGGGTCTTGCCGCTCCTTATTCCTTCATCCATCGTTATCTCACCCAAAGCTTGAAAACTTCAATCACACAAAACTTAACGGAACTTCGTGAGAACGGTTAGTATGATAAAGAATAAACCATCACTTAGGTACTGTCCAAGACAAGATTCATAATTGTTCTCACATAATGCCTACTGTATTCCATCATTTCCACAATTTATATTACTCAATATAAGCTATGGAAACACTAAAACAAGCAAACTATGCACCGAAGACAGAATCTGTCAAAAACAGAACAGCATGTAGTGAGCGATTTAAAAACCATACTTATGTAACTCCAAAAATTCTGAAAAATTAGTACAACGTAAACAATTTGTAACCCAATACTGTGTAAAAATTTCAAAATTGTTTCACTCTCCAGTACAGAATAGAAATTCCAGCACTGGACGCAAAAGTTTCTGTTTTTGCACATAATCAAATCAACAAGCATCCACACTATCCCAAAGGCTTTACTTGGCACATTATTGAAAGAAAACATATAAAACATGATTACTACAGTAGCTTAATTATGTGAACACACAAAAACAGTAGGTATAAGTGTTGGGTTGTCTTCCAACAAGCGCTTTTCTTTAATGCCTTTTTAGCTAGGCATGATGATTTCAATGATGCTCACATAAAAGTTGAAGAATTGAAACACAATGAGAGCATCATGAAGCATATGACTAGCACATTTAAGCCTAACCCACTTCCTATGCATAGGTATTTTGTGAGCAAATAGTTTATGGGAGCAAGAATCAACTAGCATAGGAAGGCAAAACAAGTATAGCTTCAAAACTTTCAACACATAGAGAGGAAACTGATATTATTGCAACACCTACAAGCATATGATCCTCTCTCATAATAATTTTCAGTAGCATCATGAAGAAATTCAACAATATATCCATCACACAAAGCATTCTTGTCATGATACATAAGCATAGAATTTTTATTACTCTCCACATAAGCAAAAATTTTCTCATTCATAATAGTGGGAGCAAACTCAACAAAATAACTATCATGACATACTTGATTGGCATAATCCAATTGAAAATTAAAATCATGATGACAAGTTTCATAGTTATCATTATTCTTTATAGCATACATGTCATCACAATAATCATCATAGATAGCAACTTTGTTGTCATAGTCAATTGAAACCTCTTCCAAAATAGTGGAATCATCATTAAATAAAGTTGTGGCCTCTCCAAATCCACTTTTATCAATATAATCATCATAAATAGGAGGCATGCTATCATCATAATAAATTTTCTCATCAAAACTTGGGGGACTAAAAATATCATCTTCATCAAACATAGCATCCCCAAGCTTGTAGCTTTTCATATCATTAGCATCATGGATATTCATAGAATTCATACTAACAACATTGCAATCATGCTCATCATTCAAAGATTTTAGGCCAAACATTTTGTTGAATTCTTCTTCTATCAATTGAGCACAATTTTCCGATCCATCATTTTCATGAAAGACATGATAAAGACGAAGAATATGAGGCAACCTTAATTCCATTTTTTAGTTTTCTTTTATAAGCCAAACTAGTGATAAAACAAGAAACTAAAAAATTCGATTGCAAGATCTAAAGATATACCTTCAAGCACTCACCTCCCCGGCAACGGCGCCAGAAAAGAGCTTGATGTCTACCACACAACTTATTCTTGTAGACTTGTGTTGGGCCTCCAAGCGCAGAGTTTTGTAGGACAGTAGCAATTTTCCCTCAAGTGGATGACCTAAGGTTTATCAATCCGTCGGAGGCGTAGGTTGAAGATGGTATCTCTCAAACAACCCTGCAACCAAATACAAGAAATCTCTTGTGTCCCCAACACACCCAATACAATGGTAAATTGTATAGGTGCACTAGTTCGGCGAAGAGATGGTGATAAAAGTGTAGTATGGATAGTAGATATAGGTTTTTGTAATCTGAAAATATAAAAACAGCAAGGTAGCAAGTAACAAAAGTGAGCACAAATGGTATTGCAATGCTTAAAAACAAGGCCTAGGGTTCATACTTTCACTAGTGCAATCTCTCAACAATGCTAACATAATTGGATCATATAACAATCCCTCAATGTGCGACAAAGAATCACTCCAAAGTTCCTATTCGTGGAGAACATAAGATAGAAATTGTTGTAGGGTACGAAACCACCTCAAAGTTATCTTTTCCGATCAATCTATTGAGCCATCCCTATAAGTGTCACGAATAGCCCTAGAGTTCGTACTAAAATAACACCATATGAAACACATCAACCAACTCTAATGTCACCTAGATACTCCAATGTCACCACAAGTATCCATGAGTTGATTATACGATATGCATCAAACAACTTCATAATCATAATATTCAATCCACACAAAGAACTCCAAGGAGCACCCCAAAGTTTCTATCAGAGAAAAGATAATGAAAACGTGCATCAACCCATATGCATAGATTACCCCAATGTCACCGCGGGAATCCGCGAGTTGAGTGCCAAAACATATATCAAGTGAATCAATATAATACCCCATTGTCACCACGGGTATTCATATGCAAGACATACATCAAGTGTTCTCAAATCTGAGATATTCAATCCGACAATAACGAAATCTCAAAGGGAAAAGATTCGATTCATCACAACAAGGATAGAGAGGGAAGAAACACCATATGATCCAACTATATTAGCAAAGCTCGCGATACATCAAGATCGTGCCAAATCAAGAACACGAGAGAGAGAGATCAAACACATAGCTACTGGTACAAACCCTCAGCCCCGAGGGTGAACTACTCCCTCCTCGTCATGGAGGCTGCCGGGATGATGAAGATGGCCTCCGGTGATGATTCCCCCCCTCCGGCAGGGTGCCAGAAAAGGGCTGTAGATGAGATCGTGGAGGTACAGAGGCTTGCGGCGGCGTAAAAACTCATCTAGGTTAACTTTCGGGGGTTTCTGAATATATATGATTTTTTGGCGTTGGAATCACGCGAAGAAGGGCCACAGGGGGCCCATGAGGCACCAGGGCTGAAAGGATCGATATGCTTGACTAGAGGGGGGGGGGGTGAATAGGCAACTACCAATTTTTAGCTTTTCTTCACAAATTAGGGTTAGCAACACAATAGGTTGTCTAGATGTGCAACTAGGTGAGCAACCTATATGATGCTAACAACAACAACAACACGAGCAAGCAAGGGATACAACGTAAGTAAAGCTTGCACAAAGTAAAGGTAAGAAGTAACCACAAGTGGAGCCAGTGAAGACGAAGATGTGTTCCCGAAGTTCCTTCCCTTTGAGAGGAAGCACGTCTCCGTTGGAGCGGTGTGGAGGCACAATGCTCCCCAAGAAGCCTCTAAGGCCACCGTATTCTCCTCACGCCCTCACACAATGCGAGATGCCGTGATTCCACTAGTGGTGCCCTTGAAGGCGGCGACCGAACCTTTACAAACAAGGTTGGGGCAATCTCCACAACTTAATTGGAGGCTCCCAACACCACCACGGAGCTTCACCACAATGGAATGTGGCTCTGAGGTGACCTCAACCGTCTAGGGTGCTCAAACACCCAAGAGTAACAAGATCCGCAAGGGATTAGTGGGGGGAATCAAATTTCTCTTGGTGGAAGTGTAGATCTAGGCCTTCTCAACCAATCCCTAAAGAATCAACAAGTTTGATTGGCTAGGGAGAGAGATCGGGCAAGTATGAGCTTTTGGAGCAACAATGGAGCTTGGGAAGGAAGAGGTAAGTCACCTTGTAGAAGATGGCCCCCTTATATAGTGGGGAAGAAAAACTAACCGTTATGTTCTCACAGCCCGTGCACAGGCGGTAGTACCGCTCGGGCGAGTGGTACTTCCGCTTGAACGGAAGTTCCTGACGCTGCGTTCAACTGAGCAGGTCAGGGAGGCGGTAGTGCCGCCGGAGTGGTACTACCGCTCCCACCAGCGGTACTTCCGCTTAGTGCGGAACAACAGCCGAAACCAGCGGTAGTGCCGCCCGAGGCGGTACTACCGCTATCAACTACCGCTCTACTTCCGCTCAAGAGACAGAGCTATCTAGAAGCAAAAAACAAGCGGTACTCGGTGCGGTAGAGGAACGGCGGTAGTTCCGCCGGAGCGGTACTACCGCTCCGCACGAGCGGTACTTCCGCTTAGGAGTTAAAAGCCCAGTAATATTGCGGTAGTGGGGTGGTAGTCAGGGCCATAGTACCGCCGGAGTGGTACTACCGCGCCGAACTACCGCTCTACTACCGCCCAATTACAGAACCTAAAACTAAGCGGAAGTGGGAACCGTACTGCACTGCGGCAGTACCGCTGGAGCGGTACTTCCGCTTAAGATTCTCTGGAAAGCTCAAGCACAAAGGAGTGGTAAGCTCCATTGCCGTAAAAGAACGAGTGTGCAAAAAGGACTGTGTACGTGTTGATTCCACCCAAAACTTTCCGACGCGGACCCCCTCTTGATAGTACGGTGTTCCTACGACTCAAATCCACCGAAAAAGAAACGCAAGAAAAACACCGTCTTCATAATAGCTGCGAGGGGCACGAATCGTCATGTGCCATATGGTCGATTATCTGAAATGCTCAATGCACACGATTAGTCCGCAAAAGTATTGTCATCAATCACCAAAACCACTAAGGGAGAAATATGCCCTAACAATCTCCCCCTTTTTGGTGGATTGATGACAACACGGGATTTGCACAAAGATAGAACAAGATAATATGCAAACCCAACATCTACAAAATATAGACGGGCTCCCCCTAGATGTGTGCACTAATTAAGTTTGCCTTTGGAATGCAAAGTACACACACTAGGATCCACACTCCCCCTATATTTTATAGACCGGCAACACTTGCATCAACTACATAAGAGAGATAAACATGGATGCAAGGGAATATCATGTGAGCATAAAGATAGGGCACAAGATAAATAACATCTCACAAGCTAAAAGGTACTAGACAGGAAGATAAAGATAAGGTAGCATATGTCTCACACCATATGATAGGTACTAAAGGGAAGGTTCCACACACAAACTAAAGCAAACCAAACGAGAAAGAGTTCATGAGAGAACGAAAGCAACAACAAAGAAGACACACTCGTGACTCGGCAAATCCCTAAACTCTCTCCCCCTTTGGCATCGAGACACCAAACGGGCAAAGAGTACTAAACAAGTCCAAGGTGATGAAGAACTCCAGAACATCAGAACTCCTCGTGCTCATCCGAGCCCTCGTGCTCCTCAGACTCCTGTGCTGCTGCGTCCTGATGCTCCACCTCTGAGTCTGACCACTTGTAGTGCTGCGAGATCCACTCCTCCTCATCTGTGACACGCTCCTCAGAGCCACTAGTGATCTCCTGACCCAGAGCCCTCATCATGGTCTTATGACGTGTGTGGGCAGCCTTCTCGGCCACATGAGCTCTATACTGACCCTTGGCTTCAATGCAAAAGAGCTTCTTCATCTTTGACTTGAGCTTGGAAGCCCAAGAAGGGACCTTCTGAGAAGAAGGAACAAACTCATAGTCAGGCTCTGACTCATCATCCGAGTCAGTGGGGGCAATCTCCTCATCAGGGGCAGCAGGTGCGGTCCCCCAGTTCTCCTTTTGGCGCAAGCTCAGAACCCCATGAGAAACCATATGCTCAGTGGGAAGAGCCTCCCCTGGAAACTCAGCAGCCCATGTCTTCTCAATCAACGTAAACAGATAAGGGCCATAGATGGGCACCTTCCGGTCAAGCACGGCAGAACGAAGCTCACGCCGCATGATGTGGGAGATATCCAAAGTAGATGTCTTGCCCTGCTCCTTGATGCACAGCAAGAGAAGATCCACCAAATAGGAGTGTACCTGATCCAGGTTCCCAATGCGAGGGCACAGAGTGTTGCGGAAGATACGGTGCATGATGTCCAAGAACGGAATGAGCTCCGTGCGAGTGACCCCCCTGGTAGAAGTCACAGACCTGGAGTAACGGATAAGCTTCGACTTGTGTGTAGGAGTGGTCTCCTTGTGAGGCCGGAGACCAACGGGGTTATCTTCCCCCTCATCAGCAACGCCCAAACAATCCATGAAGTTCTTCCAATCAACCTTCAATCTTCTCCCACCAGTCATCCATGACATAGATCTCTCCTCATTAGCATGAAAGTGAACAGTGGCATAGAATTGAGCCACTATCTCAGCATCGTAGTCCTTGTTGAATGTGATGAAAGGAATAAGGCCCCACTGGTGACAAAGAGCAAGAGCTTCTCCAAAATAAGCTAGGTCCTTCTCCATGTGAGTGATGTTGATAGACTTGAACGCAACATACAAGTTCTTCTTGACCTTCAGAATATCCAAATAGATAAGAGATTGCTCCTTGGTCCAGAAGGGACGACCAACAAGAGCCTCATCCTGAGGACGGCGGTACGGGTTGCGCACACGGAAAGTAACGAATTCCTTGGCAGTCATCTCATCTGGAGGAGTGCTCTTCTCCTTCTTCTTCTTCTTACTGACGGTTGTCTTCACATTTTGCTTTGGAGGGGCACTGGAACTGGCAGCTGCATCTTCTGAGGTGCGATAGCGCTTGGATCCACCGTGATGATCCGGGTTCTTGCGGCGAGCCTGATGAGCGGAGCTACCATCACCTGGAACCCACAAACGCAGAGCGAGGGAAAAGCAGGTGTAAAGCCATTGCATAAGCCAAGAGATATAAAATGAGTATAGAAGTAAGTGCAAAAATTCAGAAAAACTAAATCACAACGGTAGTACCGGGCCCAAGAGCGGTAGTACCGCTGAACACGAGCGGTAGTACCGCTCCGAGCGGTAGTACCGTTCGCGTCCCAGCAGTAGTACCGCCCACTCGACGAGAATACTTCCGCGGATGGATCCGGTAGTACCGGTGACGATTTTCAAAATTTTGGCAAAGACTACTATACCCCTATCTAGCAGTCATTCCACATCCTACTCATGCCGAGATTTAGCCAAAAATCTACGAATACCACATGCATTGCCCTAGAACCAAGATTCAAAAAATAGAACCGTAGGAGAGAAAACGAGGGCAATACTGGTATCCATGGCAAGAGGAGAGGGTGGGGATCGATCCCACCGGTCGGAAATGGAGAAGACGGCACGGATTCGGAGGGCTGGAGCCGACCTCCGGAGCAGTTCTTGGTCGCCTGAGAGAGAGAACACGAGAGGAGGGGAAGTGAATGGGCAAGGGGAAGTTAGAACTCCCCGTGCCCACCACTTAACCCCCTTGCGGGTCCTCGAAGCGGTAGTACCGCTAGAGTAAGTGGTAGTACTGCTCGAGCGGTAGTACCGCCCCAGTGCTTCGACAGGAGGTTGGCACACTGCACTCAGCGGTAGTACCGTAGGTCTGCGCGGTAGTACCGCCTGAGCAGTAGTACCGTGCCTTCCCGCGGTAGTACCGCTTGCTACCAGAAGAAATGCTAGGGTCAAATTTGAAAGTGGGGCTTATGCAATTATAAGAGGTTTGAGGGAGGGAAGGCTTGGGTTGGAGACAAGGAAACACAGCAAATGAAAAGGAGTACTCCAAGGTCAAAAAGCAACTAAACCACAAGCACACATGGAGTAATCCAACACCCAAAAAGCCTAGGACACGAAAGCACAACTCAAACCAAAAGGAAGCAAAGCCTCTCAAAGAGAGGGCGGTGACCGAGGTCACCTATGTTTGAGTCAATTGGTATGGCACCGCGAAGATTTTAACCTTGGGCCCATGACCAAAACTCATCTTTGAAGCACAAGTACCATAAAAAATGGCTAAAGTGAAAGACTTGATCAATTTATGCATAATGGGGGGAGGGAGAGTTCATTGAGAGAACAACACCCCCCTATGTCCATGCCTTACAACTAGAACAAGATAATCATGATGAATGTGGTGGGGTGTGACGAGATTCAAGACACGTTGCTCGAATCAATGATATTTAGCTCATGCCTTAACTCGCGAAATCTTGCTTCATCCAATGGCTTCGTGAAGATATCCGCTAGTTGCTCTTGAGTGCCAACATGAATAATATCAATCTCTCCACGCTTGATGTGATCTCGGATGAAATGATGATGAATCTCAATGTGCTTCGTCTTGCTATGTTGCACCGTATTGTAGGAGATCTTGATTGCACTTTCATTGTCACAGAAAAGAGGCACTTTGTCACAAGTGACACCGTAATCCTTTAAAGTTTGCCTCATCCATAGCAATTGTGCACAACAACTTGCGGCGGCTACATACTCGGCCTCGGTGGTGGAGAGAGACACACAATTTTGCTTCTTCGAAGACCAACTCACCAAAGAGCGGCCAAGGAATTGGCACCCTCCGGAGGTTGACTTCCTATCCACACGGTCTCCCGCCCAATCCGAGTCCGAATATCCCATGAGATCAAAGCTTGCCCCTTTGGGGTACCATAAGCCAAAGTTTGGGGTATGAGCCAAATATCGAAAGATTCGCTTGACTGCCACAAAGTGACTTTCCTTAGGCGCGGCTTGAAACCGTGCACACATTCCCACACTCAACATGATATCCGGCCTAGATGCACAAAGGTAAAGCAAGGATCCAATCATAGAACGATATACCTTTTGATCCACCGCTTTACCATTGGGATCAATGTCGAGTTGGCACTTGGTAGGCATTGGAGTCTTGGCCGGTTTGACATCTTCTAACTTAAATCTCTTGAGCATGTCTTGGGTATATTTGGCTTGGTTGATGAAGGTTCCTTCTCTTCTTTGCTTGACTTCGAACCCAAGAAAGAACTTCAACTCTCCCATCATAGACATCTCAAACTTCTCGGTCATGAGTGCGGCAAACTCATCATTGAAAGCTTTGTTAGGAGAACCAAAGATAATATCATCAACATATAGTTGGCATATGAACAAATCCCCTTTAACCCTCTTAGTAAAAAGAGTGGGATCGATTTTCCCAATTTCAAACCCACAGTCTTGCAACAACTCGGTGAGGTGCTCATACCACGCACGTGGGGCTTGTTTAAGGCCATAGAGTGCCGTATCGAGTTTGTATACATGATTGGGGAACTTGGGATCCTCGAACCCCGGGGGTTGTTTGACATATACCAACTCATTAAGGGGACCATTAAGAAATGCACTCTTCACATCCATCTGTTGCAACTTAAAATCATGATGAGATGCATATGCAAGCAACATACGAATAGACTCAAGACGAGCAACGGGAGCAAAGGTTTCACCGTAGTCGATACCCTCGACTTGGGAGTAGCCTTTTGCCACCAATCTTGCCTTGTTTCGAGTGACAACACCGTTCGTATCTTGCTTGTTCTTAAAGATCCATTTGGTTCCAATGACATTATGATTCTCCGTTGGCCTTGGCACCAATGTCCACACTTTGTTGCGCTCAAAGTTGTTGAGTTCATCATGCATGGCTTCACTCCAATCCGTGTCCTCGAGCGCCTCATGTACCTTTTGGGGTTCAACACAAGAAACAAACGCGTGATGCTCACAAAAGTTTGTTAATTGTCTACGAGTGGTTACCCCCTTCTTTAAGCTTCCATAGACATTCTCCAAGACATATTGTTGATGCTTGAGTTTGGAAGCAATCTTGGCAGCACGACGCTCCAATAGTTCCTCCGAGGTCACTTGAGGAGGATCATCTTGAGCATCTTGAGCGTCATCTTGAGCTTGCTCTTAATCTTGAGCTTGCACTTGATCTTGAGCTTGCTCGGTGTCGTGATCTTGATCTTGGGCATCATTTGGTGCATCACCATCATCTTGAGGTTGATCTTGCCCTTGATCTTGATCACTTGGTTGAGGGCCTTCGGTTTGTTCTTCGGAAGCGTGTGGGTCAATGGTTGGTGATGGCTCCACTTGCGTAGAGCATTGTCCTTCTCCTTCGGCCACAAGGGGTTCCTTAATGGGGAGTATTTGACCAATCCCCATTCTTCTTATGGCTTGGGGAGGAATTTCATCACCTACATCACAAAGACCACTTTGCTCCACTTGGGAGCCATTATTTTCATCAAACTCTACGTTACACGTCTCCTCAATGAGTCTGTTGGACTTGTTGAGGACACGGTAAGCATGAGAGTTGGTAGCATAACCAACAAATATGCCCTCTTGAGCTCTAGATTCGAATTTGGACAAACGTGTACCTTTCTTGAGAATGAAACACTTACATCCGAACACCCGAAAGTACTTGAGGTTGGGCTTGTTACCGGTAAGTATCTCATATGGAGTCTTGTTCAAGCCTTTGCGGAGGTAGAGCCGATTGGATGCATGACATGCGGTGTTGATGGCTTCGGCCCAAAAGTTGTATGGAGACTTGAATTCCGCCATCATGGTCCTTGCCGCGTCCATCAACGTCCGGTTCTTCCTCCCCGCTACACCATTTTGTTGAGGGGTATATGGTGCGGAGTATTGATGCTTGATCCCCTCATCACTAAGAAACTCATCCAAGGTGTAGTTCTTGAACTCGGTACCGTTGTCACTTCTAATCATCAATATCTTTGCCTGATGTTGACGTTGAGCTTCATTGGCAAACTCGATGACGGTTTGTTGGGTCTCACTCTTCCTCTTGAAGAAATATACCCAAGTGTATCTTGAATAGTCATCCACAATCACCAAGCAATACTTTCTTCCCCCAAGACTATCAAAGGATGGAGGTCCAAAGAGATCCATGTGAAGGAGCTCCAAGGGCCTCTTCGAGTAGATGATAGTCGTGGGTCGGTGAGCCGTCTCATGTAGCTTTCCTTCGATACACGCACTGCAAGCACGATCTTTGGCAAAGATCACATTTGTTAGTCCACGAACGTGATCCCCTTTGAGGAGACTTTGCAAAGATCTCATATTGACATGGGCTAGTCGGCGATGCCAAATCCACCCCACATCAACTTTAGCCATTAGGCAAGTCGCGGTCTTAGTGGGTCGCTCCGAGAAGTTAACCACATAGAGACCGTTCTCGACATGCCCAACAAAAGCTACTTTAAGAGTCTTGCTCCACAAAAGGGCCACGGTATCAAGGTCAAAGAATGTGGCAAAGCCCATAAGTGCAAGTTGATGAACGAAAAGTAAATTGTATGCAAGGGTCTCAACAAGCATGACTTTCTCAATTGATAAATCATGAGAAATCACAACCTTGCCAAGACCCAATACCTTAGATGTTGATGCATCACCGAATTGAACATGGGTGGGCATAGAAGTGCTTGGTTGTACGTCCACCACCAAATGCTTGCTCCCGGTCATATGATTTGTTGCTCCACTATCAAGCAACCATGATCCTCCACCGGAAGCAAACTCCTACAAGAAATTAATGCTTGGTTTTAGGTACCCATTCTCGAATGGGTCCTTTGATGTTAGTAACAAGGGTCTTAGGAACCCAAATAGACCATTCAATGTAGTCATAATAAGAACAAACAAATTTGGCAAAAACATGCCCATCACTAGCACGGCACAAAACATAATAAGGGTTAAAGTCGCCGGCTTTGTTCGATGGAGTGGTTTTGTCCTTCTTGTCATTTCCACCCACCACCTTGTCCTTCTTCTCCTTATGAGCACCCTCTCCCTTCTTGACAAATACCTCTTTGAGAGGGAGAGGTTTCTTGATCTTGGTGTTCTTCTTCTTCTTTGACTTGGGCACAAACCCAAGTCCCTCCTTTGCCACAACTTCCTTTTGATTGCTCAAAAGTTCGTTGAGGTTCTTCTCGCCTTGTATGCAAGTCACAAGGCCTTTCTCGATTTGTTCCTTCAACTTGGCATTCTCCTCCACAAGATGAATATGCTCACAACAAGGGTTAGTATCATGAGCATTATCAATTAGCACAAAAGGAGGGCAAGTGGCTATTTCCTTAGTGAGCTTTGCTTGGAGTTGATCATGAGACTCCTTGAGAGTAGCATGTGCACTTTTCAAGGCCTTGTGAGCCTTTTCAAGTAGCTCAAACTCCTCTTTGAGTCTAGCATGGCCAACCCCAAGCTCAACATTCTCGGATTTAAGCACACGAGCAAGAACTTGAGCATGATCATGATCTTTCTTTAGTTGAGCAAGGTCAACGTTTTGCGACTCCTCAAGAGCCGAACGAAGTCCTCTCTCTTCCTCAAGAGCGATGGAAAGATCCGCAATCTCATCGGCATAGTCACGACTATGGCCCTCCAAGTTAGTGATGTTCTCCTTGTGAGACTCAATGATATCATTGGCCTCACCAAGTTGTTCCAAGAGAGCAACAAAGTGCTTCTTGGTCTCACCTTTGAGCTTACTCAAGAACTTATCAAACTCGTTCTCATCAACCTTTACCATCTCACTGTCATCCTCACAATCCAACAAAGAAGGTGTAGTAGTGGTAGTGATTTTGATGTTGGAGGTTACCTTGTTGATATCTTTGGCCATGAGGCACTTGGCAATGAGGTTTTCATTGGGGGCACCAAAGAGAGACACCTTGGTTGGGGAAGAGGTGGCAATGGCCACGGTTGTCGTTGCCATTCCTTCACCACTTGTATCTTCATCATCATCATCAGAGATGTACTCTTCTTGCGCCACCAAGCCCTTTTGAGGTATCTTCTTGGTGAAGTTGTTCTTGTTTGAGAAGGACTTGGCCTTGTCTTTGCGGATGAGCTTGCCACCGTTGTCCTCCCTCTTCTCATACGGACAATCCGCCACAAAGTGACTCACATTGCCACAATTGTAGCAAGTCCTTACTCGTTGCTTGCCCTTTGAGTTGTTCTTGGAGAAGTTGGGCCTTGTGTTTCTCTTGTTGCCCCAAAATTGCCTTGACGCAAGAGCCATGTGCTCGTGGTAAGCATATTTGGTGTCTTCGGGGCAACTCTCTTCTTCTTCCTCTTCTTCTTCTTCCGGAATACCCTTGGCCTTCAAAGCAAGGTTGGGTGAGGCTTTCTTTGACCGTTGGACACGAGCTAGAGCATTGTCGGCGGTCTTGTTCATGATGTTCATGGCAATAAACTCATCCAACACTTCACTTGAAGATAAGGTGTGGAAGTCCGGTCTTTGACGGATCACGGAGGACATGGCCTTGTTGAATGGCATGATGGCCTTGAGAAACTTGCGCTTGATCCAATTATCATCCGTATCCTTGCTCCCATGATCTTGAAGAGCGACCGCAAGAGTTGTCAATCTTCGGTAGAGATCCCGAGGATCCTCATCTTCATTCATCACAAACTCATCGGCCTCATCAAGCACCACCTCAAAGTTGGACCGTTGAATGCTTGAGCTTCCCTTGTACAAAGATATAATGTGTTCCCAACAATCCTTTGCACGGGAGAAGGGACGCAAGTGAGCTAGATCTTCGGGAGGCACTGCGGATTGGAGGATGAACAATGCGAAGTGATTGTATTGATTGTCCGCCTCTTCTCTTGGAGTGAGGTTGCTTGGATCATGTGGGTAGAAGCCTTGCTTGATGATTCTCCAAAGATTTGTTGAGCTGTGATTCAAATGAGACTCGATACGAAAAACCCAATTAGCAAAATCACCCTTCACAAGCTTAGGAGGAGGACCAAGGTTGTTAATATGCGGTGTAGGGACCGGTCCTCCATAGACCGGGGGAGGGGGAACCGAGGCGAAGGTTCCCGTCCCATTCTTACCATGAGGGGAAGAGGTCTGAGTACCCTTAGTCGCTTCCTTGCCGGAATTGGCCTCCGACACCGATGCGGTGGGATTAACCACAAGCAACGGATCGGGAGTAGACTTCAACCCCTCAAGAAGTTCTTTAAGCATGGACTTGACCTCGGCCGTCATAGACGTCTTAAGTGAAGCCATAGCTTCATTTAAGTCGTCTCGGGTGACCGAGTTCAACTCCATGGCCTCGGGCACTTCCTCATCCCGATCCCCGTCGTCAACCATACTCTTTGGGTGGTGAAACCCTTAATAAAGAGACGAGGCTCTGATACCAATTGAAAGGATCGATATGGTTGACAAGAGGGGGGTGAATAGGCAACTACCAATTTTTAGCTTTTCTTAACAAATTAGGGTTAGCCATAAAATAGGTTGTCTAGATGTGCAACTAGGTGAGCAACCTATATGATGCTAACAACAACAACAACAACAACAACACGAGCAAGCAAGGGATACAACACAAGTAAAGCTTGCACAAAGTAAAGGTAAGAAGTAACCACAAGTGGAGCCGGTGAAGATGAGGATGTGTTCCCGAAGTTCCTTCCCTTTGAGAGGAAGTACGTCTCCGTTGGAGCGGTGTGGAGGCACAATGCTCCCCAAGAAGCCACTAAGGCCACCGTATTCTCCTCACGCCCTCACACAATGCGAGATGCCGTGATTCCACTAGTGGTGCCCTTGAAGGCGGCGACCGAACCTTTACAAACAAGGTTGGGGCAATCTCCACAACTTAATTGGAGGCTCTCAACACCACCACGGAGCTTCACCACAATGGAATGTGGCTCCGAGGTGACCTCAACCGTCTAGGGTGCTCAAACACCCAAGAGTAACAAGATCCGCAAGGGATTAGTGGGGGGAATCAAATTTCTCTTGGTGGAAGTGTAGATCTAGGCCTTCTCAACCAATCCCTAAAGAATCAACAAGTTTGATTGGCTAGGGAGAGAGATCGGGCAAGTATGAGCTTTTGGAGCAACAATGGAGCTTGGGGAGGAAGAGGTAAGTCACCTTGGAGAAGATGACCCCCTTATATAGTGGGGAAGAAAAACCAACCGTTATGCACTCATAGCCCGTGCACAAGCGGTAGTACCGCTCGGGCGAGCAATACTTCCGCTTGAGCGGAAGTTCCCGATGCTGCGTTTAACTGAGCAGGTCAGGGAGGCGGTAGTGCCGCCGGAGCGGTACTACCGCTCCCACCAGCGGTACTTCCGCTTAGTGCTGAACAACAGCCGGAACCAGCGGTAGTAGAGAAAGGCAGGGCGGTAGTGCCACCCGAGGCGGTACTACCGCTATCAACTACCGCTCTACTTCCGCTCGAGAGACAGAGCTATCCAGAAGCAAAAAACAAGCGGTACTCGGTGCGGTAGAGGAACGGCGGTAGTTCCGCCGGAACGGTACTACCGCTCCGCACGAGCAGTACTACCGCTCCGCACGAGCGGTACTTCCGCTTAGGAGTTAAAAGCCCAGTAATGTTGCGGTAGTGGGGTGGTAGTCAGGGTCGTAGTACCGCCGGAACGGTACTACCACGCTGAACTACCGCTCTACTACCGCCCAATTACAGAACCTAAAACTAAGCGGAAGTGGGAACCGTACTGCACTGCGGCAGTATCGCTGGAGCGGTACTACCGCTGGGCAGGGCGGTACTACCGCTTAAGATGCTCTGGAAAGCTCAAGCACAAAGGAATGGTAAGTTCCATTGCCAGAAAAGAACGAGGGTGCAAAAAGGACTATGTACGTGTTGATTCCACCGAAACCTTTCCGACGCGGACCCCCTCTTGATTGTACGGTGTTCCTATGACTCAAATCCACCGAAAAAGAAACGCAAGAAAAACACCGTCTTCATAATAGCTCCGAGGGGCACGAATCGTCATGTGCCATATGGTCGATTATCTGAAATTCTCAATGCACACGATTAGTCCGCAAAAGTATTGTCATCAATCACCAAAACCACTAAGGGAGAAATATGCCCTAACAAGGGCGCGCCTGGGGGGGGGGGGGGGGGGGTGGCGCGCCCTGGTGGCTCGTGGAGCCCTTGTGGGTCTTCTGGCCTCCTCCCGAAGCTTCTAGTGTCTATTATGTTCCAGAAAAAATCGTCAACAAGTTTCGCTGCATTTGGACTTCATTTGATATGGATTTTCTGGAAAATTAAAAACAAGCACAAAACAGCAACTAGCACTGGGCACTAGGTCAATATGTTAGTCCATAAAAATCATATAAAAGCCATATAAAAATGCACCAAAATCATACAAAACTATAATAAACATGGCATGAATACTTCATAAATTATAGATACGTTGGAGACGTATCAGTACTCCTGTCGCCCCGTCTCGAGGAAGTGCAACAAGGGTCAGGCCCATCCCTCTCTAGGACGGTCTCTGCCTGCCCGGCCGCGCCTCGTAATTATCTCGCGGGTACCCTCTAGGTCAACCCGTCTCTCAAGAGACTGCCGGGAACTCAGGCCCACCTCTACCGGGGTGGTACCGCCTGTCCCTTTAGTCCCGCAGTAACACTTAACAGGGACAATAGTTAAAGGTAACAGTGTGTTTTGTCATCAAGGGGGGAAGTCCGAGGAATCACCCTCGATGGACTCCCACTCGATGTATCCATCAAGGTGAACTTGGAGGAATCACCCTCGAGGGGTTCACACTTGAGGGGCTGCACGACAGAGGCATCATCGGAGGTGGTGGAAGAGGAATCATCCTCGGTAACCCACAACCGACTAGCTATGCTACAGAGATATCAACAGGAGTGAGATAGTAGGTATCACCCTCGGCACTCGATAGTAGCTCTGCAGAGTCGTACAACTAAGGGGGTGTGAGGTGCTGTGTCGGTCTCTGTACATCGATCACACTGATCGAGTCACTGGTGGTAAGGCATGGCAACAAGGACAAGGGTATGGGGCCATTGATGGATCACTAACCAGCCTATACTAAACATTTAGGACAACAGGTAAAGTATCAACAGTAGGTTACAAAATCAGGCTATGCATCAGAATAGGAGCAATCAATTACAGTAGCAAAATCTAATGCAAGCATGGGAGAGAAAGAAATATGCGATATAGGAATGATCGAGGGGGGTTTGCTTGCCTAGAAGCTCTGCTGAAAAGGAAGCAGGGTCGTCGGTGACGTAGTCGATCACAGGGGCAGCGTCGGTCTCGGGGTCTACCGGAGAGAAGAGGGGGAAGAAACAATAAATATGAAGCAAACAAATGCACACAGATGCTTGGCATGGCAATAGGCTGTGCTAGGGGTGCCCTAACGCAGAGCTAGGTATTTTAAACGGAGCGGGAAAATATCCGGGAATATTTTCCCAGCTCCAAACACTATTCATTTAGCGGTTTCGGTAGCAAATGTTCAACGTTCAGTATGTTAGAGGCACGTGACAGGTATGTGGAGGGCATATTCGGATTCTTCATATTTTTCTGATCATTTTTCATATATAAATTATTTTCATCCGAGTTACGGTTTATTTTCTATGATTTTTCAAAGTTTTATTGAATTTCTGGAATTACTGTATTTATTTTTAATTCGAAATTAAATGATTAAATTGCTACGGGTACACATAGAGTGTACCCAGAGCTTTGCTTATTAGGCTGACAGGTGGGGCCAGAGGCTGAGTCAGCAGTGCACAGTCAACAGTTGACCCAGTCAACGTTGACTGGTCAACATGACCAGTGGGTCCCACCAGTCATAGACTGGGGGTGCCCAGTCAGCAGGTTTGACTGGTCAATGGTGAACAGTAGTAGTGGGACCCGCTTGTCATAGACACATGGGCATTTAAATTTATCTAATTGAGTTTAATTAGTGGTGGGGCCCGGCTGTCAGTGGCACATATTTTATTAAAAGGTTTAGTTAGCAGTGCGGGCCCACACGTCAGTGGCTAATTAGGCTAATTAGTATTAACCTAACCCTAAACTAATCCGGCCGGTTAAATAAACTACGCGCGCGCGCGCCGGCGCTGACAGAGGACGGCGGACGGCGGCGAGGTCCTAGCGGCCACCTCCGGCGACCATTTGGTCGATCGAGAGGTCCTACGTGACGCGGGCGACGCCGCGCATCCAATGAATCGAACGGTAGGGGTTGGGATGGCCGGAGCCGACCACAACGACGGCGTCGAGCGGCGGCAGTGACACGGCCTTGCCGGCAACGAAGCTACCGGACGCGGGGAGGAACGATGGGGAGTCGAGGCGGGCCAGAAGCTCACAGCGAGGGCAGAGACGAGCTCGGGGAGGTCCGGGGAGGACGAGGCGCGTAGATCGACGGCGATGGCGTGCGACGGCCGTGGGCGGAGACGAGGACGAAGGCGGCGGCTACGCATCCTGCTGCTCCGATCCAAAGGCGAGGACGGCGAAGACGACTGCGGCAAGTCGGCTGGGCAGGGTGGCGTGGCGCGAGGAGGCCGATGGCCACGGGAACGACGACGACACTGCGGCGACCGCGTCTCGGGCACGAGCGAGTCTGAAAGGGAGAGGGACGAGCGAGGGGAGTGGGGTACTAGGGTTAGCAGGGGGGTCGGGGGAGGCCTTGTAGGCCGCCGGGGAGCGGCGGATGGCCGGCGCGTGGCCATCCGCGGCCATGGACGCTGCGCACGCGCCCACGGCGCCCTCTGTGAACAGAGGTAGAAGACAGGGGTGTTGGTGGGCTGGGCCTGGCTACTGTGCACATAGAGCCCAGTCCAACAGTGGACAATTTTCCTTTTTCTTTTTCTTTTTCTTTTTCTTTATTTCCTCTACTGTTTTGCAAAATGTTTGGCCACAATATTACTTTTGTAAAAATATGAGACTTGGCTCAATAAATACCATGCAATATTTGGTACTGCTATAAAATGGTTGGGGTAATATTTGAAATCATTTGATTTTTGATTAAATGCAAATGGATTAAAATGGCTGTTTTAGTCACTGTTTTTGGATGTTGGGGTCAAATTTATAATTCAAATAATGTTGGTTTTATTTTTATAATTGCTTTGGGATTATTTGAAATTTATGAACATTTTTATCCAATTAATTGAAGAAGTAATAATTTGACTTGCATATGAATTTGGAATTTGAATTTGTATTATTACCTAAATGCAATTTAATTAGGATGATCATGATGACATGTCAATTTAATTAACTTAATGATAGGGTTAAGATCTGGGGATGTTACACAATCAAAGAGACCATTAAGGTTCAAAGTCGTCTTCATGTCATGGTCTCTACACCTTTGCTCGCGCGCTAGCACAAATTTGTAAACTCACAACCTGTGGCACTTTGAATAATGCATTCAGGTGGGGATCCCCTTCCTCTAATTGGCGCATGCAATTCAAGAAATGGTTCTTGCCCATGCACATATGTGGTGTGGTTAAACCAATTGGTCAATGCAATTCAATCTCATCTAAAGCCTTAGGACATGAGCGACGACACCGCCACCTCCACATCCACCCCATCATTTCCCCTCCCTTATTTTTCCTTCCTAGCGCCACCGCCGCGTAGTAGACCTTGTCGTTCTCGCCATCATCAACCTCACAACCTCATTGGTCACCCCTTCTCCTTCGCCTTCCCCTCTCCTTTGATGTCCGCTCGTCATGGAAAAAAGGTCATATCTAAACGTTCGTGTGGAAGATATTTCCAAGAAAAGAAAATGTTGGTTGGCATTTTTCTCCTTTCGATTGGTGTGGCCTATCACGCAATCCCCACTCCATAACAAACACCACAACTATGTTACACTGAGCGTATAATTTTTTTTTAAAATGTTACACTGCGGGTATTGAAGTTGGAGTTGCTTTACTCGAGGAGGACAGATAACAATGACGCTTGTGTGCAAACCGGCGCCTGCATGGTGCATCACTTGTAGCCCAGACAGTCATGTATGCCATGATGTTTGTCGTGTTCCATAGCAGTCGGTTCAAATAATTATCGGATTTCAGCTAGTTTTTTGTTAATTAAATTGACACTACTCTTGGTAGTCGGGGAATCTTCAATGTGGATCACCAGTGGACATCATCAAATGTCCGGATGTGTCATGGATAGCCGGTTGGGCGGAGATCGTTCAACACAGTTCATCAAATAAATGCCGCAATGGATTTTTTACATCACAAAGCGAACACTGAGTTAAATAAAACTATAAAACTAAAAAACAAACTACTACTTCTCGTCGGAGATGAGATCGATGACCCCCGGGCAACAGCCGCCGGCCTCGTCGTCGTTGGCAGCGGTGATAACCAACCGAAGCCGCTGATGAATGTTGTTTTGGTATCGTCGTTGTGCTGGTCCGACGCCTCGTTATTGTCGGCCTCGAGCTCCTCGAAGCGCCACTCCTGCTGCGCATTGCTGATACGGACATGGAGGCGCTTGCGCTCAACGGTGCAGCGGCTCTGCATGGACGTGAGCACCCCTCAGTTCTCGTCGAGGATGCCCGGGCTCGCGAGTAGCTCCGCCCCGACGGCTGTATCCACACACTCCGCCTCGAGTTGAGCCACCGCGGCATGATGCTCCTCCAGCAGCACGATGTTGAACTGCTGCTCTGCCTGCAGCATGGTGAAGCCGGACACCGGAGCAGCGTCGACGGCCATCGCCTCCTCTGCCGGGGAGCCTCCTACTCATCCATTGTGGGATCCCCCTCCTCCATGGCCATGGGGTTGCCCTCCTCCATCTTCTTCTCCCTCGAGCTTGGATCTTGAGAGCTTGGAGGTTTGCCCGCCTCAATGTGGGCCTGGCACCGGGCGTCCGCGTCGCGGACCTCCGCCGCGAGCTTGGCGCGGCTCTCTTGCGTCAGCATCTTGTACCAAGTGATCCTCTCGTGGACCATGGCGACGGACGGCGGAAGCATACTAGGGCTCGGAAGGTGGATGACGGACGGACTAGGGGGCTTGAATGGTGGGAGGATGGGCATGGAGGTGCAGTTTTGGAGGGTATTCGGCCAGCTTTAAATAGTTGGGGCAGGCGAAACGGCAAAGGTTGAATGCGAGCAGTCGGAGTAGGCCTCTCGGGTGGAGTGCCGGTGTGAATGCGGGGTAGGCGGATGAGCAATCAAGCGGCGTAAAATGGGCGGAGGTTCTAGAACTGGCCGGTCAAGCAGAGCAGAGAAGGTTTTTGGGGCGGGTCCAAGGTGTCGAAATCCGACGTGGCGGACGTTCGGACTCCCAGAGCTCCCTCGATTCGAGGCCGGTATGTGGGATTTGGATGTGTGGATCGGTCCGGTCAATTTTAATGATCCATGTTGGATGGCTAAAAGTATTCATACAGATGGTCCGGAGGTCCGGATATTTGCGGGCATTTTAAGAGGGATGCTACACCCATGTAAAGAACTATATCTGATTTTTTTCACGACATAAATAACTATATGTGATTAACGTAAAGGTTTCAGTGGCCTGGTTGAATGAAACCTGGGTAAGGGGGCCACCCCAGTTGAATTTAGGGGTAGAGAGTTTTGTTAGGAAAGTTACCTAGGAAGTTCGTTGGATTTACATAAGTGTAGCGTTTTTAGCAATTTAATGATCCATGTTGAAGATACCCTCAGTTACTATTTTGTGTAGTCAATTTTTTAGAGAATGCCATCATGACTAATTTTATTAATTATCAGATAAATGATACATCGTTTATAAGACTAGAGATAATAAAACTTGGAGGCTCATCAACCCAAACATGCTGTGACATTGCATAGCCTCCCTAGCTAAGATATGAACTACAATGTTGGCATCCCTATTACAATAACTGTATTTCACACTAGAGAACGAAGTTGGCTGGACATAAATATCAACATAATAAGGAGCAGCTGCCATAGAGGATAGAAACCTCCCGTTCGTAGTCAATTAGTAAGACGGAGCAAAGCCTTGCCATGTTTCAAAGGGAGAAAGAACACCACGAAGCAATGCGGCGTCGGCATGGGGCAATCGACGGTGGCGTTACATTAGCTAGAGTACAAGCAAGCTCGCATTTCGATCGGCCCTCTGTTCATCGGCCGTGGCGACAGGATAACGTATACTAGTACCAGCGCGGCGTGCACGAGGGCTACATGCTCCGGTGCCGCGCTGTGGTAGTAAGAAGGCGGGAGTAAAATAACGGCCAGTGGTACAAGATCTTTTTCTTAAACGGGTGCGGATACCACATGGCCTGGATTTCTATTCGAGGAGAAGTGTGCGACTAGGTACATGTGTCGTGTCGCCATCTCTTTTGGACGTACTAAATAAATAACCCATCCTCGGCCTAGGGAACCTCAGGTGAAAGAGTGGAGAGCCACAATACTTTATTGTGTAGGGTGTGGTTTCCGTTCTCCCGTGAGATGCACCGTGCTCCATGCCTCGTGCATGCACGCACCGACGACGCACGACCGTGAAACCGTCAAGGTGAAGCCGGCCCCTGCTACTGCCTTCACGATCTTCTTGATGACACGCTATTTGCTCACTGTTCTTCGCCTACCATCACACAGTGCCCCATGTGCCTTTGCCTAATTAGACACTTGAACTAATATATGCTCATCGTTTTTGGATTTGTTTTACGGAAATAGTATTTTTCATGTACCATAAAGTGGTGTTCAGACGCTTTATAAAATGTACTCTGAAGAAATTATATATCTCTCTAAAATACACAGCAAGTTCAGTTTTATTTTTTTGGGGTGAAGAAATTCTCAAGGTAGGATAAAGAAATTGTATTTTTTTTTGTGTGTGTTTTGAATGGGAAGTGAACAGCCCATAAACAAAAGCAAGGACGAAATTATTTGGGCTGCACGAAGCAAGGTCAAAGAGCCCAGCCGATTACGCCGTTCCCCAAAAAATATCGCCCAGAACAATATCCATTCAGAACGGGATGTTTATCCCCACCCCTTCTCCGCCAGTGTGGCGAGGCTCAACCGCGAAAATGGAGGCCAAGCTGCTCCTCCTCTCCTTCCGCCCACCGCTCTTCACCCGCCGCGATCGCCCCCAAATCTATATTCATTGGCGCCTCCCTTTCGCAGCTCCTTCGCCGCCGCTGGCACTTCCCATCCGCCCCGGGCTCGCGGTAGTGGCGCATGCGACCGTCGTGAAACAGTGTTCCATGCGCTAATGCCTAATTGACACTTATAATAAATTAAATAGTATGTACTTTTCCGATTTGATGTCTATCGAGGAAGAAAATGTATTTTCATGTGCCATTTGGTGATGTTCACGGAAGGTGGGTTTTGTGCTCTGGGAAGCACATTCATGCTCCCTTCATTTTCGAAAGTTTAAAACTTAGTTGAGAAGTTTTTTTATAAAAAATATGGCCCATGGATATTCAGTGAACCATGAGATTGTAAAATTTTGTGGACAACTACTTTCATCTGTGGTTTGGGTGAGAAAACAAAAGTGGCGAGCTAGAATAGCAAATCTTCTTTTGAATAGTGTTTCGGTTTGTTATTTTGCATAGCTCGGAATAAGAATGGGGTTTTTCATGAAACTTGGAAACAAATTTGATTCATTAATCATTAGCTTGTAGTATTTTTTTGAATATTAGTTTTTGAAAAGGGAGCATTTGCTCCGAGCATGCTTGATGGTTTACCGATATTCGCACACTTTCTAAATTGTATTATGAAGAAGTTGTCTTCTTTTTATTTTTTAAGAAATTCTTAGGCGTGGAGTAGCAACATTTTCATTCAAATAACTGGGCTGGCTGCCTCCTGTATTTCCTACTTGAGCTTAGGAGGAAGTGGACAGTGAACAGCCCCACCCCTTCTAAATTGAAAAATAATGGGGTTTTTCATGGAATTTGGAAAAAAAATTGATTCATTAGCATGTACTCCCTCTGTCCCACAATGTAAGACGTTTTTGTAAGCTAAGATAGCATGCAAAAATGCCTTACATTATGGGACGGAGGGAGTAATATTTTTTTGGATATTACTTTTTGAAAAGAGAGCATTTGCTCTGAGCACGCTTAATGGTTTACTAATATTCACACACCTTCTAAATTGTATTCTGAAGAAATTGTCTTCTTTTTATTTTTTAAGACTTTTTAGGGGGTGAAGAAATGCTCAAGGTAGGAGTGGGAAGGAGTAGCAACATTTTCATTTAAATAACTGGGCTGGCTGCCTCCTGTATTTTCTACTTGAGCTTAGGAGGAAGTGGAGGGAGCAACTAACTAAGGAGCGCTCCTTCCAACGATCATTTGGGGTGGGCTAAGAGCACGCCACTTGGCGCGCTCTCAGCCGCCGCCACGTGTCGCGCTCTGGGCGCTCTCTCCGGATTTTGGTTTTTTTATTTTTCCGCACGCGTTTTCAGCTTTTTAAATGGTTTTTTCTGGTTTTTTTCGGCCTTTTGGTTTTCCACCGGTCTTCCCTAGCTTTTGGGAAAAAAAATAAATTTTTTTTGCGCGAAAAAAACGCTCTTTTTTTTTGCTCCCGCGAGAGGCACGGTTTTGCTTCCGCGAGAAGCACGGTCTTGCTTTCGCGAGAGGCACAGAAACGAAAAAAAACACATTTTCTGTTTTTCTTTCTTTCGCGAGAGGCACGGTTTTGCTTCCGCGAGAGGCACGGTCTTGCTTTCGCGTGCCTCTCGGAAACGGAAAAAAAATGTGTTTTCTATTTTTTTTCTTCAGCGAGAGGCACGGTTTTGCTTTCGCGAGAGGCACGGCCGTGCCTCTCGGAAACGAAAAAAAACACGTTTTCTGTTTTTTTTCTTTCACGAGAGGCACGGTTTTGCTTTCGCGAGAGTCACAGCCATGCCTCTTTCGGAAAGGGAAAAAAAGTGCTTCTGGTTCGGTTTTTTCGTCTGGTTTTTTTGACCGGTATTTTTTGTGAAAAAAAGTTCGTCAAAACCTATCAACATAGGATCTAGTTTTGAAGATCTCGACGCGAGGAATCCAACGGTGAAAACGGTTCGAGATTTGGACGCACGGTTTAAGAGATAAAACGTTTTGAATAAACGGATCTACGAAAAAAGGGAAAACTTCCAGGCGTGCCACTTGTCGCAACCTGGAGAGGTGGGAGTGATCTTTAAAAAGAGTACTCCTTATTAGTGATTTCGGAAAGTGGACAGTGAACCCCCATCAGCATAAGCCTTATTCGGGCTTTATTTGAGCCCAACGAAGCCAGGCCCACATGCCAGCCCATCACGCCGCCCGCAAAATATCACCCATAACCCTCAAAAAATAAAATATCCATTCGGAACGGGAGGTTTATCCCCACCCTCTTCTCCTCCGTCCCCCCGCCGCGGCGAGCTCATCCGAGCCGCGAAAATGGAGGCCAAGCTGCTGCTCCTCTCCTTCCCCTCCCCACCGACCACTCTCCATCACCCGCCGCCCCCCAAATCCCTATTCCTCGGCGCCTCCCTCCCGCTCCACCCGCTGGCCGCCGCCCCGCCGCCGCCCCTGCGCATCCGCCCCCGTTTGGCCGTCGTGGCTCAGGCGGCCGCCGTGAAGCGCCGCAAGGAGGTGCCTTTCGACAACGTGATCCAGCGGGACAAGAAGCTGAAGCTGGTCCTCAAGCTGCGCAACATCCTCGTGTCCCACCCGGACCGCGTCATGAGCCTCCGGGACCTCGGCCGCTTCCGCCGCGACCTCGGGCTCACCCGCAAGCGCCGCCTCATCGCGCTCCTCAAGCGCTTCCCCGGCGTCTTCGAGATCGTCGAGGAGGGCGTCTACTCGCTCCGCTTCCGCCTCACCCCCGCCGCCGAGCGCCTCTACCTCGACGAGCTCTACCTCCGCAACGAGTCCGAGGGCCTCGCCGTCGCCAAGCTCCGCAAGCTGCTCATGATGTCGCTCGACCGCCGCATCCTCATCGAGCGGATCGCTCACCTCAAGAACGACCTCGGCCTGCCCTCCAACTTCCACGACACCATCTGCCTCAGGTACCCGCAGTACTTCCGCGTCGTCAGGATGGACAGAGGACCCGCGCTGGAGCTCACTGAATGGGACCCCGAGCTGGCCGTGTCGGCCGCCGAGATGGCAGAGGAGGACAATCGGGCCAGGGAGGCCGAGGAGAGGAATCTTATCATCGACCGGCCGCTCAGGTTCAACCGGGTGAAGCTGCCCAAGGGGCTGAAGGTGTCGCGGGGAGAGGCGCGGAGGATCGAGAAATTCAGAGAAATGCCGTACATTTCGCCGTACGCCGACTTCTCGCACCTGCCGTCGGGGTCCCCTGAGAAGGAGAAGCATGCCTGTGGGGTGGTTCATGAGATTCTAAGCCTGACACTTGAGAAGCGCACCCTGGTTGACCACCTGACACACTTCCGGGAGGAATTCCGGTTCTCGCAGTCTCTGCGGGGGATGCTCATCCGGCACCCTGACATGTTCTATGTGTCACTCAAGGGAGATAGGGACTCGGTGTTCCTCCGTGAGGCGTACAAGAACTCGCAGCTGATCGAGAAGAGCCATCTGGTGTTGCTTAAGGAGAAGATGAGGGCTCTTGTTGCGGTTCCACGCTTCCCTCGGCGTGGTGGGCCTAGGACTGGTGAGGAGACAGAGGGACCCAATGGCGCTGCGCAAGGGTATAATGAAGGAAGTGACATGGAAGATGATGAAGACGATGATTTTTCGGACATGGAAGATTTGATTGGGGAACTTGGTGGCAAATCTGACAACAGTGGCTATCGCTGGGGTGATGGTTGGGTTGGCGAGAGTGATGGCTCGCCACCGGACTTCAGAGATGGTGATGACTCAAGTCCACAAGAAGTCGAGGCACCAAAGGCAAAGAGTAATACAACCAATGATGCCAACGACGACTCGTCTGTTCCTGTATTTCCTGACGGCAGACAACGGGAACGGTGGTAAACTGAGCTATTTAAAGATTTAGCTGATAGAAATCTTAATCTGTATTGTTAGTTTTATCATCTTATCTGATTGCAAAGCCCTCTATGTCTTTTGATTTGCCCTGCTGGGTTGTTGGCTAGTGTTATGCATCACTGAGCACGTGAGTAGTTTACAGTATCATATTGTGAACAACCTGCATGATAACATTAAAACTGTCTTCAGTACAGTTCTGCGCCGAACATTCACAGTAGACATATATGTAAAACTATATATGACATGAATGAAAGATAGTCATGGCTGCAAATGTACCTCTTGATTTGAAAATTTTGGGTGCGTGATTGATCCTACCTTGTGATATGTTGATCTGTTTTCAAGGACTAAGTGTGAGCTGTCAAGAGTCTCCTCTTGTGAAAAATGGCTTTGTTGTTCATACTGTTAAAAGTGTCTACTTGGAATCTTTAATCTGTATTGTTAGTTTTTCATCTTATCTGATTGCAAGGCCCTCTGTCTTTTTATGTGCACAGCTGGCTAGCCTTACGTATCACCGAGCACATCATTAGAATAACAGTATCACATTTTGAACGACCTGCATGACAACACTAACACCGTCTTCAGTACAGTCCTCCAACAAATATTCACAAATAGACATATTTGTAAAACTATATTTCGCATGAATGAAAGATAGCCATGGCCGCAAATGTACCACTATTGAAATTTGGATGCATGACCGATCATACCTTGTGACATGTTGATACGTATGCAAGGACTATCAACTGTCAAGATACGATGTGTCGTATAACATCTTGTTAGCCATGCTGGGCTCCTATTTTAAAAAATTGCTTTGTTGTTCATACTGTTAAAGGTGTCTACCTAGAATTTTTAATCCGCATTGTTAATTTTTTCATCTTATCTTCTTGCAAAGCCCTCTGTCTTTTGATGTATCGCCGAGCGCATGAGTAGCAGATAGAGTCATATTTTGAACAATCAGCATGATCACACTAAAATTTTCTCCAGCACAGCACTCCCAAGATACATTGTGTTAATATAAGTTCTTTGTCTGCCATTTAGGTGTACTGTTTGAAAAGAGTTGTGTTCGCTTGTACAGTTAACAGAGTATCCTGAATGATCTGCCTGGAAGGCCGGCAGAATGCACCTTGTAACCTCTGAACTTGTGCAGAATCATTCATGTGCTTTCCTGCAGTTTCGTCCTGCCTTGTGCAGAAATTCAGATGGAAGTTTGCTCCTACATGCTTGTGGTTTAAGATACAGTAATAATTAACCTGCTAGAAATCTGGGCAAGTGCCACTGGGCATCAATTGAAGTTGATGTCAAAAACAACAGAGATGTAGAGCAGAAATTCAGGTGTCTGCAGCAGTGGAATGTCTACACTGAAATGCAAAATAAGATGGAAGTTTGCTCGGTAAGAAGTCACCAGGTCAGGAACTTGTGCATATATCGATCTCTTGCAGCCTAACGTTTCATGTTTATCACAGTATGGCAATGAAATTGAATCCTGGAGTAGTTTCCATCTCATCTCTGGCATGGAACTGGAGCGTACACCTGTGTCTTTTGATGTGCTCTACTGGCTAGTGTTACCTATCACCGAGGGCATCAGCAGCATACAGTGTCATATTTTGAACAACATGCATGATGACACTAACATTATCTTGAGTATAGTCCTGTGACGAATATTCACAATAGGCATAGATGTAAAACTATATCTGACATGAATGGAAGATAGTCATGGCTGCAAATGTGCCGCTTGATTTGAATTTTTTGCTGTGTGATCAATCATACCTTATGTTGATTTGTATGCAAGTATCAACTGTCAAGACACGATATGTTAGCCATGCTGGTCTTCTGTTGGAAAAACGACCCTGTTGTTTATACGGTTAAAAGTGTCTACTTGGAATTTCTAATCTGGACTGTTAGTTTTTTCACCTTATCTGACTGCAAAACCCTCTGTTTTTTGATGTACCACCTAGTGCATGAGTAGCATAGCATCATATTTTGAACAACCTGCATGATCACACTAAATTTGTCTTCAGCACAGTCCTCCAATGAGTGGTCACCATAGACATATTTACTACATTTCACATGAATGAAAGATAGCCATGGCCGGACGCAATTGTTCCAATTTGATTTAATTGGATTTGAAAATGTTGGGTGCATGATGGATCATACCTTGTGATGTGTCGATCTGTATGCAAGTGTGTTATAAGTTCTTTGTCAGCCGTGTCGGCCTACTCTTCGAAACCAGGTTTTGTTCATTTGCACCGTTATAACAGAGTATCCTGAATGGGGAAGGCTGGCAGAGCACACCTTGTAGCCTCTGAACTTCTGCAAACTCATGCATGTGTTGTTTCAAATTGCCATCTTTTTAAGACATGCTTGTGGTTTTAAGATTATCTTAAATGTACAACAAATCTAGGCAGGCGCCACTGGGACGAAATGCATGAATGCTTTGCTAAACTTGGTGTCAAAGCAACGAGATATAGAGCAGAAATTCAAATCACTACCCCAACAGAACAAAAAATAAGCTGGCTCTGTAAAGAGGCGCTATGTCAGGAACATGTGCATATATCAATCTCTTGCCGCGTTGTGGTTGTGAGTGTCAGCAGATCGAGGCTAAACAAGGGAATTGGAGTAGTAATTCTGAATCGGAAGAGATTAATTGCATGAACTAGGGTTCATCTAACAGAGGATCCGCCCATCCACCCACACCTCTGTTCGGTATCGAGCTACAAGCCGGCCGATCGGCCATTCCTTCCTTCCCAAGAAGATCTACGAACAAGACGATGCTATATCGTGTAGAGAGTTACAAGGCTCACTTAGCCCATTCTCGGCCTGTAAGCCGGGCTGGTAGATGACGTGCTCGCTTGGGCCGGGCCGCCAACCCATCACTTGAATTATCTCCCGCGCCGCTGACAATCTCCCCTTCTTGAGAACCGGCTTGTCTCCAAGCCGCTGATCGAGGAAACTACTGGCGCAAAGAATCCAAGTCCTCCCAGGTAGCAGCTGAAACATCCGTGCCGCTCCAGTGGATGAGTATCTGTCGCTATGAACGCTTCCATCCTTCGGCATGTTGATAATGCTTGATCGCCATGGGATGATTCAGGTGCTCCACCAACTAACCCCTCTCTGCCGCCATCATATTCTTTTTTGATGGCCTACTCCATGTTCCATAAGTTCGCATCGATTCCATGAGTCCACATTGCTGCTTTTCAGGTATATCCTCTTTGAAATCCATCACTGGAGGAGGCAGAGAGGACATATCCTAATTTTGTTATTACGTGGACTCTAGCTAATCAACATCGATGGTTTACCAGATCTAATACCTTCGCTGTAACAGGTAAGGAGATAGGGCGGGCACCTGTTTCAATTCCTACCGATCTGTATATCACCAAGCTTCGGCATCAGTAGAACGGATCTTCCCATCCTCAAGTCCACTCCCTCTTGCAGCCCTCGCTGAAATTCCAGATCGATCATACTCATAATTTAGCCACTAATGATCTCTCCCGATACCGGCAACGATGCGGCGCATCTCCAAAGTGTTTTTTTTGCGGGCAACATCTCCAAAGTTTGACGTACGCTGGTACATGGGGAGAACCTAACCTGCTTTTCTGCTGCATAGTTGTGTGTAAGATGATGTTTGCCCGGCCTCTGCCAGCGATTCCAGCTACTATACAGGGACCATCCATCGGGAGGCCAGGCTAGGGTAAAGTGTAGTCGCACTAGCCTACATGTCCTGCAGACTGCAGTTATTGTCCATCTCGAAATAACTATCGACAAGGTCCTGAGTGCTGATTACTTTTAGTTGTATGTTGAAAATGCTGAAGCAAAATAAGCATCACAGATATCCATGTGTGCTTGATTCACTACTAGAAATCCCCTTATTTCCGACGGTGAACTCACCGTCGGATATATTTGTTCCCCGTCGAATAACACTAAAACCGACGGTACACCGTCGGCAATCTACCGTCGGTTATGCTTCGACGGCCATTACACCAACGGTTATAAGCCGACGGTGAGCCGTCAGACATGTTAAGCCCACCAGCTATCTTGCACTATCCCGACGACGCGTATAGCCGACGGTTTCCCATCAGGTATTTATTGTCCAAGGGTTATTGCTTCCTGTCAGTGTTCGTAATAGTCGACGGTATATTTGAACCGTCGGAGTTAGTCATGACTATGAGGAGAACCAAACCATCAGTTAGTACAATGGCCGATAGTGCACACATCCCTTCGGGGATCAATTTAGTTGAGGGGCAAGTGAACACCGTCAATTTATATATTTACTAACAATCTGAAGTCCCCTTTGGCTGATTGTATACCCGAGGGCATTACTCACCTCTCATACATTACTTTCTCCAAGGGGTGTTACGCTATATTAGAAGTACAATGGCCAATATTTCATAATACTAGCATATATCAAATAAATCTCATACACAGGCACATGCCATTGTTCATATATTATATTTAGCATATCCCCAAAAAGTGTTGAGTTGCATCGAAATCACATTAACCAGAATCATCCATCTAGGAAATATCAAATGCAGAACATAGAAGGATCACTTTTTACATAAGCTAAATTGTCCACTAAGATAAAAAAATCATAAGCTAAAGTGTTTCAAATATCTAGCTGAACATCAGTTTGGCATGACTTGAACATCATCAAATCTATATCCGATCATCGCCATAGTTATCATATTGCTCAATAGCAATCATCACCATAGTAGTTATCATATGGCTGACCACCATAGTTATCATACGGATCATCACCATAGTAATCATCATCACCATACAGATCACCCGCACCATAGGTGCCATCATCGCCATCATCATCATCATCATCATTTCCACGACTTGGACTGCCTCCTGTCCTGCTTCCCATTCCCTAAGAAATGATAATAATAGTTGTAAGTGAGACACACAAAAATATAATGTGGCTAAAATTTAAGTGAGCTAATCGACAGGTTAGCTGCTAGCTGCTATCTAACTTTACAAGTTAGTGTCTAAAGTACAATTGGATACGCACGAACAATAGTGGGAATGCCACATCTACATAAGATGATGAACTACAAAATATTAACATGGTCTCAAGTTTTATTAAATATACATGGTCTTTAAATCACTCTGTGAGGAATCAAACACATTAATTCTTAGGGAAACAGAGAAGCAGAACAAACAACCATATGAACTCTCCTATTTTTCTTAAGCACTCGTCAAGGGACTAATGAGGTGCTTCTACATGCTCTATCAATATTAAATATCAGGTGACAGAAGGCAAACAGTTAATTATGGAAATAGTTAAAGTGCAAACATGAGTTCCATGTCAGGGCAACACTATTTAGTTCTGCACTGCGATACATATATTTCCCAAATTATAAAACATATTTCTTCCACTTTGCTAAAGCACATATTAATGTTCAGTTAGATAAATGATCTATATTTCAACATGGCCACATGTAAGCATCAGGAAACTTATGTGCACTCAGTTGAAAACCTTTTCTTCTGATACATTCCTACTATTTCAAGAGATCATGACCATAGTCAAAGAAAAATGAGCTAGTTAACTATGAACTGCTTTATTTGTTGCCCAATTTGAATTGCCGAAGATACTAAGATAAAAGAAAGGTATTCAAGCTTGTTTCAGCGTTCATGCATGATAGTCTAACACTGACATACAACCTTGACCCTTCAACCGGCCAAAAGGTCAAAATCATATGACTGATGTGTATAACACAAACAGATCATCCGAATTAAATAGTGACACTGACACCACCTGAGACTGGTATTCCAAGTGAAATTTGAGACAGTTCAGGCGTACATGGAAAAATGAGTACACGATTACAGGTTGCGTCAACTCTACAGAAATCATGCAACATTGTGTGATTGCTTAGCACACCACTGCAAACAAGATTACAGGTTGCGTCAACTCTATAGAAATCATGCAACATTATGTGATTGCTTAGCACACCACTGCAGCAAGATATATCCATCACAGTCAAGGGGTAGAAGTACGTGAAGGTTTTAGAGTCCTTTTTGCTAGGTACAAATTCGTCAAAGCGAAGCATTTAAAATCTAAATAATGGACCAAGCCCTTTAGTGCATTGACATGATATGATATTTCAGTAACATAAGCGAACCAAACTCCACTTGTGGTCAGTCAAGTGCCTAACAGAATTTCTCTTCCGCTTTTAGTTTAAGGGTGTCTTCAGAATCGAAGCAGATGGCAAAGACAAAAGCAAAGAGAAATACAAAAATGGAGGAACGAGGAGGGGTCATTGCCAGACTTGTAGGCACAATGACAATGAGCTAACCTTTTCGTTTTGGTGTTGAGTCACATCACCTCGTTCCCTCTGAAATCCGCCTTCAGAACATGATGTCGACTATGTATCATAGACAAAAGAAACATTAATTAATGGTTCCATTGCTGGAAGCATACCATCGAGATGGGTTTAACTTACCAAATCACGTGTTGCAGATTGCATTATGCCATCAAAGTCGACTCCCCCTTTCTCAGCCAAAGACTATAAACATCAACATGTCACTACAAACCTATTCACCTAGACTCCAATTTATAAGAGAAGACAAGATTACCTGAACAACAAGCTCAATGCCTCGAAGTCTCTTGATTTCCTGCTGCAAATTTTTGTTCTCTCTTTGTAGACGATCCTCCTTAGCAGACCGCCCCGGTTGTGAGGCCATCACCCTTTTAGACTTAAATTTCGCCTTCTCTGCTTTGCTAAATAACTCATTAGCAATTCCCAGCCTGCCATGTGGCATTCTACCTGCTGCTTCATAGATGATTTGTCCATCTAAATCTGGGTGCTCCTCTTCCCAATTTTCTCCATGGGCACTTGTCATTGCGTTATCAAAATCCTCCTTTTTAAATAAAAAATTAATGGTAAACTGCAGTATTATGTATATAGTTTCATGATGATTATAATGAACCAAGTCGTAAGATTTTACTAACCCAACGATCAACAGTTCTTTTACTGCATATCTGCTCTTGATCAGTCCCACGATGCAATTTGTGCGTGTGAAGCCAAGCACCAGAGATTCCAGGGTCTTTCCCGGTTTTGAGTTTCTGCATTTCAAGAGTGTGACACATAATCCAATGTAAATGGTACTTTCTTATTCAATGGTAAGCACGAAGATGCTTGAGGAAATAGAGTACCAGAAATTGACGTGTGGCAACAGCATTTCTCGCACCACTACAATGGAAGACCGTATCCCCATTAGCAAGTCTGTTCCTCTTGTTGGTTAATGATAACCCTCTAAATTCAGCACTACTCCAGTGCTCACATAGTAGACGCCAACCAACATCAGTACCAAAGTCAACTCTCTTTGCAGAAATTAAAGCTTCCTTAGTTGGCCAGCGGTTACCGTCCTCATCCACTTCTGTTAGTTCTGTAGGCAATTGTCCCTTCTTCTGTAACCTTTTGATGGCGGCCGCCTTTTCCTCATGTAGCATCTGCTTCACTTTCCTAGTCAAGTTCTCCTCTAGAACACCATCTGCCTTCTCTTGCTCTGATGGGTCACACTTGAAACGCCACTGCCAAAATCATCCCAAAATATATTTGTTAGTTACTTGTGCATCTGTGGAAGTGAGCATATGCACAATAAATCTGAGAATGGTTTTAGAAAAACTGGTTTAAATGGTTTGGTTTTGTACTGGACTTTGACTGGTTTAGGTTTTATTGGCTTTTGGCTTTTTAAGTTTGGTTTGGTTTGGGTTTACAGAGAAAGCAGTTTGGATATGGCTGGTTATGGGCATATAAGGGCAGGCAACACATGGGACACTCAAACTGATTTCAATTTGCGGAAGTTGGATAATGGCATACGCAATAGTCATTATTTGATCACAAACAGCTACAAATATAATGGCAGCATCAAATGGAGAGTAACAAGTAATCTCTAAAAAAATAGAGTGCTAGCAAACAAAGTGAATGTTTATTCAGAAACACTTGCACGTTCTCACATCAGGTTGATCCATTCCATGGTGTTCCATAAGAACCGATTGTTATCAGGCTATCTTGATAGAGAATCACATGACAGTGAATTAAATTAGTCTTATAATCTTTAATTGCCATATTTTGTTGACTAGTGTCAGATTATTAGTTAATAATCTGTAATTGCCATATTTTGTAAACTATTATAGTAGTCAGATTGGCAGATATGTAATGTTTAGAAGCAGTCTATGGAGCCAGATCCTTTGTAGATGGAGAGCAGAAGCTAATATCAAGTTGCCCATTTGTGTTGCTGCTGGAGTAGCATCATCTACTTTCTTTTACGTAGCAATAGAGCACCACTCTTACTCTGCACTTTTCTCCAGATATATACACACGTACTGTGGTTTCAGTAACTACCTCCCACCCACCAGATTTATAATTCTTATCTAAACAATAATATGTTCACCTGGAATTCTAGGTACTAGTAAAACTGATTCAAAATTCTCAAAGGATATATGTGTTTGCATGTACTTACCCAAAATTCTTCCACAACTTTGGAAGCTGTTGTTCTGACTTCTGGACCAGGGGACCACTTGTAGTCCTCCCAACGCAATACCGGTTTCTGATCATTTTTTGGACCAATTGGCGGTGGATACATCTGCCGCACTAAGGCACCTTGCACCGTCGATGGATCACGAGCGGTGAATGGGTGCCTTTCCCATAACCTGTTATTATAAAATATCAAAGACAGTTAGCACATGAGTATTGCTCCAACAAGTAAATCAATTGGAATATCTAATACTTACATGCCAATGGGAATTATAAGCGGTCGGTCAATTTCCTCTAGTCTGAGACCGGCCGAAGTCCTAGTTCTTGGTGTTCTAGCTTTTTTAGCCTTGGCAGTTGACTGAGATGATCCATTGTTTGCTACGGAGGCACTGGAAGAAGACATGTTCGACCTAGGCATCGAGAAACTCCTATGATTCAAGCGCCCCATCCTATTTACATAGTGACAAATGCATGCTTATTAGTTACTTTAAAAAATAACAAGTAGTAAATGATTACCAAAGGCATGAAAGTAGAAGAACAAAACAGAAGGAAACATTATGTAACAACTAAACTCGAAATACTATCAACCATAATATATTGTTCAATAGTTGTGTCACCAAATAACTATATAAGATGTACTACTACCAGTAGTAATCATACTATATTATTCACTAGTTGCATCACTATATAATATTTATTTGTACCAAGAAATAAAATGACAAGTGCAAAAGCTATAAATGTTCAATAATCATCATCGTCATATTCAGAGTTATGCTCTATTGCATCATCCTCATCTTCGGTCTCATATGTCTCTTCTTGTCCTTCCTCTTGCGGTAAATCTTCTTCTTCCTCCTCATCAGTACTCTCATATAATTCATCTTCTAAAGGTTCTTCTCCCTCATCATTATTGTCTTGATTTTCTAGCATTTCAATTTCAGAGGGATCAAGCACAACATCATCTGACTCCTTTCTTGACTCGGTAGATTCATCAACAAACTTATCAATATCTACAGAAAAACTACCCAGCTCACCACCTTCCTGGAAATATTCATCCGTGGTAGATGGGTCATTTGTGCAGTCATCAAGGTTACTCAATCTGCTACTTGACTGAATAGTGTACACAACCCTCCAATCACGAAGATCTCTCCTGGGGGATGCGTACTTCAAGTAATAAGCTTGTGTAGCTTGGTGAGCCATGGCAAATGGTTCGAAATTAATAAGCCTTGAAGACCACTTTATCTCCACCAAACCTAATTTTGCATTTGGCTTCACACCTTGGATCGGATCAAACCAACGACATTTGAAGAGTACCATCTCAATTTTTCTACCAGCTGTGAAGGATAGTTTGATAATTTCCTCAATGACACCATAGTACTCAAGATGTTTAGTCTCTGAGATGAAGGAGGACAAACAAACCCCTGTGTTCACCGTTTTCAATGTTCTACGTTTTTTCTCAAACATCTCTGACCTAAAGCGAAAGCCATTCACATCATACGAGCTATAGGAATAGGCTCTAGAGCTGCATCCATTAGCTAAATTCCACAAGTCCTCATCAGTATTGGGATCTTCTTTGCACTACAATGAAATGAAAAAAAAACTCGGATTATGAAACATAGTAGTAGTTTAATGGAGAGGATAAAATGCTAATTAAAATGTGCTTACAGCAATCTCGAACCATTCCACAAATTCGGATGCCATCATTTTATCAAGGCCCTCCGATGTCAAGTTGGGATGCCTTGCATATTTTTCATCCTCAAATTCTCTGCAAATCAGCGTATGATTATAAACATCTTGCACACTACAATTCTAAAAGTGCAAATTATTCATCACTTACTCTCGAAATCTATCAACAGCAGAGCAGTTAGTCAAAATGTACAGCCTTGCTGCATTCAACTCTTCACGCGATAGTTCTCGAGCAGTAGGCCTTCCATGCAGGTTTCCTTCATGCTGAAACACATCTAAGGTACAACCATCATTCTGCACGCGTGTTCCTCCATTATTATATCGAGGATTCTTCTTCCATATAGTACGAACATGATCACTAAAGTAAAGAGAAACACAATTCGTGATCTCCTGCACAATACAAGCTTTAACGATTGAACCCTCCACTCTTGCCTTGTTTCGCACTTTTAAACGAAGATAGTGCATTGCCCTATAACAAATTATTAGAAGTTTCAGTGATAAATGACATAAATATATCAAAACACAATGTACAGATCAATATTATATAGTCCGACATACCTCTCAAAAACATACATCCAACGATATGCCACAGGGCCGCCAACCCTTGCCTCATATGGAAGATGCACTATCAGGTGTTGCATTACTTTGAAGAAGCCTGGTGGGAACATTTTCTCAAGCTTGCATAATAGAACAGGAACCTCCTCCTCAAGTTCACGCATCCGTTTTGGAGCAATTTCTTTGGCACACAATTGCCGATAAAAAAAACTTAACTCTGCTATGACCTTCCATTCAGGTTCTGGGATGAACCCTCGTAGGGCAACTGGCAGGAGGCGCTCCATGATGATGTGGTGGTCATGGCTTTTCAGCCCAATGAATTTTTTTAATTCAAGTTGACTGTTTTACTCAAATTAGCAGCAAACCCATCAGAGAACTTCACTTCTTTAAACCACTTAAGGATGGTCATTTTATCTTCCTTGCTAACACAATATTTTGCTCTAGGTTTCTTCCACACACCCCTTGAATTCTTGTTCAGGTGTAGCTTTGGTCGATCACAATACAAAGCAACATCAAGGCGTGCTTTGTTGTTATCCTTAGTTTTCTCAGGAATATCAAGGCATGTGTTTAGTAAAGCCTCACATACATTTTTCTCATTGTGCATTACATCAATGTTATGGCGAAGGAGCAACTTCCGAAAATACTCTAGCTGCCACAAACCACTTATAGTGATCCAATTGTGCTCCTTCCCAAACCCCTCAAATTTACTCTTGCCGGTTTCATCATGGACAAGACTTTGGAGTTCTTCATACACCTCTTCTCCAGACAAGGGCTTTGGTGGACGACTTAAAACTGTTTTTTTCTTGCGAAAACATTTCACACTCCTACGAAATGCATGGTCAGTGGGAAGGAATCTCCTATGGCAGTCAAACCAGCATGGCTTTCTCCCATTCTTCAATGAGAATGTCTTTATGTCAGATCCACATATAGGGCAAGCAAGCTTTCCATGAGTGCTCCAGCACGCTACTAATCCATAAGCTGGAAAGTCATGAATAGTCCAAAGCAAAGCTGCCTTTAAGGTGAAATTTTGCTTTCGATAATTATCATAAGTTTCTACACCATTTCTCCACAAATCATCAAGTTCGTCAACTAGAGGCTGCATAAAAACATTTAGGTTCTTTCCTGGATGATCTGGACCAGGAATAACTAGTGCAAGGATCAGGTTACTCTGCTTCATGCACATTTCTGGTGGAAGATTATAAGGTACAACAAATACTGGCCAACAAGAGTAGGAGGCTGCTTTAATACCAAAAGGTGTGAAACCGTCAGTCGCTAGACATAGCCTTATATTCCTTACTTCCTCAGCAAACCTTTTAAATTCCTTATCAAATTCCTTCCAAGCTTCTCCATGAGAAGGGTGAACCATTACTTCATCACTGTTATGAGGCCTTGCATGATAGTCCATGTGCTTGGCAGTGCTTTGTGACATGTACAACCGTTGTAGCCTAGGGGTAATTGGGAGATAGCGTAGAACTTTTCTTGGTATCTTCGGAGATTTATTTCCTGCGGTTGTTTCCTCATATCTAGGTTCTTTACAGATAGTGCATTTTTCTTTATTTTCATTCTCTTTATAATAAATCATACAATTATTGGGGCATGCATGAATTTTGACGTAAGGCATTGCTAGACTATGCACAAGCTTCTTGGACCTATGGAAGTTTGCTGGGAGATCTTTTGTAGCATCGTCCCCAACAATGTCATGTATAAGAGACATCATCTCATTGTAACAAGCTTCTGACAGGTTATGTTGTGTTTTAATGGTCATTAGCCTTCCTACAATGGATAGACGTGATTGTGTGGTCTTCTCATGCAATGGTTTGTCGGCTTCCATCAACATTTCATAGAATTTTTTCGCAGCTTTTGTTGGCTCATCACCTTTAGAAACTCCTTCAGCAACAATTGCATCAACTAGCATGTCATTCATTCTATCTCCATCCCCCACATTATCATGCTCTAAATTTTCAGGTACATCAGACTCCCCGTGGCTAGTCCATCTCTCGTATCCTAACATGAACCCATTGTTGCACAAGTGTATGGTCATGACATCCCTTGTGCGCTTATGACGGCAAAAGCACTTGCTGCAAGGACAATGGGATTCCCCGTTTACAGCAGCATCGGGCAATGAGAACGCATGATCTAGAAAACTATCTAGTCCATTTTGCCAAGCTTCACTAATCAACTTCCCCTGTCTCTCTGTGTACATCCAACTACGGATGGCATCTACATCACTACAAAAATGTAGAAGAGGTTGGGTTTTATACATTAGTTAAGTATGGTAGCAGGAGGTATAGTATAATCATTATATTTAATCATGAATTTAAAGTGTAATATACATTAATTAGATTGTAAAAGTGATAATATCAATCAAACAATCCTATATTTGGCCTACATTGGTCATAACTAACAATATGGTCATTAGGAGGAGCTCTATCCAAATAAGCTAATTCATGTGCATGCTTATTAATACCTATTTCAAGTTTCTGAACCACAAACCGAGGGAATTGTTCAAGTTTGCCATGGCCATCAGAAGCACATACTAGTAGCAGATAAGTTACTTTTCCATGTGGCGTACTATCTAATTGTGATGTGAATCAAAAGTGGAGATCATACGAAGCATTCATAGTTTAAAACACATAAACCAGTACTTTTTGTGAGCATGCCAGCTAAATCTTAGCTTTGAGGTTCTACAAATATTCTTTCTGTTTCTCACAAAATTAGTTCATGGCTAACTTAGTTTAGAAAGAAAGAAAACAATATCACTCGTACAACAAGAAAAGGTGCCAAACTAAAATTATGAACAACCAACAAATCATTACTAATGGATCGTGCAAAAAATAAATTGCAATTGTATAAACAACATACAGTCAGCACAATCATACAAGACAGAAAGAAAAGTACTGAAGGGGGTGTGACAGAGACGAAGAAAGAGGAGGAGGGAGAAGAGAGTACCGTGGTGCCCCACTATGATCGCTGCGTGCCGATTGATCAGCCATCGCAGAGATTCTCCTGAGCACCCGTCGGAGTGGAAGCAGAGGGATGCCTGGGCACCCCTCCGAGAGCTAGCAGGGGATGAACGACCTTAGATTGGTTTGGGGAATCAGGACGTGTTTGTTTTCTAAGAGGATAAGGAGACTATGACAGTTAGTTAGGACCTGATTTGGTGCGTGGTGCGCCGGCGCGCGAGAATATTTTGGTAGGCGCGCCAAGAAATCAGCGCCAGATCGCCCAAAAATTCGGTAACAGGAGTCCACAGCTGGGGGGTGGGCACTACCCACTACGCGAGAAACACGAAAAAATAGATAACCACGACGCCTCCTCAACGGATTCAACAGAATCACCAGATTTTTTGGCTGTGGACAACTAAGTCGATTATATTGTCCCACTTAAAACAGGGTATAGGTCAGAGTTCGAACTCATTATCTCTACAGCACATCGTCGTGACAATGTTGCAACAAATTGTCTCTATTTTCGTGTTGGTTACTAAATCGACCAAACAAATCAGTCTCCAGATTTAATTGTGTCAAAATTTTCTCAATTTCAGTTTTTTTTTGCCTGATGTACTGTACTGACCTGAAGAGATTGGGCGTGGTTAGGTCGTCGCGCACCCAGACGGTGTCGAAGAAGTCGCCGTGCTTGCAGGAGGCAGGGTCGGACAGGACGCGGTGGCAAACTGCGCGAGGTAGCTCCCGGGGGGGGCAGTCGTCGTCAGCCTTCTGCGCCAGTGGCCTCTCCCCACCCAACCACAGCTTCCCCAGCCATCTCATGGCGGCACGGGAACCTGCTGCTGCTGCCTGCCACTTGAAAACTTGGCTTTGAGGTCCAATTTGAGAGGAGAGTGGAGGAGGAGAGGGAGGCAAGTCAGGTGAGGGTAGGTGACATATCGGCGGTGACCTACGGTGAGAGAGGTGAGTTGGTGAATGTGAGCGGATGGATGTAAGCGACAGGACACATGGGACTAAGTGAACTGTTCAGCGGTGCTGGTCAACAGCAATCTAGAATTCTCTATGTATAATAAAGAATAAAACCTGATGGGACACACGTCACAATTATTTAATGTACTCAAATTGCCAATCTTTAATTCAGTCCACCAGCACTGAGGCTTCTCTGGCGCGCCTCATCAGACAACAGCCTCGTTTGGTCTGATGCCCCGCGCGGCTCTCTTCAGCTCCTTTGGCAAGCAGATTTATTTCGTCTAAGTAGCTGCTCCTCCTTTTCTACATTTACTTCTCTGTTTTGTGGCTTGTAGTGTGGTCAAGTTTTGCATATTTTTCTCTCCAGGCCACAGCTGCTCTATAGTCATGCGGTTCATCAGTTTGGGATTTTCTCCCTAACTGCTCTCTAGGACTTGTATTCAGCTCCACTGTCTCTGATGTTCTCCTCTTCTTCTATTTCATGACAGATCATGTAAACTTTCATGCACAATGACTGAGATGAGCTGAATATATTGGCACCTGCTGGTGCCTTCTTCGGTTCAAAAAAAAATTCAGGAGTAATCATGTAGTGGTTGGTCTTTGTTGTCTTTCTCCTATAACATCGAAATGTCCAAATAAATATGGTAAGAGCATCTACAATTGGATGTCTCAAACGACATCTCATACGTCCACGGACTCACCCGGTGAGTGACCGGACAAGAGAGAAGGAAAGAAATGACCCAATCGGACCCCTCATATCATCCTTATACGTCCAGACTGTCCGCAAGCCCTCATATTGATGACAAATATAGGGAGGATATAAGGGCTCGGGGACCCGTCCGGGCGCGCCCGGTCAGTCTGCCATGTAAGACGCGACCCCACCCCGGACCACCTTTTTTTTATTCATTATTTTCTTTCTTTTTCTTCCTTTCCACCAATCACGTGCAAGTGAACGGATATATAAGAAAGAAAATAAAGAGTGGGGCTGCGCGAACGGACAAATAGGAAACAGGCACGGTCACTTACCGGGCACGTCTGCGGACGTTTACGGGGTCATATTTACTAAGTCCGGTTGTATATGCTCTAACAATACTACTAGCTGGTCATGCCTGGAGTACTGCCAGTCCAAGCATGGAGTTCTAGTTGGCCATGCATGGAGTACTAGTAGCATATGTTGCTCAAACATTAGCACCCAAGGAGTACTAGTAGTAATGTAGCAGCTGCGCGCCTACTTTATTAAATAATCCCAGGATATATTCTATTAGATAAATGTATTATAAAGAGTACACATGTGATCATTACATGAGACATAAATAAATGTCTGGCAATATTGCATCAAAGACTTTGCAAGAAGTAAAACTTGAATTTCACCTCGACAAAATCTTGTGCCATGCCAAAATGTCATCCACAATCGTCCTACTCCGCCACTGAGGCAACATTGAAGAAAGAGGGAAAATGTTATCAAACCAAGATCTGGAGGAGCACCTTTACAAGGATGCTTTTCGAGCCGATGAATCGGACCGCCGCAAGCGACGAGACCGAGACTTTGTGGCATGTCGATCCGGGTTCTTCCCTGTGCCCGCTAGATCCCAACATCGTCAACTTCATCCAACACGATCGAAGAAGAGAAACGCTGTTGTATGCCGGCATGCACGTATCCCCACAACAAAAAACCAAACAGAACCGCAACGACATCAACACCAACGCCACCCGAGAGAGTTGAGCGTCGACCGTCATACACAAATCTTACCAGATCCAAAGACGGACTAGAAGAACGAGCTACCTGCTTCCCGACGCCACCTATTAGAGTGCCACCAAGATGGAGGAAGAGCAGAAGCAAATTATTTCGACGCGGCGCCGTCCCCACCATTGATCTCTAAAAGCAAACTCCTATTCTACCTCTACCGGAGTGAAATGGTTGATGATAGGAGACTTATCTAATTTATAGAAGGACAGGAGACGACACCACTCGGGATGGCATGCCAAGGTCTCTGTAACTCCATATCACAGACTCCTTGAAGCAAGGGGCCGATCCCTTTTACTTTCCTTTGGTCGGAGGAAGAAAGAAATGGCCACCCTGCCTTGGGCTAGCAGGTGTGGTGGAGCCAGGCAGCAGGTTACCATAGAAGATGTCGCAGCCGCTACAACGAAACTACCAGATACGAGCTCTGTCTCTCTAAAACTCCATCTTTCCCTTCATATGTTTAGTACCATTATTCTAGCATCTAATATATATTAATTAATAGTGAAAATAACATAAAAGCGATAACAATAGCAATGGTAAATCTTAATTCTTGGAAATATTCTTACACTGAAATTATCTGGAATATAGTATCGGTCAATTTTATCGATGTTGACCATTGAAACATATCACCGACAATGCAAGTTAACCGTCGGTTATTGCAATCCCCCGTCGGGTATTTTCTCAAATAACCTAGAGTCACAAATATACCGTCGGCCATTTACACTCATGGATGAAAGTTCTATATCCACCTTCGGATATTAGACTCCACCGTCGGGCATTACATGCAATCCTCTAGGGTGCACCAAAAACCGTCGGGCATTACATGCAATCCCCTAGGGTGCACCAAAAACCGTCGGGCATTACATGCAATCCCCTAGGGTGCACCAAAAACCGTCGGGCATTACTATGAACCGTAGGTCATTGCAGGTAATTTCTGTGGGTGTAGCTTTAACCGTCGGGCTTTAGATTGAACCGTCGGGCATTAAGTTGGATACCCGAGGGGTGTATTTTCACCGTCGGGCATTCTAGTATACCGTCAGGTATTAGTGGTAATACATGGGAGTTGACAAGAACCGTCGGCCATTGCACCTACCGTCGGCTATTACTGTGATAACCGACGGCCCGTCGGCTATTAGATTTCACCGTCGGAAATATGGGGATTTCTAGTAGTGATTTTTCTTTTATGAAGCAGGGAGAGAGAAAGGAGAGGTGGAGATTAAATGGACCCTCACATGGTCCGTACAAGGCAGTTTATGGTGTTTTATTGTACCCCGAATTTTGGCTTACTATGTAACTGTAGGAAATTAATGGAGTTATTCCTGCCAGCTTACAATGATTGATATTTGCCTCTCAATCCAGAAGGTACGTATATGTATCTTATAACCTACTATTATAGCTCTCTCCCTTTCATGTACAAAATCTGATAAGATTTTACACAATTATTTTGACATATTTGTTTTTTTGCATAAAATTTACCGTAGGAGAAGTCTCGAGAGATTAGTATGTTATATTTGTTGTGCCTACTTATTATATTGGATGGATTCTACATGAGTCCCCATGAGAGACTGAATTCTCCAGAATAGTTCAATCTAGTCACATCATAAATACAACGCATGATAATATGATGTAACTCAGGTACTGCCATGACGATGTTAATGCTATACATATTGGTAATCAATGCTAGTTTTTACCTGCTTGATATTCTCGATGTTATAACATCTCTTTCTGTTAGTGTTTTAGTGTTAATGCATTTATCCAATCAATAAGGAGTGTGTGTACAAATGGTTAACAATTTTTGGCAGCATTCTACACAATATTGAAGAAGTTGCACCGTTTGCAACCTCTGTACAGATCTATAATACCTAAATAGTTGATCCCCACTACCTTATTTCTCTTGACATGCAGCCTATCCACCTCAGCAATCAACATGCAGCCATCCACCTCAGCTAATCTGCCACATCATCAAGTTTTTTTTCTTTCCAGCTATTCCACATTTTTTTCTATATAGACTATAGAGGATTCCACACCGTAGCGTTTTGTTGGGGACGTTTCTTTCCTCAAGTGGATGACCTAAGGTTTATCAATCCGTGGGAGGCGTAGGATGAAGATGGTCTCTCTCAAACAACCCTGCAATCAAATACAAGAAATCTCTTGTGTCCCCAACACACCCAATACAATGGTAAATTGTATAGGTGCACTAGTTCGGCGAAGAGATGGTGATACAAGTGTAGTATGGATAGTAGATATAGGTTTTTGTAATCTGAAAAATAAAAAACAGCAAGGTAACTAGTAGCAAAAGTGAGCACAAACGGTAATGCAATGCTTAGAAACAAGGCCTAGGGTTCATACTTTCACTAGTGCAATCTCTCAAGAATGCTAACATAATTGGATCATATAACAATCCCTCAACGTGCGATAAAGAATCACTCCAAAGTTCCTATTAGCGGAGAACATAAGATATAAATTGTTGTAGGGTACGAAACCACGTCAAAGTTATCCTTTCCGATCAATCTATTGAGCCATCCCTATAAGTGTCACGAACAGCTCTAGAGTTCGTACTAAAATAACACCATATGATACGCATCAACCAACTCTAATGGTACCTAGATACTCCAATGTCCTTACAAGTATCCGTGAGTTGATTATACGATATGCATCAAACAACTTCAGATTCATAATATTCAATCCAACACAAAGAACTTCAAAGAGTGCCCCAAAGTTTCTTATCGGAGAAAAGATAATGAAAACGTGCAACCAACCCCTATGCCTAGATCACCCCAAGGTCACGGGAATCCGCGAGTTGATCACCAAAACATACATCAAGTGACTCAATAGAATACCCCATTGTCACCACGGGTATCCACATGCAAGACATACATCAAGTGTTCTCAAATCTGAAATATTCAATCCGACAATAACGAAACCTCAAAGGTAAAAACTCAATTCATCACAACAAGATAGAGAGGGGAAAACACCATATGATCCAACTATATTAACAAAGCTCGCGATACATCAAGATCGTGCCAAATCAAGAACACGAGAGAGAGAGAGAGATAGATAAAACACATAGCTACAGGTACAAACCCTCAGCCCCGAGGGTGAACTACTCCCTCCTCGTCATGGAGACCGCCGGGATGATGAAGATAGCCTCCGGTGATGATTCCCCCCTCCGACAGGGTGCCGGAAAAGGGCTGTAGATTAGATCGTGGAGGTACAGAGGTTTGCGGTGGCGTAAAAACTCATCTAGGTTAACTTTCGGGGGTTTCTGAATATATATGATTTTTCAGCGTTGGAATCACGCAAAGAGGTGCCACAGGGGGCCCACGAGACACCAGGGCGCGCCTGGGGGGGAGCAGGTGTGCCCAGGTGGCTCATGGGGCCCCTGTGGCTCTTCTGCTGCTTCCCCGAAGCTTCCTGGGTCCGTTTCCTTCCAAAAAAAATCATCAAAAAGTTTCACTGCATTTGGACTTCATTTGATATGGATTTTCTAGAAAACCAAAAACAAGAAGAAAACAACAACTGGCACTGGGCACTAGGTCAATATGTTAGTCCATAAAAATCATATAAAAGCCATATAAAAGTGCACCAAAATCATACAAAACTATAATAAACATGGCATGAATACTTCATAAATTATAGATATGTTGGAGACGTATCAAGGCACCAGGGCGCGCCTGCCCCCCCCCCCCCAGGCACGCCCTGGTGGCTCGTGGCCACCTCTTGGGGCTTCTGGCCTTCTCCCGAAGCTTCTAGCGTTGGTTATGTCAAGAAAAAAACCTCCAAAAAGTTTCGTGGCATTTGGCCTTCGTTTGGTATTGATATTCTGTAAAACCAAAAACAGGCAGAAAACAGCAACTAGCACTGGGCACTAAGTTAATAGGTTAGTCCCAAAAAATGATATATAATTGTTGTAAATGTATATAAAAACATCCAAGATTGATAATCTAACAGCATGGAACAATCAAAAATTATAGATACGTTCGAGACGTATCAAGGACGAGCAGGAATTAAGCTTGGGGATGCTTGATACGTCTCCAACGTATCTATAATTTTTGATTGTTCCATGCTATTATAGTATCAATCTTGGATGTTTTATATACATTTACAAGAAATGATATATCATTTTTTGGGACTAACATATTAACTTAGTTCCCAGTGCCAGTTGCTGTTTTTTGCCTGTTTTTGGTTTTCCAGAATATCAGTACCAAACGAAGTCCAAATGCCACGAAACTTTTTGGAGATTTTTTTTCTAGACATAAGAGATACTAGAAGCTTCGGGAGGAGGCCAGAAGCCAGAGGAGGTGGCCATGAGCCACCAGGGCGCGCCCCAGGGGGGTGGCGCGCCCTGGTGCCTCGTGGGCCCACCTCTGCTCCGTTTGACCTAATTCCACCTCTGTAAATTCTCTAAAATCAGGAAACCAACAGGGGAGTCCACGAAATACTTTTTCCACCGCCGCAAGTTCCTGTTCTCGACAGATCCCATCTGGAGGCCTTTTCCGACACTCTTCCGGAGGGGGATTCGATCACAGAGGGGCTCTACATCATCCTTGCTGCCCTTCCGATGATGCGTGAGTAGTTTACCATAGACCTTCGAGTCCATAGTTAGTAGCTAGATGGCTTCTTCTCTCTTTTTGATCTTCAATACAATGTTCTCCTCGATGTTATTGGAGTTCTATCCGATGTAATCACTTTTTGTGGTGTGTTTGTTGGGATCCGATGAATTGTGAGTTTATGATCAGATTATCCATGAATATTATTTGAGTTTTCTCTGAACTCTTTTATGCATGATTGTTATAGCTTCGTATCTCTCTCCGATCTATTGATTTGGTTTGGCCAACTAGATTGATTTATCTTGCAATGGGAGAGGTGCTTTGTAATGGGTTAGATCTTGCGGTGCTCAATCCCAGTGACAGAAAGGGACATGACACGTATGTATCATTGCTATTAAGGGTAAAAAGATGGGGTTTATTCATGCGTGAGTTTACTTTGTCTACATCATGTCATCTTGCTTAAGGCGTTACTCCGTTCTTCATGAACTTAATACACTAGATGCATGCTGGATAGCGGTCGATGTGTGGAGTAATAATAGTAGATGCAGAATCATTTCGGTCTACTTGTCTCGGACGTGATGCCTATATACATGATCATTGCCTTGGATATCGTCATGATTATTTGCTTTTCTATTAATTGCCCAACAGTAATTTGTTCACCCACCGTCTGCTATTTTCAAGAGAGAAGCCTCTAGTGAAAACTATGGCCCCTGGGTCTACTTTTATTATATATTGAAAATCCTAAAAATACCTTGCCGCAATTTTACTTTATTTATTTTATTTTGTATTTTTGTTCAATCTATCTATCTATCACCATACAATTTAATCTTGCAATTGACCGCCAAGGGATTGACAACCCCTTGTTCGCGTTGGGTGCAAGGATTTGTTGTTTTGTGTGCAGGTACTGCTAACGAGTTGTTGTGTGATTCTTCTACAGGATTGATAACCTTGGTTTCATAACTGAGGGAAATACTTATCTCTACTGTACTGCATCATCCCCTCCTCTTCGGGGAAATCCCAACGCAGCTCACAAGTAGCAAGGTCATATCCGATGCTCTCTCTCTCATGACATGTACGAGATATTATACTGTATGAAGTAGCTGCATGTCGTGGGAGGGTTGGATCAGTTTAGAGATCAATTGACTAGGAGTTAACCGAATAGGGCATGCAGCTCAGTAAGATCCTATAAATAATCTAGCAACGGCTAGACTGAAGACTAGAACTAGCCGACTAGGAGCTAACTGAATGTACAGTATACTGATTGTGTCAATGTGTCAATGAACATGGTGATTTAATATTATGTTTGTAAGGGTTTGCATGGTGATTTCTCTATGCCCATGGAGCTCCATGGATACCTGGGTATCCAATGGGTTTGGGCATGGGCACAAGCTATGCCCATGGATACTTTGGTGATTTCTCTATGCCCATGGGTTGGATTTGGACCAGCACCACCCGGTCCAAACCCGACCCATTGCGATCCCTATACACCAAATAATAGTTTCAAGTTGCAGATTTGCTATTGACCTGATTTTCTCTAGCAGGTTCCATCACTAATGTTACTGAATTTCTTTGTGATAGACGATGCTACCATCCACTAGAGGTAACACTTGCTGCGCCATTTTGTTGGTATGATTGCAATAATTTGCACAGACTCAATTGCCCATTGCAAAAGAAGACTGCTGAAGAAATTGTCTTGCAAAAATGCACAAATCTCTTTTGATGGTATGACGTCCATAATCTTATTTGTTTTTCAATACATCTTCTATTTTGAATTACTGATGTGTTCTGAACATATTTCGGAATAATCAAAATATCTTAATGTTGCAGGTTACTTTTGTCTGGATTACGGGGTAAAAAAAGCTTTTTTCTGTATTAGTTATCTTCCAATCATTCTCATGTTTTAATGTTGTCATTTACTTCTGCATATATGCGCACCCGAGAGTGTTGACAAGTATAGGTCTGAACAGTTGAAGGAAGACGATACAAAAATAGTTGAAGGAAGGTCAGCCTATTTTTCCATCCAATTCTCATTAGTCTTGCATGGACCTAAAAATATTATTATGAAACAATATACATATTGTTTGGAAGTTGCCAAAATTCCAGTGGATAAACATTAGGGCTCATCACTCCTTATGTTTGCTAACCTCTATCTTCAATATTTTTCCTTGTGGGTTTTATTTCTTATCTACGATGAACTTTGGTGGTTGTGCTCTCAGCTGCTAATGTCCCTATCTATAGAAGTAAGAACATACCCTCCTTTAATTATCCTTATAGATTGTTACTCTTTGATTCCTATAGAATTGCTTCATTTCTACACCTTTAATCTAATTATGTTCAGCTTTGTGGAATCAGTAAGATTTACTTCACCATTCTCTCTTCATTGTCATTTGTTCGGTTTACGTACATGACGTTGTTTTGGAACATGTTATCCTGACTTCCCAAACCATAACTATCACAGACTTGCAATATTAACTAGAATAGAAATATAGAATATCGAATATGCATAATGTGCTTATGGATTGTCATGTTCAATTATTGACCAAAAGTTCATCACCATGCTAAGTTTAAAAGCTTTCTCCCTTGACTGGTCTTACCTTATTAAGTCGGAATTGTATCACCATTTTATTTCATCATGAAACTTATTTTTCACGGTAATTATTGTATAATATTGCCTTCACTAAATGTAGTAGAGGTTTGGTTTTTATGTGCGGAAATTATGGTACAAACTGAATTGGCAATTTCTGTTCTCACTGTCATCAACTCTTACACACTATTATTTTTCCACTTTTCAAGTGACAGTGCTCTGTTCCTGTTAACGGAGGTGATTGTTTGTTGTCTTCACCAGATGAAGAGAAGCAGTGAGCTACGATGTGGGCAACTAAGAAGAATCATTACCACCTCTGAAGCAAATCTCCAATGCCTATTTGATTTGTGTTATATTTATTTGTTCTTCATGGGCGAGATGTTTTCGATGCATAAATGGTTGGCGGGGCCATGATATTTTGTCAGTGGGAACTGAAACCACCAATGTTAATATATTTTGTAAAAGGAAATGTTCTGTATTTTTCTAGCCAGTTGTGCATTGTTCAATTTCATGAAATGGTTTTATTTTAGCCAAGAAATGATATGGTTAACAAGTATATCCAAATTATTTATATTTCATTTGTCTAACATATCCCATATTTCTTACTACAATTCCCGCAACAACGTGCGGGTTGTGTTTGATTATTGGTAGGAACATGGCCTTAATGTTTGAGAAGACTGTATATCAAAGTTCATCCTATTTTCTTATGGGAACATCACATTGGCATTACAATTATTGTGCATGGTGATATTGATTAATATACTTCCGACTTTGCGCATTGTACTAAAGCAATACTTGCACACTTAAGCACTTCACTATAAATGTTTCCATAGTTGACATGGTAAGTAATACCTACTGCGTAATATTTGGCTGTCTATTATGTTCCTTCAAAAGGTGGTAATAAATTTTTTATTCTCTTATTATTTTGCAGTGTGAGAAACCTGTCAAAAAAATTTAAAGAGAGACGATGGCATGTGGACTACATACCTGGGTCCTATAATAAGATTTAAAATGGTTAAAGAGACCCATATAAATATTTTGGGTATGTTGTCTGCTACCATTTGTTTCTTATTTTCACTCTCTGCATTTTTCAGTATTAATTAAATGAAAGAAGTAGAGATCAAATATATTATGTTTCGTTGTGTAACATATCCAATCCAATACGCAAACCTATTTAGGATTTTACAAGTTATTGGTTTTTTCTAAGTTTGACCATTTGCGATGATTTTTTTTTGGCATATGAAACAACAAATTGATATGATGATCTTATTATGAAATATGAGTTAATGATCACATCTCTGTCACAAACTCTCAGGTCTCTCTCTCCCCCATATTTATCTTCTCATTGGGGTTTGGTCACCGTTACAACCATCTCTATTTGGCTAATTCAGCTGTCATCTCTCAGGAGCATATACATGGAGGTTGTTGTCCCAGGAATGCATCCAGACAATGATCCACTTCAACGAATGTAACACCCCCATGTATTAGCAACAGTAATCACCCTTTTGATAATGTCAAGTCATCATGAGTAACAGTGCTTAATCATCATTTGGATCATACATCATTTTCAAATTCCAATCCAAATTGAAATCCAAATATAAAGTGAAAATAAAAGTTGTTCAAATTTGAAAACTAAAATGTTCATAATATTGCAAATAATCCAAAAGCAATTAAAAAATAAGATCAACATTAGTTGGATTGTTTAGATGACCCTATCATCCAAAAACAGTACCAAACAGCAATATCTAATCCCATTTTAATTAATTAAAATTAAAATGAAATCATTAGTTCCCCAAACCTTTTTCTGGCAGTGAGATAAATTGCACTGTATTTAATTGGGCAGGATTCATATTTTACCAAATTGAATTAGAGCTAAAAGAAAATACAAAACAGTAACCAAAAACAGAAAACAGAAAAAGAAAGAAAGAAAAGAAAAAGGCCGCAGCGCCTGGGCCTAAGTCAAACCAGGCGGCCCAGCCCACCAGCGCGGTCGCCTCCCACCTCCCGCACTGCTCACCTCGCTCGCTGTCGAGCACACACCGCGCGCGCGCGCCCGAGCCCGGCCCCCCTCTCTCCCTGGTCGACAGCGCACCGCGCCCGCGCCTAGTGGATAAAGCCGCAGCCCCGCATCCCCTGGCACCTACCTCGCCTCGCTCCCTCCCTCTCTCCCTCGTTCCCACCTCACCCGACGCCGCCATGGCTTCGCCGCCGTGACGCACGCGGCCACCGCGCCCACCTCGCCGTTCCACCATGCCAACACGCTCCGCCTGCCTCCGCTACGTCGTCTGAGGCCACCCGTTGGAGCTCAACGCCACTGCCTTGAGCTCGGCGACTCCGGCTCCTTCCTACGGCCGCCGTCAACCCGCCGTCGATTCCGGCGCCTCCACTGCTTCCCGTGCTTCCCCGGGCCTTCCCTGCACCGCTGTGAGCCGCCGCGTCGATCCCCTCTCTCCCCGCTCCCTCTCCGTAGCCGTAGCTGCCGCCCCCCATCATGCCCGGGCGCTCCGCCGCTCGCGCTCGTCGCCGGTGAGTCTCCGGTGACCATTTGGTCACGGGCTCGTGCCCGTTAGCTCCGCCGCACCGCGTAGGCCTCGCCTAGCCCTTTAGTTCCCTCGCGCGCACGCTGCAACGCTGAGACCGAGCACCGCCCGAGGACCCCGCCGCCCGACGTCGTCGCCGGCGACCATTCCGGCCACCCCACGGCCAACCACCGTCACCATTCGAAGCACGGCAGAGTGCCCGTTCGAACAAGCTAAGCCGCGGCCCTGGAGACCCCCTGTACGCAGATCCCGACCGCCTCCCGACGAGCGCCGCCGCAAATGTGGTCGTCGGAGCAACTCCGGCGACACCGCCGATGTGGCGCCACCTGGCCCTCCCCTGGGCCACTGACCGCGGGCCCCACGGGCCCCAGTTAACTGGGTTGACCCAGTCAACTGGTGACTGGGCACCCGTGGGCCACTGACATACGGGCCCCACCATTTAAAAACATTTTTAAAATAAATAAATGTTAATTAAATCGTTAATTAAACTGTTAGTTAATTAATTAACTAATTAGTCACTAACCAGTAGGGCCCACCCCTAATTAATCTGTAATTAGTTTAATTAATCCCTGATTAGCGACTGTGACACTGACCAGTGGGGCCCACTGGTCAGGTTTGACTCTGATCAGCCGGGTTTGACCCGCTGACGTCACCCTGACGTCATGATGACCTCACCTATCACTGTTTCGAATAATTCGAATTTAATAATTAAATTAATTCCAGAAAATGTTTAAAACTTTGAAAATTCATATAAAATCAACCGTAACTCGGATGAAAATAATTTATATATGAAAAATGATCAGAAAAATATGAAGAATCCGAATATGCCATCCACATACATGCCACACCCCTCTAACATACTGAACATGGAACCGTCCCCTCCGGTTCAGTGTACCGATAATCACCCGGAGCTGGGAGAATACTCCCGGATAAATTCCCGCTCCGACTAACTTGCGTTGTGCTGCATCAGAACTTCCCTAGCACTGCATATAGACATGTCATGCATCCCTGTTGCATTGTTGCCATGTATTTATTGTTTCTTCCCCTTCTTCTCTCTCGATAGACCCCGAGACTGCCGACAACACCGCTGAGTACGACTATGTCATCGACGACCAGACCCCTTCAGTAGAGCTTCCAGATATCGCCCACTCCTTCTCTCTTATGCTTGCATTAGTATTGCTTCTGTTGTTTCTCCGATACCTCCTATTCTGATGCATAGCCTGTTTTCGTCGCCTGCTGTTGATACCTACCTGTGGTCCCATGATGCTTAGTTAGTTATGCTATTGATTCATCAGCTGGCCCTTCACCCTTGTCCGTATGCAATGCTTGTTGTCGGGCCGTGATCTCTCTGCGTGATAATCACGGAAATGTTTACATATTGCAATATAAGTCGGGCTGGCCCCAAGGGTGCTCGCGAGTGAATAATATTAAAGACGGGTCGGCTCCAAGAGCACCTGCGAGCCGTGTGTTATCAAGACGAAGCGACAGGGATCCTGATCGTCTCTGCGAGTTACTAAATACGCCTAACGGATTTGGGTATTTAATCTGAGTAGGCCGCTGGCCTTATATGCACTACCACAACGTGGGATAATGGTTATGGGACCCTCTATGTCGTATGTATCAGCCGAAAGCTCTTCAGACGTCACAGCTCAGAGATGCGGGCTGATTGTTGGGGTGGGCTGGTTACGTCACTGTGTATACAGTGTCGCGCCTGGGCCCCGACCACCCTCGCAATGTGCAGGAGTGCAGAGGGCGATGGGCCCAAGACCCCTTCGCACGTAGGATTTAGACCGGCGTGTTGACCTCTCTGCTGAGCCTAGGTAGGACTGCGTCGTGTCGATTACCCGAGGCCGGGCATTACCCAGCAAGTGTGTCTGGCCAGATATGATCGAGCGTGTTGGGTAACAGTAGTGCACCCCTGCAGGGAAGTTATCTATTCGAATAGCCGTGTCCACGGTAACAGGACGCTCAGAGTTGTATCTTGATCTGCTACAACTACAAATGGATACCAAGTGATTACTAACTGTTACTATTGCTCTCGGGATCACTTTCTCACAGGGTCGTCGAGGAAGGATCCCAGGGCATTACTAAAATATGATTGGTTATATATTATCTTGCTCTACTCTCTTCTGATGCTGCAAGAAATGCTTCAAGATGCTAATCTTCGTTAGGCTAGGCCTCTCTCCCTCTGTTCCGGCATTTCTGCAGTTTAGTCCAAAGATATAGCCCCATTCCTTTGATACCGATGCATAATTAGTATAGTTCTAATGTCAGTCTTGCGAGTACTTTGGATGAGTACTCACGGTTGCTTTGTTACTTTTTTCCCACACCCGGTTGCTGCAATCAGACGACGGAGCCCAGGAGCAGGAGATCTCCGGAGGAGCCTACTACGACGTGGAGATCCCCGACGACCAGGAGTAGTTCCGAGGCCCTAGGCAGGAGGCCTTCACCTTTTCGATCAGTGTCGCTGTTTGTGCTAGCCTTCTTAAGGCAAACTCGACTAACTATGTCTGTACCCAGATATTATTTGTGTGTATGTCTTATGTATTTGGGTCCTAGTGACCCTTGGTTTGTAATATGAAGATTTATGTTTAAATTTGAGTTTAGAGTTGTGTTGTGATATCTTCCCGTGAGTCTCTAATCTCGAGCGTGCACGTTTGCGTGTATGATTAGTGCACGGTCGAGCAGAGGGCGTCACAAGTTGGTATCAGAGCCGACTGCCTGTAGGAAGCCCCCTTCCGATTCCTTGGTTGAAGTTGAGTCTAGTCTTTGAAAAACTATATTTTACTAACAGTGCTGTGTGGCTTACGGGCCCACGTTGCACATGGATGGTATTAGGATCTTTTATTCCTCTTCCTTACTCTGGGATTCTAATCTCTCTTCTTTTCGGGTTAAATAATTTTACTAACTCTGACTCTAGGTTCTCGTGATCACATCCACCCGGAGACCGGATTGTCTGCAGTTGTTTCTTGCTTAGCAGTGTCTAGCTTTCGGAACCGAATAAAAATATCTCTAGAGATGCTGTCAGAGATAATATCTTTTGCTTGGGCATCCAACCGTATCACATCTTCATCGGAAATAGGATCATCGGGGTGTCGAACAGTGTATCCATTTTCCACAATTTTCCAAAGTTCAATGTTGATGGCTTGAAGTCTGATTTTCATTCGATCTCTCCAGTAGATATAATCATTTCCATCGAAGATAGGAAACCTTTCAGAGAGCGAGGATCTACCTGCATGCGACATACTCAAAACTACAAGGTTGTTAGACCTTTAATAAGCAGAGACAGGGAGTACCTGCTCTGATACCAATTGTTAGGACCGAGAGTATATCGACCAGAGGGGGGGTGAATTGGAGATTCAAAATTTCTTCAGAAAGTTTTGAACCAAACCCAAACACAGCAGCGGAAATAACTTTCAGTAGCACGCACTTGTTTTATCTCACTATGGAGGATCAAATCTATCGATGTAGAATGAAGCAATTCTATCAAGCGATGAATATCACAAGTCTGACATGAACGATGGTATTGCAATGTATCAACAGATGCTGAATACCGATGGAAAACTAGATATGAAATGTGAAGGAAATGCACGTAAAATGGGTGACCAGGTGGATGAATACAGCAAGTATGAAATCACAGTGAAACAACACTTCGAAGTAAATCAGTCAGAGATGATGCAATATGATAACTAGAATCTGACAGACAATTGAATAGTTGTGATTGATCAGGTACAACTATCGGCACAGAGCACGAATGTAAACTACTGAAGGAAATGCAGTAATGTAAAGCGAACCAGTGGTGCTCGATGGCGACAGAAGGATTTGGTAGACCAGTTCGCCCTTCTGCCAAAGGACTGCGTCTGGTTGGAGGTGTTGTGATTTAACACAGAGGATAAACTCTCCTCGCCCTGTTCTCCATCAACTTCGAAGCTGATCAGACTCCAGTTGATTTCACTCGTGGTAGATACTTGTCGGCTATCTCCAAACCTTCACTGAAGATAAACTCTCTTCAGTTCTCTTCGCGAACCACAATACTCTTGGTTGCTGAAGATCTCGCTCGGTGAAGACAATACTCTTCGACACTCGAGCCGACACCTATCCGTCTAGAGAGTGGGCAGCTCCCAAGAGTAATAGGTACAAGAACCCTAACTCAGAACTACTGTGATGCTCAACCACTGTCTAAATTTCGGCTCTTGATTTTTCTCTCGGTGGATTTTAAACTCAAATCTCTCGGAGAGGGGTTGCTCAATCAATCTTCTCAGAAATCTTAAGCGGAGCAGCCAACGGGCAACGTTGGAGCGGGGTGACTATTTATAGCCGCAGCCTTCCCAGAGGGGAAATGACCAAATTGGACATGTGGAGCAGCCAATGGCCGAACGACACGAGTCCAACGGTCGAAAATTGAGCACAACGGTAACATTACGTGTGGAGCAAGTAATGCTAACTCCTTAGTTCGAAAGATATCTCCTACAGCGAAGAAGAACAGCGTCTCTTGCTGGTAGGTAATCATTCGAAGCATAAAGAGATTTCTCTCGGTCTCGCATAGGTTTGGGCTAAGCATCACAGCGGATCTAAGCTTCGAGAACCTATACCCCTCTTAATAGTACGGAGGTCCTATGACTCAAATGATTGAAAGAGAAACGACGAAAAGAATGCTACGTCTTCACTTCGTCTTCGTCTTCCATTGCTGCAGTCAATTTTTTCGGACGCGATACCGAACTAATTGCTTTGCGTCAGCAATAAATTCTCGAGGGGTCATCTCCTTCACTTCATTCTTCTCGACCAACAGTGTGGAAGGATGTAGCTCATTCTATTCTTCGACGTAGATAATCTTCGGTGAAGTTTCTCGAACTATTCATCTGAGACAGCATTCTCTTCGGCACTGCATGGACTATTTCTCTCTCTGTGCACTAGCAAACAAATCAGTCCATGCCTGTTTCTGTCAACAATTTCCAAAACACAGAGGGGCACATATTGCACCAACAATCTCCCCCTTTTTGGACGATTGTTGACAAAACAGACTACATCGAAAGATAGATAAAAAGAATTGAATGAAATGTGAAGTGAGTTTGATGACGAGAGACAATTACGATGATAAAGCACGCTCCCCCTGAAGATATGCAAATACTGATTGGAGGGTAGCGAGGCGAATCTTCGTATGAGTGACATTGGCATATTATATTATTCGAGTTTCATCCACTGCACTCGACGGTGTCTGAGGTATTTCCTGTCACACATAATCTTTGACAAAGATTAGTTAAAATAGTGAAGATATATTGAAGTGTGATGTGACAATGGATAAGCCATGAAGATTTTCTCAGAACACAAGTTAATTCCACAGGAGATAGATATCCTGTAGATTAGATATTCGATGAATAATTAGAGCAATCGATAAATAATCAGAGCAAAAGATTCACAAGAATATTGCTCGGAGTGGATATGCTTCAGACGATGTTTTTCTGCTTTGAATCACAAGTAATTTTACTCTGAAGCGACTTCTTTTCTCCTGCATTGTTAGATAGTGAAAGATATGCACAGGAGTAAGATATATGTCGTTTCGAGGATAATAATCCCTCTTTTCGAGAGACATGAAATCCGATCATCCTTGACGATATTCACTTAACCTTGCACGAAAGATAAGTATCGAGGATAATCATTGCAAGGTAAGCATGCATTCGATAGTACCTGCAAGCAAATAGCTGGAAGCAAATATAGTATTGCAGGGGTTATTAACGGTACATGACGACGCAGAGTGCCATCACCACATGCGGTGAGATTAAGTTGCACGACCGAAAAGATCAACGACCAAAGGCAAATTGTTCGAACGAAAAGCAAATGGCGAATAGAAAACACCCTAAAAATAGCCCGCTTTTCTATCTTCTCGAAGTTCTTCTCCCCCTTTTTGTCAACAAGTGTCAAAAAGGAAAGAGAGTGCTACGAGGAACTACTCGTCCGAAGAATCCCCAGAACTCGAACTGTTAGGCGAAGCAGAACGAGCGATGGTCGAAGCCGAGGCAAGAGTCGGAGACGCAGCTTGGGCTTCGGGATCAGCTTCAGGAGTAGCATAGCGAGGTACATCAGCCTTGTATATGAATGTGCCTGCTGTGTCTTCGAGTTCATCATCGGGTTCGACAAACAGCAGGTCACTTGAGGCAGAGCGCTGAGGAAGCACAGGAGTTTGCCTACGGATGCGAGGAACTTCAAATAACTCCAGATGATCATACTCTTTCTCGATTCCCTTCGCAGACAGTTGTTTGCGAGAATAATGCTTGCGCAGAAGGGTCCATGAGCGCTTCTTCTGTTCCTTTTCATATAGCAGGGCTTGACGAGTATAATTGTGAAGTAGATTGATTTCTATCATCATTTCCACTTTCTCTTTGCGATCGAGCTTAATGTGACTTTCCAAGGACTGCTGAGTACGAAGACAAATTTCATATAGAGAGGGATTTTCATCACGAGGGATTTCAACTTTGACCTTCTTGATCTTCGGAGCACTGGCAGAGGCAGAAGCAGTTGCATTAACAGGCGTCTTTCCTTTACTAATATCCTTCACAATCCGGAGAGTGTCTCGAACGGGTGGCATGAAAACTTTCGGGACATGTGACCAGAAATACTTTTTCTCAAGAAGCTGTTCAATGGCGAACATGATCCAAGGTGCATATGGCTTTAAAGCTTGAGGGGTATCAGCAGCATAGGCCAGGTTGCGAATAAGAAGATCACGAACATCAAATCGAACGCCATGCGCTGTAGCATGAAGAGCATTTGCCACTATGCCTTGAATTGATTCGGGCTGGTTTGTTGGCGTGATAGAATTGCATAGGATATAGAACAACACTTTGTTCTCATAGGACAGATGCTTTGGATTTGCTTCGGCACACTCATCACCAACAAGCTTGGGGTCCATCAGCATATGCAGTTGTGCTTCGGATACATCCCAGAAGTGCAGTCTATGCTCTCGTGAGGCGTCAAATTCACAGTGAGGTAAATTCAATAGTGCCAAAAACTGATCAGCCGAGCACTTTATCTTTTCTTCCTTAGTCATCCATTCGAGGATCCAGGTGCTGCAATCAGCAAGATCTCCTGATATATATAAGGTGGCATAGAACTGAAGAATAACTTCACGATTCCAGCCATGGTTGAATCGAAGAAAACTTTTCAGGAACACTTGTTCAATCTGCTCGATTGTGTGATGGAAGCACGGTAGACTTTCAAGCTCAGCGAAATCCAGTGTCTTGTGCTCGAATATGCGATTCTTGCCATACAGAATGCGAGCATAATATACAGCTTGTTCCTTTGTCCAGAACCTAGCTGACAGTGAAGTCCTTTCTCCATCATATGGGCTGGTCCCAAAGAATGCAAGTTTCGAATGATAAAACTGCTTGTTGAAAGCTGGATCATTTGGGCCATCATTGACAGGAAACAGTGGGAAGGTTTCCAACGGGTTACACAGCGGTTCCTCATCGGTCATGGATTTTGTTCGAACATCATCAGGTGCAGGCACACCTTCATCGATAGGCTTGAGAGGAGCATGAGGCTTTCTCGATTTCTCTCGTGCAGACACCTTAGATGAACTTGACTTGCTGCTGTTCTTGCTCGCCGGAACTCCTTTGGCATCTTGTTGTCTTTCGGGCTCTAGGGCCTTTTCTTTTCTGGCATTTTCATCGGTGGGAGGCACAACAACTTCCTCGGTAGCTTGTGTCACAATAGGTGGGACGGTTTCTTCTCGAGCCATCGGCTCATCGGATTTCTTCTCTTCCTGTACCAACTGTGGTGCAGTGGTACGAGGAGCAGGATCAACATCCATCTGGGTAGGGGCACTAGATGATGAGACCGGGGGTGTTTCCTTTCGGGAAGCATTTAGCTCCCCCTCAATCTTATCACTTTTCTCTTTTGGTTCCGTTTGCTCTATTTGAATTGTCCTCTGAGGCGATGGATCTGGCTTCTCAACCTCAATTTCTTCATCAACTTCATCAGCTGGGGATTTCTGCTTGGGAGGTGCATTTTGCTCATCAGTCCTTACCAGGAATGTAACAACTTCTTCATGTTGCACTTGGGCAACTGGCTCAGGAATGAGAACCTCTTCAGTACCAGCTTGCTGCATGGGTTCATCTTTGCGAGGTGAAGGGGGTACTTGTTGCAAGGGTACATGGGAATCCATTGGGGAAGGATCAGCAGAGACGTTCTGAAGACGTCGTTCCTTGTATGCTTTCTGCTTGCTTGCTCTTGCCATAGCCTTCTGACGCTTTTCTTCTCGAGCTCTTCTCCGAGCGAGATCTGCTTGGTGAGCAATCTCCTCGTTTCTCCTATCACACAGTTGACATACTTCCTTGTGCAAGCGAGAGTGCCACTCAATTTTGTCATTTCGCAAGACGCTCAGAGCCTTGGTGAGTTCAACAATCTCTTTGTTCTTCTTTTTCCTTTCGGACTCAGATTTGGCCTCATTTCTCATTTGCTCGACAACTTGTTTTTCTTTGACAATCTTGTTGAGCTTCTTAGATATTTTCTTCAACTGAATGAAATGCTTCGTCACTAATTCTGTAACATCATCGGGTAGATGCAGATCGCACACATCATTAGCATTTGCGTCATAAGCAGCGCTGTCAATTACATCGATCATGAAACTGAAGTCATATTTTTGTTCCTCTGAGGGAGTAGGAACATTGAGCTTGGCCTTTTTGGCAGCCACATCTGTTTTCTCTTCTGACTGCAGCTTTCTCTTCGTAATGGCACCTGACAAAGTTCTTGGGGCCGCAGAACCCGAAGGTTTATCAGTGGATGGCATGGGTGCATGCCTCGGAGACTTTCTCGGAGATGGCAATGTTTTCACTGGCGAAGGACTCATGTGTGGCTTGTTGAGGATAGCGGGACGATCATACAAGGGAATTTCATCAGCGGTTTCTTCATCAGATGACTCATCAGACGAGTCGGGAATAGCTTTCTTGGTTCTCTTGGTGAGGGTTTTCTTTCGTGGTGCACGAGGGGACACCGATTTCTCAGACTTGCTTCCCTTCGAAGCTGATGCACGTTCTTTCTTTTTCTGCACGTCTTGCTGGGTTAGCGCGACGTTTTTCGCTTCGACTTGATACTTCTTCGCTTCTCTAGCTTCACGTTTGGCCTTGGCTTTCGCTCTTTTGGCTACTTCCTCGGGAAAGTCAGCGATTGTTTTGAGAGAGTCAGGATGAGCCTTTGCTGGCGGTGGAGGCCTGACTTTTTCATCATCTGGGCCAATGCAACTTTCTGCAATGTAATCATTCCATGGTGGCGTGAAGGCAAATAGGATCCAGTACTTTTCACGAACATTTTCATATCTGTACCATTTGCCAGCCCAGTGGCGGCAAATTCTCTGCAATCTGTTGTTGCGTTCTGTCATTGATTCTCCTTCAGGTGGAGTTTTGTAACTTTCGGGATCTGACATTTCAGCAGTAGTGTTCTTCTCTCTTGCACGACCACCCTTTTTGGGATTTCCATCGGAGAAGATGGTTAGAGCGTCAGTGACCAGTTCGTCCTCGGGCTGACTGTGAGCAGAAGGAATTTCTTCAGAATCTTCTTCGGACACAGACTCTTGTCTCTTCTTCAGGGCCTTGGGTGGCTTTAAAGATTTTGCTCCTCCTGTCATTCTCATTCGTTCTGACTTTGGTGGGAACTGAGACAAATACCCTTCAGAATCTGAGTGTTCTTCCGAGATTTGTGACATGACCAACCTGTGAAAGAGAGTAGATGCGAGGGAAAAACAAGGTAGGGTCATAAGCATGCACAGAATTATTATTTTTTAACAAAAACGATTTTTAGGAAGATTAGGGAACTCATGGAAATCCAAACAGATATCCTTGATAGATTTTACATGCTAGCATCAGGTGATACAGGGCAGATTGAAAACCATCTAATCTTTCGGATAACACATGAGCACCCAAGATGAGGAGACTCGGTACGAGGAAGAACTACAAACCACACAAGTCAAGTCCTATTGATTCCTAAAGATCTACCGCGGTGAAATATATCGAGAAAACTTGTGACGGTAAGAACTGCCCAAGAACACAGGGAGATGGAAGCGAGCAGTTCCAGATCTAGGCGCCCTAACTTGGCAACTTAGATCAACTACGGCAATGCGGGAAGGGGGATTACCGCACTGGCGTGATCAACCGCGACGAGTCTTCACCGGAGTTGCACGGCGGGGCTGCTCGCCGGAGTTGCTTCGAGCTCGGGCTCGGGAGGAGATGAAACGAGGGTTTGCGCGAACGAAAGAGAAGACGCGGCGAGAGGTATTTATAGATGGAGGGCTGAACCACCCTACCGAAATCTACGGCCTACAGATGCGGGACGTTCCGCATTCAACGGGCACGATCACGATCTTGGAGATCATGGGCACGTGGCAACCGTATCCTGCGAAAATCTCGGGAAGAGAGCGGGAGGTCGAAAGGTTTGAAGGGCGGAATGCCAAAATCGGATAAAAGTTCGAAGTTAATTTCTTTCGCGACCAAGGACGTCGGAGAGAGATTTACTTCAGATCAAATTGCATGCTCATGACGGACAACATGGATTTAGATGAGAAAGAATAGAAGGATAAAAGGGTCCGAAACAAATCACTCAGGCAAACGGAGAAAAAACATCAAACGAGGAGCTATGAGTGAGTTGTTCATCGGACAAAACACAAACACGGCGACTCGAAGACAAACGACAAATCCAGAACAAATAAGCACAGCGAACCAGCGCCAACAATATAGATCTCAGGGTAAAAGATAAACGAATAGAATCCCTGAGAGCGAGTTCCTACAAGAAGGGTTAGTTCTTTCTCGCAACCCACGCTAGTGTGGGCAGCGCAGACCTCATTTGTCTTGACTGAGCAGGGACATTCCTTCGTTGGTCTCTGTGGTTTACCTGTTCATCTCGAGAGTAATCATATGAGTAAGCATTGAAATTATTCTCAGAGACATGAGCATAATGATTCGAGGAGATACGCATGTACTCCTTTTGTCGAGAGTTTGGCTGATATTTGTTCAAAGAAGTAGCACTGCCGTACTGTGAGTTATCATAATTTCCTCGAAGAGAATTACTCTGCACATTCAGGTTAGCAGTGACAGATAAACTTTCAATACTGCACTTCTTCACCCAGATTTGCTTCTTGGGTGACCCAGACCTGCAGTTGGTTCCAACATACCGAGCAAAAACCTTACCATTCTGTTGTTTGAACAATTTGTAGTTTGAGTCATCAGACTCGTTAGAAGTAGCAGGAATGGGTGAGTCATATCCAGACAGGAGCTCAGGTTCGAGAGTTTTGCTCTAAGCAAGAACCCAACTTCTTCGAGGATATTGCTCAGGGGTCCAGTAGGTTCCATCAACGTTGAGTTTCCTTTCGAAACCCAATCCTTCTTTTCGGGGGTTTTTGTGCAGTATTGACTTCTTGAGCACATCACATAGTGTTTGATGCCCTTTGAGGCTCTTAAGCATTCCTGTCTCAAACAAGTTCTTTAGCCTGCAATTTTCATCAGAGATAGCAACAAATTCCTCAGGAGAGGGGTTAGGAATATTATTCGAAGTAGTTGCAATATTCTCGATGGTAGCATTGGATATTTTAGCAATTGAATCAACATTGCAACGCTCTAGGCATTTTGAGCAAGGAGGCACGAAATCATCAGAAAGGTTGATAGATTGCTCGGCGAAGAGAGAAGCTTTTTCTTTCGCAAGAACGTTATAGGATTCTTTCAGTGACTCGAGTTCTTGATTCCTGTTAAGGAGTTCATCTGATAAATTCTCGAAGTCGACTGTTAGAGAATCATATCGTTCGGAAAGATCATCAAACGTTGAAGAATGAGCATCATGCTTTTCCGTCAACTCTTGATTCTTCTTCATCTCTTCGACCAGTAATCCCTCGGTTTTCCTGAGATTCATCTCAAGTCGTTCCAGCTCATCTTGTTGAGATTTTGTAATCTTAACAAGTTTGGCAAATTCAATATATTCAGGGGAATGTTTGAGCTTTGCTGATACCTGATCCTTTGAAGTTTTTGCCATGAGACAGAATGCGATAGGTTCATCCTTACTTGAAGCATTATCATCAGTGTCTGATCCGAAGGACTTTTCGGATGATTCATAAGCGACGAATGCATTGCCTCTTCCTAGGTTTCTGTAAAACTCTTCGTCTTCTGATTTGGAGTCAGATGATTCATCTTCAGATTCCATATTCATTTCTGCACACACTCTAGTCAGCTGCGATATTTTCTTCAGATTGGATTCAATGGTCGCTCTTGTTTGTACGTCAGTGACTGGTCTCGACGAAGAAGATGATGCGGTAGTTTCATTTTTCTTCGAGAGTTAGTGTGATGATCCACTTGAATGAATCCAGAGCAGTGACGATTAGTCCATCTGTTGCTGTGTTTTTCATCGTGTTCCCAACAAGGACAGTCTGCTATGAAGTGACCAGGTTGTTTGCACTTGAAGCACTTCATTTCTTTCGGAGGTAACTTCTTCGACAATCCAGGCGTGTCAACTTCATCATCATTTGTGAGACATAGATTCTGTCTTCTGAGATAGCTTAGTCTTTCAGTGAGCATTTCCATTTCTCTTGTGATAGAGTGTTGATTCTCGATATCTTCTTCTTGAGAACTGCCATAGTGTGAAAGAACTTCTCCTTCGCTTTCCGAAGAGGATTCTTGCTGACCATTTTCAAGTTCCATCTTTTCTTCGTGAATAGATAGTAGCGTCATAACTTCGACGTAGTGAAGTTCTTCATAGTCTGGTCTTTGCTTGATTTCAGCCACGATTGGATCATAGGTTGCATCAAGAACGCTTAGCAGCTTGTTGACCACATCTCTGTCGGTGATATCAGTTACTTCTCGTTGACGAAGTCTTTCAACAATGTTTGTCAATCGATCGGTGAGTTCCATAGCACTTTCCCTACGAAGACTTCTGAAGCCAGCAAACATAGCACGAAGCATATCTGTCTGTTGATCTGTTCTGGCAATGAATTCTTCATGAACATTTTTGATGGAATCCCAGAGTTGCTTAGCAGTGTCTAGCTTTCGGAACCGAATAAAAATATCTCTAGAGATGCTGTCAGAGATAATATCTTTTGCTTGGGCATCCAACCGTATCACATCTTCAACGGAAATAGGATCATCGGGGTGTCGAACAGTGTATCCATTTTCCACAATTTTCCAAAGTTCAATGTTGATGGCTTGAAGTCTGATTTTCATTCGATCTCTCCAGTAGATATAATCATTTCCATCGAAGATAGGAAACCTTTCAGAGAGCGAGGATCTACCTGCATGTGACATACTCAAAACTCCAAGGTTGTTAGACCTTTAATAAGCAGAGACAGGGAGTACCTGCTCTGATACCAATTGTTAGGACCGAGAGTATATCGACCAGAGGGGGGGTGAATGGGAGATTCAAAATTTCTTCAGAAAGTTTTGAACCAAACCCAAACACAGCAGCGGAAATAACTTTCGGTAGCACGCACTTGTTTTATCTCACTATGGAGGATCAAGTCTATCGATGTAGAATGAAGCAATTCTATCAAGCGATGAATATCACAAGTCTAACATGAACGATGGTATTGCAATGTATCAACAGATGCTAAATACCGATGGAAAACTAGATATGAAATGTGAAGGAAATGCACGTAAAATGGGTGACCAGGTGAATGAATACAGCAAGTATGAAATCACAGTCAAACAACACTTCGAAGTAAATCAGTCAGAGATAATGCAATATGATAACTAGAATCTGACAGACAATTGAATAGCTGTGATTGATCAGGTACAACTATCGGCACAGAGCACGAATGTAAACTGCTGAAGGAAATGCAGTAATGTAAAGCGAACCAGTGGTGCTCGATGGCGACAGAAGGATTTGGTAGACCAGTTCGCCCTTCTACCAAAGGACTACGTCTGGTTGGAGGGGTTGTGATTTAACACAGAGGATAAACTCTCCTCGCCCTGTTCTCCACCAACTTCAAAGCTGATCAGACTCCAGTTGATTTCACTCGTGGTAGATACTTGTCGGCTATCTCCAAACCTTCACTGAAGATAAACTCTCTTCAGTTCTCTTCGCGAACCACAATACTCTTGGTTGCTGAAGATCTCGCTCGGTGAAGACAATACTCTTCGACACTCGAGCCGACACCTATCCGTTTAGAGAGTGGGCAGCTCTCAAGAGTAATAGGTACAAGAACCCTAACTCAGAACTACTGTGATGCTCAACCACTGTCTAAGTTTCGGCTCTTGATTTTTCTCTCGGTGGATTTTAAACTCAAATCTCTCGGAGAGGGGTTGCTCAATCAATCTTCTCAGAAATCTTAAGCGGAGCAGCCAACGGGCAACGTTGGAGCGGGGTGACTATTTATAGCCGCAGCCTTCCCAGAGGGGAATGACCAAATTGGACATGTGGAGCAGCCAATGGCCGAACGACACGAGGCCAATGGTCAGAAATTGAGCACAACGGTAACATTACGTGTGGAGCAAGTAATGCTAACTCCTCAGTTCGAAAGATATCTCCTACAGCGAAGAAGAACAGCGTCTCTTGCTGGTAGGTAATCATTCGAAGCATAAAGAGATTTCTCTCGGTCTCGCATAGGTTTGGGCTAAGCATCACAGCGGATCTAAGCTTCGAGAACCTATACCCCTCTTAATAGTACGGAGGTCCTATGACTCAAATGATTGAAAGAGAAACGACGAAAAGAATGCTACGTCTTCACTTCGTCTTCGTCTTCCATTGCTGCAGTCAATTTCTTCGGACGCGATCACCGAACTTATTGCTTTGCGTCAGCAATAAATTCTTGAGGGGTCATCTCCTTCACTTCATTCTTCTCGACCAACAGTGTGGAAGGATGTAGCTCATTCTATTCTTCGACGTAGATAATCTTCGGTGAAGTTTCTCGAACTGTTCATCTGAGACAGCATTCTCTTCGGCACTGCATGGACTATTTCTCTCTTTGTGCACTAGCAAACAAATCAGTCCATGCCTGTGTCTGTCAACAATCTCCAAAACACAGAGGGGCACATATTGCACCAATAGTCCTAATGCAAGAGCTCAAGGTGATTGCTTATGGCTCTCGTCAGTTGCGTCCTCACGAAGATAAATATCCCACACATGATCTCGAGTTAGCAGCAGTTATCTACGCTCTGAAGCTGTGGCGACATTACCTTCTTGGTAATCGTTGCGAGATATACACGGACCACCAAAGCCTGAAGTATCTGTATACTCAACCAGATTTGAACCTCCGTCAACAAAGGTGGCTCGAGACAATAGCTGACTATGACATGGATATTTCCTATACCCCTGGCAAGGCTAATGTAATGGCCGATGCTTTGAGTCGCAAGTCTTATTGCAACAACCTCACGGTTCAGCAAACACAACCCCTTCTTTATGAAGAACTTCGCAAGTTGAACCTTCACATTGTTCCTCAGGGTTATCTCAGTACCCTGGTTGTTGAACCGGACCTCGAGTGCAACATCAAGACAAGGCAGAAATATGACTCTAAAGTCGAGAAGATTAAGAAATACCTCTCCCAGGGAAATTCTTCATTCTACCATGTTGATGATGATGGTGCCTTGTTCTTCAAAGGCCGCCTAGTGGTCCCCAGAAAGCACAACCTAGACTCTCGTTCGGATGTTATGAAAGAAGCACATGATACACCTTTGTCAATTCACCCCGGTAGCACCAAGATGTACCAAGACATTCGACAGAGATACTGGTGGCCTGATATGAAGCAAGACATTGCTCGCTATGTTGCTGAGTGTGACGTTTGCCGTCGCATCAAAGCAGAACATCAAAGGCCTGCTGGAACTCTGCAACCACATGCTATTCCTGAATGGAAATGGGACAAGGTCGAAATGGATTTCATTACTGGTTTTCCCAGGTCGCAGAAGGGTCATGATGCTATTTTTGTCGTCATTGACCGATTCTCCAAGGTTGCTCACTTTCTGCCAGTCAAAGAGACAATCACTGCTAGTCAGTTAGCAGACTTGTATGTTTCCAGAATTGTGTCACTCCACGGTGTCCCGTTGGATATCAGTTCAGACCGTGGCAGCCTCTTTACCTCAAGATTTTGGGATAGTTTCCAAGAAGCTATTGGAACTCATCTGTCCTTCAGCACCGCTTTCCACCCCCAGTCCCAGGGACAAGTTGAATGAGTCAATCAAGTGCTTGAAGATATGCTTCGAGCTTGTGTCATTTCATTCGGTAAGAAATGGGAGGAATATCTCCCGTATGCCGAGTTCTCTTACAACAATAGCTATCAAGCTAGTCTGAAGATGGCACCCTTTGAAGTTCTCAATGGACGTAAGTGCCGAACTCCTCTGAATTGGTCAGAAACTGGGGAACGGCCACTCTTCGGTCCGGATATTATCCAACAAGCTGAAGAACAAGTCCACATTGTCCGTGAACATTTGAAAGCTGCTCAGTCTCGCCAGAAGAGCAATTATGACCGCAAACACCAGGTAATGGTCTATCAGCCTGGCGAACAAGCTTACCTTCGTGTCACTCCGATGAAGGGCACTCATCGAATTGGAATCAACGGCAAGTTAGCTCCTCGCTACATTGGCCCGTTTCGCATCCTCGCCAGACGAGGAGAAGTGGCTTATCAATTGGAATTGCCGCCGAACCTTTCTCAAGTTCATGATGTCTTTCATGTGTCACAACTCCGTCGCTGCTTCAAGGATTCTATCCGAGCAGTGGATCATGAAATGCTTGAGCTGCAAGAGGATCTTTCTTATCAAGAGTATCCGATCCGCATTCTTGATCAAGCAGAACGTCGAACCCGTCAGAAAGCAATCAAACTCCTTAAAGTTCAGTGGTCGAATCATTCTGAAGATGAAGCCACTTGGGAACGCGAAGATCGTCTTCGTGAAGAATATCCCGCTCTCTTTCAGCTTACCTCTTAATTCTCGGGACGAGAATTTCTTTTAGAGGAGGAGAATTGTAACACCCCCATGTATTAGCAACAGTAATCACCCTTTTGATAATGCCAAGTCATCATGATTAACAGTGCTTAATCATCATTTGGATCATATCTCATTTTCAAATTCCAATTCAAATTGAAATCCAAATATAAAGTGAAAATAAAAGTTGTTCAAATTTGAAAACTAAAATGTTCATAATATTGCAAATAATCCAAAAACAATTACAAAAATAAGATCAACATTAGTTGGATTGTTTAGATGACTCTATCATCCAAAAACAGTACCAAACAGCAATATCTAATCCCATTTTAATTAATTAAAATTAAAATGAAATCATTAGTTCCCCAAACCTTTTTCTGGCAGTGAGATAAATTGCACTGTATTTAATTGGGCAGGATTCATATTTTACCAAATTGAATTAGAGCTAAAAGAAAATACAAAACAGTAACCAAAAACAGAAAACAGAAAAAGAAACAAAAGAAAAAGGCCGCAGCGCCTGGGCCTAAGTCAAACCAGGCGGCCCAGCCCACCAGCGCGGTCGCCTCCCACCTCCCGCACTGCTAACCTCGCTCGCTATCGAGCACACACCGTGCGCGCGCGCCCGAGCCCGGCCCCCCTCTCTCCCTGGTCGACAGCGCATCGCGCCCGCGCCTAGTGGATAAAGCCGCAGCCCCGCACCCCACTGGCACCTCCCTCGCCTTGCTCCCTCCCTCTCTCCCTCGTTCCCACCTCACCCGACGTCGCCATGGTTTCACCGCCGTGACGCACGCGGCCACCGCACCCACCTTGCCGTTCCACCGTGCCAGCACGCTCCGCCTGCCTCCGCTACGTCGTCTGAGGCCACCCGTTGGAGCTCAACGCCACTGCCTCGAGCTCGGCGACTCCGTCTCCCTCCTATGGCCGTCGTCGACTCGCCGTCGATTCCGGCGCCTCCACTGCTTCCCGCGCTTCCCCGGGCCTTCCCTGCACCGCTGTGAGCCGCCGCGTCGACCCCCTCTCTCCCCGCTCCTTCTCCGTAGCCGTAGCTGCCGCCCCCATCGTGCCCGAGCACTCCGCCGCTCGCGCTCGTCGCCGGTGAGTCTCCGGTGACCATTTGGTCACGGGCTCGTGCCCGTTTGCTCCGCCGCACCGCGTAGGCCTCGCCTAGCCCTTTAGTTACCTTGCGCGCACGCTCCAACGCCGAGACCGAGCACCGCCCGAGGACCCCGCCGCCCGACGTCGTCGCCGGCGACCATTCCGGCCACCCCACGGCCAACCACCGTCACCATTCGAAGCACGGCAGAGTGCCCGTTCGAACAAGCTAAGCCGCGGCCCTGGAGACCCCCTGTACGCAGATCCCGACCGCCTCCCGACGAGCGCCGCCGCAAATATGGTCACCGGAGCAACTCCGGCAACGCCGCCGATGTGGCGCCACCTGGCCCACTGACCGCGGGCCCCACGGGCCCTAGTTGACTGGGTTGACCCAGTTAACTGCTGACTGGGCACCCGTGGGCCACTGACATACGGGCCCCACCATTTAAAAACATTTTTAAAATAAATAAATGTTAATTAAATCATTAATTAAACTGTTAGTTAATTAATTAACTAATTAGTCACTGACCAGTAGGGCCACCCCTAATTAATCTGTAATTAGTTTAATTAATCCCCGATTAGCGACTGTGACACTGACCAGTGGGGCCCACTGGTCAGGTTTGACTCTGATCAGCCGGGTTTGACCCGCTGACGCCACCTATCACTGTTTCGGATAATTCGAATTTAATAATTAAATTAGTTCCAGAAAATGTTTAAAACTTTGAAAATTCATATAAAATCAACCGTAACTCGGATGAAAATAATTTATATATGAAAAATGATCAGAAAAATATGAAGAATCCGAATATGCCATCCACTTACCTACCACACCCCTCTAACATACTGAACATGGAACCGTCCCCTCCGGTTCAGTGTACCGATAATCACCCGGAGCTGGGAGAACACTCCCGGATAAATTCCCGCTCCGACTAACTTGCGTAGTGCTGCATCAGAACATCCCTAGCACTGCATATAGACATGTCATGCATCCCTGTTGCATTGTTACCATGTATTTATTGTTTCTTCCCCCTCCTTCTCTCTCGATAGACCCCGAGACTGCCGACGACACCACTGAGTACGACTACGTCATCGACGACCAGACCCCTTCAGCAGAGCTTCCAGGCAAGCAAAACCCCCTTGATCATCCAGATATCGCCCACTCCTTCTCTCTTATGCTTGCATTAGTATTGCTTCTGTTGTTGCTCCGATAGCTCCTATTCTGATGCATAGCCTGTTTTCGTCGCCTGCTGTTGATACCTACCTGTGGTCCCATGATGCTTAGTTAGTTATGCTATTGATTCATCAGCTGGCCCTTCACCCTTGTCCGTATGCCATGCTTGTTGTCTGGCCGTGATCACTCTGGGTGATGATCACGGAAATGTTTACATATTGCAATACTTTAAACTGTTAAAGTCGGCTGGCCCCAAGGGTGCTCGCGAGTGAATAATATTAAAGACGGGTCGGCTCCAAGAGCACCCGCGAGACGTGTGTTATCAAGACGGAGCGACAGGGATCCTGATCGTCTCTGCGAGTTACTAAATATGCCTAACGGATTTGGGTATTTAATCTGAGTAGGCCGCTGGCCTTATACGCACTACCACCACGTGGGATAATGGTTATAGGACCCTCTATGTCGTATGTATCAGCCGAAAGCTCTTCAGACGTCACAGCTCAGAGATGCGGGCTGATTGTTGGGGTGGGCTGGTTACGTCATTGTGTATACAGTGTCGCGCCTGGGCCCCGACCACCCTCGCAACGTGCAGGAGTGCAGAGGGCGATGGGCCCAAGACCCCTTCGCACTTAGGATTTAGACCGGCGTGTTGACCTCTCTGCTGAGCCTAGGTAGGACTGCGTCGTGTCGATTACCCGAGGCCGGGCATTACCCAGCAAGTGTGTCCGGCCAGATGTGATCGAGCGTGTTGGGTAACAGTAGTGCACCCCTGCAGGGAAGTTATCTATTCGAATAGCCGTGTCCACGGTAACAGGACGCTCAGAGTTGTATCTTGATCTGCTACAACTACAAATGGATACCAAGTGATTACTAAACTGTTACTACTGCTCTCGGGATCACTTTCTCACAGGGTCGTCGAGGAAGGATCCCAGGGCATTACTAAAATATGATTGGTTATATATTATCTTGCTCTACTCTCTTCTGATGCTGCAAGAAATGCTTCAAGATGCTAGTCTTCGTTAGGCTAGGCCTCTCTCCCTCTGTTCCGGCATTTCTGCAGTTTAGTCCAAAGATATAGCCCCATTCCTTTGATACCGATGCATAATTAGTATAGTTCTTATGTCAGTCTTGCGAGTACTTTGGATGAGTACTCACGGTTGCTTTGCTACTTTTTCCCATACCCGGTTGCTGCAATCAGACGACGGAGCCCAGGAGCAGGAGATCTCCGGAGGAGCCTACTATGACGTGGAGATCCCCGACGACCAGGAGTAGTTCGGAGGCCCTAGGCAAGAGGCCTTCGCCTTTTCGATCAGTGTCGCTGTTTGTGCTAGCCTTCTTAAGGCAAACTCGACTAACTATGTCTGTACCCAAATATTATTTGTGTGTATGACTTATGTATTCGGGTCCTCGTGACCCCTGGTTTGTAATATGAAGATTTATGTTTAAATTTGAGTTTAGAGTTGTGTTGTGATATCTTCCCGTGAGTCTCTGATCTCGAGCGTGCACGGTCGAGCAGAGGGCGTCACAACGAACACTGATGGTGCTGAATTAATATGTCAAGCTGGTGCTTTTGGACAAGTATGTGAAGAAGCAAGCATTCATGAAAGTTACGACATATATCAAGTAATTTGATCGACCCAGTTTTGGTAAATAATTTTACCATGCCAAGCGTGGGGGAAAAAGCAAGTTGATCACATGTATTCTCCTACTTAATTATACTTTATTTTCTTCTTATTTTCTACAAATTCTCTCCAGTTTCTCCACAATGCATGTATAACGATGCCACACAAGTTGATCAGTGAGGTACCTTCAGTCGATCACCGGAGCTGGTGACGTCGTGTCATCGATTAATTGCGGTTGGAATGGAAATTTCCAACGCTGTATCTCATCCTGGATCTAGATTTTATAACCATTATCTAACCATAGTTACATACATAGACGAGACGTATGCAACCGTTTTACGTTAAACAATGGATGCATGAGATTTCATAGGTGAGGTGGTAGCTGTTCAAGCCATACATTGCTACTGATCCATTAATTTACATGACTCCTTTCCTCCTTTCTCTCCTCGACCTGCCCCAATAAGACGTACCATCCGATGCAGGATGCCGGGATGAAGTACGCGTTTGTAATTATTTTCATAGGCCCTTAATAAGTCTTATTTGTCTCTATACTATGTACATAAACATTACAACTTTAATTCTTCCCTATATTCGACGACATAGGCTCTATGGAAGATACAATGTTCTCTTATTTACAAATTCTTAAGTTGTTATGTCGTTTAATTCAATTTTTTTGGTGTACCGTTAATCATTGCAATTGATTCACTCACTTGAGTAAGCATTCCCTTATAATATACAGATCTGATACATCCCCTTATGAATAACTATCTTCTATAATAGGGATCCTAAGATAATAACACATAACTAGCCCATGTAAACGCATGGGTTCACGACTAGTTTAATATAATGGGGGACTATAGGGCTTTTGCTGTTGGTTTTGCCTTGCAGTGAGTGGTAAAAAATAACAAAACGAAGCAGAGATAGTAATATAATAATGTAGCTTTGCTAAGATTACGGCACCGATGTCATATATGAAATCGAGTATGTGTATTGTTCGGAAAATAATTCCACTATTTTTTTCTCGAGGGGGACATGAATGGAAGTTAGTTCACAGGTGTCTACTGATTTCACCATCTCCTTGATGCCACTCATCCAACATATTTCAAATTACTTTCATGTTTGTCCTCACTATCTTCTTCTAATTTTTTATGTTGTCAGAAAAACTTACGTGGTGGAAAATGTTCTCTTGTATAGTCTGATATGTTTATGATGGTATCTGCCACATTGTATGAAATGTTCTTTTGTGTATAGGTATAGTCCTAAGAGGATACTACTTCACATAAGGAAACCAGTCCTGCTAAACTGATAACATGGATGTTAAAGCTTCTTTATTTCTGCCTATCTTCCTCAGGTTCTGCGGTGTAATTATTGATGATTTCTCTGGTCATTGTAGCCTTATTAGTAGCAGGAGAGCCAAACTAATGCAACACTTTCTTTAAATTAATGATCTAAAATAATCTAATTAAACTAAAAATTATGAAATAAAGTTGTTACCTGCGCATCTAGAAATCATTTGTATTTTAAAAAAAGCATATGGAATTGATATTCCATGTTAAGCCGGCAACACACCACAAACACGATACTGCAAGTGCAACAACCTCTGATAGACCCATGGTTGCAGGGAGTTGCTCCGAATGAATTATATAACAAAATCGTGTTAACAATCACCACTTGACACTTCATGACGAAATGATAAAAATTGGAAAATGTGTACTTTTCTTAACTTATTTTTTGAGGAACATGTATTTCATTATTTAATAGCTAATATTTTTAAGTACTAGCCCGCGCATTTGAGTTTCTGCACCTATCCGTTTCCTCTGTATTGTAGTTCGAAAACCCCTTGTTTTCTCAAAACAAGGATTTGGCTCAGGATTGCCCTTCTTTAATTCTAGGGTTTCTCTGAATTTGGAAGTTATGACTTAGCACACGACATCGGGAAGGCAGCTGATGAGATCTAGCTCGCATAGTTTAACAAAAATGTTGATAACTTTCAAAAAAATGTTCGAGCCAATGGAACAATGTTCCAACTTTTCAAAACAATTGTATGCCAAATTTTTTTTAAATATGTATCCAGTGTAAAAAAAAATACTCCCTCCCTAAAGAAATATAAGAGCGTTTAGATCACTAAAGTAGTGATTTGAACTTTCTTATATTTTTTTACAGAGGGAGTATTTGCGTACAACAATTTTTTTTGTTTCATACCATTAAAAAATGTATGTGACATTTACCACGTTTCAAAAAAGTGTTCGTGAATTTTTTTTAAATGTTATATACAATGCAAGAAAATGTTGACTTAGGTTAATGTTTTTTATTTCCATTAAAAACTGTACATGACATTTTAAAGAAATAATCACGTGTTCCGAAAAACTGCCCAAAAGGCAAAACGTTATCTAACACAATTGGAGGATCCACATAAGGAATTGTCATAGGGATAATCAATTTACAAATCATGGGTATGCGTGCGGTGAGTGAATATCAGCTCCATATTATTTTTTAGTTTAATTCATACATCATGAGAACCTCTATTCACAACATCTAGCTTCCTATCGTAGATGACACATCGGTTTGTCATTGTGGCTGTGAAGGACTCCAATTTTCATTTCTTTTAGGACGTTCACATTCAAAATAAAGAAAGTGGCAAGGTCAATAAATGGCCTATTTTTTCAATTTTAATCCTTGAACACTACTTTTTTTATGGAGCTCAAGGTATCGAACTGGATGCAGTGGGTCATGCTTCCTCAAATTATTTATATCCTTCTTGGGATTCACCCGCGGTAGAAAAACAAAAATGATATAAATGCTGTTGATAACAAATTGGTACCAAAATCCTAGATCATAAATCTGAAACAAAGTTATTCTGACATTTCTAGCAACAAACATGAGTACTCACAGTTACATAGAGGTTCTCCAAGCAAGGAAAGCACTTAAGGAAGTCAATAACCTTACCTAGATAAGGGCCAATAGATTCAAGAGCCATAATCTTCATCGTGTGCATTTTGGTTGTAAAGCTGACAACTATCATTTTCTGAAGAAAATAAAATAAAAAGATTGTGTTATAAGAAAATTGACTGCATATAGGAATGTTGAATGTGTGATTGTCCTTGTTGTTACCTGAAGGATTGTGGTTACACGGTGGAGTCTGGATATGCCTTCAAACAACTATCCAAGTATCTTTAGTTTTAAGAGGATTCTACTTCACATAAGGAAACGAGTCCTGCTAAACTAATAATATGGATGTTAAAGCTTCTTTATTTCTACCTGTCTTCCTCAGGTTCTTCGGTGTAATTATTAATGATTTCTCTGGTCATTGTAGCCTTGTTAGTAGAAAAAGAGCCAAACGAATGTGACACTTTCTTTAAATTAATGATCTAAAATAATTCTAATTAAATTAAAAATTATGAAATAAAGTTGTTACATGTGCATCTAGAAATCATTTGTATTTTAACAAAGCATATGGAATTGATATTCCATGTTAAGCCGGCAACACACCACAAACACGATACTGCAAGTGCAACAATCTTCGATAACCCATGGTTGTAGTGAGTCGCTCCGAATGAATAATATGACAAAACCGTGTTAACAATCACCACTTGACTCTTCACGATGAAGCAATAAAAAGATGGAAAATGTGTACTTTTCTTAACTTATTTTTTGAGGAACATGTATTTCATTGTTTAATAGCTAATATTTTTCAAGTACTAGCCCGCACATTTGCATGGGCCACTTTGCCAGCTTCCATTGAGTCTCTGCACCTATCCTTTTCCTTTGAATTCTAGTTCGAGAACCCCTTGTTTTCTCAAAACATGGATTTGGCTCAAGATTGCCCTTCTTTAATTCCAGGGTTTCTCTGAATTTGGAAATTACCACTTAGCATAGTTTAAAAAAAATGTTGATAACTTTCAGAAAAAATGTTCAAGCCAATGTAACAATGTTCCAACTTTTCAAAAAATTGTATGTGACATTTAAAAAAAAATGTAGCCAGTGTAAAAAAATGCTCCCCCCGTAAAGAAATATAAGAGCATTTAGATCACTAAAGTAGTGATTTAAACTTTCTTATATTTGTTTTACAGAGGGAGTATTTGCGTACAGTATTTTTTTCTTTCATACCATTAAAAAATGTACGTGACATTTCCCACGTTTCAAAAAAGTGATCATGATAATTTTTAAAATGTTATATACAATGCAAAAAAATGTTCACTTTGGTTAAAAAAAGTTTATTTCCATTAAAAAATGTACGTGGCATTTTAAAGAAATAATCACGTGTTCTAAAAAACTGCCCAAAAGGCAAAAGGTTATCTAACACAATTGGAGGATCCACATAAGGAATTGTCATAGGGATAATCAATTTACAAATCATGGGTATGCGTGCAGTGAGTGATTATCAGCTCCATATTATTTTTTAGTTTAATGCATGCATCATGATAACCTCTATTCACAACCTGTAGCTTCCTACGTTGATAACACACCGGTTTGTCATTGTGGCTGTTAACAACTCCAATTTTCACTTCTTTTAGGACGTTCACATTCAAAATATAGAAAGTGGCAAGGTCAATAAATGGCCAATTTTTGCAATTGTAATCCTTGAACACTACTTTTTTTATGGAGCTTAAGGTATCAAACTGGATCCAGCGGGTCATGCTTCCTCAAATTATTTATATCCTTCTATGGATTCACCCGCGATAGAAAAACAAAAATGAATTAAATGCAGGTTATAACAAATTGGCACCCAAATCCTGGATCATAAATCCGAAACAAAGTTATTCTGACATTTGTAGCAACAAACATGAGTACTCACAGTTACATAGAGGTTCTCCAAGCCAGGAAAGCACTTGAGGAAGTCAATAACCACACCTAATAAGGGCCAATAGATCCAAGAGACAAAATCTTCATTGTGTGCATTTTGGTTGTCAAGCTGACAACAATCATTTTCTGAAGAAAATAAAATAAAATGATTGTGTTATAAGAAAATAGCCTGCATATAGGAATGTTGAATGCGCGATTTTCCTTGCTGTTACCTGAAGGATTGTGGTTACACGGTGGAGTCTGGATATTCCTTCAAACAACAAACCAAGTATCTTTAGTTTAGGGGACCGAATCATTCTTATGGTAGCCGGACCATCGCCCTGATAAATTGGTAGCAACCTCTCAAGGCAAGGGGCATCCTCAGTGACTACCTCTCAAAAGGTGATGACACCTCTTGAGCAAGGAGCATACAAGCTAATGCTCGTGAGAGTCGGCGAGCCGATGCAAAGACGTCCAAAGCCCATATTGTGTAGGGAGATGTTGATACTTCGTTTTTGTGATCCGGAAATAGAATAGAAAGTACCCACACCTATTTCCCTAGAGGTTACCCTAGGTTATCGAACCCATGAGACGAATGTCCCCTTAAAGCTAGGGTCTCTAGCAAGGTTTTGTTAAAGAAACAATTCCAGCATTTGACCGGATGAAAATCAGCTACGTTGAGATGAAGACTTACAATAAAAATAGGTACGGTATGAGATCTTAATGCTTACATGCATCTATCTGTGCTGGGACCAAATATGATCATAATTTGTGCGCTGAAAGTAACCCATCGAGATTTGCTTGTTACGAACCGAAGTGGGGGATGTGTCCAAATTACATCTTGACCGGCACGTGTCCTGCATCAAGAATCAGTTGTCCAACCAAAGGCCCTATCCGTCTCGTGGGGTTACCTCAATAATTAAGATTATAATAATCAGACAAGAGCTTTGGGCTTTTAATGACTACACGTCTTGAATCCCCAGAGATAGTTTCCATGTTACCGTAATAAACCCTTTTATCACTGGTGTTCGGAATAACACTTCCCGGTCTCCCAGCCCTTAGCCACTCCGTGGCTCGCTCTCCATAATACTGGGTACCCGCAGGGATAAAGAATGCAAATGAGATAAGAGACATCTACGAAATAATTTTATTTCACACATACGGGACGTTAATTCAAAGCACTTCCATTGATCCCCACAACAAATACAGTGGGTTGCAAGGCTCTTGCCTCAACCCATACCTTATCGAACTACTCACACATGGAGATCAGATCACACGAAGAACACATTGAAGAACACATCATGGAGATTGATTGATAATATGTCTTACAATGGATGTCATGTGCCATGCATGAGTACAAGTATGATCTAGTGGAAGATGAATTATGGTGGTGGTGGTGGCTATGGCGATGGAAATGGCGGTGGCTAGGGTTGATGGAGATGGATGAGGTTGACTCTGTTCTGACTTCGCTCGCGGATATTCTGTTGACATTTCGGCCCCGACCCTTTTATAAAAGTTGTTCGGGTGGACGAGAGGCCTCGGTTTCCATGCCATACGACCACTCATGCGAGTGGTCGCGGTCGCATGGAACACCGTCTTTGGTGTTGTTTCTGCTGGTGCGCCTCCTCCTGATTTCTTCTATATCCTCCTTCACTCCTTTCCATGTTCTCACTTGATTTCGTCCATATTTATCCCATTTCCTGTAGAAACACAATAAAGAGAGTATTTGTGGAATCCTTTGCATTCATTAGTCATTAGTGGCAATATCGAAGCGAATATCTTGGTTTAATTGAAATATCTCGGTGTAAACAAAGGGTAGATGTGTGTAAAAATATCACTCATCAACTCCCGCAAGCTTAAAGTTGATCATCCTCGAGCAACATAGAGAGAAATCTGAATCATAAGGAACTTAGTTGTTTAAACCAAAATAACGAGAAGGTTTTGGTTGACTTACAATCTCTATGTCTAGATAGACCTCCGCTTCTTGACCTGAAAACTTAGCATAGCTGTATCGGTGGCATGGTTATTATGCAAGTTTTAGTGAAGCAAAGATAATCAACCCAAAGTTTTGGATCTACTAGATAAAACAACATTGCAACACCCAATTCTGTTTCCTCTAGGTAACACTTGCTTGCCGGGAATGCACAGAATAGTTTTTCTTTGGATAGACCCATTAAAACATAAATTAGGGAGTGAAAGGTATGAAATGTTCTTTTGTGTATAGGTATAGTCCTAAGAGGATTCTACTTCACATAAGGAAACGAGTCCTACTAAACTGATAACATGGATGTGAAAGTTTCTTTATTTCTACCTATCTTCCTCAGGTCCTGCGAGTAATTATTGATGACTTCTCTGGTCATTGTAGCCTTGTTAGTAGAAGGAGAGCCAAACGAATGTGACAGTTTCTTTAAATTAATGATCTAAAATAAATCTAATTAAACTAAAAATTATGAAATAAAGTTGTTACCTGTGCATCTAGAAATCATTTGTATTTTAACAAAGCATATGGAATTGATATTCCATGTTAAACCGGCAACACACCACAAACATGATACTGCAAGTGCAACAACCTCCGATAAACCCATGGTTGTAGTGAGGCGCTCTGAATGAATTACATGACAAAACTGTGTTAACAATCACCACTTGACACTTCACGACGAAACGATAAAAAAATGGAAAAATGTGTACTTTTCTTAACTTATTTTTTGAGGAACATGTATTTCATTGTTTAATAGCTAATACTTTTTAAGTACTAGCCCGCACATTTGCGCGGGCCACTTTGCTAGCTTCCATTGAGTCTCTGCACCTATCCTTTTCCTTTGTATTCTAGTTCAAGAACCCCTTGTTTTCTCAAAACACGTATTTGGCTCAGGATTGCCCTTCTTTAATTCCAGGGTTTCTCCTAATTTGGAAGTTACCACTTAGCACAGGACATCGGGAAGGCGGCTGATGAGATCTAGCTCGCATAGTTTGAAAAAACGGTTGATAACTTTCAAAAAAAATGTTCGAGCCAATGAAATAATGTTCCAACTTTTGAAAACAATTGTAAGTGAATTTTTTAGAAAATATGTATCCAGTGTAAAAAAAAATACTCCCTCCGTAAATAAAAGAGCATTTAGATCATTAAAGTAGTGATTTAAACTTTCTTATATTTTTATACAGAGGGAGTATTTGCGTATAGTAAAAAAAAATTCTTTCGTACCATTAAAAAATGTACGTGACATTTCCCATGTTTCAAAAAACTGTTCGTGACATTTTTAAAATGTTATATACAATGCAAAAAAATGTTCACTTAGGTTAAAAAAGTTTATTTCCATTAAAAAATGTACGTGACATTTTAAACAAATAATCACGTGTTCCGAAAAACTGCCCAAAAGGCAAAAGGTTATCTAACACAATTGGAGGATCCACATAAGGAATTGTCAGAGGGATAATCAATTGACAAATCATGGGTATGTGCGCGGTGAGTGAATATCAGCTCCATATTATTTATTTTTGTTTAATTCATGCATCATGAGAAGATCTATTCACAACCTGTAGCTTCCTATGTTGATAACACATCGGTTTGTCATTGTGGCTGTGAAGGACTCCAATTTTCACTTCTTTTAGGGCGTTCACATTCAAAATAAAGAAAGTGGCAAGGTCAATAAATGGCCAATTTATGCAATTGTAATCCTTGAACACTACTTTTTTTTATGGAGCTCAAGCTATCAAACTGGATCTAGTGGGTCATACTTTCTCAAATTATTTATATCCTTCTATGGATTCACCCGCGATAGAAAAAAAATGAATTAAATGCAGGTTATAATAAATTGGCACTAAAATCCTAGATAAATGTGAAACAAAGTTATTCTGACATTTCTAGCAACAAACATGAGTACTCTCAGTTACATAGAGGTTCTCCAAGCCAGGAAAGCACTTGAGGAAGTCAATAACCGCACCTAGATCACGGCCAATAGATTCAAGAGCCATAATCTTCATCGTGTGCATTTTGGTTGTCAAGCTGACAACAATCATTTTCTGAAGAAAATAAAATAAAATGATTGTGTTATAAGAAAATAGCTTGCATATAGGAATGTTGAATGCGCGATTATCGTTGCTGTTACCTAAAGGATTGTGGTTACACGGTGGAGTCTGGATATGCCTTCAAACAACAAACCAAGTATCTTTAGTTTAGGGGCCCGAATCATTCTTATGGTACCCGGACCATCGCCCTGATAAATCGGTAGCAACCTCTAAAGGCAAGGGGCATCCTCAGTGACCACCTCTCAAAAAGTGATGACACCTCTTGAGCAAGGAGCATACAAGCTAATGCTCGTGAGAATCGGCCAGCCGATGCAAAGACGACCAAAGCCCATATTGTACAGGTAGATGCTGATACTTCATTTTTGTGATCCGGAAATGGAACAGAAAGTTCCCACACCTATGTCCCCAGAGGTGTCCCCTAGGTTATCGAACCCACGAGACGAAGGTCCCCTTAAATCTAGGGTCTCTAGCAAGCTTTTGTTAAAGAACTAATTCCACCTTTTGACCGGATCAGAATCACCTACGTTGAGTTGAACATTTATAATAAAAATAGGTATGAGTATGAGATCTTAATGCTTACAACCATGTATCTGTGCTGGGACCAAATATGATCTTAATTTGTGCGCTGAAAGTAACCCATCCAGATGTGCTTGTTACGAACCGAAGTGGGGGATGTGTCCAAATTACATCTTAACCTGCACGTGTCCTACATCAAGAATCAGTTGTCCAACCAAAAGCCCTATCCGTCTCGTGGGGTTACCTCGATAATTAAGATTATAATATATCAGACAAGAGCTTTGGGCGTTTAAGGACTGAACATCTTGAATTCCCAAAGATAGGATCCATGTTACTGTAATAAACCCTTCTGTCACTGGTGCTCATAATAACACTTCACGGTCTCCCAGCCCTAAGCTTCTCCGTGGCTCGCTCTCCATGATCCTGGGTACCTGCAGGGATAAAGAACGCAGACGAGACAAGCGACATCTATGAAATAATTTTATTTCACACATACGGGATGTTAATTCAAAGCACTTCCATTGATCCCCACAACAAATACAGAGGGTTGCAAGGCTCTTGCCTCAACCCATACCTTACCGAACTACTCACACATGTAGATCAGATCACACGAAGAACACATTGAAGAACACATCATGGAGATTGATTGATTGATAATATGTCTTACAATGGATGCCGTGTGTGATTCATGATTACAAGTATGATCTAGTGGAAGATGAACTACGATGGTGGTGGTAGTGTCTATGGAGATATAAATGGCGGCGGCCATGGTTGATGGAGATGGATGAGGTTGACTCTGTTCTGGCTTCGCTCGCGGATATTCTATTGACATTTCGGCCTCGACCCCTTTATAAAACTTCTTCGGGTGGACGAGAGGCCTCGGTTTCCATGCCATACGACCGCTCATGCGAGGGTCGTGGTTGCATGGAACACCATCTTTGGTGCCGTTTCTTCTTGTACGCCTCCTCCTAATTTATTCAATCTCCTCCTTCACTCCTTTCCATGTTCTCACTTGATTTCGTCCATATTTTGCCCATTTCCTGTAGAAACACAATAAAGAGAGGATTTGTGGAATCATTTGCATTCATTTGTCATTAGTGGCAATATCGGAGAGAATTTCTCAGTTTAATTGAAATATCTCGATTTAAACCAAGGGTAGATGTGTGTAAAAATATCACTCATCAACTCCCCCAAGCTTAAACTTGATCATCCTCAAGCAACACAGAGAGAAATCCGAATCGTAAGGACCTCAGTTATTTAAACCGAAATAACGAGAAGGTTTTGGTTCACTTACGATCTGTACGCCTAGATAGCCCTCCACTTCTTGACATGAAAACTTAGCATAGCTGCAGCGGAGGCATGGTTATTATGCAAGTTTTAGTGAAGCAAAGATAATCAACCCAAAGTTTTGGATCTACTAGATGAAACAACATTGCAACACTCAATTCTGCTTCCTCTAGGTAACACTTGCTTGCCGGGAATGCACAGAAGAGTTTTTCTTTGGATAGAGCCATTAAAACATAAATTAGGGAGTGAAAGGTATGAAATGTTCTTTTGTGTATAGGTATAGTCCTAAGAAGATTCTACTTCACATAAGGAAGTAAGTCCTGCTAAACTAGCAACATAGATGTTAAAGCTTCTTTATTTCTACCTATCTGATTATTTCTCTGGTCATTGTAGCCTTGTTAGTAGAAGGAGAGCCAAACAAGTATGACACTTTCTTTAAATTAATGATTTAAAATAAATCTAATTAAACTAAAAATAATGAAATAAAGTTGTTACCTGTGCATCTAGAAATCATTTGTATTTTAACAAAGCATATGGAATTGATATTCCATGTTAAACCGGCAACACACCATAAACACGATACTGCAAGTGCAACAACCTCCGATAAACCCATGGTTGTAGTGAGTCGCTCCAAATGAATTACATGACAAAACCGTGTTAACAATCACCACTTGACACTTCACGAGGAAACGATAAAAAATAGAAAATGTGTACTTTTCTTAACTTATTTTTTGTGGAACATGTATTTCATTGTTTAATAGCTAATACTTTTTAAGTACTAGCCCGCACATTTGCGCGAGCCACTTTGCTAACTTCCATTGAGTCTCTGCACCTATCCTTTTCCTTTGTATTCTAGTTCGAGAACCCCTTGTTTTCTCAAAACATGGATTTGGCTCAGGATTGCCCTTCTTTAATTACATGGTTTCTCTGAATTTGGAAGTTACCACTTAGAACACGACATCAGGAAGGCGGCTGATGAGATGTAGCTCGCGTAGTTTGAAAAAAATGTTGATAACTTTCAAAAAAATGTTCGAGCCAATGAAACAATGTTCCAACTTTTCAAAACAATTGTATGTGAATTTTTTAGAAAATATGTCTCCAGTGTAAAAAAACACTCCCTCCGTAAAGCAATATAAGAGCGTTTACATCACTAAAGTAGTGATTTAAACTTTCTTATATTTCTTTACAGAGGGAGTATATGCGTAAGTAATTTTTTTGTCTTTCGTACCATTAAAAAATGTAAGTGACATTTCCCACGTTTCAAAAAAGTGTTCGTGACATTTTTTAATCTGTTATATACAATGCAAAAAAATGTTCACTTAGGTTAAAAAAAGTTTATTTCCATTAAAAAATGTACGTGACATTTTAAAGAAATAATGACGTGTTTCGAAAAACTGCCCAAAAGGCAAAAGGTTATCTAACACACTGGAGGATCCACGTAAGGAATTGTCAAAGGGATAATCAATTGACAAATCATGGGTATGCGCGCGGTGAGTGAATATCAGCTCCTTATTATTATTTTAGTTTAATTCATGCATCATGAGAAGCTCTATTCACAACCTGTAGCTTCCTACGTTGATAACACATCGGTTTGTCATTTTGGCTGTGAAGGACTCCAATTTTCACTTCTTTTAGGACGTTCACATTCAAAATAAAGAAAGTGGCAAGGTCAATAAATGGCCAATTTTGGCAATTGTAATCTTTGAACACTACTTTTTTTGATGGAGGTCAAGGTATCGAACTGGATCCAGTGGGTCATACTTCCTCAAATTATTTATATCCTTCTATGGATTCACCCGCGATAGAAAAACAAAAATGAATTGAATGCAGGTTATAACAAATTGGCACCAAAATCCTAGATAAATGTGAAACAAAGTTATTCTGACATTTCTAGCAACAAACATGAGTACTCACAGTTACATAGAGGTTCTCCAAGCCAGGAAAGCAGTTGAGGAAGTCAATAACCGCACAAAGATCAGGGCCAATAGATTCAAGAGCCATAATCTTCACCATGTGCATTTTGGTTGTCAAGCTGACAACAATCATTTTCTGAAGAAAATAAAATAAAACGATTGTGTTATAAGAAAATGGCCTGCATATAGGAATGTTGAATGCACGATTGTCCTCGCTGTTACCTGAAGGATTGTTGTTACACGGTGGAGTCTGGATATGCCTTCAAACAACAAACCAAGTATCTTTAGTTTAGGGGCCCGAATCATTCTTATGGTAGCCGGACCATCGCCCTGATAAATCGGTAGCAACCTCTCAAGGCAAGGGGCGTCCTCAGTGACCACATCTCAAAAAGTGATGACACCTCTTAGCAAGGAGCATACAAGCTAATGCTCGTGGGAGTCGGCGAGCCGATGCAAAGACAACCAAAGCCCATATTGTGTAGGGAGATGCTGATACTTCCTTTTTGTGATCCGGAAATGGAACACAAAGTACCGACACCTTTTCCCTAGAGGTGTCCCTTGGTTATCGAACCCACGAGACGAAGGTCCCCTTAAATCTAGGGTCTCTAGCAAGCGTTTGTTAAAGAAAGAATTCCAGCTTTTGACCGGATCAAAATCAGCTACGTCGAGTTGAACATTTATAATAAAAATAGGTACGAGTATGAGATCTTAATGCTTACAACCATGTATCTATGCTGGGACCAAATATGATCTTAATTTGTGCGCTGGAAGTCACCCATCGAGATGTGCTTGTTACGAACTGAAGTGGGGGATGTATCCAAATTACATCTTGACCTACACGTGTCCTGCATCAAGAATCAGTTGTCCAACCAAAGGCCCTATATGTCTCGTGGGGTTACATCGATAATTAAGATTATAATAATCAGACAAGAGCTTTGGGCGTTTAATGACTACACGTCTTGAATCCCTAGAGATAGGATCCATGTTACCGTAATAAACCCTTCTATCACTGGTGTTTATAATAACGCTTCACGGTCTTACAGCCCTTAGCCACTCTGTGGCTCGCTCTACATGATCCTGGGTACCTGCAGGGATAAATAACGTAGACGAGACAACAGACATCTACGAAATAATTTTATTTCACACATACAGGACGTTAATTCAAAGCACTTCCATTGATCCCCACAACAAATACAGAGGGTTGCAAGGCTCTTGCCTCAACCCATACCTTACCGAACTACTCACACATGAAGATCAGATCACACGAAGAACACATCATGGAGATTGATTGATTGATAATATGTCTTACAATGGATGCCGTGTGCGATGCATGATTACAAGTATGATCTAGTGGAAGATGAACTATGGTGGTGGTGGTGGTGGCTATGGAGATGGAAATGGCGGCGGCTATGGTTGATGGAGATGGATGAGGTTGATTCTGTTCTGGCTTCGCTCGCGGATATTCTGTTGACATTTCGGCCTCGACTCCTTTATAAAAGTTGTTCGGGTGGACAAGAGGCCTCGGTTTCCACGCCATACGACCGCTCATGTGAGCGGTCGCGATCGCATGGAACGCCATCTTTGGTTTCTTCTATCTCCTCCGTCACTCCTTTCCATGTTCTCACTTGATTTCGTCCATATTTAGCCCATTTCGTGTAGAAACACAATAAAGAGAGGATTGGTGGAATCCTTTGCATTCATTTGTCATTAGTGGCAATATCAGAGCGAATTTCTCGGTTTAATTGAAATATCTCGGTTTAAACCAAGGGTAGATATGTGTAAAAATATAACTCATCAACTCCCCCAAGCTTAAACTTGATCATCCTCGAGCAACATAGAGAGAAATCCGAATCATAAGGAACTCAGTTGGTTCACTTCCGATCTGTACGCATTGATAGCGCTCCGCTTCTTGACATGAAAACTTAGCATAGCTTATGCAAGTTTTAGTGAAGTAAAGATAATCAACCCAAAGTTTTGGATCTACTAGATGAAACAACATTGCAACACTCAATTCTGTTTCCTCTAGGTAACACTTGCTTGCCAGGAATGCACAAAAGAGTTTTTCTTTGGATAGAGCCATTAAAACATAAATTAGGGAGTGAAAGGTATAGAATGTTTTTTTGTGTATAGGTATAGTCCTAAGAGGATTCTACTTCACATAAGGAAACAAGTCCTGCTAAACTGACAACATGGATGTTAAAGCTTCTTTATTTCTACCTATCTTCCTCAGGTTCTGCGAGTAATTATTGATGATTTCTCTGGTCATTGTAGCCTTGTTAGTAGAAGGAGAGACAACCGAATGTGACACTTTCTTTAAATTAATGATCTAAAATAAATCTAATTAAACTAAAAATTATGAAATAAAGTTGTTACCTGTGCATCTAGAAATCATTTGTATTTTAACAAAGCATATGGAATTGATAGTCCATGTTAAACCGGCAACACACCACAAACATGATACTGCAAGTGCAACAACCTCCGATAAACGCATGGTTGTAGTGAGTCGCTCCGAATGAATTACATGACAAAACCGTGTTAACAATCCTCACTTGACACTTCACGACGAAACGATATTTTTTTGGGGAAATGTGTACTTTTCTTAACTTATTTTTTGAGGAACATGTATTTCATTGTTTAATAGCTAATACTTTTTAAGTACTAGCCCGCACATTTGCGCGGGCCACTTTGCTAGCTTCCATTGAGTCTCTGCACCTATTCTTTTCCTTTGTATTCTTGTTCGAGAACCCCTTGTTTTCTCAAAACACGGATTTGGCTCAGGATTGCCCATCTTTAATTCCAGGGTTTCTCTAAATTTGGAAGTTACCACTTAGCACACGACATCGGGAAGGCGGCTGATGAGATCTAGCTCGCATAGTTTGAAAAAAATGTTGATAACTTTCAAAAAATGTTCGAGCCAATGAAACAATGTTCCAACTTTTCAAAATAATTCTATGTGAATTTTTTAGAAAATATGTATCCAGTGTAAAAAAATACTACCTCAATAAAGAAATATAAGAGCGTTTAGATCACTCAAGTAGTGATTAAAACTTTCTTATATTTCTTTACAGAGGAAGTATTTGCGTACAGAAAAAAAAATTCTTTCGTACCATTAAAAAATGTACATGACATTTCCCACGTTTCAAAAAAGTGTTCGTGACATTTTTTAAAATGTTATATACAATGCAAAAAAATGTTCACTTAGGTTAAAAAAAGTTTATTTCCATTAAAAAATGTACGTGACATTTTAAAGAAAAAATCACGTGTTCCGAAAAACTGCCCAAAAGGCAAAATGTTATCTAACACAATTGGAGGATCCACATAAGGAATTGTCAGAGGGATAATCAATTGACAAATCATGGGTATGCGCGCTGTGAGTGAATATCAGCTCCATATTATTATTTTTAGTTTAATTCATCCATCATGAGAAGCTCTATTCAGAACCTGTAGCTTCCTACGTTGATAACACATCGGTTTGTCATTTTGGCTGTGTAGGACTCCAATGTTCACTTCTTTTAGGACGTTCACATTCAAAATAAAGAAAGTGGCAAGGTCAATAATGGCCAATTTTTGCAATTGTAATCCTTGAACACTACTTTTTTTTATGGAGCTCAAGGTATCGAAATGGATCCAATGGGTCATACTTCCTCAAATTATTTATATCCTTCTATGGATTCACCTGCGATAGAAAAACAAAAATGAATTAAATGCAGGTTATAACAAATTGGCACCAAAATCCTAGATAAATGTGAAACAAAGTTATTCTGACATTTCTAGCAACAAACATGAGTACTCACAGTTACATAGAGGTTCTCCAAGCCAGGAAAGCACTTGAGGAAGTCAAAAACTACACCTAGATCAGGCCCAATAGATTCAAGAGCCATAATCTTCATCGTGTGCAGTTTGGTTGTCTAGCTGACAACAATCATTTTCTGAAGAAAATAAAATAAATGATTGTGTTATAAGAAAACAGCCTGCATATAGGAATGTTGAATGCGCGATTGTCCTTGCTGTTACCTAAAGGATTCTGGTCACACGGTGGAGTTTGGATATGCCTTCAATCAACAAACCAAGTATCTTTAGTTTAGGGGCCCGAATCATTCTTATGGTAGCCGGACCATCGCCCTGATAAATCGGTAGCAACCTCTCAAGGCGAGGGGCGTCCTCAGTGACCACCTCTCAAAAAGTGATGACACCTCTTGAGCAAGGAGCATACAAGCTAATGCTCGTGAGAATCGGCGAGCCGATGCAAAGATGACCAAAGCCCATATTGTGTAGGGAGATGTTGATACTTCCTTTTTGTGATCCAGAAATGGAACAGAAAGTACCCACACCTATTTCCCCAGAGGTGTCCCCGGGTAATCGAACCCACAAGACGAAGGTCCCCTTAAATCTAGGGTCTCTAGCAAGCGTTTGTTAAAGAAAGAATTCCAAGTTTTGACCGGATCAAAATCAGCTACGTCGAGTTGAACATTTATAATAAAAATAGGTACGAGTATGAGATCTCAATGCTTACAACCATGTATCTGTGCTGGGACCAAATATGATCTTAATTTGTGCGCTGGAAGTCACCCATCGAGATGCGCTTGTTACGAACCAAAGTAGGGGATGTGTCCAAATTACATCTTGACCTGCACGTTTCCTGCATCAAGAATCAGTTGTCCAACCAAAGGCCCTATCTGTCTCGTGGGGTTACCTCGATAATTAAGATTATAATAATCAGACAAGAGCTTTGGGCGTTTAATGACTACACGTCTTGAATCCCTAGAGAAAGGATCCATGTTACCGTAATAAACCTTTCTGTCACTGGTGTTTATAATAACACTTCACGGTCTCCTAGGCCTTAGCCTCTCCGTGGCTCACTCTCCATGATCCTGGGTACCTGCAGGGATAAAGAACGCAGACGAGACAAGAGACATCTACGAAATAATTTTATTTCACACATACGGGACGTTAATTCAAAGCACTTCCATTGATCCCCACAAAAAATACAGAGGGTTGCAAGTCTCTTGCCTCAACCCATACCTTACCGAACTACTCACACATGGAGACCAGATCACACGAAGAACGCAACATGGAGATTGATTGATTGATAATATGTCTTACAATGGATGTCGTGTGCGATGCATGATTACAAGTATGATCTAGTGGAAGATGAACTATGGTGGTGGTGGTGGCGATGGAGATGGAAATGGCGGCGGCTATGGTTGATGGAGATGGATGAGGCTGATTCTGTTCTGGCTTCGCTCGCGGATATTCTGTTGACATTTCGGCCTCGACCCCTTTACAAAAGTTGTTCGGGTGGACGAGAGGCCTCGGTTTCCACGCCATACAACCGCTCATGCGAGCGGTCGTGGTCGCATGGAACGCCTTCTTTGGTGCTGTTTCTTCTTGTGCCCGTCCTCCTGATTTCTTCTATCTCCGCCTTCACTCCTTTCCATGTTCTCACTTGATTTCATCCATATTTAGGCCATTTCCTGTAGAAACACAATAAAGAGAGGATTTGTGGAATCCTTTGCATTCATTTGTCATTAGTTGAAATATCGGAGCGAATTTGTCGGTTTAATTGAAATATCTCGGTTTAAACCAAGGGTAGATGTGTGTAAAAATATCACTCATCAACTCCCCCAAGCTTAAACTTGATCATCCTCGAGCAACATAGAGAGAAATCCGAATCATAAGGAACTCAGTTGTTTAAATCGAAATAACGAGATGGTTTTGGTTCACTTACGATCTGTACGCGTAGATAGCCCTCCGCTTCTTGACATGAAAACTTAGCATAGCTGTAGCCGTGGCATGGTTACTATGCAAGTTTTAGTGAAGTAAAGATAATCAACCCAAAGTTTTGGATCTACTAGATGAAACAACATTGCAACACTCAATTCTATTTCCTCTAGGTAACACTTGCTTGCCGGGAATACACGGAAGAGTTTTTCTTTGGATAGAGCCATTAAAACATAAATTAGGGAGTGAAAGGTATGAAATGTTCTTTTGTGTATAGGTATAGTCCAAAGAGGATTCTACTTCACATAAGGAAACAAGTCCTGCTAAACTGACAACATGGATGTTAAAGCTTCTTTATTTCTACCTATCTTCCTCAGGTTTTGCGAGTAATTATTGATGATTTCTCTGGTCATTGTAGCCTTGTTAGTAGAAGGAGAGCCAACCGAATGTGACACTTTCTTTAAATTAATGATCTAGAATAAATCTAATTAAACTAAAAATAATGAAATAAAGTTGTTACCTATGCATCTAGAAATCATTTGTATTTTAACAAAGCATATGGAATTGATATTCCATGTTAAACCGGCAACACACCACAAACACGATACTGCAAGTGCAACAACCTCCGATAAACCCATGGTTGTAGTGAGTCGCTCCGAATGAATTACATGACAAAACCGTGTTAACAATTACCACTCCGATAAACCCATGGTTGTAATGAGTCGTTTATATATTATATTTTATTATGTGTTTTGGCTATGTGGATCGGTAGTATTTTGCTTCCCAGTCGTATGTAATCCAAATTTTAATGGGGCACTGTAGGGCTTTTGCTTTTGCCTTACAGTGAGTGGTAAAAACTTCCAATATAATTAAGCAAAAATTGTATATACTGTTAATTTAATATAATGGGGGACTGTAGGGTTTTGCTTTTGGTTTTGCCTTGAAGTGAGTGCTAAAAAAATAACAGAACAAAGCAGAGATAGTAATATAATAATGTAGCTTTGCTAAGATTAAGGCACTGATGTCATATATGAAATCGGGTATGTGTATTGTTCGGAAAATAATTCTACAATTTTTTATTTTTTTTACCAATTACAGTAGGGAAAAATCCCTACCGTGATCTTTTTCATTTATAATTAGGGGTTAAAAAAAGTTACATGGGGGGCATGATCATGCCAGTTACATACAATTAGCTGGAAAAAGGTTACATAAGCATTTATTACATACTATCAAGCCAAGATATCATGCCCTCCCTGATACTGGGCCTAGCCCTGATCATTGTGTCCTTGAAATGCCTTTTGAAACTAGCCTTGCAATTTTGTAAGGAGCATCGAATGTCTTCAAATATTTCATCATGAATTGAAGTTAGTTCACAGGTTTCTACTGATTTCACCCTCTCCTTGATGCCACTCATCCAACATATTTCAAATTACTTTCATGTTTTTCCTCACTATCTTCTTGCTACTATTTTATGTTGTCAGAAAAACTTATGTGGTGGAAAATGTTTTCTTGTATAGTATGATATCTTTATGATGGTATCTGCCATATTGTGTGAAATGTTCTTTTGTGTATAGGTATAGTCCTAAGAGGATTCTACTTCACATAAGCAAATGAGTCCAACTAAACTGATAACATGGATGTTAAAGCTTCTTTATTTCTACCTATCTTCCTCAGGTTCTGCAGTGTAATTCTTGATGATTTCTGTGGTCATTGTAGCCTTATTAGTAGCAGGAGAGCCAAACTAATGCGACACTTTATTTAAATTAATGATCTAATATAAATCTAATTAAACTAAAAATTGTGAAATAAAGTTGTTACCTGTGCATCTAGAAATCATTTGCATTTTAACAAATCATATGGAATTGATATTCCATGTTAAGCCGGCAACACACCACAAACACGATACTGCAAGTGCAACAACCTCCGATAAACCCATGGTTGCAGTGAGTCGCTCCGAATGAATTATATGACAAAATTGTGTAAACAATCCCCACTTGACACTTCACGATGAAACGATAAAAAATGAAAAATGTGTACTTTCTTAACTTATTTTTTGAGGAACATGTATTTCATTATTTAATAGCTAATATTTTTTAAGTACTAGCCCGCGCATTTGCGCGGGCCACTTTGCTAGTTCTACTAAAAACACAACGTAATTAACTCGATTCGTTAGAACAGCTTCCATTGAGTCTCTGCACCTATCATTTTCCTTTGTATTCTAGTTAAAGAACCCCTTATTTTCTCAAAACATGGATTTGGCTCAGGATTGCCCTTCCTTAATTCCAGGGTTTCTCTGAATTTTGAAGTTACCACTTAGCACACGACATCGGGAAGGCGGCTGATGAGATCTAGGTCGCATAGTTTAAAAAAATGTTGATAACTTTCAAAAAAAAATGTTCGAGCCAATGAAACAATGTTCCAACGTTTCAAAACAACTGTATGCGAATTTTTTAGAAAATATGTATACAGTGTAAAAAAATACTCCCTCCGTAAAGAAATATAAGAGCGTTTAGACCACTAAAGTAGTGATTTTAACATTCTTATATTTGTTTACAAAGGGAGTATTTGCATACACTAAAAAATTGTTTCCTACCATTAAAAAATGAACGTGACATTTCCCATGTTTCAAAAGAGTGTTCGTGACATTTTTCAAAATGTTGTATACAATGCAAAAAAAAATGTTCACTTAGGTCAAAAAAAGTTTATTTCCATTAAAAAAATGTACGTGACATTTTAAAGAAATAATCACGTGTTCCCAAAAACTGCCCAAAAGGCAAAAGGCTATCTAACACAATTGGAGGATCCACAAAAGGAATTGTCATAGGGATAATCAATTGACAAATAATGGGTATGCGCGCGGGTGAGTGAATATCAGCTCCATATTATTATTTTAGTTTAATCCATGCATCCTGAGAACCTCTATTCACAACCTGTAGCTTCCTACGTAGATAACACATCGGTTCGTCATTGTGGATGTGAAGGACTCCAATTTTCATTTCTTTTAGGACGTTCGCATTCAAAAAAAGAAAGTGGCAAGGTCAATAAATGGCCTATTTTTGCAATTGTAATCCTTCAACACTACTCTTTCTTAGATGGAGCTCAAGGTATCGAACTGGATCCAGTGGGTCATGCTTCCTGAAATTAGTTAGAGTTCGGTTCTTTCTTTCGGCCACCCCATTTGACTAAAGTGAGTAGGGAGGCGTCCTCTCATGGATTATACCATGTTCCGCACAACACAAATCAAATTCATTGAAAAAAAATACTCTCCACCACGATCAGACCTAAGCCGTTTAATTTTCCGATCAAGTTGGTTCTCTGCTTCAGCTTTATAGTTTTTGAAGAAATTTAAAGCCTCATCTTTTGATTTCAGAAGATACACATAACAATATCTAGTAGAATCTTCAATCAACGTCATGAAGTATTTCTTTCCACCTTTTGTCAACACGCCATTCATTTCACAAAGATCATAATGTATAAGCTCCAGTGGCGCCAAGTCTCTTGCCTCCGCAGTCTTATGGGACTTGCGAGGTTGCTTAGCTTGCACACACACTTGGCACTTGGAGCCCTTGATAGTAGTGAATTTCGGAATTAAACTCATATTGGCTAGCCGCGTCATGCAACCAAAGTTAATATGACAGAGTCATGAATGCCGAATATTAGACTCATTATCATGGCAAACATGATTAATAACTTTAGTGCAAATATCTGACAAAGACAGGCGGAACAAGCCTCCGCACTTATAGCCTTTTCCAACAAATTGTCCATACATAGAGATTACAACTTTATTGGACTCAAAAACCAACTTAAAACCATCTCGACATAAACGGGAACCGCTGACGAGATTCTTATTGATGGAGGGTACATGATGAACGTTCTTCAGGCGCACGATCTTCCCCGAAGTAAACTTTAGATCAACCATACCAACCCCACGAACAGTAGCATGCGACCCGTTCCCCATCAGCACGGGAGAAGTCCCTGTGACCTAATAAGAAGAAAACATGGAGGCAGCATCACAAACATGTACATTGGCACCGGTGTCAATCAACCAATCAGGAGAACGACATACTGAAAGGATGGTAGAAAAAATACCGTACCCAGATTCCTTCATATCAGTATCACCGACGACAACATTAGCGGACTTGCCGCTCTTCTCAAGTTCGCGCTCCTCATAGCGGTTAGGACATCTCGGAGCCCAGTGATTAGGATCACCGTAAACATGGCATAGTCCCTTCCCCTTCTTATGAGAATTCTTCTTGAAGTTGGTAGAATGTGAAGGCTTGTTCTTTGCATCAAACTTGCCTTTGCCCTGAGATTTGTTCTTGTTGTTTTTGGGCTTGTTGGGCTGAAAGTTCTTCTTGTGTACCATGTGGGCACTAGAAGCTCCCTCGGCAACTCGAGCACGTGTGCCTTTTCCTCTCGCCTTCTCTTCAACATCAAGAGTGCTAATGAGATCCAAAACGGAAAACTCTTGTCTCTCGTGTTTCAGAGAAGTAGCAAAATTGTTCCACTGAGGTGGAAGGTTGGCAATGATGCCTCCGGCAACAAATTTGTCCGGCAAGACACACTTAAAGTACTCAAGTTCCTTAGCGAGTGACTGTATCTCATGAGCCTGCTGAACAACAGAGCGCTCATCAGTCATCTTGTAGTCATAGAATTGCTCCATGACGTAGAACTCGCTGCCAGCGTCCGAGGCCCCAAACTTAGTCTCGAGCACAGCCCACATGTCTTTGCCGTTGTCAAACGACATATAAGAATCCACAATGGAATTGTCAAGAACACTCAGAAGGGCGCCCTTGAAGAGGGTATCGATCTTCTCAAAAGCTTCCTGCTGTGCAGGATTAAGATCGCCCTCGGGCTTGCCCTTAGTGGCGTCATAGCAGTACAGGGTCTGAAATCAGTAAACTGCTCTCATGCGCCACCTCTTATATTGCACCGCCCCCTTGAAGGTAGGCGGCTTTAAATGCGCAGCAAAACCACTCGGAGTAAATTGCCTATAATCAGGTTTTTGGATTGTTGAATATATGAGCAAATTATTACGAGATTTAATCCGAATAAACAGTAAATAAATCGTGACGACAATAACAGAGAATGAACTAATCATGCGGACTAGCATAATAGATAAATAGATCGAATCTAAGGCACAAACTAGAAATAGGAATTCTACCATGATCTCAAACAAGGAGGACAGAATCACATACGGTGCAGCGGGAGCAGAACCGCTGGCGTTGATGTTGTCGCCCATGTCGTTGATGAAGAGGTTGCCGAGGTCAGGGAAGAATTCATCGTTGAGGAAGTCGTCGCTACCAGCAGTCGCGCGAGTGCGCTCCCCGGCAGCTAGGGTAGACGTCTGCCTATCTATATAATGCGCGTCGGGTAGGTCGTGGGAGTAAACCCCAACGCGTCCGTTAATTATTAATCATAGCTTTGTCCTCGGCTCGGCTCATTCCCGAAACCCGGCCCGGCGCGGCGCGTCGTGACGAGGCATGGCGAGGAGGAGGAGCACGCGTATAGGTCTCCTCTTCTCATGCTCATACAAGTGCTAGAAGAGCTCACCTTATAAAGTGGTGCAACTCTCACTCACCTAGCAGTATGGGACTAAACATTAGTCCCACTCACACCACACATATAGCCGTGCATGAATGGGCCATGGGAATTTCAGATTTTAATTGGACTTTGGGCCAAAAGGCTACTAGCAAATTCCAACAAAATCTTCCCCCGGTTTGCTTTCGATATGTGGGAATTCGGACAAGCGAACTGGTCCGCTGACGTTTGGGGCACCATATTGGATGACAAAAAAAACGTACAAACATCTCGGTCGAGACGTTTTACGGGCCATTTGAAGTACGGCGTAGGTGCGACACCCTCAGATATAAGTCGCCATGCGTGTGGTTGGGTCACCCTCACGATTCATTTCCTGTACCTGTGAACATCTCCATTAATCAATAAAGCTTTCTTAAAAAAAAAAATGACCCGTGCAATTACTCTGTCTTACTTTGCTGTCACGCTCCGGCTCTGCAGCCAGCATATAGCGTTGTGCCGGCGCGGTGGGATGGGATTGAGATCCAGTGACATGCCATGGCCATGTCACCAATGAACAGTATGGTGCCTTGCTCCCCTCTCCAGTCCGTCAAATCAGGATCCAGCGGTCAGGTCCATACGAACAGTACCCAGTCCATAGCACATCCACAGTATGGCATCTACAGTGATTCGTCTACAGGACTGTGTCTACAGTATATCTACAGTGTTTCGTTGCTACAGATATCGATCTGGGCTGTCCATTCCAGATCCAATGGCCATGTTACGGCGTGACATGCTAAAGGCATGTCACTGGATCTCTGTCCGGTGGGATGCCGCAACCAACCGCGTGGGACGCGCGGCGACCTACCTGCGCACCGGCCGTTGCGGTTGCTTTCCGGCCAAAGCTCCTGACGAACGGGCCAATCAATCATCTTCCCCCAGTCGCCCGGTCCAATAACATCCGGGGTCGATCGCGTCCGCGTAGAAAAACTGGGACGGTCACGATTCCGATTCCACGAGCTCCCGTGCAAAAGCAGAGAGACGTGACGACCCTAAAGCTCCGGCCATGTACACACGCCTTTTCTCTCGGTTCAAAAAGGCAATCCATCGGGCGGCCAAGTTGCAACGCAAAAGCAGCGAGACTTCACCGAAACACACCATCGTACACTTGCTGATAGTAACACGTTGTCGTTCTGGCTAGTTTGCGTGCCCTCGAGGGTACTGTGCACAGTACGGCTTGTGTCCCTCTCACCGCGATATTCTTGTACATGCATGGCACGAAACCCAGGCTCGATCGTACACGTGCACAAAGCTTGGGTGGATGCTGGGCCCGAATGTACACGGAACGGTCGGCCAGCCAGCCGGTCTACCGAGAAGGGCCCAACACGTACGTCGACCCTACGTGCGTGCCCCCGGGGTTTGGCCGCTCGCACTAGCCTAGCTGAGCTCTAGCTCCACTGTACTGTAGTAGTAGTTACTCACTCGTACGCTTGCAGTGTGTGTACTTCCCGACCCGGCCTGTTCCCACTACGCGCACTTGTGCCGTGTGCACCGACCTCCAGGATGCCTCCGGGCAACCACGCGCCACCTTCCGGGCATCTTCCTCCTCCCGGCAAGCACCCATCGAGGTGTCTGAATGCCTGAAACTACCACACGGTACGCCATGTACCAACACTGTCAGATACTCCCTCCGTTCCAAAATATAGTGCGCCCGCGTTTTTCGAGGTTTAACTTTGATCATAAATTTAACCAACGAGACCGACTGCGGTGGGAGCAAAAATTATATAATTGAAAACTTCTTTCGAATACGAATTCACTGGTATAATTTTTGCTCCTGCCGCAGTCGGTCTTGTTGGTTAAATATATGGTCAAAGTTGAAGCGTGGAAACCGAGTACGCACTATATTTTGAAACGGAGGGAGTACTAGAAGATATAACTGACATTTTCCCTCCACAGCCACAGGTACCGATGGACGACGACGACGAATCTTCCACGAAAACCACACTGAACTTGAGGCCATGCAACTATTCCCGTCCCCTCAGAGTGACGCAGCTGGTTGGTCACTGAGATCAGACACGTCACTTGCAAGTGCGACCGCTTAGATCGGATAAGTGGCCCGTCCAAATGTACGGATCGCACTCACACGCTCACACTCGTCAGTCCAGCAGACGTGTATTATACTCTCCTCAATTAGTCCTGCGTACAACTTTTCTCCGGTCTTCGGTCAAAACTGCGGACCAATTCCCTGTCAGGATCTGTGCTTAGCGCTTGCCCGGTCCGGCCCTATAAATTCTCTTCCCCTTTCGCCACCACAGTCATCATCATCATCGCAATTCGGAACGAGATCCTCTGACGTAGAGGAGAAAACTGCAGAGGGAAGTTGTTGCTTGTCGTTCGCTGGATGCGCATCGGACGGCAGCGGCTCGAACGCACTGGGAACGCAGCGAAACAGTCGACCCAAAGCCCATATCAACGAACGGGAGAGGAAAACAGTGAGCTCCCAGCTCAGAACAAAAAAAATCCCCTTATCACTCGCCGTCGCCGTCCGCTCATCGGCACGCCCAGCTCCGCCTGCGTGGCCGCCACCACCGGATCCGTGGCCTCCGGCGCCAACGCGGTCGTGCGCGCGTTGGAAGTTGGTCTCCACGCAGAGGAGGAGCAGGAGACCATGTCGGCCTGGTCGCCGCGCTCGAGCTCTGCGCTGCCGCTTCCCTGGTGCACGCTGGGTGCGTCCTCCAAGCGGAGGAGCAGGAGTGGTGTCGTCCTGGTTGCCGCACTCATCCTCTGTTGCCGCCGCCGTTGCGCATGCTGGCCGCCGACCTCCGAGTTGCTGTTATGTGACTGAACTGAACAGATTGTAAAGGAATTATGTGTATGCTCGAATGTTGTGAATAAATGAGTGTTCAACGATTGTTCAGATAAACATTGTGCATGTGCAAATTGAACAGGAGTACATATGCAAAAATCTGGACTGAACTGAATGTCAACTGTTGCTCCAAACCGAATTGAACAGGAGTACATATGCAAATCTCTAAACTGAATTGATTGCCAACTGAAATTTTTCTTTGTGACCCCATTAAGTGTAAGGTTTCTGCTAGGTGTAGTGTGTGGTTGTGTTCCAAAACCAGCCCCGACACTTTAAGATTTCCCTTCTTCCAGTCCATTTTAAGATTCATGTGCACTTCACAATTGGTTCTAGTTTCAGCTCGAGGGCACTTTGTCAAATGATCCCTTTTGTCTTGTGCTCGTTGACCCTCATTTGCACAAACAAATTTACATGATGTAACCTTGCCATCGGTTGAACTTCTGTTTGTATACCTTTTCCTAACCTCAAAGCCTTTCTGCCCACCGTAGCTAAGCCAATATGACCAAGCCTCGTCTGAGTTTCTAAATTCCATGCCAACACATTGTACCAAACTAGGCAATACAACTCTGCAAAGTAAAAACAACACGAGTAAGGGGATTGTACAAGTGCAGAGAAAATATTGGGACTAACAATGTTGAAAAAGAAATTATGTAAAAGAACTATCACTGAATTAGTGTTCTAGTTTGCACTTGTATATGTGCAGAAATTATGTAAAAGAACTATCACTGAACTATTGAGAAATTATGTAAATCTGAATATGTGCAGACTTGTATATGTGCAGAAATTATGTAAAAGAACTATCACTGAACTATTGAGAAATTATGTAAATCTGAATATGTGCAGACTTGTATATGCGCAGAAATTATGTAAAAGAACTATCACTGAACTATTGAGAAATTATGTAAATCTGAATATGTGCAGACTTGTATATGTGCAGAAATTACCTATTGGAATCGGAATCATGGTGGGCTGTGTTGGCATGTTCTTCCATCTCGGTTGCTTCTTCCATGAGAGAAAAGATGTTTGATCAAGTTCAACAAGTTGGTTCTTCCATGAGAAAAACGGAAACTTGATCGAGTTCCAAAGCAACCTGATGGTGGAAGTTCGATCAGTTGTAGTGTTTTTATTCATGTGAAAGATGGCATGACAGGAGCAGAGTATAAGGACTTACATGATATTGACGAGCAGAGCAGGGCGTCCACCTCTGGGCTCCGGCGATCTCGTTCTCGTCGACTTGGCGCCGTCTCTGTACTCTTCGCGCCTTTTTCTGTCTTCTCGCGCCCTTTTTTCCCTCGCCTGCGTCGCTCGCTTCGTAGTGGGCCGCATGGGCCGCTCATTTTGGTGCTGGCCGCATGGGCCGCTCATTTTGGTGCTGATCTGAGCGAACCAGAGAGCTGGAATTTGCTGCCGTCTGATGGCTGATGGACGGTGCCAAGCGAAGGACGTCCCTCTGACCCGGAATCGCCAAAGTCAGAGGATCTCGTTCCCGCAATTCACAACCCGCGAAGCAGGCGCACGCTCGCCACGCCAGGTGCTGCTGAGCTGAACCAAAGGCCGGGCATGGAGGACACGGCGGCGACGCTGGCGACGGAGCTGGACGGGTTGCTGGCCATGGCGAGGGAGCTGGAGGCGCGGGTGGACGGCGACGGGGGCGCGCCGGGCGCCGCGAAGGAGCTCTGCGCGGCTCTAGCCGCGTCCGTCGACCGGGCCATGCGCCTCGCCTGGAACAGCCCTCGCGGCGGCGACTGCGACCGCGAAGGCAATGCCACCGGCAGGGCGAGCATGAGCGGGCAGGTCAGGAGCGGCAGGAAGGGGGAGGCGGGGAAGGTGCGGACGCAGGTGCGGGTGGCGTCGGTGACAGACGTGGGGCCGCTCAACGATGGGCTCAGCTGGCGCAAGTACGGCCAGAAGGACATCCTTGGCGCCCCGTACCCCAGGGCATACTTCCGGTGCACGCACCGGCACACGCAGGGCTGCGCCGCCACCAAGCAGGTGCAGCGCGCCGCCGCCGACCCGCTGCTCTTCGACGTCGTGTACCACGGCACGCACACCTGCGCCCAGGCCGCCTCGCAGCAGCAGTCGCCTGCTGGCTTCGGGCAGGAGCAGCAGAGCCCGCCGGCCGCAACGACGGAAGGGATTCAGTGGCCGGTCACGCCGCCCTCGTTCCCCTCCCCGCCGGCCGGCACCGTTGGCGACTGCTACCCCTCCGTGTGCCAGCTTGACGGCGGCTATGGCTACGCTGCAGGCGGAGGCCTCGGGGCTGACATGGGGTTCGGGAGTCAACTGGACGAGTGGTTCTTGAATCTGTCCGATGTTTTCCAACCGGAGGTTCAGAACCTGTAGGTGCTTGCTGCAGCCAGTATTCGCAGCACTGCCGCAGTATTTAGATTCAGACTCGTGTGATCGCCGGCCTGAGCAGACGAAGTGCCGAATTCTCGAGCAGGGGATCGGCATCGAACGAGAAGTAGATAGTAGTTAAAAAAAAGTCCAACTGGTTCCGACCAGGTTATTGAACAAGTCGTGTAGGATGAGCTAGTGAGTTTGGCATGGTGAGAGAAAACAATTGAACTATCAACGTCTAGAGACTAGAGACTTAATTTGATCCTTGCGTAGGCGAACCATAGGCATCGGAACTAGAAATAGTTTTTGATAAAGGGCGCTTTATTACTTAAAAGGTTTAACTAGAAGTAGTTAGTCGAACTGATTCCAGCCATGGCGAGAGAAAACAACTGAACCATCAACATCCACAGGGACAAATATGAAAGTACAGCTCCTGATGTCAGGGACAAATATGTAAGCACATCAACGTCTATATGTTGCTCCCTGCGACGCATAGTCGAGCATACACACATTTTTTGCTGTTTTTTTTTACTTCTCTCTGGTTTCCTTTGGTTTTTTTATTAGATCTCCGAATTTTTTCATTTTTTTTCGTGCTTCTAAAACTGCAAACGTTTTAAAAAAAATTAAAATTTGTGTTTTAAAAACAGCGAATATTTTTTAAACTTAATGATAAAAAATTAAAATTAATATTTTTTTCAAAATTTTTGTGGTGATTTTTTAAAAATCATGAACATGTTTTAAAATCATGAACCTCAAGTTTTAAAATATGTTAGCATTATTAAAATTCAAAATTTTGTGATTTTTTTAATTTATAAACATTTTTCATTTTGTAAATTCGTGGAAGTTTCCTTTTTCTCGTTTTGAAAAAAATAAAGAATAGGCGAAATAAGAAAAAAGACAAAAGAAAACCAAAACAATAAAAGGACCGAGGAATCAACAATGACAAAAGAAAATAACGAAAGGAAGAAAAATCATATGCAAACGGCGCTGGCCCAAGTAATACGCCCTTTTGCTCTATGTTGACTATTCGCCGCACTGAGTGGCAAATAGGAATTTGAATTAACCTCAAGTTTGTCGAGGAACAAAAATACGGCATAGCAATTTTGGGTCAAGACTACAGGAGTATTCACATCAACGGCCCATTTATTAACAACGTTCCTAATTCTTTTCAATTTCCTAAATATAGAGCCCGTAGGGCCGAGCGTGGACTGGGCCTGCACAATGCTTGTCTAGTTCCTTTGGATAATAACATGACAAACAAGATATAAAAAATGGGGGGTTTTGAAAAAGAAGATTATTGAGCCTAATAAACGCCACAGGTTTTGGAATTGTCGTAGATGCAAAAAGATAGAGGGGGTATGATCAAAAGTTGGCCTTGTAATGGAGCCGTTAGGAATCAATGAATAATGAAATCCACGAAATGTTTACAAAATCCCTGTCCAGGCGGACCCAAGTAGAAGGCGATTGCTAGTTAGATCACATGTACAATCGGTCTAAGAGAAGAAGTTCTTGAAGAAGCGATGAGTTGACTATAGATAAGAATAAGCCGGACTCGAATTCATTAACGTAATTCAACCATAGCATTGAGATCTATGGTTTTTCTTTATCTCATATGAATCAACTCATATACTCATGTACGGTAATATTCGTCATTTCGGTCACCCTATATGCATAGTTAACTTCAATATATTGCTAATCCTCAAGCACGATGTGATGATTACCAAAGTCAGAGGACAAAAGGGATCTACTCAGGCATAACAGTAGTGCAACAAATCATTAGGAAATAATTTATAGCATCAAATACCATGTTTAAGTAGGGGATTACAAAGATTTTGTGGATGAGTGAACCACTCTAGAGAGGGGGGAATTGACGATGGAGATGGTGGTGATGTCGATGGAGACGATGAAGGTTGTCGTGGTATTCTCGCGAGGGGCGGCGCGTCATGGCAGATGCCATGGAATGGCTTGAGGTGAGGGCAAGGCTACTGCGGAGATCCGGGACGGGATTGGGTAATAATACGCGGTGGTTTACCCAGGTTCGGGGCCCTCCGTGGGAGGTAACACCACTACTCCTGCATGTCTAATGTATATGGAGTGTATATGGTTGTACATGGTTGCTCCTGGAGCTGTATTTAGAGGAGGGAGCAGTTGGCTGAGGGTGCTCTGCTTCTTGCCTCAAGTGTGTGAGAATGAGAGTGAGAGATGAGTGAGCCTGAGTGCCTGCCTTCGAGCATGAGCTCCCTGGGTCACCTTATAAAGGGGTGCCCAGGGGACAAGAGGGGCCCACCTGGCCCAACCACACTGTTGGGGGGACACCATATGTGTGAACAGTACCGGCTGTCCGTATACAGTGCCAGCCGCTCATCTACAGTGCTCTACTGTAGGGCATGGCCATCTCGTCTGCGCAGGTCCGACGGGACGTCTGAGGTTGACTTGGCCGGATTCCAACCGGATGGGCTCCACCCGGACAGCTCAACCCGGACGGGCTCCAGCCGGGCGGCATCACCCGGACGGCTCCACCCGGACGGCTCCATCCGGATGGCTCCACCCGGACAGGCTGGACCCGGGCAGGCTGAACCCGGCCAGGTTCCAGCCAGCCCGGCAGGTCGCCAGGTGGCCAGCCGGACGGGACGCGGGGTGGCGAGCCGGACGGGACGCCGGGCGGCGAGCCGGACGGGACGCCGGCATGCCAGGGGACGCTCCCCTGGCAAAGTTTTGAAGTGTCGTTTCGCCGTCTTGGGCCTACCCGGGGGTCATCCCCCCGACAGTAGCCTTCGAGCCTCCGGGCGACTTGGAAAGTCGGGCGGAGGTTTTTCGCGGGCGTTGATGTAGCAGATGTCGTCGATGACAACCGGCTGCGGGCGGCAGCCGGCGCGGCTTGCTTCCAGTGGGGGGGCGCTAGCGCACCCACTGGGTGTAGCCTCCAAGCCTCCGGGCGACTCGAGGAGTCGGGCGGAGGGTATTCGCTGTCGGGGTAGATGTCGTCGATGACAGCCGGCTGCGGGCGGCAGCCGGCGCGGCTTGCTTCCAATGGGGGCGCGCTAGCGCTCCCACTAGGTGTAGCCTCCGAGCCTTCGGGCGACTCGAAGAGTCGGGCGGAGGGTCCTTGCAGTTTGTTGCAGCAGATGGGCGCGGAGCGCCGCCGGGCGCGGACGCGAAGTCCGCCGGCAGGTGGGCGCGAGGCGCCGCCAGGCGCGGAGCGGAGTCCATCGGCTGGTGGGCGCGGGGCCCTGCCGGGCGCGGACGCGGAGTCTGCCGGCTGGCTGTTTCCAGTGGGGGCGCGCGAGCGCACCCACTGGGTGTAGCCTCCGAGCCTCCGGGCGACTCGAAGAGTCGGGCGGAGGGTCTTCGCTGTTGATGGAGCAAACGGTCGCGTCGATGATTTCGGCGGCAGACAGTGAGGCGTTTTCCAGCGGGGCGCACCGGCGCACCCACTGGGTGTAACTGTCGTGGTATTCTCGCGAGGGGCGGCGCATCACGGCAGATGCCATGGAATGGCTTGAGGTGAGGGCAAGGCTACTGCGGAGATTCGGGACGGGATTGGGTAATAATATGCGGTGGTTTACCCAGGTTCGGGGCCCTCCGTGGGAGGTAACACCCCTACTCCTGCATGTCTGATGTATATGGAGTGTATATGGTTGTACATGGTTGCTCCTGGAGCTGTATTTAGAGGAGGGAGCTGTTGGCTGAGAGTGCTCTGCTTCTTGCCTCATATGTGTGAGAATGAGAGTGAGAGATGAGTGAGCCTGAATGCCTGCCTTCGAGCATGAGCTCCTTGGGTCACCTTATAAACGGGTGCCGAGGGGACAAGAGGGGCCCACCTGGCCCAACAAGACTGTTGGGGGCACACCAGACGTGTGAACAGTGCCGGCTGTCCGTATACAGTGCCAGCCGCTCATCTACAGTGCTCTACTATAGGGCGTGGCCGTCTCGTCTGCGCAGGTCCGACGGGACGTCTGAGATTGACTTGGCCGGATTCCAGCCGGACGGGCTCCACCCGGACGGCTCTACCCGGACAGGCTCCAGTCGGGCGGCATCACCCGGACGGCTCCATCCGGACGGCTCCACCCGGAGAGGCTGGACCCGGGCAGGCTGAACCTGACCAGGTTCCAGCCGGCCCGGCAGGTCGCCAGGTGGCCAGCCGGACGGGTCGCCGGGTTGCCAGGTGGCGAGCCGAACGGGACGCGGGGTGGCGAGCCGGACGGGACGCCGGCATGCCAGGGGACGCTCTCCTGGCAAAGTTTTGAAGTGTCGTTTCGCCGTCTTGGGCCTACCCGGGGGTCATCCCCCCGACAGTAGCCTCCGAGCCTCCAGGCGACTTGGAAAGCTGGGCGGAGGGTTTTCGCGGGCGTTGATGTTGAAGATGTCCTCGATGACAGCCGGTTGCGGGCGGCAGCCGGCGCGGCTTGCTTCCAGTGGTGGCGCGCTAGCGCACCCACTGGGTGTAGCCTCCGAGCCTCCGGGCGACTCGAGGAGTCGGGTGGAGGGTCTTCGCTGTCGTGGTAGATGTCGCCGATGACAGCCGGCTGCGGGTGGCAGCCGGCGCGGCTTGCTTCCAGTGGGGGCGTGCTAGCGCTCCCACTGGGTGTAGCCTCCAAGCCTCCGGGCGACTCGAAGAGTCGGGCGGAGGGTCCTTGCACTTTGTTGCAGCAGATGGGCGCGGAGCGCCGCCGGGCGCGGACGCGAAGTCCGCCGGCAGGTGGGCGCGAGGCGCCGCCGGGCGCGGAGCGGAGTCCGCCGGCTGGTGGGTGCAGGGCCCTGCCGGGCGCGGACGCGGAGTCCGCCGGCTGGCTGTTTCTAGTGGAGGCGCGCCAGCGCACCCACTGGGTGTAGCCTCCGAGCCTCCGGGCGACTCGAAGAGTCGGACGGAGGGTCTTCGCTGTTGATGGAGCAGACGGTCGCGTCGATGATTTCGGCGGCAGCCGGCGAGGCGTTTTTCCAGCGGGGCGCACCGGCGCACCCACTGGGTGTAGCCTCCGAGCCTCCGGGCGAGGAGGTGGGTTCCCCACGAAAATGATCATGCGAAAGACAAAGGTAGTCAGTGCAGATATATCAAATATTTAGCTTTGGCAGCGCAAGTTTTATGCAGAGGATGCCGAGTCGGTTTCGTCCGAGCCCCCTTTAGTCTTTTTCATGTCCCCTCCGCTCTTTGGCTTTTGCTCTTGCCAGCCGGACAGCCGGGAGCCGGTCTGTAGCTGAGGCGAAGAGTGGGCCGCGGAGTAGAGTGTACAGTACTCGGACTCTGGGAGCAGATTCGACCGAGCAGATACTCATAAAGGAGACGACCGGGTCGCCCAAGCCGTTTTCCTCCCCGGACGTTTTTCGCGTGAGGTGACCTCCAGCTTTTGCTCTCGCTAGCCGGACAGCTGGGGTGCGGTCTGTAGCTGAGACGAAGAGTGGGCCTTCGGTACCGTACACGCTACTAAGCTGTCTGCGGGGAAGAACGAATCGGGCCAGACGGCCAGCCTCCGGGCTGAAACTTGCTGGCGCCGGGGCGAATAGTAAAGCAGCTGGAAAGAATGCAGAGATGGCCCCGAGGGTCGCTCGGGGTTATCCGCTTTGTGTGCACGGTGCAAAGATATGCGGGATGATGGCTCACATTGCTTTTGGCGCAGACGGGTTGAGGTGACGTCCAGCGGGCGGGCCGAGCCTCCGGGCAATCGAGGGGCGCCCCAGCCGGCCGGACAGCGGAGCGGCAGGCAGCCGAGCCGGCTCTCCAGCCGGCCCGGTATCGAAGCGGGCGGGCAGGCCAGCCGGCCAGGCGGCGACGCGGGCAGACGGGGAACAGTTGGCCGTCTCTCTATCCGGCGACAAACTCTTCTTCTCTTCTTTTTTTTCTTTTTACAGCCGGCCCTTTCTTTCTGGGCAGCCGGCCACGACAGCCGGGCAGCGAGAGCTGGTGGGAGCGCGCTAGGCGCAGCCTGGTCGACGACACGCGCGGGGCAGCCGACCACGGCACAAGGACGGGGAGCGGGCGGCGCGCTGGGGTGGAGCAGGGCGGCAGGCGCGGCGCGGAGCGCAACTGGCGCTTGGCGCAGCGGGGCGGCGGGCGCGGCTGTGCGCACGCGCGGGGGCGGCCGGGGACGACGGCGGCGTCGCGGAGGCCGGAACCTGGCCCGGGTAGAGGCGAGTTCGAGGGGGCGGCGCGGAGACGCGAGGCGGAGTAGGTGGTCGGCGAGGCGGCGGGGCGCGGCCAGACGACGCGCGGCCAGTCGGGGTGGAGCCGATGAGCGCGGAGCACCCGGCGGCGGCCGGAGGCGGCCAGGCGGAGCACCCGGCCGCGGGCGGGACGGCTAGGCGGAGCCGCGGGCGCGCGAGAACGTGGAGCGGGGAGCCACACGCGCGGACGGGCGCTGGGCGGTCGGAGCAGGCGAGGCGGCTGGGCCGGCCGTGGGCGCGCGGAGGCGCGGTCGTGGCGGACAGGCGGAGCCGGAGCAGCGCGGAGCCGGGCTAGCGTGACGGCGCGGACACGAGCGGACGTGCGGAGGCGGTCTACGCGGGCGTGCGGGTGCGCGCGAGCAGGGTTGCTCGGGAGCAGAGGCGGGGTGGGGTCGCGCAGGCATGTGGGCGCACGAGCGGGCGGCGTCACGCGGACGGACGAGCCCGGGGCGGGGGGCCGAGCGGCGCGAAGGGAGGCGGCGCAGCCGGCTAGCGCGCCCAGTCAGCGGGCGGGACGCGGCAGCGGCCGGCTAACGCAGCCGGCGGGCGGATCGCGGTAGCGGAGCCGGCGCGGGCGGAGACCGAGCGGAGGCAGGGCCAACGCGGCGGGGCGGGCGCGAAGGGTGGAACTGGAGCCGGCTGGGGCGAGCTCGAGGTGGAGCAGGGGCCTCGAAGCCATGGACGAGCGGCGCGGGCGGTGCTGGACGGGGAAGCCGTGCGACAGCACCATGGGAGGACGGCTCGGGCGAGCGTTACGGAAGGCGAGGGGAGGCGGGGCTCCCGCTCGAGGGGAGGGGAAGTGGCGGCGCGGGCGTGGAAGTGAAGACGCGCGGACGCGGGCGTGGGGACGGCCAGGCGAAGTGGACGCGCGGCCGCGGGGTAGGGCCCCCGCCCGAGCGTGGTGGCGGCCCAGTAACAGGGGCGGCGGTGGCTTTGGCCAGCTGCATAGCAGCAGCCATGCCCGGTGGTGGTGATGAACGCACACGGGAGACGCGAGGACGGGCTTGCGGTGCTCAGAGCACGGGAGGAGGCCGGAGGAAGAAGATGGAGGGTGGCAGAGCTGCTCGGGAACGAGCACGAGCTCGAGGGGTGGCGGAGCGGGGGACGCGCAGGGGCGCAGCCGTGCGCGGAGCGCCGGTGCAGAGCGAGACGGCACCGTGGAGCGATGCAGGAGCCGCGACGTGCAGCCGGCGTCGCGGCGGTGGTGACGAAGAGGGTCCCGCCCGGACCGCGATTGCAGCAACAGCGAGCCCCACGGTGGGCGCCAACTGTCGTGGTATTCTCGCGAGGGGCGGCGCGTCACGGCAGATGCCATGGAATGGCTTGAGGTGAGGGCAAGGCTACTGCGGAGATCCCGGACGGGATTGGGTAATAATACGCGGTGGTTTACCCAGGTTCGGGGTCCTCCGTGGGAGGTAACACCCCTACTCCTGCATGTCTGATGTATATGGAGTGTATATGGTTGTACATGGTTGCTCCTGGAGCTGTATTTAGAGGAGGGAGCAGTTGGCTGAGAGTGCTCTGCTTCTTGCCTCATGTGTGTGAGAATGAGAGTGAGAGATGAGTGAGCCTGAGTGCCTGCCTTCGAGCATGAGCTCCCTGGGTCACCTTATAAAGGGGTGCCCAGGGGACAAGAGGGGCCCACCTGGCCCAACCACACTGTTGAGGGGACAACAAACGTGTGAACAGTGCCGGCTGTCCGTATACAGTGCCAGCCGCTCATCTACAGTGCTCTACTGTAGGGCGTGGCCGTCTCGTCTGCACAGGTCCGACGGGAGAGGTTGACTTGGCCGGATTCCAGCCGGACAGGCTCCACTCGGACGGCTCTACCCGGACGGGCTCCAGCCGGGCGGCATCACCCGGACGGCTCAACCGGACAGGCTGGACCCGGGCAGGCAGAACCCGGCCAGGTTCAGCCAGCCAAGTTCCAGCCGGCCAGGTTCCAGCCAGCCCGGCAGGTCGCCAGGTGGCCAGCCGGACGGGTCGCCGGGTCGCCAGGTGGCGAGCCGGACGGGACGCGGGGTGGCGAGCCGGACGGGACGCGGGGTGGCGAGCCGGACGGGACGCCGGACGGCGAGCCAGACGGGACGCCGGCATGCCAGGAAACGCTCCCCTGGCAAAGTTTTGAAGTGTCGTTTCGCCGTCTTGGGCCTACCCGGGGGTCATCCCCCCGACAAAGGTGATGATGGTTCCCCTGATGACACTCCGGCGCCACCGGAAGAGAAGGCGGGACACGCCCCCTTCTCCTTCTTCTTCCTTGGAGTCCCCACTCGGTACTAGAGGGCATCGCCACCACGAGAGGGGGACCCCGTAGGCCCCACGCGCCTCTCGCTCGCGAGTAGGGCTGGGCCCACATGGGCCCCACGGAGGTCGCTTCCACCGCGTGGGTAAACCTTAGACACACATAAACAATTGGCGGTTCCAAATACTCCCTCCATTCCACAATGTAGTGCGCCTGCGCTTTTCGAGATATAAGTTTGACCATAAATTTAACCAACGAGACCGAGTGCGGCGGGAGTAAAAATTATACCACTGAATTCGTATCGAAATAGCGAATTCAGTGGTATAATTTTTGTTCTCGCCGCAGTCGGTCTCATTGGTTAAATTTATGGTCAAACTTAGATCTCGGGAAACGCGTTGTGGAATCGAGACCGAGTGCGGCGGGAGTGAAACTTAGATCTCGTTGGTCAAATTTATGGCACTACATTGTGGAATGGAGGGAGTAGGTTTCGCCTTTCAATGGGGCGTTGCTTGCAGGTGCACGCTGGCGGGGTGGTCGTAGACCAATGTCAAACACGTCAGCTGGGAAGGTGTTTGCACGTGCACTCCACACGAGCGATGGTTACACACGAATAGGAGAAGCCAGATTACGAAAATAAATTTTTGACTGGTCACGGAAATGATTAAGTTTGAGAAAAGGGTCATTTGGTATAAGCAAGCTGGCCGATACGACCGATATATAGGCCGATATATCACTTTTGAGGCTCTACCGATATAAACATAACATATCATTTTGTAAATATCATTTTCAAACATATCATCCGCTATGGACCGAAATATCGACCGATATAACCGATATCTAGCCCGATATGTCCACCGATATAGAACGATACGTACATGACAACAATTATTTATTACAATGCAATGAAATAAGATTATGCATTTACAACTTTATTATGTATTTTCAAAGGCATGCACAATGTTTCATAAAAATGCAGATACATTGTATAGTTTTGAATCATAGAGTAAGGATTTTGTGAATCTTTCCTTAATAGTTTCTTAATCAACAAGTTAATAAATTAGGAATCTAAAAGTGTCATGTTAAAGCATTGACATCATACATTTTGTTTTACTAAAAATAAATATTTTGAACAAGAATAATGGAAAAAAACTAGACATGTTTTCTCCGATATATCTACATATCGTCCGATATATCACCCGATATCCGGCATCCGATATGTCGAAGCCAAACCGACACGAACCCGATATCCGATATTTTGAAGCTTGGGTACAAGTATAACTAATGGGTGTGTCTAGAAGTCAGTCGACTGAGGTTTAATGAAGTCTCAGTCGAGTGATGTCAGCGTAATTGTGCTGCTACGATAGGCATGGCAGGATGCTGCAAACGACAATGAAAAATGTTGCAACAGTACTGCAACTACAACCGTTCTGAATAAAATGCTACAACCTTCAATGGAGGATGTTGTGCCCGGTATGTTTTGTCCGGTGAGACGAAGGCAAATGTTGTGACCGGTGAGACGACATACTACAACCAGCAAGTCGGATCCTGCAACCGGTAGAAAAAAATGTTGCAAAAGATGGGACAAAATGCTGCGAGATCGATTGAGACTTAGTTAAATGTCAATGGACTGAGTTTTAGCAAGCCGGATAACTAATACCGGGCCACGATTTGGGCAACTTGCAAGGCGTACGCAAAAGGCAGCGAAACTTGACTGAAACATCGAGTCCAGGAGACAAACCACAGCACCGTATACTTGCTGATTGCACTTTGTCGGTTGCGTGCCACCGTGGGAAGGGTATCCGGTACGGCTTGTATCTCTCTCTCTCACCGCGTTCTTGTACGTCGACCCTACGTGCGTGCAGGTGCACCCGGGCCTTGGCCGCTAGCACTAGCCTAGCTCTAGCTCCACTGTAGTTGTTACATCGCGCGCACTTGTGCCGTGTGCACCGAGCTGAGCTCCGGCGAAGCCTCCGGGCATCTTCCTCCCGGCAAGCACTTTATCAAGAACTCTGACAGTACCACATGCGCATGGTACTCCACCGTAAAGAAGAACACAACACAACTCCAACATTTTCCACCACAGCCACAGGTACCGATGATGGACGACGACGAATCTTCCACGAAAACCAGAGTGAACTTCAGGCCATGCAACTATTCCGGCCCCTGGCGTCGGTCCAAACGAAGCGACCGAACCATCTCAGCGTGACCGGTGAGAGTGACGCAGCTGGTTGGTCCCTGAGAGCAGCCACGTCACTGGGCCAGTGAGGAGTTAGTTAGCTCCATTAATTAAGACGGATGACGAATGATAAGTGGTCGGAGACACGACAGAGCAGCTTGTGTTAGTGTCGGCCAAAGCGTACGGATCGCGTACACACACGCAGATCGTATTCTCTCCTCAATTATACTCCTCCTGTCTTGACACTTTTCTCCGGTCTTCGGTCAAACTTGCGGACTGGTTCCCGGTCACGAACTGTGCTTAGCGCTTACCCGGTCCGGCCCTATAAATCCTCCTCCTCCCCGTCGCCACCACACCAAGCTCATCATCACAAGACGCCACTGATCGGCAAGCTAGCTAGCCAGGTGCCGAGCTGAACCGAGGGCCGGGCATGGAGGACACGGCGGCGACGCTGGCGACGGAGCTGGACCGGCTGCTGGCCATGGCGAGGGAGCTGGAGGCGCGCGTCGACGGCGACCAGGGCGCGCCGGGCGCCGCGAGGGAGCTCTGCGCCGCGCTGGCCGAGTCCGTCGACCGGGCCATGCGCCTCGCCGGGAGCAGCCCGCGCGGCGGCGACGGCGACGGCAATGCCACCGGCAGGGCGAGCGTGAGCGGGCAGGTCAGGGGCAGGAAGTCGGCGGCGACCAAGGTGCGGACGCAGGTGCGGGTGGCGTCGGTGACGGACCTGGGGCCGCTCAACGACGGGCTCAGCTGGCGCAAGTACGGCCAGAAGGACATCCTGGGCGCCACGTACCCCAGGGCGTACTTCCGGTGCACGCACCGGCACACGCAGGGCTGCCAGGCCACCAAGCAGGTGCAGCGCGCCCACGACGACCCGCTGCTCTTCGACGTCGTGTACCACGGCGCGCACACCTGCGCCCAGGCCGCCGCTATCCTGGCCGGCGCGGAGCAGCAGCCTCCTGCTGCCTTCGCCCTGGAGCACCAGCAGAGCTCGCCGCCGGAAGGAATTCAGTGGCCGGTAGAGCCCGTGACGCCGCCTCCCTTCCCCTCCTCGCCGGCCAGCTGCTACACGCCAGGGAACTCCTGGTGCCAGCTTGCCGGGAGCTACGGCTACACTGCCGGCGGGGGGCTCGGGGCTGACATGGAGTACGCGTACGACCAGTTCGACGAGCTGTTCTTGAATCTGTCCGAGGTTTTCCAACCGGATGGTCAGAACCTGTAGGTGCTGCGGCCAGCATCGTACTGTATTCGCGCCAGTATTTAGATTCAGACTCGTGTGATCGCCGGCCTGAGCAGACGAATTTGCCGAATTCTCGAGCAGGGGATCGGCATCGAACGAGAAGTAGTTAGTCCGACACTCCGACTGGTTCCTACCAGGTTATTGAACAAGTCGTGTAGGATGTTAACCTGTTTGCCATGGCGAGAGGAAACAGCTGAACCATCAACATCCAGGGACTTAATTTGATTCTTGCGTAGGCGAACCGTAGAGCAAATATGAAAGCATTTGAATACTCATCCACCAGGGTACAGCTCCTGATTTTAGCGCGTTGACGCCAGTAGTTACTTGATTTCCCTCCTACTTCCCCACCAAAATTTGTGAGCCAGAGAGTTAATATGAAAATCACGGGATAATCAAAAGCAAGCTATAGATTAAGCGGGGATGTCTAAATCAAGCTTCCTTTCCTTCGACAGATAATATTTCTTTTCCAACTCTTTGATCTACCAACATCAGATGGCAGCCCCAAATACTTCTCCCTCAATGTCTTGGTATGAACACCAACCACACTTTCACCTCATTTTTCAGCTCAATGGAACAACATTTACTGAAAAAACCAGAAGATTTGACCAAATTCACAGTTTGCCATAAAGTTCGACACTAATCTTCCAAAGGCCCCGAAAAAAAAAATGTCCAAAGCATTCTTTGCTGCATTTGTACTACCCCTAGTTGCCGTTAAGAAGAATAAGTTACAATAAACCACCACATTTGATGCTAGGGTTGCATATTACCATCAATACTCAAACAAATTTCAAAAAATGAACACGACTTTTGAGGCTGCTTGGTTACAAATTGCACTCATCGAGTGATTTGCTTGTTTTAAACCGTTCTTCGGCAGGACGGGCCCACCTATCGGCCCGATAGACGGCGCGGAGCGGGTTGCACTATTTGAAAAATTATAAGAAAATATGTGGGAAGAAATGGCTAGGCTAAGAAAGAAAAAGGCGATCCATCTAATGGACTGGCTAGGTACAAGTCGACTAAAAACACATATTGGGTTAGTCGATTTTACCAGGATCAATCTGAAGCATTAGATAAAAAAAATGAACGGGCCAGATTATGTCTCGTACCTCTAACCATTTTGTTCCTGAAAAAAAAAGATTGTGTTCTCCCCCCCCCCCCCCCCCCGGCCGCATGTTGCCACTACCCGCGGTCGGCAGCGGTCACGCGCCAGCTTCGCTGCCCCGCCCTCCTCTCAATCTCCCCAACCGCCATGTTTTTCGCCACACCCGGTGTAACACCCCCTTGTAATGTGCCACAGTGATCCATCATGATCAGTGCCAAGTCAGCATCTTTTGCAAAGCACAATTGCCACTTGTCTTAGAATTCAAACTCAAAATCCAATTTGAATTGCAAGTCAAATATTTACATTTTCAAACATGCAAACAAAATAGTTCATAATATTGCAAATAATCCCAAAGCAATTATAAAAATAAAACCAACATTAATTGAATTCCAAATTTGACCCCAACATCCAAAAAACAGTACCCAAAACAGCCCATTTAAATCATTTCTAATTAAGCAAAATTCAAATGAACTCAAATAATTCTCAAACTTGTTGAGGCAGTACCCAAATAATGCAATACTAATTATGAGACAAGTCCCATATTTTACAAAATTCTGTTGGAGCAAAGGAAAATACAAAACAGAGTTAATAAAGAAAACAGAGAAATAAGAAAAAGAAAAGAGTAAGTGGTCACTATACCAGTGGGCTTTAGTTGAACAGTAACCGGCCCAGCCCACTCCCCGGTCGTCCCCTACCTCTCTCCCTCTCTCCTGGCGTGTCGGCGCCGCGCGCGTCCGTGACCGCGCATCGCCACGCGCCGGCCATCCCGCAGCTCTTCCGGTGGATAAGGCCGCCCCGCGCCCCCTGCCGAACCCTAGATCCCCCATTCGCCCTTCCTCTCGCTCGCCCTCCTCGATCTAGAGGCGCCCGAACGCATCCGTCCCCGCACCATCGTCCCCGTCGCGGCCACCGGCCTCCCCGGTGCCCGGGAGGACGTCCAAGCGTTGCGACGTCCTCGTCTACGTCGATTGCGCTCACCCGTTCGACCGGGGCCGCCTCCGGACACCGTCCCCGACCCGTTCTTCTTCCTCGGTCGCCGGAGCTCACCGTCACCGCGTCGCCTGCCCCGAGCCTCCCCCGAGCTCCTGTTGCACCTCTGCAGGCTCCCTGTGAGCCCTCCTTCCCTCCCCCTCTCTCTTTGCTCTTGTGCACGCCCTCTAGCTACTCGCCACCGCTGCCGTAAACTCGCCGCCGCCGTCCGCCTCGCTGCCGTGGCCACCGCAGGCCAAGCTCGCGCCCGAGCTTCGTTCCGTGCTCCTGGTGCTCCCAGGAGCCCAGCGAGCACACGCACGCGTCTCCCTCTGCTCCCTATGCTCAATTCGGTCGAGGCCCGAACGTCGGCGCCCGCAACGCTCGACGCCGGCGACATTTCCGACCTTCCCGGCGCAAGCCAGTAGCACCACGCGACGCGGCTCACCCCCAGCTTTCGAACGCGCTAACACACGCGGCAAACAAGCCCCTGTGGGCGAATTCCGACGCCCTCCCGTGCGTGCTGCCGTCGTTTTGGTTGCCGGCGCGCCACCGCGTAAACGCCGGCCGGGCCCACTCGCCAGGCCGTTTAGCCACTAAACCTGTCCTAATCACACACTGACACGTGGGCCCAGTTACTGTAGCAATTAACTAATTTAATTAACTCTATTAGTTAGTACAGACACTGACTACTGGGCCCCACCCTGGCTAATTAATTAATTAGATTAGTTAAAACTCTGTTAATTAACCCAGTCACTGACAAATGGGTCCCACTGGACCCAGTTGACCCAGTCAACCTGCTGACTGGGCACCTCCAGTCTATGACAGGTGGGACCCACTGGTCTAGTTGACCAGTCAACGGTCACAGTTGACTGCTGATTGGGCAGTCAACTGGGACCCACCTGTCAGCCTAATAAGCACTTTGCTGGGTACACTTCTGCGTACCCGTAGCAATTTAGCTATTTAATTTTCGAATTTAAATAAATCCAGAAATTCTAGAAAATGATTAAAACTTTGAAAAATCATATAAAATAAACTGTAACTCGGATGAAAATAATTTATATATGAAAAATGATCAGAAAAATTAGACGAATCCGAATATGTGGTCAAAATGCTTGACCATCACTCCTAACTAGATGAACATGGAACCTTTCCCTCCGGATCAATATACCGATAAGCACCTGGAGCTGGGAAAACATTCCCAAATATTTTCCCGCTCCGCCTGATCCACTTAGCACTGCGATAGGTCACCCCCAGCACGGCATATTGCCTTGTCATGCATCTGTGTGCATGTGTATGCTTTATATTTATTGTTTCTTCCCCCTCTTCTCTCCGGTAGACCCGAGACTGACGCTGCTCCTGAGTACGACTACGTCGTCGACAACCCTTCCTCCTTTTCAGCAGAGCTTCCAGGCAAGCAAACCCCCTTGATCATTCCTATATCATCTATTCCTTCTTCCCCGTGTTTGCATTAGAATTTGCTACCATATTTGATTGCTCCTATTCTGATGCATAGCCTGATTTTGTAATCTGTTGTTGATACTTTACATGTTGTCCTAAAATGCTTAGTATAGGCTGGTTAGTGATTCATCAATGGCCCCACACCCTTGTCCTTGTTGCCATGCTACACCACCGGAGACTCGGTCAGTGTGATCGATGTACAGAGACCGAACACAGCACCGCACACCCCCTTAGTTGTACGACTCTACAAAGCTACTATCGAGTGCCAAGGGTGATACCTCCTACCTCACTCCAGATGATATCTCTGTAGCGTAGCTAGTCGGTTGTGGGTTACCGAGGGTGATTCCTCTTTCACCACCTCTGATGATGCCTCTGTCGTGCAACCCCTCAAGTGTGAACCCATCGAGGGTGATTCCTCCAAGTTCACCTTGACGGATACATCGAGTGGGAATCCATCGAGGGTGATTCCTCGGATTTCCACATTGATGTCATGGCCACACGGTTACCTTGGCATTTACCTCAGTCCCTTGTTAAAGTCGGGTCGACCCCAAGGGGTACCCGCGAGAGATGTGAAGTCGATTGGCCAGGAGGGCACCCGTGAGAGATTATTGTGGCGGAACGACAGGGCCGGTGGAGACCACCTAGGAGAGAGGTGGGCCTGGTCCCTGGTCGTTGGTCTACAAGTTACCAAGTCGGTGCGGCAGGGTCTCGGAGGTGAGCCTTGAGCCCTGTTCGTGTCCGCGAGATACTAATAACACACTTAACGGATTTGGGTATTTGATCTGAGTTGGCCACTGGCCTATACGCACGACCACCACGCGGGATAATGGTTTAATGGGGCCCTCGGCGCCGTATGTATCTGCCGAAAGCTCTGTCAGATGTCCAGTTCAGCATTGTGGCACGGTCGGATCGTGCCATCCAGGAGAGGGGTGGCGCTGGTATTCACCCTGCACACAACGACCCGGAGTGCAAAGGGCGATGGGCCCAAGACCCCTGAGCACTTAGGATGTAGACCGGCGGGGACCTCTCCGCGGAGCCTAGGTAGGACTACGTCGTGTCTGTCAGCCGAGGCCGGGCATGACCGAGAAAAGTGTGTCCGGCCAGAGTTAATCGAGCTTGTTGGGTAACAGTAGTGCACCCCTGCAGGGAAGTTATCTATTCGAATAGCCGTGTCCACGGTAACAGGACGCTCAGTGTTGTATCCCGATCACTACAACTTGACCTGGATACATGTTACTTTAATTAATATGTTAGCTCTGGGATCGCTTTCTCGCAGGGAGTCGAGGAAGGATCTCTGGGCTTTGCTACTACATACTTATTACTTTATTATATGCTACTAATCTGCACTCTTCTAATGCTGCAAGACGCTGGAAGATGCTAGTCTTCGATAGGCTAGGCCTTCCCCTCTGTTCTGGCAATTCTGCAGTATAGTCCATAGATACAGCCCCTTCGCTTTGAAACCGATGCATACTTAGCATAGTTTTGATGTAAGTCTTGCGAGTACTTTGGATGAGTACTCACGGTTGCTTTGCTACCTCTTTTCCCCATACCCGATTGCTGCGATCAGATGACGAAGCCCCGGAGCCAGCTGATCCCGTCGACGACTACTACTACACCGACGGAGCCTACTACTACGTGGAGACCGACGACCAGGAGTAGTTTAGGAGGCTCCCAGGCAGGAGGCCTTGCCTCTTTCGATCAGAGCCGTTGTTTGTTTTCGCCTTCTTAAGGCCAACTTGTCTAATTATGTCTGTGCTCAGACACTGATGCTTCCGCTGACGCTTGTGTAACTTGAGCTTATGTATTCGAGCCTTCGAGGCCCCTAGCTTGTAATATAAAGCTTGTATTATTTTATTTTGTGTCTAGAGTTGTGTTGTGATATCTTCCCGTGAGTCCCTGGGCTTGATCGTGCGCATTTGCGTGTATGATTGGTGCATGGTCGGGTCGGGGGCGTCACAAGCTGGTCTCAGAGCCGACTGCCTGTAGGAACCCCCTTCCAACTCCTTGGCCGAAATTGTGTCTAGTCTTCGAAAAATGATTTTACTAACATGGTTGTGTGGCTTACGGGCCCACATCGCCAATGGGTGGTATTAGGATCTTTTACTCCTCTTCCTTACTCTGGGACTTTGATTTCTCTTCTATTCGGGTTAAAGGTTTTACTGACTCTAACTCTAGGTTCTCGTGATCACATCCACCCGGAGATTTTAATTAACCCTTCTTTGAATTGTGAGCCAGGTTCTGCTTCACAGTATTCACAGACCGCAGGATCCTTTTATCGAGGGCACCCTGCGTTTTCACTTGTAGATTCCTTGCTCCAGTAGTTTTCTCTGACGTGATGTAGCCTTTGCTATGTATCGTTGTTGTATCTCTCCACCGCGTGCTGCGTGCCGCCTAGTTTGTCTAGTTGCGAGTGTTTCCGAACTCGTGCTGTCCGTTTGTATCCAACTCAGTGCATAGATCTGTATGTCTTTAACGACTACTAATATGTATCTAATGCACTTCTTGTTCATTGCTCATCTTACATCATGATTGACTCCTTACACTTGCAGTTGTTCTTGCTAAACTGCCCCTGTTGATTTTAGCAGGATGGCTGACAATCCTCCACCTCCACCCTATATTGCCGCAATGATGCAGCAGTTTGAGCTGAATCGTCAGTTTATGACTGGGGTGATGGCCCAGTTTCCAAACCAGAATGCTCAACATCAGCCTGCCCCAATAACACTGCAAGAATTTGTGCGCCTCAACCCATCCACCTTCCGTAACTCGACTAATCCAATGGATGCTGATGATTGGCTCCGTGACATCGCTTTTCAGATGGAGTCGGCTAATGTTGCCCCTGCCAGTTACGTCACCTATGCGACGTTTCACCTGAGGGGTCCAGCTGCTCAATGGTGGGAAAGCCACAGGCGTATGCTGCCTGCTGGAACTGTAACCACTTGGCAGGAATTTCAGTCAGCCTTCCGTGCACGGCACATTCCTCAAGGTCTGATGGACCAGAAGAAGAAGGAGTTCCGCAAACTCACCCAGGGCAAAATGACTGTGGATGAATATCAGAGGAAATTCCTTGATTTATCCCGCTATGCTGAGGATGACGTCTGCACTGACGCTCGCAAGCAGGAGAAATTCCGTGAAGGACTGTGTCCTGATATAAAGCTCACACTTGTCGTCCATGATTGCGCAGACTTTGCAACGCTTGTTAGCCAAGCTTTTCGAGCTGAAACTGGTCTGACTGAGTACCAGGAGTCGCTCAAGCGTACTTGAGATGTTGGCCCATCCTCGGGTCTGCCTGCTCAGAAACGTCAAGTCTGGATCCCGCACAATGTTCATCACCGACCTGCTCCAACCCCAAGGCCGTCTTATGTTGCCCCTCGTCTGCCTCCGCCGCCGAGACAGCTAACGATTAAGGGTGGACAGCCCAATGCTATGGCTCCTCCCCATAATGATGGTTTATGCAGCAAGTGTGGACAGCCAGGACACATTACTATCAATTGTCACCAGGATCAGCCTCAGGCTGCACCACGTCCACCTGTTAGTCGTAAGAAGAGCAGTCGAAACCATCATGTCAGAAGATGTAAGGCCAGGCCATCTACTGTGAGCCGTGGTCAAGTCACCCATGTCAAGATTGCAGAAGCTCGTGAGGCCCCAAAAATCGTGATGGGTACACTTTGCGTTAATTCAGTGCCAGCCTCCGTTCTCTTTGATTCAGGAGCATCACATGCCTTTGTGTCCCAACAATTTGCTCAGTTTCATGAGTTAGACATGGAAAAATTACCCACTCCTTTAGCGGTTCAATCTCCGGGATCCAAGGGGCAAACCACAATGGTAAGCCCTCGCAACCAAATCGAAATTGGAGGGCTACTTTTTCCGGCTTCTCTTACTATGCTCGGACCTTCCAACATAGATATCATCCTTGGTATGGAATGGTTGACAACCCATAGTGCTTTGATCGACTGTGCCGCCAAGTCAGTCCAGCTCACACACCCTTCTGGCCAGGTGATCAACTACTCAGCCCAGATAATCCAGAATGCAGAGAGCCAGATATATGCTCTGAATGCATTGAATGCTTCACCTCTTAAAGGCATCGAGAACGTTCCAGTTGTTCATGATTTTCAAGATGTCTTTCCAGAAGAACTCCCAGGTGTACCACCTGCTAGGGCTGTCGAATTCGTTATCGACCTGAAACCAGGCACCACTCCTATTGCCAAGCGCCCATACAAGATGCCGCCGCATGAACTCCTTGAACTTAATGAGGAAATTGACAAGTCACTTCGTAAGGGTTTCATTCACCCCAGTTCTTCTGCTTGGGGAGCACCTTCTCTCTTTGTAAAGAAGAAGGATGGAACGAATCAGTTGGTTCAAGATTATCGACCTATCAACCAAGCAACAATTCAGAACAAGCATCCGCTTCCCAGAATCAACGATCTGTATGATCAACTTGCTGGTTCCTCAGTATTCTCTAAGCTTGATTTGAGATTGGGATACCACCAGATCCGAGTTCGTGAAGAGGACATTCCGAAGACAGCCTTCGTTACTCGCTATGATTCTTACGAGTACACTGTCATGTCTTTTGGCTTAACCAATGCTCCAGCAACCTTCTCCCGACTGATGAACTACATCTTCATGGATTACCTCGACAAATTCGTCGTGGTTTATCTAGATGATGTGGCGCCCCGCCTGAATACCACTGTAGCCAGACGGTCTCCGCACACACCAGCCCAGGAAATCACTCTGGCATGCGCTTTTACAACAAGTATCATGAACACAGGCATTTCTATTAATGAATATATAAGGCTGTGTTTGGTTGAGCTTTTGCAGCCAACTTCTGGCTTTTTGCAGCTATAACTAACCAAAGGGGGAAACTGAGAAGCAGAAGCTATAGAAGTTGTAGCTTCTCCGTAGTGCAATTCTCGCAGCGGGTGAACGCCCAACTTCAGAAATGCGTTTTTAGCTGTCCCCTGAAAGTTGCATGGTATTTACCCACCATTGCCACTCCCAAGTGAATACCGGTTCGCTCTCTCTTTCTCACGAACGAAGGAAACACACGCAGAGCCCCCTGTGCACACTCACGCATGAAGGAGCCACCGCACCTCGCGCTAGGGTTGGCCGCCGCCGCCCGCTCCGGCGACCCGCCGCCGCCCGCGTCGCTCCACTTCCGGCCCCAGGTAACTCTCCTTCCTCCTCCATCCTTCCTCCCCCCTCCCTCCCCTTCCTCCACTATTCCCGGAGGCCCATGTCCGGTTGGCCGGCCGGCGCACCGTCCCTCCTTCCTCCCCACCCCCCCTTTTTTTTCTTCCTCCTCCTCCTCCCCCCCTTCTCCCTCTTCCCATCCCTCCTCCTTCCTTCCTGTAGCTGAAGAATGGTCTGTCCGGTGCATATTGAAGATGATTTCTTGATAATATGTTCATGTGCAGCGCAAAAAACAAAAGATTCATCGAATTGTATTGCATAGTACTAGTTGTATGGTGGTTATTTTAAGGGCATGTTGAATATTGATGATTTCTTGATGTGTACTTGCTGCATATTGGTACTGTCCACTATATGTTAATGTTCAGATTTGTTAAAGCGCCATCTCTTGTCAACTATAATGGTCTTTGTTTCAGTTTATTTTCGGCCAAAAACTGGTACCAAAGGTGGAGAAGAGAGAGGACAATTGTTGCTTGTGCTGAAGGTATAACAGAAAGCATCAGCTGTCGTTGCTTCAGAAAAGCATGCACTTTACGAGCTTATCTGGTGCTAATGGAAAGTATTATTGAGGCATGCAGATCACTTTATCCCTGCTGCTAGATTTTTCTACCATGTGATTGTGAAACCAAGATATATGTGAAAGTGTGATAATGAGACCCACATTTGTAAGATTTTGGATGCAATATTGAACATAAACTCATATAATCTCCTCCCCTCGCCGCCATCGGCGTGCGCCGTCAGGCAAAGCCCGGTCGGTGCGGGCAGCGGCGGGGCTCGCTCCTCTAAACGCTCGGTGCAGGCCTGGCAAGCTCGATTAGCATATAAACATATTCACTCATGCCCCGGGGGCATTACAGACAATTCACAACCAAATCTACTGTTTCACAGTTGTTTTAACCAAACAGCTTCCAGCTTCTTCACAGCAACATTTTCACAGCAGCTTTTCCACAGCAGCTTTTTCAGAATCTGCAGCTCAACCAAACACAGCCTAAGTCTTACATGATATTTTACAAGGGTGATGGCAGCGGAAAAGCTCTATCTAAGGCAGCATGGTCTTGGTGCGGCTCCAATCCACAGGGATCTGACTGGGTTACTCTTCTAGCCCACGAATACTTCGGCTCCTCGCTAGGGGTCGTCGAATCCTTAGGTGAACCGGGCCACATTGAAGGCCGCTGAGTACTTTAGAATGTACTCGCGAGCAAACCAAACCAACATATACACCAAGCAAAGCAATCCATGGCATTCAAACATGCATTTGTTATTAGAGTAATATTAAATATCATGGCATAGCACACCTATCTAGCAATATTAATTACCATGTTATAACAGGATTATCCAGCATGATAACTACTAAAGTAAAACATATCAAGTAAATAATCCATACTCCGAATATGTCATGATCCAAACCAAATCCGATCCAAATCCAATCCAAGTCTTGTGGTCATCCGACCCTTTAGCTCATAGCCATCGCATGGCTAACATTCATACCCCTGACATCATCTGATGACCATGCATCCGTACTGCAAGTCTGACAAACCTTACCATTCTCTGGTTCAGTCTTAGCAATAACATTATATAGTTTGTTCCTCCAGACTCGACACAGACCAAATAGTGTGACCTAGTACGAACTGTGTCCCATGACCGAGGACGCGGCTATTCGAATAGATTTACACTCTGCAGAGGTCGCGCACTTTACCCACACTATGGAGCTCCTGGCCTCGTACTCCCATTCGGGTGGACCGGTGCTGCTCCAACAAAACTTGTCTATTGCCTGGCACTCTTATGGCCCCACCGACAATCATACCCTTCCCGGGTCAAGTCCTGGGTGGCCCCTGTGTCACTCCTGACACCTGCCACCGTCGTGGCCAAACAAAACTATCCCAAAAGGGGACCCCGGGCTAAACATACAACTGGGCTCACAAGGTTATCGCCGCCTACCGGGCCAGGGTAGCGCGCACGCATAACCTTCCCTCTTTGGTGGTACCGATAAGAGGCAAGACAACAGACCAAGTCAGGGCCTTCCCATAAAGGCAAATGTGGCTGCACTGATGAGTTCGGTTCAGTGGCACTATGACTTGATCCAGCCGACGGAGGAGGTTGTCATTATTAAGTCACATTCTTATCATTGCAATAGCAGTAACAATGCATGAATTAACAGCTATGGAAACGTGACAACCAATCTCCATATAATATCACACCGAGTCATTAGTGAAACAATGTTTAAATGGCAAGTTTATTACTTTACAAGTCGTAGCTGTAAGTGACAACCATCTGAACCCTTGCATGAAACCAGCAAATAAACCAGTAGCCACCAGAACGGTCTTTACAACTCAGATCTAGAACGTTACTGGAATAACTCAACCCCGGCTCAAGACGGCTGAAAAGCAGCTCAGAGCATGAGACGGTGTCAACAAGAAGAATGTAGCAGTTCCCTAAGACGGTCGAGGAACAGCTCAGAGCATAGGGTCACTGCTACAAAAAGAAATTCAAAAGCTGCCCGAGACGGCCGAAAAGCAGCTCAGAACATGGGACAGTTGTTGAAAGGAGAAATATAAAGTCGGCATCCACCCCGGACGGCCGAAAGCAGCACAGAATACAGGCGTGGTGCCGTCATCAAAGAAAGACAAGCAAGGGTTCCTCCGAGTCACATACAGCCTACTACTATGCACACGAGCATAAGCATATTCATTTAAACACGCAAGAATAACACAGAGCAGTGCTTTAGGGCATATATCAGATGGTCGGCTTGCCTGGGGTCGACGGATTCACCGGAGAGAAGTACGATCATCTCGCGGAAAAATTCGCCGGAGAAGATTCCCTCTCGGAGGGGCTGAATATAGGGCAGGGGTAAAATGGGTATTTTCAGAAAGTGTCAACCTTGTGAAAGTGACATCATCGAAACGGGCTCGACGAATAGAGAAGGTTGGCTTTGGAATCACCTGAATCGGAGTTACGGTTGCGAAGTTGTGGCCGTTCGTTCGTTAAGCAGAAAACAAACGAGAATCTATTCATTTCTGTTGTTAACGGACAAACGTCCGCAATTTAGAGGTTTCAGCGCCGGGCTGAAAAAGAGAAAGCGCATTTTGGGAAATACGTCTTCGCAGTAGTGAAAGCGTATTTTCAACAGAAGACGCAGCAGAGTACGCTTCCAGTAACCGAAGACGTATTTTTCCGAAGTTCGCCTTCACTTATCCACGCTGGCAGTGGGTGCTGTCACCGACATGTGGGGCCCGCTCGGTCTTCTCTCTCCTCCCCTACCTCCTTCTTCTTCCTCCCGATTCAGGAGCAGAGGGCGCCGGCCGGTCTTGTCGTCAAGGCTCCGGTGGCCGCGGACGTAGGGCGACGACGGGGATGGATTCGCCGTTCCCTGCCACGTCCATCGGTGGGCTTCACGGTGTCGAGGTCGGCCGGAGTTGGGAGTGCCCCTGGCTCGGGCGGGAGGCGGCCACGGCGAGGTTGGGGCCGAGGTCCTGGCCGCTCCAGAGGCAGACCGAGGCGCGGGAGGGCTTCGTTGGGGTGGTGGTGGGTGCCTGGTGGTGCTAGGAGAGGAGGAGGTGGTCGGGGCAGAGCGAATTTAGGCGAGGTGCGCCGGCGGCCATGGCGGCTATGGTGGAGCAGGAGGGCTCCTCGAGCGGAATTGAGGTGGCCAGGGGTTGCTAGGAGGGAAGGAGAAGAGGTTGGGAGAGGTGTGTGTGCTCGGGGAGGGCTCGGCCACGGCTATTTATAGCCGGCCGAGGCGTGCGGATAGGCACGGCCGCCGTGGTAGCCCTATCACCGCACTGGAGCTCCGGCGAGGTGGCAAACGCCCAGTGGTGCCGACCTGACGAGCGGGTGAGGACGGGGACAACTCAGAGAAGAAGAAGCCAACGGGAGAGGAAAACGACGGTGGTCACGGGCGGACAGTGGCCACGGCGGCGTTGCCGTGGCGCGAGGAGGAAGAGAGAGGAGGGGGAAGGTGCGGGAGAGGGAGTACGTGGGCGCTGCGGAGCCATGAGACATGCTGGGACAAGCTGGAGTTGGCCGGAGCTAGCTGGCCGACGCGACGACCGCGTAGAGCACAGTCCCAGCATGCTGTTTACGCGGTCACCATGTGCACCGCGTGCTCTGGCACGCCTCTGCTCATCACACCTTGTCAATTAGACCCCTCACTGCTCAAATAGGTGAAATAAGTGGCTAGAACCAACTAGGTGGATCTGAGGTGAGTGAAACTTGCAGAAACAGATTCTAACAGCAAACTTGGGTGGACTTTTCTGGAGAAATGAATGAAGGAGAGGAGCTGGATCTTTGTCACAATGAAATGTGGTAGGAATGAGTAGATGCTGGCAAAATCTGAAGCCATTTGGACCTATTTTGCATATACTTCCTTTGCAATGCAAATTTTGCTCCAGAAACTGGATTTTGATGTTGTGCTCAACTGGCTTAGTGAAATTATTTGGATTTTTGTGTAGGGTGATGATTTGGAAGTATGGAGGTGCTGGCAAAATTTCAACTCATTTGGAAATGCCAAAGTGGTACTTCTTTCACAGAGCTTTCTGCTGGACAGAAACTAGATGGAGTTTTTGGGAGAAATTGGCTAGATAAAATGATGTGAATTTTTTCATGCTCACATCATATAGGGAATGTGAGGTCCTGAATTAATTTCAAGAATTTTTAAGCAATATAAAATATAGTTGCTTCACAAACTCAAAATAGGTCCAGAAACAAGAACTGGATGATGCTCTCAAAATTTGAACTGTGGAACTTGGGTTATTGATGGAAATGGTGAACACATGGATAGCATAAGCTCCACAAATTATTTGGGATTTTTCCTGGCTACAAAAATGGTAGTTCCTTTGGAAAGTGCCCAAAATGCAATATTGGCTTTAAATAGGGAAATGCAATTTCCCTTATTTAATTATGGCCAATATTTTTATGAGAGCTCAATATGATCACAAAGAATATCTCCACAAGTTTTCATGAACTTTGGAGATGGATAGATATTTTTCTGGATTTAATTCCTTTAACTGGCAGAAAAGGGAATTAATTTTAAATGAAAAATATTGCAAATGACTTTGCAATATTTTTGCACATCCAGGTTTTATAGATATGGGATGATCACTGGGAAAAGTTTGGGAGGCCACAGATCAAGGAAAAATAGGGTTCCTTTGTAACGGAACGAATTAGGGTTTCCCTTCCGGTGACTTGGAAGGTAGGGTTTTGGTGGCAAAACCTTGAGAATATATCTTGGGTGGCAAGGTTGGACTGGGGAGAATCTCTGGTTGGATAGGAAAGGCAAGGCTAAATGACCATCTTCATATACCCAAGAACGAGAGAAAATCCAATAACATCGGAAAAAAAAAAGACGGGAGTCAAATCCCGCGAAGGAAAAAAACAAAAAACAAGGGGCGGAAACCAGGGTGTTACAGATGATATCCTTGTATATTCGAAGAATGAAGAAGAACATGCCGAACATCTTCGGCTTGTACTGGAGAAGCTGCGTGAACATCAACTGTATGCCAAGTATTCAAAGTGCGAGTTCTGGCTATCTGAAGTGACATATCTCGGCCACATGATTTCCAAAGATGGCATTGCTGTTAACCCAGAACGAGTTCAGGCTATTCTTGAGTGGACTCCCCCGAAGAATGTCAAGCAAGTCAGAAGTTTTCTCGGACTCGCAAGTTATTGCCGTCGTTTTGTCGAGAACTTCTCCAAGATTGCCAAGCCTTTGACTGATTTGCATCACAAGGGCGTTAAGTTTGAGTGGACAGACAAATGTCAAGAAAGTTTTCAGACACTCAAAGACAAGCTGACATCTGCCCCAGTGCTTGCTCCTCAAGATTCTCGCAAGGACTTCGTGATTTATTGTGACGCATCCCGTCAAGGATTAGGCTGTGTCCTAATGCAAGAGCGCAAGGTGATTGCTTATGGCTCTCGACAGTTGCGTCCTCATGAAGAGAACTATCCAACACATGATCTCGAACTTGCAGCAGTTATTTATGCATTGAAGTTATGGCGACATTACCTACTTGGTAATCGTTGCGAGATCTACACGGATCATCAAAGTCTGAAGTACTTGTTCACTCAGCCATCTCTGAACCTCCGTCAACAAAGATGGATGGAGGCCATTACAGACTATGACTTGGGTATTTATTATACCCCTGGCAAGGCTAATGTAATGGTTGATGCCTTGAGCCGTAAATCCTACTGTTGTGAACTTGAGGTTCAGCTACAACAACCACTTCTGTATGAAGAGCTTCGAAAGCTGAACATCGAGATAGTTCCTCAAGGATATCTAAATACCTTGGTTGTTGAACTAGATCTCAAGCACAACATCAAGACAAGGCAGAAGTATGATTCCGAAGTCAAGAAGATTAAGAGCTCTCTCTCCAAAGGAAATTCATCGTTCTTCACTGTTGATGATGATGGTACCTTGTTCTTCAGAGGCCGCCTAGTGGTCCCCAGAAAGCAAAATCTGGACTCGCGCTCGGATGTCATGAAAGAAGCACATGACACACCTTTGTCTATTCATCCGGGTAGTACCAAGATGTACCAAGAAATTCGTCAGCATTACTGGTGGCCTAATATGAAGCGAGACATTCTCGTTATGTTGCTGAGTGTGATGTTTGCCGTCGCATCAAAGCAGAACATCAAAGACCTGCTGGTACTCTGCAACCACTTGCTATTCCTGAATGGAAATGGGACAAAGTTGAAATGGACTTTATCACTGGATTTCCCAGATCACAGAAGGGTCATGATGCTATTCTTGTCGTCATTGACCGATTCTCCAAGGTTGCTCATTTCCTGCCAGTCAAGGAGGCAATCACTACTAGTCAGTTAGCAGACTTATATGTTTCCAGAATTGTGTCACTCCATGGTGTTCCGTTGGAGATCAGTTCAGACCGTGGCAGCCTCTTTACCTCAAGGTTCTCGGAAAGTTTCCAAGAAGCTATGGGAACTCATCTGTCCTTTAGCACCACTTTTCACCCCCAGTCCCAGGGTCAAGTTGAACGAGTCAACCAAGTGCTAGAAGATATGCTTCGTGCATGTGTCATCTCCTTTGGCAAGAAATGGGAGGAATCTCTCCCGTATGCTGAGTTCTCTTACAACAATAGCTATCAAGCTAGTCTGAAGATGGCCCCATTTGAAGTTCTTTATGTTGGAAATATGCCCTAGAGGCAATAATAAATTGGTTATTATTATATTTCCTTGTTCATGATAATCGTTTATTATCCATGCTATAATTGTATTGATTGGAAACTCAAATACATGTGTGGGTACATAGACAACACTGTGTCCCTAGTAAGCCTCTAGTTGACTAGCTTGTTGATCAAAGATGGTTAAGGTTTCCTAGCCATTGACATGAGATGTCATTTGATAACGGGATCATATCATTAGGAGAATGATGTGATGGACAAGACCCAAACTAAGAACGTAGCATTTGATCGTGTCAGTTTATTGCTATTGTTTTCTGCATGTCAAGTATCTGTTCCTTTGACCATGAGATCATGCAACTCACTGACGCCGGAGGAATACCTTGTGTGTATCAAACGTCGCAACGTAACTGGGTGACTATAAAGGTGCTCTACAGATATCTCCGAGGGTGTCTGTTGGGTTGGCATGGATCAAGACTGGGATTTGTTACTCCGTATGACGGAGAGGTATCTCAGGGCCCACTCGGTAATACAACATCACAATGAGCCTTGCAAGCAATGTGACTAAAGTGTTAGCCACGAGATCTTGTATTACGGAACGAGTAAAGAGACTTGCCGGTAACGAGATTGAACTAGGTATAGTGATACCGACGATCGAATCTCGGGCAAGTAACATACCGAAGAACAAAGGGAACAGCATACGGGATTAACTGAATCCTTGACATAGAGGTTCGACCGATAAAGATCTTCGTAGAATATGTAGGAGCCAATATGGGCATCCAGGTCCCGCTATTGGTTATTGGCCGTAGAGGTGTCTCGGTCATGTCTACATAGTTCTCGAACCCGCAGGGTCTACACACTTAACGTTTGGTGACGATTAGTATAATTGAGTTATTATGTTGGTGACCGAAAGTTGTTCGGAGTCCCGGATAAGATCCCGGACATGACGAGGATCTCCGGAATAGTCCGGAGGTAAAGATTGATATATGTGATAATAGTGTTTTGATCTCCGGAAGAGTTCCGAAGTTCACCGGAAGAGGTTCCGGATGTTTACCGAAGTGTTCGGGTGCAGCAACACTTTATATGAGCCAAAGGGATAAAGCCCACAAGGTATTGGAAAGTGCAAAAGTAGTTTTGCTGCCGCGTAAGCGGTACTACCGCTTGGTGAAGCGGTACTACCGCCGGAGCGGTACTACCGCTTGTGTAAAGCGGTACTACCGCCCGAGCGGTACTACCGCTTGTGTGAAGCGGTACTACCGCCCAAGCGGTACTACCGCTTGTGTGAAGCGGTACTACCGCTTGTGCGCGGCTGTGCACGGTTCGGCAGGGATCCGAGTTGGACTCTTTCCCTGCGGGCCAAACCGACCTTGTGCGGGCAAAACCGACCCGGAGGAGGCTTTTACTCCAAGTTTAGACCCCAAGGCTCAACATATAAATAGAGGGGCAGGGCTAGCACACGGGACACATCAGGATTTCCCAAGCCGTGTGCCGGCAACCCTAGCCCTCTAGTTCCTCCGTCATAATCTCCGTAGTGCTTGGCGAAGCCCTGCAGAGATCGTTCCTCACCATCATCACCACGCCGTCGTGCTGCTGGAACTCAACCACTACTTCACCATCGCTCGCTGGATCGAGGAGGTGAAGGCGTCATCAAGCCGTACGTGTGTTGAACGCGGAGGTGCCGTCCGTTCGGCACTAGATCGGAAGGATCGTGATTGGATCGCGGGACGCTCGGCGATTTGGATCGCGAAGACGTTCGACTACATCAACCGCGTTTATTAACGCTTCCGCTTAGCGATCTACAAGGGTATGTAGATTCACTCTCCCTCTCGTAGATGCTCATCACCATGGATAGATCTTATGTGTGCGTAGGAAAATTTTTGTTTCCCATGCAACGTTCCCCAACACTTTATGGACGTAAGTGTTGAACTCCTCTGAATTGGTCAAAAACTGGGGAACGGCCACTCTTCGGTCAGGATATTATCCAACACGCTGAAGAACAAGTCCATATCGTTCGGGAACATCTGAAGACTGCTCAGTCTCGTCAGAAGAGCAATTATGACCGTAAACACAAGGTAATGGTCTATCAACCTGGCGAACAAGCATACCTTTGTGTTACTCCGATGAAGGGCACTCACCGTTTCGGAATAAAGGGCAAGCTAGCTCCACGCTACATTGGCCCCTTCCGCATTCTCGCAAGACGTGGAGAAGTGGCATATCAATTGGAATTGCCATCGAACCTTCCTCAGGTTCATGATGTCTTCCACGTGTCGCAACTCCGTCGCTGCTTCAAGGATCCGATCCGAGCAGTGGATCATGAAATGCTTGAATTGCAAAATGATCTCTCTTATAAAGAACATCCGATCCGCATTCTTGATCAAGCTGAACGTCGAACCCGTCAGAAGGCAATTAAGTTCCTTAAAGTTCAGTGGTCGAATCATTCAGAAGATGAAGCCACTTGGGAACGTGACGATCGTCTTCGTGAAGAATACCCCGACATTTTCCCCTTCTACCTCTTAATTCTCGGGACGAGAATTTCTTTTAGAGGAAGAGAATTGTAACACCTCCTTGTAATGTGCCATAGTGATCCATCATGATCAGTGCCAAGTCAGCATCTTTTGCAAAGCACAAGTGCCACTTGTCTTAGAATTCAAACTCAAAATCCAATTTGAATTGCAAGTCAAATATTTACATTTTCAAAAATGCAAACAAAATAGTTCATAATATTGCAAATAATCCCAAAGAAATTATAAAAATAAAACCAACATTAATTGAATTCCAAATTTAACCCCAACATCCAAAAAACAGTACCCAAAACAGCCCATTTAAATCATTTCTAATTAAGCAAAATTCAAATGAACTCAAATAATTCCCAAACTTGTTGAGGCAGTACCCAAATAATGCAATACTAATTATGAGACAAGTCCCATATTTTACAAAAGTCTATTGGAGCAAAGTAAAATACAAAACAGAGTTAATAAAGAAAACAGAGAAATAAGAAAAAGAAAAGAGTAAGCGGTCACTGTGCCGGTGGGCTTTAGTTGAACAGTAACCAGCCCAGCCCACTCCCCGGTCGTCCCCTACCTCTCTCCCTCTCTCCTGGCATGTCGGCACCGCGCGCGTCCGTGGCCGCGGATCGCCACGCGCCGGCCATCCCGTAGCTCCTCCGGTGGATAAGGCCGCCCCGCGCCCCCTGCCGAACCCTAGATCCCCCATTCGCCCTTCCTCTCGCTCCCCCTCCTCGATCTGGACGCGCCCGAACGCATCCGTCGCCGCACCATCGTCCCCGTCGCGGCCACCGGCCTCCCCGGTGCCCGTGAGGACGTCCAGGCATTGCGCCGTCCTCGTCTACGTCGATTGCGCTCACCCGTTCGACCGGGGCCACCTCCGAACACCGTCCCCGACCCCTTCTTCTTCCTCGGTCGCCGGAGCTCGCTGTCGCCGCGTCGCCTGCCCCAAGCCTCCCCCGAGCTCGCGTTGCACCTCTGCAGGCTCCCTGTGAGCCCTCCTTCCCTCTCCCTCTCTCTTTGCTCTCGTGCACGCCCTCTAGCTACTCGCCGCCGTTGCCGTAAACTCGCCGCCGCCGTCCGCCTCGCCGTGGCCACCGCAAGACAAGCTCTGGCCCGAGCTTCGTTCCGTGCTCCTGGTGCTCCCAGGAGCCCAGCGAGCACACGCACGCGTCTTTCTCTGCTCCCTATGCTCGATTCGGTTGAGGCCCGAACGTCGGCGCCCGCAACGCTCGACGCCGGCGACATTTCCGACCTTCCCGGCACAAGCCAGTAGCACCACGCGACGCGGCTCACCCCCAACTTTCGAACGCGCTAACGCACGCAGCAAACAAGCCCCTGTGGGCGAATTCCGACGCCCTCCCGTGCGCGCTGCCGTCGTTTTGGTTGCCGGCGGCTAAACGCCGGCGCGCCACCGCGTAAACGCCAGCCGGGCCCACTCGCCAGGCCGTTTAGCCACTAAACATGCCCTAATCACCCACTGGCACGTGGGCCCAGTTACTGTAGCAATTAAGTAATTTAATTAACTCTATTAGTTAGTACAGACACTGACTACTGGGCCCTACCCTGGCTAATTAATTAATTAGATTGGTTAAAACTCTGTTAATTAACCCAGTAACTGACAAATGGGTCCCACTGGACCCAGTTGACCCAGTCAACCTGCTGACTGGGCACCTCCAGTTTATGACAGGTGGGACCCACTGGTCCAGTTGACCAGTCAATGGTCATAGTTGACTGCTGACTGGGCAGTCAACTGGGACCCACCTGTCAGCCTAATAAGCACTTTGCTGGGTACACTTCTATGTACCCGTAGCAATTTACCTATTTAATTTTCGAATTTAAATTAATTCCAGAAATTCCAGAAAATGATTAAAACTTTGAAAAATCATATAAAATAAACCGTAACTCGGATGAAAATAATTTATATATGAAAAATGATCAGAAAAATTAGACGAATCCGAATATATGGTCAAAATGCTTGACCATCACTCCTAACTAGATGAACATGGAACCTTTCCCTCCGGATCAATATACCGATAAGCACCTGGAGCTGGGAAAACATTCCCAAATATTTTCCTGCTCCGCCTGATCCACTTAGCACTGCGATAGGTCACCCCCAGCACGGCATATTGCCTTGTCATGCATCTGTGTGCATTTGTATGCTTTATATTTATTGTTTCTTCCCCCTCTTCTCTCCGGTAGACCCAAGACTGACGCTGCTCCTGAGTACGACTACGTCGTCGACGACCCTTCCTCCTTTTCAGCAGAGTTTCCAGGCAAGCAAACCCCCTTGATCATTCCTATATCACCTATTCCTTCGTCCCGTGCTTGCATTAGAATTTGCTACCGTATTTGATTGCTCCCATTCTGATGCATAGCCTGATTTTGTAATCTGTTGTTGATACTTTACCTGTTGTCCTAAAATGCTTAGTATATGCTGGTTAGTGATTCATCAATGGCCCCACACCCATGTCCTTGTTGCCATGCTACACCACCGGAGACTCGGTCAGTGTGATCGATGTACAGAGACCGAACACAGCACCGCACACCCCCTTAGTTGTACGACTCTACAGAGCTACTATCGAGTGCCGAGGGTGATACCTCCTACCTCACTCCAGATGATATCTCTGTAGCGTAGCTAGTCGGTTGTGGGTTACCGAGGGTGATTCCTCTTTCACCACCTCCGATGATGCCTCTGTCGTGCAACCCCTTAAGTGTGAACCCATCGAGGGTGATTCCTCCAAGTTCACCTTGACGGATACATCGAGTGGGAATCCATCGAGGGTGATTCCTTGGATTTCCCCCTTGATGTCATGGCCACACGGTTACCTTGGCATTTACCTCAGTCCCTTGTTAAAGTCGGGTCGACCCCGAGGGGTACCCGCGAGAGATGTGAAGTCGGTTGGCCAGGAGGGCACCCGCGAGAGATTATTGTGGCGGAATGCCAGGGCCGGTGGAGACCACCTAGGAGAGAGGTGGGCCTGGTCCCTGGTCGTTGGTCCGCAGGTTACCAAGTCGGTGCGACAGGGTGTCAGAGATGAGCCTTGAGCCCTGTTCGTGTCCGCGAGATACTAATAACACGCTTAACGGATTTGGGTATTTGATCTGAGTTGGTCACTGGCCTATACGCACTACCACCACGCGGGATAATGGTTTAATGGGGCCCTCGGCACCGTATGTATCAGCCGAAAGCTCTGTCAGATGTCCAGTTCAGCATTGTGGCACGGTCGGATCGTGCCATTCAGGAGAGGGGTGGCGCTGGTATTCACCCTGCACACAACGACCCGGAGTGCAAAGGGCGATGGGCCCAAGACCCTTGAGCACATAGGATGTAGACCGGCGGGGACCTCTCTGCGGAGCCTAGGTAGGACTACATCGTGTCGATCAGCCGAGGCCGGGCATGACCGAGAAAAGTGTGTCCGGCCAGAGTTAATCGAGCGTGTTGGGTAACAGTAGTGCACCCCTGCAGGGAAGTTATCTATTCGAATAGCCGTGTCCACGGTAACAGGACGCTCAGTGTTGTATCCCGATCCACTACAACTTGAACTGGATACATGTTACTTTAATTAATATCTTAGCTCCGGGATCGCTTTCTCGCAGGGAGTCGAGGAAGGATCCCTGGGCTTTGCTACTACATACTTATTACTTTATTATATACTACTAATCTGCACTCTTCTAATGCTGCAAGACGCTGGAAGATGCTAGTCTTCGATAGGCTAGGCCTTCCCCTCTGTTCTGGCAATTCTGCAGTATAGTACACAGATACAGCCCCTTCCCTTTGAAACCGATGCATACTTAGCATAGTTTTGATGTAAGTCTTGCGAGTACTTTGGATGAGTACTTACGGTTGCTTTGTTACCTCTTTTTCCCATACCCGATTGCCGCGATTAGATGACGAAGCCCCGGAGCCAGCTGATCCCGTCGACGACTACTACTACACCGTCGGAGCCTACTACTACGTGGAGACCGACGACCAGAAGTAGTTTAGGAGGCCTTGCCTCTTTCGATCAGAGCCGTTGTTTGTTTTCGCCTTCTTAATGCCAACTTGTCTAATTATGTCTGTGCTCAGACAATGATGTTTCCGCTGACGCTTGTGTAACTCGAACTTATATATTCGAGCCCTCGAGCCCCCTGGCTTGTAATATAAAGCTTGTATTATTTTATTTATTTTGTCTAGAGTTGTGTTGTGATATCTTTCCGTGAGTCTCTGGGTTTGATCGTGCGCATTTGCGTGTATGATTAGTGCACGGTCGGGTCGGGGGCATCACACCCGACCATCCCTCTAAGCCCCACCGACCTCAAATTCTGCCACCGACAACCCCTTCACCCCCCCGCACCGCGAAGATAGACACAGAGGTCTAGCTTACTGGTGAATCTACACTCCCGCACCCCTAAGATAGACACCGAGGCCTAACTTCTCCAGTGAAACGGTGGACTCGGTGGTCCGTGCACCTCTTGTTTCCTCCCCACCAGAAATCGAGTAAGCCAAATTCCGTTTTCAGGCAATTTTTCAGGTGATTGAGTGCAACTAAACTGCTTAAATCATTATTACGTCATCCGCTGACAAATTGATAATCGAGTTAGGCGGTGTATCCAACCCCACACACATGGTACCCGGATTAGCCGAGCAAATTTATGAGAGTACGTACCGCGTTAGACTGTCGAGTACAACGCGTAATAGAAACCTTTCTTTCCGAAATCCTTGATGAACTTCTGACGCAGTCTTCAAATTAAGACCGGCGCCGCTAGCTCTTAATGGCAACACGATTGCTGGAAACGAAACTTCACCGGAAGATGGGTCCAAACCCTGCTGATCGCGAGGATCCACGGACAAGACAGTACACTTGTCGGGCCAGTTGCGTCGCTTGCTGTCCAGGGACGGTGCACTGATCGTCGTGTCGTGTGGGCACGCCGGCATGCATGACCGCCCGGTTCGTTCGTACCGTACCAGTTTGTAGCCCCGTCGCTGTATCGCCCGTACATGCATGGATGATGGTTGGTTGGCTCGTACGTAGTACGCGCATAGGCTTCGGCCTGGACGTACACGTCGATCGTGCCCCAGCGCAGTTCAGTTCGGTTGCGCCGTGCAAACCGGAGGTCCAAGGAAGCCGCCGGGAAACCGCGCGCCGCCTTCCGGGCAACTTCCTCCCGCTCCCGGCATCCCATCAGGGAGTCGATCGAGGGCACGCTGCCGCACGAACGTACTCCACGTACTGACTCGGCCACATCGGCGGTGAAACTTCCGGGAAGATCACACTGAACTTCACGACATGTATTGCCACCGTAAATATTCCCGTTCCCACTGCGTCCATCCAAGGGATCGAGGCGAGAGCATCGGACTCGAAAGCCACGGCGCTGGTTACCGCGGCCGGCCACGTCGTCAGTCAGGCACTGGGTAGTTAGTGGCAATTAACAAAGATCAGAGAGTATGGTCGGAGAGCAGAGCATACACTGTACGTTGATGTATCGGAGCAGCGTCCATTGCCACAAGCGAGCAGAGTGGTCTGAGTGTGGTACAGTTTTGGTCTTCCATCTCGGTTCAAAGTCTCCAACTTTTCTCCGGTCTTCACTCAACCCGAACCTCGCTTGCAGATCAATAATTCCCGGCCATGAACAGTGCTTACTACCACTGATCCGGCACTATAAAAGAACCCCTCCTCCCCCGTCGCTACCAAGCTCGTCATCTCATCTCATGAGACGCCTGCCACTGATCGAGTAGCTAAGTGTTGCTGAAACTGAACGGAGGGCCGAGCATGGAGGACGCGACGGCGACGCTGGCGACGGAACTGGACGGGCTGCTGGCCATGGCGAGGGAGCTAGAGGCGCGCGTCGACGGCGACCAGGGCGCGCCCGGTGCCGCGAGGGAGCTCTGCGCTTCGCTGGCCGCGTCTGTTGACCGGGCCGTGCGCCTCGCCGGGAGCAGCCCACGCGGCAATGCCGGCGGCAGGGCGAGCGTGAACGGCCAGCTCAGGAGCAGGAAGGCGGCGACAGCGAAGGTGCGCACGCAGGTGCGGGTAGCCTCGATGCAGGACCTCGGGCCGCTCGACGACGGGCTGAGCTGGCGGAAGTACGGCCAGAAGGACATCCTCGGCGCCACGTACCCCAGATCCTACTTCCGGTGCACGCATCGGCACACGCAGGGCTGCGCCGCCACCAAGCAGGTGCAGCGCGCGACCGCCGATCCGCTGCTCTTCGACGTCGTGTACATCGGCGCGCACACCTGCGCCGAAGCCGCGGTCCTGGCCGGCACGGAGCAGCAGCCGCCTACTGCTGCCTTCGGTCAGGAGCAGCAGAGCCCGCCGGCCGCGGCGCCGGAAGGGGTTCAGTGGCCGGCAGAGCCCGTGACTCCGTTTTCCTTCCCCTCCTCGCCGGCGAGCTCCTGGTGCCAGCTTACAGGAAGCTACGGCTACGCGGCGGCGGGCGGCGGCCTCGGAATTGACATGAGCTCGAAGGTCAACTCGACGAGCTGTTCTCGGACCTGTCAGAGTTTTTTTGACCGGAGGTTCAGAACCTGTAGTAGTACAAGAATGCGAAGCTCCGGCCCGGGGCGGCACCGGACCGGACTGGACAACACCCTCGCCCGAACTCAGCCATCACTTCGTTGCCCTCTTCTTTCCATCATGGAACTTAAAACTCCATTATTACGATGGTCCTGTAGAACTGTAGAAGCACTCGCCACGAGCACCATTGCATCAGCATGTAAACACTGCTCCTCCGGCCAAAGTAGCCACCGTTCCTGTCGCCTTAGAGCATCTACAACTGGTCTGGCCAAATCTAGTCCGCGAAAAAGTCGGCTTTCATAACCGTGTCTCTCAAACTAAATCCTGAGATCCATACTCATGCAAGGCTAAACTTACACACGTAGTTGAAAATGATACAACCATGTCATCGGACCATAAAAAATTGACAATGTTCGACTAGTTACAAATGATACAACCATGGAGGAAGTTTGTCGACGACCGCCCTTGCCCTTGCCTTTGCTGTCTTTGTTGCGGAAGTAGCGGTCGAAGACGCAAAACGAATCAAGGCGAATCTACTCACTGCTGGAGCTGTTCGATTCGTCAGACTCCTCTTTCTCCTCTTTGGGGGGGCAGTCGGTTCATGGCACAGACCGCCCCACTTTGCTCCCTTGCGGGGGTGCGCTGCACTTATTTGTGATAGTGAGGACCATTTCATATGTTTGCTAAATGTTTTACAATTGATGGTAAAGTGAGATGATACTTCTCGACTCATATTTAAAATTTAGCAATTTTCTTTTCAATGTGCATATATCAAGATTTGTGTGTGTATGTGGTGGGTGGGTGGGTGGGGGGGGGGGGGACTGAGCTTCGGTGCCGTAAAGGCACCTGCCTTTGGGTCTATGACAGATGGGCCAGCCACCTGTCATAGACCCAAAGGCAGGTGCCTTAAGGCATCGAAGCAGCGTCCGGTGTGTGTGTGTGTGTGGGGGGGGGGGGGGGGGGGGGCAGGGAGAAAGACACCACTTTATCTTCTTGCAAGATAAGATGGTCAAGGAGACATGACGACGGGAAAAGAAGAATATATGAATGGAAACCACATACTATCATATTCGCTTATATTTCAAGCATAACATTTTTTTTATCAATGTGCATATATCTTTTCTTGTTATTCCGTGGCAACACACAAACAATTAGCTAGTTTGGATAAAGGCTCAATCATGTGGCGGTACAAATAAGTTACAAGAGCGCCATTATAGGGTGCGCCTATGTCTCGCTTATAGTGAGACGTAGGGCAGCTTCGCCTGAAGGCGAGCATGATATGGGCCGGCCCATGTGCGTAGGAAGTGACATGACATAACCTCGGTTTTTTTAACGTTTATTGTTTTTGATTTTTACTTTCTCTACTTTCAAATATTCTAAATATATATATTACAAAAAACACTTCACATAAAACATTTGAAAAATGTTAATCAAACATTTGACAAATGTTAAATGCGTACAGAGAAAATGTTTTTCATGTGTACGGAAAATCTATGAAAAAAGTTGATCATGTATTTAGACACCTGCCTTTGGGTCTATGACAGGTGGGCCAGCCACCTGTTGGGCCCACCTGTCATAGACCCAAAGGCAGGTGCCTTAAGGCACCGAAGCAGCGTCCGGTGGGGGGGGGGGGGGGGTGGGGGCAGGGAGAAAGACACCACTTTATCTTCTTGCAAGATAAGATGGTCAAGGAGACATGACGACGGGAAAAGAAGAATATATGAATGGAAACCACATACTATCATATTCGCTTATATTGCAAGCATAACATTTTTTTTATCAATGTGCATATATCTTTTCTTGTTATTCCGTGGCAACACACAAACAATTAGCTAGTTTGGATAAAGGCTCAATCATGTGGCGGTACAAATAAGTTACAAGAGCGCCATTATAGGGTGCGCCTATGTCTCGCTTATAGTGAGACGTAGGGCAGCTTCGCCTGAAGGCGGGCATGATATGGGCCGGCCCATGTGCGCAGGAAGTGACATGACATAACCTCGGTTTTTTTTAACGTTTATTGTTTTTTATTTTTACTTTCTTTTTCTACTTTTTTTCTACTTTCAAATATTCTAAATATATATATTACAAAAAACACTTCACATAAAACATTTGAAAAATGTTAATCAAACATTTGACAAATGTTAAATGCGTACTGAGAAAATGTTTTTCATGTGTACGGAAAATCTATGAAAAAAATTGATCATGTATTTAGAAAATGCTAATTAAGTATTTGAAAAATGTTAATCAAGTATTTGAAAAATGTTACTCAAGCATTTGAAAAATGTAAATATGTATAGATTTTTTGTCATGTATATGAAAAATGTATACAAAAAAATATACAATATGTATGAAAAAATGTTGATCATGTATTTAAAAAATGTTAATCAAGCATTTAAAAAATGTTAAATCCATATAGAAAAAATATTTCTTATGTGTACGAAAAATGTAGGAAAAAAATACAATGTGTATGAAAAAATGTTGATAATGTATTTTAAAAATGATAAACATGTATATAAAATGTTTCTAATGTACACGGAAAATGTACAACGAATGTTGAATAAAAGTAGACATAAAAAACATATATTTTAAAAACTTTAATTATGTATTTAAAAATGTTAAACATGTGTATAAAAAGGTTCCGGATGTATACAAAAATTGTACATTGTGTGTGAAAAAAATGTTTATTCCCATTTAAAAAATGTTTACCGTGTATTTGAAAAATGTTGACCATGTATATAAAAAGTGTTCAAAACTTGTATTTAAGAAGAAGAAAAAATATACATAGTGTATTTGAAAACAATGAAAACCAAGAAAAAAAAAAGAAAAACGAAAAACCCGATGAAAACAAGAGGAGTGCAACGATTTTTTCTTTTGTAGATGTAGCATTACTCTAAGTGAGATATAGCTCCCGCGGCCATCGGAGGAGTGCGGGCGGCGAATTCTTTGATTTGAAGTTTTGAAAGGAGTCTCCCAGCCCAGCGCATCAGTCCGGGGGCGTGTCGTCGTGTCCATGTAGAAAACCTTTGACGATTCCGGGCTCCACATGCACACGCCGCGTGAAAGCAGATCGACGTGACTCGCTAGTCGCTAGCTCGACGACCCTGCTCCCTAGGAGGCTAAGGAGCGGCCGGTTACACGCACCGTTTGAACCTTTCTCTTGTTGAACCGATCCATCAGGCCGTGGCCTGCATGTACGTCCTCTCTTGCAAGTTGCAAGATGCAACATATACAAATGGGGAACACAACCACGGTGAATGATCCAACACAATACCGTGTAGTACTACACTCGCTGCTGATTGCGCCTCTTGGGTCCAGGTCCAGGGACTGTGCAGAGGCTACCTTTTTTTTTTTTTTTTTTTTTTTTTTTTTTGCATGGGTGCAGAGGCTCCTTGCGTGGGCACACGGCACACTAGCCGCTCGGCTTGTACGTACTCTCCAGTCCTGTCACTGCTTGTACGCGGGTCACGCCATGTCCACATGGTGCAAACTCCCCTTGCTCTGCTACACGTCGATCGTGCCCCTGGGCCAAGTTGGCTCTACGCTAGCCTAAAAAAAAAGCCGCCCGCTTTCACTGCTCACTTCCCGGCAACTAACCGCGCGCCGCCTTCCGGGCATCTTCCTCCCCCCTGCCGCGGCGCAGATCGACCGCACGTCCCGCGAGGAGGTGACGGCACCAAGCCACGCCAGGCGGTTTTCCCCGCCGCCGTTACTGTCTGTCCATGGACGGCAGCGGCGGCGAAACTTCCAGGAAAAGCGCGCTGAACTTCATATGCCACTCACTGCCATTCCCGCTCGCCTGCGCCGCGTAGATGGGTCCAAACGAGGCGATCCGGTGAGAGCGACGCCGCTGGTTATTGCGGCTAGCCACGTAACCCGTCAGCCACCGGGGTAGTTAGTGATGATAATAACTAAATAGGACCAGAGACAGAGAGCGTATATTCATGGCGCCATAGTGGATTGGTGGTGGCCTTGCCCAGGACCAAAAGGGAGAGGAGACTAGGACCGGTCCGAGCGTGACGTGTTTCTTCCTTCCTCGGTTCAAAGTCTCGCGCTTTTCTCCGGTCTTCAGTCAAACCAAGCTCCAGATTTTTTTATAGTTCCCGTCCCGGCAAATGAACGGTGCTTGGGTCCGGCGGCCCTATAAAGCCTCCTCCTCCTCCCGCAGTCACCACCAAGCTCATCATCATCAGTTCATCGCAAGAACGAATCCCCGCAGAGCACGCGCACCCTCTCATTCTCGTCTCATGAGCGCCAGCCACTGATCGACTAGCTAGACTTGGTGTGCCGGGCATGGAGGACACGACGGCGACGCTGGCGACGGAGCTGGACGGGCTGCTGGTCATGGCGAGAGAGCTGGAGGCGCGGGTGGACGGCGACCAGGGCGCGCCGGGCGCCGCCAGGGAGCTCTGCGCCGAGTTGGCCGCGTCCGTCGACCGGGCCGTGCGCCTCGCCGGGAGCAGCCCGCGCGAAGGCAATGCCGGCGGCAGGGCGAGCGTGAACGGCCAGCTCAGGAGCGGCAGAAAGGCCGCGGCGGTGCGGGCGCAGGTCCAGGTGGCGTCGATGCAGGATCTCGGGCCGCTTGACGACGGGCTCAGCTGGCGGAAGTACGGCCAGAAGGACATCCTCGGCGCCACCTACCCGCGGGCCTACTTCCGGTGCACGCACCGGCACTCGCAGGGTTGCCAGGCCACCAAGCAGGTGCAGCGCGCCGCCGCCGACCCGCTGCTCTTCGACGTCGTCTACCACGGCACGCACACCTGCGCCCAGGCCGCGCTCCTTGCCGGCACGGAGCAGCAGCCGCCTGCTACATTCGGCCAGGAACAGCAGCAGCAGAACTCGCAGGCTGTGGCGCCGGAAGGGATTCAGTGGCCGGCAGAGCCCGTCACGCCGCCCTCGTTCCCATCCTCGCCGGCGAGCTCCTGGTGCCAGCTTACAGGTGGCTACGGCTACGCTGCCGGCGGCAGCCTCGGGGCTGACATGGAGTTCGACGAGCTGTACCTGAACCTGTCCGAGTTTTTCTGACCAGAGGTTCAGAACCTGTAGGTGCAGCGGCCACTATCGTACTGTATTCGCACAAATATTTTTAGATTCAGACTTGTGATCATTATCATAATGGAAGCTATATCTATATAGTATCAATTGATCAACAAAAACTCTGAACTGCAGTAGCTCCATAACTCCAATATATTATGGATCAGCACATGCACAAAACCAATCTTTGCAGTTTATTACAGTAGCAGGGCCTTTATAAGCTAGTTGAGCAACAGAAATGTACACTCACTACAGTACAATGTCATCACTAATGCACCAAGAAAAGATTCTAAGGGATTTACAAGCACCATTTGGGGAAACTGGTGAGAGTACCTATACTGAACTCTTCTCCTTGCTGTCCTGAGGAGCTTCAGGACTGCTCTCCTCTGCTTTGTCCAAGTTCCTCAAGGCTCCCCTCAGACCCAGCACAATGAACAGATTGGTCAGGGTGAGAAGCGATTCCGCCGTCCCATGCAGCAGGTCGACATTAGACAGCGAGGTCCCGTAATGAACTTTGGCTGAAAGAGGATGGTGATGTATCGGTAAATACTTGTTGTATGGATACAGACAAGGTATGTAACATTCACTGAAAATTTAATGATATTATGCAATTACCATATATCCCAGCAGGTACTGCTCCGGGGATAAAAGGCCGGTGCAATGTGCATGAAACAAAAGGGAAATAATTAATGACGTGAGATGAGGTAATTTTCTGCTAGCTAGCTAAATAGGGTAAGCTAAATAATTTAAAATAGAAGAGACCTATGTGTACAGCAGATAGACACATACACACTCGTAGTATTTTGTTCAGACAGTTAAGTCCCAACCAAATGGCAAGGCTCACACTAATTGAGGAACGAATTGGTTCGTTTGTGCCACACACAGTAACATTTTGATTGATTGTGCACTCTACTGATTTCAACTTCCCTTTTCCTTCCTACTTCGTTCTACAAAATCCAACCAGTAACACAATTCAGAAAACAAATTTTCATTGGTCATTATATGTCTTCTCCAACGACCTGAATTATACTGAAAATTGCTCCAAAAGAAACCGGCATCAATTTTTCTTTTCTACATGCTTGTGTTAATCATTTGCCTTGGCTGTAGTTAAAAGAAGATGTTCGGCTTTGGGAAGATGCGAACATCATAAAAGCTATTGGCCCGTTTATTTGGAACAGTATATAAACCTGCATTGGTGCTCTGTTACCGAGTGTATGAACATTTTGTGTTTCAAATTCATTCATTCCACAAACTTCCCGTGTTCACGCACCTGAGCACACTATCACAGTATCACTTGCAACGTTCTGTCGACCTAGAACACATTTTTGCAGATGTAAGCTGAGTGCCAGGGCATTTTGAGTTGTTCAAATATATCTGACAGCCACATAATGCATGCACATTTTCTTGTCCCACCATACCATTCATGTAATTACTGAGACAGTTCTCAGTTTCTCATGATGAAATCCATATAAATTTCTATGCACAGCATCGTCTGTACTCACCAGATATGTAAAGTTGACCTTCTGATAATGGCCAAATTGCCCAGTAGCATTCACATTCAGTTATCTAACCACTCTGCTCTGGTAGTGGTACTGACAATCTTCATCACGAAACATACAAGTATTTTCGCTCCCCAACCACAACAACTAGATTGACACGTGAAAACAGCAAGACGAAAAGGGAAGAGGAGGAGGAGGACGCGTACTGGTGGCGCCGACGAAGGCGAGGAGGAAGTAGAAGCCGAAGAGCGTCAGGCCGGGCGCCGTCTTGGACCGGGTCATGAAGTATAGGAACCCCAGGTAGGGGAACAGCGACACGGCGAAGAGCTGCGACGCGATGCTCTGGGAGTCCACGCCGGGCGCCCACGGGTCCACGGGGAGCAACCCGCACCGCACCGCCGCGCTCCGTCCCCTCCTCTTCGCCGCCGGCGCTCTCCGCTTGGGGAGAAGGACGTGCCCGAGGAGGTAGCTGCTGCCGGGTCGCGCGGAGGGGTGCGCCGGCGCCGGCGCCGGCGTGCGGCAGGTGGCGGCGGTGGCCAGCATTTCGGCGCGGGGAAGGAAGGACGAGCTCCCTCCGTTTGGGTGGCTCGCGTTGCTCTCCGGGGGATGACGTCCGGAAATGGGCTGGCCCGTAAGCCCAGCCCTTGGTCACGCTCGTCACGTATTAGTATTTTTCAGTACAAAAAAAAAGACCCCCCCTCCATTCAACACTAAAATCAGTGTTACCACTGCCATGGTGTTCATTAATGACTTAAAATGTACTCCATCAGTTTTATAATGCAGTGCAAATAATTTTCTTTTAAGTCAAACTTTGATCAGGTTTGTGGAGAAAAATCCACATCTAAAATATCAAATACATATCATTAAATATCATGAAATGTATTTCATATATATAAATATTGTTTTATAAACTTGGGTCAAAGTTTGTAAAGTTTGGCTTTTACACATAATCTATATACACTACTTTATATATGAAACAAAAGAGAGAACTTTTTATTTAGCTTATCATTGGCGGCTTAGTTATGGACAGTGCCAACTTTTGAATACTATAAGAATCTCTAGCATTTACCTATCCTTCAATTCCGTAAACTTCTCTCTATCATTTCACCCCAATATATAAGGCACTAAACTTTTGGCGCACCTAGACCTTCCCCTAAAATTAATCCCTCAAGCTATGAGCTTGATCCCACATGGAAACCTCTCTTCATTTTTTTTCCTCCTTCCACGCGGCCAACGACAACTTCTCATCAGTAGATGATATCCATGAGCTAGCTAAGGCCTATGATAGATTATCCGCAAAAATAATTTGATAGAGGTTCACCGAGAGCGATGTATGCGTGCGTGGAAGTAGCCGTGAAAGTGGGCGAAATTCATCCTCCAGGGCCACGGTTTGGGCTTTTCTTCATCTGAATGACTTCTTCTCCTTTTTCTTCTCCCAGTGACATGACGGTGTGATGAAAAACACAACGATTCATCAAAATTGGGGATGGCGGCCAATGGCCATGTTTCTTCGTATGTGTTTTTCCTCTATATGTGATCCTCCGTGCGTGGTCCTGTTTTACTCGTGACTGAGGTCAGCGGGGATGAGCGCTGTCGCGCCGGGACAACGGGGAGTAGTGTCGTCGTTGCCGGAGACAGCGGGAAAGATGAAAAGGTGAAAAAAATGTTCGCCGGAATCTCCCCGGAGGTCGGTGGGGGTGCTCGGTTGTCGGGGCCGTGGTCAGGGAGGAGCACCATCGAGGAGAGAGAGAGAGAGAGAGAGGTGGGATGAGAGATATTTTAATGAGAGTTGCCTCTCACAGTCTAGTGAGGGAAAAGTTTTTTTGGAGGGGGGGGGCATGTTTTTATGGGAGTAAAGGGTTTTGAAGGAAGGTTAGGTGGATGTTAGTTCCTCAAACTAATATTTAAGGGATTAAAGCTTCTTCGGGGAAGGGCTAGATATGCTCCCAAATCGCTCGTCCTTACAGTGTCAAAATTTCAAACTTATGTCTCCTTAGTTGGCCAATAAATCATAAGATGTATAGGCCTAGTTTCACCTGATAAACGAAAATTATCCACGAAGTTGGTAGTTGCATCTCCCATGTACCAAAAAAGCGAGCGATGGATGTACGTCATGAAACATAAAGATGCTTGCTTAGACCTATTTGTTTACCAAATTCGTACATATCACACATGTATGTAATAGAATACAAAAGGTGCAACGATTATATGAGTGTGCTTTGGGAGCTTGTGAGGCGGTTGTTTTCCAAATCAAACAATGAACGCATAAGTTTTGATGAGTTTGATCGATTTTAAACAAGGTTACGATGAAATGTGAAACATTGATATTTTAAGGTTTGAATTAGACTTTGTAAATTGCAAATCAAACAACAACAAACCGGATATACAAATTTTACTACATATCAACAACAAATTACTGTATTTCAAAACATATAGAGCATGCATGTGATGCGAGTTGAGCTGCCTTATGTTGTTCCAATAAAAAGTAAAATGTATCGTGGTGTTTTGAGCTAACTGTTGAATCTACAAATACGGAAGATATATCTTTTCAAACGAAGTCACAACATCGTCACATAGTCCATGCCTCGCAAAAAGGGAACACCAATAAAGGAGTAATGATGACAATTCGAGGACAAACCATGGTAGATACCACATATACTCTAGAGTTTTCTCACTTTCGTACATGTTAGATAGATAATCATGCACTTAAAAATCTCTATCAAGATATTTTAGACCCTTCGATGTAGAGCTCTTTGCCAAGATAGTAAAAATATGTAAAATATGCGAACACATACATGTACCAAGAAGGAAATAATTCATCTAAATGATACAAAATAATCTATGGGATTTTTTTTCTGTTTTAATTTTATTCCGTCTAAGGTATTCAATACATTACCAAAGCTTAGTTACGGCATGGGTTTTCAAATGTCAAACAACAAACTTCAGTTTACTTACAAAATATGTTTTAAACTTAGTGAAAGTATAGTTGTGATGGAAAATATAAAATTTTATATTTTGAAAGTATTGAAAAACATTATTATATGGTTAAGTTAAGGAGTATAATAAAATATATAATTATTTGAAATACGTTGGGTGAATCGACAATACATTAGTAAAAGAATTTAGTATAAATAAGTGTTATTTTTTTTTTGAACAACAGAAGGCGCACGAAGCGCCAAATCTAACCTTTCAGCTCAGTAACAGTGTACAACATGGATTACAAACCCCTGGAACTAGAAATTAGACAGAAGAGATACTACAGGGCAAGTAATATTCCTATGAGCTGAAGCATAACAGCATATATCAGGTCCTTCATGAGGTCTAAGAAGCTGTTGAGCCATATTGTGTGCAATACCATTGATCTCTCTAGAAATATGGAACACATGGGAATTAAGATTAGAGCAGAAGCAGAAAAATTCAGCCAACATCTTCCTAATGGCCCAAGGGACAGAAGCATCAATAGTGCTCCTAGTTGCCGCAAACGACGCCAAAGAAAGGCAGTCCGTGAGGAAAGTTGGCTGGAAAATGTTGAGGCGCTTAGCAAGTTGAGCCGCCAAGAGCAGAGCCAAACCTTCAGCTTGCAAAGGAGTATCTGTAACAGTAGAAGAAGCTTGAATCTGAACATTGGTTTCCATCAAGTCTTGAGGCAAACAGAGGTATATTCCAATGCCAGTAACGACTGATCTTTGAGTTGAACCTGGGATTATTTTACACCTGAAAGCTGCATCAGAATAAACTCTTGGTCCTGATACAAGAAGATCAGAACTGATAGTTTTTCCCTGCATAGGAAGCTGATTAGTAGAAGCTGTGGTACAGACAGTATTATGTTGATGAGAAGCATGCATATAATCATTCAGTTCATTAGTCAGAGCCTTGGCAGCAGTATGGACATGATAAGGGAGAGCTCTTTTCCTGTTTAAAAGATAGTCATTCCGAGCTTTCCAGAGACACCACCTAAATTTGAGAATGTTGGGAACAGAAACATGAGGATGATTCATATTAATCAGAGCATGGAAAACACTATGAATAGTAGGATTGGTTTGAACTAAAATATCCATTCTAATGCACCAAGGAGAAGAAAACCAAGCAGCTCTAGCAAAATCACAAAGGAAAAACAAATGCATATCATCCTCTTGTTGACCACATCTGCAACAAAGTTGAGAGATATGAACAGAAAAATGGCCAGCTCTCAAACCTGTGGGAAGGGCTTTCCGAAGAAGCCTCCAAGCAAAAGTTTTGGCCCTGGGGATCATCATCTTCTGTTTCCAAATCACCTTGAGAAGATTTTTAGTCTGCATAGAAATTTGAGAAGGAGCATATCTAGGATTAGCATGAATATCCTGCAAACACAACTTGTAAGTGGATTTGGAAGTACAATTCCCATTAGGGGTAAGATCCCAACAAAGAATATCTGGATTGTCATCTTGAATAATGTCAGTTTGGATAATCGCAGAAGCAAGAGGCTGCTGGAAGAGAGAGCAAATAAGATTATTATCCCATACTTTGGTACCAGGAAGCCAAAGATCTTTAACAAGAGAAGGAGACATATCCTGGAGGCTGAATAATAAGATGATCATAAACAGCAGTCCAAAGAGAGCACCAAGGAGTACTCCAAATAGAAACATTACCTTGAGTTAGCTGGTAAAAAGAATGAGCTTTGAGTTTAGGCATCACTTTAAGAATGGCAGACCAAAATGCTGATTTTGGAGTGGTAGGACTAGCTGTCCAAATAGAGGTATCATGGAAATATTTGGACTTCAGCACCAAATGAAGATGAGAGAAAGGGTCTTTAGCCAGGCGCCAAGCCGCTGCGAGAATCAGACCTTCATTAATAGCTTGCAAATTCTTAATACCAAGACCACCATCTTGCTTTCAGTTGCAAATGTCCTTCCAAGCCCGAAGACACAAGCTCTTGTTGGAATTATTCTCTCTAATTCCTGTCCACCAAAAGTTCCTAATAATAGCAGTGAGTTTGGCTATAAATTTCTTAGAGAATAAAATGTTAGCCATATAGTAAACATGAATAGCAGAGAAAACAGATCTGATCAACTCAAGCCTAGCTACATGAGAAAGCATGTTAGCCTTGTAAGTGCTACTTGTGAGCTGCATTGGGATTTCCCCGAAGAGGAGGGGATGATGCAGTACAGCAGAGATAAGTATTTTCCTCAGTTATGAAACCAAGGTTATCAATCCAGTAGGAGAATCACGCAACAACTCGTTAGCAGTACCTGCACACAAAACAACAAATCCTCGCACCCAACGCGAACAAGGGGTTGTCAATCCCTTGGCGGTTAATTGCAAGATTAAATTGTATGGTGATAGATAGATAGATCGAACAAAAATACAAAATAAAATAAATAAAGTAAAATTGCAGCAAGGTATTTTTAGGATTTTCAATATATGATAAAGGTAGACCCGGGGGCCATAGTTTTCACTAGAGGCTTCTCTCTTGAAAATAGCATACGGTGGGTGAACAAATTACTGTTGGGCAATTGATAGAAAAGCAAATAATTATGACGATATCCAAGGCAATGATCATGTATATAGGCATCACGTCCGAGACAAGTAGACCGAAACGACTCTGGATCTACTACTATTACTCCACACATCGACCGCTATCCAGCATGCATCTAGAGTATTAAGTTCATAAAGAACAGAGTAACGCCTTAAGCAAGATGACATGATGTAGACAAAGTAAACTCACGCATGAATAAACCCCATCTTTTTACCCTTAATAGCAACGATACATACGTGTCATGTCCCTTTCTGTCACTGGGATTGAGCACCGCAAGATCGAACCCATTACAAAGCACCTCTCCTATTGCAAGATAAATCAATCTAGTTGGCCAAACCAAATCAATAGATCGGAGAGAAATACGAAGCTATAACAATCATGCATAAAAGAGTTCAAAGAAAACTCAAATAATATTCATGGATAATCTGATCATAAACTCACAATTCATCGGATCCCAACAAACACACCGCAAAAAGTGATTACATCGGATAGAACTCCAAGAACATCGAGGAGAACATTGTATTGAAGATCAAAAAGGGAGAAGAAGCCATCTAGCTACTAACTATGGACCCGAAGGTCTGTGGTAAACTACTCACGCATCATCGGAAGGGCAGCAAGGTTGATGGAGAGCCCCTCCGTGATCGAATCCCCCTCCGGCAGAGTGCCGGAAAAGGCCTCCAGATGGGATCTCTCGAGAACAGGAACTTGCGGCGGCGGAAAAAGTATTTCGTGGACTCCCCTATTGGTTTCCCGATTTTAAAGTATTTATAGAGGTGGAATTAGGTCAAACGGAGCAGAGGTGGGCCCACGAGGCACCAGGGCGCGCCACCCCCCTGGGGCGCGCCCTGGTGGCTCGTGGCCACCTCCTCTGTCTTCTGGCCCTCTCCCGAAGCTTCTAGTGTCTCTTATGTCCAGAAAAAAATCTCCAAAAAAGTTTCGTGGCATTTGGACTTCGTTTGGTACTGATATTCTGAAAACCAAAAACAGGCAAAAACAGCAACTAGCACTGGGCACTAAGTTAAAAGGTTAGTCCCAAAAAATGATATATAATTGCTTGTAAATGTATATAAAACATCCAAGATTGATACTATAATAGCATGGAATAATAAAAAATAATAGATACGTTGGAGACGTATCAAGCATCCCCAAGCTTAATTCCTGCTCGTCCTCGAGTAGGTAAATGATAAAAACAGAATTTTTGATGTGGAATGCTACCTATCATATTCATCATATACTCTTTTCTTTTGTAGCATGGACATTTGGACTTGAATGATTCAAAGCAATAGTCTATAGTTTGACATGAAGACATAAATACTCAAGCATTCTAACAAGCAACCATGTCTTTCAAAATATCTACGCTAAAGAAAGTTATCCCTAGCCCATTATGCGCAATCATTGATTCATTCATGAAACACAGTCAATATTAGCTAAACCCAATGCAGAAGTATGACAATAGTGCTCTCTAGTTGGTGCTTTGTAAGAGAAGATGGAGACTCAAAATAAAAATAAAAATTGCATAAAAGTAAATAGATAGGCCCTTCACAGAGGGAAGCAGAGATTTGCAAAGGTGCCAGAGCTCAAGGCTTAAATTAGAGAGATAAAATTATTTTGAGAGGCATGCTTTTCCTGTCAACGAAAACGACCGAGAATTCCCAATATCTTCCATGCTAGACACATTATAGGTGGTTCCCAAATAGAAAATAAAGTTTATTTCCTTTCCACCATTCTTTCACAATCCATGGCTAGCTGTATCCACGGGTGCCCTCCATACCAACACTTTCCAAGGAATTTATTATTATCATCATATTTTTTTTTCATTTCGGGACTGGGCATCCCTATTACCTGCCACTCTCTCGTGCAATGACAAGTGAATAAACACTCATCGTGAGAATAACACACTTAGCATGGAAAATATTGGCCACCCCCTGCCGCTTCATGAGCGGTACGGGCACACAAAACGGAAAATTATTTTGAAAATTTAGAGTTGGCACATGCAAATTTACCTGGAACGGCATGGAAATACCGCATATAGGTAGGTATGGTGGACTCATTTGGCACAACTTTGGGTTTAAGGAGTTGGATGCACAAGCAGTATTCCCGCTTAGTACAAATGAAGGCTAGCAAATAGATTGAGAAGCGACCAACCAAAAAGCGAAAACGGTTATAAACATGCATTAAACAAAACTAACACCGAATAATGCACCATAAGTAGGATATAATTTCGTTGCAAAACTATTGACTTTATGTGCATGCATAGGGAATCACAAACCTTAGCACCAATATTCTTACTAAATCACAATTACTCACTAACATGACTCACATATTATCATCTCCATATCGCAAAACTATTGCAAGGAATCAAACTTATCATATCCAATGATCTTTCATGAAAGTTTTTATTATATCCCTCTTGAATATTCATCACTTTGGGACCAAATTCATATCTTGTGCAAATTACCATTACTATTATCAACTCTCAAAAAGATATAAGTGAAGCATGAGAGTGCAAATATTTCTTCAAAATTTAATCTTATCAACTCTCAAAATAATATAAGTGAATCATGAGAGTTCAAATATTTCTTCAAAATATAGCCACCGCCGTGCTCAGAAAGATTTAAGTGAAGCACTGGAGCAACTGCCTAGCTCAAATGATTTAAGTGAAGCACATAGAGTATTCTAACAAATCATGATAAACATGTGGCTCTCTCAAATAGGTGTGTCCAGCAAAGATGATTGTGACAAACTAAAAATCAAACAAAGCAAAGACTCATATAATACACGAAGCTCCAAGTAAAACACATATCATGTGATGAATAAAAATATAGCTCCAAGTAAAATTACCGATAGTTGGTAGAAGAAAGAGGGGATGCCTTCCGGGGCATCCCCAAGCTTAGACGCTTGAGTCTTCCTTGAATATTACCTTGGGGTGCCTTGGGCATCCCCAAGCTTAGGCTCTTGCCACTCCTTATTCCTTCATCTATCGTGATCACACCCAAAACTTGAAAACTTCAATCACACAAAACTCAACAAAACCTTCGTGAGATCCGTTAGTATAACAAATAAATCTTTAACTTTAAGTACTGTAGTAAATTGATTCATATTTATTATTGGCATAATTCTACTGTACTCCAACTTCTCCATGACTCATACCCCCCGATACGATCCATAGATTCATCAAAATAAGCAAACTATGCAACAAAAACAGAATCTGTCTAAAACAGAACAGTCTGTAAAGATATATTTAAAAGCTATACTTCTGTAACTTCAAAAATTCTGAAAACTTAGGACAACGTGGGAAATTCAAATAACAATACTGTGTAAAAATTTCAGATTTTTCTGACGCTCCAGTACATAATTAAAATTCCAGCACTGGACGCAAAACTTTCTGTTTTCCAAACAGCATCAATTATACTATCTTCCAAATCATCCCAAAGGCATTACTTGGCACAAACACTAATTAAAACATAAAAACACAATCATAACAGTAGCATAATTATGTAAACACACAATAATAGAAATAAAAAGCAAAAATTTATTTTATTCATTGGGTTGCCTCCCAACAAGCGCTATTGTTTTATGCCCCTAGCTAGGCATAATGCATAGTTTCAAGTATTATCATCTTTCTTCTTCTTATCCAAAGATGTACTTTCATCAGAAGGTTTTTCAAAGGTAATATGAAACACATCATCCATAGAAATTTTAGCATTAGCAAGTTGTCCATCTGCAAATCCCTCTTGATTACCGGCTACAATCCAAGAGTATTGTCTATTAACACTATTGAAAACTTGTTGGATTATATTAAAAGGGGGAACTTCTTTTTTAGTATTCTCATCAAAGATGTGGTCATTGTGGAACAAATACCTCAACAAGTAACCACTATTATAAAGGATCTCATATATTACCAGTTTTTCACGGTTCATACCATAAAAATCAAAGATCTCCCTAGCTTCTCGCACTATGTGATCAAATTCATTCATGAGGACAAGGGTAGCTATTTTCTTAGCTCTAGGATTTTTTATAACTGGTAACTCATAAAACAATCTTTGCAAAGTAGGATGGGTGTGAATAAACCTTCTTTCAAGTTTAAGAACAAGTGCGGAAATAGCTTCGGCATAATTTTTGGTTTCTTTAAGTGTAGGAGCTTCATCACAAGCCAAGGTCCCAATGCAATTAAAGAATTCTTGGATGACACTTTTTCCTATAACATTCCCATGTCCCAACACAAAAGTTTTAACATCAAGATTGGTAGAACTTCCAATTTTAGGAGTTCTATCATCATCAGTTTCTGCCATGACAAAATCACTCATGATAACAACTACAAGCAAGCGAACAAGAAAACACACAAAAAGGCAAACGGAAAATATTTTTGTATTTTTGTAAAAACTTTTTAGAAGTGGGGGAGATGAAAACGAGAGGCAAAGGCAAATAAAATAAATGCAAGGAGATGAAAGTTTATGCATAGGTACTTGATAGATGTTGATGATGTCTCCCCGGCAACGGCGCCAGAAATTCTTCCTGCTACTTGTGAGCTGCGTTGGGATTTCCCCGAAGAGGAGGGGATGATGCAGTACAGTAGAGATAAGTATTTCCCTCAGTTATGAAACCAAGGTTATCAATCCAGTAGGAGAATCACGCAACAACTCGTTAGCAGTACCTGCACACAAAACAACAAATCCTCGCACCCAACGCGAACAAGGGGTTGTCAATCCCTTGGCGGTTAATTGCAAGATTAAATTGTATGGTGATAGATAGATAGATCGAACAAACCAAAATAAAATAAATAAAGTAAAATTGCAGCAAGGTATTTTTAGGATTTTCAATATATGATAAAGGTAGACCCGGGGGCCATAGTTTTCACTAGAGGCTTCTCTCTTGAAAATAGCATACGGTGGGTGAACAAATTACTGTTGGGCAATTGATAGAAAAACAAATAATCATGACGATATCCAAGGCAATGATGATGTATATAGGCATCACGTCCGAGACAAGTAGACCGAAACGATTCTGCATCTACTACTATTACTCCACACATCGACCGCTATCCTGCATGCATCTAGAGTATTAAATTCATAAAGAACGGAGTAACGCCTTAAGCAAGATGACATGATGTAGACAAAGTAGACTCACGCATGAATAAACCCCATCTTTTTACCCTTAATAGCAACGATACATATGTGTCATGTCCCTTTCTGTCACTGGGATTGAGCACCGCAAGATCGAACCCATTACAAAGCACCTCTCCCATTGCAAGATAAATCAATCTAGTTGGCCAAACCAAATCAATAAATCAGAGAGAAATATGAAGCTATAACAATCATGCATAAAAGAGTTCAGAGAAAACTCAAATAATATTCATGTATAATCTGATCATAAACTCACAATTCATCGGATCCCAACAAACACACCGCAAAAAGTGATTACATCGGATAGAACTCCAAGAACATCGAGGAGAACATTGTATTGAAGATCAAAAAGAGAGAAGAAGCCATCTAGCTACTAACAATGGACCCTAAGGTATGTGGTAAACTACTCACGCATCATCGGAAGGGCAGCAAGGTTGATGGAGAGCCCCTCCGTGATCGAATCCCCCTCCGGCAGAGTGCCGGAAAAGGCCTCCGGATGGGATCTCTCGAGAACAGGAACTTGCGGCGGCGGAAAAAGTATTTCGTGGACTCCCCTGTTGGTTTCCCGATTTTAGAGTATTTATAGAGGTGCAATTAGGTCAAACGGAGCAGAGGTGGGCCCACGAGGCACCAGGGCGTGCCACCCCCCCGGGGCGCACCTTGGTGGCTCGTGATCACCTCCTCTGTCTTCTGGCCCTCTCTCGAAGCTTCTAGTGTCTCTTATGTCCAGAAAAAAATCTCCAAAAAGTTTCGTGGCATTTGAACTTCGTTTGGTACTGATATTCTGAAAAACCAAAAACAGGCAAAAAACAACAACTGGCACTGAGCACTAAGTTAATAGGTTAGTCCCAAAAAATGATATATAATTGCTTGTAAATGTATATAAAACATCCAAGATTGATACTATAATAGCATGGAACAATAAAAAATTATAGATACGTTGGAGACGTATCAGTAAACAGACATCTTATTTAGAAATTTATCTAGAACAAAATTATAAGCAGCTGATCTATTTTTAGCAGGAAGAATAAGAGGATGACCTAGGTGAGAAAAATTAGCATTCATGTTAGAAACAGGAAAACTGTGCTTAATATCTTGAACTACAACCTGACTAACATGAGAGCTGAACATAATGGCAGATTTAGCCCAGTTAGGAGTTTGTCCTGAAATGGAGCAAAAGTGATGCATAATGTGGGCCATAGTATTCGCTTCCTGAACCGTGGCTTGCTCACAAACTAAAAAATCATCTGCAAACAAGAGAGTGAATAGGAGGGCAACTTGGTCCAATAGAAATACCCTGCAGATGGTGAGCAGCAAGAGCATCATTAAGAGCAAGAGACAATTCATTAATGGCCAAAACAAACCGGTAAGGGGACATAGGGAAACCTTGAAGGATACCCCTGGCACTTTTAAATTTCTGAGAAGGTTGACCATTAATGAGCACTGAGAAAGTAGGCGAGGAAATGCACGCATAGATCAAATTTATGAAATGACCATGCAACCCTTTACGTGCAAGAGCTGAAACTATGAAGCTCCATTCTAAACGATCAAAAGCCTCAGCAAGATCAATTTTAAGCATGAAAGCAGGCTGATTCCAAGATTTAAGAGCAAATGAATGAGTGATTTCTTGAGCAATAATAATATTGTCATTAATTCTTCTACCCTCAATAAAAGCCTGTTGAGCAGGGTCAATAAAATCAGGAAGATGAGGCTTGAGACGATTAGCTAAGGATTTGGCAATGATTTTATAAATAACATTACAATGACTAATGGGCGATAATCCATGGGAACTTGAGGAACAAGTTTCTTGGGAATAAGAGCAATGTTAGTATCACTAATGTGAGGTGGCAGAATACCTGATTTGACCACCAATTGAGTGACCTCATCTCCTATCCAATCCCATGCCGCAAGATAGAACTCAACATTAAATCCATCCGGCCCTGGTGAGGCATTCAACTTCATATCCTTCAAGATATGCAAGACTTCATTTTTATCTGGAGTTAAATAAGTGGGATCCAAGGAGTCCTCAGGCAACTGTGTAGCAAGAAAAGGCCTGCCAGAATTAATATTAGGAGAAGAAAAGATATATCTGAAATAGTTTACTAAGGTGTTAGCAATGAGACTAGGTTTAAAATGCATAACATCATTTTCATCCTTCACAGAGCAAATGGTATTCCTCTTTCTTCTCATAAGCACAGCTTGATGGAAAAAGTTGGTATTACGATCACCATCAGTAGCCCAACCCTTCTTGCTCTTTTGCTTATAAAAAGTATTAAGCTTAGTGAGCACATGCTCATACCTGGGAATTAATTGGTTTTCCAAAGCATGATCTTGCTGGTTTAATGGAAGCATTTGAATCTGGTTGATACTTGACTGCAATTCATGAAGCTCTTGCTGAAAGGCCTTCTTCTTTCTACACCATTTTTTCAAAGATCCTGCCAAAGAAGCAGTTTTTGTAACAAAAGAGGCAGACCTAACATTATTCCAAGCATATTTAGCGAAGGTATTAAAATCTTTCTCCATTAACCACCAGTTTTCAAACTTGAAAGACTGCCTAGGTTTTACAAAACTACCATCCGTGGAAATAAGAATGGGAGCATGGTCACTAAGGATGATAGGCAAGTTAAGCACCTTAGTATTGGGAAAATGAGCGCACCAATCAGCATTAACAAGACAGCGATCCAAACGCCAATAAACAGGATTAACAGTGTGCTGTGATGTCTACTACAAAATTATTCTTGTAGACTCGTGTTGGGCCTCCAAGCGCAGACTTTTGTAGGACAGTAGCAATTTTCCCTCAAGTGGATGACCTAAGGTTTATCAATCCATGCGAGGCGTAGGTTGAAGATGGTATCTCTCAAACAACCCTGCAACCAAATAAAAGAAATCTCTTGTGTCCCCAACACACCCAATACAATGGTAAATTGTATAGGTGCACTAGTTCGGCGAAGAGATGGTGATAAAAGTGTAGTATGGATAGTAGATATAGGTTTTTGTAAACTGAAAATATAAAAACAGCAAGGTAGCAAGTAACAAAAGTGAGCACAAACGGTATTGCAATGCTTAGAAACAAGGCCTAGGGTTCATACTTTCGCTAGTGCAATCTCTCAACAATTCTAACATAATTGGATCATATAACCATCCCTCAACGTGCGATAAAGAATCACTCCAAAGTTCCTATTAGCGGAGAACATAAGATAGAAATTGTTTGTAGGGTACGAAACCACCTCAAAGTTATCCTTTCTGATCGATCTATTGAGCTATTCCAATAAGTGTCACAAACAGCCCTAGAGTTTGTACTAAAATAACACCATATGATACACATCAACCAACTCTAATGTCACCTAGATACTCCAATGTCACCACAAGTATCCGTGAGTTGATTATACGATATGCATCAAACAACTTCATAATCATAATATTCAATCCACACAAAGAACTCCAAGGAGCACCCCAAAGTTTCTATCGGAGAAAAGATAATGAAAACGCGCATCAACCCCTATGCATAGATTACCCCAATGTCACCTCGGGAATCCGCGAGTTGAGTGCCAAAACATACATCAAGTGAATCAATATAATACCCCATTGTCACCACGGGTATTCATATGCAAGACATACATCAAGTGTTCTCAAATCTGAATATTCAATCCGACAATAACGAAACCTCAAAGAGAAAATATTCGATTCATCACAACAAAGATAGAGAGGGAAGAAACACCATATGATCCAACTATATTAACAAAGCTCGCGATACATTAAGATCGTGCCATATCAAGAACACGAGAGAGAGAGAGATCAAACACATAGCTACTAGTACATACCCTCAGCCCCGAGGGTGAACTACTCCCTCCTCGTCATGGAGACCGCCGGGATGATGAAGATGGCCTCCGGTGATGCTTTCCCCCCTCCGACAGGGTGCCGGAAAAGGGCTGTAGATGAGATCGTGGAGGTACAGAGGCTTGCGGCGGCGTAAAAACTCATCTAGGTTAACTTTCGGGGGTTTATGAATATATATGATTTTTTGGCGTTGGAATCACGCGAAGAAGGGCCACAGAGGGCCCACGAGGCACCAGGGCGCGCCTGGGGTGGCGCGCCCTGGTGGCTCGTGGGGCCCCTGTGGGTATTCTGGCCACCTCCAGAAGCTTCTAGTGTTTCTTATGTTCCAGAAAAAATCGTCAAAAAATTTCGCTGCATTTGGACTTCATTTGATATAGATTTTCTGGAAAACCAAAAACAAGCAGAAAACAACAACTGTCACTGAGCACTAGGTCAATATGTTAGTCCATTAAAATCATATAAAAGCCATATAAAAGTGCACCAAAATCATACAAAACTATAATAAACATGGCATGAATACTTCATAAATTATAGATACGTTGGAGACGTATCATGCTGCCAGCCTATTACGCCAAGTGTAAGCAGGACCACTAACACCAATGTCAAAGAAGCCACAATTTTTTACTATAGAACGAAAAGCAGACATACGATAATAATTAACATTGCCATTACAAGCATCCGTATCATATAACATATCGTTAAGGTCACCCATACAGATCATGGGTTTTCCTAGGTTATCATACACAAAAGTGGAAATCTGATTCCAAATATCACTAGTCTGCCTAGGTAGGGGTCGCCGTATATATAACTCAAACATAAGTGAACACCCGAGGCTAGATGAACTAGATTCGCTAAAATAAAGTGGAAGGAAGCACTATGTACAGAAACTTTAAGGTCATCATTCCACATAAGCCAGAGCCCTCCTGAAGCCCCTCTAGAAGGAACAACAAAACTGTTAGACACATCAAATCTATTAACAAGATCAACAGAACGTACTTTGGAAGATTTGATCTCTGAAACAAATATTACCCGAGCTTTTGTAGAATGAATCATATTTGCCAGGAATAACATTCGATCATTGCCGAGGTCCCGGCCCATACGTCGGCAATTCCATGCTATAGCTTTCATGGCGCCCGAGGCGTGTTAGGGCCATGCGCCGCTGCCCGAGAAAAGGATTCAGCCAAGCTCTTGTCCGCAACAGCTTCATGTTTTCTCCAGACTGATTATTCCTGAGATCAAATGTATCGCCTTGGCCAGAGGTACTAAGGTCATGTAACACCCCTATGTAATGAGCTACAGTGTTCCATCTTGATGATGCTAAACTTCTGTGATTTGCAATGATAAATCATGTTGGAATAAATATCTCAATTCAAATTCCTCTCTGAATTCAAATCCAAATGCAATTGCACAAAAGTTGCTGGAAAAATGTTCATCATTTAGCATAAATTCCAAAAGAAATTATTGTTAAGAAAATTAACATCACTCATATGCAATTCCCGCAATCTAAAATGCAATTTCATTTATGAAAATAACAAATGAATTCCTCTGCCTCCCAAAATATTTGTGGCACTGCCTAAAAATGCAGTGGATTTTTGTGGGCCAGCACCACATTTTTCCTAAGTCATTTGGATGCCCAACTATTCTTCTTTCTCTCTCTGTTTAATAAATAAAAGGAGAAAACAGAAAAAAGAGAAAAGAACAGAAACTTACCTGGCCTCTGGGCCGCAACTGTAGGCCGGCCCAGCCCATCCTCTATTTCCCCTACCTGCTCCCGCGCTGCGTGTCGGTGCCGCCGTGGTCAGGAGCTCGCCGCGCCGCCCGTAGCTCGCCACCGCGACGGGGCAGGTGAGCCCGGATAAGGCCGAGGCCTCCTCCATTCCCCCTGGTCGTCCTCGCCATTCTCCCCCTCTTCCTCGCGCGCGCTCGCAAGCTTCACCCTCTCTGCCCGAGCGCCATCGCCGCCTCGCGCTACCACCGTCACGGCGACCGTCGTCCTCCGTCTCCTCCGTCGAGTCCACCGGCCTCGCCGCGTTCGTCCTCGTCACCTGCGGCCAGCCACTGCACCTGGGGAGCACCGCAGGCCGCGGATGGAGCCGCTCCATTCCGCCTCGGCCCCGGCGATCTCCGGTGGTTCCGGCCTCCCCCTGCGCTCCCGCTCACCCGAGGGGCCTTCTTGAGCCCGCCCGGTGAGCCACCTCTCCTCTCCTCTCTTCTTCTTGCCATCCCGCGCCCGTAGCCGTCGTTCCCGCGAAAGCCGAGCTCGCCGCCGCACTAGCTCGTCGCCGGCTATCGTCCGGTGCCCGCACGCCCGCGACGTTTTGTCCATCGAGCTCGCGAGCACGCGTAGAGCATCCCAGCCGCTTTGGTTCAAGCAAATGCGCGCGGCCTCGTCGATTTCGCCGACGCCCGAAAACCGCCGCCGCCTAACCACGTTGCCGGCGTCGTTTCCGGAGGCCCCAACTCCGGCCGGTACCACCATTGGACGCGCGGCAGAGTAGCCGTTCGGACACAAGTTGAATCGCGCGAAATGGTCCCCTGTAGAGCAAATCCGAGCGTCGCCGGCGTTCGGCCGCCGCGAGGATCTCGCCGGAGCTCTCTCCGGCGCCGGCGCTGAGCTGGCGTAGCGTGGGGCCCGCCCAAGGTCACTGCCATGTGGGCCTTGGCCTGTGTTGACTTCGTTGACCGGGTCAACGTGGGTGACGTGGCAGTTACTGCCACTGACCAGTGGGCCAGCGCGGTTAATTAGTTAAAAACGTTTTTAAAATAAATTTAATTAATAATCAAACACTGACATGTGGGGTCCACCCCCCTAATTAATCCAGATTAGTTTTAATTAATCACTAATCTGCCCTGAGTCACTGACCAGTGGGTCCCACTGGTCAGGTTTGACTCGGGTCAGCTCATTTGACCCACTGACGTCACACTGACGTCAGCAATCACTATTCTGGATAATACGAATTGTTTAATTAAATAAATTCCAGAAATTTCAGAAAACTGTTTAAATCTTTGAAAATTCGTAGAAATTAAACCGTAGCTCGGATCGAAAAACTTTCCACATGAAAGTTGCTCAGAAAAATCCCACGAATCCGATCGTGCCGTCTGTTTTCTTATCGGGACCCTCTACGTAGGTGAACCCGCAACTTTTTGCCTGTTTCCGGTAGATGAATAGTGCATGCATACCTGCTAATAATTCCAGCTTAAATCCTAAAATAACTAAAATGGTTTAGAGATACATTTAGGCAACCCTGCACTCCATTTTAGCATGTCATGCTCTGTGTTGCATTGTCTGCCTTTATTTATTGTTTCTTCCCCCCTCTTCTTCTCCGATAGCCCCCGAGACCGACGCAGCTCAGGAGACCGATGACACCACTGACGATCCCTCCTTTGCCGCAGAGCTTCCAGGCAAGCAACCCCCCCTTGAAGCATGCCTATATCACCTATTTTCTCTCCCTCCTGCTTGCATTAGAATTTTCTACTGCTACTATTTTATCCTATTCTGATGCATAGCCTGTCCTTGTAACTGTTATTGATACCTGCCTATTATCCAAAATGTTTAGTATAGGTTGGATGGTAGTGAACCATCTGTGGCCTCTTCCTTGCTGTAGTTGCCCCGCTTTAGTACCTGTGTCCCGGTTGATGTGATCGACGGGCTGAGACCAGCATATCACCGCACACCCCATACGTTGCTCGACTCTGCAGAGCCAATGTCGAGTGCCGAGGGTGAGACCTCTTATCTCACTCCCGATAATGCCTCTGTAGTACAGCTAGTCGGTCGTGGGTTAACGAGGGTGATTCCTCTTTCACCGCCTCCGATAAAGCTTCGGTCGTGCAACTCCGCAAGTGTGAATACCATCGAGGGTGATTCCTCCGGATTCACCTTGTCGGTTACATCTAGTGGGAATCCAACGAGGGTGATTCCTCGGATTCCTGCTTGATGTTATGGACACACGATTACTTGCACTTTATTACTGTTACTTGATAAAGTCGGGTCGGCCCCGAGGGGTACCCGCGAGAGATATGTTGTCGGGTTGACCATGAGGGTGCCCGAGAGATGAATACGTGGCACGGCCGGGCATTCTTAGCCCTTGCCGTAAGTCCACGAGACGGGGCGACGGGGTCACAGGATCGTGAGTCTCTGCTCGTTTCCGCGCGCTCCTAATGCACTAAGGGTTAGGATATGTAATCTGAGTAGGCCTCTGGCCTTTTTCGCGCTAACCAGCACGTGGGAATAATATGGCTACTCGGCGTCGTGGTATCAGCCGAAGTTCTTCAGATGCCAGCGATTGAGCGGCGCGCGCCGGGTTGGACTGGGAACACCCGCGCTTGTATTAAGGGGGCTAGGTCTGCTCCCGGCCGCCCACGCAACGCGCAGGAGTGCAAAGGGTGATGGGCCCAAGACCCCTTCGCACTTAGGATGTAGACCGGCGTGCCTGCCTCTCTGTTGAACCTAGGTAGGGCTACGACGTGTCGATAGTCCAAGGCCGGGCATCGACTGAGCAAGTGTGTCCGGCCAGAGTCATCGAGCGTGTTGGGTAAGTTGGTGCACCCCTGCAGGGAAGTATATCTATTCGAATAGCCGTGTCCACGGTAACAGGACGCTCGGAGAATATCCCGATCTACTGCAACTAGAAATGGGTTGAACATGATAGCTCCGGGATCACTTTCTCGCAGGGAGTCGAGGAAGGATCTCTGGGCGAGATTGCTACTTGTTGCTACTACCTTATATTGTACTAATCTGTACTCCTCTAATGCTGCAAGACCCTGAAGATGCTAGTCTTCGATAGGCTAGGCCTTTCTCTCTATTCTGGCATTTCTGCAGACCAGTCCACATATACAGCCTTCCTTTGATAATGTTGCATACATAGAATAGATCTGATGTAAGTCTTGCTGAGTACTTTGGATGAGTACTCACGGTTGCTTTGCTTCCTTTTTTCCCCATACGTGATTGATGAGTCCAGACGATGGAGCCCAGGAGCCCGCTGAGCCAGCTGTCCCAGCGGACGACTACTACCACTACTACCCCTCCGGATAATACTACTACGAGGAGCCCTCCGACGACCAGGAGTAGTTAGGAGGCACCCAGGCAGGAGGCTTGCACCTTTCGATCCAGTGTTTTATTTTGCCCCGCCTTCTTAAAGGCCTATCTGTTTAACTTTGTGTCTGTACTCAGATACATGATGCTTCCGCTGATGCTTGTATGACATCGAGCTTATGTATTCGAGCCCTCGAGGCCCCTGGCTTGTAATATAAAGCTTGTATTATTTTATTTGTGTTTAGAGTTGTGTTGTGATATCTTCAAGTGAGTCCTTAGGCTTGATCGTGTGCATTTGCGTGTATGATTAGTACACGATTAAATCGGGGGCGTCACAGGTCATCTTGATTTTCCATTGCGGTTTGACCCAAGTGGTGGAAGCGATCAGTGCCAAGAGGAGAGAAAGCCCCCTGGTGGGAGCTAACTGTACCTGCACTGGCAGACGGCGAAGGCGTGCGTATTGTCCATGGATCATAGCTTCCTCCTTTCTCTAGAGCGGTGCCATTGTCGTGCTTCCAAGTGGAAGAACCAGCGCAATTGCACAGAACCCCATGGAGATGGGGACGCAAACCTCTAGGTCCCCTGGTCGGAGGAATGTCCCATATGCTATAAATAGATCGATGGTAGCTCCCCTGAGATACTGCGGATCCAGGAAACGCGGTGCCATCCAAATTCCCTCCTCTACCTGAATTCCTTGCAACAGGGCCAGCACTACCGGCGGCAGGTACTGAACCGGCTCCCACACCACCAGCTTCAGATGATTGTCCAAAGAGAACTTTCCTGGCGGGCGGAGCTCCGAGCAGGCTCGATTGAAGCCGGGACTGGGAGGCGGACTGGGGCATGCGAGAGCATCCAATCCACTGACCTTCCGCCTCTCCTCGTCCATCTTGGGTGATGACCCTCTTCGCCGGAGGAACAGGAAGGCCAAGCAGCGACTCCGACGGCCTCTTGGGACTGGATATGAGGGGAGAGGGGATTGGGCAGCGCGGCTGAGACGAGGAGGGCACAACGCCTGGGAAGGGGGAGGGACTAATACTCCCTCCGTTCCATAATGTAGTGCATATAGATTTTCTGAAAAGTCAAACTTTGACCAAGTTTATGAAGAAAACTATTTATATCTATAATACTAAATATATACAATATGAAAGTACGTCTTGTGATGCATCTAAGGATATGTATTTGGTATTCTAGATGTATATGGTTTTCTCTACAAACTTGGTCAAAGTTTGTAAAGTTTGACTTTTTGAAAAATCTATACGCACTACATTGTGGAACGGAGGGAGTAGTAGCATTCCCACTGGAATTTTTGTCTTCCATAGGAGCATGGATAGCAGAGGTAGGAGCAGTCTGTGTGATGTGAGTTGCAGACAGTGCTCCCAGACTGGGGATTTCATAGGAAGAAGAGGATTTGCGAGTTCATGCTGACGAGAGGCATTTAGGTTCGAAGACGGGGGAATAACAGGGACAGAGAGCTCCTAATCGGCGCCTTCTGCGCCGGTTAGGAGTACTGGCGCCTACTGCACATGTTATTGGGCTGTTGGCTTGATCGGCCCATCCTCCTTCGCTGGGAAATTTTTCTTTTCGACTGTTTTGATAGGTGGTTCGATCGGACACTGATTTGTTCGAGTGTTTCGATGGTTGCAGCTATCTTATCTTTCAGAAAAAAGGAATAGATAGGAAAGAAGAAAATTATCAGAACTACTACTTCTTTAAGAAAATTTGATTGATGTACAAATATGTCTTATAATAATGAAAAAAACTGAACTTGAGTGTACGGTTTATGTAACATTTATTCAGAACGAAAAAATGCATCAACACTAAAAAAAATGTCTTATGAGAATGAAAAGAACAAGTCATGGTGTGAGAACTTATTACAATATGAAACTGAACTACACTGATAAAATCTTTAAAAGAAAAAAATGGTATTGAACTGAACTTGAAAATCAGTTTGGACATTGAAGATCTGCCAGGTGCATAGGTAAGCTACTTTGCTTCAAAACCCTGCAAAATAGATTAACAGAATGCTTATACTTTTAAAAAGGGAATAATTTTTTGAGTCTGTTTGGAACAACCAAAGAAAAATGTTAGGAGCTTACATTTATCTTGAAATGGAAAATGGTTGCACGAACATAATTGATTCATTTGAATAGCCGGAATCCTTATAAAATGGTATAGCAAGAAAGTCATGTTGGGTCATTGCTAAACTAAAGGAAAGCGATGCCATAAATGGAAAGCTTTGGCGAACAAAAAAAAGCATTTTAACTTACATGACTTTGTAGGAATGACTTGACTATTGGTAAATAAAGGAATTGGATATATTACATGTGAAGGCTAATAATTAAACAACCAGCAACAAGAAAATATCTGAATAACTTATAATTAAATAAAGGGTTTACTACGAGAATTTGTTTTGGTACAGGTTTTGATAGTGTAAATATCACAACCAACAAAAGGGGTTTGGGAAATAGGAGAGAAATAAATTAGCAGGCATTTTAAGCAGGAAAAAAGAAGAAGAAAAAAAGGAAAACCGTGCCTTACTTTTTTCCTTTTAGGAGGATGATTTCCATTTAATTCAATTGCAAGGAGATGTTGGCCGCCTCTTCTTCAATACAGTTTCTTCCATAGCAGACATTTGCACAAAAAGTCCAGCTGATGATTGTGCTTGTCTAAAAAGAAACGAGTGTTGAAAGGTGGATCTAGTAAGCATGCTCCTCATTGCATTATGCAAAAAAAGAAGACTCAAATCATCAGTGGACAACATGGGTGTCAGATGGAAAAACTACTACTTAATCGAACTAAATTGGGTCTGACCATTTGATACTAAAAGTTTTCGACGAAGCTTCCCATGTACCTGAATGATGTAGATGCCATTTCATTTGCTATTCTGTGAAACCTAACACAGCGAATGAACCAGTAGCAGAAATTTAACTTGAGGCAACTAAAGCCGGCACCTAAAGCTGCACTAGTTGAAAAATCGTGACACTAAAAAAAGTTATAGAGTGTAATAGAAAAATGCTACTACCTCTGTAAACTAATATAAGATCATTTAGATGACTACTTTAGTGATCTAAATGATCTTATATTAATTTACAGAGGGAGTACATCCTAATAGAATAGAACAGTTCTCCACAACGATTGGTTGTCTCAGCCGGCAGACAAGAACAGATTATACTAGATTATCTACACAGACCAAAAAAGTAGCTAGGTGGTCTCCAATCAAAGAGATTGGTTCTCTTCAACTTATCAACACTGCATCAGATATTTAGGGTAGCTTTCCCCATCCAAAAATGATTTCACCGAATCATCAGAATACCTCTCTCTTCCTAGCGTGTGTGTTCGATGCATGCTCACACTTGTGAACATTTAGGTTTGGCTTTTTTTTTAAATTCCTTTGACAACATGTAGACCACCTAATAAATTCTAGGTTTCCAGACACAAGGGAAGAAAAACATGCCAGATGATGGTGCTTCAGGTTAGATTTGAACACGCGAAAGATCCTTGGACGTAAATGCTAACTAGTTTCGTCTCTGTTCTAGTTCTAGTTCGTCATGGGAAATAGAAAACAGTAGAGATTGTGACGTACTAGTAGGTAGTTCTTGCAGTAGTGGGGAATCGAGAAGAGTAGAATAGTACTTGTAGATCCGTGGAGGGGAGCGGATTTGGGACGAAATTTGAAGAATAAGGGGAAATCGCCAGAGAAAGTGGATTCGAGAAGAAAGATTGGAAAAAGTGGTTTTGGTGATTTAATATGGTTGTTTGCATTTAGGCCCTGCTATTTTCTTTGTTTTGAAGCACCGGTTATGCCCACGGGTCCACCTGTAAGTTTGGCCTTAGACCCACTTCTCAAAGAAACTAGGCCCCACGAGTGTGTGTAAATAAAAAATTATAGAAGAACGCATGAGGAGAACCCTGGACAGGGGGCGGAATTGGCGGCGGTGGCGGTGTAGATTCACCGCCCTAGATTCGACCAACCCGTCGGTGGTGTCACAGGAAGCTTCTACCAAAGGACTCGAAAGAGAATTAGCCAGCGAGAACTCAGATCGAGGCGGTGCTCCGAATTTTGTAGTAATTGTTGAAATATTTTTGTTTGCTTTGATTCTAAATGCTTCATGTGTTACTGATATATCGGGAAAATGTAGTTTCAGGAGACAATTCCAGTGCTTCATGTATTACACATATATATGTTACATGAATTGGGCAAGATGACTGGAGACAGTTTCAGGAAAAAAAATAGACACTTCATTTAGGTTATTGTGGACAAGTTGTTGAAAAAGTTAAAGTTCACATGCAGTAGAACTACTGTCGTGTGAACTAAGTCACCTCGTGAAAAGTCTATGGAAGGATGAAATGCATCACGTAGTGGTATATATGTTCGAAAGGCCTTGTTGGCAGACTTCCTTCCCCTGGAAGTTAGCTATAAATTCCTAGTATCCCTTCTTATCTGATTGCATTTAAAAGATTATTCAAATTTAGTTGACTATTTCGAAGCAGAGTGAACTAAATTGGAATTTGAGCGAACTAAATTTGAAAAAGGTGAACTAAAATTGAAGCTGGGCATACTAATTTTGAATGAGTGAACTAAATTTGAATAAGGAGAACTAAAATTGAACTTGGGTGAACTAATTTTGAATGACAGTGAACTAAATTGGAAAAAATAAATTTTGAGTGAACTAATTTTGAATGAGAGTGAACTAAATTTGATTTTTGAGAGAACTAAAATTGAATTTGAGTGAACTAAATTTGAAGGACACAAACTAAAATTGAGCTAATTTCGAATGAGGCTGAACTAAATTTGAATAGGGTGAACTAAATTTGAATTAGGTGAATAAAATTTGAATTTTGAGTGAACTAATTTTGAATTCGAGTGAACTAAATTTGAATCAGGTGAACTAAATATAAATGATAGTGAACTTAATATAAATAAGGTCAACTAAAATTTAATTTGAGTGAACTAATTTTGGATTAGAGTGTTCTAAATTTGAAAACGGTGAACTAAATTTGAATAAGAGTGAACTAAATTTGAATAAGAGTGAACTAAATTTGAATTTTAGTGAACTAAATATGAATTTTGAGTGAACATATTTTGAATGAGAGTAAACTAGATTTAAATAAGGTGAACGGAATTTGAATGATAATGAACTAAATTTGCATTTGAATGAACTAAATTTGAATTTGAATGAACTAAATTTGAATTTGAGTGAACTAATTTTGAATGAGTGAACTAAATTTCAGTAATGTCAACTAAATATGAATTGCGAGTGAACTAATTTTGAATTTGAGTGAACTAAATTTGTGTTTTTCCTGAACTAAAATACAATTTAAGTGAACTAATTTTGAATTTGAATGAACTAAAATTCAATTTGAGTGAACTAATTTTGAATGCAAGTGAACAAATTTTGAATAAGGTGAACTAAATTTGAATTTGAATGAACTAAATTTAAATTTTAGTGAACTTATTTTGAATGAGAGTGAACTAAATTTGAATCAGGTAACTACATTTGAATTTGAGTGAACTAAATTTGAATAAGGTGAACTAAATATGAATCTAGAGTGAATTAATTTTGAATTTTGAGTGAACTAGATTTGAATAAGGTGAACTAAATTTGAATGATAATGACCTAAATTTGCATTTGAATGAACTAAATTTGAATTTGAATGAACTAAATTTGAATTTGAGTGAACTAATTTTGAATGAGTGAACTAAATTTGAATAATGTCAACTAAATATGAATTTGGAATGAACTAATTTTGAATTTGAGTGAACTAAATTTGTGTTTTTAGTGAACCAAAATGCAATTTGAGTGAACTAATTTTGAATTTGAATGAACTAAAATTGAATTTGAGTGAACTAATTTTGAATGCGAGTGAACTAATTTTGAATTTGAATGAACTAAATTTCAATTTGAGTGAACTAATTTTGAATGAGAGTGAACTAAATTTGAATCAGGTGAACTACATTTGAATCAGGTGAACTACATTTGAATTTTAGTGAACTAAATTTGAATAAGGTGAACTAAATATGAATTTATGGTGAACTTATTTTGAATGAGAGTGAACTAGATTTGAATAAGGTGAACTAAATTTGAATGATAATGAACTAAATTTGCATTTGAATGAACTAAATTTGAATTTGAGTGAACTAATTTTGAACTTGAGTGAACTAAATTTGTGTTTTTACTGAACCAAAATGCAATTTGAGTAAACTAATTTTGAATTTGAATGAACTAAAATTCAATTTGAGTGAACTAATTTTGAATGCGAGTGAACTAATTTTGAATAAGGTGAACTAAATTTGAATTTGAATGAATTAAATTTAAATTTCAGTGAACTAATTTTGAGTGAGAGTGAACTAAATTTGAATCAGGTGAACTACATTTCAATTTTAGTGAACTGAATTTGAATAAGGTGAACTAAATATATGAATTTAGAGTGAACTAATTTTAAATGAGAGTGAACTAAATTTGATTTTTTTGGTGAACTAAAATTTGATTTGAGTAAACTAATTTTGAATTTGAGTGAACTAAATTTCAATTTGAGTGACCTAATTTTGAATGAGAGTGAACTAATTTTGAATGAGTGTGAACAAATTTCAGGCGTGCTGCTTCAATTTTGTTCAAAACAATCGCATTCCTAGCATGATTGCGGATATTTGCAGAAAAAAGAAACCAGCTAAACCGTAGAAAAATTTGCACTCCAAACAGTTATCCATGATAGAAAACAGCGAAAACAGAACTAGAAAATACGTGACCACATATTAGATATTATATGTTGATCTTGGGGGCTGCGGGTGAAGCAAGATGAACGTACCCCCTTGGTCATCTCGGAGACCTCGCACTGGCGCTTGGGCTTCTGAATGTTGTTCCTGTGCGCCTTGTACGACTTGTTGTGCGCCGTGTGGTTCTTCGACTTGGCCATCTCCGATCCCTTCTGCTGCTGCAAAACAAGTGTATACGAATAGTGAGCATCATCTGAGCGAATCAACATGTACGAACAAAAAATCATCACACAAAAGAAGTAAAACCCTAGAATACTCACAACAACTACTAACGGGTAACACTGACTAGAAAAGCTCCATACAGCACAAACCCTAGAAAAAATTATTATCTGCTCACATGCTAGCAACCAGAAAAGTTTAACTGCTGCCCACGAAGTATCAGATCAACATAAGCTCTGCATAACAAGAGCTGAAACAGGTGGACAATGTTATATGATAAGAAAAATCAAGTGATTATGTGTCCTGCTTCGTAATGCTTTGCTGGCTCCAAAAAATAGTAGCAACAACATATCTAATCAAAGAAAAAAAGCACCCAGTTCACCATCAGGAAAGCTGGAAAAAAAAATCAGCATAGACTTGCATAAGTAAACATGGACAGCGGCACATAAGGCTTGGGGCCCCCTAACTATTGACAAATGTTAGATAACCAGCACTACTAGACAAATCAAAACCAGTCCTAGCACCGAAACCACTCCTCGCACTACTAAACATGAAGAGTCTTGCATCTACACGGCTACCAGATTCATTTAGAATACTGACAAGTAACCTTGGTCTAAACGAATCATCTACACAGCTACCAGATCATTTAAAACCCTAGTGAGTGAGCTTCATCTGAGCGAATCAGACGGAAAGCAACCTTGATCTGAACGAAATCACACAAATACGAGCTAAATCACGCGGGAGAACAAACCCTAGGGGATCAGAGAGCAGTACAAAAAGACCAGTTGCAAACGGGAGCGCAAACCCTATGGGATCAGCAACATCTATTGGGGAAAATCACAAAAAAAGGGAAGGGAGAGGAGCACGAACCATCGGAATCCATGACGATCTCCAGATACTGGATCTGCGAAAACGAACCGGAATGGATTCGATCCATTGCCTCGTCCTCCGATTAGGGTTCCAATTGAAAAGAAGGAGAGGGAGAGGAAACGAAGGAAGACGCCGCTGCGGGGAACGGATCGATCGACTGCGACGAAAGCGAGAAGGAGAATAAGAAGAGCCGCTCGGTCGCTGCGGGGAAGGAGAAGGGAACAGAGAAGAAGAAACAGAAGAGGATACGGCTTCCGGTTCGTGCGAAGAAGAAACAGAAACGGGCCAAGCCCAACGCGACGGGGGGGTATGCGCCCGTTTGTGGAAACTCCTGTACCGGGCGCTAAAGGCGCCGAATAGGATTTGGGGGACATTTTGATGCAGAGTAGCACTCCGTCCCAGCACCTGGTGAGTAATATGGTTAGTCTGTTGGCCCAAATCTGGCCCATATCGCTGCTCCAGAATATTCATCTCCTCCCCAGGCGTGTACAAAGGGCCCAGCAACTGTTGAGAAAATGGGCCTGAATGCTTAGCACCCCCCCGTCTGCTCCGGGTCAGAAATAACACCACTCTGTTGTACTAGAGCCTACAAGGTTTCAATTTGTCCTCCTGCCACGTTATTGCTCCAAACAGTGGTTGTCTCTGTATTAACTGCGACTGGCAGCACCGCTGAATCCATGAAGACACCGCTTTGACTCTGACACTGACCCTGAATGTAATTAGGTCTCGTGGCCATAACTCCCATCTGACGCTGAGTTATCTGAAGTTCTGCATTTTTTGATGAGCTGCCTCCTTCCATCCATCGAATTTGCTCATTAATTTTGCGGAGTGATAATTCCTTTTGATTTCCTTCCTCCACAACAGTGGTGTCTGCAACTTTTCCTTTTCCTTTAGGATCCTCTAGGAACTGGCTCTGGCTCTGCAATCTAACTAACTGAGGATTAACAAAAGATGAGAATGAATTTGCCTCCCTCTGAATGAGTAGGAATCAACTCTGCAGCAGTCATCCATTGCCCATATCTGTTGGGCGAAATTTCCTCCAAAGAAACTTGAAGCCTGTTTCTTGAAATAAGAACACTGTTCCTAGCTTTGCAATGCTGAACACTACGACACATGACTCCACAAAAAGTACAGATTCTGCCAATCTTCTCATAAAATAAGTAAGCCCAACCAACAGAATCCTTTGCAAAAGAAACCCAAACTTTATCTCTAACAGCTTTACTAATCTGAGCTTTAATAGTACCCCAAATGTAGTCCTGCCGAGCCAGAGTCATACTCTGATTGATCGGATGGAACTCCGAAATCTGACCCACACTTTGCAGAATGCTTGCTAAAAGAGCTTGAGTTCTAAATCTTCCCCTCATGGGGATACCATAAATACGAATAGTCACATAAATTGTATCAAACTTGTAGTCCTGAATATTCTTACCTTGCTCCTCCGGATCCATCCATTGAAGCAGAAAGTTATCCGAACCCATGCTCCATGGTTGACGAGTAATCACAAACATAACAGCATCCAAAGAACGGAAGTGAGCCACAAAAATATACCTTGATAATTGCGATATACCGTATTAGTTGTCCCTCCAAGCTCTAGCCATAGATTGCTGCACAGCCTGAAGCGAAAGAACTCTGATTGGGCCTCCTGTAGAAGCTTCTACAGAATATTAAAATCTGCATCCTGACCCTCTCTTCATGTCTCTGCTGGTCAGCCTGAATATGAACAATCTCCAGTTCGCTGATCGACAGTGCTTGCATGGTGAGTTCAATCTCAGGATCTGGCGCAATAGCCCGAGAAGAGAGCTGAGCGACCTGATTAGCTCCATCTCCTCTTGGCTCATCCGCATCCGGACGAGCCAGCTCCCTTTCTATGCTACTAACCTGCCCCTCCATAACCACAAGTGACCGGGAGAGGCAAAACTGAAAAGGAAGGAACCACAAGAAAGAAGAGGAGGCAAGGGATTAGCAAGAAAACAAAGGACGAGGGAAAGATTGGGAGAAGGAAGAGGAGGGAGCCGGAACAGAGAAGGAGAGAAGGTTAGAGCGGCATAGCGCCAGTTCAGAAAGTCCGTCTGCTATAAGTGTTATTGTAACTAGCAACTATAATGACACCAAAGACCAGAATTATGTTTGACCCGACAAAAAAGCCTTTTCTAGCAACGCTTAGTCTTTACGTGTATAATTGTCGGCCACGGGTTGCATTCTGTCATTGCCTTCAGGGATCCATTAATCCATGTGCGTGTCTGCTGTCAGCCACCGCAGAGTCATCCTTTGGAGACAAAAATGCTTTGAAACCCATGAACTACAGTCCAGAAGAAGAAACAAATTAGGGGGATGTGTCGTGTGTTGTGAGGTGCATATTTTGTCATGATAAAACAAAAGTAAGAGAGATGGCGAGTTTATTTTAACAAGTTTATTAAGGGTCCACGAGGTTACAGAGCCTGCATTTTATATCAAAATTGTTACAACACTAAAAAAGGACCCTCAGAGAAATATAAATTACAACCATCTCATTCTTTTTGCACATTAAGAATATGAAAGTAAAACCAAAATTGCAATCTGGCGCCGATGCAACGAGCAACCTCATCGAGATGCTCATGCCACCATCTCTGGCAAAAAACCTTGTCCGCTTCAAGCAAGGGACAGAGGGCTGCAACATGGATGTTGAAAAAGGCTCGTCGGAAACTCTTACTTCTTTGATCTTTAGTTTCAGTGGGATAGATTGATGTAGCGGATGAAGATTGGACGATGAGAAGCCAAGCCGACTTATAAATTACACCAAGCCTTAGATATGAGCAGGTTGAGCACATACAAGTTGTCCTCTCTCCTTCTGTCTCCATGACGGTGAAGAAAGGGGGGACGGGACGCCTATTTCACCCAATCCAGTGGTTCATACCATTCCCCCAATTACACGGTGCAATCTTTGGTGCACGATTTCTCATAATAACATGCAAATTAATTTTCATGTATAACATCGTTTCAACTGGTACACAAGTATAGACCTTTAGAAAATCACTAAATAACGTCAAACTGGGAGAGGACGTCAAGAGAAGATGTTGCATCGTGGTATACATTGTTTGGAATGGAAAGGAACGAAATGGCCAAACTTCCTAGCTAGGCGAAATTGATGACCACGGTTTTGGTAGCGAGTTTAACCAGAGATGAATTAGGCCTCCTTTTGGAGGCTAGGGAGTACTTAGTTGCGTGAGATCGATACCCTCGTTCACTCTTGACAGTTTTATTTCTTTGCTACACTTTTTCTTCCCTTGTTAATGAAAAAGTAGAGCTTCTAATTCATCATAATTTCACTAAATCAACTAACAGCGCAACATTTAGTTCTCTAAAAACCACTTGAGCAATACTAGTTTCTTTTAAAAAGTTTGTTGTTGCTCGGCTCTATTGTCAATGGAAAAGCACAGTGTTTTTTCATCATTCATGGCCATTGCTTTCGAAGGTGTACTCAGCGACACACTACTGCAATGTTCACTGGAAAACACACAAGAATTCGCTCCCGCAACCACAACCAGAATCACACGTGAAAACGGGAGAAGAGAAAAGGAGGAGAACGCGTACAAATGGCGCCGACAAGGTTAGGAGGAAGTAGAAGGCGACGAGCGCGAGCCCAGGCTTGGTCTTGGTCCAGGTTGTGAAGTAGAGGAACCCCAGGTACGGGAATAGAGACATGGCCAAGATTTGTGACGCGATGTTTTGCAAATCCACGTCGGGCCACCCATGGGTCTACAAGCAGCAGCCCGCACCCAACTACCCCTCCTCCTCATCGGCGCTCTCAGCTTGGACACGCGGACGCGGCCGAGGAGGTAGCAGGAAGGCATGGTTCGGTCAAGCACGTACACACTACAACTCATGTGTCACGGAGGTACTCAAAGGGTAAGTGTGTGTATAATCTAAAGGCCACACTCAACCGAGACCACACCACGACAGAGATGTGCCGTTGGGGAGATTAAAAGACATTATGCCCCAAGAGGCCAATACAACACCACATGAAATGTTTTTCCTATTAGAAAACTACATAAAACAAAAAACAAAAAACAAAAATCTAGACATCCCAACTTTCGTTTCCCTCAGGATCCACGCTGGTCAAAGCATTATATATTACGTACCAACTAGAACAAGAGAATTTGGGACACAACTCATAATTGACAGCAATCTCCTCCTCCCACTTTATTACCCAAGGTTCCACATCACAACATGCTTGGAATGAAAAGTTCTGAAACATACTATATATAGAGAGACATGAAAAGCAGCGGAATCATAGATGTATGCAGATTGCAGATCCAGTAGAATGTATGTTCACGTCACGGACACATTTCTAGGGAGGAGAGTGACCCCCACAGGCGAGGCCGTCAGGGAATAACGGCGGCGGCGAGCGGGGCTTCCGCTGTCAGGCGCTCGCAGCACTCGGGGCGGTAGGAGTAGCACGCGGGAACTCCGGGCACAGCCCTGCCCTGCACCTTCGCCGACGCGGCCATCATCAAGAACAGGCAAACCTGCACGAGGAGGAAAACCAGAAAGGCACGGAGGTGACCCATCGCCATGGTCTCGGTTGTTGTTTTGCTAGCACAAATAGTAACACGAGAAGGAGAGGGAGCACTAGTATTTCCTACTCCTGGAGAGATGCCTTTCTTCTGTCACACTGGGTCTCTTTATATAGGTGCAGCGATCGCCATGCATGCAGAACGCGTGTGCTAGCTGATAGGCAGTTTGCAAACACAAGAGATCCACACGGCAGTGCCTGCTTGCCCTTCAACTGGCACCACGAGGATATCGCCATATCACTAACAGATTTGTATGATAGTTGGAAGATAAGAATGCTCACTAACGAGGTGTTGCATACTGGATATAGTCAAGGAAAACTCATGATTTATTGTCTTCTTTGAAAGGCATTTATCACTTTATGTTTGGAGATTGCGTATAGACATGATAATTGCGGAAAGTAATCATGTCGTTATTGTGGTGCTGCGTACTGGATATACATTGACAACTCATGATTTATTGTCTTCTTCTTGAAAGGAATTCACTAATTTATGTAGGCAACAAAGCGGCACCGCGAGGATATTGGCCATAACAAATCGCCATACATGCAGGTGGACAGTTGGACACATGAGGTTTGAAATACCTATCACAAATTCCAAAACAAAACATTGTCGCGTTTGAAGTGTGATCCACCTAGAGAGCCCGGAATGCGACGGTGCTCTGAGAAGTGGCCGATGCCCTCCCTAGACACGACTTGCTTAATCGAAATTGCTGAAGTTAGGTATTTCTGAAATTCTAATTGGCCGCAAAATAACGAGGACAAGGGCTTGGAACCTTGAAGCTAAAAGTAGGAAAAAACTTGAACTCGGATATAGCTGTTCTCAATGCTATATATAAGTCTTGTCCATCCGGACTACTCATTTATCTTGGATGCAAATGAAGCGTACACAGAAAATCAAGGAATTGAAGTTCTTGACAAACTGAATGTTTGTACTTGTGCAAATTTGATGCTACTATAAATGAAGTTCTTGACAAACTAAATGGTTTGTACTCGTGCAAATTTGATGCTAGTATTAGGTTAGTCTAAGTTACTCCCCACGGTTCAAATCTATGTTACAAACTAGTCTAAGTTACTCCCCATATGCAAAGCTTCATTTATTAGGTTACTCCCCACTATGACTAGCCTTATGTTACTCCCCACTATTAGGTTACTCCCCACTAGTACTAGCCTTAGGTTACTCCCCACTATTAGAACGGGAGTAACTTAGACTAGTTTGTAACATAGGTGGCTCCCCACTATTAGATGGGGAGTAACTTAGCTAGTAACACGGCAACGAACCAGCATATGGATATCGGCCATAACGGAATCGCCATACATGCAGATGGACAGTTGGACACATGAGGTTAAAATACGTATGGAAAATTCCAAAACAAAACTTTGACCCATTTGAAGTGTGATTGTTGGTGCAATAATTTGCCTCCTTATGTTTTGGAGATTGTTGACATAAACAGTAAGGGACTGATGTGTTTGCTAGTGCACACAGAGTAACAGGTCCCTGGAGTCAAGAGGAGTTTGGTTCAAACTTCGAAGATAATCCCCTGCGTGGCAGTGAAGGTTATCACCGAAGATTATGATGACAAGAGTGACCCCTCAAAAATTGCTGATGCAAAGCAATTGGTTCGGTGCTCTTCCGAAGAAAGTGACTGCGGCCGAGAAGATTGAAGACGAAGTGAAGACGTAGCATTTATTTCGTTGTTTCTCTTCTCTTTATTGAGTCATAGGACCACCGTACTACTAAGAGGGGTGTAGCGTTCGAAGCTTTGATTCTCTGATGCTAAACCCAAATCCTATGAAAGTTGTGAGAGAAATCTCTTTGTGTTCCGAGCAAATGCTTGCCAGCAAGAGACTGTGATCTTCTTCGCTGTGAGAGATTTGTCTCTGACCGAGGAGTTAGCATTACTTGTTCCTCAAGTAATGTTACCGTTGCACTTAAAATCTGACCGTTGTGAACGTGTCGGTTGGCCATTGGCTGGACCGCGTGTCCAAAATGGTCATTTCCCACCAGGGAAGGCTGCGGCTATAAATAGCCATCCCGCACCGGCGCTGTCCGGTGGCTGCTCTGTGTGATTCTGAGAAGATTGTTGAGCAACCCCCTCTCCTAAGTGATTTCAGTTTAAAATCCACCGAGAGAAAACCCCAGAGCCGAAAAATTAGATAGTGGTTCAGCATCACTCGAATCTAAGTCCAGTACGCTCCGCCTATTACTCTTGAGAGCTGCAAACTCTCTAGATGGTTAGGTGTTAATTTCTTCAGAGACCAAGAGTAATTGTGGTTCTCGAAGAAGAAGTCTGTAAAGGTTTGGAGATCGCCTCAAGCATCTACCACGAGTGATCGACATTGGTTGACGAACCAATTGTCGTGGAGAATAGGGCGAAGAGAGTTTATCTTCTGTGTTAAATCACAACCCCTCCAACCAGACGTAGTCCTTTTGTAGAAGGGCGAACTGGTCTACCAAATTCTTTGTCACCATCGAGCATCACTGGTCACCTCTGCTTCTTTCCTTTACATTCGAACTGTGCTGTCTGACATATTTCAATCATGTGACTTGTCTCGATGCATGCTTTTAGTTTCCATTCGTTAGTTTGTATTCGCTCACTGTACACTGTTTTCATTTGCTTCGCTGCTGGGTTCCGAGAGTTTTGATATTTTTGAAGAAAATTTAAAACTCCCATTCACCCCCCCCTCTGGTAGACATACTTCGTTCCTACAATTGGTATCAGAGCAAGGTACTCCTTGACTCTGTTCATTTTGGTCTAACCACCTTGGAGTTTAAGTATGTCTTCAGTGAGCTACAAGTCGCACCTCAAGATTCCCATCTTTGATGGGACGGACTATCCCTTCTGGAAGGAGAAGATGAAGATCCGTCTCCGAGCTATTGATGATGATATGTGGAACGTGGTGCGGAATGGATTCATGGTTGAAGTGCCCCAGGTCCCCACTGACCTCGAGAAGAAACTTATTCAGATGGATGCTCAAGCCAAAGATGAAATTGGTGGCCATCTCTCTCGTGCTCAATTTCTTCGCTATCGTCAGTGTGAAACTGCAAAGGAATTGTGGGACATTCTCGAAAAGATAAATGAGGGTGTTTTAACTCAGAAAGAAGCTCGCATTGATACTCTTCGGGCAAAGTTCAATCGGTTCAAGCGAATCGGAAATGAAAGTTGTCAACAAACCTTCGATCGTCTGAGTGACATTGCAAACGAGCTGCAAGGTCTCAGCGCCAAAGACATCACTGATCACGAAGTTGTGAAGAAACTGCTCCGATCCCTTGACAGTTCGTTCGACACTCTAGTTCTGATGATTCGGGAACGAGCTGATTTCAAAGTTCTCGACTCAGCTGATATCATGGAAAGGCTAAACACCCACGAGGAACAAGAAGAAGAAAAGAGAGATCTCTATGGCTCAAGTCACCGGAAAAGTCATGCTCTCAAGGTTGTGGCTAAATCTTCCTCAGAAGGAAATGCCGAAGAAGATTCAGATGACCCAGAAAGGATCAGCAAGGATCTCGCATTAATCATGAAAAGATTCCAGCGCCTTCAAAGGAAAAATCAGTTTCACAAGAAAGGATCCAGCAACTCTGGCGGCTCCAAATCTTCATCAAAACCTACTGGAGATTACACCTGCTTCAAGTGCAAAAAGCCAGGACATTTCATTTCGGACTGCCCTCTCTGGGAAGCTGAAATCTGTGCCAGTGGAAGATATGCTTCAGGAAACAATCATGGCAAAGGCAAGAGCAAGAGCTACGACTCCGATGATGAGAAGAAAACGAAGAAGTTCTTCAAGAAGAAGGACAGCTCCTCCTCCAAATCCTCGTCAAGATCTTCCTCAAGGAATCCTTCCAAGTCCTCATCCAACTGCAAGAATACCTCTCGCAAGGCCAACGCATACATCGGCAAGGAAATGGACTCCGATGAAGAAGAGTCATCTGGCTCCGAGGAAGTTGATGAATCTGATGAGGATTCGGATTCTGGCATGGCTGGCATAGCATGCGCCACTACTCCTGCATCGAACTTCTTCGAGAATCATTCAAGCGACAACGAATCTCCTGCCTACTGCTTCATGGCCAAAGCTTCGAAAGAAAAGGTATCCTCCAAACATCACAAGGCTTACTCCAGTGATCAATTCTCTTCGGATGACGATGACCATGCTAAACTGATCAAAATTGCTAATATGCAACAAAACTCTCTCGAGAAAATTGAGAAAACCCTCAGGAAATCTGAAGGGTTGTTGGTTGAGGAGATGGAGAAAAATCAGTCGTTGACAGAAGAGCATTCCGCTCTCGAGTCTCGAATGGAAGAACTATCAAATCGTCATGATTTTCTCTCGGCCGACCACGAGAGATTGACTTATGATTACCTGAAAAGGAAACAGGAACTCAAGTCGCTGAGAGAGGCTCATGATGACTTGATCAGAGAAAATTCTCTTCTCACCCAACAACTCAAAGAGAAACCTGAGGTGTTTGTACCTCCCTGCTTAAAATGCCTTTAACGCAGTAACGCTGAATCAAATGCTGAATCTTATGTGAATGCTAACCCCTCTGTCGAGGAAAATGGTTCTATATCTGATGAAAATGCTAGGTTGAAGGATCTTCTTCAGACAGGAATGTTCAAGTCTCTCAAAGGGCATCAAACCCTGTGTGATGTTCTGAAGAAATCCATTCTTCACAAAAATCCCAGGAAAGAAGGTATCGGTTTCGAAAGGAAACTGAATGAAAATGGCTCCTACTGGGAACCTGATCAATATCCTCGCACTGTGTGGGTGCCAGCCAAGAGCAAAACGCTCGATCCAGCTTTACTTTCGGGATATGACAGTCCTATCCATGAATACTCATATGATGATTCTCTGGATAACTATAAGTTTTTCAAAAACCAACGTGGTGAGGCTGTTGCTCGCTATGTTGGACCAACCAGCAGGAATGGCCCCCAAAGAAAGCTATCTGGGTGCTTAGGAAAACTATCGAAGCATTGCCTATTACAACGTTACTAACCATGCAGGCTGAAAATGCTCGATACTTCCTGGAAAAGGTTTGACAGAATGAGTACATGCATACCTCATCTAACCACTATACTCATTCGTCTGGGAAAAATTTCAATGCATACTCTTTCGATTATGCTCGTACTTATTCAAGTTACAATTCGTATGGTTATCGAAAGAAATCATATCCTGCTCGCTCATATGTTTCGAAGCCACCTACAAAGATGTGGGTGGTAAAGAAAGCCTGATTTCTCTATAGGACTATGTCTTCGGGTGTACCGAATGGATAATGGATAGTGGATGCACTAGTCATATGACCGGAGACAAGTCGTTGTTTGTCGACCCCAACTTAACTGCTTCATCTCAGAAGTATATTACTTTCGGCGACAACAACAAAGGAAAGGTAATTGGGTTAGGTAAAATTGCTATATCCAAGGACAAGAACATTGATGATGTGTTACTGGTTCAGTCTCTTGGATTCAATCTCATGTCAGTTGGCAAACTTTGTGATCTAGGCATGCTAGTTCTATTTTCAAAATCCAAATGCATCGACTTTATGGCCTCTGACAATTCCTTCGTCTTCAAGGGAAATAGAAAAGGTGATTTATATATTGTGGATTTCTCTAAGGGTCTCTCAGTCCAAACTTGCTTGCTTGCAAAAGCAACCGAAGGATGGCTGTGGCACCGAAGACTTGGTCATGCAGGTATGAGAAATTTGCAAACTCTCATGAAGAAAAATCATCTTCGTGGCATTCCTGATCAGAAATTCGACAAGGATCGTCTCTGTGGTGCGTGTGAGGCCGGCAAATTGGCCAAGAAGCACCATTCGTCAAAAACTGTCATGACCACAACAAGACCTCTGGAAATTCTTCATATGGATTTATTCGGACCTCAAAACTATGCAAGTTTCGGAGGCAGTCATTATGGTCTGGTTATTGTTGATGATTTCTCTCGATACACTTGGGTATTCTTTCTCGAATACAAAACCTGCACCCAAGACATCTTCAAAAGATTCGCCAAGAAGGCTCAGAATGAATATGATGTGCGAATTAAGCATGTCAGAAGCGACAATGGTACTGAGTTCAAAAATACTCATATCGAAGACTTTCTCGACGAAAATGGTATAACTCATGAGTTCTCTGCCGCATACACTCCCCAACAGAATGGAGTTGTTGAGCGAAAGAATAGAACTCTCATCGAAATGGCAAGAACAATGCTCAGTGAGTATAAACTCCCATTCGTTTCCGGGCTGATGCTATTAACACTGCTTGTCATGTTGTGAATCGTGTTTATCTTCACAAATTCCTTAAGAAAACCTCATATGAGCTTATCACTGGCAAGAAACCGAATGTTTCTTATTTATGTGTTTTCAGTGCACCTTGCTATATTCGTGACATGAATCATAATTCCAAGTTTGCACCTAAGGCACATGAAGGTTTTCTTCTTGGTTATGGTTCAAACTCGCATACTTATCGTGTCTATAACTCTCACCACGGGAAAGTTATGGAAACGGTAAATGTGCGGTTTGATGAATCTAACGGCTCTCAAAAGGAGCACCTGCCTAATGTGATAGATGAACCACCGATCTCGGATGCTATTCGGCAAATGGCTTTTGGGGACGTCAGGCCAGTCGAAGGAAATACACTTGACTCTTCCGATGAAGATGCCCCCATAGCTCGAAGAAGAACACGCCAATCTACTGTCGAAGAAAATGCCACACCGAACACAAATGGCAATCCAAATGCAAGTGCTAATCAAAACGGCAATCCCGATGAAAATGGCGATACAAATGCTTGTCCTGATGCTGATACTGAGGAAAATGAAAATGATCATCAAGAAGGAAATCCTCTCCCACGAGTGGCAAATCAAGTTGACCCCGCATTAATCCTCGAAGATCTCGAAAATCCAGGTTACCGACCCACAACTCGCTCTCACACTTGTTTGGCTAACTACTGTGGCAGTTTCTCCTTTGTCTCATTGACAGAACCTACCAAGTATGAGGTAGCCATGAATGATCCCGATTGGATGAATGCCATGCAAGAAGAGTTGGTGCAATTCGAATTAAATGATGTGTGGGAATTGGTTGACAAACCAAATCCTAAGAAGCACAATATCATCGGCACAAAATGGATCTTCCGAAACAAGCAAGATGAAAATGGCATTGTTGTGAGAAACAAAGCGCGTCTTGTCGCTCAAGGGTATACACAGGTAGAAGGTATTGACTTCGGTGAAACATATGCTCCTGTTGCTCGCCTTGAGGCAATTCGCATTCTTCTTGCTTATGCAAACTACAATGATATTCTGCTTTATCAAATGGATGTGAAAAGTGCTTTCCTCAATGGTGAAATTGATGAGGAAGTATATGTTAGGCAGCCACCTGGCTTTGAAAACCCTCGGTTTCCTAACAAAGTTTTCAGGTTGAAAAAGTCTCTGTATGGGCTGAAGCAAGCCCCTCGAGCTTGGTATGACACTCTGAAGAGGTTTCTGCTCGACAAAGGGTTCAAGCCAGGATCCACTGATTCCACTCTTTTCACTCGTGCTATTGATGGTGATCTATTCGTGTGTCAAATTTATGTGGATGATATTATTTTCGGCTGTACTAACAATGCATGCAGCATGGAATTCGGGCGAATGATGTCCGAGAAATATCAAATGTCTATGATGGGTGAACTCAAGTTCTTTCTCGGACTGCAAATCCGTTAACAGGACAACGGAATTTTCATATCTCAGGAGAAATATCTGAGAGACTGTCTGAAGAAGTTTAAAATGCAAGATTGCAAACAGAAGGGCTACAAAACTCCTATGCCCACGAATGGCCAGCTGGACGCAGATATGTACGGTAAAGATTACGATCAGAAAGCTTATCGTTCGATGATTGGTTCTTTGCTCTACTTATGTGCATCCAGACCTGATATTATGTTGAGTGTTTGTATGTGTGCTCGTTTCCAAGCTGCACCAAAAGAATCGCATCACCAAGCGGTCAAGCATATTTTGAGATATTTGGCTCACACCCCTACCTTAGGTTTATGGTATCCTAAGGGAGCACAGTTTGACCTCGTTGGATATTCAGACTCAGATTATGCAGGTGACCGGGTTGACAGGAAATCTACTTCGGGGACATGCCATTTCCTCGGTAGATCCTTGGTATGTTGGTCGTCAAGGAAGCAGAATTGTGTCTCGCTCTCTACGGCTGAGGCCGAATATATTGCTGCTGGCGCGTGTTGCACTCAGTTATTATGGATGAAGCAGACCCTGAAGGATTACGGCATCAAGGTCAAGAAGATCCCTCTATTGTGCGACAATGAGAGTGCGATCAAAATTGCACACAATCCAGTGCAGCACTCTCGCACCAAGCATATTGAGATCAGACATCATTTCCTACGCGATCATGTTGCTCGAGAGGATATTGTCATCAGTCATGTCAATACCGAAGAAAATCTCGCCGATATCTTCACCAAGCCTCTCGATGAGAAAAGATTCTGTGCGTTACGGTGTGAGCTAAATATCCTAGATTCCGAAAACATGTAGTAAGCTGGACACGGCACCCGTACCATCACTTCCACATCTTAGAAGGAATGGGTGCACAACACTCGAAGAGTTTGAAAATTTCGACAAAGTGAAATTTTCTTTCTGAGAGTGAATACATTAACGAAGAACTAGACTAACCGGGTGCCACGATAATTGTGCGATGCTCGGGGTCATACAGTTCTTATACGGCGGGGAACGCCACCACAATTTCTCTTCGTTGAGTTGTCTTTCGGTTGAATTTTTTTTGTGTTAGTCTGAATGTATTTCACTCATAGCTTCTCTCTCGGGTGTTTGTGTTTCTTCGTCTGAGTGAAATACCTAGGAACCTGTTTTTCTCTCTAATCTATCTCTTCCAGTCTTGATGACCCACAAGTATAGGGGATCAATCGTAGTCCTTTCGATAAGTAAGAGTGTCGAACCCAACGAGGAGCAGAAGGAAATGACAAGCGGTTTTCAGCAAGGTGTTTTCTGCAAGCACTGAAATTATCGGTAACAGGTAGTTTGATAGCAAGGTAATTTGTAACAAGTGACAAGTAACAATAGTAACAAAGAGTGCAGCAATATAGCCCAATCCTTTTTGTAGCAAAGGACAGGCCAGAACGATCTCTTATAATAAGTAAAGCGTTCTCGAGGACACATGGGAATTTCATCTAGTCACTTTCACGTGTTAGTTTGATTCGCGTTCGCTACTTTGATAATTTGATATGTGGGTGGACCGGTGCTTGGGTGCTGCCCTTACTTGGACAAACCTCCCACTTATGATTACCCCCTCTCGCAAGCATCCGCAACTACGAAAGAAGAATTAAGATTACTCTAACCATAGCATTAAACATGTGGATCCAAATCAGCCCCTTACAGAATAGCGCATAAACTAGGGTTTAAGCTTCTGTCACTCTAGCAACCCATCATCTAATTACTACTCCACAATGCATTCCCTTAGGCCCAAAGATGGTGAAGTGTCTGTTGGGGAATGTTGCATGGAAAACAAAAAAAATTCTACGCACAGGCAAGATCTATCCATGGAGATGCATAGCTACGAGAGGGGGAGTGTGTCTACGTACCCTCGCAGACCGTAAGCGGAAGCGTTAGAACAATGCGGTTGATGTCGTCGAACAACTTCACGATCCAACCGACCGAGTACCAAACGTACGGCACCTCCGCGTTCAGCACACGTTCAGCTCGGTGACGTCCTCGACTTCTTGATCCAGCAAGACGACGAGGTAGTGGATGAGTTCCGGCAGCACGACGGCGTGGTGACGGTGATGGTAATGCTATCTCCGCAAGGCTTCGCCCAAGTACTGCGAAAATATGACCGAGGGACGGAACTGTGGAGGGGGGCGCCGCAAACGGCTAAAACAATGTTGTGTCTCCTTTGGGGCGCCCCCTCTCCTCTATTTATATATGTGTAGGGGCTTGGAGTAGAATGAATAGTGCAATGTGAACAGTAACCGTGAATAGTACACACGTGGACTTGGACTCCAAAGTCCAATCCTATTCCTACTAGGACTCTCCCTTTTTCCTTCCCTAGCTGCGTGGGCTTTTGAGGACTTGGTGCACCTGGCCCAATAAGGCCAGGGCACCTCCCCTTAGCCCATGCCAGCCCTTGGGACGTGGTGGACCCATTTGTGGACTTCCGGACCCCTCCAGAATCCTCCGGAACCTTCTGGAAGCTTCCCGGTACAATACCGAAAAAACTGCACCTTTTTCCGGAACCCAAAATATGATTTCCCATATATAAATCTTTACCTCTCGACCATTCCGAGACTCCTCGTGACGTCCGGGATCTCATTTGGGACTCCGAACAATATTAGGTTACCAATTCAGATAACTCATATAACACTATATCGTCAACGAACGTTAAGCGTGCGGACCCTACGGGTTCGGGAATGATGTAGACATGACCGAGACACCTCTCCGGCCAATAACCAATAGCGGAACCTGGATGCCCATATTGGTTCCTACATATTCCACGAAGATCTTATCGGTCGAACCGCAATGACAACATACGTAATTCCCTTTGTCCGTCGGTATGTTACTTGCCCGAGATTCGATCGTCGGTATCTCCATACCTAGTTCAATCTCGTTACCGGCAAGTCTCTTTACTCGTTCCGTAATACATCATCCCGTAACTAACTCCTTAGTCACTTTGCTTGCAAGCTTCTTATGATGTGCATTACCGAGAGGGCCCAGAGATACCTCTCCGAAACACGGAGTGACAAATCCCAGTCTCGATCCATGCCAACTCAACGGACACCTTCGGAGATACCTGTAGAGCATCTTTATGATCACCCAGTTACGTTGTGACGTTTGATAACACACAAGGTATTCCTCCGGTATCCGGGAGTTGCATGATCTCATGGTCTGAGGAACATGTATTTGACATTCAAGAAAGCAGTAGCAATAAACAGAACGATCATATGCTAAGCTAACGGATGGGTCTTGTCCATCACATCATTCTCCTAATGATGTGATCCCATTATCAAATGACAACTCATGTCTATGGTTAGGAAACCATAACCATCTTTGATCAACGAGCTAGTCTAGTAGAGGCTCACTAGGGACACGGTATTTGTTTATGTATTCACACATGTATTTAAGTTTCCGGTCAATACAATTCTAGCATGAATAATAAACCTTTATCATGAACAAGGAAATATAAAATAATAACAACTTTATTATTGCCTCTAGGGCATATTTCCATCAGTCTCCCACTTGCACTAGAGTCAATAATCTAGATTACATAGTAATGAATCTAACACCCATGGAGTCTTGGTGCTGATCATGTTTTGCTCGTGGAAGAGGCTTAGTCAACGGGTCTGCCACATTCAGATCCGTGTGTACTTTGCAAATTTCTATGTCTCCATCCTTGACATATTCACGAATGGAGTTGAAGCGTCTCTTGATGTGTTTGGTCTTCTTGTGAAACCTGGGCTCCTTGGCTATGGCAATTGCTCCAGTGTTGTCACAAAAGATTGTCATTGGACCCGATGCACGTATTACACCTAGATCGGATATGAACTCCTTCATCCAGACTCCTTCATGTGCTGCTTCCGAAGCAGCTATGTATTCCGCTTCACACGTAGATCCCGCCACGACGCTCTGCTTGGAACTGCACCAACTGACAGCTCCACCATTTAATATAAATACGTATCCAGTTTGTGACTTAGAGTCATCTGGATCAGTGTTGAAGCTTGCATCGACGTAACCCTTTACGACGAGCTCTTCGTCACCTCCATAAATGAGAAACATGTCCTTGGTCCTTTTCAGGTACTTCAGGATATTCTTGACCGCTGTCGAGTGATCCACTCCTGGATTACTCTGGTACCTCCCTGCCAAACTTATGGCAAGGCACACATCAGGTCTGGTACACAGCATGGCATACATAATAGAATCTATGGCTGAGGCATAGGGAATGACTTTCATTTTCTCTATATCTTCTGCAGTGGTCGGGCATTGAGTCTGACTCAACTTCACACCTTGCAAGACAGGCAAGAACCCTTTCTTTGACTAATCCATTTTGAACTTCTTCAAAACTTTGTCAAGGTATGTGCTTTGTGAAAGTCCTATCAAGCGTCTTGATCTATCCCTATAGATCTTGATGCCCAATATATAAGCAGCTTCACCGAGGTCTTTCATTGAAAAATTCTTATTCAAGTATCCCTTTATGCCATCCAGAAATTCTATATCATTTCTAATCAACAATATGTCATCCACATATAATATTAGAAATGCTACAGAGCTCCCACTCACTTTCTTGTAAATACAGGCTTCACCGTAAGTCTGTACAAAACCATATGCTTTGATCACCTCATCAAAGCGTATATTCCAACTCCGAGATGCTTGCACCAGTCCATAGATGGATCGCTGGAGCTTGCACACTTTGTTAGCACCCTTAGGATCGACAAAACCTTCTGGTTGCATCATATACAACTCTTCTTTGAGAAAACCATTAAGGAATGCAGTTTTGACATCCATTTGCCAGATTTCATAATCATAAAATGCGGCAATTGCTAACATGATTCGGACAGACTTAAGCATCACTACGGGTGAGAAAGTCTCATCGTAGTCAACCCCTTGAACTTGTCGAAAACCTTTCGCGACAAGTCGAGCTTTGTAGACAGTGATATTACCATCAGCATCCGTCTTCCTCTTAAAAATCCATTTATTCTCAATGGCTTGCCGATCATCGGGCAAGTCCACCAAAGTCCACACTTTGTTCTCATACATGGATCCTATCTCGGATTTCATGGCCTCAAGCCATTTGTCGGAATCCGGGCTTATCATAGCTTCTTCATAGTTCGTAGGTTCGCCGTTGTCTAACAACATAACTTCCAGAACAGGATTACCGTACCACTCTGGTGCGGAACGTTGTAACACCCCGATTTTTGGCCCTTTCTTTTTCTTTTGGATTTCTTCGAATTTTTATTTGGAGTTCTTTTTCCGTGGCTTTGTGGTCTTAAAACCTGGGAAGATCTTCTCTCCTGCCACTTCCTAGTGGCTTGTCATTCTCAAATCTATCCCAAGGCCATGTCAGCCCAACCCCAATATTTATTTCTTGGGAATATTCCTTTTTCTATTAAAGGAATAACCCTGTTTGCCCTAGGTTGTGAAGCAACCTATATTTCTGCCATTCCCAAAATTCCCACAAAATTCTCATAAATTCTTTGGATCATATCTTACACAAATATGTCAAAATCCATCCTTGCCTAGTCCAAAAATAATTCAGGAATATTCATTTCTTCTTCTGTCCAGTATGGCACTTTGTGAAGGAAGTGCAATTTATCTTTTCTTGATTGCCCTCAAAATTTTTGGGCAATCTCTCATATCCAAATTATTGCCACATGCCAAAATTTAACTTCATTTGCCTAGTAAATCTTCCTCAGCAAATTCCCAAAGTTTCTGTCCAGAGAGAAGCTTTGTGAAGGAAGTACTAGCTAGGCTTATCCAAATGCGTTGAAATTTTGGGAGATCCTCCATATGGTCAAATAATGACTCTCCACCAAATTTTACCTCCATCCAACAAACTATGTGAGCACACCATCCAATCTTGGTTTCTGGTCACAATTTCAGTTTGTGAAGAAACTACATTTTATATTGCTTAAAAAATTCTGAAATTAATCCAGGACCTAAATATCCATAAATAATGTGAGAATGCCAAAAATCACAATATTTTGCCATTCCATTTTCTCTGCAAAATTCCCCCAAGTTTCTGTCCAGTATGCAGCATTGTGAAGGAAGTACCATTTATACTCATCCAAATGGGATGAAATTTTTATGGTACCTTCATATGCTCAAATAATCATCCTCCACCAATTTTTAGCTCCATCCAAGCAACCATGTGAGTGCTACTTCCTGATCTAGATTCTGGCCAAATTTTTGCAGTTGTAAAGCAACTGCACTCAAACCTTGCCCAAATGACCTCAAAATTCACATGATCATATTCCTTCCTACCCTAAACCCCTGAGACATCCTGGTTAGCTCTTATCCTCTCTAAGTTGATCACTACTTCAGGCTTAAGTTTGCAACAACAAAGTTCAGTCGATCCCTCCCATCAACCCACAGTGGGTTTCTTCGATCTATCACCTCAGGTAGGACCCACATAAGAGAGACAACACGCTAGACATCGTTGGATTGGCCAGAGTGCACCGCGTGCGCCTGTGCACGCGGTGACCACGCGGTCTGGCGCGCCGAAAGCGTGCTCTGGACTTTGGGTCCCTCTTCCGCCGCCCAAACGCCGAGCTTCCGCCACCGCACCATGTCCACAGCATTGCCCCCACTCTCCTGCGTCCGCGTGTACTCTCTGGACCCCTCCCCCTCCCCTCTTTCCGCTCTGGCGAGCACGCCGTCCCGGGATGCCCGCGGCTGTCGTCGCTTTGCCTTTGTCCTTTCCATCCCCGCGGCAACTTTGCACCGAATACACCTCCCCTAGCCCTCTCTCCCTCTCCGCGCGTGCGCGCGTGCACGCGGTCGCGCCAGAGGAATCGTCCGCGCACTCCCGTCGTCGTCCGGCTATGGCATCAACGCCGTGGCTATATAAGCCCACCCCGAGCAACCCCGACCTCACCAGCAGCCTCACTCCCCTTCCCTAGCCCCCCTCGACCAGTCAACCGAGCTCGGGAGGCTCTCCTCCTCGAGCATTGCCACCATGGCCGCTGCTCGGGTCGGCCTAAATCCCGGCGAGCCCGAGCTCCTCTCTCCTTCCTACCACCCCCAGAAGATCACCCGGAGCTTGCTGAGCACCCCCACCCCTTCGTCTCGTCCCCGGAGCGGCTATGGCCTCGCCCCCAAATCCGGTCGATGACCTCTTCCGCCGCTGCTCAAGCCACCGCCACTCCAGACCTCCTCGGCGTCCGTGCTAAGCGGGGACGGATGCGGCCCGCTCTCCCGAACTCGCCGGTGCCCTCACCTCGGCCGGAGATGGCCCGAGTCGCCGGGCAAGCGCCGGCGAGCGCGCGTCTCTCCTGTGCAGCGCGGGCGGGAGGGAGGTTGAAGACGCTGACGTGGCGGGCGGGCCCCACACCCAGCGACCCCACCCGTCAGCCAGAGGAGCCGTTGACCCCGGGCCCGCGCACGTTTAAGTGAAGACGTATTCACCAGAATACGTTTTCGCTTAATAAAAGCGTATTCTGTCACGGCTGCGGGAGAAAGTGCGCTTTCACTTTCTGAAAGCGTATTCGGCAAAGTACGCTTTCTGTTTAACCCAGCCGGCCGAAAGGATTATATTGCGGACGTTTGTCCGTTAGCCACAGAAAAACTCAATTTTTATTTGTTTTTCTGTCTATCGAACGAACGGCCGTAACTTTTCACCCACAACTCCAAATCAGGTGATTCCAAAGCCCACGATCTCAGTTCGTAGAGCCCGTTCCGATGGTACCATTTTCATAATGTTGTCACACTCTGAAAATGACCATTTTGCCCCTGCCCTTATTCAGCCCCCTCCAAGAGGGAATCTTTTCCGGCGATTTTTCCGCGAGTATCTCCGCACTTCTTCCCGGTGGTTTCTTCACCCCCAGGCAAGCCACAACAGCCACTTGCATGATGGCATTGCAGTAGCCATGGTTTTCCACTTGAATATTTAATCTTTGTTTGCTCATTTAATTATTTTGTGAATGCTTCGAATATGCTTGTGAATCCATGTCTATGCTTATGCCATGTTCTTTTTCATCTAGTAAGTGATATGATTAATTGCTAAGGATATTCTTATCATGTAATTATTTCTGATGCTAGTGATAAGGTTATGCTCATATGAATTGTTACGGTTTGATATGAAACTACTTGTGATATTCATGATCACCGTTATGCCATGTTCATTTGCATCCCGTAGAATAAATGATTTATTGTTGTCATATGGTTATGTTGCCCATCCATGGTTGCACTGTTATCATGCTCATATGCATTATTATTTCATCATGTTACTGTCATGACTCAGCTCATCATGATTCAAGTTGAACCTGACATTAATCGAACTTGAACAAATCTGTTGGCTGAGTCATGGTGCCACCGAATCGAGCTCACCAGTGCAACCACACTTGCATGGATGGGGAGGCCCTAATGCGGTCTATTGTCATGCCTCTCACCGGTGCCTCCAACGAGGGAAGGTTATGTGCGCGCGCTACCCTGATCAGGTAGGCGGCCATTAGCCTTGAGTGCCCAAGTTGTGTTGTACCCGGGTGTCCCCGTTTGGGACGAGTTTGTTTTGGCCATGACGGTGGCAGCCACAAAGGTGGCGGATGTCACGAGTTGACATCAGGGGCAACCCAAGACATAGCCCAAAGGGCAGTTTGTCGGGAGTGGCCGGGAGAGTGTCATGCAATAGATTGGTTTTGTCGGAACGTCGTTGGTCCACCCGAATGGGAGCACGAGGCCATGAGTTTCGTGGTGTGGGTACAGTGTACTAACCTCTGCAGAGTGTATAATCTATCGATAGCCGCGTCCTCGGTCATGGACACAGTTCGTAGTAGGTCACACTATGGGTTAACAGAAATAATAATCTGAATAATAACAACCACGGTTCGATGAGAAAAGAAGTTGGTTGATCTTTATGTGGTCAAGCGATGATCACAGGTAGAGATCAAGCTCCGTGTGGTCATGTGATGATCACGATGGTTAGTTTGTGGTTACGAGATAATCTCCGAGCAGAGTAAGTTGGTCCACGAGACCTTACATGTCGACCCCCTTGCATGCTAGTGCTAGTATCATCATGTTCCTATCATGAATTATATGTACATGTCATGCTCATGTTGTTTCCATGTTCATGTTGTTCTAGTAGTATCATGTTCATCATTGATAATTAACCTGTAAATGCCATGTTGTTGTATGTCTTGATTGCTTTGGTGGCTGTGAGCTTGCGAGTACATTCAAAGTACTCACCTGGTGTGTCATGCCAGATTGCAGGTGATGCCTTGATTGCTTGTTTGTCGAGGACCCCGAGGTTGCGCTCTAGGATACGTCCCAGCCAGAGTCCCTGCGGAGTGGAGTTCATCACTGTCGTCGTTGTTCCGCTGCTAGAAGTTATTCCGCTTCGAGTTGTTCCGCTGCTAGCATAGAGCTACCTTAGCAGGCGAAGTGTCGCCGTGCCCCCTGTAACCTTTGTTATTTCAGACCCTTGTACCCGTGTTATTTGTAATAAAGAGCTGATTTGTTCTATGCCAAGCAGTGCCGTATTCCAGAAGACTTGATCTCTGGGCTGGAATACTGGGTGTTCCGGTCTCTCTGAGTCGGGGTGCCACAAGGGGCCGCCGTGGCGCGCACTGTGCCTCGGTGGCCGACCGGAAGTCGTCCATCCCGCGTCTGCCACCCCACTACCCCTATCTCGTCGCCATCAGCCTCTCTGTGCATGTGCACACGTACGCGGTACGCCAGAGCATGCGTGCACACTTGGGGGACGGCCATCCGGGGACGGCTCCGTCGCTCGGCTATTTAAGCCACCCCGACCCCCTCCGACCTCACCAAGCCCTCCACCTCACTCCTCCAGTCCTCCCTAGTCTCTCGCCCAAGCTCAAGGAGCTCCAGTCCGCTCCAATGGCCACCATGGCCGTCGCTCTCCTCGGCCTAAATTCGGCCGCCCCGGCCTCTCTCCCTCCACCTAGACCTCTCCGACGACTTCCCCTCGTCGCCTCAGTCCTCCCCATCTCCTCCGTTCGCCGGCAGGAGGCCCCTGTGCTCAAAGCCAATGGTGGCCGACAGCCTCGCCCGCGGGCCTTCATGCCGTCGCCGCTCCTAGCCTCCTCGGCGCCCGTGCGTGGGCCAGGCGGACGCGGCTCGTCATCCCGAGCACGCCGGTGGCCGAACCTCAGCCGGAGGTGGTCTGTGCCGCCGGGGCTCGCCGTCGAGGCCGGCCTCTGTTCGGCCACGAGCGGGCGAAGACGGGAGGAAGACGACGCCCCGCCCCAGCCAGTCAAGGTGGGCCCCACTGCCCCACGGACCCCACATGTCAGCCGCCGCGCGCGTTGACTCGGACCGCTGACGGGGATAAGTGGAGGCGTATTCTTCGGAATACGTCTTCCTCCACGAAAAGCGCATTCTAACTCTCCTTCGGACGAAAATACGTTTCCTCTTCTGGAAAGCGTATTTATGTAAATACGCTTTCTGTAAACCCAGCCGGCCGAATCTGTTAATTAGCGGACGTTCGCCCGTTAAGGCCAGAAAAGAACAGACTTTTATTCTTTTTCTGCCTAACGAACGAACGGCCGTAACTCGGCAACCGTAACTCCGAATCAGGTGATTCCAAAGCCCACGATCTCAGTTCGTCGAGCCCGTTCCGATAGTATAATTTTCATGAGGTTGTCACACTGTGAAAATGACCATTTTTCCCTTGCCCTTAAAACAGCTCCACCGAGAGGGAAACTTTTCCGGCGATTCTTTCCGCGAGTTCATCGCACCTCTCCCCGATGGTTCCTTCATCCCCAGGCAAGCCACAACAGCCACTTGCATGATGGCATTGCAGTAGCCATGGTTTCCACTTGAATATTTAATAACTGTTTGCGCATTTAATTCTTTTGTGAATGCTTCGAATATGTTTGTGAATCCATGCTCATTGCTTATGACATGTTCATTTTCATCTAGTAAGTGATATGATTAATTGCTAAGGATATTCTTTTCATGTTTTATTCTTGCAGTTATTTCCGATGCTAGTAATAATGTTATGCTCACATGAGTAGTTACGGTTTGATATGAAATTACTTGTGATAGTCATGATCGTCATTATGCCATGATCATTTGCATCCCGTAGCATAAATGATTTATCTTTGTTGATACTATGTTGTTAAAAGGTTATGTTGGCCATCCATGGTTGCACTGATATCATGCTCATATGCATTGTCATATTATTTTACTGTGACTCAGCTCATCACCATTCAAGTTGAACCTGACATTAATCGAACTTGAACAAATCTATTGGCTGAGTCATGGTGCCACCGAATCGAGCTAACCAGTGCAGCCACACTTGCCTTATGGGAGGCCCTAATGCGGTCTATTGTCATGCCTCTCGCCGGTGCCTCCAACTAGGGAAGGTTATGTGCGCGCGCTACCCTGATCAGGTAGGCGGCCATAAGCCTTGTGCCCGAGTTGTTTGCGCGCGGTTGTCCCCGTTTGGGACGAGTTTGTTTGTTGGGCCACGACGGTGGCAGCCACAGAGGTGGCGGATGTCACGAGTTGACATCGGGGCGACCCAGGACATAGCCCAAAGGGGATTTTGTCGGGAGTGGCCGGGAGAGTGTCATGCAATAGACTGGTTTTGTCGGAACGTCGTTGGTCCACCCGAATGGGAGCACGAGGCCATGAGTTCCGTAGTGTGGGTACAGTGTACTAACCTCTGCAGAGTGTATAATCTATCGATAGCCGCGTCCTCAGTCATGGACACAGTTCATAGTAGGTCACACTATGGGTCAACAGAAATAATAATCTGAATAATAACAACCCCGGTTCGATGAGAAAAGAAGTTGGTTGATCTTTATGTGGTCATGCGATGATCACAGGTAGAGATCAAGCTCCGTGTGGTCATGTGATGATCACGATGGTAAGTTTGTGGTTACGAGATAATCTCCGAGCAGAGTAAGTTGGTTCACGAGACCTTACATGTCGACCCCCTTGCATGCTAGTGCTAGTATCATCCGGTTCATATCATGAAGTATATGTTGTTGCCATGCTCATGTTATTGCCATACTCATGTTATTGCCATACTCATGTTGTTGCCATGCTCATGTTATTGCCATGCTCATGTTGTTGCCATGCTCATGTTGTTCTAGTAGTATCGTGTTCATCATTGATGATTAATCTGTAAATGCCATGTTGTTGTTTGTCTTGATTGCTTTGGTTGTTGTGAGCTTGCGAGTACATTCAAAGTACTCACCTGGCGTGTCATGCCAGATTGCAGGTGATGCCGTGATTGCTTGTTTGTCGAGGACCCCGAGGTTGCACTCTAGGATACGTCCCAGCCAGAGTCCCTGTGGAGTGTAGTTCATCACCGTCGCCTTTGTTCCGCTGCTAGAAATTATTCCGCTACGAGTTGTTCCGCTGCTAGCATAGAGCTACCTTAGCAGGCGAAGTATCGTCGTGCCCCTGTGATCCTTTGTAATATCGGACCCTTGTACCCCGATTATTCGTAATAAAGAGCTGATTTGTTCTATGCCAAGCAGTGCCGTATTCCAGAAGACTTGATCTCTGGGCTGGAATACGGTGTGTTCCGGTCTCTCTGAGCCGGGGTGCCACAAACGTACTCTGGTCGACCTACGAAGTTCAGCAGTAACTTGATCTGAAGTTTCATGATCTTTATAATTATCTTCCTCTCTTATTGGTGTAGGCATCACGGGAACGGTTTTCTCTGATGAGCTACTTTCCAATTTGAGAGAAGGTACTATTACCTCATCAAGTTCTACTTTCCTCCCACTCATTTCTTTCGAGAGAAACTCCTTCTCTAGAAAGGACCCATTCTTGGCAACAAAGACCTTGCCTTCGGATCTGTGGTAGAAGGTGTACCCAATTGTTTCTTTAGGGTATCCTATGAAGACGCACTTCTCCGCTTTGGGTTCGAGCTTATCAGGTTGAAGCTTTTTCACATAAGCATTGCATCCCCAAACTTTAAGAAACGACAGCTTAGGTTTCTTGCCAAACCATCGTTCATACGGTGTCGTCTCAACGGATTTAGACGGTGCGCTATTTAACGTGAATGCAACTGTCTCTAATGCAAAACCCCAAAACGATAGTGGCAAATCGGTAAGAGACATCATAGAACGCACCATATCCAATAAAGTACGGTTACGACGTTCGGACACACCATTACGCTGTGGTGTTCCAGGTGGCGTGAGTTGTGAAACAATTCCACATTTTCTTAAATGAAGGCCAAACTCGTAACTCAAATATTCGCCTCCGCGATCAGATCGTAGAAACTTTATTTTCTTGTTACGATGATTCTCTACTTCACTCTGAAATTCTTTGAACTTTTCAAATGTTTCAGACTTGTGTTTCATCAAGTAGATATACCCATATCTACTCAAATCATCTGTGAAGGTTAGAAAATAACGATACCCGCCGCGTGCTTCAACATTCATCGGACCGCATACATCGGTATGTATTATTTCCAACAAATCAGTAGCTCGCTCCATTGTTCCGGAGAACGGAGTTTTAGTCATCTTGCCCATGAGGCATGGTTCGCAAGTATCAAATGATTCATAATCAAGAGATTCCAAAAGTCCATCCGCATGGAGTTTCTTCATGCGCTTTACACCAATATGACCTAAACGGCAGTGCCACAAGTATGTTGCACTATCATTATCAACTTTGCATCTTTTGGCATCAATATTATGAATATGTGTATCACTACGATCGAGATTCAACAAGAATAGACCATTCACAAAAGGTGCGTGACCATAAAATATGTTACTCATATAAATAGAACAACCATTATTCTCTGACTTAAATGAATAACCGTCTCGCAATAAACAAGATCCAGATATAATGTTCATGCTCAACGCTGGCACCAAATAACAATTATTTAGGTCTAAAACTAATCCCAAAGGTAGATGTAGAGGTAGCGTGCCGACGGCGATCACATCAACCTTGGAACCATTCCCGACGCGCATCGTCACCTCGTCCTTAGCCAATCTTCGCTTATTCCGTAGCTCCTGTTTCGAGTTACAAATATGAGCAACCGAACCAGTATCAAATACCCAGGCGCTACTGCGAGCATTAGTGAGGAACACATCAATAACATGTATATCAAATATACCTTTGCTCACTTTGCCATCCTTCTTATCCGCCAAATACTTGGGGCAGTTCCGCTTCCAGTGACCAGTCCCTTTGCAGTAGAAGCACTCTGTTTCAGGCCTGGGTCCAGCTTTGGGTTTCTTCGTGGGAGCGGAAACTTGCTTGCCGTTCTTCTTGAAGTTCCCCTTCTTTCCCTTGTCCTTTTTCTTGAAACTAGTGGTCTTGTTAACCATCAACACTTGATGCTCCTTCTTGATTTCTACCTCCGCTGATTTCAGCATCGCGAAGAGCTCGGGAATTGTCTTCTCCATCCCTTGCATATTATAGTTCATCACGAAGCCTTTATAGCTTGGTGGCAGTGACTGAAGAACTCTGTCAATAACACTCTCAACCGGAAGATCAATTCCCAGCTGAGTCAAGTGGTTGTGGTACCCAGACATTCTGAGTATGTGTTCACTGACAGAACTGTTCTCCTCCATTTTACAGCTAAAGAACTTGTTGGAGACTTCATATCTCTCAACCCGGGCATTAGCTTGAAATATCAATTTCAGCTCTTGGAACATCTCATATGCTCCGTGGCGTTCAAAACGCTTTTGCAGTCCCGGTTCTAAGCCGTAGAGCATGGCACACTGAACTATCGATTAGTCATCAGATCGAGCCTGCCAGGCGTTCACAACGTCTGCAGTAGCTCCTGCAGCAGGTACATCATCTAGCGGTGCATCAAGGACATAATTCTTCTGTGCAGCAATGAGGATAATCCTCAAGTTACGGACCCAGTCCGTGTAGTTGCTACCATCATCTTTCAACTTAGCTTTCTCTAGGAGCGCATTAAAATTCAACGGAACAGTAGCACGGGCCATTTATCTACAACATAGATATGCAAAAACTATCAAGACTAAGTTCATGATAAATTAAGTTCAATTAATCAAATTACTAATGAACTCCCACTTAAATTAACATCCCTCAAGTTAACTAAGTGATACATGATCCAAATCAACTAGCCCATGTCCGATCATCACGTGAGATGGGATAGTCATCAATGGTGAACATCTTCATGTTGATCATATCTACTATATGACTCATGTTCGACCTTTCGGTCTCCAGTGTTCCGAGACCATGTCTGTACATGCTAGGCTCGTCAAGTTTAACCCAAGTATTCTGCTTGTGTAAAACTGGCTTACACCCGTTGTATGTGAACGTAGAATCTATCACACCCGATCATCACGAGGTGCTTCGAAACGACGAACTTTAGCAACGGTGCATACTCGGGGAGAACACTTTTATCTTGAAATTTAGTGAAGGGATCATCTTATAATGCTACTGTCGTTCTAAGCAAAATAAGATGCATAAAGGATAAACATCACATGCAATCAAAATATGTGACATGATATGGCCATCATCTTGTGCTTTTGATCTCCATCTCCAAAGCATCGTCATGATCTCCATCGTCACCGGCTCGACACCTTGATCTCCATCGTTGCGTCGTGGTCGTCTCGCCAACTATTGCTTCTACAACTATTGCTAACGCATAGCGATAAAGTAAAGCAATTACATGGCGCTTGCATTTCATACAATAAAGAGACAACCATAAGGCTCCTGCCGGTTGCCGATAAATTACAAAACATGATCATCTCATACAACAACGTATATCACATCATGTCTTGACCATCTCACATCACAGCATACCCTGCAAAAACAAGTTAGACGACCTCTACTTTGTTGTTGCAAGTTTTACGTGGCTGCTACGGGCTTCTAGCAAGAACCGTTCTTACCTACGGCACAAAACCACAACGGTGATTTATCAAGTTTGCTGTTTTAACCTTCAACAAGGACCGGCCGCAGTCAAATTCGATTCAACTAAAGTAGGAGAAACAGACACCCGCCAGCCACCTTTATGCAAAACAAGTTGCATGTATTTCGGTGGAACCGGTCTCATGTACGTGGACATGTAAGGTTGGTCTGGGCCGCTTCATCTTACAATACCGCCGAATCAAAATAAGACGTTGGTGGTAAGCAGTATGACGATCACCGCCCACAACTCTTTGTGTTCTACTCGTGCATATCATCTACGCATAGACCTGGCTCATGATGCCACTGTTGGGGAACGTTGCATGGAAAACAAAAAAAATTCTACGCACACGCAAGATCTATCCATGGAGATGCATAGCTACGAGAGGGGGAGTGTGTCTACGTACCCTCGTAGACCGTAAGTGGAAGCGTTAGAACAACGCGGTTGATGTCGTCGAACAACTTCACGATCCAACCGACCGAGTACCGAACGTACGGCACCTCTGCGTTCAGCACACGTTCAGCTCGGTGACGTCCTCAACTTCTTGATCCAGCAAGATGGCGAGGTAGTGGATGAGTTCCGGCAGCACGACGGCGTGGTGACGGTGATGGTAATGCTATCTCCGCAAGGCTTCGCCCAAGTACTGCGAAAATATGACCGAGGGACGGAACTGTGGAGGGGGGGCGCCGCACACGGCTAAAACAATGTTGTGTCTCCTTTGGGGCGCCCCCTCTCCTCTATTTATATATGTGTAGGGGCTTGGAGTAGAAGGAATAGTGCCACGTGAACAGTAACCATGAATAGTACACACGTGGACTTGGACTCCAAAGTCCAATCCTATTCCAACTAGGACTCTCCCTTTTTCCTTCCCTGGCTGCGTGGGCTTTTGAGGACTTGGTGCGCCTTGCCCAATAAGGCCAGGGTACCTCCCCTTAGCCCATGCCAGCCCTTGGGACGTGGTGGACCCACTTGTGGACTTCCGGACACCTCCGGAATCCTCCGGAACCTTCTTGAAGCTTCCCGGCAATAAGGAAAAAACTGCACCTTTTTCCAGAACCCAAAATATGACTTCCCATATATAAATCTTTACCTCTCGACCATTCCGAGACTCCTCGTGACGTCCGGGATCTCATCCGGGACTCCGAACAATATTCGGTTACCAATTCACATAACTCATATAACACTATATCGTCAACGAACGTTAAGCGTGCTGTCAGGGAAATATCTTTCGGTGAGACCCGCCCGTTTAGGGCCGTGTTCTGGGGATCTTTATTGAAGATAGGCTAATTGGGCCGGAGCATTCTCAAGAGACCCAGAAGAAGAGCCGCCCAAGGAAGGGCCGGCCCAAGACCCGCCGTGAGAGGCGGTATGTGCAAACCGCCTCGAGGTATAACTTAGGAAACAAGTAAAGGAGAGTTGGGCTCGAATTGCTATCCCGACCCGGACTCTTATGTAAGCCCCGGACCTCCGCCTATATATAAAGGGGGAGCCCTGGGGCTAGAGAGATCACGTTGAAACCTTTCGAGAGCTAGGGCTAGACAAGTTCCAAAACCCTTGTAATCGAGATCTTCAATACATCTAGCAGGAGTAGGCTTTTACCTCCACGAGAGGGGCCGAACCTGGGTAAACCTTGCCTCCCGTGTTCCTCGTTTAACCCCTTCGGTCTGCTACTTACGCGATGGCTTCGAGATCAAGTCCTATGAGGACATCTGCCGTGAAAATACCACGACAGTTGGCGCCCACCGTGGGGCTATCGCATGATGGTGTTGAGTATTAGAAGGGTCCTCCCCAAGGACTCGAGGGATACGTGATTGGCCGGATGACCAAGAGTCGCCGCGGCAATCTGCTCATTGACGACTCAGGCTGGGACCCCGAGGCCGACTCTCTTGAGTACGGGTACCGGGTCCCCTTTGGCGGAATTCATGTCTTCATAAGGAAGGCCGGCGGCTCTAAGCCGGCCACCTCCACGGAGGTCGTTGAAACGGCCCGCCGCGCGCAACCCGCTGTGGCGAGAGCCGCCCCTAGGCTTCCGGCTCCTGTGCAGGCCGGCGGATCTGGATCTGGGCCGGATATCTTCACCGACACCTTCAAGCCGATCCAGGACACGCAGCCCGCCAGGCGAGAGCACGTCTTCGTTGGCTTCACTCAAGGGGTGGAGTATTCTGGATCGTCGGCTTCCACGGAGGGCTCGGTGACTTACGTTGATGGTGGCTATTCCTCTGGTGGAGAGTCGCTTTATTCTCTTCACCAAGAGGATCTTGGGGGCTTTCAGCAGAACTCGCCGGCGCAGGATTCTAAAGACCCGCTCATGGCGGCTTACAGACAAGCTGTTACTAATGTGGTTGGTTGCTTCAAGGGTTATCAGGTGGATCACATTGATCGGCGGCAGAATGAGGCGGCTGATGCTTTATCACGACTTGGTTCGCAGCGAAAGCCGGTTCCTCCAAATGTTTTCCTGGATGTGCTCCATAACCCGTCAGTTAAGCTGCCAACGGAGGAGGACCTTGCTGTCCCAGACCCGGAGGCCCAGCTCGTGGCGGCTCTCCATGAGATCCCGGATTGGACTGTCCCATACTTGGATTATCTGACTCGTGGCGTCTTGACAGCTGACGAGATTGAAGCCCGCCTGATGGTGACAAGATCCAAATCCATGACCATTGTCAATGGCGAGTTGCACCGAAGAAGTGCCACAGGCGTCTTTCAGCGTTGCGTATCACCTGATGAAGGCCGGAATATCCTCAATGAGATACACTCCGGCGACTGTGGTCATCATGCCGGCTCTAAATCATTGGTGGCGAAGGCTTTCCGCCACGGTTTCTTTTGGCTCACGGCTCATGCTGATGCAAAGGAAATAGTCAGGAAGTGTGACGGTTGTCAGAGGTTTGCCCGCCAAGCTCATGTGCCGGCTCAGGAATTTCGGATGATCCCTATCACATGGCCCTTTGCGGTCTGGGGGCTGGATATGGTGGGGCCTTTCAGAGCTTCTAGTGACAAAAAGACTCACCTTTTGGTGGCTGTTGACAAATTTACCAATTGGGTAGAGGCAGAACCTATCAGCAATCTGGATGCAGAGACGGCTGTTAAGTTTGTCAAAAAGTTAATCTTTCGTTTCGGGTACCCGCACAGCATCATTACTGACAATGGTACAAACCTTTCGAAAGGCGCCATGAAGCAGTTCTGTGATGAGGAACACATCAGACTGGATGTGGCGGCTGTTGTGCACCCACAGTCCAATGGGCAAGCTGAACGCGCCAATCAGGAGATCCTTCGAGGAATAAAGCCCCGGCTTATGGTTCCTCTTCAGCGTACACCCGGCTGTTGGGTAGAAGAACTTCCCTCCGTCTTATGGAGCTTACGGACAACTCCCAACAGATCAACGGGTTTCACACCTTTCTTCATGGTTTATGGGGCAGAGGCCGTTTTGCCAAGCGACATCCGCCATGACTCGCCCCGGGTCTCAGCATATGTTGAAGAGGATAATGAGTTGGCTCGTCAGGACTCTCTGGACGCCTTGGAGGAAGAGCGGGATTTGGCAGCCGCCCGATCTGCTATCTACCAGCAAGACCTGCGTCGCTATCATAGCCGTAGGATCAAAAGCCGGACTTTCTAAGAAGGAGATTTGGTGCTTCGTTTAATACAAGACCAGTCAGGCATGCATAAGCTTTCGCCTCCTTGGGAAGGGCCCTTTGTTGTCAGCAAAAATCTTCATAACGGGTCTTATTATCTGATTGATCTCCGGCCTGGGAAGGAGTCTCGAACATCTGAAGAAGAGACCAACAGGCCCTGGAACATAGCTCATCTGAGACCCTACTACACCTAGAGTTCCGGCTCTGGGAATCTTATACATACCTCTCATGTATATATTATCAATAATGAATAAAAGCCGGCGGCCCTAAAATTCGGGGTATCTGTCGTTTTCCATCCAACATGATGAGTAAGTTTTATTACATTATTACTTGTGCTTTATCATACATATATTGTGAAAGTGCAGAAACAAAAGACCCACTTCGGATGAGCTTCCTGGTAATCCAGAAGCCTTCACCATCATGGGACACTTAACCCTATGGGCCGAACTTACTGGTAAGCCAGAAGTCGCCACCATATCGGGTCAAAGTCCTAATAAGCGGGCTGTGTTACTGGTAATCCAGAACCTTCATCCGTGTACAGGCACCTAATAAACGGGCTGTGTTCCTGGTAATCCAGAACCTTCATCCGTGTACAGGCATAAAAGACTCATGTGGGTTGAGCCTCCTGGTAATCCAGAGGCCTTCACCATCTTGGGACCTTCAGCCCTTATGAAGCTAAACTTACTGGTAAACCAGAAGTCGCCATATTGGGAAAAAGACCTAACAAACGGGCTGTGTTACTGGTAATCCAGAACCTTCATCCGTGTACGGGCACAAACGATTTAGATGGGATGCTGCCTGCTGGTAATCCAGAAGGCTTTACCATCTTGAAATAATCAACCTTATGGGCCGAACTAACTGGCAAGCCAGAAGTCGCCACCACACAGGAAAAGAAATAACTGATCTGGTTGGGGGTGATCCAAGAGTCGCCACCATACTGGGGACTTTGCAATCTTTAGAAATTTGCTAAAGCTTTTATTTAAGATATACTGCTTTAAAAGAGTTTTATGACCTCTCTTATGAGCTCTTTTTAGTGTTCGTATTTGGCCAAGAGCCGCCAGTTGTATTATATTGGCTACACCTTAAGCATCTGCAAGTTTACTGGTTATAAGCCACCATGACTGCTTTAGTTATTGGTTTAATACTTGTTAAGAATAAATTATACATCTTATCAAGCTTTATGACTGTCTTGATGTTTGGCCAAGAGCCGCCAGCGTCAAAGGTTTCAATTTCTTCCAGAAGCAGCCAGAATAACTTTTCATAAGGAAGCTTCAGGCAAAAGAAGCAGACTTGCTTCCCAAGGAAGCCAGTATGAATTTAAACAGAATTTTTTCTAAGTCTATTACAAAAGGCCACTAGAGGGCATTTCAGAATCATTGTTCAAGACATATATTACAAGCAGTTAAACAACTGGCGACTTTCAAGGTTCCGGTTTTACTCCCGGGTCTTGCTGCCTCCGGCTTGGGCTGCGTCTGTTGAAGGATCTGTCTTGGCTTGATCGGCAGCCCAGTCAATAGTGGCAAAGGCATCAAAAATTTCTCCATCATCAATAAGATCTGAAGAATCAATGTCCGGAGCAAACTCGTCCTTACGGCCTTCAGGAGTAAGATCGAGAGGCGGAAGAGGACCGGGCTTTACGTGTTTTCCGTCTTCGCTGTAGGCTGACTGAAACCTTGTAAGCTTCATCTCTTGGACCAACTGGCTTGCGGGGACAAAGGTCTCCTTCTTCAAAGCGTTATAGGTAAGCTGATCAAGAGCTTGCCCCTTATAAGTTTCGGGAAAGCCGCCAACTAAAGTTGAAAGTTCTAAATCCTCGTAATGAGCTTTAGCGCGGGCCATGGTGTGCATAGTGGCGATGCGGGCACTGGACTCTTTCATGATCTGCAGCTGAGCAGGCAGAGTGGATAAAGTCTTCAGGACTTCCTTGATGGTGGATGGGTTTTCTTTTCCATAGAAGGCAGCTTGAATAGCCCGCCGACTCCCAGTGTATAACTGTTCAAGGAAGTCATAAGCCGCCTTGAGCTGCATTACGGGTTCTTTCGCCAGTTTATCACTTCTAGGACCTGCAAGGGAAAAGTGTCAGAGTTGTCAAGATTATCAAAATAGGGATTATAAACAGGCGACTTACCAAAGATGGCGCTGCTCATTTGCTGGATGTGCAATTTTAATCCGCTGAGCTCATCGGAGGCAGTCTTCAGGCGGCCTTCAGCGTTTTTAGCACGTTGAACAAGGAGCTGCTTCTCCTTCTCATGCTCAGCGGTCAAAGCAGCCAGCTTGGTGGCCGCCTCAGACGCGGCTTCCTCCAATGTCTTCACCCTTTCTTCAGCGGTGACTCTCAGCTCTTGCTCAGTTTTCAGCTCTTTCTGACTGTCAGCCAGCTGGGTGTGAAGGGAAGTTATTTGAACCTGAAAGAAAGGAAAAGTTCAAGTTATTTATGCAGATGAAGTTCCATATTGATTACAAGTAATCCACATGGCACTTAGGGGCTAATGCAATCCCGAAGTTTTACAAAGGAATATTATCGAATAGCTGGAAGCATTTAAGACTTGGACACATGTGGTTCTTTGCTCTAAGACCCGACTGTTTCAAGAAGACAGCCGGCTCTTGGGGACTACATGTGGTTCTTTGCTCTGAGACCCGGCTGTTTCAAGAAGACAGCCGGTTCTTGGGGACTATAATTGGCTCTTTGTTCTATATAAGCATGTGGTTCTTTGCTCCATGTAAGACCCGGCTGTTTCAAGAAAACAGCCGGCTCTTGGGGACTGCATGTGTGTATTTACGTATTTTCAAATATGTAAGCTTACAAACCTTCATACAACTATGAAATCAGTAATATGCAGGTTTGGGCGACTAATAAGGGCCATAAGTAAATTATGACTCACCTTTGGTTTGTTGGCCAAGGTCTTGGCAATCTCCTGACTCTCAAGTAGTCGAGTCTGAAGGGCTTCATGAAGATCATTTAAATCAGTGCTCTCCAAGGAGGAGAGATCTAATTTATTCTTCTCTTTAGAAGACATGGCTTCAAAGGAAGATTTGCCCAAAGCCGCCGACGAGTCTGGGCGGTGGCAGTAGCAGTAGCAACAGTACCCTCTTCAATATCGAAGGAGGGGATAATAGTATCCGGCTGTGGTTCAATGTTATCAGCCGGCGCTGCCATCTCTGGTTCTAAAGAAACCTGAGTTTCTGGAGCGGTGGAAACATCTGGCAGAGGAGGATCATTGGCCCTTTCCTCTGTGTCTTTGGCCGGGTCTTCAGAACCTTCAGGAGGCGGAGACGAGGCAGAAGTTGTGGGTTTTAGTTTCTTGGAGGTAACCCTGCATTTTCGACAAAGATCTCAATAACTACTATCTTTTGCTTTATGTAAGAGGAGTGAGAATAAGGGTGATCATATCTTTACCCTGCTTTAATAACAAAAGTCGTATCTGGCGACTCTGAGGCGTCATCATCAGAGGATGTGTCCTGATAGTCCGGATCTTCGGGATTAAGAGGTCGTTTAAACAAGCCGGCTTTGGGAAACAGAAGAGTCGGGTGAAGAAGTACCTTACGAGGGCGCTTATGAGAGCCGCCCGCATCGGCGTCAGACCCGCCCGTACCAGTCCTAGAGCCGCCACAATCAGTTTGGCGGAGTTCGGCGTGCTGAGACGTCTTCCATGAATAATTTGGGTCCAAACGAGCAAAAGGATGAGAAAAAGGGTATTTTCTCACAGCTACTCTGTTTTTCTTAGGGTTACGAATGTCGAAGTCAGACAAGGTCGAAGTTACCTCAGTTTCATCCTGGTCTTCTTCTTCTTCTTCGTCCTGGAAAGTTACAGATTAAAATTATTAGCAGAAAGTTGCAGATGAAAGACAGATTGATTCAAGTTATATACTTGCCTCTGACTCATCTTTAGAGGATTCTAAGATGGACGGATCCACCTCTAAAGGATTGATGGTATTCTGCTTCTTCTTCTTAGCGACGACTTTTTTTCCCGTCTTCTTCTGGCCCTTCGTAGCTATTTCTTTCAACGTCGGCCTCGCTTGCGAGAAGGAGCTATCCGCCTGTGGTTTATCAGAGAAAAGGTTTTCATGATATGAAAGTTTAAGCAGAAAAATGAAAGATTGCTTGAAAGTTTCTTACTGCTGGTGGCGGGTTAGTACTGGTGAAAGGCGCCAATCCAAACTTGCCAGTGTATTTATCTGGCAAGTTAACAATAATTCTCATCTGATTGATTACAGATGACAAGGAGATGTCTGTAGCGCTGATCCTTTGTGGATCCTGTAAGCCGGAGTATTCATGCATCAGTTTACTCCGGAGACTCAGTGGCTGGATTTTCCATGATAGCCAACAACGGATTAAATCGGCACCTTCCAAGCCGTTGGCGGCCAAGGCAGATATCTTATCCATCCAAGGTTTCAGCTCTGCTTGTTCCGCGGGTGTAGGCCTGGGAGGGTATTTCTTTTTGTGATCCAAGCGCCCTGGCCTGAAACCCGGCAATGGGTGCTCTCCTTCAGGAACAGGCGCCTTACAGTATATCCAAGACTTGCCCCAGCCCTTGGGGTGGCTTAGCAGATCAGCTCCGGGGAAGGTGACTCCTCGTCGTTTCTGGAAAGAAACGCCACCAAGCTCTTGATGACGGCCTTGGGCGGTTTGAGTTTGTTTGTTGACATAGAAGCATTCCCGAAACAATAGAACTGTAGGTTCTATCTGAAGATAAGCTTCACATATCACTGCAAACTGACTCATGTTGACAATTGAATTGGGGGAAAGATCTTGTGGGTGCAACCCATAGAAGTTCAGAAGGTCCCTAAAGAACTTGGAGCCGGGAGGGGAAAATCCCCTCTCCACATGATCAAGGAATATAATAACTTCTCCTTCTTTAGGCGTTGGGGGACATTCGCCTCTTCCAAGTCGGGTGTTGGTAGCCCCTTTCAGTATGCCTGTCTGAATGCCATTTTTGAGAAAATCTTTGGTGATCTCAGAAGGAACCCAGTTGCATTCAATTGTTTTCTTTGTCATCCTAGTTAATGGAGCAAGGAGTTGAGTTAGCGGCTTTCGGCACAAAGTAAGGGATGTTACAAGAAATGAAAGACGGCAGTTGGATTATGTTCCTAGGGCCTGAGACATATGGTTGGAGAAATCATTGAATATATACGGCGGCTTACATAAGTCGCCACAAGTGAGAGCTGCTTGGCGAGGTGAAAATTTTTACTAAGCCTTTGATAACAGTTTTCTACCGAGGAAGGTGAAATTTTGGATCAAGAAGCCTGTAAAAATAAGGAAAAGAGCAGTTCATGCTACTGTTCGTCCAGCCGCAGCAAGTCATCACTGATGGATTTTTCTTAGATCTATTCTAACGCAGATTTGATTCCTGGGATAAAGGGGAGTTCAACGGCGCCGTTTCTATGCCGAGGAAGCCTTAAGATGAGGCCGGCGGCGGCAGCCGCGGAGAAGCCGAGGTGGAGTTGAAGCTCTACAATGGCGGAACCCTAAGAGAGATGAAAAGGGACAGGGATTACCTGGATTGACGGCGGCGCAGCGCGGTTGCGGACGGGCGACGGCGGTGCGTCGGGGCAGCTTCTCCTTCCAGTAGCCGGCGAGCTCGAGAGGTGGCGCAAGGGCGCGACGGTTCGGGCGGCAGGAGGAAGTAGACGAGGAAATGATAAAGTAATGACCCAAGGGGGTATTCATAAGAGGATGGGACGCTCAAGAGTCGGGGCGGAAATTATGGATCTACAGTACCCCGACGCCCCGATTTTCGTGCCTAATCGATTCATTTGAGATATGGATGATGTCATGGAAATATCCGTTTTAAAGATTCGGTGACGTCACAAGGTGAACAGGTTTAAAAGAAAAACAATTAAGAAATATTCAGAAGTGGCGGGTTCTGCGGAGACTCGCCAAATGTCAAAGACAGTTTTGTATGAAGACAAGGTTGTCCAGAACCAGTTCAAGTCAACCTGAGGGCTAATGTCAGGGAAATATCTTTCGGTGAGACCCGCCCGTTTAGGGCCGGGTTCTGGGGATCTTTATTGAAGATAGGCTAGTTGGGCCGGAGCGTTCTCAAGAGACCCAGAAGAAGAGCCGCCCAAGGAAGGGCCGGCCCAAGACCCGCCGTGAGAGGCGGTATGTGCAAACCGCCTCGAGGTATAACTTAGGAAACAAGTAAAAGAGAGTTGGGCTCGGATTGCTATCCCGACCCGGACTCTTATGTAAGCCCCGGACCTCCGCCTATATATAAAGGGGGAGCCCTGGGGCTAGAGAGATCACGTTGAAACCTTTCGAGAGCTAGGGCTAGACAAGTTCCAAAACCCTTGTAATCGAGATCTTCAATACATCTAGCAGGAGTAGGCTTTTACCTCCACGAGAGGGGCCGAACCTGGGTAAACCTTGCCTCCCGTGTTCCTCGTTTAACCCCTTCGGTCTGCTACTTACGCGATGGCTTCGAGATCAAGTCCTATGAGGACATCTGCCGTGAAAATACCACGACACGTGCGGACCCTACGGGTTCGGGAATGATGTAGACATGACCGAGACGCCTCTCCGGTCAATAACCAATAGCGGAACCTGGATGCCCATATTGGTTCCTACATATTCCACGAAGATCTTATCGGTCGAACCGCAATGACAACATACGTAATTCCCTTTGTCCGTCGGTATGTTACTTGCCCGAGATTCGATCGCCGGTATCTCCATACCTAGTTCAATCTCGTTACCGGCAAGTCTCTTTACTCGTTCCGTAATACATGATCCTGTAACTAACTCCTTAGTCACTTTGCTTGCAAGCTTCTTATGATGTGCATTACCGAGAGGGCCCAGAGATACCTCTCCGAAACACGGAGTGACAAATCCCACTCTCGATCCATGCCAACTCAACGGACACCTTCAGAGATAGCTGTAGAGCATCTTTATGATCACCCACTTACGTTGTGACGTTTGATAACACACAAGGTATTCCTCCGGTATCCGGGAGTTGCAAGATCTCATGGTCTGAGGAACATGTATTTGACATTCAAGAAAGCAGTAGCAATAAACAGAACGATCATATGCTAAGCTAACGGATGGGTCTTGTCCATCACATCATTCTCCTAATGATGTGATCCCATTATCAAATGACAACTCATGTCTATGGTTAGGAAACCTTAACCATCTTTGATCAACGAGCTAGTCTAGTAGAGGCTCACTAGGGACACGGTATTTGTTTATGTATTCACACATGTATTTAAGTTTCCGGTCAATACAATTCTAGCATGAATAATAAACCTTTATCATGAACAAGGAAATATAAAATAATAACAACTTTATTATTGCCTCTAGGGCATATTTCCATCAGTGTCATGTAATCGACGTTCACATGACACCACTAAGAGAATCACAACATACACTTCATCAAAATATCGAACGAATACCAAATTCACATGATTACTTATGACAAGACTTCTCCCATGTCCTCAAGAACAAAAGTAACTACTCACACATCATCAACATGTTCATGACCAGTAGGGTATTGAATTGCATAATAGATCTGAACATATAATCTTCCACCAAGTAAACCAACAAGCATCAACTACAAGATGTAATCAACACTACTAGCAACCCACAGGTACCAATCTGAGGTTTTGAGACAAAGATTGAATACAAGAGATGAACTAGGGTTTGAGATGAGATGGTGCTGGTGAAGATGTTGATGAAGATTAGCCCTCTCACGATGAGAGGGTCGCTGGTGGTGTCGATGGCGATGATTTCCCCCTCCCGGAGGGAATTATCCCCGGCAGAATCTCTCCGCCGGAGAGCAAAAGTGCTCCTGCCCAAGTTCCGCCTCGAGACGGCGGCGCACCGTTCTGAAAGTCTTCTCTATATTTTTTTTAGGTCAAATTCCCTTATATACCCGAAAATGGGGGCCAGAAGTGGGCCAGGGGCCCCACAAGGTACCAGGGCACGCCTGGGGGGGTGGCGCGCCCTGGTGCCTCGTGGGCACCTGGGTGGCCCCCTCTGGTACTTTTTGCTTCCAATATTTTTTTATATATTCCAAAATAATTCTCCAGAAAATTTCAGCTCATTTGGAGTTGTGCAGAATAGGTATCTTGACAGAGCTTTTTCAGGTCCAGAATTCCATCTGCCGGTATTCTCCCTCCTTGTGTGAATCTTGCATATTTAGAGAGAAAAGGCATTAGAATAGCTCCACAAAGTGTTATATTGATTAAAAACACTATAAATAACAGTAGTAAAACATGATGCAAAATGGACGTATCAACTCCCCCAAGCTTAGACCTCGCTTGTCCTCAAGCGAAAGCCGATATCGATAATCATGTCCTCATGTTTAGAGAGAGAGGTGTCGATAAAAACAAAATATGGACATAGAAGCATCATGATCATTATTATAACAGCAATATTTATTATCATGGCAGCAATATTTATTATCATAAACTTCTTATGAGCAAGTAACAATTCACCACAACAATGGAGTATAAGGCATAAACCTTCTTGAAAGCTAACAAACTATGTTCTCAGTCAACAATGCAATTACAATTCATCATATTTTTAGGAAGGGTCACATGTAGGAGCTATTCAGCAAGTCCACATACTCAACCATCCACTACTAGGAAAACGCCTATAGACAGACACTTAGTAGTAGCGTGGGTTATTTGGCCCGCGCTACTGCTAATTAGTAGTAGCGCGGGCAGAAAAAACGCGCTACTGGTACGGAATAGTAGTAGCGCGGGCACTGAAACCCCCCGCTGCTACTAAATGATTTACACCATGCCTCCCAACAGACAGTAATAGTAGCGCGGGGTGTAAAACCTATGCTACTAGTAGATAGATGGCTGTAGCGCCGTGGGACACGCCGCGCTACCACTATCCCACCAACCGTCCCACTCCACTCTCCCACAGACCCACACCACCCACCCCTTATCCAGATCTAGATCGAGATCCCCTCTACCGGCGGCCTCCCCTTCCCTCTTCCTCTTCCTCAACCTCATCTCCTCTCCTCTGTTGTTCACCCCGACAAGAATTGAAGAAGTGAAGGCCGCGCTACGCCGTGCAACGCAGATATAGGACTCAAGCAGCAGCCAAGGCCGGGAAACTGCCGCTCGGCGTCTCCAGCAATCAAGCAGCAACCAAGGCCGGGCTCTCGGCCTCCGCGCGGCGTCGTCTCTTCCTTCCCCATCGCCATCCGTCGCCGTCGTCGTCGAGGTCCGGCCGTCCGCGCCGCAACGGTAAGCACGCACGTACGCCGCCGCTCCCCTGCCTCTCTCCCCGTCCCTCTTCGGCGGTTCCCTTCGTCGGCAGCGGCGGGGAATCGGCCCAGCGGACTGGGGTACCCGCTTTGGTGCGGGGTTACATCTTCCCCTTCCCAACCCCTCTACTCAAATAGCCTTTGGGGTCTTTGAGATACTAACTGGAGTATTTGTTAGATTTAAGAAGAAAGATGAATAAGATTGGACGTATCTCCTCCACCGAGCTCGATGTAAGGTTCGTTGTTTACATGCGTTTGTGGTTAGATTAATAGAATTGAACTGGTCGTTTTAAGTATTGTTTGACATAGTACTACTTGGCGTTTTAACATTTAGTGGTGTGCTCTGACATCTCTGTATTCCCTTCTTATCTGCATTGCAGAATCATATGTGTGTTCAATTATCCTTTCTAATTATTATTTTCCTTGACTACAAGCAGAGTTAATTCGAATTCTAGCCACACTGGTGTTTGTGTCAGAGCTAAGAACACGTATCTGTCGGTGACACCAAGCACAATGTGCGACCACTGCCTTTTCCCCCTCAAGCATTACAATGGTTTGCCTGCCTTATCACAAAACAGGCGTTTGCTCTTTGATGACTTCCTAATATGCAAATTTATATTTGTTCCCTGCTTATGCTATAGATTAAAGTACTACCATTTTATGTGAATGAATTTAGTAATTGATGTTTTGTGCTCTCCACTTTTATTTGAAAAATAGATGTTCATTCAAGCTACCTAGATTGCCCGACAATGCGTGACAAAATGTTCTTCTACCTACCAAATGTGTAATCCTTGGGATGGTAAGGATGTTTCCCTGTTTTGTAGTATTTAGAATATTTTGTTAGCTAGTTGTCACTATCTATACTTGCTCTATCCAATTCAATTTCTGCAATAGTTGTCAAGTTAATTCCCCCTATCTCATTCCGTTAACTAGATCATTTTGTGAAATGGCTCTATTTCAGGGAAAGTAACTTCAGTATATTGCCTGTTACAACAGTGTTATGTTATAGCAGATATAAGATACAAGAACACAAGTAGCCAAAAGGAAGTTTTTGTTTCAGGTGCCAATCCCTTTTCCTAAATACTTACTGATGGCATATTTTATTCTTTCATATAGCATCCATTTATTTTTGGTACCCTTTAGACTGAACGGGAGAGGGTGAACAAACTTGATACACCAATGTATTTTTCGGCTATTTGAGGGCTTAAAGTTTGCAAGCTGCTGACTGACTAACCTACAGCCTAACCTGAAGTATATATCAACTTGAAAGATTCCTAATCACCACTTCTTAGATGTTTTGAAAATTTATTCTTACTGTATGAAACACCATTTGATACACTGATAATGCATACATGGCGCTACTGCCTTAATACATTGTTTGCTATCACATGTATATAATATTGTCCATATTTTTTATCTTGCAAATTTTTTTGCTCCAAGTTCCCGCTGCAACGTGCGGGGTGTCTTCTAGTTTATAGAAGGAGGGGACCCAGCCTTTTTTATCTCCTTTCACTTGTGGTCATGCCTAGCACTGTATCCTTCTTAAGTTGGGTTTTCCCCAATTTCTAGGATTGATCTGTTTGGTACTGCTTATTCATATATACTATGCTGCTGCCATATGCTTTTGTTTCTGCTATTGTTACTTAGTGCTCTATAGGTTACTGTTATACTGTACTAATGCTCCAGGTTCTTTGTGAGTTCCTAGTAGTGGTCTTGGTTCATTGTTTAATTCCAGGATTTGTGAGTTCCTAGTAGGGAACACATGGACATGAAGCTGCTGCGGCGACAAAGACGATATCGACATGGGGCTGCGGCGACGACGATGACGACAACATTGACATCGACACGGGGCTGCGGCGACGACGACGACGATATCATCACGGTGTTGCGGTGGCGACGACGACGACATCGTCACGGTGCTGCGGCGGCGGCGACGACGACGACATCAACACCATCAACACGGGCTTGTGGAGGCGCCGACGCCGACGACCTATACGCGTGGCGTATATTGTATATATATTTGTGTATTAATTATCTATATCAGATATGTATGATTGACTATATGCATAACATGTACGTATTATGAAATGCATGTATGTGAGTACTATGAAATGTATGTCTAAACTGAAATAGGTTGAATTTTATTTTTTTTAAATCCTAATTTGTTACTAGTAGCGTGGGTGTATCATAGACGCGCTACTACTATTCTGTTACTAGTAGCGCGTGTGTGAAATAGTAGTAGCGCGGGGCACCAGCGCTACTGGTATGTCTGTTTATCAGTAGCGTGGGGTAAAACACGCGCTACCGCTAAAAAATAGTTGTAGCGCCATAGCAGTAGCGTGGGAACCTGCGCTACTGGTAGTTCAAAAACCAACGCTACTACTAAGGTTTTCCCTAGTAGTGATCATTTAGTCTTCCATGATTGCTAACACTCACGACATATATATGGAGCAAAAAGTCTCAGCCAGGCACATAGAAAGATAGGGGCTTATAGTTCTGCCTCCCAACTTATTCACCTCAAGGGTGATGTCAACAATAATAACTCATGATCACTCATATCCAACGGGATATATGTGCTTAGATCTTTCCCCACCACATGATGCTTGCAAAAGAGAAAAATAGAAACGGAAATAGAGGAGAATACTATTGACTCTTGCATAAAAAGTAAAATACATAAAAGTAAAGGATAGGCCCTTCGCAGAGGGAAGCGGAGGTTGTCATGCGCTTTTTGTTTTTGAATGCTAGAGCTCTTAATGCAAAGGAACATCACGTTATATTTCCCCTTGTGATAGCAACCTTTATTATGCAGTCCGTCGCTTTTATTTCTTTACCATCACAAGCTCGTACAACGCTTATTTCCCTTACAATAAAAGTTCAGACATATTTAGAGGCATTTTTTATTGCTTTTTGCACCGATGACAACTTACTTGAAGGATCTTATTCAATCCATAGGTAGATATAGTGGACTCTCATGACATGAAACTGGGTCTAAGGGTTTTGGATGCACAAGTAGTATCTCTACTTAGTGCGAATTTTTGGCTAGCAAAGATATTGGGCAAGCACCACATGTTGGAGGATCTATAACAATATAACTTCTATGTGAATATGAACAAACATAACTCATTACGTTGTCTTCCTTGTCCAACGTCAACAATTTGACACAAAATACTTAATGGGGGCTCACAATCATAAAAGATGTCCAAGATAGTATATTTGCATGTGAATCTTCTCTTCCCTTATTAATTCTTTCATGAAATGCATCATTGACTAATAATATGTCTGTTATCCTCCAATAAATTTTACCACTTATACTTTTCTTTATGTAATGTCATTACTTTCCATAAGGTTAGCATATGATCTTTTTCGTTATTTTCATTGCTATAATTGAAACATGAAAGTAAAGCAACACAGGCTCAAACTACTCTTTATTATATAGCTCTCAACTCGATTACATAGATGGATGGGTCACGAAACTAACACTCGAAAATAGATCATGCTAAGCTTTTATTCAACTAGATCACGAAATAACTGAGGATCGAACTAAAAGTAAGTAAAGATAATAGAAGTGATGGTGATACGATACCGGGGCACCTCCTCCAAGCTTGGCGCAAGCCAAGGGGAGTGCCCATACCCATGTGCTCAAGTGTCCTTCTCCGGTGATGATGGTGATGGAGAAGTGGCAAGCTTATCCTTCAGTTCAAGCAGATACATCAATCTGCGGTTGATGCTCCGAAGGGCGATGTTTTGTTCCTCCAACAAAATAACTTCGCGAGTGAGATATGTATTCTGAGCATTAACTGTTTCAAAGACTCTTAGGGCTTCAATTACGGATGGAGAAAGATGATCATATAAAGGTTGAAGGATATCTCCCTTCTCTGTGGTCTCCTCCATGGGGGTGGCTTGCCCTCCTTCCGGAAGCTGGGCTCCTGCAATTTCCTCAGCATTGTCCTCCTTGCCATTGTTTTCTTCCATGGTAACCTCTCCTTCCCCCTCTCGCCTGAGCTCCATCCGGAGCAGCCAAGCATCGTCCCCCACATTGTTTGAGGAAGAGGAAGACATGATGTCTGGCTTCGAGATCTGACAGAAAACAGCACGAAACAAGAACAGAGGAGATTTCTGCGATACGGTGGTCAAAACGTCTGGAAAGCCATATATAGATTTTTATCTTGCAAAACAAGTAATCCAAAATAAAAACGGAGTCGGGAAGGCACATGTGGGGCCCACGAGCCACCGGGGCACGCCTGGGGGGGTGGCGCGCCCTGGTGCCTCGTGGGCACCAGGTGGGTCCCCCCGGCTGTTTCTTATTTTTGTATTTTTATAAATATTCCAAAACTGACAGAAAGTATTTTTATGGAATTTTTGAAGTCGGTTTACTTACCGTATCACATACCTCTTCCTTTTCAGAGTTTTGGAGTGTTCCGGAAGGTCTCCCTTATGTATTCTTCCAGTGTAATTGTTTCAATAATATTAGTTTCAACATTAATAGGGGTACCTGAAATATAATGCTTAATTCTTTGCCCATTCACCACTCTCGGATTAGTGCCATCGGAGTTATTTATTTTGATGGCTCCGGAGCGATAAACTTCTTCGATAATATACGGTCCTTCCCACTTAGAGAGAAGTTTTCCTGCAAAGAATCTTAAACGAGAATTGTACAATAGAACTTGCTCACCTACTTTAAATTCCCGTTTCTGAATTCTTCTATCATGCCATCTTTTAACATTTTCTTTAAACAATTTAGCATTTTCATAAGCTTGGGTTCTACATTCATCTAATGAGCTAATGTCAAATAACCTCTTCTCACCGGCAAGTTTGAAATCATAATTTAATTCTTCAATTGCCCAATATGCTTTATGTTCTAACTCAAGAGGCAAATGACATGCTTTTCCATAAACCATTTTATAAGGAGACATACCCATAGGATTTTTATAAGCAGTTCTATAAGCCCACAGTGCATCGTCAAGTTTCTTAGACCAATTCTTTCTAGATCTGTTGACGGTTTTCTACAAAATTAATTTTATTTCTCTATTGCTTAATTCAACTTGACCACTAGTCTGAGGATGATAGGGAGATGCAATTCTGTGGTTGACATCATATTTAGCAAGTAATTTACGGAATGCACCATGAATAAAATGTGAACCACCATCAGTTATTAAATATCTAGGGACTCCAAACCTTGGAAAAATAACATCTTTAAGCATTTTAATAGAAGTGTTATGATCAGCGCTACTAGTTGGAATAGCTTCTACCCACTTAGTAACGTAATCAACAGCAACTAAAATATGAGTATACCCATTGGATTTAGGAAAAGGTCCCACATAATCAAATCCCCAAACATCAAATGGTTCAACAGCAAGTGAATAATTCATAGGCATTTCCTGACGTCTACCAACATTACCAATTCTTTGACATTCATAACAAGAGGAGACAAATTTACGAGCATCCTTGAAAAGAGTAGGCCAATAAAAACCAGATTGTAATACCTTGTGTGCAGTTCTGTCTCCCGCATGGTGTCCTCCGTAAGCTTCGGAGTGACACTTCCGTAGGATTTGTTCCTGTTCATGCTTAGGTATACAACGTCTAATAATACCATCTACTCCTTCTTTATAAAGATGTGGGTCATCCCATAAGTAATGTCTTAAGTCAAAGAAGAATTTCTTCTTTTGTTGGTATGTAAAACTAGGTGGTATATATTTAGCAACAATGTAATTAGCATAGTCTGCAAACCAAGGAGTATTACGAGAAGCATTTATGACAGCTAATTGCTCATCAGGAAAATCATCATTAATAGGTAGTGGGTCATCAAGAACATTTTCTATTCTAGACAAATTATCTGCTACGGGATTCTCAGCTCCCTTTCTATCAATAATATGCAAGTCAAATTCTTGTAGAAATAAAACCCACCTAATGAGTCTAGGTTTAGCATCTTTCTTTTCTATAAGATATTTAATAGCAGCATGATCGGTGTGAATAGTTACTTTAGAATCAACTATATAAGATCTGAATTTATCACATGCAAACACAACTGCTAAAAATTCTTTTTCAGTAGTAGCATAATTTCTTTGGGCACTATCTAGAGTTTTAATAGCATAATGGATAACATTTAATTTCTTATCAACTCTTTGTCCTAGAACAGCACCAATAGCATAATCGCTAGCATCACACACAATTTCAAAAGGCAAGTTCCAGTCAGGTGGTTGAACAATAGGTGCAGTGGTTAAGGCTTTCTTAAGTGTTTCAAAGGCTTCTAGACAATCATCATCAAAAACAAATGGAACATCTTTTTGCAAAAGATTGGTGAGAGGCCTAGAAATTTTGGAGAAGTCTTTAATAAATCTCCTATAGAAATCAGCATGACCAAGGAAACTTCTTATACCTTTAATATCATTGGGACATGGCATTTTCTCAATAGCATCAACCTTAGCTTTATCAACTTCAATACCTCTCTCGGAAACTTTATGGCCCAAGACAATACCTTCATTCACCATAAAGTGGCACTTCTCCCAATTCAAGACAAGATTAGTTTCTTCACATCTCTGCAAAACTCGATCAAGGTTGCTTAAGCAATCATCAAAAGAAGTTCCGTAAACGGAAAAATCATCCATGAAAACCTCAACAATCTTTTCACAAAAGTCAGAGAATATAGCAGTCATACATCTTTGAAAGGTAGCAGGTGCATTGCATAAACCAAAAGGCATATGTCTATAAGCATAAGTTCCGAAAGGACAAGTAAATGTGGTTTTCTCTTGATCGGGTTGTGATACGGGTATTTGAGAAAAACCAGAATAACCATCTAGGAAACAAAAATGTGTATGCTTAGACAATCTTTCTAACATTTGATCAATAAAAGGTAAGGGGTAATGATCTTTTCTAGTAGCTTTGTTTAATTTTCTAAAATCGATTACCATCCTATAACCAGTTACAATTCTTTGTGGAATGAGTTCATTTTTATCATTAGGAACAACAGTTATACCCCTTTTCTTAGGGACACAATGAACAGGACTTACCCATCTACTATCAGCTATGGGATAGATTATACCTGCTTCCAGAAGTTTTAATATTTCAGTCCTTACCACCTCCTTCATCTTAGGATTTAATCGACGTTGGTGGTCGACAACTGGTTTAGCATCAGGCTCCATATTAATTTTGTGCTGACATAGAGTGGGACTAATGCCCTTAAGATCATCAAGAGTATATCCAATAGCAGCTCGGTGCTTCCTTAGAGTTTTCAGCAATCTCTTTTCTTCATACGCTGAAAGGTTAGCACTAATAATAACAGGATATATCTTCTTTTCATCTAGATAAGCATATTTCAAAGTATCAGGCAATTGCTTCAATTCAAACACAGGATCACCTTTAGGTGGAGGAGGACCTCCAAGAGTTTCAACAGGCAAATTATGCTTAAGGATAGGTGGTTGATCAAAGAACATCTTATCAATTTCATTTCTTTCATGCATATGCATATCATTCTCATGGTCTAGCAAATATTGTTCTAACGGATCAGTAGGAGGTACGGCAATAGAAGCAAGACTAATAATTTCATCTTTACTAGGCAATTCTTTATCATGAGGTTGTCTACGAAATTTGGAGAAATTAAACTCATGAGACATACCATCAAAATAAACACTGACTGTTTCTTTAGTGCAATCAATCTTAGCATTAACCATGTTCAAGAAAGGTCTACCAAATATAATGGGACAAAAATCATCTTGTGGAGAACCAAGGACTAGAAAATCAGTAGGGTATTTTATTTTTCCACACAAGACTTCAACATCTCTAACAATCCCAAGTGGTGTAATGGTATCTCTGTTTGCAAGTTTAATAGTAACATCAATATCCTCTAATTCAGCAGTTGCAATATCATTCATAATTTCTTGATATAAAGTAAAAGGAATAGCACTCACACTAGCACCCAAATCACATAAGCCATGATAGCAATGATCCCCTATTTTAACTGAGACAACAGGCATGCCCACAACGGGTCTGTTTTTATCTTTAGAATCAGGTTTAGCAATTCGAGCTGCTTCATCGCAGAAGTAAATAACATGCCCATCTATATTATCAACCAAGAGATCTTTAACCATAGCAACATTAGGTTCAACTTTAATTTGTTCAGCGGGTCTAGGTGTTCTATTATGACTTTTGTTAACCACAGTTGAAACCTTAGCATGTTCCTTAATCCTAACAGGAAAAGGGGGTATCTCAATATAAGCGGTAGGAACAACTGGATCTACATGATAAACAATTGTTTCTTCTTTAACACTAACAGGTTCCTCTATCTTTTCTTTAACAGGGGGATGATATTTAAACCACTTATCCTTAGGGAGATCAACATGAGTAGCAAAGGATTCACAAAAGGAGGCTACTATCTCAGAGTCAAGTCCATATTTAGTGCTAAACTTATGAAAAGCATCGGTGGCCATAAAAGATTTAACACAATCGAACTCAAGTATTATACCTGACTCATTACCTTTGTCGATTTCCCAATCTTCAGAGTTGCATTTAATTCTTTCCAAAAGATCCCATCTGAATTCAATAGTTTTCTTCATAAAGGAGCCAGTCGAAGAAGAATCGAGCATAGTTTGATTATTATGAGAAAGCCGAGCATAAAAATTTTCTAAGATAATTTTTCTTGAGAGGTCATGATTGGGGCATGTATGCAACATATACTTAAGCCTCCCCCAAGCTTGAGCGATGCTTTATCCTTCACGAGGCCAAAAGTTATATATATAATTCCGATCACGATGAACCAAATGCATAGGATAAAATTTCTGATGGAATTCTAGTTTCAGGCGGTTCCAATCCCATGTATCAGTATCATCACATAGCCTATACCATATTAATGCTTTTCCCTCCAAAGATAAAGGGAAAACTTTCTTCTTAACTCCATCTCCGGTTATACCTGCAAGCTTAAACAATCCACAAATTTCTTCCACATAAATCAAGTGCATATCAGGATGTACCGTTCCATCTCCTGCATAAGGATTATCTAGCAGTTTCTCTAACATGCCCGGAGGAATTTCATATTCAATATCCTTTTCAATAGGTGCAGTAGGTTGAGGAGCAACTATTTGTGTTTCCGGTCGAGGTGAAGATACCCCGAACAAACCCCTCAAAGGATTACTTTCCATAGTGAGAAGTGATAGTAAATTTCAGCACGTAATATAAATGTTTCCTTACCAAATTCCACTTACCAAAGGCGCTTCACTCCCCGGCAACGGCGCCAGAAAAGAGTCTTGATGACCCACAAGTATAGGGGATCAATCGTAGTCCTTTCGATAAGTAAGAGTGTCGAACCCAACGAGGAGCAGAAGGAAATGACAAGCGGTTTTCAGCAAGGTGTTTTCTGCAAGCACTGAAATTATCGGTAACAGGTAGTTTGATAGCAAGGTAATTTTAACAAGTGACAAGTAACAATAGTAACAAATAGTGCAAGAATATAGCCCAATCCTTTTTGTAGAAAAGGACAGACCGGAACGATCTCTTATAATAAGTAAAGCGTTCTCGAGGACACATGGGAATTTCATCTAGTCACTTTCACCGTGTTAGTTTGATTCGCGTTCGCTACTTTGATAATTTGATATGTGGGTGGACCGGTGCTTGGGTGCTGCCCTTACTTGGACAAACCTCCCACTTATGATTACCCCCTCTCGCAAGCATCCGCAACTACGAAAGAAGAATTAAGATTACTCTAACCATAGCATTAAACATGTGGATCCAAATAAGCCCCTTACGGAATAGCGCATAAACTAGGGTTTAAGCTTCTGTCACTCTAGCAACCCATCATCTAATTACTACTCCACAATGCATTCCCTTAGGCCCAAAGATGATGAAGTGTCATGTAGTCGACGTTCACATGACACCACTAAGAGAATCACAACATACACATCATCAAAATATCGAACGAATACCAAATTCACATGATTACTTATGACAAGACTTCTCCCATGTCCTCAAGAACAAAAGTAACTACTCACACATCATCAACATGTTCATGACCAGTAGGGTATTGAATTGCATAATAGATCTGAACATATAATCTTCCACCAAGTAAACCAAAAAGCATCAACTACAAGATGTAATCAACACTACTAGCAACCCACAGGTACCAATCTGAGGTTTTGAGACAAAGATTGAATACAAGAGATGAACGAGGGTTTGAGATGAGATGGTGCTGGTGAAGATGTTGATGAAGATTAGCCCTCTCACGATGAGAGGGTCGCTGGTGGTGTCGATGGCGACGATTTCCCCCTCCCGGAGGGAAGTATACCCGGCAGAATCTCTCCGCCGGAGAGAAAAAGGGCTCCTGCCCAAGTTCCGCCTCGAGACGGCGACGCACTGTTCTGAAAGTCTTCTCTATATTTGTTTTAGGTCAAATTTCCTTATATACCAGAAAATGGGGGCCAGAAGTGGGCCAGGGGGCCCACGAGGTACCAGGGCGCGCTTGGGGGGGGTGGTGGCGCGCCCTGGTGCCTCGTGGGCACCTGGGTGGCCCCCTCTGGTACTTTTTGCTTCCAATATTTTTTATATATTCCAAAATAATTCTCCAGAAAATTTCAGCTCATTTGGAGTTGTGCAGAATAGGTATCTTGACAGAGCTTTTTCAGGTCCAGAATTCCATCTGCCGGTATTCTCCCTCCTTGTGTGAATCTTGCATATTTAGAGAGAAAAGGCATTAGAATAGCTCCACAAAGTTTTATATTGATTAAAAACACTATAAATAACAGTAGTAAAACATGATGCAAAATGGACGTATCAAGTCTATGTTGTTCCGTTATGAATGCACAAACTTCATCTGGTAACGAAACTTTATCTGGTGTCCTTGACCACGTTAAAGGTTCGGTCCGAACTTAATCTGTTTTGGTGAAAGCCGTCCAAAATTTGGGGTTTCCCGTCCAAGTCAGGACCACGTTCTTTGGTGACGGTTGCCACGTGCTCTTCATCAACTGCCAGTTTATCTGGTCCGTTGAATTGCAATAGTCCTCTGACTATGGCCGTTGATGACCCACAAGTATAGGGGATCAATCGTAGTCCTTTCGATAAGTAAGAGTGTCGAACCCAACGAGGAGCAGAAGGAAATGACAAGCGGTTTTCAGCAATGTATTTTCTGCAAGCACTAAAATTATCGGTAACGAGTAGTTTGATAGCAAGATAATTTGTAACAAGTGACAAGTAGCAATAGTAACAAAGAGTGCAGCAAGGTGGCCCAATCCTTTTTATAGCAAAGGACAAGCCGGAACGATCTCTTATAGTAAGTAAAGCGTTCTCGAGGACACATGGGAATTTCATCTAGTCACTTTCATCATGTTTGTTTGATTCGCATTCGCTACTTTGATAATTTGATATGTGGGTGGACCGGTGCTTGGGTGCTGTTCTTACTTGAACAAGCCTCCCACTTATGATTACCCCCTCTCGCAAGCATCCGCAACTACGAAAGAAGAATTAAGATAACTCTAACCATAGCATTAAACATATGGATCCAAATCAGCCCCTTACGGAATAGCGCATAAACTAGGGTTTAAGCTTCTGTCACTCTAGCAACCCATCATCTAATTACTACTCCACAATGCATTCCCTTAGGCCCAAAGATGGTGAAGTGTCATGTAGTCGACGTTCACACGACACCACTAAGAGAATCAACAACATACATATCATCAAAATATCGAACAAATACCAAATTCACATGATTACTTATGACAGGACTTCTCCCATATCCTCAAGAACAAAAGTAACTACTCACAAATCATATTCATGTCCAAGATCAGAGAGGTGTTGAATAGCATAATAGATCTGGCATTATAATCTTCCACCAAATAAACCAACTAGCATCAACTACAAGATGTAATCAACACTACTAGCAACCCACGGGTACCAATCTGAGGTTTTGAGACAAAGATTGAATACAAGAGATGAACTAGGGTTTGAGATGAGATGGTGCTGGTGAAGATGTTGATGAAGATTAGTCCTCCCACGATGAGAGGATCGCTGGTGATGTCGATGGCGACGATTTCCCCCTCCCGGAGGGAAGTATCCCCAGCAGAATCTCTCCGCCGGAGAGCAAAAGTGCTCCTGCCCAAGTTCCGCCTCGAGACGGCGGCGCACCGTCCCGAAAGTCTTCTCTATATTTTTTCTAGGGAAATGGACTTATATACCAGAAAATGGGGGCCAGAGTGTAACATCCCCATGTATTAAACTACAGTGATCACCCTTTTGATAATGCCAAGTCACCATGATTAACAGTGCTTGATCATCATTTGGATCATATCTCATTTCAAATTCCAATTCAAATTGAGAAATCAAATTTAAAGTGAATTTAAAAGTTGTTCAATTCCAGGAACTAAATAGTTCATAATGTTGCAAATATTCCCAAAGCAATTATAAAAATAAAATCAACATTAATTGAATTATTTAAATGACTCTAACATCATGAAACAGTACCAAAACAGCATTATTTAAACCCATTCCATTTAATAAAAATTCAAACGAACTCAATTTACCTCCAAACCTTTTTCTGGCAGTGATAAATATTGCATAGTATTTAATTGTACAAGTCTCATATTTTACAGAATTGCAATGGTGGCTAAACATTTTTCAAAAAGAGAGAAAAGAATAAAGCAGAAAAAAAAGAAAAGAAAAAGGGGAGGACCTCACTGTGAACTTGGCCCAGTTGACCCAACAGTGTGGCCCGGACCATTTGGGTCGGCCTTTCCCTAACCTCCCGCCCGCGCGCGCGTGCCCGACGCCGGCTCGCCGTCCCAGCCGCGCCCGTTCGCCCCCGCGTCGCTACAGGGCGCCGGGTGGATAAGAAGGCCACCGCGGCACCCCTGGACCGCCCCCCAAATCTTTTCCCCCCTCCTCTCGCGCCGCTCCCTCGCCTCTGCCCGCCATGGCCGAAGCCGCCGTTCGCTCGCTGTCGCCGCCCGCGTAGCCACCGTGCTCCTCTCGCTTCCTCACCCTATCCCCGCGCTCCGCCTCCGTCGCCTACGCCGTCTCGCGGAGCCACGCGTCGCCGGACGCCCGGAGACGACGCCATCGAGCTCGACGCCGCCGCCTCTGCCCCGAGATCGTCGGCGACCGCACGCCGTCTCCAGCCCCTCCCCGAGCTCGCCGAGGCCACCGTCGTGATCGCCGTGAGCTCCTCTCCCCGAATCCCCCTCTCTCTTACCTCGAACCACGCCGTAGCTGTCTCCTCGCTCGTGACCGAATGCGCCACCACCTGAGCTCGTCGCCGGCGTAGCTCCGGCGACCATTTGGTCACGCCAGCGTGTCCACCGAGCTCGCTGCACCGCGTAGAGCATCCCCAGCGCCTCGCCTCGCCCGTTTGCACGCCGCAGCTGCTAACCCGCGCACGCCCGAGCTCCGGCCGCCGCTGTTGCCCTCGCCGCCGTCAACTCCGGCCACCCCAGGCCCGGGCACCGCCACCAACCGACTCGCCGTCGCAAGGGCTCTCCAACGCACCCACCCGCGCGTCGAATGATGCCCCGTAGGCCATTTCCGCAGCTCGCCGCCGCGGTTGGCCTCGCCATCGTCAAAGCCGCCGGCGCCATTTGACTGGTTTGACCGGCGAGCTGGCCAGGCTGACCAGGGGTTGACTCCCCCTTTGACCACTGACATGTGGGCCCAGTGCCTAATTAACCGAGGTTAGGATTAAATTAGTGCTAATTAACTCTAATTAGCCTCTGTGACGCTGACAAACGGGACCCACACGTCAGGTTGACCCGGCACGGTCAGTTGACCGCTGATGTCACCCTGACGTCATGATGACGTCAGCGAACACTGTTTTGGATAATTCGGATTTAATAATTAAAATTAATTCCAGAAATTCCAGAAAATGATTAAAACTTTGAAAAATCATATAAAATAAACCGTAACTCGGATGAAAATAATTTATATATGAAAAACTATCAGAAAATATGATGAATCCGAATATGCCACCCACATACCTGCCACACCCCTCTAACCTACTGAACATGCAACCGTCCCCTCCGGTTCAGTGTACCGATAATCACCCGGAGCTAGGAGAACACTCCCGGATATTTTTCCGCTCCGACCAAAATACCTAGCACTGCATATTGCCATGTCATGCATTTGTGTTGCATTGTTTGCCATGTATTTATTGTTTCTTCCCCCTCCTTCTCTCCCGATAGACCCCGAGACTGCCGACGACACTGCAGAGTACGACTACGTCGTCGACGACCAGACCCCTTCAGCAGAGCTTCCAGGCAAGCAAAACCCCCTTGATCATCAGATATCGCCCATTATTTCTCTCTTATGCTTGCATTATAATTGCTTCTATTCTTGCTCCGATAGCTCCTATTCTGATGCATAGCCAGATTTCGTCGCCTACCGTTGATACCTACCTGTTGTCCTATGATGCTTAGTTAGCTATGCTATTGATCCATCTGTGGCCTTTCACCTTGTCCGTATGCCATGCTTGTTATCGGGCCGTGATCACTCTGGGTGATGATCACGGAAATGTTTACATATTGCAATACTTTAAACTGTTAAAGTCGGGCCGGCTCCAAGAGTGCCCGCGAGAGAATAATATTAAAGACGGGTCGACTCCAAGAGCACCCACGAGTGATATTATGGCGGAACGACAGGGCAGGCGGAGACCACCTAGGAGAGAGGTGGGCCTGGTCCTTGGTCGTGGTTCGTGTGTTATCAAGTCAGAGCGACAGGGATCATGTTCGTCTTCGCGAGTTACTAAACACGCCTAACGGATTTGGGTATTTGATCTGAGTTGGCCGCTGGCCATATACGCACTACCACCACGCGGGATAATGCTTATGGGACCCTCGATGCCGTATGTATCAGCCGAAAGCTCTGTCAGATGTCCAGTTCAGCATTGTGGCACGGCAGGATCGGCGCCATCCAGGACAGAGGTGGTGCCTGGATCTAACCCTGCGCACAACGAACCGGAGTGCTTATGGCGATAGGCCCAAGACCCCTGAGCACTTAGGATGTAGACCGGCGGGGACCTCTCTGCTGAGCCTAGGTAGGACTACGTCGTGTCGATCAGCCGAGGCCGGGCATGACCCGGAAAAGTGTGTCCGGCCAGAGTTAATCGAGCGTGTTGGGTAACAGTAGTGCACCCCTGCAGGGAAGTAATCTATTCGAATAGCCGTGTCCACGGTAACAGGACGCTCGGAGTTGTATCTTGATCTGCTACAACTATGAATGGATACCGTTACAATGATAAACTGATACTACTGCTCTCAGGATCACTTTCTCGCAGGGTAGTCGAGGAAAGACCTCAGGGCATTACTAAAATATAATTGCTATTATGTGTTGCTATACTCTACTCTCTTCTGATGGTGCAAGATTGCTTCAAGATGCTAGTCTTCGATAGGCTAGGCCTTTCCCCCCTGTTCTGGCATTTCTGCAGTTTAGTCCAAAGATATAGCCCCATTCCTTTGATACCGATGCATTCTTAGTATAGTTCTGATGTAAGTCTTGCGAGTACTTTGGATGAGTACTCACGGTTGCTTTGCTTCCCCTTTTTCCCATACCCGGTTGTTGCGATCAGACGACGGAGCCCAGGAGCAGGAGATCCCCGGAGGCACCTACTACTATGTTGAGCCTGCCGACCAGGAGTAGTTCGGAGGCCCTAGGCAGGAGGCCTGCGCCTTTTCGATCAGATGTCGTTGTTTTGCTCTGCCTTCTTAAGGCAATCTTGTTTATTTGTGTCTGTACTCAGACGTTGTTGTTTCCGCTGACTCTTGTGTATCTCGAGCTTATGTATTCGAGTCCTCGAGGCCCCTGGCTTGTAATATAAAGCTTGCATTATTTTATTTTGTGTCTAGAGTTGTGTTGTGATATCTTCTCGTGAGTCCCTGGGCTTGATCATGCGCATTTGCGTGTATGATTAGTGCACGATCGAGCAGGGGCGTCACACAGAGGTTGGCCAGGGGCCCCACGAGGTACCAGGGCGCGCCTGGGGGGTGGCGCGCCCTGGTGCCTCGTGGGCACCTGGGTGGCCCCCTCTGGTACTACTTGCTTCCAGTATTTTTTATTTATTCCAAAATAAATCTCCGTAAAATTTCAGCTCATTTGGAGATGTGCAGAATAGGTATCTCTGACATAGCTTTTTCAGGTCCACAATTCCAGCTGCCGGCAATCTCCCTCCTTGTGTAAATCTTGCATATTAAGAGAGAAAAGGCATTAGAATTGCTCCACAAAGTGTTATATTGATTAAAAACACTATAAATAATAGTAGCAAAACATGATGCAAAATGGACGTATCAGCCGTCCGATCAGATACACCGGGTGCGGTTATTTCCTCCTCGCTTATATATTCTGTGCCGCCAACCTCCCTCAATTCACTTCGCATCTCCGCCACTGTCACTTTCCGAAGCCCTACCGAACTGCTCCACCTCGAGCTCGACGACGTCGATCATCTTTGCCGCTTTGCTGCCGGAAAGAGGTCGCCGGAGTCATTCCTCGTCGCCGCGGATCATCTCCATCACCGCGCCGCCGTAGTCGCTGCACATCACCAAGTTAGGGTATGTGTAGTGCGAACTCGTTCTTCCATTCATCCTGTTTGAGTTCGTCCGCGGTAGTATTTGTCTATTTTTACCGCATTTCCCAGATCTTTACTGATAGGTAACTTGTGCGGATGTGGTTTGTAGAAGTCCCTCGCATCCAAAAATTTCAGATCTAGGGTTTGTGTTGTGTCTCGTATGAACGGAACGCTTAGCATGTTAACTAGTATATTCCTCGAACCTACTAGTTCGTTCTACACATTTCTTTCATCTGAAACATTTCTCAAAGTCTGCATCTACTTCTTCATCAAAACGATTTCTTTTTCAAAATCTTCGCTGTGTGCATTCGTAACCCTGTCCCCATTTTTCCCTCGCATCTATCTTTATTCACAGGGAAATGCAGTCAGTTGAGGATTCGGCTCAACCAGTGAGCCTGGCTGACAGGGATGATGCTGTTCTGGGTACAGCTGACGAATCCAAAGCTCCGAATGCCAAGGGCCCAACGGTAGGCCCATCAACCAGCAAGCGAAAAAGAACTGAGCAAAATGCTAATGAGCAAGAAGAGAATGCTCCGAAGAAGAAGAAGGGTGGCAGACAGGCATACTCAAACACAGCTGAGTATATCTCTCATGATCAATACGATACTGTTCCAGGAGAAACCAAACAGCAGAGAGATACGCGTCAACAATGGATTCGACGCCATTGGGTGCGCAAATGGTTCAACTATGAATTTGTTCATCCTCGGTTTGCTCAAAACTTTGCATTTCATCCACCATGGGGTGACTGCCGGGAAATTTCTCTCATAAAACCAACTGGTCCCAAAGAGAGACCACCTCCTCCACCAAATGCTCATGACTCCTCCCTTCGCACACCCAAATCTTATCCTGATGAGCTTGCTAAGCGTCTGCGAAATGCCATCAAGTGAGCTAAGAGGGCTGAAAAGCAAAAGGCTCGTGAAGAGGAAAACCTTCGCCTTCTCAAAGATGATGTCGAGAAGAAAAAGGCCGAAGGAAAATCTGAACGACGCTCTAAACGCAAGCTTGATCCCAGCGCAGCTGCATGAAAGAGAAAGAGTGCACCAAAGAAGAAAAAGGCTGAACCAGCTGCTGAATTTAAAATGAGTGATTCTTCGGATGATGACCCTCCGCTCACCAAGGAAGAAGTTGCTGCTACTCTCAGCGAGGAAGTGAATATTACCACTTCAACTGTGTTACCTGATCTTCGGGTTCAGATGGTTCCAGAAGCACCACCGAAGAAGATCACTGCTAGAAAAACTCCTGCTACCACTGTCACTATGAAACAGCATGTAAACACAACTCCTCATCCAGATGCTATAAATTTGCAAGATTTGGTAGTTGAAACTCCTGTGAGTACTGTAAAGCCTGGCGAAAGTATTCCCAAGCCTGACTTGAAGAAAATCAAGGCGCCTACCGAGGAAAATGCTCCACAAGCTCCTACTCTGACGGAGAAGGCTGCTAAGTTTGCACCCACCTTGACTCAGCCGTTGGCTTCTAAACCTCCTTTCGAGCAAGTTCCCGTGCAGACTGCTCCTATTGCCAAGTCTGATGCTCCTCACTACTATAATCACGTGTTTATCATGGAACAGCTTGATAAATTTGTGGACAATCCATTCGATGGTGAAGTGGCATCTCTGCCTATTCCTGCTGAAGTCATTACATAGGCCACTTCCCAAGTTCAAGAAATGAGAGAAGATGCAGTTGAGATCAACTCTCTCTCTGCCGAACTAATTGACCTTGATGGTCGAATGAAAACTGCGTCTTCAAGATTTGTCATTAAAGCGCTCGAAGATTCTTACAAGGATGTCAACCGTGCCATGACTCTCCTCCGTCACAGAAGGTTGCGCTTTCACACGGATCTAGATGAAATTGTTCGCAAGATCTGTGACGAACATCAAGCAAAAGTCACTGGCTACGATGATCTGGTCAAAGGCCACATTGATCAAGTTGCTCAGCTCAAGAAGAAGCAACGAAAGAGAATTGCGAAGAAAAATGTACCTCCTGCTCCGAAGGAAAAATCGCTTGTTTGCCCAGTTGCTTAGTCTCAGAAAGAAAAATCTCCTGAGCCAGCCACTCCTTCAAACCCCCCAGTAAAGGACTCGGATGTTCCTTCCTCGCCAAGGCCAACTGAATCAGTGCCTGTGGCATCCCCTACTCGAGCTGATATTCCCTCGCAAAGATCTGTTTCTGAGGAAGGTGAAATTCCTCGCTCCGAGCCCTAAGCTTCTCCGGCTCATGAAGCTCCAAAAGTCTCGGCTTCTCCTATTATCACGCAACAACAGATTCAAGTGGATCAACCTCAACCACCTCCAGTGCATGATTCGGCCTCAGTGCCTAAAGTGGATGAACTTGCCCTGCTGCCTACTGCCTCTGCAGCACCCTCTGTTGTGACACCTGCTCCGTCTCCACTCAAGTTAACTATCGACACAGCGACACGAATCCCAGAGGCTGGTCCTTCCGAACGGAAATATGTCTCTGCTCGCCGTACTGACTCAGTTGTATATGGCAATGAATTTCTCTCTCCTAAAGAAGAACTCAAATACCCATACCCTCGTGAAGAACTACCTTTGTTCTCGTCAGGAGTAGGTGCGAAAGGTCCTCTTTTCAATCGGAATGCGCACCCCAAATTCTTTCAAGATATTCCGTATGATGGGCCGCGCACTTCGGAATCGCCTCGCTTCTGGACTAAGGAACAGGCCATATATTACTCTCGGGTCCTCTATGAGAGCAGAAAGATATTTCCTCATGGATATCTGAACATTCCTGCAATGCGCAATATTGGCTGTTTCAATCAATTGCTTCAAGATCTGGATGATTTTTGCCTCACCAAGGTATTTGAATTCGAGCATCCTTGGAACAGAGAGATTATTCTTTAGTTCTATGCTACACTGTATATCTCTGGCGATGAATCTGATAGATCAAAATGGATTCTGGAGTGGATGACCGAAGGAAAACGCATCAAATGCACTTCAACAGATTTTGTCTCGCACTTCCATTTCCCTCACTTTGAGCATGGTGACACTGAAATTCGGGTTCACAACATTGATGTCATATCAGATGAAACTTTTCGGTGCACAATGGATCAAGAAAAGATTCGTGACTACTCTGGTCCTCCTCGTCCTGAGCACTTAACCTTCGAGAATCAGACGCTATTTCACATGCTCTCCTACACTATTTTCCCTCTGGCGGGTATGAATCCGGACAAATCCATCTCAGATGTTCTTAGAAATGCTATATATGCAATCTCTGAACGATACATCTTCGACGTGGAAGACATGTTTCTGCGTATTCTGAAGGATTCTACCCAATATCCCTTCTGCATCAAAGTTTTCGCGCCCTGCATCCAGAAAGTTATTGATCATGCTATGCGCACTGTGTATCTTGCGAAGGAAAACCATGAAAGCTTCATACCTCCTGTTCGCGATACCTTGCAAGTCATGGAAGATATTACTTCGGGTAAATCGCCTGTATCAATCCCCAAGACTATCACAAGCAATTCGATGGGCCACGTCTTCCTCAGTGCGACCGAAAGATTTCGCCTCAACCACCATCGCAACTCGAAGTTAGTTTGCGTACACAACAACTGCTGCTGCGGCATATCGCTGAGGATCGACGCGAAAAAGAACATCTCGCCTCCGAGCTAAATGCTCTCAACAATTGCACCAGAATCATGCATGTCATAGCTGATGAAAACAAGAAGAGAATCTGGAAATTGCTTCGCAAGTTCTTCACCGAGAAACAACTCCTGAATGTCAATCTCCAAGAGCTCTATGATTATATTGACAAAGGCTTCACTGTTGAAGATTTTCAAGATCAGAGTACCCCTCCTCTTCCTGTTCGTGAGCCAACCACTGATCTTCTTCATCTCAAGCTTTGCAAAATGCTTGACGAGTCTGAAGCCACATCACCGACCGAAAAACCTACCGAAGGCAATGTGCTATCCCGTGTTCCTCCTGTGGCTCCTCCACATATACCCTCGTCTGGTCAGCCCCACGTTATTATCCCTGAAGGAAAATCTGATGCTGCTGATGACGAAGACAATCCCGTCACTTCCGAAGACGAAGTCACCTCGGACAGTTCTTCTGGAGCTGCCACCGATTGAACCGAGTTCTGCGTTTTTGCACTCATGTTCTTCGTCACCTTTTTGACACTAGTTGACAAAAAGGGGGAGAATTACATCGAGTCTCGATAGATTTGCTTTCTGTGTATCGTTGGTTTTGGTTTCGTGCGAGTTTGCAACTTCTGGTTTAAGCTTATCTGTACTAAGTTGTAAAACTCGATAACTTCTGTGCTGTAATGTTAATAATCCCTCCTGCTGCACTATCTCTCTCGAAGCATTTTTTTTGCAGGTGGAATTATTATCAGAAGTTATGAATGATTGCACTACGGTCTCGATGGATTATATCTCATCAGTGCGAATCACTGTCTCGAATGATTGAAATTTCCTCAGTATACTTCAATACATGCAGGAGAATTTATCTCATATCTTTTTCCCTGCATACATTTAGGGGGAGTCTATTTCATCATCGAGCAAAGTAACACTTACTCACTCTTGTTGGAATTACTTTATACCTATCTATCTCCACTTCGATGATTATCTGTTTTGTCAACAATCGTCCAAAAAGGGGGAGATTGTTGGTGCAATAATTTGCTTCCTTATGTTTTGGAGATTGTTGACATAAACAGTAAGGGACTGATGTGTTTGCTAGTGCACACAGAGTAACAGGTCCCTGGAGTCAAGAGGAGTTTGGTTCAAACTTCGAAGATAATCCCCTGCGTGGCAATGAAGGTTATCACCGAAGATTATGATGACAAGAGTGACCCCTCAAAAATTGCTGATGCAAAGCAATTGGTTCGGTGCTCTTCCGAAGAAAGTGACTGCGGCCGAGAAGATTGAAGACGAAGTGAAGACGTAGCATTTCTTTTGTTGTTTCTCTTCTCTTTATTGATTCATAGGACCACCGTACTACTAAGAGGGGTGTAGTGTTCAAAGCTTTGATTCTCTGATGCTAAACCCAAATCCTATGAAAGTTGTCAGAGAAATCTCTTTGTGTTCCGAGCAAATACTTGCCAGCAAGAGACTGTGATCTTCTTTGCTGCGAGAGATTTGTCTCTGACCGAGGAGTTAGCATTACTTGTTCCTCAAGTAATGTTACCGTTGCTCTTAAAATCCGACCGTTGTGAACGTGTCGGTTGGCCATTGGCTGGACCGCGTGTCCAAAATGGTCATTTCCCACCAGGGAAGGCTGCGGCTATAAATAGCCACCCCGCACCGGCGCTGTCCGGTGGCTGCTCTGTGTGATTCTGAGAAGATTGTTGAGCAGCCCCCTCTCCTAAGTGATTTGAGTTTAAAATCCACCGAGAGAAAACCCCAGAGCCGAAAAATTAGATAGTGGTTCAGCATCACTCGAATCTATGTCCAGTACGCTCCGCCTATTACTCTTGAGAGTTGCAAACTCTCTAGACGGTTAGGTGTCAGTTTTTTCAGAGACCAAGAGTAATTATGGTTCTCGAAGAAGAAGTCTGTAAAGGTTTGGAGATCGCCTCAAGCATCTACCACGAGTGATTGGCATTGGTTGATGAACCAATTGTCGAGGAGAATAGGGCGAAGAGAGTTTATCTTCTGTGTTAAATCACAACCCCTCCAACCAGACGTAGTCCTTTTGCAGAAGGGCGAACTGGTCTACCAAATTCCTTGTCGCCATCGATCATCACTGGTCACCTCTGCTTCTTCCCTTTACATTCGAACTGTGCTGTATGACATATTTCAATCATGTGATTTGTCTCGATGCATGCTTTTAGTTTCCATTCGTTAGTTTGTATTCGCTCACTGTACACTGTTTTCATTCGCTCCGCTGCTGGGTTCCGAGAGTTTTGATACTTCCGAAGAAAATTAAAACTCCCATTCACCCCCCCCCCTCCCCCCTGGTAGACATACTTCGTTCCTACAGTGATCCACCCAGGGAGCCCGGAGTCCAGCTCCGGGGGCGGTGCTCTGGGACGTGGCCAATGCCCTGCATAGACATGACTTGCGTGATCGAAATTGCCAAATTCGGTTTTTTTTTTTGAAATAGATACCAATTGTGATCCAAAATGATGCCACTCAATTGGCTACAAAATACCGAGGAGAAAGGTTTCAAATCTTGAACATAAAAGTAGGGAAAAAAACTTGAACTCGGATATAGCAGTTCTGAATGCTATGAGGCTTGTCCATCCGGACTACTCATTTATCTTGGACTACATGGTTTGTACTTGTGCAAATTTAATGGTACTATAAAAGATAGAACTTTAATTTTCCTCTGTATGTTCTGTTCTTTCATTATATGAAATCTCAATCATTGTGATGTTTATTTGGCGCTTATACTTAAGTTATTTTGTCACCACTGCCGGTTCATAAATGGGTGTGACTCTTGTACTCTTTGAGCAACCAGTTGATAGAGTTGATTGGGAAGGGCTCCGTGACGTTAGTGTTTGCTGCTATGGACAAAATACAAAGCTGTTGTTGCTGCTGATGAAAGTAGTCGCAACTTCCTCAAAAATAAAGTAGTCACATTTGACTTGATGCCCAGAAAATAATACGTGGAAATATTACTCATGCTCCTAACATCAATTTTTCAAAGTTTTTTTTTGACAGCTTTTTTTTTTTTGACAGCAAAGAAACATCAATTTTTCAAAGTTAGTGCTTCTTGGAGCCCTTCAACTTTTTTTAGGGGCTGGAGCCTTTCCACTAATTCATGCTGCAAGAAAAGTTGCTGGTGCACTTGTGATGGCCGGTATGGCCGAGACTAGTGCCCTGGGCTTTGCTGGTCATATAGTAGTTGGGCCTTGTTATTTCAGGTCAATTAATTCTGAAAAATCCCTACACAAAAATTTACTGGTTCAAACTGGAAATGATGGCAGATTTATTTACCTGGAAACCCCTGTTTTATTATCTGAAGATCCATTATATGGTGGCTATGAAGGTAGTCTGAGACAAAATCCTGTACAGGTGATTTTTCCTTTTATAAAATTGTTATTTCATTCATATATACAGTTATGCTTTCAGTTTTTTTTCATATAATGTTGCAGTTGTTTCTGTGCAAGATTGCGAAAATTATGTTGTTAGTTGTGAGTTATTTATTGCTACCAAGAATTAATATGCTGCCTTTCCAATGCTTATGCTCTACCAAGAATTACGTGTGATTTCTTCTCAGAAATGAAGATGGTCAAGGCATGGCTTTGTCCTCTCCAAACTTCATAAATCAGCAGATTCAGTGTAGAGTGTAGTCGGTATCACACCCGACGACTATCGCATGGTCTAGTTGTGTAGACACTAGGCGAAATAGTAACACATCATTACATGATACTACCCCCCCCCCCCCCCCCCTCCCCCCCGGTTCCCAAAAAAAAGTGTAACTTTGTACTAAATCAGCGATACTTATTTTGGGACGGAGGGAGTACTACAGTTCTATTTAGATTTAGACCGGGCCAGATGTATACGATTAATTCATCCAACCCAAATTTGTTCTGCTAAATGAGTTCCTTGTTGTTACAAATGCACCTGGGCAGGGGCCAAAAATCATCCTGATGTTTTGGGTGATTCATATGAGCTAGACAAGCAGATCCTTGGGTGAGGGCGAACTGGCGTTGTGTTTGCCGAGATTTTGGATGTCAGAGATTCCAATAAGTTAAAAAGTGTATAGGTCTGCAAGTTTAGAAATGATGAACTGTTAGCTCAGCTCGGATAGTTTTAAAATGTTCAAGAATTTTAGAAAGTATTCCTGAATTTAAAATATATCTTAAAATTTTAAAAACACATTACATTTTAAAAGTTTTGCTAATATTATAAAACTTTCGTGATTGTTAAAAATGATCACAGTTTTAAAGAATGTTCCGAATTTTAAAAATGTTCATGAATTTTAAAAAAATGTTCATGAACTAAAAAACATGTTGACAAATTTGGAAAATGTTCCTAAATTTTTAAAAAGTTCATGAATTTGAAAATATTTCCAAACTAACAAAATGTTTGTCAATTGACATTTTTCCTGAATTATAAAAATGGTTGGGAATTGAAAAAGGGGAAAAAGTAAAAAGTTAGTTGGAAATAAAAACAGAAAATAGAAAAACGAAAGAAAATTGGCAAAACCGATGGGGAAAACACATAAAAGGAAAAAAATACCTTTAGAACCTTCTCAAAACCGGAGAGAAATACAAGAAAGAAAATCTACTGGGATTCGGACGATGACGCTCGAGAATGATGTACGGGAAGGATCACCTAAACAAAGGCTCGCACGATTTGAAAACTCATATGCTCTGTGGTCCGAACTCCACCACTAGCTCTGCGCGTGGAGGACAACATCCTTTGAACAGGGACGGAGGCATTTTTTTTCTGGAATCAACTGGGATGGAGGCATGGAGGGTAGTGTGTTTAATCTTTCGGATTTTCAGAGCGTAATGTCTCGTGGATGTGTGATCCTTCCCATCCATCATTTTGGCTCTTTTTGGCTGTGGAAGCAAGAATACATGAATGTGCAAGGACAAGACAGACAACGTTGACATGTTCATAACTAAATTCAGGCGTCTAACAACAACCCGGAGATTAATGTGGAAGGATACCAGGGGATCGACTCTTCGTTACTTACCATAACGAGAAGACAGAAACACGCTACTATCTATCACCACCCGAAAAATTCCGACGCGTTGAGCTGTCTCCTCCCATGCGGGGTCTGTCATAATAAATTTTCGTACGTTCAACAGCCAATACATCCAAGAACGACAAAAACGGGAAACAAGTTAAAGCTCGTACATTCTCAATCAGGCCAGATTCGCTCGGTGACGGGTGACGGTATAATAACAAGGTAGTAAGAGGTTCCTGGTGAGCGGTAGTGGGTTAGCAGGGATGGAAGGAGAGCGGAAGGAACATAAGGGGGAGGAGGAGGTTGCGGCGGTGTTTCGCCGTGGGTGGGACTGTGGGAGCCAGTTGTACGACTCCGTAGAGCTTGCGTTCGTGTACCGAGTGCTCGACAACCACCTCATGGCGTCGCCGTGTGCACAGGAACCGGCGGCACCTGGTAGGAGCAGGAGTAGGACATCGACGCCGGCGAAGGCGAAGAACAGATCCAGGCGGAGGGCGGCAGCGAGGAGGACGGGCAAGGCGGTGCTCCATTCAATTTTCAGGTCTGTCACCTGCAGTAGGAAGTTGTCATAGGGAATCGTGTGTGCCGATGAATAAAGATGCAACATGCGATGGTACCCATGTTTTTTTTTATGTTCTCTGCTATCGTCGGATGTGATGATCGAGCGAGTTAAGGATGTGTGATAATTTGATTCGGATTTCTTTTATCAGTCCGCTCTACAGATTTTAGTGATTTTTTTAGTTTTCAATGATCGCGCATGAAGAGAATTTATCGAACGAGATTTATTTACTTTTCTTGCCTGATGCTTCTCTATCAGGAGCATTTTCAAGACTTCGATCTAACGCAATCAGGCAAGAAAAGTAAATAAATGGCACAATGTATAGCAGACAGGAATCACTATTTTTGCTATGTATGTACGGATAGGAGATTTGTTGGCGATGTAGGATGTACGGACAGTAGATTGACCTGAATGTTCGATCAGCGTTCCTTGTTGCAAGAGCAGAGTTTCACTGTAGGAAGCTTTCAATTGGGATTATGTATGCTGTTATCCTGTTGCATGAGCAGCGTTCGAGTTTCACTGTGATGTGGATGCTGGAGAATCATGGGGGGTTGGCGGAGTAGACTGAAGCTTTCAATTGGGATTATGTGCTGTTATCGTTCCGAACATTCCAATCATGGATGCCTTGGCCTAGCCCAGATCTTTGGGGATTTGGTTGAGCTGCGCTCCACTGCTGTAGCATATCTATCACTTCTCAACCAAACAGAGGAAACTGTTACTGTAGAGCAGTGGTGCGAGGGAATGATGCACCTTGGGTGCTTCTCCTGTATGTATTCACGTATACATATAGGGAGAGTTACGACAGAGCGCAATGGCGCTGGTGGGAGCTACACATGATCGTGGGGGGAGATCGTGTACAAGCGACGTGGGGAAGTGCATGGCCCTGCATGGGCAGGTACGTAACTGCTAACACCCGGCCGCAGCTGCAGCGTCCGGTGGCCGGATACATAAGCTGGACCGAAAATCTTGGAATGCCGGCCACGGTAGCCCTTTGGTCAGGACGTCGGCGAATTGCTGCTTGGTGGGAACATGCAGCACGCGGAACTCGCCGAGGGCCACCTTCTCCCTGACAAAGTGTATATCGAGCTCTATATGCTTTGTCCTCCAGTGATGCACGGGGTTCGCTGCCATGTAGACGGAGGAGATGTTGTCACAGAAGACAACCGTGGCCTTGGGCAGCGGCACATGGAGCTCACCGAGAAGTTGCCGGAGCCAGCAGCACTCAGCGACGGTGTTGGCGACGGCGCGGTATTCCGCTTCGGCGCTGGAGCGAGAAACCGTGGCTTGACGTTTGCTGGACCAGGACACAGAATCGCCAAGGTAGACTGCGTAGCCCGATGTCGAGCGGCGCGTGTCGGGGCAGCCGGCCCAATCCGCGTCGGAGTACGCGACGAGGTCGAGGGAGGACGAACGATGCAGGTGCAGCCCATGACTCGCAGTACTGCGCAGATACCATAGGATGCGCTTCACCAGAGCCAGGTGGGAGGCACGAGGATCATGCATGACGAGGCAGCACTGCTGCACGGCATACGCAATGTCCGGCCGTGTCATAGTCAGGTACTGAAGAGCCCTGACCAAGCTGCGGTACTCGGAGGCGTCGGCAACCGGTGCACCAGCGGTCACGGAGAGCTTGGAGTGCGTGTCCACCGGCGTGGAGACCGGCTTGCACTCCACCATGTTGGCGCGCTCGAGGAGATCGTCGGTGTAGCCGCGCTGGGACAAGAAGAAACCGTTGGCGCTCCGGGTGATGGTGATGCCCAGGAAGTAGTGGAGCGGGCCAAGGTCCTTCATGGAGAACTCCGCCGACAGCTGCTGTTGTAGTCGGCGGAGAAGAGCCGTCGTCGACGCGGCCAGAATGATGTCGTCGACGTAGAGTAGGAGGTAGGCGGTCCCCGCAGCAGTGTGCATGACGAAGAGCGAGGGGTCCGAGCGCGAGTCGTGGAAGCCAATGGTGCGGACGAACGCGGCGAAGCGGGCGAACCAGGCGCGCAGCGCTTGCTTGAGCCCGTAGAGCGACTTGTCGAGGAGGCAGACGTGGTGAGGGCGCGCCTCGTCAACAAATCCCGCCGGCTGCTGACAGTAAACCTGCTCAGTGAGATGTCCATGTAGAAAAGCGTTGTCAACATCCATTTGATGTACTGGCCACTGACGAGTGGCGGCGATGGTGAGGACGGTGCGTATCGTGGCCGCCTTGACGACGGGAGAGAACGTCTCATCAAAGTCCACACCAGGACACTGAGAGAATCCGCGCACCACCCAGCGGGCCTTGTAGCGTTCGAGGCTACCGTCGGCCTTGAACTTGTGACGGTACAGCCACTTCCCGGTGACGATGTTCGCACCGGGAGGCCGGGGAACAAGCCGCCAGGTCTGATTCTCCATGAGTGCCCTGTACTCCACCTGCATCGCAGCTAGCCAATGGGGGTCACGAAGGGCAGCCCGCACGGTTTTGGGGATGGGGGAGATGGTGGATGGGCTGGCGACATGAAGGGATTGGTGGTATTTCGGGTTGGGGAAGAACTAACCGGCCTGGGCTCGGGTGACCATGTTATGGGTAGGTATGGGCGGAGGTGGTGGTGCACGACGACGAGGTGTCGGAGGGGTGGGGGTGGGTGTCGGTAGTGGGGAGGAAGGGGATGTGGTTGCGACACTGGACGGGCTCGGGGGGTCACGGGAATCCGGAGAATCAGCTGCCATGGCAGCAGTTTTGGGGTCTGAGTTGGCTGCCATGGCAGACTTTTGGGGTGGGGGGCTTGCTGATTGGGTTGCCCCAGCCATGGCAGGGAATTGGGTGACGGGGCTAGTGCGGGCACGCCATGGAACATCGACGGGTGGAACATACGCGAGTAGGTCAGGTGGTGGATTGGGGGTGTCTGTCGCTGTCGGGGGCGGTGTGGCGAAGGGGAAACGGGACTCGTCGAAGACCACATGATGGGATATGATCACGCGGCCAGTGTCACGGTTTAAACAGCGATAGCCCTTGTGGTCTTGGGAGTACCCAAGGAAGACACAGGGGGCCGATCGAGGAGCTAGCTTGTGTGGTGTGATGGCTGTGAGGTTGGGAAAGCAAAGACACCCAAACACTCGCAATGCACTGTAGTCAGGGTGAATGTCGTAGAGCAGAAAGAACAGTGTGTGATCGTGACGTGGTCGGCAAGGACGGCGGTTGAGGAAAAACGTGGCTGTATGGAGTGCCTCGGCCCAATATGTGTATGGCATGGAGGCGTGGATGAGAAGTGAGCGTGTGATGTCATTGAGCGTGCGTAGAGCACGCTCAGCACGGCCATTTTGTGGTGAGGTGTATGGGCAGGACATGGGGAGCGCGATGCCAAGTGACGAGTAGAGCTGGTGGGCGGCATGGTTGTCGAACTCGCGGTCATTGTCGGACTGGATGGTGAGAACGGGGAGGTGGAAGTGATTACAGACTAGGTTAATCCAGTGACGTAATGTGGGAAGAACTTCAGACTTATGTTTAAGCGGGAAAGTCCAAATTAAATGACTGTAATCATCAACCACAACTAGATAGTACTGACATCCAGACACGCTAAGCACAGGCGAGGTCCATACATCACAATGCATAAGTTGGAAAGGGAAATACGAAACATGACTAGACGCACTGAACGGTAATCTATGACTCTTGCCGAGCTGAGAAGCAGCACACGTCGCGTGGGCGTCGCCGGGGGCGGTGATGGAGGAGCGGCGCAGGGTGGAACCCAGCGCGTCGTCACCGAGATGGCCAAGGCGACGATGCCAGATGTCGCGGGAAACGACAGTGAGGGCGTGAGGAGAGTGGGCGGCCGTGGGCATGTGCTGCAATGGGTAGAGATCATCCGGTGAGTCACTGCGGAGGATCACCGCCTTTGTTCTTTGATCCTTAACAGAGAAACCATAGTCATCAAATTCGATGTTAACGGGGTTATCACAGGCTAGGGTTTTGACAGAGATTAGGTTCTTGATAACATTTGGGGAAACTAGAATGTTGCGGAGAGAGAGAGAGGGGTTGGGAGTTGGTGGGTAGAGTATGATGACCGGTGTGCGTGACTGCCATCGTTGAGCCATTGCCAACTACAATGTCAGGAGAAGAAACGAGGCGAGAGGAGGAGATCATACCAAGCGAAGAGGCCATGTGCGACGTGGCTCCCGAGTCGAGGTACCACTCCCCGTCAGAGGCCTGCCCTTGCTGCATGCTCATGTTGTTGAGGGTGTGGACGAGCGCGGCTTGGTCCCACGCGGGCTGCTGTGCACCGGTAGGAGGAGTGGCCGTGGCGCCGGCGGGAGGGGTACCGTGGGGGGCGCCGTAGAGCGGGTGAGCGGGCACGGCTCCGGGCTGCCAGAAGACGGGTGGCGGGGTGTATGTTGGCGAAGAACCCCCGCCGTAGTGCGCAGCCATACCGGCGAATGGAGACGCGCCACCAGGCCGCGGACCGAGGATGCCGGCTCCCGGGGCGTGTGGACGCCACGGCATCGGCCACGCGTGGACCATGCCCATCCAGGGGGCCGGGGCTGGTCCAGGTGGGCGATGGGGAGCAACGCCCCCGCCGTGGTGGCCACCTCCGCCGCGGTTGTTGCGTCCCCTGCCACGGTTACAGCCGCCACCACCGCGGCCGCCGTCGTTGTTGCGGTTGCTGGAGTTGTCACCGCCAGTGGGCGGGGCGGGTGCCCGCCCAACGTGAAGAGCGATGTCAGGAGTGGCGTCCTCATTGTGGCGGCTCTCCTCGAGAAGGAAAAAGGCACGACATCGGAGCAGGGAGGGGAACGACGACTGCATGGTGAGAATGGGTATGGCATAGAGATAGCGAGGGTGCAGGCCGCGGATCATATTTAGAACCTGATCGCGGTCAGAGATGTGGTCGCCGAGGTCCGCCAGCCGATCAGCGCACTCCTTGAGCCTGGCGAAGTAGGAGAGGATGGAGGACGAACCCTGGTCGATGCGTCAAAACTCAGTGGCGAGCAGAACCTGCTGGTACTCCTTGTTCTCCAAGAAGATCGCACAGATCGATTCCTAGACCTCAGCGGCGGTGGTGCCGCGACGGTGCACCAGCCCGAAGATCTCGGGGTTGATCCTGTTGTAGAGCCAGGAGAGGACGTGAGCGTCATCTTGGAGCCAGGCAGCATCCGAGCGGCGCGGCGGCCCGGTGAGATGATCGGTGACGCCGGAGTTCTGGAACTGCACCTCGAAGAGCGTCCTCCACTGAGAGAAGTTGGGAGGGTTGAGGGAGAGCACGACGGGGACGTGCTGATTGATGAAGACACCGGCGAGCGGCGACTGGTTAGGTGGAGCAGCGGAAGAGCTCGCCTCGCCATCATGGTGGCGGGCGAGGAGGTTGCCCTGGGCAAGGGCGGTGGGTGTGAGGAGGGGCATGGAGCGGATGGGGCTCGGATTGCCGCCAGGGGAACGGAAAGGCGAAGGAGGGGGAGGGGGCGGCGGCGGCGGAGGAATCGCCATGGCCGAGCTTGGGGAGGCGGCGAAGAGGGGCTAGGTTAGAGAGGAGGGCTGGTAACTGATACCATGTAGAGCAGTAGTGCGAGGGAATGATGCACCTTGAGTGCTTCTCCTGTATTCACGTATACATATAGGGAGAGTTACAACAGAGCGCAATGGCGCTGATGGGAGCTACACATGATCGTGGGGGAGATCGTGTACAGGCGACGTGGGGAAGTGCATGGCCCTGCATGGGCAGGTACGTAACTGCTAACAGTTACGTACTACTACTGTAAACTAATACTCCCTCCGTCCCAAAATAAGTGTGTTAACTTTGTATTAACTTTAGTATAAAGTTTTACTAAAGTTGAGACACTTATTTTGGGACGGAGGGAGTACTATAAGATCGTTTAGATCACTAATTTATAGTGATCTAAATAATTTTATATTAGTGTACAGAGGGAGTAATATTCAGTGTATCTTCATTCGTATAATTCTTTTTTTTAGCTGCTTTCCTATAATTCTCACCAAACAGAGTTTAGAAGGAAATGCTCTGTGTCCTCTCTCGCTTATTGGTGGAACCGTGGAACGCCCAACCAAACTCCTTAGATCTGTTTGTTTGGACTTTTGCTTCTGATTTTGCAGCTTTTCCACTTTGACAAAAAAGACACAAAGCTTCTAAATAGGGTTTTTTTTCTCCGGTTTTTGGCTTATGAATCAATATTGTTATATGATGGTATAAGCTAAAAGCCGAAGCAAAAAAGCACCAAAAGCCAAAGCAAAAAACATCTATTTAGGAGTTTTTTGGCTTTTTCGTCAAAGTGAAAAGGCTGCAAAAGGAGAAGTAAAAGTTCAAACAAACAGGGCCTAAGACTGTAACTAAGCACTGCCTGGTTCTCATCTGGTGGTCGCTGTACATAGTAAGAAACGACAGGATTTTCAAAGCCAAATTCCATTCAGTAAATCATCGTCAACGAAGCATGCCCTTGGCGATAACAAGGCACAATTCGCAAACTACTGAGATGGCGGACGCGGAAGGCATGGACTAAAGCTTTCTCTCCCAAACTCTGTAGGTGTTGTTTTTATTCGTTGTTCCTTTTTTTCTACATCATCAGAGATCATTTCCCCTGTTCCATTTCAAAAGAAACGCAACCATGTTAAGATAGCCCTAATACAGCTACTAAACCAAAGCACCATCTTAACCAGGGTCAAAAGAACCCCAGGCCGACAAGCTACAAACTAAAGAGGAAGAAAGGAAAAAAGTAAAGTAGGAGTCAAGCAAATATTACATCAACTCACATCTGGCTCCTCACTTCACAGGTTCAGAGAGCACGATTCTTATTACATGATTCTTATTACATACTAGCTGAAAGTCCTCCAGCTCCAGCCGATCCAGACCATGTAGGTGCCCCCGTCAGGGTTTTACATTCTCTCAACCGGTGTCCAAAGGCAAATGAGCCCTGAGCTTCATCATCAGATGTTGAATAAATCTATCCAGCATCCCACATTCTTTTCCCTTGTAGATCACTTTCCAGTTTCGACGATTTTTCAGAACCATGCGCCAGATCTGCTTCATGTTTAACCAAGAGCATCAGTTAAATACTACGTCATTTTTAAATAGCCACAATCCCCGCGGGATTGCGGACGAGACTACATTCAACATCTCATATTTTTTGTTGCATAACCATTTAGATACTAAAGACATGAAATCCCATGTATGCACATCAAAAAAACCTGGACCTCAGCCCGCATTATCTGTGCAATAATGCATTCAAAAAATAAATGGAAGACAGACTCAATTTCCTTGCAATGTTCAAATTCTAGAGGTTTAGGAATCCCCTCTACCTCAAATTATCTCTGGTCATTATCTTATTCTGAGATAGCAACCAAAGGAAAAAACTGCAGTCTTGACAAATTTTCAATGACCAAACAACACGTAAAAAAAGAGGCCTGACTCCTCTAAAATTTACTACAGCATACAAAGACTGAATAAACACCATTGGATTCATACCGCCAAATCCAAGGCCACGTGGGTCTGTCGGCGTGACAGCGAAAACAGATTCACTTTACAGTTTGGTCCTTTGACCTCCTCCCTGTCACGTTGGTAACATCCTCCTGTGCCGGCATGAGGCCTACGAACTACTCCCTCTGTCCCGAATTACTAGTCTTAGATTTGTCTAGATACGGATGGATGTATCTAGACAAATCTAAGTATTAGATACATCCGTATCTAGACAAATCTAAGACAAGTACTTTGGGACGGAGGTAATATTTTGGAGGTTAGGGTCTGTGGATCTTCCGGGGGCAGCGACTTGAGCATTTCTTCTTCGGGGCCTTGGTATGGCAGGGACGTGGCCTTGATTACTTGCCATCCATGATCGACAATAACATGCTGGCGACGATGGAGAAACAGCAGTGGGCAGCGCACCATGGGCCCGTTCGGCAGGAAGGAGACAATCACCCCCCAAGGAACATCAATGTGTTTTCTTTATTTTTCAGCGGTGTTTATTGCTGCTTATTTGATCCATAGAAACCCTTATGGAAAATTAAAGTCTAGACGCTGGTCAAAGCGTCGATCGGTACTCATAACAACTAGTAGAATGAAAACAAATTTACAAAACAACTCAGAACTGACAGCATGGCTGCACCTAGATGTCGATACCACACTTTGGATGATCTACGACATGGTGAGATCTTGGTGGGATGGGGTCCTCACCAACAATGCGTTGCCAAGGAAAGCCTTCGCCTCCCTTCTTCATCTTGTAAGCTGGGTGATTTGGAACGAGCGAAATGCATGCGTGTTCAGGACTAAGGCGGCGCCGGTGATGGTGATCGTGCGAACTATTAAAGAGGAGGCTTCTCTATGGGCTCTGGCGGGCGCTAAACATTTGTGTAATTTGATGCCGCGAGAGTAGATCTTTCTACCTTTCCCCGTTTTCACGGGGCTGGGATGTTGTAAAAACACTCTCTTCTCCTTATTCAATGAAAATGGCAAATCTTTTGCCTCGTTTTAAAAAAAAAAAACTGACAGCAATCTCCTCCCAGTTTACTTTATTACCCAAGGTTTCAAATCACAACATGATTGGAATCAGCAGAAAAAATTCTGAAACAGATATAGAGACATGAAAAGAAAGCAGCAGAATCATTTCGATGTATGCAGATCCAGTAGAATGTGTGCTCACTTCACGGACACAGTTCTAGGGAGGAGAGCGACCCCACAGGCGAGGCCGTCAGGGAAAAACGGCGGCGGCGGAGAGCGGGGCTTCCGCCGTCAGGCGCTGGCAGCACTCGGGGTGGTAGAGGCAGCACTGGGGAATCCCGTCCACGCCCACAGGCCTGCCCTGCACCTTCGCCGACGCGGCCATCATCAGGAACAGGCAGACCTGCACGAAGAGGAAAACCAGGAAGGCACGGAGGTGACCCATCGCCATCGTCTCTCGCGGTTCTTGTTTTGCTAGCACAAATAGTAACACGATCGAGAAGGAGAGGGAGCACTCGTCTTCAGGAATCTCTGGATATATAGAGCAGTGCACGGGTGCATGGAGATAATGTTTATGTTTGTCATTAGGCCAGCAGTAATCGCCATGCATGCAAAGCGCGTGTGCTAATAGGCAGGTTTCAAACACGAGTGGCCCGCTGATAGCTACCGTGCTATTTAACGAGCTGCTGCATACTGGAAAACTGGATACAGTCCAGGACACCTCACGATTTAACGTGCAAAGAGAGCCTTGGCTCAGTGGTTGGACGTACGGTTGTGCAGCCTAACGACCCGAGTTCAATTCCTAGAATTGACAGGTGATGCACAGGGGTTTTCCCCCATTTATTGAGGATCAAGTTTGGTGTGTGGTGGAATCACTCATCAAAAAATATCTTGATACTCATTAAAAAAATTCTGAGGACCATGTTTATCTTGGTACTCATACTAAAATGGCCCGGGGGCCGACGGTGGTGGCGGGGGCCTCCCTCTCTCCTGCGCCATGGGGATGGTGCGGAGCCCCGCGGCGTGAGGAGGCGCGGCCGATCTGGCCTTGGCGGCGCGGCGGGCGTCCCTGCCTTGACCGGCGACGGCACGTCGGCCGGCTCTGCCTCGGGAGGCGATGGCTGCGGGAGCGGCGGACCTTGCGGCGTTGGCTGCGTTCGGTGGCGGCGACCGGATCTGCGGCGACGGGCCATCTGACCTCGGATCAGCGGCGGCGGCATGGAGGGCCTGGTGGACGGGTCGGCGCCATGAGTGGTCTGGCCTCCGGACAGATCTGATCTGGCCGGTGCGGCCTGCTCGCTGCGCGGCGGCTCAGATCGGTGGTGACCCGTGCACACGGTGCTTGATGGAGGTTCGTCGAGCGAATCCGGGTGAAAACCTCGTTCTCGGCTTGTTGCCAAGACCGGCGATGGCGGCACTCTTTTGTGTCGTTACCTTCTTGAAGGCATCGCCGTGGAGAAGCTCCAGACCTCTATCCGCTACCTCCGGGGAAACCCTAGATCAGTAGATCGGATGACGGCGGCGCTCTGGTGTCGTTTCCCCCTTGGGGGCGTCATTCTTGGAGGTGTACACGGGCTCGAGGGACCAATGGACAGCTTCTTTGGTGGAGCGGTGCTTCATCTTACTCATTGATGGCGGCGGATCTCGGCGGCATGGAGCAATGGAGATTCGGCGTCCGATGCGCGGTGATGGACTCGCGCAGGAGGAGGACGCTGTCTGGCGTCATGGTGGCGTCGATGGCAGAGAGGCCTGGCAAGGTCGGTGTGTTAGTTTCTGCTCTGAAGATGGATTGGTGGAAGATGGCGGCGACGACACATGAGAGTGCGTCAGACTGGTTTGTATCCCAAACCCAGTATGTGGCTCGGTTGGGGCCTCCGGCTTTAGATGTTAGACTTTGGTGCGATGTCTGTTTGGTATTAGGCTCGGACTATCGGCACCTCTTCGTCAAGTGGATAGGAGTAGCGACAGTTGTTGTTAAGATGGTGGCTTCAGACTACCTGATGTACGACTTTGTAAGGTCTTTGTGAATAATTAATAAAATGGCTGCATGCATCGCCCAGATGCATAGGCCGGGGGTAATCCTCCTTTTCTAAAAAAAATCACTTTATGTATGGAAATAGCGTATAGCCATGATAATTGCGGAAAGCAATTGTGGTGCTGCATACTGGATATAGCCATGGACAGCTCATGATCTTTTTTTTTTTGCTGGAAAGCTCATGGTTTAGTGTCTTCTTCTTTGAAAGACATTTATGACTTCATGTACACGGCAACGAACCAGCACTGGATATCGGCCATAACGAAATCGCCATGCATAATCCTGAACAACAAGGCGTCTCCTCTCCTCCAAAAAATAGCTAGGGTTTTTGCCTCTCGCCGGCGCCGCCGCCGGTCCGCCTCGTCTCCGATGGCCCTAGGGCTATGGGGACGTGGTGGATCCTGGTAAGGGCCGGCGAGAGGGCTCCGTTTTTAGTCGTTCCCTTGAGTTTTGTTAGGGTTTGTGTCCTGCTCAGGAAGGCGAGACGGCGACGGCTCCCTGAAGATGGAATAAAGGTCTCCCCGCCTAGCACCCGTTCCGGTGGTGCGTCTAGCATCGTTGGTGGGCGTGTGGAGGTGTGTCTCCGGCAGATCTATCTTTGGTGGATTTGCTCGGATCTAGTCATTGTTCGTCTACGTTCGTGTGTTTTCGGGTTGGATCCTTTCGATCTACGTTATTCTTCATCGGCGGCGGTTGCTGTTCTGGTGCGCTGGTCCTATGGGGCCTTAGCACGACGACTTCCCGACTGTCTACTACAACAAGTTGTGCCCGACTCCGGCGGTGGAGGGGCGATGATGACGGCGCGCCTTCGGCTCGCTTCAGTGCTTGTAGTCGTCGCTAGATGGTCTACGGATCTGTATGTAATTTTTATTATTTCTGGTGTTCGTTGTACTGCCATGATTGAAGATGAATAGATTGGAAGTTTTTCGAAAAAAAAAAAAAAAAGAAATCGCCATGCATGCAGATGGAGAGTTGGACACATGAGGTTAAAAGACCGCAAAGTCACTTTTACTGGTTAGGGTAGCTACCGGTGAAGCATCCATCATCCACACATGCATCATGATTCGTGCAGGGACCCACCAATTAATTATCTGTTGTTGCCATACCAAGACTATACGAGACTATATACAGCTCCTGGACCCGCAATGCATGCATCGCAGAAAAAGTTGTCAGAGTCTCTCTCTTCTCGTACACACTAAATGTACCCTTTTATTTCATCTTTGCTCATTTAAATCATTCATATATTTTAAATCATAAACTCATTTTTGAAACTTTTTATATATTTGAATTCCTAGCCTCAAGCACTTTATAATAAGACCAATTTTGATACGTTTCAAAAATGTTTAAATTTTAATGTTTCAATTCATTTGAAATCTGTTTTCAATTTTAGTGAAATTAATTTTTTGGAATGAGCGAAACTTGTGTTTTTTAAAAGGAGTGAAGGATTTTTAGTGAAATCAGTTTGTTTCAAAAGAGCGAAAAAATTGAAAGTGTTATTGAAAAGGTGAAATATGTTATGAAATTATTGAAATGTATGAACTAATTTTTTTTTAAAATAGTGGAGTCTTATCCAAAATAAGTGAAATCGTTTTTGGAAAAAGGGAAATACGCCTGAATTTTTTTTGAAATGTTTTTTTTGAAATGTTTTTCTTGAAATGTTTTTCTTGAATTGAGTGAAATTTTTGTGAATCTATTTTTTGAAATAGTTGAAGTGAATACGATGTTGGGAGCTGCTTAGAACAAGACCAATGAGTGAAATGCGTTTTCATTTTTTGTGAAATTATTTTTTTGGAATGAGCGAAACATGTGTTTTTGAAAAGGAGTGAAGGGTTTCTAGTGAAATCAGTTTGTTTCAAAAGGCTGTTTTTTAAAAGTATTTTGAAAAAGTGAAATATGTTATGAAATTATTGAAATGTATTAACTCATTCTTTTTGAAATAGTGGAGACTTATCCGAAATAAATGAAATAGTATTTTGAAAAGTGTAGTATGTCTGAAATAATTGTAAGAAAAAAAATGAAACCGGATTCTTGAACCGAGTGAAATAATTTGTGAATCTATTTTTTGAAACGATTGCTTGGAATTATTCAAAAATATTTTTTGAAATAAATGAAATCAGAATTCAACTGACTGAAATAGTTGAAGTGAAATAAATAGATTGAAACATTGAAATTTAAACGTGTTTGAAATATATTCAAGATTGGTCTTGTTTTAAAGGTCTGAACGCCATGAGTTCAAATATATAAAAAGTTTTAATAATAAAATTATAGTTTAAAAGATACGGATGAGTTAATTTAGCAAGGGTGAAATAAAAGTATGGATTTATTGTGTAAGGGAAGTGAAGTGAGAGCTGTCACATTTCTGCCATACATGCATGTGGATGACATCACGTGATGTGCCAGAGTGGTGAAATACCAACATTTAGTAAAGAGTTAAATACACTGGATGTGCCTCAACTTGTCTTGCACGGTTAGTTTGGTGCCTAAAGTTGCAACATACGCAAAACTGGTGCTCGAACTTGTCCGGCCGTGCAAATACGGTGCCTCCTTCCGTATTCAAACATACGTCCAGCCCACGTGGCGTGCCAGCGTGGCGGTGACCCACCTGTCAGTGGCTGAGAGCGGGAAAGTGCTGGGTGCTCCGCGCGTGAGGATTTTTGGTGCAAAAACCCGCTCGTATTTTATTTAATCACATAGGAAAGACCTGAAATACAGTGTATGCTAGCGAGAAATAACATGGAAAAGAATCGAACCTGGCAGCTCCTGGTCAAATACGGCTCGATCTATCCACTGGGCCGAAATTATGACATGCATTCACCTATTAGCTAGAACACTTTCCCCGTATTGCTCTGCAATTTTCCTAATGCGTTATCTATCGGCTTTATTTTAGTTTTTCCAAGTTTCTTTTTAGTTTCATGGCACGTAAATTTTCCCATATAAAAAATACAATATGAAATTATTTCTTATTTTAAATATTGTTCTATTTTGGTTATTGCGTATTTTGAAGAGGTAGACAAGAACTTTTTAAAAAAATTATGGGAATTGAAATAGTTCAACCTATATTAGAAATTATTGTGTCAATATATGTATGTTCATTCCGGACAACAAGCACACACTATTATTGTTTATCTTCATTGTATTTCTAAAATACCCAATTATTAACAAAGTGACAAACTTGTATTTTGTAAACTATTCAACATTTATTTAAAAGTCTTGTGTTGAACTTTTTTAATACAATTATTCAAAATGTTACAGATTTATTTTTTAATACACGTTGAACTTTTTCAAAAATACACATTGCCAATTTTTTAATGCAAGATGAACATTTGTCAAAAACACGTTATAATTTTTAATACATGTGAAACATTTTCCAAAAACATGTTCAACATTTTTCAAATGCACTAACACTTTCTATAAGTTTATGGCAGTTGTAATTTTTTCTTACATTTATTTTTTTGAATGGTAAGAATAATATGAAAACTAAAAATAAAGAACTTGAAAAAATAAAAATAAAACTTGTGTGGGTCCATAGAAGCGCCATATATAAATAAAAAACACTTGAAGAGGTACATAGCAACCAAAGCGGATTTTTGGAGTACGGTGGCCACTGAGCATGCTTTTTTTGAAAGGCTAAAAACTGGCACTTCAAATTTTCAAAAAGTATTGATTGTTTTCCCACAAAAACATATGCATGTGCTCTAAGTGACTTTCAAATTTCGTACGAAATTATGTTATATTATACCTGCAAAAAAAAAGACAAAAATCTAGCCAAAAAACAGGCTGATTTTTTGCATGTATTTTTCTTTTTTTATCTCCCACGTACAAACATAGATTTTGATAAAAATTCACACGGATATATTACACTTCTATGTGTGCACATACAAAAAAAATCGGAATTTTTTTAGCTGTAAAAATCCGTTTCTTTGAACTTCGACAAAAAAGGACACAATGCGTCTGTGCTCCAAAGTTACTTTTTGCATAGCAATGCAATATATAGAGTTTGACCACGGCAATATCTACTGAGCAGATTATGACACAGTGGACAACCCGTGCGTGCAGTGCAATCCGCGGTCATGAGGTCTCGAAGTTCGATCCTACAGCATGCAATTTTTTTCTAATTTGTGGGGTTTTCCTATGTGATTAAATGAAATATGAAGGGGTTTTCTATTAAAAAAATCCTCACACGCAGGCCACCTAGCGCCTTCCCAATTCTCAGCCAGTGACAGGTGGTCCACTGCCACGCTGGCATGCCACACGAGCTGGACGAACGTCCGGATACGGATGGAGGCACCGTATTCGCACGGACGGACAAGTTCGAGCACCAGTTTCACGTATTTTGCAACTTTAGGCACTAAACTGACCGCGCAGGACAAGTTGAGGCACCTCTAGTGTATTTAACTCTTTAGTAAATATGAGCAAACAGTGTTATACTGCATGTGGTATAAACTACAGTGTGTGGTGGTGCGAGGTGATTGGCTGGAGCTGTGCCGGTAGCTACCGGTTCCGGTAGAAAAACTATTTCGGTTAAAAGACGTATGGAAAATTCCAAAACCAAACATTGCCGCGTTTGAAGTGTGTTGTAACACCACATGTAATTAAAGCTACAATGATCACCTTTTGATAATGCCAAGTCACCATGCTTAATAGTGCTTGATCATCATTTGCATCATATCTCATTTCAGATTCCAATTCAAATTGAAATTCAAATTTAAAGTGAAAAAAAAAGTTATTCCAATTTGGAAACTTAAATGTTCATTAAATAGCAAATAATCCATAACTAATTATGTTAAGAAAAATAACATCACCTAAATTACCTAGATGACTCTAACATCATCAAAACAGTACCAAACAGCAACATTTAATTCCTTTTTAGTTAATAAAAATTCAAGTGAATTCAAATATTACCCCAAGCAATTTATGGCAGTACTAGATATTGCCTAGCATTTGATTTGACCAATTACATATTTTTCAAAAGTCAAGTTGGGGCCTCAAAATTTACAAAACAGAAGTGAAAACAGAAAACAGAAAAGAAAAAGAAAAACGGTAAAAACTTACTGGCGCGCTGGGCTTGAGTAGCACAGTGCAAATCGGCCCGGCCCACCTCGGCCTTCTCCTTCCTCTCGCGCGCCAGAAGCCATGGCGCGGCCGACGCGCGCACGCCGTCCACCCGCCGATTCGTCGCGCTGTCGACCATCCAGCGGTTCCCCGACGTGGATAAGAACCCCCGCAACCCCCCTGGCGAACCCTAGCTCGCATTCCCCTCTTCCTCGCTCGTCTTCTTCCTCCCGCGGAACCGCCCGACGCCGTCGACCTGGCCGAGCTCGCCGACGTGGCCACAGACCTCCCCAACGCCTGAGACCGAGCCCATCCGCTCCGCCTTCCTCCTCTACCTCTTCTCCGACCACGGGATCGAGCCGAGCGCCTCTCATTCGACCGGAACAAGCTCGTCTTCAACCTTCGGATCGCCGAGCTCCGGCGAAGATTCCGGCGACGTCGAGCCTCCCCCGCGCCCACTTTGCTCACCTACAGGCTCCCGGTGAGCTTGCGCGTGTTTCCTCTCTCTCTCTCCGCGCTCGTAGCCGCCTCTGTCGTCGCCGTCCGAAACCAGCTCCGTCACGAAGCTCGCCGCCGACGCGGTAGTCTCTATCATGCTCGCCCGAGCACGGGAACGTGCTCAGTGCACCTCGTTGAGGCCGCCCGTGCTGCTAGATCTCCTCCCCGTGGCATGCGTCGCCGATTCCGACCATGGCCGAAGTCCGGCGCCGCCCGCGAGCTCGTCGTCGTCGACTCCGGTCGACTCCGGCGACGAAACCGCCACCATTCGACGCGCCTCACTCCCAGCTTTCGAACGCACCAAACCCCGCGCGAATTCCGGCGAAGCCCGAGCCGCGCCGCCGCGGAAATGGCCACCGGCAACTAGCCGCCGGCGTGCTGAAGTGGCCAGTCAACCGGGGTCGCTAATGACGTCCGTGTGAGACTGACTGGTGGGCCCCGCTCGCTAATTAACTCGGGTTAGTTTAAACACTAATTAAATTTAACTGTGCAGTCACTGACATGGGGTCCCACCGCTTAACTAATGTTTAATTAATTAAACTAAACCGGATTAACCCCACTGTCTATGACAGGTGGGGCCAGCCACTGTTTCAGTGGATAAGCTTGGCTGAGTCAGCTGCTGACTCAGCCAGCAGGCCCCACATGACAGCCTCTGTGAGCTGGCCGCTGACTGGACCGTTGACCCAGTCAACGGGCCCACTGGTCAGCCACTGTGCTTAACAGCTGGGTGTAGGGGAACGCGACAGAAAACAAAAAAATTCGGTACAACGAGCACGCCCAGGATCACTATGGAGACTGCATACAAGGTTTGATCTGATCCATACCGACTCGAAGCGCAGCGGAAGAAGAGTCGATGTAGATCGTCGGTGCAGATCCCTGCAGCTAGGATTTACAACCTCCCAACCGCAAGGATGTACTCCCTCTCCGGACAGCCCTTCGAGAGGCGGTCGGACAGTCCCCCGGACGATGTCGAGGACAGCCCTTCGGGAGGACCCTCGAAACCCGAACAGTAACTCGGACAGCCCTTCGGGAGGACACCCGAAAACCGAACGGTAACTCGGACAGCCCTTCGGGAGGACACTCGAACAGCCCCTCGGGCAAAAGATCGAAACTACAATCTCTCTACGGGGTTGCACACATACGGTGTCAGCTATCCGGCAGGGCTTCGCCGTCCAGAACTAGTTCCTGTCGGAACCCAGACAGCCTTTCGGCTCTACGAAACTATTTCGCTGGGAGGGAGAGAGAAGCCAGACAAGTCAAATGGCATGTGTAAGAGAGTAAGCATGAGTTTTGGGGCAGCCCACTCACCTCTATTTATAGGATAGCCAAGGGGTAAAGATGTCATACAAAAAACCCCAAAGTACCCCCACTTTATGCCTTTTCACAAAAGAATAAAGCTAAAAGGGGTGCCATGTGGAGCTCCAAGGAGCTCCACCTTGCTTGGCCGTCCACTCTTGGGGGCCCCCCCATGAGGGGGCTTCCTTGGCTCCCAAGTTCTTCTAGAAGGCCTTTTGGAAATATCCCAAAAGGTGTTTTCCCAAAAATATCCAAAAAGCACTTTCACTATTCACGAAGACATTTTTCTGCGTCCGTTAAATCCCAAATAATTTCTGTGTGCCTAGAATAATTCCAGTACCCACCAAAATAATTTTGAACTCATTCCGAAACAATTTCGGAACAATGTTTCTTCAGCGAAAAGCAACCAAAGCGGTTCCGGCTGCTCCGGAACATTTCCGGTTTTTGTCCCGGAAAATTCCCAGAAGTTTCCAGAACACTTCTGGCATCCTCCAAGAATTTCCAGGCGTGTGCCAGAACCAATTTGACTTAATGGAATACCTTGAAACAACTTTTCAGTTTCACCGGAACTATTCCGGTGTTCTCTCCGGAACGTTTCCGTTTCGTTCGAAACTTTTTCGGTGATTTTCTCTCAGACTCCCCGTCTAGTATTCAGCAGATAGATGACCCTTAAGCATGTGACCCTATAGGTTCGGTGAAGTATAGACATGACCCGGAACTCTTTCCGATCAATGATCAACATCGGAGCCGTGGACACCCATATTGACCCCTATACCCACACGAATGAATATTCGAGTGAACCTCCAGTTGCCGTGTGCTATTCCTGTTGCTTTACGATATATTACAAAAACCCGAGGTGAGATTTATGCATCCCCGTGGATCAACAACTTGTCCACTATGCAAGTTACCTCGTTACCGGTTTTGTTCTCTTTACTCGTTTCCGTGTTCCGGCATCCCAAGTGATCAAATCACAATGTGTCTGGCTAGACGATGATGGATACCGTAACACCGAGAGGGCCCGAGAATATCTCTCCATCGTCGGAGGAGCAAATCCCAATCTTGAGCTATCGAGTTACTTGACATACTTTTCCATGAACCCGTAAGCCGCCGTAATAGCCACCCATTTACGGATGACGTTTAACAAACCCCAAAGTTCATGAAGTAAGCATGAAGAAACTCGACACTCTCATGGTCTAAGGAATTATGCAAACATTAACTATCTCTGTGTTATTAACCATTAACTCATGACGAATGTATCTCATAGCATAACATCAATCGGGTTGATTCAACACAAGTGTTCTACTAACATTGTGCCCTCAAAATTGCCGGCATAGTCATGCCCATGATCAGGAAAACAGGACCATCATGCAATACTTGAGCCAGTCATAGAGGCATGACTAGGAATACATTTTACCATTTATTATACCACACGTGCATATGAGTTTCCCTCCGAGCCTCGTGGTTATTGCAGACTCGAGAATCATTGCAGTTATAGCATGAAACATAAACATTCATTACAAACTCGGAGATACAAAATAACTGTTATTACTGCCTCTAGGGCATATCTTCTACACTGGGTACACCTACTGGGTACCCGTAGCAATTTGTATTTAATATTTTTCGAAATTAAAATAATTCCAGAAAATGATTAAAACTTTGAAAAATCATATAAAATAAACCGTAACTCGGATGAAAATAATTTATATATGAAAAATGATCAGAAAAATATGAAGAATCCGAATATCCTACCCACATACCTGTCACACCCCTCTAACATACTGAACATGGGAATTTTTGCCCGTATTCGATAGATGAATAGTGCATGACTTTAATAAAATAATTCCAGATAAATTCCTAAATTATCTAAAACAATTAGACAGGCATTATGTCACCTCCGCATATCATTTAGGCATGTCATGCATAGTGATTGCATTTTTGCCGTGAATTTATTGTTTCTTCCCCCTCCTCTCCCGATAGACGCCGAGACCGCCGCCGACGCAGCTGTGTACGACTACGCTCCCGACGAGCAGCCTTCAGACGACCAGCCCCTCTCAGCAGAGCTTCCAAGCAAGCAAAACCCCCTTGATCATCCACATATCGCCCACTCTTTCTCTCTTATGCTTGCATTAGAATTGCTTTTGTTGTATTCCGATAGCTTCTATTCTGATGCATAGCCTGATTTTGTCGTCTGCTGTTTATACCTACCTGTTGTCCCATGATGCTTAGTTAGCTATGCTATTGCTTCATCTGTGGCCCTTCATCCTTGTCCGTTTGCCATGCTTGATATCGGGCCGTGATCACTCTGGGTGATGATCACGGAAATGTTTACATATTGCAATACTTAAACTGTTAAAGTCGGGCTGGCCCCAAGGGTGCCCGCGAGAGAATAACATTAAAGACGGGTCGGCTCCAAGAGCACCCGTGCGTCATGTTTTACCAAGTCGGAGCGACAGGAACCCTGTTCGTCTCTGCGAGTTACTAAATACGCCTAACGGATTTGGGTATTTGATCTGAGTGGGTCGTTGGCCCTATACGCACTACCACCACGTGGGATAATGGTTATGGGACCCTCTACGTCGTATGTATCAGCCGAAAGCTCTTCAGACGTCACAGCTCAGAGATGCGGGCTGCTTGCTGGGGTGGGCTGCTTACGTCACTGGTGTATTCAGTGTCGCGCCTGGGCCCCGGCCAGTCACGCAACGTGCAGAAGTGCAAAGGGCGATGGCCCAAGACCCCTTCGTGCTTAGGATTTAGACCGGCGTGCTGACCTCTCTACTGAGCCTAGGTTGGACTGCGTCGTGTCGATCACCCGAGGCCGGGCATTACCCAGCAAGTGTGTCCGGCCAGATGCAATCGAGCGTGGTGGGTAACAGTAGTGCACCCCTGCAGGGAAGTTATCTTCGAATAGCCGTGTCCACGGTAACAGGACGTTCGGAGTTGTATCCTGATCCGCTACAACTACAAATGGATACTGTTACAATATTAAATTGTTACTACTGCTCTCGGGATCACTTTCTCGCAGGGTAGTCGAGGAAGGATCCCAGGGCTATACTAAAATATGATTGTTATATATTAACTTGCTCTATTCTCTTCTGATGCTGCAAGATTGCTTGAAGATGCTAGTCTTTGTTAGGCTAGGCCTCTCCCCCTCTATTCCAGCATTTCTGCAATTTAGTCCAAAGATATAGCCCCATTCCTTTGATACCGATGCATACTTAGTATAGTTCTGATGTCAGTCTTGCGAGTACTTTGGATGAGTACTCACGGTTGCTTTGCTACTTCTTTTTCCCCATACCCGGTTGCTGCGATCAGACGATGGAGCCCAGGAGCAGGAGATCCCCGGAGGCTACTACTACTACGTTGAGCCCGCCAACCAGGAGTAGTTCGGAGGCCCTAGGCAGGAGGCCTTCGCCTTTTCGATCAGTGTCGCTGTTTGTGCTAGCCTTCTTAAGGCAAACTTGACTAACTATGTCTGTACCCAGATATTATTTGTGTGTATGACTTATGTATTCGGGTCCTCGTGACCCCTGGTTTGTAATATGAAGATTTATGTTTAAATTTGAGTTTAGAGTTGTGTTGTGATATCTTCCCGTGAGTCTCTGATCTCGAGCGTGCACGTTTGCGTGTATGATTAGTGCACGGTCGAGCAGGGGCGTCACATGTGTGATCTACCCAGAGAGCACGGAGTCCCCACTCCCCCCCTCCTGCCCGGTGGTGCTCTGGGACGTGGCCAATGCCCTGCCTAGACTCGACTTGCATGATCGAAATTGCTAAATTCGATTATTTCCGAAATTAGATTCCAGTGGTGATCCCAAATGAAGCCGCTCAATTGGTCTCAAGATAATGAAGCATACATAGCAAATCAAGGAATATACTCCCTCCGTTCCTAAATATAAGTCTTTCTAGAGATTTCAATATGGACTACATACGGAGCAAAATGAGTGAATCTACACTCTAAACTATGTCTATATACATCCGTATGTAGTCCGTATTGGAATCTCTAAAAAGACTTATGTTTAGGAACGGAGGGAGTAGCAGTTTTCTTTTGTTCATTGTTTTTTAGATAAGTCACCACTCATGCCGAATGGTGGATATAGCAGTTAAGAATGTTATGAGGCTTCTCCATCCAGATTACTCATTTATCTTGGATGCAAATGAAGCATACATAGCAAATCAAGGAATTGAAGTTCTTGATAAACTACATGGTTTGTACTTGTGCAAAAAAAATATTTCTTATTTTTTTTCTGCGAATAAAACTTGTATTACTCAACCTCCAGGGTTACAATCAGAGAGACGCAAGTTCTCGACGTTCTCCGGGCCAAAACAAAAACACACTGCAGTACGATTGCTATGCCTAGCATAACTAGCTAAGAAATGACTAATATAGTTCTGGTCTCGCTTTACATGAGTAATACAAGTCTGACGTGTGCTCAACAGAGCTTTGATCTCCTCAACTGTAGTCATGTGTCCAGAAAGATCTTGTTTCCTCTTTTTTAACACATTCACTATCTCCAAACAATCCACTTCTAGGTGAATGGGGTCATGTTGGAAATATGCCCTAGAGGCAATAATAAATTGGTTATTATTATATTTCCTTGTTAATGATAATCGTTTATTATCCATGCTATAATTGTATTGATTGGAAACTCAAATACATGTGTGGGTACATAGACAACACTGTGTCCCTAGTAAGCCTCTAGTTGACTAGCTCGTTGATCAAAGATGGTTAAGGTTTCCTAGCCATTGACATGAGATGTCATTTGATAACGGGATCACATCATTAGGAGAATGATGTGATGGACAAGACCCAAACTGTAAACGTAGCATTTGATCGTGTCAGTTTATTGCTATTGTTTTCTGCATGTCAAGTATCTGTTCCTTTGACCATGAGATCATGCAACTCACTAACACCGGAGGAATACCTTGTGTGTATCAAACGTCGCAACGTAACTGGGTGACTATAAAGGTGCTCTACAGGTATCTCCGAGGGTGTCTGTTGGGTTGGCATGGATCAAGACTGGGATTTGTTACTCCGTATGATGGAGAGGTATCTCAGGGCCCACTCGGTAATACAACATCACAATGAGCCTTGCAAGCAATGTGACTAAAGTGTTAGCCACGAGATCTTGTATTACGGAACGAGTAAAGAGACTTGCCGGTAACGAGATTGAACTAGGTATAGTGATACCGACGATCGAATCTCGGGCAAGTAACATACCGAAGAACAAAGGGAACAGCATACGGGATTAACTGAATCCTTGACATAGAGGTTCGACCGATAAAGATCTTCGTAGAATATGTAGGAGCCAATATGGGCATCCAGGTCCCGCTATTGGTTATTGGCCGTAGAGGTGTCTCGGTCATGTCTACATAGTTCTCGAACCCGCAGGGTCTACACACTTAACGTTTGGTGACGATTAGTATAATTGAGTTATTATGTTGGTGACCGAAAGTTGTTCGGAGTCCCGGATAAGATCCCGGACATGACGAGGATCTCCGGAATAGTCCGGAGGTAAAGATTGATATATGTGATAATAGTGTTTTGATCTCTGGAAGGGTTCCGGAGTTCACCGGAATGGGTTCCGGATGTTTACCGAAGTGTTCGGGTGCAGCAACACTTTATATGAGCCAAAGGGATAAAGCCCACAAGGTATTGGAAAGTGCAAAAGTAGTTTTGCTGCCGCGTAAGCGGTACTACCGCTTGGTGAAGCGGTACTACCGCCCGAGCGGTACTACCGCTTGTGTGAAGCGGTACTACCGCCCAAGCGGTACTACCGCTTGTTTGAAGCGGTACTACCGCTTGTGCTCGGCTGTGCACGGTTCGGCAGGGATCCGAGTTGGACTCTTTCCCTGCGGGCCAAACCGACCTTGTGCGGGCAAAACCGACCCGGAGGAGGCTTTTACTCCAAGTTTAGACCCCAAGGCTCAACATATAAATAGAGGGGCAGGGCTAGCACACGGGACACATCAGGATTTCCCAAGCCGTGTGCCGGCAACCCTAGCCCTCTAGTTCCTCCGTCATAATCTCCGTAGTGCTTGGCGAAGCCCTGCAGAGATTGTTCCTCACCACCATCACCATGCCGTCGTGCTGCTGGAACTCAACCACTACTTCACCATCGCTCGCTGGATCGAGGAGGTGAAGGCGTCATCAAGCCGTACGTGTGTTGAACGCGGAGGTGCCGTCCGTTCGGCACTAGATCGGAAGGATCGTGATTGGATCGCGGGACGCTCGGCGATTTGGATCGCGAAGACGTTCGACTACATCAACCGCGTTTATTAACGCTTCCGCTTAGCGATCTACAAGGGTATGTAGATTCACTCTCCCTCTCGTAGATGCTCATCACCATGGATAGATCTTATGTGTGCGTAGGAAAATTTTTGTTTCCCATGCAACGTTCCCCAACAGGTCATTGCACCAATTCAGGGATAAAGCCAAACCTTCCCTCGTTGCCATCAACTCAGCTTCTAGGGCACTTGAGCATCCGTCCAAACATCGGCAAGAGGTGAAGATGATTTTTCCATGTTGGTCACGTAAAATCATGCCTGTACTAGCAGCCCCATCAGTAGTAAAAGAGCCATCAGTGTTTAGCTTAACCCAACCTGGATCAGGGGGATTCCACCGCCTACTGGGTACCTCAAGAGCTTCTGAAGACTTTTCGATAAGGGTTTTCATCATTTATGCTACTAGTTGTATCCCACTACTTAGTTTTGTCATTAGGAGTAATGCCATCACTCTGTTAGGAGCATGCTAAAAAATGCCACCATACACCATTACTGTCAGCTCAAAACCCGTTTATCATGTTATATGACCAAAATACACATGGACCCACATGCCAGCTCTCCCTCTATCTCACTACGGTAAAGTGTGGGTCCCACTCGATCTCCAACAACGTTCTTATTTTCCTCTAAAATTCTTTGCTTGCTTACTCCTCATAGGTGGTTCCCACACTTATTATTGTGAGATTGAGAGAGTTGATAGGTGGGTCTAGGGGTATTTTGGTCATATAATTGGTCAACATGTTTGACCTGATAGTAACAGTGTCTAATGGCATTTTTGAGCAAACAACTAACGGAACGATGGCATTTTTATAGGTATATAAGGGCATTTTTGAGCAAACAACTAACGAAACGATGGCATTTTTATAGGTATATAAGGGCATTTTTGAGCAAGCATCTAACAGACCGATGGCATTTTTGAGCAGTTGTAACTTCTAATGGCAAAACTGAGTAGTGGGACACAACTAGTGGCATTAATGATAAAAAACCCCTTTTTTTTTCTTGCCGGATGCTTCTTTGTTGTCGAAAGCATGGAGGTCTCGGTTGCTCGATGTGTGCTTATTCTAGAACGCCTCTTTCGGTGTTGGCATGTAGGAGTATATTCTTATGTTGTTCTGTGGTAAACCACATGCTTCTAACCAGTTACTTTTGAATGATAAAAACACAGGAAACAGTTCCAAGCATGAGTTTTCATCTTCTTTGTTTTTCGAGCTACATGAGCTTTATCTGGTGTGCACAAGCGAGTTAAATTAGGATTATGGTGCACCACCCATTAAAAGACATATGGGCGGACAGTGTGGGAACGCCTGTTCGACATGGCACACACGGAATGGTTTGCAATTGCTTACATCAATAGCGATGGTTATTAGGCTTCCTTTTTCTGGCCCATTTGCGTTTCATTCAATGATTGAATATTCATTTGTTGATAGACTGTTTTTGGTTTTTTCAGCCAGTTAAGAATAATACTCAGGTCGGGCGGCGAGTTTTAAAATATTCAAGAAATTTTTTTGTTGTGAATTTTAAAAATGGTTTGAAAATTGTAAATATTCCAAAAAAAATTGTTAAAATTATTTGTGAACTTTAAAAATGTTCCAAAGTTTTAAAAATGATCATGGATTGCAAAGATGTTCTGAAATTCGAAAATGTAAAGAATTTTGAAAAAGTTTACAATGAACTAAAAATGTTCCCAACTTTCACGAATAAATTTTAAAGAAAATTACATTTTGGTGAATTTGAAAAGTTCAAAAATGTTATAAAAAACAAAAAACTTAAATGCACTCATAGAGTTAAAAATGTTCATGAATTTTAAAAGTGTTCCTGATTTTCAAAAAATCAAAAAGTGTTTTACCAAATTTTATAAATGTTTGCAAATTTCAAAATGATACTGAATTTAGAAAAACACAAATTTGTTTTTACCAAAATTTGAAAATGTTAGCGAATTGAAAAAATGTTTAAAAATATTCATGAATTTAAAAATGTAAAGAAGAAATAAGAAAAAAATTAACATGAAATGAAAAATAGAAAAAGAAAGGAACTAGTAAAGCCGATAGAGAAAACACTGAAAAGAATTGGCTAGATAAAGAACTTCTAGAGTCTTCTGTAGATTGTTGTGGGCCGGCCCAGGTACACAAGGGGCATCACCTTGGTTTGGTTGCCTCACGTTGGACTCGGGACAATGAGCCAAAAATGGGTTTTACCGTTGGCCTAACCCATAAACCCAACACTTACCGGAGTTGTCAAAGGCCCACGCATCCATGAGACATTACTGTGACGCCCCCGACTTAATCGTGCACTAATCATACACGCAAATGCACACGATCAAGCCTAGGGACTCACGGGAAGATATCACAACACAACTCTAGACACAAAAATAAAATAATATAAGCTTTATATTACAAGCCAGGGGCCTCGAGGGCTCGAATACATAAGCTTGAACACACAAGCGTCAGCGGAAGCAAAAGTATCTGAGTACAGACACAAAGTTAAACAAGATGCCTTAAGAAGGCGAAAACAAACAACAACATCTGATCGAAAGAGGCAAGGCCTCCTGCCTGGGAGCCTCCTAAACTACTCCTGGTCGTCGGCGGTCTCCACGTAGTAGTAGGCTTCTCCAGAAATGTAGTAGTCGTCGACTGGGGCAGCTGACTCCTGGGCTCCGACATCTGGTCGCAGCAATCGAGTATGGGGAAAAGAAGTAGCAAAGCAACCGTGAGTACTCATCCAAAGTACTCGCAAGACTGACATCAGATCTATTCTACTTATGCAGCATTATCAATGAAAGGCTGTATATGTGGACTGAACTGCAAAGTGCCAGAATAAAGGGGGAGAAACCTAGCCTATCAAGACTAGCACCTTCAGCGGTCTTGCAGCATTAGAAGAGTGCAGATTAGCATATTATAATTTAACAAGCATGTTGAAGCAAAGCCCAGAGATCCTTTCTCGACTCCCTGCGAGAAAGCAATCCCGGAGCTTCCAATTAATTGCAGTATCCAGTTCAAATAATAATAGATCGGGATACAACACTGAGCATCCTGTTACCGTGGACACGGCTATTCGAATAGATAACTTCCCTGCAGGGGTGCACTACTGTTACCCAGCACGCTCGATTACATCTGGCCGGACACACTTTTATCGGGTCATGCCCGGCCTCGGGTAATCGACACGAAGCAGCGTCCTACCTAAGCTAAGCAGAGAGGTCCCCGCCGGTCTACATCCTAAGTGCTCAGGGGTCTTGGGCCCATCGCCCTTTGCACTCCGGGTCGTTGCAAGCAGGGCGAGTCCAGGCACCACCTCTGTCATGGATGGCGCCGATCCTGCCGTGCCACAATGCTGAACTGGACGTTTGACAAAGCTTTCGGCTGATACATACGGCGTAGAGGGCCCCATTAAACCATTATCCCATGTGGTGGTAGTGCGTATAGGGCACGACGACCCACTCAGATCAATACCCAAATCCGTTAGCGCATTATTAGGAGCTCGCGGTGACGATCAGTACTCCTGTCGTCCCGTCTCGAGGAAGTGCAACAAGGGCCAGGCCCATCCCTCTCTAGGGCGGTCTCTGCCTGCCCGGCTGCGCCTCGTAATTATCTCGCGGGTACCCTCACGGTCAACCCGACTTTACACCACTCGCGGGTACCCCTCGGGGTCGACCCGACTTTACCCGGGGACTGTAGTAAAAGTAAAGTATCCGTGTGTTCATCACATCAAGGGGGAAACCTGAGGAATCACCCTCTATGGATTCCTACTCGATGTAATCCGTCAAGGAGAACCAGGAGGAATCAACCTCGATGGTCCACACTTGTGGGGTTGCACGACAGAAGTCTCATCGGAGGTGGAGGAAGAGGAATCACCCTCGGTAATCCACGTCCGACTAGCTGTGCTACAAAGGCATCATCGGGAGTGAGTTAAGAGGTATCACCCTCGTCACTCGAGGATAACTCTGTAGAGTCGAACAACTTAGGGGGTGTGCGGTGCTGTGCTGGTGTCAGCCCGACGATCACTTCGATCGGGGCACTAGTAACTAAGCGGGGCAACTAGTACAAAGGAGAGGGCCACAGATGGATTTCATCCAACCTATACTAAGCATTTAGGATATCAGGTAAAGTATCAACAGAAGTTACAATAAACAGGCTATGCATCAGAGAAGGATAAAACAATAGCAATAGCAAATTCTAATGCAAGCAGGAGGGAGAAAGAATAGGTGATATAGGCATGCGTCAAGGGGGTTTTGCTTGCCTGGAAGCTCTGCTGAAAGGGAGGAAGGGTCGTCAACACCGTAGTCGTACTGGGTAGCAGCGGCGTCAGCCTCGGTGTCTAACGGAGAGAAGAGGGGGAAGAAACAATAAATACAAAGCAAACAGATGCATCACGATGCATGACATGGCAATAAGCGGTGCTAGGTGTGACCTAACGCAGTACTAGATGATACAGACGAAGAGGGAAAACATCCGGAAAAGTTTTCCCGAAGTTTGGCATTTTCGGACAGATGAAACAGAGGGGACGGTTCCATGTTTGCTATGATAGAGGCACGTGATAGATGAACGGAGTGCGTATTCGGAATCGTCATATTTTTCTGATCGTTTTTCATATATAAATTATCTTAATCCGAGTTACGGTTTAAAAGATATGATTTTCTAAAGTTTTATTAATTTCTGGAATTATTTAAATTATTTAAATTAACATTATCCGAAACAGTAATTAGGGTTTAATTAATCTATAATTAGATTAATTAAACAGGATTAATTAATTAATTATTTATTTATTTATTTTAATTCTTTTATTATTATTCTTTTTACGTTTAAACAGTAAACAGGGGGGTGGGCCCCTGTGGTCATAGGGCCAGGCGGACATGTCCGGCCGTGACCGTTCGGGCACCGGACATGTCCGGCTATCACATGCGCGCGCGCACACAGGGGGAGGCGGACGTGTCCGGGCGGAGGCGGGCGAGGCCAGCGGTGCGCGGGCGACGGGCGGCTAGCGGGCACGGCAGCGGCAGCGCGCGGCAAAGCAGGGCGGCGGCGGCGCGGTGGCGACGCAAGCAGCGGGCGGCGGTAGCGGGCGGCTGCGGCGGCAGCAGCACGGCAGCGAGGCAGGGGAGGCAGGGGCTGGCGCGGGAGGACGGCAGTGGCAAGGCGAGGCCGGCGACAAGCGGCTGCGGCGCGGGCGACGTGCGGCAGCGAGGCGGGGCTGCGGCGACGAACGGCGTCGACGACGGCGACGACAGAGAGGGGAAGAGGCGACGGGGCTCACCCCGGTGCAGGGGTACGGGGCGGCGAGGCGCGATGAAGCGTTCGGGGAGGAGGACGGGGACGCGACGTCGGCGGCGAGGCGGCGAGGCGACGGCGACGACCGGGCGGCGGCGGACGATGAGGAGAAGGGGATCGGGGGGAAGTGGGGGGGGGGGAGTCGGGTAGGGTTAGGGTTCGGGCGTGCGTGCGTGGCCTAAATAGGCCAGCGGCGACGGCGTGGGCTGGCCAGGCCGGTCGGCTGGGCCGAGGCCCAGTGGGGGCTTTTCCTTTTTCTTTTCTTTTTTTGTTTTTCTTTTATAGTTTCTGTTTTAAAAAAAGTTAGGGCCCTAATTGAATTTAGTAAAACATGTGACTTATCCCAAAATTAACAGTGCAATTTTATACACCACCAGAAATTGGTTAGGACAAAATAGGATTCCATTTCAATTTTATTTAAATCAAAAGGTGTTAGATATTGCTGTTTAGGTTCTGTTTTTAGGATGTAATGGTCATTTAAATATTTTAATAAATGTTGATTATAATTTTATAAATGCCTATGGATTATTTGCAAAATTATGAACTATTTAGTTCTACTGTTTGGATAACTTTTAATTTGACTTTGTTTTAAATTTGAATTTGAATTTGGATTATTTCCTAGATGCAATTTATTTAGGATGATAATGATGACATGGCAATTTAATTAGCTTAATGACAGGGTTATGACCTGGGGATGTTACAATTACACCCGTGAAAATCCATAAGATACTTTCAAAATGGTCTCTTCATGCCCTCTATGTCAGTTCAAGCGGTGTTTTCCTCCATGTGCAGAGCTAGTGGCGCAGTTCCGACTTCCGAGGATATGCGTTTCGATATTGTGCGAGCCTTTGTTTAGGTGGTCCTTCCCATCCATCATTTTGGTCTTCTTAGTTGTTGAAGTAAGAATACGTGAATGTGCATGGACAAGGCAGACGACATTGACATTTTCATAACTAAATTAAGGCATCTATGAACAACCAGAGGATTAATGTGGAAGGATGCCAGGGGATTGACTCTCCGTTACTTACCATAATAGAAAGTTAGAAACGTGTTACTATCTTTCACCCACCGAAAAATGCCAACACATTGAGTTGTATCCGCCCGTGCGAGAAATGTCCTAATAAATTTTCTTGCGTTTAATAGTCAGTACATCAAAGAATTCTGAAAGAAGCGGAAACAAATTAAAACTCATACATTCTCAACCGGACCAGATTGGCATGGTGAACGGTGATGATATAATAACAAGTTAGTACGAGGTTCCACGATGAGTGGTAGCAGGTTAACTGAGATGGGAGGAGAGCGGAAGGAACAAAAGGAGGCCAAGGAGGTTGCGGTTGTGTCCCGTCGCCGATGGGACCACGGGAGCCAGTTGTATGACTCCGTTGAGCTGGTCTTCGTGTACCTTGTTCAGCAGCGTGCTGGAACCAATGACACTTGGTAGGAGCAGGAGTAGGACAATGGCACCGGCGAAGACGAAAAACGGGTCTAGGCAGAGGGTGGCGGTGAGGAGGGTAGGCAAGGCGGTGCTCCACTCCATCTTCAGGTCTGTCACATGCAGTAGAAGCCATAAGAGGGAATATGTATGTCGATGAATTGTGCAACGTGCGATGCTACCCATGCTTTTCATGTTATATGCGGTCGTCGAATGTGACAATCGAGCAAGTTATGACTATGTGTTCGTTTGATTCGGAATTATTTTATAACTTTGCGCTGCATATTTCACGATTTTGTTAGTTTTCATTGATTGCACGGAGAGAATTATTCGACAGAGATTAGTTTTTATTTTCTTGCCGGGTGCTTGTGTACTGTGGAAAGCATCTTCAAGACTGCAACACAATCTGACCGGACTAGCATAGTATTTTTTGACAAATCTGGCCCCTTTGCACGACTTGAGGCACATCTGGCCCTTGGGCAAAACTAATTTGGAATCTGGCCACTGGGGTCGGCGCCACATATCATGGCGCCGAAGTTGTACATGTCGGCGACAGGCGCCGAGCTGTACAAGTTCGGCGCCGTGCTACGTGGAGCCGACCCCAGATGGGCCCACAGAAACCCTAGGGGGCCAGATTTGCTCGGCTCCACATAGCATGGCGCCGAACTTGTACAGCTCGGCGCCGTGTAGTGTGGCGCCGACATGTACAACTTCGGCGCCATGCTATGTGGCGCCGACACCAGGGGCCAGATTCCAAATTAGTTTTGCCCAAGGGCCAGATGTGGCTGAAGTCACTCAGAAAGGCCAGATTTGTCAAAAAATACACTAGCATATGACTAACTGTGACCGTACGGAGGTACGAATAGGAAATACTGTATTTGCTTGCGACGTACGCACGCACGGACGGGGGATTGACCCGAATCCATTGAGCAGCGTTAGCTTGCACCAGTCATTCATTCAGAGCAGAGCGTTTCACTGTAGTCCGTACTAGTACCTGTGATTACTGAAGAAGAATCGCCATGGAGTGAGTAAATGAAGCTTTGGATTGGCCAATTAGGATTATGGTGTGCTGTTATCCATCGAGACATTCCAATCATGGATGGCCTGGCCCAGATCTTCGGGGATTGGTTGAGAAGTGAGAGTATGCTCCGGCCGTGGAGCCCAGCTCAACAGACTACTGTTTGCGGCACATGCTTGCAGCGACAAATGCTGCACATGTGTCTATCCCTCAATTCTCCGTGTCCTGGAATTGGACCACCACACACAATCTGCAATGTTCCTTTCAGAAAATCAAAATGATCGACCCTTTTACAAGATTTGGGGGAATGCCTTGCCAATATACCATGGCTTTCTTCCTCCTCGAGCATCTTCCGCTCCTCGGCTCAGCTGAACTGAAACTGAAATGCATCAACTGCTGTAGAAACAATGGAGGAAACTGTTACTAATAGTGGGTGCCATCTTCTTGTCTGAAATTCTGAGATTGGCACCTCTTCTGTTACTGTGGAGTGAGGCTGGGGACTGAAAAGGAAAAACAGAGCAAGAAACAGAGGAGGACAGTCGTACACTGAAATTAACACTTATGTAGACTTTAGATTGGCTATGAATTCAGAGATCAGCTTTACAACTTGTCGATGCGATGTGATGCGAAAACTCACGACACGACAGATGCAGAATGCAGTTGCAGTAATTAGTACTCCCTCCTACGAGAGGCACGCCCAATTTTCCTGGGCATTTTATTGCTCATATAGTGACAGGTTAACTGTAATCCTCCCTCCTCACAGATGGAAAATTAATCCTACTACGAGCTTGGCTCCCACAGACAGACACCGCAACCATGTCCACGCCATCGCCATGAATGGGATGGATGGACCTTGATGCTGGTTGGCTTTGCGTCTATCGGCAAAAACGACAAAATTGAGCTGATGACGAAAAGAATTCACAAACTGAACTGTGTTTCAAAAAATTTCACCCAGCTGATCCTTTTGTGCAGCGCCCGACAGTCAGGCGCTGCACTCCACTGTGCAGCGCCTGAGGACCCTCAGGCGCTGCACGCCTGGCCAGCATGACACAGCTGGGCCCCGCACCGAACAGTGCAGCGCCTTGGTGCTAGGCGCTGCACATTCATGACGCTGCATAAAAAGGTCAGCTGGGTGAAATTTTTTCAAACACAACTCAGTTTGTGAATTCTTTTTATCGTCAGGTCAATTTTGTCGTTTTTGCCGCGTCTGTCCGCGCCTCCAATCGGTCTAGTTCTACTGGCCAGCGGCGGCTAGAAGTTGAGCATCTCCCAGATCAGCTCCGGGTCGAAGGACGGCATCCGCTGCAGCGAGCATTCGAAGTCGGCCGCGGAGAGCACACCCTCCGGCGACCCGTACGACGACGTCGTCGTTGTCGTCGTCTCGGACGTCGTGGCGCTCTCGGAGACGACGGGGCGCGGGGCCGCAGGCGGCGCCGGCGCCACCGGGGCGGTCTCGGCGGAGGCAGCGCGCTGGCTGTTGTTCTGTTGCTGCTTGGCCTCCTCGCGCAGCCGCCTGGCGCGCGCGCGCTTGCGGGCCATGCGGACGCGGATGGCCTGGATCTTGGCGTCGACGGCGTCGCGGAGCTGGCGGAGGGCGTCGGGGAAGCGGGCGTCGTCGGCGCCGTCCATGACGCCGGGGAAGTTGAGGCGCGCGTATTCGCCGCGGAGCCTGTAGGCGGCGCGGTCGTAGGCGTGCGCGGCGGTCTCGGGCGAGTCGTAGGTGCCGAGCCAGACGCGCACCCGGTTCTGCGGCAGCCGGATCTCCGCCACCCACTTGCCCCACTGCCGCTGCCGCACGCCGCGGTACATCTTCCGCCCCGCCGCCGCCGCCGCCGCGTCGTGCGACGCCGCGCCGGGAAAAGGAAGAGCGTAACCCGACGAGGAGCTGGCTGCCGCCGCGGCGCTGGCTTGATAGTGGTGCGGCTGCGTGGCGGCGAAGCTGCGGAGGAGCTCGCTCTGGCGGTAGTAGACGCTGGAGCCGAGCGGCGGGATGGTGACGGGGGGCGGCAGGTGGGAGAAGACGGTGTCGAGCGCGCTGGCGCCGCCGGGGGAGAGCAGGAGGGAGGACACCGCGGAGCGCACCTCCCCCGTGAAGCTGGACGGAGACAGCGTGCGGAGGCTGGCGTCCATGGATGCTGGAGGCCGGAGCTTGGTGTGAGTTGGTTCGGGTGTTCACGGGCGGGGCGGGAATGGCATCCTTGGCCGGAGTAAAAGGCGAGTCTTGGTGGTGATTAGCGTCGTGTGATGTTTGTCCAAGCCAGGTGCGCGCCCTGTGGCTTTATATAACCCACGGATGCCGAGCGCCGTGGTCACCATGATGCCCCTGGGAATTGGGAATGGAATGGATTCCTACGTATGAACTGAACCCGACGCTGTTCAGACTGCTAACCGGATGAGTGATGTGTCATTAGCTGCGATGCACGGAGTTAATGTGACGCCACTCGGTCAACTTCTCAGCATGTTTACACCCGTAATCGCTCATGTGATTAACCGCCCAAAGAAGAAGAAACAATCACACAGGGAGATCACCATGTTTGACGGGTTCATGTTCACTCCCATGTCAAAACACCAAAGAATTTCATCGACCATTCTGTGCGCCAGTGGTTAGTCATTTGAGATGAGGAATCAACAACACGGTATCCTTCATTTCAACCCATGGTACATCCTTTTGCTTCTCCCTCGCACTAGCCGCGGCTAGGGCAAATAACTCATTCTTTCTAGGCTCTGCCGGCCAGCCTGTGGACTCGCCTGCCACTCCGACAGCCACCGCAGGGAGGGGAATCCCGATGCCTCGACTCCGGCGGCTTGTAGTTTGTGTTGGGCTTTTTTAGTTTTTGCAGCGGCATCGCTCAAGTGGCTGGCGGCGTTTCATCTTTGAGCTAGTCTTTCGGGATTCGATCCTCCTCAAATCAGTTCATCAAGACGGACTCCACGGAGCTTTAGCATAGGCTCCCGCCGTCTGCCGCAAGGTTAGGGTTTTCCGTCGTGCGTGTGCGACTTCAAGATCTGGCGTCAAGCGTTGAATCAATTTTAAGGGTTCAACATCGGCCACTACCGCTCCAACACGCTGGTCCCTAGCAGCACATGCACGGAAACTTCCCGATTGTCATCAACAAGATCATGCCGACTCTGGTACGTGAGCAGTGACTTCGGTGTGTCGGAGATTTGTTCCGTCGATGACAGTGGTCGCTCGGTTGTCCAAAGACATCGACATAATTTTTATCACCGTAATGTTGTTCAGCGAACGTTCGTTTGGAGACCATAAAACATGAACATTTTTCACGGCAAATTATGTGTCGGGACCATGACAATTCCTTCAAGTGAACACGACAATTTTCACAACAAATCCTCTGCCTGCCAGAAATTGACATGTGTTTTTAAAGAATTTGCCATAAATAACGTTCGCAACTATCATGCCTACGGCGAACGTTCGCTGGCTATTGCGGCCCTTTTTATTGTGTTTGATGTGTTTTATATACCTTTGGTGAGCCATATATCCAGGTATTTTTCGAAGAAAAAAAACCGGTATCATTCCCCCACCAACAACATGGTTTTTTTAGGGAACCAACTCATAGTAAAACAGTTGAAATTCTCCCAAGAAAAACTGTTAAAATCCAGTCACCTGTTTTGCACAATATATCAACAACAAAAATTCAGTCACAGGGTGTTGAATTCTCAGTACCGTACGAAACAGGAGGCGGTGGCAGTTTGGGGAATTTGTTTGACGGGTGGGTGGGTGGATGGCGGGGGGCACGTGGGGCGAGGGGGCCACGCAGGTCGGGGGGGCTGATTGTCAAAGCTGGGAGAGGAGAAGAAGGTCGGAACGGGACGCGATTACGCCCGGCCCGTCGCTCATCAGTCATCACAGCCGTGAAGAAGCCACCAAAAGCTAACTTTTGGCATTTATGGGGAATAGTTGCGGCGACAGCGGCGTCTCCCGCGCCACGTCGCACCGCCGTCCCCTAGCCTGCCACCCATCGGCATCGCGTCGCCGCCCGTCGGCTCCATCGGTTGGACGCGGTCCACGGCGATCCGGCAGGCACCGTCGGCGGCCCCGCGTATCCCGCGCCGGAACGATCGACCCATCGATCGATGATGAGGATCGGTTTCTTCTTCCTTCCCAGCCGGGGAGAGGGGGCGGCCGCATGTGCGGCGACGTTAACCTGCGCGGCCCGGGGAAGGGGAGGCTTGCACGGTTTGGGTGCCGCGGTACAGGGCTTTGCTCCGTTTTGGGTGGCGCCATGTGTCTGGTCCCATGCCCGTTCCTTTCGTTGGGCACCATTTGATCTTCACCCCCGTGAGAAGCCTCTCCTCTCCCTCTGCTCTGTGGAGACGCATTGTAGCCAGTTTGGCTCGTTAGCGAGAGAAGGGGTGCGGTGCTGAGCACGCTTCAAAATTCCAGCAGAAAATTACAAGATTTCGTGGATACCCTAGCATTGTATTCTGAAAGAAACCAGCCTTAAATGACCTCCACTCCGTCGCCAAACCCAAACATTAGCAACCCCCCCCCCCCCCCCCCACCATCGTCGCCGCATCAGCGCGCAGAGGCGACAACCCTCTCCCGCCGCAAAAATGCTGATCTTTGTGATGATCCTGGCGGGCAAGACCATCACTTCAGAGGTGGAGTCCTCGAACGCCGTCGACAACATGAAGACTAGGAACCTGTACAAGGAGGGCATCCCCTCGGACCAATAGTGCCTCGCCTTCGCCACACGCATCTCGAGGACGACTACACCTCGCTGATACAACATCCGGAAGGAGTCCACCCTCCTCTATGGTGGTGCTAAGAAGTGCGACCTACATGGACAAAAAAAACCATGAATTACGTTTTTTTCGTTAAAATAAAGTGAATTTTGAATTCCAACATTCCAAAAAGATTGTTGATACTGCAGAAATTTAGGATATTTAGGGAGTCCACCTTTTTAAATGTCAACAAAAAAAATTTGCTGGTTAGAAGAGATGGAGCAAGGCCGGGTCACTGCGTGAGGGACAACGTGAGATGTGAGAATTTCAAGCTACTCACAAGTAAAAAAATATGTATATTTTCTGCAAGGAAATGGTTTTAAATTCGCCAGCCCATCACAACAAAAATAACACAATAGGAGTTAATTTCGGCCTAGGCATAGTGTCGGTCCTACATGACTCTACTGTTGCCGATATTTTAACTTTTTATTATCTTTTGTCAGACTGTTGATGTTTGACTATGTGTATCTTAGTTGTGCAGAGGCCAGATATTGCTCATCATGTTTTGTATCCGGCTGATGAAAGCACATTTTATCGAAAAAGTTAACTTTTGGACTATATATACCAACAAGGTACGATTTGAGGGTGAAACTGCTGCCCGGACAAAATGAAAGTTAAAATCATCAGAATTATTCTGACATAGGTAAACCCTTGCAATTATCAACCTTATCAGCACGTTTCTTTATCAACTTGGAATTCCCCTCTACAACTCCGATGTCCATCTAAAGGTTTGCTCTCTAGCTTCATTGATGAAACCTGTTGAGTTGTACACCAAGACGAGGAGAAGCTAGCATCACATGATCAATCTCCACATCACCGTTGCCCGTTGGGTCAGGGCATTTTCGTTCCGGTGTAGTGTCATGTGCATAAAGGATATGAGGTGAGTGTGGGCGTGCGTGTACGTGTCAACCTTGCAGTCAGTATTTCCAACAAGAACAAAAGGTGCATGTAGTCATGTGAATATATTAGTTGTGTGTGTAAAAAATTGGTCAACGCGTTCTAAACCAAATTCGTAGCTGAAATCAGAGGTCTGGATCGGAGTTGACACTTGATCCGATGGTCCCATGGAAAGGTTGGTGCGGGGAAGCAACTGCAAAAGTGCTCGTTTGTCGTCTAGAGACTAGCTCGTTCACACTTTAGCCTACTTTCTTTTCATGCTCGGAAACAAATTTGCGTTCCACCCGTAAAAAAACCAAAAACAAAAACAAATTTGCGTTCCAAGATAAAAGGAAAAGAAACAAGATTATCTCAAGCAACAGTGCAAAAGTGACACGTAGCCACACTACACTTGACAAGATATTCTCCCACGCAAAATTTTCGAAACGAAATTAATGTGGCCAAACCATGCCCATCCACACGATCGAGTTTGTTTATGCTTGCACTGTTTGCTGAAATTAATTCCTCAAGAAAATGACATTGCATAAATTCAAATAATAATTGAAGGAAAATGGATCATGATTACCAATTATCCATCAGGATCGCGCACGTCGCCGTACGTAGCAGGGCCGTGGGTAGCGAAATGCATGGCAGTTCATGCCAGCTCAGCTGGATGCTCGCCCAGGTCAAAGGGGTGGCCATGCATGCACCCCCGCGGGCCATGGCCACAGACAGAACACTTTTTTTTTTGAGCGGTAAACCAACTTTTATTAACTCGAGTACAGACAGAACACATGAGCTGACATCTCTGTATCTGTACGCTACAGCAACCCCGCGACCGACCATAACCTACCTCCCGTGTCACGTTGCGCACAACGTCCGGCTCCCCATGGTCCACTCACTCATGACTGACCGTCTAGAGAGAGAGAGAGAGAGAAGTGAACATGACTCATGAGCATCTGCCTCCATGACTCATGATCGGTCGTTTCGAGAATGACCATCTAGGGAACATGCATGCGTGGCTCATGGCTCATGATCGGTCCTTTGATTTGGCGGTCCATCGCCCATCCCGTTTGTTTGTGCACATGATACATGATGCTAGCAAGTAGTAGTAGTATAGGTAGCTAGCCACTGTTCTCTGAGATGTTCCCTTCTTCCTCGACCCAACTTAACCTTGGTTTCTCTGTGATGTTCGATCAGTTGATTTGATCTTCGCTCGCAAGGGAAGATATGTCACTCCGTAAAAAACCAAACTTGCTCGTTATGGGCGGGCCGATGAGTATGCTGGCTACTTCTCATCGTGACTCCCTCTCGTCCCGATCACGGTCCCGGCCAGAGTGAATGAAGCAGCATTGAAACACACACGCGTACGTCGCCGTCGCGCCCGCGCGTACGTGTCGCTCCGGGCGATGGCCCGCGGCGGCCCCCTCGCGCGCGCCGCGAACAGCGAAGCAGTCGTCGGCCCGGGTCGCCGTCGGGCCAGCGCCGTCGGCCCAGGTCCCCTCCCCGACACCCAGCCACCAGCACCCCTCACTCACACGGGCTCCTCTTGGACCGCATTTACGCTCAGCCGTTACCCGATGAGGACGAGACGACGAGGCAACGATGGAAATGGAACCACCGGCGACGCAGGTCACAGGTGTCACGCCCGCGCCCGAGAGGTCGGCTCCCGCCGCTCTGTGGGTCGATCGACGTCCGTCTCGGCTTGGCGTTCCGGGTCAAAACCTGAGAAATCGCTGGGGTTTGATGGAAAGCGATTGGGGTGTGCCACGTCGCCGGGCTGCTCGATCCATCCATTGTCTCGTCGATGGACTCCGGCCGCAGTTAGAAGCTTGTTGAGAGGGGGGGCGACAATTAAGTCTGTCAGTGATGTGCACGCTGCCGGGACAGACGCAGCGTACGTGGCGTCGCGGCGGGGAAGAGGAACAAGCTACCCGCAAGCTCAATCATTGAGCTGTGTATTGTAGTATGGTTTTTTTACGTGGGGATGACCGCATGAGGAAGTTTACAGTGTTGGTTTGGCTGCTGTTTGCTAGGTCATCTGAACTGTCGAGTTATGTATACCACACCTTCAACCAAACGCATCCATAGAATGGGGCTGAACCCGGTTAAAAAAAGAAGAAGAGTTATGTATTGTTGCCTAAAAGACGTGACAGTGAGCACAGGTCGTACGTACGAGTACTGCCAGGACGAGAATGTGTTGAAAATAATATCCTATCTGAAGAAATATCTCCAGGAAAATCAAGTCTCGGCTCTTGATTACCTTGCTCGAGATCCTTCCAATAAGGAATTAAGCCGGAAGTCGACATATGTAAAGAGAACCCGCTTATTATTTTCTATTTTTATTTTTTTCTTGCGAATACGCAAGATTGCGTATCATCTCATTGATATGTAGAAAGTGAAAAGGCTACAAAGTGCAAGTCGCCTAAAATGGTAAAACCACATCCACAGTCTGGCGTGGTAGGAAGTGCATAAGCAGAACATGAAAAAGTGGTGCTCAACCCAACAACTAAAGCCATATGTCTCGGGTAACAGTAAGTCAAGCCCCTTCGATACAGCTCTAGCCCATAGCTTGGCCTCCTCCTGGATGGTGTGAACTACGTGAGGAACGGAAGGTGTCACACCATCGAAGACGCATCCATTACGATGCCTCAAGAGCCACCTAGCAGTCAACAGAAGAAGCGACGATAGCCCCTTACGCAAGGTTGTAGGGGCATGATCGTGAGATCCCGCCCACCAGTCACTACCGGAATAACACCCTACGCCGACGGCCTATTCTATGCCGACGGCCTTTTGTCGGTGCCGTCGGCATAGACGGAGATATGCCGACGGCCTAGTCTAGGCCGTAGGCATACACAGGCCGTCGGCATATCTCCGGCTATGCTGACGGCAGCCGTAGGCATAGAAAGGCCGTCGGCATATCTCAGGTCTATACCGACGGCGGCCGTCGGCGTAGGAGCGCCGTCGGCATATATGTGGGTCCACCGACCCGGACTCAGACGGCAGGCTGACGCCGTCAAATCTATGCCGGCGGCCCTGACGGCGGCCGTCGGCATAGATATTATATGTTCTTTTCCCGAGAAAAGTTCCACGTGGAGGCTTGCCGTCGGTATATATAATTTTTTTAAATCTAAAATTTGATTAATTTGAATCTGACTTATCTATACTTAACATAAACATATTATATATCGATTTGGGGTAGAATTTTCCATATAATATGAATATCCAGTATGTTTTTGTTTTTCGGTATATTAGAAATGTGACATCATGTACTTTTGCATATAGGTCCGTATACTTTGTTAAAATCACAACTAATTGATACTTGCATTGATTTTGACAAATTTTATATTGTTTTTTATCAGAATCTTGAAATGATTCAGTTGCTATACTATGTTTCAAATTTGAATAAACTAACAATGATGTTTGCTTCATATTTACATAAAACCCCCTTTTGTTTTGAGGTTTTGTATATTTTTCATTCCTTGGCCATACGAAGTATAAGGACCCGCCGCTGGGTCCTCTTACACGTCTGGAAGTGTGGTGGCGGGTGCAAACACCTGGCACGCGGCTCCGGAGTGTGATCCCCTTCACGGACGGCGCCGCTGCCGGCACTTGGAGGGGGGAAACGGCCACGTCGGGTCTACGCGGAGGTAATCTTGCGGTGGGTTGGGCCCGGACCCTGTTCTGAAGTGTTCCTATGGGCTGACCTATCACAATCAGGTGAAAAGGTCCATTGGTCAAAGCCCGTCCGGCGAAAGTCAAAGGGGTAGATCTGCGGGTCAACTTAGCCAGCGTTAGGTGGGACGGGGGCCTTGGGGGGTAGCTACGCCACCGGAGCGTCGCACCGGGCCCTCACACATGTGTTAAGTTGTGGTGGCATGTCCGAAGAGGCAATGCGCGGCTCCGGGGTGTGGTCCCCCCTCACGGACGGCGATGACACCGAAGTGATCCCTCTGCGGTTTTGGTGTTGCGTGAATATTCCTGAATACCCGGAGCGTGATCAACTCATGAATTTTTTACACGGCGCGGGCACACGTGATATAAGATGCATGGAAATTTCTTATATTTTATTAAAGATTCAGTAGTATGCGCAAAAATCCCCCGGTACGGGTTGTTCTTCGCGTGTCTACGAGTGTGGCAGGGGGCCTTCGGTGGCTAGCTATGCCACAAAATCATGCGCTCGGTCCTCTTACACGTCTGGAAGTGTGGTGGCGGGTGCAAACATCCGGCACGCGGCTCCGGAGTGTGACCCATTCACAGACGGCGCCGCCGCCGGCACTTGGAGGGGGGAAACGGCCACGTCGGGTCTACGCGGAGGTAATCTTGCGGTAGGTTGGGCCCGGACCCTGTTCTGAACTGTTCCTATGGGCTGACCTATCACAACCAGGTGAAAAGGTCCATTGGTCAAAGCCGTCCGGTGAAAGTCAAAGGGGTAGATCTGCGGGTCAACTGAGCCAGGGTTAGGCGGGACGGGTGCCTTGGGGGGTAGCAATGCCACCGGAGCGTCGCACCGGGCCCTCACGCATGTGTTAAGTTGTGGTGGCATGTCCGAAGAGGCAATGCGCGACTCCGGGGTGTGGTCCCCCCTCACGGACGGCGATGACACCGAAGTGATCCCTCTGCGGTTTTCGTGTTGCGTGAATATTTCTGAACACCCGGAGCGTGATCAACTCATGAATTTTTTACACGGCGCGGGCACACGTGATATAAGATGCGTGGCAATTTCTTATATTTTTTAAAGATTCAGTAGTATGCGCAAAAATCCCCCGGTACGGGTTGTTCTTCGCGTGTCTACGAGTGTGGCAGGAGGCCTTCGGTGGCTAGCTATGCCACCAAATCATGCGCTGGGTCCTCTTACACGTCTGGAAGTGTGGTGGCGGGTGCAAACACTCGGCACGCGGCTCCGTAGTGTGACCCCCTTCACGGACGGCGCCGCCGTCGGCACTTGGAGGGGGGAAACGGCCACGTCGGGTCTACGCGGAGGTAATCTTGCGGTGGGTTGGGCCCGGACCCTGTTCTGAAGTGTTCCTATGGGCTGACCTATCACAACCAGGTGAAAAGGTCCATTGGTCAAAGCCCGTCCGGTGAAAGTCAAAGGGATAGATCTTCGGGTCAACTGAGCCAGACTAGTAGAAAATTGACCTTTCATCTGGAGCACTAGTCCCGGTCGGGTTTGGGCCCGGGACTAATGCTCAAACGGCTAGGAGCGGACGGGGCACGGCCAGGATTAGTCCCGGTTCAAATGGGACCTCTAGTCCCGGTTGGTGATACCAACCGGGACTAAAGGGGTTGCGCCCCTGCGAGCCCCTTTAGTCCCGGTTGGTATCTCCCACTGGGACTAAAGATAGACCTTTAGTCCTGGTTGGTATCACCAACCGGGACTAAAGTCTTCCCTATATAAAGCTGCTTCGTGTCCAGCCCGAGTCCAAGCTTTCTCTCCTCTCTGTTTCCTTCCCCAAGCTCGAGTTCATCCTCCATTTTTGTCAAGATTTGTCAAGATTGGAGGCACCCCATCTATCCAAGGGTTCTAAAAGGTTAGCAACTTCATCCTTTCATCTCTCATTGCTAGTTTAGCTCGTTTCATGCTCTATAAGTATACTGATTTGTGGGTTTTAGTTTGGGAGTAATTATGTGGGAGTTTATTTGATTTATATGCAATTTGAGCTCAAATTAACTTCTTAGTTTGCATATGTGTAGGTGTGGTTTACTTAGTGCCTTCCCGTCCCCGTCCTCACCGCCGTCGATCGCCCGCGCCGTCCCGTCGCCGGCACCACCTTGGTGAGCCTCTTGTTCTTATCCTTTTTGTAAAAAAAAATCTTATTTGTATGATTTAGATAGTTACTTGTATAATTTTCTTACTTATATGATTGTTTGTTATATATAGTGCCATGGTTTTGATATCCGTCCCCGTCGGCCCTCGTCCGGTTTATGATTCAGATGTGGTATATTCTTTTATAACTATTTGTTTCATTTCGTGTTTATGACAATTATGCCCATCAAGTTGACATAGATATTTTTATCTAGGAGGTATGTGAACCGGAAATTGCAACCGAGCATGCCAAGTTGTTGCGATGGCACAAAGAAGACCGTAAGAAAGACGCGATGTTGAGACAACCCGCTGATGGGTCGCAGTGAAGAAAAATCGAGAGAAAGAAGCATTTCAAAGGTGAGGCAGATCACCGGAAGAAGCCTGGCCACCGTACTGGTGATGATATATTTGATATGGTCAAGGATTTAAAAGTAATCTTTGGAAAGGGTCCTGGCGGACAATCTGTTCCACCTTGGTGGCTCCGTATATCGAGGAACACATGGATATTGTACGCTCCAAGAACCCGGAGTAGTCTGACTCCTGGATTAAACGTACACACATGGCGACTTTCGGCGGTTGGTTGCAAACACATCTCATGAATAACACCATTGTTGGAGATGAGCTGTAGTTGTTGGCCAAGTCACCATCTTCGACTATATTCACTTTCAAAGGGTACGAGATAAATAGGAATACATTTTACACGATCGCCAAAGATAAAAAGAGCACCAACCAAAATAGTGGTGTCCGCTTTGATGCAACAAACAACAATAGGAAAAAGGACACATATTATGGTTACATAGAGGATATATGGGAACTTGACTATGGACCTTCTTTTAAGGTCCCTTTGTTTCGGTGCAAATGGGTCAATCTGACAGGAGGCGGGGTAAAGGTAGACCCGCAGTACGGAATGACAACAGTGGATCTCAACAATCTTGGGTACACAGACGAACCATTCGTCCTAGCCAATGATGTGGCTCAGGTTTTCTATGTGAAGCACATGTCTACCAAACCGAGAAAAAGAAAAGAAAATGAAGAGAATACATCATACGATGAGCCAAAGCGCCACATAGTTCTTTCAGGGAAAAGAAACATCGTGGGAGTGGAGGACAAGACAGACATGTCAGAAGATTATAACAAGTTTGATGAAATTCCTCCCTTCACAGTGAAGACTGACCCAAGCATCCTGTTAAATGATGAAGATTTTCCATGGTTACGGCGCAATCATAAGCAAGGGACATACGCGAATAAAAAGTTTTATACCCCAAGATCCCACTCTGGGATGTGAGCGGCTTCACCGTCATCACTTTCTCTCTAGTGAGTTTTCGGACTTATAGCTGGAAAGTCCCACTTCGGACAAACCGGAGGGAATCTTTGTAAGAGTTAGGGTATATATGTGTTTTGGGTGTTCCTAGGTGGACTTCGGAGCGTCGGAATCCAACCAAAAAGCTAGGGCATTTTGGCATTTGAAACATGATTTTTGAATAATTATTTATTAAGTTATGAATTTTCAATTATTCCTGTCTTTTTAGTATTTTAATTATACAGAGGAGTTAGTCAATGCAATTATGTCCAAACAAAATATGAATGTGTAGGTTATGTTAAGACAAACAATTTGACATCTTATTTGCTCCATTTGGCTTAACAGAACTGAAGATATGAATTTTTAAAGTTTAAAATAATGTCTTCAATTACTGTATTTAATTAATAAGTGCAAAATTAATTATGCAACTTCCTGTCAAAATGATACTAGTTGATAGAAATCTTCAAGATGAATCCACAGAAATTTGAATCAACTCATTTGGTTTAGTTTTCAAATTGTTATGCATTTTACAAGAATTAATTTCAATCTGTAAAATTGAATCTGTCAAATAATTTCTTCAAAATGAAAATTAATTGAAAGACACCTTTAGTCCCGGTTGCAACCACCAGCCGGGACTAAAGGTTTCAGCTCCCGCGCGGAATTTTGGCCGCCGAAAATTTTGGCCTTTAGTCCCGGTTCGTGGCTGGAGCCGGGACTAAAGGACCTTTAGTCCCGGTTCGTGGCTGGAGCCGGGACTAAATGTAAATATCTATGCCTACGGCTTGGCCGTCGGCATAGGTGAACATGTGGCATGAGAACCTATGCCGACGGCTAAGCCGTCGGCATAGACTGACCTTATCCACTCGCGCTGGATCCCCTCCACTCATTTTCGATTTTCATCCCCACTCCTGCGCCTCCCATTCGTCCCGCGCCGCCGTCGTATCCACTCGCGCCGCCGCCACCTCCACCCGCGCCGCCGCCGTCACCGCCCGGATCTGCCCGCGCCGCCGCCACCCCGGCTGTCTGCGCCGACGCCCCGCCTCGACCCCGCCCTGGCCTCCCCAACCCCGCCCCGACCTCCCCGACCCCGCATCGTCGCCACCCCAGCCGGCCGCACCGCCGCCCCGGCCTCCCCGACCCCGCGCTGGCCGCGGCTCCGGCCGGCCCGCGTCGCTGCCCGGCCGGCCCTGCTGCTAGCTCCGGCCGGCCCTCCTCTGCCGGCTCGCCGTCCCCTGCCGGGCCTCCTCTGCCACTGCTCCGGCCACCCATCCCCGATCGCCCCGCCGGCCGCCGCCCTCCGTCCCTGCTGCCCCGACTGCCCCACCGTTGGTAAGCCTTGGTTCCTCTTTCTTCTCTGTAAATGTTGTTTTTTTATGATTTGTAGATAATGTTGGGTGGAACAATGGATGGATACATGCATGTATGTTTGTAGATGATTTCCTAGATGGATGGATGGTGGTGCTATTTTTGGCCGAATGTTTTGTAGAAGATGATGGTGGATGAATGGAAGGATAGATAGATGCATGTATGTTTGTAGAAAATTTCAAAAACATGTTGGTAACCGGCACTTCCATGTTCTGTAGTTAGATATGTTGTAGTTAGATAGGTTAATGTTGTTAGTTTTTTTTGCCTAGATGATGATGATGAATATATGATGATGAATAGATGCTAATGTTGTTAGTTTTTTTTTGCCTAGATGATGCTCGAATAGATGAATGTACGTTGTTAGATGTTGATTGTTGATGTTAATGTTGTGATTTTTGCCTAAATGATTTATGAATGCATTTCACTTTTGGGGAGGTGCTATTTGAGATGTTGTTAAAAAGCTATGTGAGATGTGATGATCTAAGTTGTTGACTCGGTGGAATTTACAGGATTTGTGGTGTTGCGTCTCCGTGGAGTGATCGTCGACGTTGGAGCTGTTGGTCCCCAATCGCCCCTCTGCTGATCAACGACATCCTCTACATCCGAGGGTGAGCTACAAATCCATCTCCTCCTCCGCTTTTTTTTCATGTCACTAGATTTCATTTTCACATCAAGTCGCGTAACCTAGGCGTCTCCCGTCCGAAAGGGTTGCATCGATAAATACGCATTCAATTGCATATTTATCACCGTAACTCAGTCGGATTGTCCAGCGTTTTCCACGGACAGCCTGAGGATATGTAGATTGGGTACGTTCTCCATGCTCTACCCCATTCCGAGACAAAATTTCGGCAGCGCCTCCCCATTGTTCTCTGGATGGACATTCTCTCGGCTTTTTGCCGAGACGTGTATCTGGAGAACAGCGGGGAGGTGCTGCCGAAATTTTGTCTCGGAATGGGGTAGAGCAAGGAGAACGTACTCAATCTACACATCCTCGGGTGGGATTAGGACCCATCTTTACCTATTAGAGATGTAGGTGGATTCAATGTCGTTTCTCGTCAACCCGGTAGAAAATAAAACATTGATGTGATTAATTTAAATGAATCCTTAATTTTGGTGTGTGCCTCCCAATAAAGCAGAGATGGCAGATAATCAGTGGATGTACAGTGGTTTTTTTCGTCGGAATCAAGTAACAACAGAGTGGGCCGAGAGAACCGATGTGTTTTTGAAGGAGATATTCCATCGTCCAATGAGAATGGTGCCAGAATGCCCCTGTGCCAAATGTAAGAGACGTATCCGTAGAGATCAGGAGGAGATGACTTTGCACCTTCGCACGAATGGATTTATGCCAAACTTTAACATGCCGATAAACTTTGCCCAGCGGGACCGTGGTAGAGAGGAGGTGATACGACAACGCATCGCTGGTCATGAGGACGATGGGGTTAGAGACATGCTAGATGATGTCTGTGCTGCACAGACGGCACCTGCGACAGTGTCAGCGAATGAACCGGAGGAGCCGGAGGAAACCGCAAAGGCCTTCCTAGATATCTTGGCCTCGTCAAAGAAACCTCTTTATGAGGGTGCCAAGCTCTCTCAGCTGGATGCCATCTCGCAACTGATGGCAGTCAAGGCCGAGTACGGCTGTACCCGAGGTTGCTTCGAAGCATTACTGGGAGTATGGGCTAACAGCCTCCCTGAGGGCCATGAACTGCCGAAAAGCATGTATGCTACAAAGAAAATCATGAAGGCGCTCTCTATGGATTATGAGAAAATACATGTTTGTCCAAAGAATTGCCTTTTGTTTAGGCACGAGTATGCGAATGACAACTACTGTAGCAAGTGCGGTTCCTCTCGGCATATACGGCCTTTATCGAGCTTAAGCATGTCGAGGTGCAGGAGTACTTGCAACGAGTAAAGGCAAACGAGGATTACAACCGTCTGATGATGGCGGTTAGTTTTGCCCTCTTAGAAACCAAGCTAAATTTTGCACTTTCATTTCTTCTGACCTTCGTGTTTGCTTGGTTAACTAACAACCAGGCTATGTGGTCGTCTATGCAAAACCGCACGGATCCACCACCAATGGGACCCGCACCACCACCCTCTGGAGAACCCCCACACGTGCCCACGTTCGATGAATGGGTGGCACTAGGCAGTGGGACTCCGGTTCGTACATTGCCTAACTATTCACCAACTAGTTCTCGTTGATTCAACACTATCATATTTACCCTTACAATCTCTTTTGAAACATGTAGGGAACCGGTGCAGAGAGCCCAGTCACTCCGGTCTGGCGAGGTGGTGCTGGTCTTGGCGGTGCGCTGGCGGCGATGATCCTAGTCTTGGCTAAACGATGATGTTTTCCATGTCTTGCAATACTTTCCATGTTCCATTCTTCTTAGCGTTCTTTAGATGACGATGATGATGTCCGTGTCTTATACTTATGTTTATGAAGTTTTGACGACGATGATGTTGATCTTTAGATGATGTGATGTTGATGATCTTTAGATGATGATGTTGATGATCTTTCATATTATCTAGATGAGGTTCTGGACATTCAATATATTTCTGTCTATATATGCTTTGCTGTGAATTTAAATGCTATGAATTTGAATGAGAAATGCAAAAACAGAGCATATTTTTAAAAAACAGAACAGATCTATGCCGACGGCCTAGCCATAGCCGTCGGCATAGATAAGGCCAGGAGGTACCAGTGGACGACACATGGCATACGTATGCCGACGGCTAGGCCGTCGGCATAGACGAAATATATGCCGACGGCCTGGCCGTCGGCATAGCCCGCTGCCAGAAGGTGCCCTGGAGGTGACACGTGGCGAGTATAAGCCGACGGTCTGGCCGTCGGCATAAATGAAAATATATGCCGACAGCCTGGCCGTCGGCTTATACGCGCCACGTGTCACCTCCCCATTCGTGACACTTGGTGACGGCGCCGTCAGTTGATGCCCGGTGATTTTCTGTGCCGACGGGCATTCTATGCCGATGGCCGTACGGATGCCGTCGGCGTATATAGCTATGCCGACGGCATTTCTATGCCGACGGTCTGACAGGACTACGCCGTCGAGATCGACGCCGACGGGTCTATGTCGACGGCTGCCGTCGGCATAGGGCTATACCGACGGTATACGGCCTATGCTGACGGCCTTTGGCCGTCGGCGTAGGGGGTTATTCCGGTAGTGAGTCTAGGAAGGCAAGCTCCAGGCGGGGAAGGACCGTCGTAGAACGACACCAGGAAAGGATCTCGTGCCACACCTGACAAGAGAAGGAGCAGCCAACAAGGATGTGTTGCATGTCCTGAGTCTCCTGGTCGCAGAGGATGCACAAGTCGGCATGGGGAGGCCCCTATCGGCCAGCGGTCCGCAGTCCACCACCTATTCTGGAGAGCGAGCCAGATGAAGATTTTGACACATAATGGTGCCCACGTCTTCCATGTAAGGCGTCAGTGCGGCGCCTGCAGTGCACCCAGGAATAGTGCATCATAGCAGGAGCTAGCTGAACACTGTCCGGATGTTGTTCAATGCCACCAAAGCACGTCAGAGGTATCTAAGAGGTGACTGTAACGGAGACGGCACCATAGGTCGATGTACTGGACCATAGCGGCATGGTCGAGCACGCCTTGAATGTCACGAAGCCAAGAGCGGAGGTGGAGGCCGTCCCGGACCAAGCGAGTCTTCCATCGACAGCGAGGAATCATAACAAAGACGAGAGGAGCCAACTCAGAGATGGACTTCCCACCAATCCAATGATCCAACCAGAAGAGATAGCAGCTACCGTCTCCAAGTGTTCAGGTAGTAGAGGCTCGGAAGATCGCGGGGCCTCAGGGTCGTAAGGTATGTGCAGATGCCTCCAAGGGCGGGAAGGGTCCGTCTTCTAGAGCCACAACCAGCAAGCTTGCAGGGCAATGCCCGAGCGCTGGAGATCTTGAATCCCAAGCCCGCCAAGAGTTGTTGGACGACAGAGGCGTTGTCAGTTGACGACGCATTGGCCACCACGCACGTCGTTACAGCCGACCCAAAGAGTGAGAATTCCATCAAAGTTGCAATGAAGACGCCCATCACTAGGGGCAACAAGAAAATTCAGTTTGTTGCTGATCCAAAGGGCCAAAATATTTGTTGTTATTTCATTTGTTTATTTCAGCTATACATGCATTGGTGGATGAAGTTTACATGAATCTTTTGGTAATGGCCAATATTTATCTACCGCTCTAAGAATATATCTAAGCATGGCCGGTGTGGTATTCTAACATTGTCCTTAGTTCGATTGATCGAGAAAAGGTACATGTTCATTACAATTTGTACTTATGCTTGCATAAAATTGATACATTATGACTGATGCCATTCAAAATATATTGCATAGACCAAACATACCTGAAGGAATTGGAGAGTGGGCTTCTGCTTTAATTGAACGTGATTTGGCCTACGAATCTTTGAAATCTATGAGAGGCCAAATCACTGTTTCTTTTATTATTGAGCATCGGATTGATGACATGCATAATATTGATATTAGCCTTGTCACTCTAGTACCATGGAGATTATGTTTTGATGGTTCAATTTGTCGCAATGGCCAAGGTGTTGGTGTTGTTTATATATCTCCTTATGGTGCTATTTTGTGAAGCGCCATGCCGCTTAGAGTACGCTATGCAGAAATGATTAAAGCCGAATATGCATTGTTATTCGGTTTAAAGCTTTTACTTGCTATAGGTTTTACACATATTGAGGCTTTCGATGATTTCTTGTTTAGTAATGCAACAAATATCCAAGGTTATCAGTTTTTTGACGAATCACTTATTATTTATATTGATGCATGTCTAGAGGTAATTTTCAGCCTTGGGTTGCTTTAGTATTGCTCATATCTAGACATGAGGATTTGAAGCAAATGAGTTCGTGCAACAAGCATCTAGCTACCATGTTGGTGTATTGTATATCAATCAATAGCCGACGTTTAGTCTTGCCGACATTGGTAAGGTCGATCCGGAGCCCATAGCTTCGACCACTAATGAAAATCTTAACGCAAGCAAAAGCAAGGATTGAAGGAAGCTCATTATTGGCTTATATAAGAGATGCTAGCGAAAGGGTGGACAAAGCGATTCAGTGGATGACTTTGAGATGCATATTGGTATATGGATCTTTATCATTAGATTGTTGATGGTATTCTTTTCAAGTGCTTGGATTAAAGCTAATCAAGGAGTTGAGGCAATTCCACCCAAGCCAGTGGCATGAGGCTCAGACAGGAAATGGCCGATATTAAATTATCGGCCTTGGCACGAAAATGGCCGATATAGACTTATCGCCCAAAGCATATATAAAATGGCCGATCGGGTGTTGACATCATCCTTAGAACAAATTCGGTGCAAATTAATTTTTGGCATGCAAGCTTTGCCAAAAAACATAGGGCATGTGTTGACACCAGTTTTTGGCACGGCAGAAAACGTTATTAAGATGACCTTAAACAAAAAAGTGGCATCGCCATCCGTATGGTTAAACTAAAAAACTTTGATGTTTGGGTCATCGCCATTCGATCTCATCTCGGGGACCGAAGCTGTGCTCGGAGTGTTGAGATTTGGTGTTCGGGGTACTGTTCGGCTCATTACTCCTCCAAGACGACCTCAGATGAAGAAGTGTTCTACATGGAATATCTTCGTTGTCGAGCCGATCAATTTTGATATTTAAATCACCCTAATCAGATGGAAAAGTTTTTAACACGGAAGTTGTGCGTATCGTCGAATTGTACAACTTTGGTTTTGGAGTCATCATCATCCGAGTTAGTATGTGGCCTAGAAAGTCGCTACAAGCACCGAACTGTCCAGTTGACCTCGTAACGGATTCCGACCTGAAGCTAAAGATTGACTCTTATAAGCATCAATATCACCTTACATGGAAAAGTGTTCAACATGAGAATTGTTCGTCTTGTTGAGGCGCACAAATTTGATGTTTGGACCATCTCGATCCGATTTTGTATGTGATTTCTACAGCTAGCACAGGGAGGAGGACAGAAGTATGGGTCATATCTGGGCTGAATCCGAGTTAGACTACAACAAAGGTTTTAAGACGTGAATTGTGGTATTTTTCTTGTAATAAATAAAGCCTAGATGAGACCTTTATTTATACGGGAAGTCCAGCCGCCTCATATATATATAAGAGGTAACGACTAATTGAACGACATCAATTAAGCCAATCAATCTATCATACTTTTCGTATTCATCTATCTTTATCTCCTACCCTTGTATCATGTTTCTTGCTCTTTCGCAAGTCCTCCATGCTGGAGGGCTAAGTATCCACGAGGCTCTAGGGGTGAGCGAATCGACCTAGAGCAGCCCATAGCCGTTGTGAACCCTGACAGGGTCCCTCTCGGGTGAGCAGGGCTTCGGGTCTACAAAAGCGCCCGCCGGATGTCCTGCATACCGCGCTTTCGACCGGGTCTTCTTCGACGTGAGCTGCGGTACATCATCCCCGGCGTCGAGTGTACACGGTGACGTGTTCGTGTGCAAACAACACACGTGCCCATAAGAACCAGCACTCCGAAGTCGCGGCCATCACCATTCAACCTTTGAGCCGATCTAAAGAATCCAATGCCAAATCTCGCCGTCACGTATGCACGACGAGAAACTCTTACCTCGCTACTCCGAGGAGTTGATAAATAATAGGTCAACAAGCTGTAAACCAAATTCGTAGCTGGATAATACGTACTCCCTCCGCAAAGAAATATAAAAGCATTTAGATAACTAAAATAGTGATCTAAACGCTCTTATATTTGTTTACAAAGGGAGTATATGTTGCTTCTTAGCTGATATATATCAGAGGTCTAGATCGTGACACTACATCCAATGGTCCCATGGAAAGTTTGGTGCGGGAAACAATGCAAAAGTACTCATTTGTCGTCTAGAGACAAGCTCGTTCACACTTATCCTAGTCCCTTTTCATGCACAGAAACAATTTTGCGTTCAAGATAAAGGGAAAAGAAACAAGATTATCTCAAGCAATAGTGCAAAAGTGACACGTAGCCACAGACACAATTGACAAGATATTCTCCGACGCAAAAATTTCGAAACGGAAGTAATGTGGCCAGAGCATGCTCATCCACACGATGGAGTTCCTTTTCGAAAGGAAAAAAAACCACACGATCAAGTTTGCTTATGCTTGCACTGTTTGCTGAAATTAATCGTCCAGGAAAATGACATTGTATTTTCACAATAAATTCAAATGAGAAATTTAAAAGGGGACATGATTGCCAATTATGCCTCTGGATTGGGCACGTCGCCGTACTTGGTAGGGCCGTGGGTAGCGACATGCATGGGCCGTGGGTCGCCAGCTGAGGAATTGGATGCTTGCCCAAGTCAAAGGGTGGCCATGCATGCACGGCTGGACCAATGGTGTGAGCCCCCATGGCCATGGCCACACAACACATGAGCTGACATCTCTGTACGCTACAGCAACCCTGCTACCGACCATAACCTACCTCTCGTGTCATGTTGCGCAGCTCATCCGGCTCCCCATGGTCCTCTCATGACTGACCATCTATCTAGAGAGAGAAGGGAACGTGACTGATGAGCATCTGCCTCCATGACTCATGATCGGTCGTTTCGAGAATGGCCATCTAGAGGGCATGCATGCATGCATGCGTGGCTCATGGGTCATGATCGGTCCTCTGATTTGGTGATCCATGGCCCATCCTGTTTGTTTGTTCACATGATGCTAGGAAGTTGTATAGATAGCTAGCCTCTGTTCTCTGTGTCTTTTTTTTTAATAAAAAAAACTGTTCCCTGAAATGTTCCCTTCTTCCTCGACCGAACTTAACTTGGTTTTTCTGTGATGTTCGATCAGTTGATTTGATGCCTGCTACTTGTCTAGTTGTGCTAGGTACTACTCCCGTGATGATATACCCGTCAGAAAAAAAGTACGTGATGATAGTACACAAAGGAAGCAAAAGCATGGTCAGGTGGGTCAGTCCGTCCCGTCCCGTCCCGAAGAATCACAAAGAATCCCCACGTTGGAGGAGGGGACGCGAGAACGAGCGCCATGTTCATCGTGACGGTCCCGATCAGAGTGAATGATTCATGTGATGCAGCGACCTAGTCCGACTGAGGCTGTGTTTGGTTGAGCTGTAGATTCTGTAAAAGCAGCTGTGAGCTGTGAAAAAGCTGCTGTGAACTTTCAGCTGTTGAAAAGCTGGAAGCCGTTTGGCTGAAACAACTGTGAAACTGTAGATTTCACTGTGAATTGTCTGTACTGACCCTGGGCAATGAGGCAATATTTCTATGTGGAATTTGATCTTAAATAAGTGATATGTACATTGGTAGGCAATAGAACGATCGTTTTGCAAACGAAAATCATGACAATATTAGATGATTCAGAGGTAACACATACGAATTCAACCATTGTACTTTCATGTTGCATATTACATATAAATAGATACGGATCACATAATAATATTACAAAAGGCATGCACCATAGAATATATATATGGTTCACATGATGACCTCCATCAAGATAGCAACCTATGTTGCTATCGCAAGACAAGCATCGGCTATCCTACTACGAATAGTATCCATGGTATCTTCGTTCTCCTCCTCTTCAACGGGATCCGCTTGTGTTTGTGCTACTTCGCGTCGTAGCACTGGAGGTACATACTCATCATCGGCATCACATTTATCAAAAATTTTGTCACTCAACTTGCTATCACGAATGAAGTTGTGCAATGCCATGCAAGCAATGATGATATGCTTTTGCGTACGAGGTGAGAAACTTGGGACCCCTTTCAATGTGCGCCATTTCTGCTTTAGCACCCCAAAAGCACGCTCAACAACATTGCGAAGGGACGAATGTGAAAAGTTGAACAACTCGTACTTCCCTTGAGGTGGACGATGACGACGAAGACGAAATTCTGGTAGATGGTACGTACTCCCCTTAAAAGGAGCAAGATATCCTGTTCGGTTTGCATACCCAGAGTCCACAAGATAGTATTTCCCTGAAAACACCAAATCACCAAGTGAGCATCTCACATAAGAATATAATGAATCATGACATGTGTTGTTATGTTATACCTTTGGGAGGTACAGGAAATGATGAGAAGTGTGCTAATGCATGATTCAGGATCCTTGAGTCATGTGCAGAACCCGGCCAACCCGCAACCACGAAGGTAAACCTCATGTCAAAGTCACATATTGCAAGCACATTCTGAGATGTAAAACCATGTCGACATCTATGGTTAACCACATCATCTGCGGGCACTGTCACCGGTACATGAGATCCATCTATGGCACCAATTGCGCCTTTGAAATGAGGCCAGAAACGTTCTTCTCTAATCTTTTCATGCTCATCGCTAAATGTAGGATCTCTCGGTTTGATGATATCTTTTGCTAACTTGCGCAAACATAGCAAAACTTCCTTAAACTTTGTGTGAACTGTCCAAAGCGAGCGTACAAAACGGTTTTCGGCTTGAGCAAATGATTGAGGGCCTCCAACAATCCATAAGAACATGGCCAATGACTCAATTGATGAAACATTACTAGTTGACGTCAAACCATATGTACAAACAAGCAAATCATGAAGTGCCATGAAAACTTCCGGATTCATCCGAAACATTTTATAGAAGTATCTAGGCCGACCATAACACTCCATGACCCATTCTAGTCCAGTTTGCTTAGCATCTCTGTATGTTTTGTTCAAGTACCGCTGAACATAGAGGTTACCTAGGTTTCCCATGATAGCAGCCTGCTTTGCAAGTTCAGCAAGAAGTTTCATTCCCTCTTGTCCCTTTCTGGCCACTTCTTCCATCCTTGCATCCATCTACACAGGAATATAATAATGTTAACACATTCATCGTCAACAATATAGAATATATATTTGTCCCAACATAGATACGGTTCAACAACACAAGCAAATATTCTCACAACATATATAGTTCACAACACAAGCAAATATGATTGATATAAGCAAATAAGGTTCACAACATAAGCAAATAAGGTTCACAACATAAGCAAATAAGGTTCTACAATGGAAGGAAATGTACTTCTACAACATGAGAAAATATGGTTCACAACACGTGCTTCAACATCTCCTTCTCATGCTCCCTCTCCAGAAAATCAAACCTCCCTTCTTTTGTTTCAAGAACATTGAAGATTTCCCTAAACTCAGGCTTCACTATAAGAGTGAGGGTTGTGTGCATGAGAGCAGTTTTTTCTTTGACACCACAATCTTTCACCAACTTCATGACCTCCGAAATTGTAGGGACAAGGTTGGTTACATGAGGAGCTGATGATGCTTCAACACTAGAGGTTATCTTCTCCACTCCACTTTCTATCTTCTCGCATGTCTGCTTGTACAATCGTAAGAAAGGACTCTTCTCTTCCTTCTCCTCATTTGATTGAAGGTTGCTTGCGCTTCTTGGTTGTTTTTGGTTTCTTCAAAGATGCCAACTTCATTTCATCACTATCATCGGGTTTCTCCAAAAGAACCGCATTATCATCACTTGATTCATCAGATGATATATCTCCAGCACAAGAAGCACTAGCCCCTGTGACATGTACATTGTGAAAAATGACGTGTAAATCTTCAAGATGCTTCGGTCCCTGCCGTTTGAACTTCAAATGATTGCATTTCTTTCCTGTGCTCTCCTGGCATCTCTGAAAAAGAATATACAAATTAGGTAATGCAATCATTCAAAAGCATGCCAAATAAAAAAAGTACAAATTAGGTAATGCTACACGTACCGCAACATGTTCATCCCACCATTCTTGAGAGCAAACAACGGTTCTCTTTGCATCATCCCATCCAAGCCCGGTTGCTTCATTTTTCAACTCCATGAAAAAAGTATAGTCACTTTTTATTGCATCCCATTTGTTCTTGAATTTATCCTTGGGATACTTCTTTCCCGTTCTTGCTTCCCATTTCTCCAAAACATTCTTCCAACCCTTCTTATTTAAATAACTTATGGGCCTATTCCCATTTTCAACCTCTTCTCTGAATATATCTATGAGTTTCTTCAGATTTGCATCATCCCACACCGCTTTTTCAGTCATTCTTAAATCAAGCAAAATAATGACATAGCAATAGATCAATATACAGGAACATACAAAATTGTGCAGCAATACTATCATAATTTCTTCCACTTCACATCAATATACAAATCAACAACTATGCAGCAAGCACACTACAAATACCATTAATCCACTGCTATTCATTCAGTTCACATGACTGTCATTCTGTACAAACAGAGCTAAAAAAACTACATGCTACAGCAAGGGGGCAGGGGGATAAGGGATACTTCTACCTTTCTTTTGTAAATGGGCAATGACACAGGAGACAGAATTCCTTGTGTCCACAATATCTTCAACCTACAAGGATGCAAAATCATCATCAATGAATGGATATCACCAGAAAAAACAGCAAAAAAATCCATTAACAGAGAAGGTTAGATGGATGGGGAAGAGGGAAGAGGGCTGGAGGGAGGAGGGAGGAGAGCGGGGAGGAGGAGATGAGGGCCAGTATGCCGGCGCCGGCGCCGGCGCCGGACGGCCGGACTGACCATGGCTGCAGGGAACAGGGGAGGATGTGCTGCAAGAGAGCAGAGGAGGAAGGAGGAAGGAGTGAGGAGGGAGGAGGGAGGAGGGGGAGGAGGAGAAAGGAGGGCATGGGTGCCGGCGCCGGCGCCGCCGGACGGCCTGCCGGAGCAGGGCCGTCGGGTACAGGGGAGAAGGGGATGTAAGAGGCAGAGGGAGGAAGGGGAGTATACCTGGGCGGGCGAGGATGGTCGCCGGAGCTGGCGGCGGCGGGCGAGGACGGTCGCCGGACCTGGCGGAGGCGGGCGGCGGCGGCGGGTGGCGGCGGCGGACCCTAACCCTAGCCCTGGCTTTCCTGCGAGGCCGGCCCTGTTCGCGCTACGAACAGAAACGGGGGATGGATTCTTTGCTCGTGCGGGAGCTATTCCAGCGAAGCGGTGCCACTTGCGGGATGGCAGCGTGGGTAATTTTGACGAATTGTTTGGCCTCCGCAGCTGGAATCCGGGGGTCGACCAGCTTCGCAAATACACTGGCCGAAAGTTGCTGCTTATGCCGAATCTGCTGCGAGAAAAAACGCCTTTGGTTGGCTTTTGACTTTGCGGCAGCTAAAGCTGGTGCGGGAAGTCCAACCAAACACAGCCTGAGCCGTTCGATCTCTGCTGCTTCTGCTTCTGCTGCTCGGCTATCGCTGTGGGATGCAGCGATCCGTTCTGGAATTCTTTGACTTTGCGGTCGGCATAGTTCCTTGTTCAGTCTGCCTTGATGATCTCCTGCCCCGTCCAGTGTGTGTATTCAAGCCGGCCGGTCGTTCATGTACAGTTTCCAGTTAAGCCTTGTTGTTAAATTTGCGGAATGAATAACTACCGAACGTGCCTTGTTTTACGTTTTGGTGCCGAACGTTGTCATCACCCTTAGATCGATGCACCAATCTTGGAACAGGGCCTTTCTGCCACGTCATCACAAACGCTGGTTCGGTGAATCGAGGCTCCATCCCGAACGATGTCCACCTTATCCCCTCACTTCGTCTATCCACTCACCGCTCAATCCCACCTCCATCGATTTCACCACTTCCCACTGCATCGCCACCGGCGGCGACCCCCCTTCGTCGCCTGCGAGAGGGAAGAGGGGCTGGTACAACACTTCGACGGCGCCGGCGGCGATCCCTCGCATCGCCATGTGTGCGGCGGAGTAGGAGGCGGACAGACGAATCTGACAGGCGGCAGCCACGACTGGGTCACGACGGCCCGCGGCGGCTGCTCCCGGCGACCGCTCCCGAGAAGCCTGCGAGTTGGCCGCACGGCGCGTACACGACGTGTGGGGGCGGCGCGGCCTACCTGTGGGTGGCGGCGGCGTGCAGCGTCGGCTCCCTCTTCTACATCCTCGCCAAGGCCGTCACAATCTTCAGCGTCGTGGCCGGCGGCCTCGACCTGCACGGGAAGGGCCAGCTCGTCGCCGTCGAGGCCATGTTCCTCATGTCGCTCGCACTCGCCGCCGCGCACCTCGCCATGGCCTACCGGGCGAGCGGCCGCGAGAAGCGCCGGCTGCATGTCGTCTACAGAATCGACATCGAAGCAGTGAGTCCCCTGCCCCTCGTCTCCTCCATGCCTCTCTGCCCATGCCAACTCTCGATCGCATTAAACGCCATCGCCATGATCAGTTTGTCAGTACTAGTCAGTATCACAAACGCCAAACAAACTAGTACCAATTTGGCGTTATATTAGTAGCTAAAATTCAGATGAACTTGAGCTTTTCAACTAGCCATGCGAGCTCGTAGGAAAGAATTCTAGATTCCGTAGCACAATCCGGGCACTTCTTTGGGTGTATAGTATAGTTCATCCCGACACTTTTCGGCCAGACAGCTGATCGAACTTTGTGCGTAACGCGCCAACCTAGTGTAGTGTAATCGGAGGTGCGCCATGGAATCTACTTTTCCCAGCCGGCAAATTTAGTTTACGGTCCATGGCAAATTTAGTTTATGGTCCATGGCAAATTTTTATTTTTATGATGGCAATTGGAATTTTTAGACCATGGCAATTTAGTTGATACTTTTTTTTGAGTATCATTGGAAATTTCACTTTATTTTCCATTGCAAATTTACTTTATTTTCCATGGCAAAATTTACTCAATTTTTGCCATGGCAAATTTTACTCTATTTTGCCATGGCAATTTTACTCTATTTTGCCATGGCAATTTCACTTTTAATGACATGGCAATTTTTACTCTGTTTTTACCATGGCAATTTTTACTCAATTTTCGCCATGGCAATTTTACTTTTAATGACATGGAAAATTATACTATATTTTGCCATGGCAAATTTAGTTTATGGACCATGGCAAATTTACCTTATGGTCCATGGAAAATTTAGTCCGTGGTCCATTGCAAATTTAGTTTATGGTCCACGGCATTTTGTATATTTAGACCATGGCAATTTGGTTGATACTCTTTTTTTTCATTATCATATGAAATTTTACTTCATTTTCCATGCCACATTTACTTAATTTTTGCATGGCAAAATTTATTCTGATTTTGCCATGGCAATTTTTACTCTTTTTTTTGCCATGGCAATTTTACTTTAAATGACATGGCAACTTATACTTTATTTTGCCATGGCAAAATAAAGTCCTTTTTGCCATGGCAAAATAAAGTCCTTTTTGCCATGGCAAAATAAAGTCCTTTTTGCCATGGCAATTTTTACTTTTAATGACATGGCAAATTATACTTTATTTTGCCATGGCAAACTTTACTCTTTTTTTGCCATGGTAATTTTTACTTTTAATGACATGGCAAATTTTACTCTTTTTTGCCATGGCAAATTTTACTTTTTTTGCCATGGCAATTTTTACTCTTCTTTTGCCATGGCAATTTTTACTTTTGTTGACATGGCAAATTTCACTTTTTAATATAGGCTGATGCATGAAATAAATCTCTAGATGCACTTCTACTAGCTGCCATGGGAACATGGCAATTTTCTGTACAAAACGTTTTGGAGATTGCAAATTTCAATAGAACACGACTTTTTTTGTGCAGAACAAGGCAAATTGTTGAACAGATTTTAGTACATTGTTCCATAGTATTTAGTGTACTCACGAGTAGAACATGGAATTTTTGTTGAACATGTCGGAGGTGGCAAATTGAGTACAACATGACATTTTGTTTTTCATTCTTTTCATGGACCATGGCATTTTTTTTGCTCTCCAAACCATGGCAAATTTAGTTCACACATCATGGCAAATTAAGCTATTGTATCATGGCAAATTTAATCCATTTTTTTACCATGTCAGCTTTGATTTTTTGTTCGAATCATTTGCTTCACAAAATTGCACAAACTTTTTTTTTGATGATGCATGAATAAATCTCTAGCTGCTCTTCTACTAGCTGCCACGGGGAACATGGCAAGTTTATTCAAAATGTCGAGAGACGGGAAATTGAGCAGAACATCGCAATTTGTTGAAATTTCTAGTAGTTTCCCTGATTTAACATGGCCATTTTGTCCTCCTGCAAGTAGTATGTACTGCAAATTTTTGTAATCTTTTCCATGCCAGTACATACCAACTCTAGCTTTGCCATGAGTCATGAATCATTTTTTCTAGTAGATTCCCTAATTTAACATGGCAATTTGTCCTCCTGCAGTAATCTGTAGTGCAAAATTTTGTAATGTTTGCCATGTCAGTACATACCAACTATAGCTTTTGCAAGTCATGAATCAAATTTTCCCCAGTTTTTGCCATGAATCATGAAGCCAGACTGAATTCGTGCTTGCTGCATTGTGGCCTTTTTTGTTTTTTTTGGGCCGGCTGGATTCCTGCCTGTTGGGCCGGTAGAAATAGGCCCAAAGAAGTAATCGTTCGGTGTGGTTTCCTGTTGGAGCCGAACGAGATCGTTCGTTCCGATCGATGGTCCTTCCCAAACACCTCGTTCCCCAGACCGACCGTTCGGTTGTGGTTATCGATCTGTGATTTCTTTTTGTTTTAGCCTCACTGAGTATACAAGCTGTAGCATCTGTTTGGACGCACAGTCACACACACCACACGCACGCACACCACAACTCACGCCCCAGCTATGCATCTAAAACCAGACCTACAACTTATATCTCTATACGTCCAGTGAGACTTCCGAAGTCTAGGACTCCGGGAACAACGGGCACGTGGTCCTCGCCCGTGGCTCGTAGACGTCGTGTACCTGCGGAAATTATTACACTGTTCATGATAAACAGTGGCGCTACAGTGTAGCGCAGAGAGACGCCCAGAAATTCGTCCCCGCTGGGGATCGAACTCAGGGCGGGCTGGTGCGTCACTGCGATTTGAAGTCACCCGTTGATCCAAGGTTGTGCGTCCGCCCCGTTTCGTAGGCCGGATGCCACCCACGTCGCCAACTTGGCGGCAGGATCAGCACGGCGTCGTCCCTGGGTCACTGACAGGGAACGGCATGTGTGATGTGTCTTTGCATCCACCCCACTTGAGTCCGGCCTTGTGGGCTGTGGGAGCTTTGGCTAGCTTCTTCACGTTCCATACAGACAAGACGATCGATACCTCGACCAAATTTGCACGGAGGGATGCTGTGATAGGGTGGTAGATGGTACAAGGCGCAGGACGCATTCTGGAAGCTTGGACACTTGGCACCGATCGATCGAGCAGGGATCACACACCCGTACGCCGCGGGACGTCGCCGTCGCGCACGCGCGTACGTGTCACTCCGGGCGACGGCCCGCGGCCGCCCCCTCGCGCGCGCCGCAAACGGCGAAGCAGTCGTCGCCCCGGGTCACCGTCGCGTCGCGTCGCCGTCGGGCGAGGTGCAGCGCCGGACAGGGCCAAAAGAACGCTTTTTGGCCCGACACCGAGTCACCAGCACAAACGCGCCCTCACGTGGGATCCTCTTGGACCGCATTTACCCGATCAGGAGGAGACAGACGAGACGACGAGGCTGCGATGGAAATGGAACCACCGGCGACGCGGGTCACAGGTGTCACGCCCGCGGCCGAGAGGTCGGCTGCCGCCGCTCTGTGGGTCGATCGACGTCGGTCTCGGCATGGTGTTCCTGGTCAAAACCGGAGAAATAAATCACTGGCGCTGTTGGAGAGCTGTTGGGGCTTGCCACGTCGCCGGGCTGCTCGATCGATCTAGTTTCTCGTCGATGGACTCCGGCTGGCGTGGCGGCGGCGAAGAGGAGCAAGCTAGCCGCAAGCTAAATCATTGAGCTGTGGTTGTGTTGCCTAAAAGACGTGACGTGAGCACACGTCATATGAGAATGTGGAGAATAATATCCTATCTGGAGGCAGAAAAATCAAGCTCAGCTCTTGAAATATCATTTCCATAGGGAATTAAGCCAGAAATCGACATATGTAGAGCGAAGCTACCAATTCCTTTCTAATTCTCTTATATATATATTATTTCTAGTATTTGTACTAGTAAGAGCATCTATAGCCGGACTTTGCAAATCCGGCCCCTCAAACGCCCGCGGACGCGACCGGGCGCGTCCGCGGACATTGACCGGTCACGCCTCAAATTAGCCACTCTGCATCCGACTCTGTCATATTTGAACCCCTAGATCCATACAAAGCATGCAAAAAAAATCCTACGTACTACATACTACGCTACTCTTCGTCGTCGGAGATGTCCACGACGACGGTGCCGGGCGCCGGCTGGACGGGCGGGTTGGAGGGCTCCGGCTCATCCTTCTCCTGCTCGACCTCATCCATGTAGGCAAGCATCTCCGCCTCCTCCGCGGCCTGCTACGCCTCCATCTTCTGCCGGCGACGGCATCTGGCCTCCTCAGCCGACTCCGACCGGAAGGAATCGAGGATGGCCTGGTGCTACGCCTGCAGATCCGCGTCGCCGGCGTCCCCCACATCCTCCTCCTCCGGTTCATCCTCCTCCTCCTCAACCTCCTCCTCCTCGTCCACCTCCTCCTCCTCGTCGTCGTCCTCCTCCACCTTCAACTCCTCCTCCGGATCCACTGCATCCGGAGGTAGCCCCGCGGCGATCCGGGCTTCGCGCCTGGCCCGGATCTGCTCAAGGAGCTCGAGCCGGCGCTCCGGCGTCAGAAAGGGCTCGCTCCTCACCCGGCGGCGTGGGGGCATGGCTACTAGGCGAACGGGTGGAGTGGAAAGTGACGGCGGCGGCGGACAGGCGGAGGAAAAATGTGGATGGTAGGGTTTCGGTGCCGCCGGTCGACTTAAATAGCCGGGCTAGGCACTACGCGGCCCGCTGGAACGGCGCCACGCGGTCCGACGGAGGAGACGAGCTTCGGACCGCCGGGTTTCCAGGCTTTTCCGCGTGGGACCCCGCCGTCAGTCCGACGTGGCGGGCGTGCCCGGGCACCCCCATATCCGCCCCATATTTGGGTTGGATATGGGGGGTGCCGGTCAGCCTGGGCGTTTGAGGCCCGTTTGAGGCGCCCGGCTGGGTCAAAAAATCGTGACCGGTCACTGACCGGGCGGCCCGCCCGGGCGTATGAGGCGGCGCGCCCGGCTATAGATGCTCTAAGCGTGCACGTGCAATGCACGTTTAACCTGCAAAAAAAAAATCTTCACCTCCGTAAGCATGGCCCTTTTGCATTGCGAGGGCATCATATTTAATGTGCTGCGTCGATAAATTGATAATTGACTGATAAAATAGTTTACAATCACTTTCATTTTTACAATCTTCACTTCCGTGAGAAGCCTCTCCTCTTGTCTACTCGGTGGACATACTCCATACATAGTCAGTTTGTCGCATTGGCGAGACAAGGGAAGCGGTGGCGACAAGGGTTCAAAATTTCAACAAAATATCGGAAATTTTGTGGGTGCCCTAGTGAAAAAACACGTTAATTTTTATTTTCATTTTGAAAAAGAGAGCCCCCTCTCCGATTTCAACTACATCAGTTCAAATGTGTTTTACAAGGCATCTAAACAAACAAACAAAAACATAAAACAGAAGTATTCTAATTTACTTTTAAGAAGCCATAGAAGAAACCATGGCATTATGATGCATGTTCAAGCAACTTTAACCTTCTATTCTGAAGTAATTTCACTTTAATTCAAATATTGTGAAGTTCTTTCGGAAAACAATTGTCTTATGTTTTCACTACGTGGAACACGTGGTTTGCAATACAAACTTGATAAAAAAATTGTCTTATGTTTTCCAACTTCACTTAAAATGGATAGGCTAGTTATAGCTTTCATTTCAGCATATTAAAATGGCATGCATCATTTGCTTGTGCATTGCACTAGTTACTTATGGTTGTTTATATTTGCTTGTTGGTTTGCTTCTTACCGATAGATTCTGTTGACGACTCCTCTTACGAGCACGCTTACGATCTATCTTCCAATTTGACACGTGAGGCTGACTTACTGTACCCGACTGCTCGATCTGAAGGCAAGCAACCCACCTTTATCATGCCTTATGCATGCTATCTCCCTCCTTCTTGCACTACGGTTTTATGATGCTTAGTAGTTATCGATGCATATTCCTTCTGCATGACCTGATTTTGTACCCGAGTGCCTTGGTATTACTTGTCCTAGCATGAATTGCTTGTTTGGTTTAGAATCTATGTTCCGCCTTCCTTGCAGTAGTATGCATGCTTAGGATATGTATGTTTATATCATGTTGATACTTGCTTATCCTGCTTATGGGTAGTTGAACCGGTCTCTGATAAATTATTTTATGCTATGGATATTATTGTTGTTAACTTGTAATAAAGGAAACGGTGGGAGGCCTTGCTAGTAGCATTGGTGCTTTGTTCCACTCGAGCCGCCCTAGAACCTGAGTTCTTGTTATGTTGAACCAAGATGAGTATGCAAACCTTTCATTTTGTGTGTGTGTGTGGGTGGGTGGGTGGGGGGGGGGGTACATGGGCCTCTCTCATGACCTACTACCTAGGACCAGAGACCTGTCCATGGAGCCACACATAGTTTGGATTTCCATTTGGATTGTTGTGGATCTGTATTTGTAATTGCGTTGTGATACTTGCTTTCCACCCAATATTTAGTTTTTTTTTTCCGATGAGACATGTGTATAAGTTGTGCGTTTGGAATCATAAAGAAACAGGTCAACGCACCGTAAACCAAATTAGTAGCTGGATATTATTACCTATAAGTTGCTTCTTAGCTGAAATCAGAGGTCTAGATCGTAGTTGACACTTCATCCGACGGTCCTATTGAAAGGTTGGTGCAGGAAGCAACTGCAAAAGTACTTGTTTGTCGTCTAGAGACTAGCTCGTTGACACTTATCCAATTATCCTGGTTCCTTTTTCATGCTGGGAAACAATTTTGCGGCCCAAGGGAAAAGAAACAAGATTATCTCAAGCAACAGTGCAAAGTTGACACGTAGCCACACACTTGAGAAGATAATCTCCCACGCAATATTTTTTTTTGAACACAGTACAGACGCAAGCGCTCATACATACGCGCATACACTCACCCTATGAACGCACACACGCACACCCTACCAAACAAATCCAGGAATAATGCGAGCACCAGGACTTGAACCCTGGTGGACCGGAGATACCACTGTCCCTCTAACCATCCAACCACAGGTTGGTTCGCGCGCAATATATTTTTTGAAACGAAATCAAGTTTGTTAATGCTTGCACTGTTTGCTGAATTAATTATCAAGGAAAATGACATTTTATTTTCACGGTAAGTTCAAATAATAATTGAAGGAAAAAGGGACACGATTGCCAATTATCCATCTGGATTGGGCACTTCGCCGTGCGTAGGAGGGCCGTGCCTGCCAGCCAGCCAACCAGCTGATCAATCGGATGCTTGCCCAAGTCAAAGAGGTGGCCATGCATGCACGGCCGGGACCAAAGGCAATGGCCACACAACAATGACACGAGCTGACATCTCTGTACTGCGCTACAGCAACTCTGCGACCGACCAGAACCTACCTCTCGTGTCATGTTGCGCAGAACGTCCGACTCCCCACGGTCCACTCATGACTGAACATCTAGAGCGAGAGAGAAGTGAATATGTACATACTACATACTCAGGATCGATCGTTTCAAGACTGGCCATGCATCTAGCGAAGAGGCATGCATGCGTGGGTGGCTCATGGCTCATGATCGGTCGTATGATTTGGTCACCCCCTCGCCCTCGCCCATTTTGTTTGTTTGTACACATGATGCTAGCAAGTACTCCTTCCTCGACCGAACTTCGTTTCTCAGCCCATTTGATTCTGACTCGGCAGGGAAGATATGTCACTTAGTAATAAGCTGCGGTTGCTCGTTATGGGCGGACGGATGGCTATATGTACTTAGAGCATCTACAGCCGCATATGGCAAATCTGGTCCCTAAAACGCCTCAAATTTCAATAGTTGCATCCGGACATCTCATACTAAATTCTTTAAATCCATACAAGGACATGCAAAAGGAAAACCTACGTACTACGTCGATCCTAACTACTACTCGTCGGAGATCACGACGATCTCCGTGCCCGGCTCCGGCTGCAGCTCAGGCTCCTTCGGCTGCTCCGCTCCGGCGTCCTCCTCCTCTATCTCTGCGCCGAGTTCGGCGGAGAGGGCATCCGCCGCCGCCTTCTCCTGCCGGAGGAACGCCCGGTTGGCCTCCACATAGGCCTCATCCTGGATGGACTCCAGGATGGCCTGCTGCTCCGCCATCTCCTCCGATTGGGCGACGGGGAACTCTGCCTCCGCCTGCTCCATGTTGAAACCCGGCAGCTCCGGTTCTGGCTCCTCCGCGTCCTCCACCTCCATCTGCTCCGGTTGCTCCGGCTCCTCCTCCTCCTCCTCCTCCGGCTCCGGCGAGTCCGGAGGCAGCCCGACAGCGATGCGGGCGGCGCGCGCTGCTTGTCTCGCCCGGATCTGCTGCTGGATCTCAGCCCGGCGCTCCGGCGTGAGCATAGCGTAGTACGTGATCTTCCTCCGGATCATGGTGGAGCGCCGGAGCGTGGGCAGAGCGCCGGAGCAGGAGGGGGAGGAGGTGGATGGGCTCGGACTGGCGGCGCGGAGAGGGGGGATGTGGATGGGCTAGGGTTGAGGGACGCCGGCCGGTTTAAATAGCCGGATTTGGCCTCGGACGGCGAGCCGGAGCGGCGCCACGCGGTGTTCACACGGCGGCGACGGACGCGGCGTCCGTCGGACCGCCGGGTTTCCGGGCGTTTCCGCGTGGGACCCCGCCGTCAGGCCGACGTGGCGGGCGTGCCCGGCAGACCGCATATCCGCCCCATATTTGGGCTGGATATGGGGGGTGCCGGTCAGCCCGAGCGTTTGAGGCGCCCGGCTGGGTCGAAAAATCGTGACCGGTCAGTGACCGGGCGGCCCGCCCGGGCGTATGAGGCGGGTTTGAAACGCCCGGCTGTAGATGCTCTTACCGATGCTTGCTACAACCCCCTCCGTCCCATAATATAAGATCGTTTTGCACCAAGGGAGTACTTGTCTATTCATGCTTACGTGCTGTACGTGGTAAAGCCGAGTTTATCCCGAAGTAACAAAAGCGGGGTTTGCTGGGCCAGTGACTCTGTCCGCCAAGATGCATCGCTCTCATTGGATGCTCGTGACGCTCTCTCGTTGCAATCAACAACCAGCCCCAAAGTCAGAGTGAATGGAGCAGCATTGAAACGCAAAAGGCAGCCTGGTACAGCAACCGCGAGAGGAGAGTCAAACGAAGGCGAAGGCGATCGGTCACGGGCCACGCGATGTTGTCTTGCTTCCCTTGATGCAGCGGCCGAGTCCCGGTGAGCCTTTTCGTGCTGATCCCTGCTTCTGATGTTGGGCTGTACGGAGTACGTCGCTGTGGGATATGAAGCAGTGCAGCGATCATGTCTGGAATTCTTTGACTTCGTGGTCGGCATGGTTAAGTTCCTACTAGCTACAGTTTAGTCCGCCTTGATCTCCTGTCTTTCCCCGCGAGTATTCAAGCCGGAAGGTCATTCGTGTACAGTTTCCGGTTAAGTCATGTACGTACTCATGTTCTTTAAGCCGTGCTTTGCTGTGGCCACCCGTTCGTTGATGCGAGGCCGTGCGTTCGCCCCGTTTCCTAGGCCGGATGCCACCCACGTCGCCAACATGGTGGCACTATCAGCACGGCGTCACCATCGAGTCACTGACAGGGAACGGCATGTGTCACTCCACTAGTGGCCGGCCTTGTGGGATGCGAGAGCTCGCCTCTTCACGTTGCATGCAACTAACCTCGATGCTATGGCAGATGATCCAACGCAGGGCGGATTCTAGAAGCTTGGACACACGGCACCGATCAAGCAGCGATCACACACGAACGCAGCTACGGCAAGGCTCGACCCACGAGGTCTGTGCCGGAGACTAGCAGCAAGAGTATATATAGTAGGTTCAAGGCGGTCAAAACTGATCGACAGGGACGCAGCGCGTCGTCGCCGTTGAGACCCGCGCGTAGTCCGGGCGACCGGCCCCCCCGCGCACCGCCAACAGCGAAGCGGTCGCCGTCGCGTCGCGCTCCGGCCAGTAGAGGCGGCGGACACGGCCAAAAGATCGCTTTTTTCCTTCCCGACACCATCCACAACCACAAGTAACCCTCACATGGGCTCCCCTTGGACCGCATTTACCCGATCAGGACGAGACGACGAGAACGAACCACCGGCGTCACAGGTCACACGTGTCTGGCGCGCGACCGAGAGGTCGGCTCCTGCCGCTCTGTGGATCGACCTACGTCGGTCTCGGCATGCGTTCCATGTCAAAACCGGAGAAAATCGCTGGCGCCGATTCACGCCGATGCCGTTCCTGGTCAAAACCGGAGAAATCGCTGCCGCCGATGGATAGCATCGTACCAATTTGGCGTCGGGGGGTATGCTCGATGTGCACGCTGCCGCTGAGCATCGCATCGGCCGGGACGTAGCACGTGGCGTACCCGACGGGAGCTGGCCGCAAGCTCAATGATTGAGTTTCTGTATCGTCTGAAAGAAGTGACGCGAGAGCACAGATAGCACAAATGTAATTACAACTAGGAAAATAATGTTTTCTCTTAGAGAAGCAGGAACAGAATGTTGAATGCGGGATCCCACGGTGGATGTGCTCGACGCGTGGCTCGGCGGGAGCGCAACGGCACAGGGCATGGCGGGAGCGCGCGGCGGCACAAGGTGACCAGCGGCCACGCGGGGCGGTGCGTGGTGACCGGCCGAGTCACGGCAGCGGCTCCGACGGCCCACGACCAACAGGGTCGTGGCAGCATCGGAGGCACAAGGGTGTGAAGCGGAGCTCTTGAAACTTCCCTCTCGCAAAACGCTGGCGTGTATTGTGTATCTCATCCGACAGAGATTTGGTTATGCCACGGTCGATGTTATATTCATGAGATTTTATATTGAGATCTGTGCAAAAACAATCAGTCTTAGGGCATCTCCAACGGCAACCCGCAAATTTTCTCCCGCGACCTGTCCGCGGACACGGATGCGGGAGGGCGCCATCCAACGCTATCCGCATTGTTTCAACAAATCGGACGAAATCCGCTTTAATTAACTTTAAAAATAACATTCCGCCTAATCTTATAGGTTTGATCAGTGAATTACTAGCTTCCGCCAACTCAGTACACGTCCTTCCGCCAACTAGTGTGGGCTTCCGCCATCTACTAATCACCAATTCATTGGAAAAAAAAAGCTCAATGTATTAATCGTAGTGCTTTATTAGCAAGCTTCCGCCAGTTCAATGTATGTGATTTAGCTAGCTTCCGCCACTAAGAGCATGGTTAATAATACAGCCAACTGATGGCTATAAGATGTTGCCACATCATCTATAGCCAACACATATATTCACTCATACAATAAGGTTAGCTATAAGGTTGGCTATAAAATTAGTACTTTTTCTCATCTTCTCTCTATCTCTTTCCTCACATTTATTGCATCTGCCTTGGAGCACGCATATAGCCAGGCTCTTGCATATGAGAGTCCACTCCCCTTACTTTTTCATGCCTCTCTCCTCCACATAGGCAAAATTGCCATGTAAGCAGGCTATAAGCCCACTATTGTACTTGCTCAGTGTACTAAACATGATGCTTTAGCTAGCTTCCGCCAAATCTAGTAGATAGTTTGCTTGCTTCCGCCAAATCGTGTGGTATTTTAAAAAAGAAAAAAAGAGAAAAAAGAAACAAAGTGATTAGTGGCTTCAATCAAACTTTAAACATGCTATCCGCCAAACCGTCATCTGGACGGAGAGGAAAGAGGGGTACGTGGTGACTTTTGGTTCGTCGCGTGGATGTCCGGACTCCGGCAAAGATCCCTCATGTTTGTCTCCGGTTTGCGGGAGAAAACACGTCCGGACCGCGCCGCGGACCGATATAGGACCCGCGTTGGATGACTTTCGCGGTCCGGACAGATGTGTGAGGTTTGAGGGTCGGCGTTGGAGATGCCCTTAGAGAAGCAGGACCGAGACTTTCTTACACATTATGTCATTTGACTAAGACTTGCTTACACATTATGTCATTTGACTAAGACTTGTTTAAGTCTCAGTCGACTGAGACCTAGCCACACATGTTACGTATACGCAAAAAAATGCCCTCTCGTACTCTAGATATAAGGTTGGGGAGGCCCGATTTTGAGTTCACTAAAAAAAAAATACAGTATGCCTTTGTTTACATTATCTGATCTGGTCATTTATTTGCCTCAAAACAGTAAAACCACAGTTATTTTTGAGTATGCCCTCTTTTTTGCTAGAGTTGGTCTTACAGTTACAAGTTGCAAGGGAAGATGTTTCGCTCTGTAAACCGCACTTGCTCGTCTTGAGCATGTGGATGGCTATACGTGCCGAAGCTACTTTGTCTACTCGTGCCAAGTACTGTTCGTTATAAATTAAAGGCCGAGTTTATCCAATGGGCAACAAGAGCATGGGTAGGGTCGGGTCGGTCGGTCCGTCGCCAACAAGGCCGAAGCATCACTCTCTACGGGATTGTCTCAAAAAAAGAAAAATCACTCTCTACGGGACACATTGAACGCAAGAATCGCACGAAATCCCCCGACTTTTCGAGGCAAGGAGACCAGGAGAGCGACACGAAATCCAGTTAAATTTACAGCGGACGCCATGCTCGTGACGCTCTCCAGTTGTAATCACGGCCGGCCCCAGAGTGAATGAAGAAGCATTGAAACGCAAAAGCCAGCCGCCGCAGCCTACAACAACCGTGCATGAACGGGGACGCGGAGGTCATTGGAGACGGGAAGGCGATCGATCACGGAGCACGGTGGCCACGCACGGACGCAGCGACCGTGCCCGGGACTGCCAAGGCGAAGGCTGTCGCTGTCGCTGTGTGATCTCCAATTATTTGACTTTGTGGTCGGCATGGTTAAGTTACGAGTGCTTCCTACTAGGTTGGTTTGCCTTGATCTCCCGTGTACTATATTCAAGCCTGTCATTCGTGTTCTCCGACAAAAAAAAACGGAGCCTGTCGTTCGTGTACAGTTTCCAGTTAAGCCATGCTTTTTAAGTTTGTCCTCTGTAGTACGCACAGGTCCGTAGATTGGAAGCCACCCGTTGATCCGAGGCCGTGCGTTCGCCCCGTTCCGCAGGCCGGATGCCACCCACGTCGCCATCTTGGCGGCGCGACCAGCACGGTGTCATCCCTGAGTCACTGACAGGGAACGGCATGTGTTCCTCGACTGTCCACTCCACTTGTGGCCGGACTTGTGGGCTGCGAGAGCTTCCAAGCGTTGCATCTTGCTGGATCGGTGGACTGGACGATCGAGTTGTGACCTTTTCCCTCGACCAAAATGGTCCGACGCAGGGCGAATTCTAGAAGCTTGGAAAATCAGAACCGATCGAGCGGCGATCACGCACACACAGCAAATTAGGCTCGAGCTCTGCACATGCCGTGGATTGCCAGCAAACCAGAGTAGTCCAAGGCGGTCAAAACCGATCGACGGGGACGCAGCGCGGCGTCGCCGTCGAGCCCCGCGTACGTGTCCGTCCGGACGACCGCCTCTGCGCGCGCGCCGTGGCCAAGCGAAGCGGTCGTCTCCCCGGGTCGCCGTCGCGTCGCGGTCGGGCCAGCAGCAGCGCCGGACACGGCCAAAAGAACGCTTTTTGCCCCGACACCGAGTCGCCACCACAACGCGCCCTCACATGGGCTCCCCTTGGACCGCATTTACGGCCCCGCCTTCACCCGATCGGAAGAGCACATTGACGAGACGGACGGGACGACGAGGCGGCGACGGAACCACCACCCGCGGCACAGGTGTCGCGCGCGCGGCCGAGAGGTCGGCTGCCACCGCTCTGTGGCTCGGCGCACGTCGGTCTCGGCATGCCGTTCCTGGTCAAAACCGGGGAAAAACGCTGCGCCGATGGACGCCGATGCCGATGCCGATCGCGACCGTGCTCCGCCACGTCGCCGGGCTGCTCGATCCATCGCCCCGTCAATGTGCTCTTCCGTGATTACTAGCAGCTGTTTGTTGAGAGGAGGCGCGACAATTAAGTCAGCCAGTGATGTGCACGCTGCCGCTGCGCGTCGCATCGGCCGGGACGTAGCACGTGGCGTCCCAGCGGGGAAGAGGCGGGAAAAAGATTGTCGTGAGCACACGTAAGGCCAGTTCTTTTGATGGCTTTTTTTGGGCTTCTATAATAAGCTGTCCCTTACCCAGCTTATTCTAGAAGCCTAACAAAATTAATTTTTTTAGAAGCCTACTAGTCCTTATTTTAGAAGCCCAACCACAAATATTTTTTTAAAAGCCTACTACTCAAGTCTCAATTAGTAGGCTTTTAAAAAATTTAATTTGGTTGGGCTTCTAGAATAAGCTGGGTAGGGGGCAGCTTATTCCAGCTTATTCTAGAAGCCACCAAATTAATTTGCATATGCAGTACTACATACAAGGAAAAGAATGTGGAAATAATTCTATGCCTGGAGAAATATCTCTAGAAATTAAAAGTACGGCTCTGGATTATCTGCCGGCGTACGGACCATTTTGAGCAGGCAATTAAGCTGGGAGTGGATTATACGATCTTATCCTTTCGCCAGAGATCGACATGTAGAGGTGCATCACGAGCCTCTGATCCTTTCATAAGGTTTTTGTTGTTTTTTTCGAAAATGGCAGTTATCCTGCATTCATTAAGAAGAAAAGAGTTGCTCAGTTAATTGGGGAAAATCGAGCGAAAACCAGATTGCCCAGTTAATTATGGAGAACCGGGCGAAAACCATCACAACCGCTGAGCGGCACATATAAGACCCCCCCCCCCCCCCAACTCCAAAGAGGGTATCGTCGAGACAACACGCAGGCGTCATTGTCATCACTCCTCCCCTAGAGGCGTCATCGCCATCCCTAAACCCTGAGCAAACGACTCCGACTTCGCCTGAGGCGATCATCGACCCAACCCACACCGAAGAGGTCCTGTGAAGATGCATGAAGGTCCGCGCCAAACCCAGCCACCTGCGACTAGACAGCGCAGCTCCGACTCTGACAGAGAACCATGAAGGAGAACTAGGCACGGCTGGCGCCGCAGAAGATCATCGAACGAACCACCTTCTGCCCGTCATCGTACACCACAGGGGCCCCGCCACCGCAGCTTCGACTTCGCAGCAACAAACCAGCCGAGGCAATCCTGCGGACACACCGGAGAAGAGCTGACTATCTCAACCATAGCCATGTCTCCGACACTGCTCGCCCCATCATCGTTGCCACAGAAGCCTTGACGCAAACACCGCCGTCTTCCACTGGTCTCGCTCGCCAACATCCAGCTCCAAAGACGAAGCCCCCAGGAGGGAATACGACACCAAGGCGCCGTCATCGTCCGATCGAACAAGATCAAGGGTTTCCCCCGAAGCTGCGGCGATCCGCGCAGGAGAGGTGCAGCAGCAGTACAGCGATGCCTGCAAGAAGATAAACGACGGCCACGGCCGCCGCCATCGCTGGTCACGGCCATAACCGAGACAGGGTTTTCACCGAAGCTACTGACACCACCTCATCCGCACCTCATCTCACAATGGCGACCACCTAACACCACCACCGAGCCAGCTCGTAGTCGAAGAAGCAACACTACGAGCTGCTCCACTCCGGGCTGCCGCGCCGTCCGAGCAGCAACCCCCTCATCACGCCTCCGCGCGACCTCATGGCCCCCTTGTGCCGCAGCACCCCCGCAGAGTCACGCGACCCGGCCACAGCCAGACGACCACCAGGCCGCGCGCACCCTTGCAAGATCTGATCCGCGCCAGCCCAGATCGGCCAAAGCACGACCACCACCCCGGATCCGCCACCAGGACCGCCGTCGCTGGCCGGCCGCCACCCACACACCAGATCAGGGTGCGAAGGCCCCGGATCCGCCGCCCCACCGGAGGAGAGGAGCTCCAGCAGGCCGCCGACGCAGAGCACGCGACGACCGCGCAGCCCGAGCTCGTCCACGACCCAAGCAGCAGCGCAGCCTCCGTCCCTTCGTCCCACTGCGCAGAAGCACCCACGCAGCTCCTTGCCATGGCGCCTCCCCATGCTGCCCCAACGCCAGCTCCTGCCGCGCCGCCAAACGGCCCCACCGCCGCCAACGCCGCCCGGGCTTTGCCCGGCGACGCTCTTCGGCGGCAGTGAGGGGAGGGAAGCAGGAGGGGTGGCCCTAGGCGGCCGGATTTGGGGCGCCCCGGTGCGGCCGTGGAGCCGCACGGGAGCGAGCTCTCTCTGGGGTAGGATTCAACCGCTCGAGTAGGTAGGGGCATGGAAATTGGATTGCAAAAAAAAAGGATATAATGTTTTTGTTGTAGTTTCTTCTTTTTCCTTGGGTTTTTATACACTACTATAAAAATGCCGTTGAGCAAATTGTTTTTCAAAAGTATACTCCGACTTTAATAATAAACTAATCAGAAGACATCACACAAACAACAAATATTAGGGCAAGCTAAAAGTTATTTCAAAGATCTTCAAAGTCGTCATCTAGTTTCACTTTTTGCCCTGAATCACTTGCAAAAACTCTAAGTGAAAAAAAAAATCGAAGAAGACCAAACCTACACAGGCCTTTAGAGAGTCGTTTGAGCCGCCTACCAGCCCTACCCAATAGGTGAGAGTCTTTAATAGTTGAATGTCCCATAGCCTAGTAGTTACTACCCCCTCCCACCTAGAGGTAGGTTGTCGAACCGATGATTCAGCGGCATACCCTCACAGAAGAATTTTGCGAGTACAAAAGCAAAAAACATGAGCATTATCGACGACGACAAACTTGCCACCACCAAGTTAGGAGCCATCGATCTATGATAACAAGACCAATATAGGTTCCCCGGTGTCAACTGTGTCGCCCATGATAATCAGACCAGGACATGGATAGAGTCATGGGGCTTTTATTCATGTATGTTATCTCCACCTTCGCAATGTTGTCACTACTAGCAAAGCGGAAACTTGACGCAGAAGAAGTCTAAATTGCAATATGTAAGTAGACCCAACGCTCCCCTCTGTCGAGAATGAAAAGGTAGTCGGAGATGAGGGGAACAGACGAAGAAATGACAAAACGAGAAGCTTTCTCTTTGACGGCTAGGTCTCGATAGATAACAAACTATTGTCTAAGCGCACCAAGATGTGGACGGTATGGCGCATGGCAGAAAACTATATCAGTTATCGATATTCATGACAATGCCGACAACTTATGGCAAAGTGTCTTAGGACTGGCACCACGTAGTGCCGCCATTACCAGGGGTTAAAGAGGGGGTTTAAGGGCGCCAGGTAACGGGCGTATTGATTACAATTAATACGGGCGAGCGCACGTCCTGACCGTTGCGTTCCTGGAGCCTCCTGGTAATGGCGGCATTCATGGGGAGCCTGGCGGACGCTATATAAGCCACCCCCCAGCTCCATTCCAAGGGTTCGCAATCCATTGTAACACATACACTCAAGTAATCAAGCTCCAGAGCACCGAGACGTAGGGCTGTTACCTCCGCCGCTGAGGGGCCTGAACTCGTAAATCCGAGTGTAACAACTGCGCCGTAGCTAGGCTCTGCCCTCTCATCCATACCCCTACACACTACTGTCAGGCTTGCACCCACGACAGTTGGCGCCCACCGTGGGGCAGGCGTCTAGCGACTTCCGGCGTAGTTGCATTTTCCCCATCTTCACCATGGTTTCCGGCGGCGGACTGACACTGGGCGGCGAGATCCGTTTCGGCGTCCTCAGCTTCATCGCCGACGATTCGGCATGGCTCCAAGAAGCCCCGCTGGATGTCGAGGCGTTGCCCATCCGCGGCGCAGCGCACTTCCGCGCGAGTTCCTTCGGCGTTCTCCTTCGACATCCGTCGACTCCGTACCATTCGGCGCCTTCGCTCTCCACCAGCCGTCGTCGCAAGCGCTCCGGACGCTCACGGCTTCAGCGGTGGATCAAGCACGCGGTGGCCCTTTAGATCGCGGCCCCGCAGATCACGGCAATCGAGCCCGATGAGCCCGTCTTCGATCTGTTCGCCTTCGTGCATGAGCACTCAGAAAGCTTGTCCGAGTGCGAGAGCAGCGATCCCGCTGCAGAGGTGCTGATGGCCGATTCCCCACCCAGTCCGCCTGGGTACGGCCGCAGCGGCGCGGAGACGGGTGACCCGTCGCGCACTGATCTTGGCGGTGGCGGAGACCGTCACGACGAGTACTACCCCCGACCTCTCACTCGGCAGCAGAGGGAGAAGCTGCAGCGCAGAACCGAGCAGACCCTTCAGACGCCCATCGTTGGGACGACCCCCGAGGCTCAGGCTTTGGAGGCCGTGCGCCAGACCAACTTGGCTGAGCGCAGTCGTCTGGAGGCGCTCCAGAAATCACTCGACGATCGCGCCCGGCGGCAACATCAACACAGTTCCAGTCGGCGGCAGCGGCAGTTGTTCTCGAATGACCAGCAGCAAAATTTCCAGGTATTCCGCACTCCCGTTCAGAATCTGGCAGCGGCCACTCGGATAGCAGACTCCATTGAGCAGCCCAGATCCGAGGCGGGAGAGGGTCTTCGACAGATCCGGGCCCTGCTCAAGACGGCTGAAGAGCAGAATTCAGCGGTGTCCCAGTCGCGCAACATGATTCACAGTAGATCCATCAGGGCTGACACCGTTCAGTCGGCCCACAGCCCGGTGTCCCCGAGGAGGAACAGACACTCGCCTCCGCGGCGAAACGACCGCAACCCCCACCGAGACCAGTACTCAGGGCAGGGTCGCAGTCGGAATACGCCTCCGCGGCGTCAAGATGATCGTCGTCGTATGCCGTCGCCCCCTCTGCGGGATGGCTCGTACGCGCCCCGGCCGTACGATGCCAGGTGTCCTTACGACAATGATCGGAGGGCCAGCCCTCCCCACCATGGTGACGGTTATCGCCAGAGAGAGCCAGTCGACTATCGTGACCCGTAGTTCAACGCGAGATCCGTTCTCGCTCAGAACTTGGTCGACAGAGGCAGAGCTTTGAGAGAGAACTTGGACAGAGATCGTCCGAGTGGAAGTGGAGCATTTGTCTCCGGGCCCGAGTGCTTCAGTAGAGCGATCAGGGCCGCTGAGATTCCGCCTAACTTCAGATTGGCGGCTGGAGTAAGCAAGTTCACCGGAGAGTCCAAGCCAGAAACTTGGTTAGAGGATTACCGAGTGGCTGTGCAGATTGGAGGAGGAAATGACTATGTGGCTATGAAGCATTTGCCATTGATGCTGGAAGGGTCCGCCCGAGCCTGGCTCAATCAACCCACTCCAGCCAGCATCTACTGCTGGGAAGATTTGGCCCGAGTGTTCATCAAAACATTCGAGGGCACGTGCAAACGCCCTGCTGAATTGACTGAGTTGCAGCATTGTGTGCAGAAACCGAATGAAACCTTGAGGGAGTACATTCAGCGGTGGACGACCTTGCATCATGTGGTTGAGAACGTCACAGAGCACCAAGCAGTCTGCGCTTTCAAGGCAGGAGTCAGATACAGGGAGCTCATCCTGAAATTTGGCCGGTCAGGATCTTTGACCATGAGCCGAATGATGGAGATCGCCACTCTGTACGCAAACGGAGAAGAGGAAGACCGTCTCCGTAATGGCAAGGGGAAAACCAGTGAGCCCAACCCCGGAATCAATAATCCCAGTCGGAAGCCGAAGCACAAGGCTGACAGTTCGTCTCAGGCCAAGGCCGCCGCACTGGCCGGTCAAGCCAAGAACAAGGGGAAGGCGAAGGAAAAGTGGATCCCGAAGAAAAAGAGAGATCAGTCGGGCCAGGATGTCCTTGATTTGCCATGCCACATTCACACCAGAAAAGATGAGGAGGGCAATCTGATATTGCCCAAACATACCACTCGACAGTGCAGGTTGCTGATACAGCAGTTTCGAGAAGGTCCGTCAAGTGAGAAGAGCCCGGATGATGCTGATGGTGAAGACAAAGATGAAGGTTTTCCCAGTGTCAACGCAACCCTGATGATCTTTGCATATGTAGAGAGCAGGAGCCGATTGAAAGTCATCAACCGGGAAGTAAGCATGGCCATGCCGGCAATGACGAAGTTTCTGAACTGGTCGAAGACTCCGATCACCTTTGATCAGTCGGACCACCCGGCCTACATTGCTACCCCTGGGCGGCAAGCGCTGGTGGTCGATCCAGTCATAGGAGGCGTTCGGTTGCGCAAGGTTCTCATGGACGGTGGAAGCGGCCTGAACATTCTCTATGCTGACACTCTGAAGGCGATGGGCATCCCGATGTCCCATCTCAGTGAAAGCAGTATACAGTTCCACGGGGTGATCCCAGGCAAGAAAGCAAAGTCACTCGGGCAGATTGTGTAGGGTAACGCAGCAGAAAACAAAAATTTTCCGACCTACGTACCAGCCCAGGATCACTATGGAGACTGCATACAAGGTTTGATCTGTTTCGTTACCGACTCATAGCGCAGCGGAAGTAGAGTCGATGACGAACGGCGGTGCAGATCCCCGCAGCTAGGATTTACAACCTCCCAACCGCGAGGATGTATACCCTCATCCGCCCCCGGACAGCCCTCCGGGAGGCGGTCGGACAGTCCCCCGGACGGTGTCACGGACAGCCCTTCGGGAGGACCATCGAATCTCGGACAGTCACTCGGACAGCCCTTCGGGAGGACCATCGAAAATCGGACAGTCACTCGGACAGCCCTTCGGCAGGACCATCGAAACTCGGACAGTCACTCGGACAGCCCTTCGAGAGGCACTCTCAAACTAAGACCGAAACTACGATCTCTCTACAGAGTTGCACACATACGGTCTCAACTATCCGGCAGGGCTTCGCCGTCCAGAACTAGTTCCCACCGGAACCCAGACAGCCTTTCGGCTCTACGAAACTATTTCGCTGGGAGGGAGAGAGAAGCCAGAAATGTCATGGCACTTGTATGTGAGAAGGAAGTGAGTGTGGAGGCAGCCCCTCCACCTCTATTTATAGGAAATCCAAGGGGTAGGGTTTCTTGGCCCCCAAGCCTTCTAGAAACCTTTTTGGGAAAATATCCCAAAAGGTGACTTTTCCATAAATATCCCAAAAAGCACTTTCACTATTCACGACGACATTTTTCAGCGTCTGATCGAACTGAAAATATTCATGTGGGCTTAGAACATTTCCAGTACCCACCAAAATAATTTTCAACGCGAGCCGGAACAATTCCGGTTTAGTGATTTTCATCTGCGGAAAGCATCTGAAGTGGTTTCGGCAGCTCCGGAACATTTCCGGTTTTCATTCCGGAAAATTCCAGAAAGTTTCCAGAATGATTCTGGCACCCTCCAAGAATTATCAGGCATGTGCCGAAACCAATTTGACTTAATGGTATCCCCTGAAACAACTTTTCAGTTTTACCGAAACTGTTCCGGTGTTCTCTCTGCGGAACTTTTCCGCTGTCCGAAACTTTTTCGGTGATTTTCTCTCAGACTCCCTGTCTAGTATTCAGCAGATAGATGACCCTTAAGCGTGTGACCCTATAGGTTCGGTGAAGCATAGACATGACCCGGAACCCCTTCCGATCAATGATCAACATCGGAGCCGTGGACACCCATATTGACCCCTATACCCACACGAATGAATATTCGAGTGAACCTCCAGTTGCCGTGTGCTATTCCTGTTGCTTCGCGATATGTTACAAATACCCGAGGTGAGACATGTAGGCATCCCCGTGGATCAACAACTTGTCCACTATGCCAGTTACCTCGTTACCGGTATTGTTCTCTTTTCTCGTTCCCGTGTTCCGGCATCCCCGTGATCAAATCACAAAGTGTCTGGCCAGACGATGATGGATACCGTAACACCGAGAGGGCCCAGAGATATCTCTCCATCGTCGGAGGAGCAAATCCCAATCTTGAGCTATCAAGTTACTTGACATACTTTTCCATGAACCCGTAAGCCGCCGTAATAGCCACCCATTTACGGATGACGTTTAACAAACCCCAAAGTTCATGAAGCAAGCATGAAGAAACTCGATACTCTCATGGTCTAAGGAATCATGCAAACATTAACCATCTCTGTGTTATTAACCATTAACTAATGACGAATGTATCTCATAGCATAACATCAATTCGGGTCGATTCAACACAAGTGTTCTACTAATATTGTGCCCTCAAAATTGCCGGCATAGCCATGCCCATGATCAGGAAAACAGGATCATCATGCAATACTTGAGCCAGTCTTAGAGGCCAGACTAGGAATACATTTTACCGTTTATTATTCCACACGTGCATATGAGTCTTCCTCCGAGCCTCGTGGTTATTGTAGACTCGAGAACCATAGCAGTTATAGCATGGAACATAAACCTAATTATGAACAGGGAGATGATCAATAACATTTATTATTGCCTCTAGGGCATATCTCCTACAGACTCCCACTTGCACTAGAGTCAATAATCTAGTCAATGCTAATGCACTTTACACCTATGGCATACTGGTGTAAAATATGCTTCGCTTGTGGTATAGCCTGATGTCCAACGGATATGACGACTTCAGCTCCGTGTGTAACTTTGCATATCCTCGCGTTTTCACGCTTTCACAAAATTCATATTTTGTGTGGACTTGGCTTTGCATATGTGTGAATCATTGGTCGAAACCTGATTCCTCAGACTGAGCTATGGAGCAACTATCTGCAATAGTGTCCCATAGACCAAAGCCATCTTGGAACCATACTAAGTTCATGAATGAACTATATGATTCAACAACTTCTTTGTCGCTTCTTAAGCATCAACATACTCAGCCTTTGTTATAGAATTCGCCACAGTATCTTGTTTGGAACAATTTCCAACTACCGTGCCACCATATTGTGTATTACACAAAAAACCCTTAACTTAAATCGAAAATCGCATGGAGCATTGATGAAGACTGTATCGATGTAATTACTTACAACGAGTACTTCATAATCTCTGCTTGCGAGAAAACATGTCATCACTACTACTCTAGTACTCAATGACATCTTTCACTGTTGTCCTATGATCAGTACTTTGATCACTTTGGTATCTATACTCGCAACAACTTTGGAGTATTGGACATATCTGGTTGTTTTTACATACCATGGAATACATGATTAATCCAAACACAAGAGTGTGTGTGGAATCACCATCATGTATTTTGCTCATCAGTGTTTTGGGACACCGAGTCTTGCAAAAACTCTTTCCATGTGACTTCGGCAAGAATCACTCCTTGGCTTTTAAATGCTAAAAGGTTTTAGCACCTTGTCAATATGTATTCATAGCTTAGCCCTATTAGGTAAATCTATCTCCATAGATCATCATGCCTAATATTGAGGCTATTTAGCCTAAGCACTTCATCGAAAAACTATTTTCAAATGAAGTCCTAATTCGTGTCAAGAAATTTATTTCCAATTAACAATGTGTCAAGTACACACGGTTTTTAGAAATATTATTATGCTCCCACTTACTTTCTTGAATCACAAGCATCTTCGATACCCATTTGATGAAGTCAAACCCCTTTGACCATTCCATCAAAAATGAAGATTCCAACTCCACTTTGCTCTCTTCTGTCCATCGCTGGAACTCTGAAGTTTGCATACTTACTAGCATCCTCTGGATCGACAAATTACTTTGGACTGTATCACATACAAGTCCTAGGTTTTATTCCCATCAGATGGAAATCCTTTTGTCATCCATGTTTCATATCTCATGATTGAAATATGTATTAATTGCTAGTTCAACCCGAACCGACCTTAAGCATCGCTACGGTGAAACAACCTCATCGTAGTCAACTCCTTGAACTTGTTATTGCAACAAGTCGAGCTTTATGGATAAAACATTTTATCCGTATCAGTTTTTAGTTCCATAAATATTCGTTAGACTCTAAGTCTTCCGAAAGGTGTATCAAGATTTTAATCTCGAATCACTTATATGGAAACTATCTCGAATTGTATTGGCATTTAGCCAATTCCGGAGTCAGGGCCCATCATCGCTTCCTTGTGTATCGTAGGTATACTGTTGTCCAACAACAATATCTCGTTTGCGCACCTAAGAGGTTTGCACGAGCCTTGCCTACGGGGTTCAGCTGCAAGTTCGACTGAAGTCCATACATTTTATTGTAGAGACTTCCGTATCAGTCGCAGTAGGAAACTCTGGAATCACTTCCAAGGTTCCTTTCCTTTGACCTGATGACGAAGATACCGGTTCTCTCGTCGAGTTGCACTGTCCTCCCACTCACCTTTTGTAAGAACTATTCTCTTTAAAAGCATACCGTTTTGTGGCAAAATCCTTTGCCTCGGTATAGTGGTGGGGGAATACCCAATTACTTGGGATAACCTACAAAGTAGCACTTGTCTGATTTGGAATAGGTTTGTAACCTTTTACACAAGCCCCATATTCCAAATGTTTAAGAAAAGATATAATATGGTTGGGCGTACCATACCATGGCGTCATTTCAACAGACCTGATGGATCTCTATTCAGTGTAAAAGCCGCAGTCTCTAAAGCATCACTTTAAAAGTGATAATGGCAAATCTATTTATGTCATCTTTGATCTTACCATGTCATAAATGGTTCGATTACATCTTCACAGACTTTCCACTTGCAATGGTGTTCCGGGAGGTGCAAGTTATGAAACCCCTTTCACAACTCATCAGACATTCGCTAAACTTGTAACTCAAATATTCCTTTCTGCAATCGAATTGTAGAAACATAATTTTCTTGTTACAACAACTTCTACTTCATTTTTGAAAACCTTATGAATGAATTCAAAAGATCCAGACTTCGTCTCAACAAGTAAATATCCATATATCTACTTGAGTCATTTCTGAAGATAGATAAATCCACTACTTGCAACAACATTTATTGGACTACACACATCACAATGTATGATCACCAATATGTTCTTTGCTCGTTCCTTATGGCCTGTGAACGGTATTTCAGTCACTTCACTTTTCAGAGGAAAGTTGCAAGTGTCAGATGATTCAAAATCAAACGACTTCAAAATCCATCATAATGGAATTTTCCATGCGGGTTTCTCCAATGTGACCAAATGCAGTGCCACACTTGTGTGGTATTCTTTTAGTCTTGCGACATTTAGCGTCAGTGTTATGGATGTATCATATTTTCCATCAATATTCATAACATACATCCCATCTAGGATGGAAGCATGGCCCTTCATGTTATTCATAATACTGAACAACAATTGTTGTTTTATGAACAACTCTTTTGCAACAAACATTGTGCAATGGGCTAGAGTGTATGAAACTCTAAAATGAATTATGAAAGTAAACCCAGAGGTAATGTATTATTATCAATATTCATAACATACGTCTCATTCATAATGAAAGTATGGCCCTTATGTTATTCACAACACCGAACATCAAAAGTTCTCTTATGAACAACCTTCATGCAAGATACCTTATGCAAAGGGCTAGAGTGTGAAACTCTAAAATGAATTATGAAAGTAAATACAGAGGTAAAGTATTTTTATCAATATTCATAACATACATCTCATTCATAATGAAAGTATGGCCCTTATGTTATTCATAACACTGAACATCAAAAGTTCTCTTATGAATAACCTTCTTGCAAGATACCTTATGCAATGGGCTAGAGTGTGTAAAACTCTATAATGAATTATGAAAAATAAATACATAGGTAATACACCGATGGAAGGTATAGTAACTTTTACTAAGTTCCCAACATGTATTTAAACCTCATTCCTGGCTAGTCTTTCAGGCCATAGTAGTTCTTGCATCGAGTCGCAACAGAGTGCAATCGAGCGGGTATCTCTGTGATAAACTCACAATACCCAAGAATCAGTGATTAACAATTTAATCATAATTCTCAAGAACTATTTCTTTGACCAGCCTTCTATACATCAATAACTTGTATGACTTTCATACATGAGCTGGATATTCCAGTCTTCTCTCTTTTTGCCTTTATACTTCTAACAGTTTAACTTTTAGTATTTCTCCTACTCTTAGAAGAAGCACCCAACTTAAGAGTGGCGACAGCCCCGGACTTCCTAGGCGTGAAAGTTTCACTAACACCCTTCAGACACTTCTTTTCTCTTTAAGTTGTTTGTTTTATTCACCATCATCATATGACAGGCGTTCTTCTGGATCCCTCTCTTATCAGTCTAATGCATAGTAAACTCCTTTTACTAATAGTTTGCAAACAAACATTGCTTTGGATATCTCATATCTTTTAGCCTTTGTCTGTCTCTGAAAATGATTTTCAGATTCCATGAATATCACATAACTATCCAAACTTTCAAAGTTCGGGTCTCATGGAAGCAAACATATTGCACTTGACTGAAACGGAATTCTAGCTTTTGGATCGATGGACGAGAGTCACATGATCCATAGCATTAGCGGGAGAATACCGAAAGCATGCGATAGGACAAGTCCTTCTCGGCACTATTGAGGACAATCCTCACATTACGTTACCAACCGTAAAGTTTTAACCAGATATTTAACAGCTATTCAATTTTAATAGGGAAGGTGGAAACGCGAGCCATTATTCTACAACTATTATGCAAACCACACTTAGACAGTGTTCAAAATTAATTGCACTGAGAATTAAACAAGTTAATTCAACAGTGCGCTCCCACTCAAATCAATATCTCTCATAATTGATTATGAATGATTCAAGACACGAATTTCAATTCAACGCCATTGATGGTGAGCATCACTGATGACGAGAACTTCAATCGTTAGGCAAACTTGCCGATCACATCTCTATGTGACTCTTGTTCATCTTTCGATGCGTGTGTTCCGAGCTCATGACTTTCATGCCTGAACGTCAAGACAACCAAGTGATCTCGCTACGAGGTCTTAACTCACCCGCCTCACACATCCCTAATCGTTCGTACCCATGTCAGCATGGCGCACTCCGAAAAGTTAGGTGCCGTGACGGTGCTACACTTGGGAGAATGCTTCACTTGGGAGAACACTAACTACTTGATATTTTTGTGAGAGATCACCCTAATAAAAAGCGACTACCGCGCAATCAAGAAGGGTGCATCATAAGGGATAAACATCTCGGGCAATTCATAATAGCAAGATATGGTATAGCCCTTTCTGACGGAGAAGTCTTTCATTTCTTCGTCTTCGGCATTCGCGTCGGTGTTCACCTTCGCGAAGATTGCCACCACCTAGTCGATGCACCAGATAATATTGCTATCTCTATAGCTAATAAAATAAGTGCATTACATAAGGTTGACACGCAGGTCATTAAAGTGCAATCATATGGCTCCAGCCATCATGCCGAATCATGACACGCAGGTCATGTTAATTAATTTACATCATATAGACATCTCATACATAATCAAATTAATATGAGCACTGCTATACCACATCACATGCACATGCAAACCATCCTGCAAAACCAAGTTAGACGCCTCTAATCGGTTTATGCAAATTTTCATTTTACGTGGCTTCTAAGGTTTCGAACAAACCGCAGCTACCAACGTTTTATCATCAAGTATGATAATTCAAGTCGCTAGATTAACATCGCGGGGTGTATGAAACACGAGATAATTAAATCCCGAGCCCCATACTAAACTTTGTCATACGCATGACCCCCGTGCAGATCATATCTGCATTGCCCTTTCGTCTGCGAAATTTCATCTTTCTTTCTAACTATGGTGGAATTCAAAGAACTGTTAGCACTTCGTTGATCAATCAGGATCGCGGATTGCCAGAACTTTGAAACTCCACCATACCGTTATCAAGATCAGAAATATGCAAATTCCAGGGAAGCAACAAGAACATCGGGTAACAGATTTCATCTGCTACCCGCACAAATAATTTTCAGCAATAGAACTCATCTACTACCTAATTATATTGTGCAACACCCATACATCTCATGTATTCTAGATCGCAACCTGCATCTACGCATAGCACGGCTCTGATGCCACTGTAGGGTAACGCAGCAGAAAACAAAAATTTTCCGACCTACGTACCAGCCCAGGATCACTATGGAGACTGCATACAAGGTTTGATCTGTTTCGTTACCGACTCATAGCGCAGCGGAAGTAGAGTCGATGACGAACGGCGGTGCAGATCCCCGCAGCTAGGATTTACAACCTCCCAACCGCGAGGATGTATACCCTCATCCGCCCCCGGACAGCCCTCCGGGAGGCGGTCGGACAGTCCCCCGGACGGTGTCACGGACAGCCCTTCGGGAGGACCATCGAATCTCGGACAGTCACTCGGACAGCCCTTCGGGAGGACCATCGAAAATCGGACAGTCACTCGGACAGCCCTTCGGCAGGACCATCGAAACTCGGACAGTCACTCGGACAGCCCTTCGAGAGGCACTCTCAAACTAAGACCGAAACTACGATCTCTCTACAGAGTTGCACACATACGGTCTCAACTATCCGGCAGGGCTTCGCCGTCCAGAACTAGTTCCCACCGGAACCCAGACAGCCTTTCGGCTCTACGAAACTATTTCGCTGGGAGGGAGAGAGAAGCCAGAAATGTCATGGCACTTGTATGTGAGAAGGAAGTGAGTGTGGAGGCAGCCCCTCCACCTCTATTTATAGGAAATCCAAGGGGTAGGGTTTCTTGGCCCCCAAGCCTTCTAGAAACCTTTTTGGGAAAATATCCCAAAAGGTGACTTTTCCATAAATATCCCAAAAAGCACCTTCACTATTCACGACGACATTTTTCAGCGTCTGATCGAACTGAAAATATTCATGTGGGGTTAGAACATTTCCAGTACCCACCAAAATAATTTTCAACGCGAGTGTCGGTGTACTAAAGTATGGGTTTTTTTAGTACCCCTTACTTGTGCACGGGCAGTTGTAGCCGTACCGCGGCAGGCCTTGCCGGGGAATAGCTAGGAGTAATCTCAAGACGAAGATAGTGCTTGCCGGCGAGGAGCGAGCCGGCAAGCCAGGAACCCGGCAAGCCTTGCCGGGAAGAGACGTTCAAGTCAACGACCAGACCAGAAGACGGAAGGCCAAAGGGGTGCGAAGGCCCGGCAAGACCCTTGCCGGCAAGGCCTCGCGCCCGGCAAGACCCGGTCCCGGCAAGCCCCGGGCCCGGCAAAGATTCAGCCCCGGCAAGGCTCTGCACAGTGTAGCGCTATCGCTCCTGCGCAGCGGCCAGCCTTGTCGTTTAGGGTTTGTCCTCATGGTGACGTGGCGCGATGCTGGCCACGAGATGCTTAAGCGGTGCTGATGGGATGGCTGCTTTTGCCCATCCCCTGTAAAGCTTTTCCAAGCCCAAGACGCTGAGGGACACCTCGACGGACACCTCACGGTGCATTTAATGAGCTTGTCCTAAGCCGTCAGGGTTAGGTATGATAACGCTGTAACAACCCTGTAGCTACTTTCCACCTCATGCCTTATCTCGTACGCCACTGTGGTAGCCCCTTTGACTCATATAAAAAGGAGGCCCAAGGCATAACTACAGGAGGATAGCACTTCGGAGACTTATTCTGCATGCGTAGCTGCTACTGTAGCTCCCAGAACTTGGCCAAGAATATCCACAATAATACCATCAAGGCTGGAGTAGGGTTTTACGCATCCGTGCGGCCCGAACCTGGGTAAAATCCCCGTGTGCTGATCGCTAGTTCTGCTCTTTGTGCAATCCTCTCCCCTTGCCGAACCGTAAAGGGATCTGCTCGATAGCGATCCTATAGGTGTTCGTTTCCCACGACAGCGAGCCGGAACAATTCCGGTTTAGTGATTTTCATCTGCGGAAAGCATCTGAAGCGGTTTCGGCAGCTCCGGAACATTTCCGGTTTTCATTCCGGAAAATTCCAGAAAGTTTCCAGAATGATTTTGGCACCCTCCAAGAATTATCAGGCCTCAAGACGTTGGTGGCTCTAGGCGTCCGCATGGGAAGTCCCCTGCGCATCATTCCCAGGGTGCGCAGGGCCAAGATCCGCGCCAACGCGCTGGTGGAGGCCGCGCGCGGGTGCAGAGTCGTGATGATGCTCCTTCTAACCCGGTTAGGAGTTTGAGCACCTCACGTTCTTCGCACCTATCGCCGCCGCCTACGCCTGCAGAGGCGTTGGCGCGGGCTCAGCTGCTCCTAGACTTCCCTCCCGCCGCGGAGAAGCTAGACGAGTGGCGAGCTGCTATCCAGAGCCTCATCAGCCTAGCCAACAACGACGTGCCGCAGCAGGGTGAACCCTCGCGGCTGCAATCGTCTAGGCTGGTGCGTGCCGATGGAGAGAAGACCGGAGCTGGAACGACCACGTTGCGTTCCCCTCCGTTGCGTCAAGAGCGGTCGTTAACTCGGCGGACCAGCGCCCGTGAGGATGATTCCACGGCGTCGTCCGATCCGCGGGTTCGCCGCGATCTGCGTCACGTTCTTCGGGAACGGAAGAAGGAGGACGCTCGAACCACCATCGAGCGCCGAAGGGAAGCGCGTCGCCAGTCCGACAAGCGCGCTGGGACCACTGTTGACGAGCCCGCGCCAGGGTATCCTGGCTGCCTACCTTACGAGGTGGGCTGTCCAGCGTTTACTCGTGAGCTGCGGCAAGTCCAGTGGCCCAGCTCCCGCTCCTTCAAGCCGGAAGTACCGGAGAAGTACGACGGCAGGACTCATCCGTCCGAGTTCTTGAGCATCTACACCATCGCGGTGCAGGCTGCCGGGGCTCGTGACGATAAGGTGCTGGCCAACTATTTTCCGTTGGTGCTGAAGCCCAACGTGAGATCTTGGTTGATGCACCTGCCCGAGAATTCCATCTCTTCTTGGGCCGACCTGTGCCATCAGTTTGTTGGCGCCTTCACCGGCGGCCATCAAGCTCCTGGCCAGGAGAGTGATCTGCACATCATTCCTCAGAAAGAAGGCGAAACTTTGCGCAAGTACATCCAGAGGTTCACCCGCGTCCAGCACAATATCCCCGACGTTCATCCCGCCGCCGTTATCAGCGCCTTTCATCAGAATGTGCGCGACCGAAAGATGCGGGAGGAGCTGGCGATGAACAAGGTCAAGGATGTCGCCGAGCTCTACGCTTTGGCCGACAAGTGCGCCCGGGCGGAGGAAGGGAGGAGACTCCCCGGCGAGAACGCCGGCGCTGGAGTCAACTCCGAGAGCGATGACGCTCCTGCCCCGGCAAAGAAAGGGAAGCGGAAGAACAGGAAGCGCAAAGGCAAGGCCGTGCTTGCCGTTGAAAGTTCCGGCAACATCGGCACCGCCAAGAAGTCCAAGACCGACGACCCCGGCAAGGAGGTTGCCGGGTGTGCGGCGTGTCAGGCCTTGGCGGCTGCCGATAAGCCAGAAGGATCCAGCAAGCAGTACTGCAAGATCCACCGTACCAAGGGCCACGACCTCCAGGACTGCCGGCAAGTAGAGGAGCTTGCCGCGAAGCAGCACGCCGAATACGAACGACGCGACAAGGAACGAGGTCGAGATGGTGCCGGAGGGTCCGGCAGGAAGCGCGGTCGAGGAGGACGACGCGGCAAACCTGGACAGCGGCAAGAGAAGCCTGCTCGGGGCCGCGACGGGAAAGAAGGAGATGAAGACGCAGATGAGGGCAATGACGAGTCTAGCGAGCGGGAGTTTCAGAAGGCCACAGAGGTTATGTGCGTCGACGGAGGCGCCTCGCTGCATCTTTCTCACCGCCAGCTCAAGCAGTGGGCGCGTGAGATTCTTGCGGCCGAGCCCTCTATTGATGCGCAAAAGCCGCTGAGGTGGTCCCACACGCCCATCATTTTCGATGCCGAGGATCACCCTGATCGCACTACTGCTGTCGGGTGCTTGCCGTTGTTGGTCTCGCCAACAATTCGCAACCTTCAGGTAACGAAGATGTTGGTTGACGGTGGTGCCGGCCTGAATCTCATCTCGCCGGACGTCCTCAAGAGGCTGCAAATTCCCGACGAAGACCTCGAAGAGACCGGCTCCTTCCAAGGGGTCAATCCAGGAAGATACCAGCCCAAGGGCAAGATCACGCTGCTGGTAACATTCGGCAGCGAGCTGAACTTTCGGACGGAAAAGGTCGTCTTCGACGTTGCCAAGATTCCGTTGCCGTACAATGGGATCCTTGGCCGCACCGCGCTGGCCAAGTTCATGGCGGCATCGCATTACGCCTACAACGTCCTAAAGATGCCCGGTCCGATGAGCGTCATCACTGTCCACTCCGACAAGAAAGACGCGCTCATCTGCACCGATAAGCTCTACCGGGAAGCAGTTGCAGCGTCCGCCGCCAAGGCGCATGCTCCTGCCGCTCAAGATCCCGGTAAGAAGAAGAAGCCCGGCAAGACCCCTTGTGCTAGCTCTGGCAAGCGCGCCTCTCCGGAGTGCTGCGCTACCGTCGAGGATGCACCGGGGAGCTCTGCCGGCCAGATCAAGAAATCCAAGGCTGCTCCGCCTGAGACCAAGAAGGTGCCTGCCAAGGAGGACGGGACGGGGGGAACTTTCACCATAAGTTCCACCCTTGATGACAAATAGGAAAGCGCGCTCGTTGCCTTCCTGCGGGCGAATGTCGATGTGTTTGCATGGCAACCATCTGACATCCCCGGTGTTCCCAGGGAGGTAATTGAGCACCACCTAGCTGTCTGTCCTTACGCGCGGCCCGTCAAGCAGAAGGTGCGGAAGAAAGCTTTGGAGCGGCAAGAGTTTATTGCACAAGAGATCAAGAAGCTTGAGGCGGCAGGCCTGGTTAGAGGAGTCCTCCATCCTACATGGTTGGCCAATCCAGTTGTTGTGCGCAAGGCGAATGGTAAATGGAGGCTATGTATTGACTTTACAGATATCAATAAAGCCTGCCCAAAAGATCCTTTTCCCTTGCCGCGCATCGACCAGATTGTGGATTCCACTACCGGCTGCGATCTGCTGTCATTCCTTGACGCATACTCAGGCTATCACCAGATATTCATGGCGAAAGAGGACGAAGAGAAGACCGCATTTATCACCCCATGTGGCACATACTGCTTCTTGCGTATGCCTTTCGGGTTGAAAAGTGCTGGGTCGACCTTCGCTAGAGCCGTCCAGATCGGCTTCAAGACCCAGCTCCATAGAAATATGGAAGCTTACATGGATGACATAGTGGTCAAAACCAAGGACAAAGCAACGCTCATTCATGATCTGGAGGAGACTTTTGCAAATTTGCGCAGGATCAACCTGAAGCTCAACCCGGAGAAGTGCGTGTTTGGAGTTCCATCCGGCAAGCTTCTCGGGTTCTTTGTATCTCAGCGTGGGATTGAAGCCAATCCCGACAAGATCAAAGCAATCGAGCAGATTGAAGCACCAAGACGAGTCAAGGATGTGCGCCGCCTCGCCGGCTGTGTCGCTGCTTTGAGTAGGTTCATCTCAAAGTCTGCTGAGCGCGCCCTGCCGTTTTTCAAAATTTTGAAGAAGGCAGGTCCACTGAAGTGGACTCCGGAAGCGGAGGCAGCGCTGCAGGATTTGAAGAGGTACCTCTCCTCTTCGCCAGTACTAGTCGCGCCTAGGCCACAAGAGCCGTTGCTGCTATATCTAGCGGCAACAAATCAAGTGGTTAGTGCTGCGCTGGTGGCGGAGAGAGAAGCAGAGGAGGATGCAGCGGCAATGGCAGGCCCGCCAAGCGGCTTGCCGGGGGTAGCCCCGGCAGAGTCTGGTGCCGGCAAGGAAGGATCCGCGCAGTCAAGTTTAGCAGCACAGAAGAAGAAGATGGTGCAGCGCCCAGTCTATTTCGTCAGCTCCCTATTGCAGGGGGCTAGGTTGAGATATTCTGGTGTGCAGAAGCTGCTCTTCGGCCTTCTCATGGCCTCGAGGAAGCTGCGCCATTACTTCCAAGCACATGAGATCACCGTCGTCACTCGCTTTCCGTTGCAACGGATTCTCCGGAACCCGGAAGCGACTGGCAGGATTGTAGAGTGGGCGTTGGAGCTGTCATGCTTTGGTCTCAAGTTCGAAAGTACTTCAACTATCCAGAGCAGAGCCTTGGCAGAGTTCATTGCAGAATGGACACCAACGCCAGACGACGAGGTTCAAGAATCAGTGACCCCCGGGAAGGAATCAGATCAGGCATGGGTCATGTACTTTGATGGGGCCTTTTCGCTGCAAGGCGCCGGTGCCGGCGTGCTGCTTGTCGCGCCCACCGGAGAGCACCTCAAGTACGTCATCCAGATGCATTTTCCCCGGGAGAGATCGACCAACAACACGGCAGAGTATGAAGGATTGCTTGCCGGTCTCAGGATCGCGGCAGACCTTGGGATCAGGAAGCTCATCGTCAGGGGTGACTCCCAGCTCGTCGTGAGGCAGGTCAACAAAGATTATCGGAGCCCGTTAATGGAAGCGTACGTCGATGAAGTGAGGAAGCTGGAGGAGCGCTTTGACGATCTTCAGACAGAGCATGTTCCTCGATCAGAGAACAGCATTGCTGACGACCTGTCGAAGCATGCGGCACTCAAGTTACCTGTGGAACCAGGGACTTTCGTGCTCCGCTTGACTCAACCATCCGTGTCGCCATCGACAAGGCCTGATAAGAAAAGAAAGTTAAGTACCGGCGAGCACTTCCCGGCAGGGCTTCCCGAAGCCCCCGGCAAGAATCTTGCCGGGAACGACCCGGTTGCCGGTGAGCAGCGGCTTCGTGCAGAGCCTCAGGTTCTTGCCGCCGAAGCAAGCGCCCCTGCGACCGAAGAAATACCAGTTGCCGGTGAGCAGCCGCTCCGGCAAGAACCTCAGGTTCTTGCCGTAGAAGCAAATGCTCCCGCAGCTGAAGAGTTGCCTTTAGTCCTTGTCGTCGAGCCGCAAGCTCCGGCATGGGCGCAGCAAATAGTCCATTTCCTTCAGACAGGAGAGCTCCCTGAAGAGCAAGAAGAAGCTGAAAAAGTAGCCCGTCAGTCAAGTATGTACCAGTTCGTCGACGACGTCCTGTACAGAAAAAGACCCAACGGTGTGAAATTGAAGTGCATTCCTCGGGAAGATGGACTAGAACTGTTGGCAGAGATTCATGGGGGCATATGTGGATCCCACATAGGCTCAAGGGCCCTTGCCGGCAAGGCATTCCGGCAAGGATTCTTCTGGCCTACTGCTCTCCAGGATGCAACTGCACTAGTAACCAAGTGTGAAGCGTGTCAGTTTCATTCGAAGCAACTTCATCAGCCAGCTCAAGCTCTCCAGACGATTTCTCTCTCCTGGCCCTTCTCGGTCTGGGGGCTCGACATACTGGGTCCCTTCCCCCGCGCTGCCGGGGGCTTCCAGTACTTGTACGTTGCCATCGACAAGTTCACGAAGTGGCCAGAAGTGGAAGCAGTGAGGAAGGTGACAGCACAGTCAGCAGTCAAGTTCTTCAAGGGGATTGTGTGCCGTTTTGGTGTGCCGAACAGAATCATCACCGACAACGGTACGCAGTTCACTAGTCGCACCTTCGAGCAGTACGTCCAAGACCTTGGCGGCAAGATTTGTTTTGCCTCTGTTGCTCACCCAAGAAGCAATGGCCAAGCGGAGAGGGCGAACGCTGAAGTGCTGCGCGGTCTCCGGACCAGAACTTTCGACAAGCTGCGCAAGCATGGAAGACGCTGGATTGATGAGCTACCGGCGGTTCTTTGGTCGATCAGGACGACGCCAAATCGAGCCACCGGCCAGACACCCTTCGCTCTGGTCTACGGAGCGGAGGCAGTTCTCCCCACGGAACTCATATACGGGTCACCTCGAGTGCTCGCTTATGATGAGCTTGAGCAAGAACAGCTGCGGCGAGATGACGCGCTGCTCCTTGAGGAGAACCGTCTTCGGGCTGCCGTGCGAGCTGCTCGCTATCAGCAAGCTTTGCGCCGCTATCATAGCCGCAAGGTTCATGCCCGGAGTCTTGAGGAAGGCGACCTTGTTCTTCGGCGCGTTCAGTCGGCTAAGAATTCCAACAAGTTGACGCCGAAGTGGGAAGGCCCTTACCGGGTAGTGCGAGTCACCAGGCCTGGCGCTGTCCGCCTGGAGACCGAAGAAGGCTTGCCGGTGAGCAACTCCTGGAATATCGAGCACCTTCGCAAGTTCTACCCGTGAAGGGCAGTTGTTGGGTCTCTTGCCGAGATAGCGGTACAGCCTGCTGACTGCTGTCAGACTCAAGTCCAGCACTCGCGGCGTAACGCTCCGCCAAGATCCCGGCAACGCCATTCTGTACTAGTCTTGCCGGATGGCATGTGATCCTTTGTACAGAGCAGGCACATCTTTTGTGCTTAGTTAATAAGTTTGCAGTGCTTTACATTTCTTGCCGATTTCATGCTTTATGTATGCATGTGTTTATCTGAAGTGTATATTGCGCTTGCCCCGATTTCCTGCCGTAGTAGCGATACGCCACGCTGAACACTGTCGGACTCCGGTCCAGTGCTCGCGGCAACATAACGCTCCGGCAAGCTCTTGGCAATGCCCCTCTGTGAGATCTAACGAACCGTCCAGGTTCCATAACATTTATTTTCTCTTCTTTCTTTTTCTTAAAGAGATAGAAGATTCCCTCGCGTGCAAGTTTGCCGGGGGGGAAGGAGAATGATGGAATGGATACCAGGGGACGTTCAAGGTTGATGCTTTGCCGGGAGAAGAAAAGAATAGCGGCGAAAGCCAGAGCTAAGTTGCTGACCCCTTTAGCAGATTTCAATTTTTTAGGGCTATATCCCTTGAACGATTTCGGCTTTGTATGGAAAACCTGCACGCGATGGAATCTTGTCGTGATTAGGCTGCGCCCTTATTCCGTTTCGAGTCCGCTCAACGGTTTAGGTGGCCGCGCTGAAAGCGTCAAGGTTTCTTGCCGTGAGCAGCGCCGCCTGCTGAACGCTGTCGGGCTCCGGTCCAGCGCTCGCGGCAAGGCCATGCTCCGGCGAGTGCCCAGTAAAGCGTAGGGTATGTGCTATACAAAGAGAGATTGATTAAGGGGGAATAGCATGCATAGATTCAGATAAAGCAGATTATATATAAGATAGTCGCCACGTTACTAACATAAGACCAAATGTTTGTCTTTTACATGTAACGCGGCGGCAAGGCAAGGAGAAAGATAAGGAGGGCTACAGTTAATCTCGGCGGTTGCCTTCTACCCTCTTCACTTGGCCTATCCGTTCGACGATGGGCGCGACAAGCTCCTGCAGAGCCTTGGCGTCCGCATCCTTCGGCAGGCGGCCGAAGACCTTGGTGAAATCGACGCCGGGATTCCTGTACGCCACTTTCATCAGCAGCATCTGGACCACGTCCTGGCAGAGCTTCCTGGACTCGCTGGCGAGCTTGCCGGAGTGGGTTGCTTGGAGTTGCTTGAGCGCATCGACGAGACCTTCGAAGAACATGGTGATCTTGGCGCTCTCGCTTATCCTGTCGTTGGCGGAATACCCGAAGCCCTGAAGGTTCATGCCCTCCAGCTCCGCGGCAAGCCTCTTGGCGACGTCCACCAGCCTGGCGGTCCAGACCTCTGTGCCGGTGACATAATCTTGATGCGTGGCGTAGGCGTTCTTGAGTAGCTCCTGCTCGTCGTGGAGGTCCTTAGCCAAGGTCTTTCCGCGAGCTCGGGCAGCTTCCAGGGACTCCTCCAACGTGGATAGTTTCAGCTTCAGATTTGCAATGGAGTCGTTGGCGGAGGCGAGCTGTTTGATCTTCTCGGACGCGGCGAGCTGCATCTCCACCAGGCTGTGGAGGGTTTTCTCCTTCTCGGCCTCGAGGGCAGCGATCTTCTTGCCGTGTTCCTCGAGAATGGCTTCCAGCTTCTTCGCCTTCCCCTCCAGCGAGTTCTTGACGGTCTCCGCAGCCTCGGCAGCGTCGAGTGCCTCCTTGAGCTTGCCGGCGTGGTCTGCAGTTAGAGCGGCGAGCGCTGCCGTTTGGCTTTGCTCAAGCTCCTGGACCCGCCGCGCGACAAGACTTTCGAGATCTTCATCCTTGTTGCGAAGCTTGGCAGCAAGCGCCGCCTCGCGGGCGGCAAGGTCTTCTTCTTGGGCGTCAAGGCTGATGCGGCGCTGCGTCAAGAGGGCTTCTGCCGCGGCGGCTTGCTGGGCGGCCTCCTCCTGCGCTTTCTCGATGTCTGATTGCTTCAGCAGGAGGACGTTCCGCTCTTCCGCCAGCTGCTCCCGATAAATATTCAGCTCTTGGAGGGCCTCGCCATACCAAGACTGTGTCTCCGTGACGCGTTGTTGGAAGTCTCCCTCCGCGGCCTCGACGAGCGCTGCCCGGGAGTCCAGTTTCTCCTTCCGGGCGCGGTAGAGCGCCTGGAGCTTCTGATAATTGTCACGCATGGCTTGAAATAGCTGCTCCTCCTTGAGCTCACTGACGGCAGCGACGGTGATTTCCCCGTCAAGATGCTCTCCTTCAACCAGCTCTTCGATACTTGCCGACCCCGGCATGCTGACTACGTTTTTGCCGGCCCTGATATATTGGCTTGAGGGAGGGGCCTGGAACGACGAGGATTCGTCTCCGGCAGTCGAGGGCCCCGCGGCAGTAGAAGCGCCTGGCGCTCCTGCGGCGGAAGCGCCGTCAGTATTGCCGCGGGTCTCCTCGCCGCCCCCCCAGCGGCCTTGGCGGCCTCGGCGGCGGCATGCTTGGCGGCCTCTTCGGCAGCAACCTTGCCGGCTTCAGTGGTGGCATCCTTGGCGGTCTCTTCAATGACGGTGTCGACGTCCATAAACACTGTCGAAAAGAAGATTGATAGCCAGGGAGATGAATGAGATGGAGTTGGAGAAGAAATTCAAGAAAACAAAAAAAAGAGAAGAGATTTCTAAGGGCGAGTGGTTCACCGGCGTCGAGGTCCTCGCGGTAGGACCCGCCTGAAGATTCCTTTGTGGGCTGCGTGGTCGACGGGTGCGGTGTGTCGAGGGTGGCCCTTGCCGGCGACCTCTGTTGCTGCTCTGTTCCTGCGCGCCCCAAGATGTTAGCTGTGAAGATTACCACCCCGGCACTCGCCAGCGAAAAGAGGGTAATTGACTCACGCTGGGGGCTGTGCCGGGGGCTGCGGCGAGGATTGTGCCTTGGGGTTGGCTCCGGGCTGGGCTCGATAGTCACCGGCTCTTCAGAAGTGCTTGCCGGCGGCTCGACGCCCGTGGAAATCTTGGCCTTCTTGGCCATCCTCTCCGCCAAGGTCTCTTCATCCCTGTGGAGGCAAGATCATCAAGATTAATCAAGGAAATCAGAAAGCAAGAACGGAAGCTGTGGCAGAACACTTACTCCTCTTCTTCCTCCTCGTTCTCGAGGATGGATAGGTCGAAGGCGGCCTCCGTCACAGTGCTTGGCGGAGGAGGAGAGGTCGTTCTGGGGCGCTTGCCGGCGACGGTTTGCCGCGTTGCCTCGCTGGCAACGGCTTGCCGCGCCGCTTCGTCAGCAGCCTCCTTGCCGGAAGCTTCATCGTTTGGCGCTGGCTGGTAAGCAGGAGCGCCGGTGCTGGCCTTCCGAAGGATGCGCCTCCGTGCCTGTCGAAGAGCTGGGGGCTCCTCTTCCTCCTCCTCTTCCTCGTCGGCGGCCGCTCCAACAAAAGGGCCCCCGGCAGCGGCTCCGCTCGGCTCCCCGGCAGCCTGACCTCGCCCGGCAAGATCTTCCCGCAGCAAGTCCTCGCCCTCGCTGGACTCGGCGCTGCCGGCTTCTTCGGCAAGGTTCGCCTCTTCCGCCCTGTCGGCGATGTGGGCGAGCTCCTCCTCTGTGGTGGCACGGACAAGGTCCTCCTCGCGGATGGCCTTCTCCGTCAAGTTGTCGAAGAACGCCAGCACCTGCTCCGCGGACGGCTCGATCCACCTCTTGTCGATGCTATGGGCATTGAACACCGGTATCATGGTGATGATGGAGGTGAGTGATGAGTTGTTGCACAGTGGAACGACGCCCGCCGGCAAGTTCCCCACTGTTCCAGAATTGAAGAGTTGTTGGCAAAGGGCTGCGTGCCCCATGGCTGTTAGATTATTATCCAGCCCAGGCCGCACCCTCATGACATCAGCGGCATTCATGTACTCCCAGGCAGGACGCCCTTTGTTCTGCAGTGGGGCGATGCGCCGGCGAAGGAAGTCTGAAGCAATCATCTCCACCTTCAGCCCGGCAGCCTTGAGGCGGAGTATCCTGGTGGTGGCGATGGTGAGCTTGCTGTCGTCAGGGTCCGCAGCACCCCAGTCCTTGCCGCGGACCACCTTCTGCTTCCGCACCTCGCAAAACGGTAGGGGCTCCTTTTCTCGGACCCAGCACCACTTGCCGCGCCACTCATCCCACCTCTCGCGATAGAGCCCCTCTGGGTACGTTTCCTTGGTCGCCGTCCTCGGGATCCAAGCGATGCTACCGGAGAGGGCGTCGCCCTTTTGGATGCGGGGGTAGAAGTAGTGCCGGAAAAGTGCAGTGCTCGGGATAACCCCAACGAAATTTTCGCAAAGGTGCGCGAAGACGGACATGCAAGTCACGGCATTCGGCGTGAAGTCTAGCAGCTGGAAGCCGTAAGTGATCATGATATCTACGAAGAAATCCGAGTACGGAGGGCAGAGGCCGCACCAGAAGTAATCGGCAAAGAAGGGATAATCCCCTGGCTCTGCCCTACGAGAAGCTACACTCACTTTAGTGGCCGGGTGCGCCGTGGTCTCCTTCGCCCATGCGAACTGGTACCTCTTCTTCAAGGCCTCCGTATCAAGCGTCGGGGGGAAGACAGCGCGCTCCTTCCGCATCTTCACCAGCTTGCTCTCCGCGGCGGCCGCTTCCTCCGCCTTGCCCTTGCCCTTGCTCGGCTTGGGCGGCATGGTGGCTATGGAGGTGGGCGTCGAAGACGTCGAGAGCGCGGTGGAGGCAGGCCGAGGGAGAGAAGCTCTGCTTTGGGCGCAAGGAAGAAGACGATGGCGACGGTTCTGAGATTGAGATTGGAAAGGCGGAGGGGGGGTAAATGAGCAGTGCCCTCTGCGATTCCCTTTTTATGGGGAAGGCGCGAGGCAGACTCTTTACCGCCCGCTTTTACTGCGCGCCCACGTCTCCCACGTCGCGCGATTAATGCGCGTTGTGGAGGGGCGTGGTAAAAGAGATCATGATTACGGACAGTTATTCCCTGCCACGTGCGCCCGTGCACTGTTTTGGGTCTAGCCCAACAGGCCTGGCACCCGTGTATGGCCTAGGCCCGGGGGCTCCTGTCGGTGTACTAAAGTATGGGTTTTTTTAGTACCCCTTACTTGTGCACGGGCAGTTGTAGCCGTACCGCGGCAGGCCTTGCCGGGGAATAGCTAGGAGTAATCTCAAGACGAAGATAGTGCTTGCCGGCAAGGAGCGAGCCGGCAAGCCAGGAACCCGGCAAGCCTTGCCGGGAAGAGACGTTCAAGTCAACGACCAGACCAGAAGACGGAAGGCCAAAGGGGTGCGAAGGCCCGGCAAGACCCTTGCCGGCAAGGCCTCGCGCCCGGCAAGACCCGGTCCCGGCAAGCCCCGGGCCCGGCAAGGATTCAGCCCCGGCAAGGCTCTGCACAGTGTAGCGCTATCGCTCCTGCGCAGCGGCCAGCCTTGTCGTTTAGGGTTTGTCCTCATGGTGACGTGGCGCGATGCTGGCCACGAGATGCTTAAGCGGTGCTGATGGGATGGCTGCTTTTGCCCATCCCCTGTAAAGCTTTTCCAAGCCCAAGACGCTGAGGGACACCTCGACGGACACCTCACGGTGCATTTAATGAGCTTGTCCTAAGCCGTCAGGGTTAGGTATGATAACGCTGTAACAACCCTGTAGCTACTTTCCACCTCATGCCTTATCTCGTACGCCACTGTGGTAGCCCCTTTGACTCATATAAAAAGGAGGCCCAAGGCATAACTACAGGAGGATAGCACTTCGGAGACTTATTCTGCATGCGTAGCTGCTACTGTAGCTCCCAGAACTTGGCCAAGAATATCCACAATAATACCATCAAGGCAGGAGTAGGGTTTTACGCATCCGTGCGGCCCGAACCTGGGTAAAATCCCCGTGTGCTGATCGCTAGTTCTGCTCTTTGTGCAATCCTCTCCCCTTGCCGAACCGTAAAGGGATCTGCTCGATAGCGATCCTATAGGTGTTCGTTTCCCACGACAGCGAGCCGGAACAATTCCGGTTTAGTGATTTTCATCTGCGGAAAGCATCTGAAGCGGTTTCGGCAGCTCCGGAACATTTCCGGTTTTCATTCCGGAAAATTCCAGAAAGTTTCCAGAATGATTTTGGCACCCTCCAAGAATTATCAGGCATGTGCCGAAACCAATTTGACTTAATGGTATCCCCTGAAACAACTTTTCAGTTTTACCGAAACTGTTCCGGTGTTCTCTCTGCGGAACTTTTCCGCTGTCCGAAACTTTTTCGGTGTCCGAAACTTTTTCGGTGATTTTCTCTCAGACTCCCTGTCTAGTATTCAGCAGATAGATGACCCTTAAGCGTGTGACCCTATAGGTTCGGTGAAGCATAGACATGACCCGGAACCCCTTCCGATCAATGATCAACATCGGAGCCGTGGACACCCATATTGACCCCTATACCCACACGAATGAATATTCGAGTGAACCTCCAGTTGCCGTGTGCTATTCCTGTTGCTTCGCGATATGTTACAAATACCCGAGGTGAGACATGTAGGCTTCCCCGTGGATCAACAACTTGTCCACTATGCCAGTTACCTCATTACCGGTATTGTTCTCTTTTCTCGTTCCCGTGTTCCGGCATCCCCGTGATCAAATCACAAAGTGTCTGGCCAGAAGATGATGGATACCGTAACACCGAGAGGGCCCAGAGATATCTCTCCATCGTCGGAGGAGCAAATCCCAATCTTGAGCTATCAAGTTACTTGACATACTTTTCCATGAACCCGTAAGCCGCCGTAATAGCCACCCATTTACGGATGACGTTTAACAAACCCCAAAGTTCATGAAGCAAGCATGAAGAAACTCGATACTCTCATGGTCTAAGGAATCATGCAAACATTAACCATCTCTGTGTTATTAACCATTAACTAATGACGAATGTATCTCATAGCATAACATCAATTCGGGTCGATTCAACACAAGTGTTCTACTAATATTGTGCCCTCAAAATTGCCGGCATAGCCATGCCCATGATCAGGAAAACAGGATCATCATGCAATACTTGAGCCAGTCTTAGAGGCCAGACTAGGAATACATTTTACCGTTTATTATTCCACACGTGCATATGAGTCTTCCTCCGAGCCTCGTGGTTATTGTAGACTCGAGAACCATAGCAGTTATAGCATGGAACATAAACCTAATTATGAACAGGGAGATGATCAATAACATTTATTATTGCCTCTAGGGCATATCTCCTACAGACTCCCACTTGCACTAGAGTCAATAATCTAGTCAATGCTAATGCACTTTACACCTATGGCATACTGGTGTAAAATATGCTTCGCTTGTGGTATAGCCTGATGTCCAACGGATATGACGACTTCAGCTCCGTGTGTAACTTTGCATATCCTCGCGTTTTCACGCTTTCACAAAATTCATATTTTGTGTGGACTTGGCTTTGCATATGTGTGAATCATTGGTCGAAACCTGATTCCTCAGACTGAGCTATGGAGCAACTATCTGCAATAGTGTCCCATAGACCAAAGCCATCTTGGAACCATACTAAGTTCATGAATGAACTATATGATTCAACAACTTCTTTGTCGCTTCTTAAGCATCAACATACTCAGCCTTTGTTATAGAATTCGCCACAGTATCTTGTTTGGAACAATTTCCAACTACCGTGCCACCATATTGTGTATTACACAAAAAACCCTTAACTTAAATCGAAAATCGCATGGAGCATTGATGAAGACTGTATCGATGTAATTACTTACAACGAGTACTTCATAATCTCTGCTTGCGAGAAAACATGTCATCACTACTACTCTAGTACTCAATGACATCTTTCACTGTTGTCCTATGATCAGTACTTTGATCACTTTGGTATCTATACTCGCAACAACTTTGGAGTATTGGACATATCTGGTTGTTTTTACATACCATGGAATACATGATTAATCCAAACACAAGAGTGTGTGTGGAATCACCATCATGTATTTTGCTCATCAGTGTTTTGGGACACCGAGTCTTGCAAAAACTCTTTCCATGTGACTTCGGCAAGAATCACTCCTTGGCTTTTAAATGCTAAAAGGTTTTAGCACCTTGTCAATATGTATTCATAGCTTAGCCCTATTAGGTAAATCTATCTCCATAGATCATCATGCCTAATATTGAGGCTATTTAGCCTAAGCACTTCATCGAAAAACTATTTTCAAATGAAGTCCTAATTCGTGTCAAGAAATTTATTTCCAATTAACAATGTGTCAAGTACACACGGTTTTTAGAAATATTATTATGCTCCCACTTACTTTCTTGAATCACAAGCATCTTCGATACCCATTTGATGAAGTCAAACCCCTTTGACCATTCCATCAAAAATGAAGATTCCAACTCCACTTTGCTCTCTTCTGTCCATCGCTGGAACTCTGAAGTTTGCATACTTACTAGCATCCTCTGGATCGACAAATTACTTTGGACTGTATCACATACAAGTCCTAGGTTTTATTCCCATCAGATGGAAATCCTTTTGTCATCCATGTTTCATATCTCATGATTGAAATATGTATTAATTGCTAGTTCAACCCGAACCGACCTTAAGCATCGCTACGGTGAAACAACCTCATCGTAGTCAACTCCTTGAACTTGTTATTGCAACAAGTCGACCTTTAGCCAATTCCGGAGTCAGGGCCCATCATCGCTTCCTTGTGTATCGTAGGTATACTGTTGTCCAACAACAATATCTCGTTTGCGCACCTAAGAGGTTTGCACGAGCCTTGCCTACGGGGTTCAGCTGCAAGTTCGACTGAAGTCCATACATTTTATTGTAGAGACTTCCGTATCAGTCGCAGTAGGAAACTCCGGAATCACTTCCAAGGTTCCTTTCCTTTGACCTGATGACGAAGATACCGGTTATCTCGTCGAGTTGCACTGTCCTCCCACTCACCTTTTGTAAGAACTATTCTCTTTAAAAGCATACCGTTTTGTGGCAAAATCCTTTGCCTCGGTATAGTGGTGGGGGAATACCCAATTACTTGGGATAACCTACAAAGTAGCACTTGTCTGATTTGGAATAGGTTTGTAACCTTTTACACAAGCCCCATATTCCAAATGTTTAAGAAAAGATATAATATGGTTGGGCGTACCATACCATGGCGTCATTTCAACAGACCTGATGGATCTCTATTCAGTGTAAAAGCCGCAGTCTCTAAAGCATCACTTTAAAAGTGATAATGGCAAATCTATTTATGTCATCTTTGATCTTACCATGTCATAAATGGTTCGATTACATCTTCACAGACTTTCCACTTGCAATGGTGTTCCGGGAGGTGCAAGTTATGAAACCCCTTTCACAACTCATCAGACATTCGCTAAACTTGTAACTCAAATATTCCTTTCTGCAATCGAATTGTAGAAACATAATTTTCTTGTTACAACAACTTCTACTTCATTTTTGAAAACCTTATGAATGAATTCAAAAGATCCAGACTTCGTCTCAACAAGTAAATATCCATATATCTACTTGAGTCATTTCTGAAGATAGATAAATCCACTACTTGCAACAACATTTATTGGACTACACACATCACAATGTATGATCACCAATATGTTCTTTGCTCGTTCCTTATGGCCTGTGAACGGTATTTCAGTCACTTCACTTTTCAGAGGAAAGTTGCAAGTGTCAGATGATTCAAAATCAAACGACTTCAAAATCCATCATAATGGAATTTTCCATGCGGGTTTCTCCAATGTGACCAAATGCAGTGCCACACTTGTGTGGTATTCTTTTAGTCTTGCGACATTTAGCGTCAGTGTTATGGATGTATCATATTTTCCATCAATATTCATAACATACATCCCATCTAGGATGGAAGCATGGCCCTTCATGTTATTCATAATACTGAACAACAATTGTTGTTTTATGAACAACTCTTTTGCAACAAACATTGTGCAATGGGCTAGAGTGTATGAAACTCTAAAATGAATTATGAAAGTAAACCCAGAGGTAATGTATTATTATCAATATTCATAACATACGTCTCATTCATAATGAAAGTATGGCCCTTATGTTATTCACAACACCGAACATCAAAAGTTCTCTTATGAACAACCTTCATGCAAGATACCTTATGCAAAGGGCTAGAGTGTGAAACTCTAAAATGAATTATGAAAGTAAATACAGAGGTAAAGTATTTTTATCAATATTCATAACATACATCTCATTCATAATGAAAGTATGGCCCTTATGTTATTCATAACACTGAACATCAAAAGTTCTCTTATGAATAACCTTCTTGCAAGATACCTTATGCAATGGGCTAGAGTGTGTAAAACTCTATAATGAATTATGAAAAATAAATACATAGGTAATACACCGATGGAAGGTATAGTAACTTTTACTAAGTTCCCAACATGTATTTAAACCTCATTCCTGGCTAGTCTTTCAGGCCATAGTAGTTCTTGCATCGAGTCGCAACAGAGTGCAATCGAGCGGGTATCTCTGTGATAAACTCACAATACCCAAGAATCAGTGATTAACAATTTAATCATAATTCTCAAGAACTATTTCTTTGACCAGCCTTCTATACATCAATAACTTGTATGACTTTCATACATGAGCTGGATATTCCAGTCTTCTCTCTTTTTGCCTTTATACTTCTAACAGTTTAACTTTTAGTATTTCTCCTACTCTTAGAAGAAGCACCCAACTTAAGAGTGGCGACAGCCCCGGACTTCCTAGGCGTGAAAGTTTCACTAACACCCTTCAGACACTTCCTTTCTCTTTAAGTTGTTTGTTTTATTCACCATCATCATATGACAGGCGTTCTTCTGGATCCCTCTCTTATCAGTCTAATGCATAGTAAACTCCTTTTACTAATAGTTTGCAAACAAACATTGCTTTGGATATCTCATATCTTTTAGCCTTTGTCTGTCTCTGAAAATGATTTTCAGATTCCATGAATATCACATAACTATCCAAACTTTCAAAGTTCGGGTCTCATGGAAGCAAACATATTGCACTTGACTGAAACGGAATTCTAGCTTTTGGATCGATGGACGAGAGTCACATGATCCATAGCATTAGCGGGAGAATACCGAAAGCATGCGATAGGACAAGTCCTTCTCGGCACTATTGAGGACAATCCTCACATTACGTTACCAACCGTAAAGTTTTAACCAGATATTTAACAGCTATTCAATTTTAATAGGGAAGGTGGAAACGCGAGCCATTATTCTACAACTATTATGCAAACCACACTTAGACAGTGTTCAAAATTAATTGCACTGAGAATTAAACAAGTTAATTCAACAGTGCGCTCCCACTCAAATCAATATCTCTCATAATTGATTATGAATGATTCAAGACACGAATTTCAATTCAACGCCATTGATGGTGAGCATCACTGATGACGAGAACTTCAATCGTTAGGCAAACTTGCCGATCACATCTCTATGTGACTCTTGTTCATCTTTCGATGCGTGTGTTCCGAGCTCATGACTTTCATGCCTGAACGTCAAGACAACCAAGTGATCTCGCTGCGAGGTCTTAACTCACCCGCCTCACACATCCCTAATCGTTCGTACCCATGTCAGCATGGCGCACCCCGAAAAGTTAGGTGCCGTGACGGTGCTACACTTGGGAGAATGCTACACTTGGGAGAACACTAACTACTTGATATTTTTGTGAGAGATCACCCTAATAAAAAGCGACTACCGCGCAATCAAGAAGGGTGCATCATAAGGGATAAACATCTCGGGCAATTCATAATAGCAAGATATGGTATAGCCCTTTCTGACGGAGAAGTCTTTCATTTCTTCGTCTTCGGCATTCGCGTCGGTGTTCACCTTCGCGAAGATTGCCACCACCTAGTCGATGCACCAGATAATATTGCTATCTCTATAGCTAATAAAATAAGTGCATTACATAAGGTTGACACGCAGGTCATTAAAGTGCAATCATATGGCTCCAGCCATCATGCCGAATCATGACACGCAGGTCATGTTAATTAATTTACATCATATAGACATCTCATACATAATCAAATTAATATGAGCACTGCTATACCACATCACATGCACATGCAAACCATCCTGCAAAACCAAGTTAGACGCCTCTAATCGGTTTATGCAAATTTTCATTTTACGTGGCTTCTAAGGTTTCGAACAAACCGCAGCTACCAACGTTTTATCATCAAGTATGATAATTCAAGTCGCTAGATTAACATCGCGGGGTGTATGAAACACGAGATAATTAAATCCCGAGCCCCATACTAAACTTTGTCATACGCATGACCCCCGTGCAGATCATATCTGCATTGCCCTTTCGTCTGCGAAATTTCATCTTTCTTTCTAACTATGGTGGAATTCAAAGAACTGTTAGCACTTCGTTGATCAATCAGGATCGCGGATTGCCAGAACTTTGAAACTCCACCATACCGTTATCAAGATCAGAAATATGCAAATTCCAGGGAAGCAACAAGAACATCGGGTACCAGATTTCATCTGCTACCCGCACAAATAATTTTCAGCAATAGAACTCATCTACTACCTAATTATATTGTGCAACACCCATACATCTCATGTATTCTAGATCGCAACCTGCATCTACGCATAGCACGGCTCTGATGCCACTGTAGGGTAACGCAGCAGAAAACAAAAATTTTCCGACCTACGTACCAGCCCAGGATCACTATGGAGACTGCATACAAGGTTTGATCTGTTTCGTTACCGACTCATAGCGCAGCGTAAGTAGAGTCGATGACGAACGGCGGTGCAGATCCCCGCAGCTAGGATTTACAACCTCCCAACCGCGAGGATGTATACCCTCATCCGCCCCCGGACAGCCCTCCGGGAGGCGGTCGGACAGTCCCCCGGACGGTGTCACGGACAGCCCTTCGGGAGGACCATCGAATCTCGGACAGTCACTCGGACAGCCCTTCGGGAGGACCATCGAAAATCGGACAGTCACTCGGACAGCCCTTCGGGAGGACCATTGAAACTCGGACAGTCACTCGGACAGCCCTTCGAGAGGCACTCTCAAACTAAGACCGAAACTATGATCTCTCTACAGAGTTGCACACATACGGTCTCAACTATCCGGCAGGGCTTCGCCGTCCAGAACTAGTTCCCACCGGAACCCAGACAGCCTTTCGGCTCTACGAAACTATTTCGCTGGGAGGGAGAGAGAAGCCAGAAATGTCATGGCACTTGTATGTGAGAAGGAAGTGAGTGTGGAGGCAGCCCCTCCACCTCTATTTATAGGAAATCCAAGGGGTAGGGTTTCTTGGCCCCCAAGCCTTCTAGAAACCTTTTTGGGAAAATATCCCAAAAGGTGACTTTTCCATAAATATCCCAAAAAGCACCTTCACTATTCACGACGACATTTTTCAGCGTCTGATCGAACTGAAAATATTCATGTGGGGTTAGAACATTTCCAGTACCCACCAAAATAATTTTCAACGCGAGCCGGAACAATTCCGGTTTAGTGATTTTCATCTGCGGAAAGCATCTGAAGCGGTTTCGGCAGCTCCGGAACATTTCCGGTTTTCATTCCGGAAAATTCCAGAAAGTTTCCAGAATGATTTTGGCACCCTCCAAGAATTATCAGGCATGTGCCGAAACCAATTTGACTTAATGGTATCCCCTGAAACAACTTTTCAGTTTTACCGAAACTGTTCCGGTGTTCTCTCTGCGGAACTTTTCCGCTGTCCGAAACTTTTTCGGTGTCCGAAACTTTTTCGGTGATTTTCTCTCAGACTCCCTGTCTAGTATTCAGCAGATAGATGACCCTTAAGCGTGTGACCCTATAGGTTCGGTGAAGCATAGACATGACCCGGAACCCCTTCCGATCAATGATCAACATCGGAGCCGTGGACACCCATATTGACCCCTATACCCACACGAATGAATATTCGAGTGAACCTCCAGTTGCCGTGTGCTATTCCTGTTGCTTCGCGATATGTTACAAATACCCGAGGTGAGACATGTAGGCATCCCCGTGGATCAACAACTTGTCCACTATGCCAGTTACCTCGTTACCGGTATTGTTCTCTTTTCTCGTTCCCGTGTTCCGGCATCCCCGTGATCAAATCACAAAGTGTCTGGCCAGACGATGATGGATACCGTAACACCGAGAGGGCCCAGAGATATCTCTCCATCGTCGGAGGAGCAAATCCCAATCTTGAGCTATCAAGTTACTTGACATACTTTTCCATGAACCCGTAAGCCGCCGTAATAGCCACCCATTTACGGATGACGTTTAACAAACCCCAAAGTTCATGAAGCAAGCATGAAGAAACTCGATACTCTCATGGTCTAAGGAATCATGCAAACATTAACCATCTCTGTGTTATTAACCATTAACTAATGACGAATGTATCTCATAGCATAACATCAATTCGGGTCGATTCAACACAAGTGTTCTACTAATATTGTGCCCTCAAAATTGCCGGCATAGCCATGCCCATGATCAGGAAAACAGGATCATCATGCAATACTTGAGCCAGTCTTAGAGGCCAGACTAGGAATACATTTTACCGTTTATTATTCCACACGTGCATATGAGTCTTCCTCCGAGCCTCGTGGTTATTGTAGACTCGAGAACCATAGCAGTTATAGCATGGAACATAAACCTAATTATGAACAGGGAGATGATCAATAACATTTATTATTGCCTCTAGGGCATATCTCCTACAGATTGCCCTGGATGTAGTCTTTGGAGACGACAAGAACTTCAGGAAGGAAAGGCTTACCTTCGAAGTGGTCGACTTCTGCAGCGCCTATCATGACATTCTCGGTCGGCCAGCCTATGCACGTTTCATGGCCCGCCCATGTTATGTGTACCTTAAGTTGAAGATGCCCGGCCCCAAACGCGTGATCACAGTGACTGGCAGTCGGTAGCGCGCGGAAGAATGTTTGCAGCAGGGGTCCAAGATCGCTGATGAGCAGATGGCCATGGTCGAGTTGGAGGAGTACAAGAAAAATGCCGATCCGAGTGATCTGCTACGCTCCAAGAAGCCAGCTGCAGAATCTGCGTTTCAGTCGGCCGGTGACACGAAGCCTGTGCACATCCACCCGGAAGATCCCAATGCAGCTCCCACCAACATCTCAACGACACTCGACAGCAAATAGGAAGAAGCGTTCATCCAGTTCCTCCGTGAGAACTGGGACATCTTCGCATGGAAACCATTCGACATGCCGGGTGTACCGAGGGAGCTGGCTGAGCACCGTTTGCGAGTCGACCCGAAGCTAAAACCTGTGAAGGAGCATCTTCGTCGCTCTGCTACACAGAAGATGAAGGCCATTGGCGAAGAAGTTGCTCGGCTCCTGGCAGCCGAGTTCATCCGTGAGGTGTACCACTCCGAGTGGCTCGCCAACGTCGTCATGGTCCCTAAGAAGGATAAGTCTCTCCGAATGTGCATCGATTTCAAGCACATCAATCGGGTCTGCCCCAAGGATCATTTCCCGCTCCCCCGCATAGATCAAATCGTAGATTCCACCGCAGGTTGTGAGCGACTGTCTTTTCTGGATGCGTACTCCGGGTACCACCAGATCCGACTGTACGGGCTAGATGAAATAAAAATAGCTTTTATCACCCCATTCGGGTGTTTATGCTATATCACCATGCCATTCGGTCTGAAAAATGCCGGTGCCACTTTCATGCGCATGGTCCAAAAGTGTTTGCAAAAACAGATCAGTCGGAACATCGAGGCCTACATGGATGACATAGTGGTCAAGTCCAGAAAAGGTTCCGACCTGCTGGCTGACCTAGCCGAAACTTTCGCAAATCTGCGGAAGTATGATATCAAGATGAATCCAGCAAAGTGCACTTTCGGAGTTCCTGGGGTCAAGTTACTCGGTTTCCTCGTTCCCAAACGAGGGATAGATGCCAATCCTGAGAAGATCGGGGCGATTGTGCGAATGAAACGTCCAGAACGTCTTCATGATGTACAGAAGCTCATGGGTTGCCTCACAGCTCTGAGCCGATTCATCTCCCGTCTCGGTGAGAAGGCACTGCCCCTGTACCGATTGATGAAAAATGGACTGCTGAAGCACAAGCAACGTTTGTTGAGCTCAAAGCCCTGCTTTCCACCCAGTCGGTGCTCGCCGCTCCAAACAGCAACGAGCCGTTGCTCCTGTACATTGCGGCCACTGGTCAGGTTGTCAGTACCGTCCTCACAGACGAGCGAGAAGAACAGGGCAAAACTTACAAAGTTCAACGCCCAGTTTATTACATTTCTGAAGTCCTGACTCGGTCCAAGCCGAGATATCCTCATTATCAGAAGCTCGTCTATGGCATTTACCTGACCGCGAAGAAGGTAGCCCACTACTTCCAAGAGCACACCGTGTCAGTCGTCATTGACGCCCCGCTGTCTGAAATCATGAACAATCGGGATGCGACTGGTCGAGTGGCGAAGTGGGCTATCGAGCTCCTGCCCCTGGACATCAAGTTCGAGGCGAAAAAGGCGATCAAGTCCCAAGCATTGGCCGATTTCTTAGCCGAGTGGACAGAACAGCAGCAACCGACTCAGAGCCACCCGGAACACTGGACCATGTTCTTTGACGGTTCCAAGATGCTGCATGGTTTAGGAGCTGGAGTTGTGTTAGTGTCTCCGAAGGGCGATCGACTCAGATATGTTCTGCAGATTCACTACGATTCCTCCAACAATGAGGCCGAGTACGAAGCGCTCCTTTACGGTCTACGTATGGCCATCTCACTCGGTGTCCGGCGCCTGATGGTCTACGGGGACTCGGATCTAGTTGCGAACCAAGTGATGAAGGAGTGGGATATCAGAAGCCCCGCTATGACAGGATATTGCAACGCAGTGAGAAAGTTGGAGAAGAAATTTGAGGGTCTGGAGCTGCATCACGTTCTCCGAGCCAAGAACCAGGAGGCAGACGATCTGGCAAAGATCGGGTCCACTCGGAAATCCATACGCAGCAATGTGTTCCTGGAGCATTTACATTCTCTGACGGTAAAAGAAGATCCCTTCACGGAAGAGCCCCCGCAAGCGGTCAGTCTGTCTGATCCGACTGAAGTCGAGGTCCCGGCAGTTATTGATTTGGTCATGGAGGTCGTAGCAATCACGCCCGAGTGGACAGTGCCTTACATTGCATACCTGCTCAGGCAGGAACTTCCAGAAGATGAAGCTGAGGCCCGCCAGATTGTTCACAGGTCCAAAGCCTTTACAGTGATGAGCGATCAGTTATACAGAAAGAGCGTCACCGGTGTGACTCAGCGCTGCATCTCTCTGAAGGATGGTCGATTGATCCTGGAGGAGATTCACTCGGGAACTTGTGGTCACCACGCGTCCTCTCGGACAATCGTGGCTAAAGCTTACCGAGCCGGCTTCTTCTGGTCACGTGCCAATGAAGCTGCACAGGAGATAGTCCAACACTGCGCCGGATGCCAGTTCTATGCAAACTTATCGCACAAGCTTGCGTCTGCTCTAAAGACGACTCCACTCATCTGGCCGTTTGCAGTCTGGGGACTCGACATGGTGGGACCCCTCAGGACAGGATCGAGTGGATTCACCCATTTGCTGGTTGCGGTTGATAAGTTCACTAAATGGATCGAAGCCAAACCTATCAAAAAGCTAGATTCTCGTACAGCGATCAAATTTATGAAGGAGATAGTCTTCAGATATGGCGTGCCCCACAGCATTATCACTGACAATGGCTCAAACTTCGAATCAGAAGAGTTCAGGGCGTTCTGTGCCGCCCAAGGCACCCGAGTCGACTATGCATCCGTGGTGCACCCGCGGTCGAATGGACAAGCGGAGATTGCAAACGGACTGATCCTTCAGGGGTTAAAGCCACGACTCATGCGCGATTTGGAGCACGCAGCTGGAGCTTGGGTCACCGAGTTGCCTTCAGTTCTTTGGGGCTTAAGGACGACCCCCAATCGGTCTACCAATCGCACTCCTTTCTTCATGTTGTACGGAGCTGAAGCCGTCCTGCCGAGTGACCTGCTCCACAATTCACCCCGAGTGGAACTGTACTCTGAAGCTGAAGCAGAGCAGGCACGGCAAGACGCCGTTGATCTCTTGGAGGAGGAAAGGGAGATGGCTCTTATCCGTTCGGCCACTTATCAGCAAGATTTACGATGTTTTCACAGCAGGCACGTCAGAAGTCGGACCTTTCAGGAAGGAGATCTTGTGCTCCGAGTGGATCAGCAGCGACCTCACAACTTTGCTCCCGCGTGGGAAGGTCCATTTATCGTGTCAAAGGTTCTGCACAATGGAGCATACCACCTGTACAACCTTTAGAAGCAAGCGGACGAGCCCCGTGCTTGGAATGCGGATTTGCTGCGACGATTTTATACTTGATGTTGAGATGTAATAAAAGTACTCGAGTGATGTTTGTTGAATAAAAGCATGACTTTTCCAGTTCCACATTGAGTTCACTTGTACGCATTCTCTGGCTTACAACCCCCAGTGGGTGTACGCCCTTCAACTTAGGTGGGTGTACGCCCTTCAACTTAGCTGCAAACCAGTTTTTGCCTAAGTTAAAAACTACTCCGAGTGGAGAGCGTCCCTCTCACTCGGGGGCTTGGCCGCGAACCAGCTTTCGCCCAAGTTAAAAACTACTCCGAGTGAAGAGCATCCCTCTCACTCGGGGGCTTGGCTGCGAACCAGCTTTCGCCCAAGTTAAAAACTACTCCGAGTGAAGAGCATCCCTCTCACTCGGGGGCTTGGCTGCGAACCAGCTTTCGCCCAAGTTAAAGCACTACTCCGAGTGAAGAGCGTCCCTCCCACTCGGGGGCTTGGCTGCGAACCAGCTTTCGCCCAAGTTAAAACGCTACTCCGAGTGAAGAGCGTCCCTCTCACTCGGGGGTTTGGCTGCGAACCAGCTTTCGCCCGAGTTAAAATGCTACTCCAAGTGAAGAGCGTCCCTCCCACTCGGGGGCTTGGCTGCGAACCAGCTTTCGCCCAAGTTAAAACGCTGCTCCGAGTGAAGAGCGTCCCTCTCACTCGGGGGCTTGGCTGCGAACCAGTTTCGCCAAGTTAAAACGCTCCTCCGAGTGAAGAGCGTCCCTCCCACTCGGGGGCTTGGCTGCGAACCAGCTTTCGCCCAAGTTAAAACGATACTCCGAGTGAAGAGCGTCCCTCCCACTCGGGGGCTTGGCTGCGAACCAGCTTTCGCCCAAGTTAAAACGCTGCTCCGAGTGAAGAGCGTCCCTCTCACTCGGGGGCTTGGCTGCGAACCAGCTTTCGCCCAAGTTAAAACGCTGCTCCGAGTGAAGAGCGTCCCTCTCACTCGGGGGCTTGGCTGCGAACCAGCTTTCGCCCAAGTTAAAACGCTGCTCCGAGTGAAGAGCGTCCCTCTCACTCGGGGGCTTGGCTGCGAACCAGCTTTCGCTCAAGTTAAAACGCTCCTCCGAGTGAAGAGCGTCCCTCACACTCGGGGGCTTCGCTGCGAACCAGCTTTCGTCCAAGTTAAAACGCTACTCCGAGTGAAGAGCGTCCCTCCCACTCGGGGGCTTGGTTGCGAACCAACTTTCGCCCAAGTTAAAACGCTACTCCGAGTGAAGAGCGTCCCTCTCACTCGGGGGCTTGGCTGCGAAACAGCTTTCGCCCGAGTTAAAACGCTACTCCAAGTGAAGAGCGTCCCTCCCACTCGGGGGCTTGGCTGCGAACCAGCTTTCGCCCAAGTTAAAACGCTGCTCCGAGTGAAGAGCGTCCCTCTCACTCGGGGGCTTGGCTGCGAAACAGCTTTCGCCCAAGTTAAAACGCTACTCCGAGTGAAGAGCGTCCCTCTCACTCGGGGGCTTAGCGGCGAACCAGCTTTCGCCTAAGTTAAAACCCATTTCAAAGACTCAAAATATTCGAAGGAAAGCATTCGAATAACTCCAGAAGTTCAAAAGCGAATACGAGTATGCGGGCCCGAAGCCCGAAAGAGTTTAACGAATACAGTTCCATTCGGCATACCGAGGCTAATGGGTAGGACTTAAAGTTTTCTCACGCCCCTGTGGGGCTGGCCGGCTCAACGAAGGAATCCAGGTCGATGCCGTCTGCGATCCGAGTGGCCGCTTCGATGAACGTCTCCATGAAGTCCTCAAACTTGAGTTTCTTCGTGTTGGCAACTTGGAGAGTCTTCAGCTTCTCTTCCTTGGCGTCCTTGCAGTGCACACAGACGAGAGAGAGCGCCACGTCGGCTCCGCAGCGAGCAGCCGATTTCTTCCATGCCTGCACTCGGCTGGGAATCTCATTGAGGCGAGTCATCATCGCCTCCAGATCGCTGTCGGGCGTGTCTTCTAGCCACAGCTCCTTGTCGATCCTTCCGAGTGCACCCCGCAGACGGATGATGTACCCCTGAACATCTTCAATGCGAGATTCAAGCCGCAAGACGCCTAGGGCAGCCTTGTCACCGACGAGTGACCTGGAAGGATCCAGATCCTTCTCGATTCTGTCAGTCTCGAGCTCGAAGTCCCGGCAGTACTCTGTAAACAAGAAAAGAGGAGAGTCAAATGTCAGCATGTACGAAGTTCACTCGGAAGCAAGTTGAAACACACTCGGATGTTACAAGATTACCTGGAAGCTTGGTGTACATCTCCTCCGTGAAGTCCTCTATGTACTTTTCCAGAGCATTCTTCTTCTCGATGAGCTGGTTGATCTTCTCGTTCAGAGTCTTCTTTTCTTGCTCGTAAGCATTCGTCTGGGCCTTGAGCTTGCCGTCCTACTCGGCCTTTTGCTTCTTGAGCTCAGCCACTTCCTTCTTCGCCTCTGTGACGGCGGCCTTCAGCGTCTTGTTCTCTCCTTGAAGCTTCTCGAGTGAGGCCAGCTTCTCTTCGGCGGCTTTGGTCTTTTCCCTCGCTACTTTTTGTGCTCCCGCCAGCTCGTTGTCCTCGTTCACGAGTGCCTGCTTCATAGTTTCTAAAGAGACAGAGGTTCTGAGCTGCACTTGGAGTCGATGGTTTTCACTACGCACATCTGTTCGAGTGAACTCACTCGGTTCAAAGAATGGAAAATGGCAAAAGCAGAATGCTCAGTAATTGTAGCTTACCTCCCATAGTCTTGAGCTCTGCTTGAGCGCGCGCTGTGTTCCTCCTCGCCACCTCCAAATCCAGTCGGAGCTGGGCTGTCTCCTTCTCCAGTGCCACGTACTGAGTTCCAAGCTCACAAGTTTTCTGAAATACAAGTGAGAACAGATCAGTTAATGTTAAGGAATATTTCGAGTGCTCAGAGATCAGCACTCCTGGAAGGAACAAGCTTGACCACTACCAGATCCTGAAGTACCCTCTAAAGCAATATCTAAGTTCTAAGACTTCCGCCGACTGCCCGCAGTCGACGGCAGTCTCGGGGACTACACCCAGTGGGTGCACTCAGCGTTCCCCCACTGGAATGGTATCCACTCGGAACGGTCCGCCCGATCCGAGTGATGGCCAAACAAAAACAAAAACAACAACAACAACAACAACAACAGAACAGGGTCTAAACTCTAAGACTCCCGTCGACTGCCCGCAGTTGACGACAGTCTCGGGGACTACACCCAGTGGGTGCACTCAGCGTGCCCCCACTGGAAAGTGACTCGTGTTGAGCAAAAAAAAACAAAAGTTCTAAGACTCCCGCCGATTGCCCGCAGTCGACGGCAGTCTCGAGGACTACACCCAGTGGGTGCACTCAGCGTGCCCCCACTGGAACGGTATCCACTTGGAACGGTCCGCCCGATCCGAGTGACGGCCAAACAAAAAAAAAGACACCCAGTGGGTGTACCGGATATTTTCCGACTGAAATTCCTACTGAAGAAAAATGACTTGGAGATCAACTTACAAGGGTACTTACTCGAACGTTCTCCCGGAGGGCAGCACTGGCATCGTATGCCAGCTTGCTAGCTGCGCACATCTCCTTGAGCCGTTGGGTCATCAGTTCCGCCTGGATCATTGCTTCCTTGCTGGCTCCAATCTGGTCCTCTGGCACCTTGTACAGACTGAAGATGTTGACGGGAGGAGTTGGAGCCGAGGTCAAAGCAGTCGACGGCGCTGTGACCGGGCCAGCACCGGCCTGAGAGGAACCTTGTGCCAAGGGCACGATCATGGGTTGCGCAGGAGAAACTGGAGGCGCTTGGCTTGGAGGTGCCTTCGGTGTGGTGGTCTGGGAAGCAGTCGGAGCTGCAGTCCCCTTCTCGGCGTCCTTCCGCGGTGGCCCCTCATCGTCGTCGACATGGATGATCTCTGCAAGTGCTGCATTCACTCGACACGATCAGCCTCAGTACGCAATTCAGTCGGATGAGGACAATTCAATCAGTTCATGGATCAAAGTAAAATGGAATTGTTGTTACCTTTCTGAGAAGTGGCCGCGTCTGCCGTCTCGGCTTCAATGCGGTCTCCGTGGATCTGCATAGGAGACGTGGTCGAAGTCGCAGCCCTGATTCATAAGATTCACTTGGTCAGAAGAGTCCAAAAGTTGACAAAGACAGAAAAGTAAAGTTGACAAAGACACTCACGTTGAGGCGACAGACACAGTGACCTTGATCCTGGGCAGGGCCTTCCGAGGCTTGGGGGAAGCGACCTTGGGCTGCTTGGCGGTCTTCTCAGTCGACTCCGGCGTCGGTGTCTGAGCACGCTTCGGAGCCTGGGCACTCGGGACCACCTCCTTCTCCGGGCCAGCACTCGGATCATGAGTTTGCTTTGAGCGGCGCTCAGAGCGCAGCTCCGGAGACTGGGAAGACTCGACCTCGTCGCTCTCTCCCGAGTCGTCGCTTTCCTCCTCGCTGTCCTCCACGTAGCTGCCCTCAGCACTGCCATGTTCGCTCCCAACGTCACCGACAAGGTTTTCCCCATTCGGCACAGGCGAGAGCATCTTCTGGAACTCCTGCAAGACATGAAGATCAGGGACAGGCAGTTCAGTCAGTTCTCTCGGATCATTCAGTTCACTCGGATAAGTTGCACATGAGTAATTCACTCGGAAATGCGTGTCATACCTCCAATGATGGGTTATTGGCGTCGTAGGGCGGGACCCGTCTCGACCCCCGCGGATTGTCGCGCGCGCCATTGATGCACTTGAGCCACTCTTTCACGGTCTTCTCATCGATGTCCTCCGGGTGCACTCGAGTCGAGTCGTCAGTGCCAGTATACTGCCACATCGGGTGAGCTCGCTCCTGCAGCGGCTGGATTTGCCGACTGAGGAAGACCTCCAGCAAATCCAAACCCGTCAACCCGCCCTGGACCAGGCTGACTACCGCAGTTACCAAGATCCCCACGTCGGTCTTCTCCTCCTTATCCACCGTCAGCGTTGGAGGCACGTTGACTCTCTCGGATGTATAAGGGGGGAGACCAGTCGACGAACCAGCACAAGGGACGTCGTTGCAGTAAAACCAAGTCGACTGCCAGCCCCTAACCGAGTCGGGAAAAGTCATCACGGGAAAAGCGCTCCTACCCCGCATCTGAATGCCCAAGCCGCCGCACAGCTAGGTCACATGGGTTCTCTCCCCCTCGGGGTTGGCCTTTTTGACCGACTGAGAACGACATGTGAAGATGTGCTTGAATAACCCCCAATGCGGCGGACAACCCAAGAAATTTTCACACAAAGAAACGAACGCGGCGAGGTACACTATGGCATTCGGAGGCAAATGATGGAGCTGAGCGCCGAAGAAGTTCAAAAAACTGCGGAAGAAGGGGTGAGGTGGCATGGAGAAACCTCACTCCACGTGAGTTGTGAGGAGCACGCGCTCCCTGGGGCGCGGCGCAGGCTCGATCTCTCCTTCCTCCGGCAGCCTCCACGTCCCGTCGCGCACCAGCCCGTCCACGATGAGCCCGCTGATGTCGTCCACCGTGGTGGTCGGCGGGAGCCAATCGCACTGGATCCACCCGCACGGAGGCGCGACCAGGTAACTCGACGCCTTCCTGCCCTTCTCCGCCTTCTTCGCCCTCTCGAGCTTCGCTGTCTTGTCCTTCGCCATCGCCGCCGAGCTCTCCAGTGCCGAGGAGGATTCGCGCGGACTGGGTTGCTGGAGAAGGGATTGGGTGGACTGAGGAAGTTGGAGAAAAGGGGATCTGGTCCTCTCTCCCTCTCCGACGCAGTGGCTCCTTATATCACCGCCCGCTGCGCTCCCCAATCCACGCCACTGAATCGTGGGCCCACAGATCCCCTCAAATTGCCCCGTCGGAGATCCAACGGTACGTGGCGGAAAGTGGGGCGAAAATCGAGGCGTCACGCCCCACTTTCCCCACTCGTTGCGCTGCAACCGTTCGCGCGCGCTCAAATATGGTTTCAAATCCCGCGAAATCCGGAGTCCGGCAACCCGATTGCTCTCACTTTAAAGACATGCCATAAACGCTCGGATCCGCTCCGTCACCCGATGCGTAATGACCCGTTTAACTCGGATGGAGACTACTCATTTCATTCGGATGGAGACTTTCACTCGGACATCATACAAACCGGAATCCGTCAAGGTACCGCGCGAAGACAAGGCCGTCTAATGACCAGTGAGAGTCTTTGAGCGCCCCTGTAGCACTCAACTCACCTGGGAATTCGCCTTGACTCGATCGGCTTAACCTCGACCGATTCGGGGGCTAATGACGAGGACATATACTAGGGATGGCGTAACAGGCCTAACCTACAGACCCTACCCTAGGACTCCACACGCCTTATACTGGGCCCCAGGGCCAGATCAGCAACCAAGAATTCTGCAGACTGACATTCACTTGGAGTTCAATGAACCACTCGGTAAGCAGGAGTTCACTCGACCGGATATTTCACTCGGAGTACCTGACAGTCACTCGACCAGAGAAGACCAGGAGGCTCCAGGAACGCAAGGGCCAGGACATGCGCTCGCTCATATTAATTGTAATCAATACGCCCGTTACCTGGCGTGCTTAAACCCCCTCTTTAACCCCTGGTAATGGCGGCATTCATGTGGAGCCTGGCGGACGCTATATAAGCCACCCCCAGCTCCATTCCAAGGGTTCGCAATCCATTGTAACACATACACTCAAGTAATCCAGCTCCAGAGCACCGAGATGTAGGGCTGTTACCTCTGCCGCTGAGGGGCCTGAACTCGTAAATCCGAGTGTAACAACTGCGCCGTAGCTAGGCTCTGCCCTATCATCCGTACCCCTACACACTACTGTCAGGCTTGCACTCACGACAGACGGCATGGCGCATGGCAGAAAACTATATCAGTTATCCATATTCATGACAATGCCGACAATTTATGGCAAAGTGTCTTAGGACTGGCACCACGTAGTGCCCGCTTGTACTAAGTCGGGAGCAACTTGAGAGAAAGCGATAATTTGTTGGTCCTTACGGTCGGGAGATGAGTTGCTAAAATTCCGATACGCATTGGCTCTTGGTTCTATTACACAACTAGATGGTACCCCACACGTTGCAGGAATTGGCTGCAATATATTTCAATGAAATAATGTTTTCTCTTTCAATAAGATTCAGTTGTATAACATGAATATTTTAATTTTTTTTCTTCGAAAAGGAGGATTACCCCCGGCCTTTGCATCACCATGATGCACACAGCCATCTTTACTAATTATTCACCAGAGTCTGACAAAATGAATACAAGGATCAGCCCGAAGCCCCCTTCTAGGCGAACAAAGTCGCTACACCTACAAGTATACAGATGTGCCCTGTCCGCATAACAGACACAATCTAATCCAGAGGCCTTAAGACCATCCGGTCTAGGCGTCCCATACATGCACCGCCTGCGCACGCTCAAGGATCCGCCGCCGCCATCTTCCGCCATCCCGTCTTCAGGAGGAATCACTGCATAGATCTTGCCAGTCCCATCTGCCGTCGATGTCACCACGACACCAGACAGTGCCACCAGCCGGCGCGCATCAATCAATCCGCATCCAACTCTGAGACTCCACTGCTCCACGCCGTCGAGACCCACCGTCTTCAATACGGTTGATGTAACACCGCTCAACCTATTGGCCTCTTCAGTGAACCACTACTCCAAGACGACGCCCCCAGGAGGGAGAACGACACCAAAGTCTCCGACATCATCCTATCCGGGAGACCCAGATCTAGGGTTTCCCCCGGAACAGCTACCACCTGGAGGAAGAGGGGCGCGCCATCTGCAACTGCCGACGCACCCAAGCGGTGCCCACCGCCACATAGCTCTCACGACGACGCCTTCAAGAAGGACACGATGCCAAGAGCGCCGTCGCCGCCCTAGGGTTTTCACCCGAGAGACCGTGAGGTGGGAAAAGGTAGGGTGGACCCAAACGACGTCTCCAAGAAGAAAAACGGCACCCTCGGGTGTCGTCGCCGTCGCGGCCTGCATGAGCCGACCTGGGAATTATCCCAATCCGGATCCCCACCTCCCGCTCCGTCCCAACCCGGTAACCGGCTAGCAGCACGGCGATGTCCGGTAAGACGAAGTGCACGCAACATGGGTTGGAGGAAGAAGGAGCTCGGCGCCGTTGGCCGCCGGGGCAGCAAGCCGCCGGTGAATCGCCGGCCATCCGGTCCGATCCCCGGCAGCCCACCAGCCCCACCGCGCCACCGGACAGGGAGGCAATCCCAGGGGCCGCCGCCCCAGATCGGGAAGGGCTGCGCCGGCCTTGCCGCCAAGGCCACCGCTGGGACGCCGGCCGACCGCCATGCCGTCGTTGTCCATGTTGGAAATATGCCCTAGAGGCAATAATAAATTGGTTATTATCATATTTCCTTGTTCATGATAAATATTTATTATTCATGCTAGAATTGTATTGATCGGAAACTTAAATACATGTGTGAATACATAAACTACACCGTGTCCCTAGTAAGCCTCTACTAGACTAGCTCGTTGATCAAAGATGGTTATGGTTTCCTGACCATAGACATGGGTTGTCATTTGATAATGGGATCACATCATTAGGAGAATGATGTGATGGACAAGACCCAACCGTAAGCTTAGCATCAGATCATTCAGTTATTTGCTATAGCTTTCTTCATGTCAAGTATCTATTCCTAAGACCATGAGATCATGCAACTCCCGGATACCGGAGGAATACTTTGTGTGCTATCAAACGTCACTTCGTAACTGGGTGATCATAAAGATGCTCTACAGGTATCTCCGAAGGTGTCTGTTGGGTTGGCATGGATCGAGACTGGGATTTGTCACTCCGTATGACGGAGAGATATCTCTGGGCCCTCTCAGTAATACAACATCGTAATGAGCTTGCAAGCAATGTGGCTAATGGGTTAGTCACGGGATCTTGTATTACAGAACGAGTAAAGAGACTTGTCGGTAACGAGATTGAACTAGGTATGGAGATACCGACGATCGAATCTCGGGCAAGTAACATATCGCCGGACAAAGGGAATTGCATACTAGATTAACCGAATCCTTGACATCGTGGTTCAACCGATAAAAGATCTTCGTGGAATATGTAGGAATCAATATGGGCATCCAGGTCCCACTATTGGTTATTGACCAGAGAGGTGTCTCGGTCATGACTACATGATTCCCGAACCCGCAGGGTCGCACGCTTAACGTTCATTGACGCTAGAGTAGTATTGGGATATTTGATGATTGGTAACCGAATGTTGTTCAGAGTCCCGGATGAGATCCCGGACGTCACGAGGAGTCTCAGAATGGTCGAGAGGTAAAGATTTATATATGGGAAGTCATATTTTGGGTTCCGGAAAAAGGCGCAGTTTTTTCGGTATTGTACCGGGAGGCTTCCAGAAGGTTTCGGAGGATTCCGGAGGGGTCCGGAAGTCCACAAGTGGGTCCACCACGTCCCAAGGGCTGGCATGGGCTGAGGGGAGGTGCCCTGGCCTTATTGGGCTAGGCGCACCAAGTCCTCAAAAGCCCATGTGGCTAGGGCAGGGAAAAAAGGGGAGTCCTAGTAGGAATAGGATTGGACTTGGAGTCCAAGTCCTCCCCCCTGGCTGCGCCCTAGGGCTTGGAGGGGCTGTTCCCCACGCCCCTCCACCTATATATATAGAGGAGGGGGCGCCCCAAGAGGACACACCAGCCCCTGGGCGCCTCTCTCTCTCTCCCGTTACACCACCGCTTCGTCCCGACGACGCTTAGCGAAGCGCTGTCGGTGCTCCACCACCACCATCACCACCACGCCGTCGTGTTGGTTGTGATCCCATCTACTTCTCCTCTCCCGCTTGCTGGATCAAGAAGGAGGAGACGTCATCGAGCCGCACGTGTGCTAAACTCGGAGGTGCCGTCCGTTCGGCACTAGATCGGTTGGATCGTGATCGGATCGCGAAGAGTACGACTACATCAACCGCGTTATATACGCTTCCGCTTTCGGTCTACGAGGGTACGTAGACACACTCTCCTATCTTGTTGCTATGCTTCTCCTAGATAGATCTTGGGTGTTCGCAGGAATTTTTTTGATTTTCATGCTTCGTTCCCCATCAGTCCATCAGGGCGCCTTGGTCCAGATCGGCATCGCCATGATCCAAATCGGGATCACACCCTCGGGATGGGGCGTCCCGCGCCACCCAAAGACCCCGAGAGGGGAGGCAGTACCTCCGCCGCCGCCATCGGACGCACGGGCTTTGCCCGGCGCCGACCACCGGCGGCGGCGGAGGGGAGGGAGGGGAAGGCGGGGAGGACCGGCGGCTGGGGCTGGGGCCCCTCGGTCGCCCGCGTGGGGGGCGACAGAGGGGAGAGGAGGGAAGGAGCGGCCTGAATATTTTAATTTGTATTATAAGAAATGAAACTAAAAATATATATGATTTTGTTCGCACACAAACACATCACTGTGTATCCTTGACGTCGGAGGTGATACACCGCAACTCACGTCGAAGAAGACCTGGCCGAAACGCGGTACGCAAGCAATCTTGCTGGCGCTTTTGTAGACCCGAAACCCCACATGTCCGGGAGGGACCCGCCAGGGTGCACGGCGGCTATGGGTGCTCTAGGTCGGCCTGATCGCCGCTAGGGCCTCATGAATCGCCGCCCTGCAACGAAGAACGAACGAACAACGGGAAGAAGAAGAACTAGGGTTAAGGAGAAAAGGTAAAGGTAAAAAAGTGGTAGATGATAGATCAATTGTGTGTTGTTCAATCGGCCGTCACCTCTCATCTATATATGAGGCGGCTGAACTTTCCGTGCAAGAAAAATACTCCAAATCCCGTCAAATCTTTTCAATTTTAACCGAACTCGGATTTATGTAGGTCTGAGATAGCATTTCGGTCTTTGGGACCCATAGACCGCATACGACCACAGATGAAGACGCGCCCAAAAGAAAATTTATACGTTTCGACGAGACAGAAAACTTTCATGTTGAACATTGTTTGATTCGAAACCATCTTTAGGGCCGAATTGCTCACGCAAAAGGAGACAACTCACCCTACCCATCAGACATTGGTTATATGGGTGTCTGGTGCCGCGGGTCTCTTTTTGCTCACGGTCGGGCCGCACTGCATTGGTTCTAACTTTTGCATACGATCTCGGATTGAGATGATTCAAATACCAAAATTGATCGCCTCGACGAGACGAAGGCATTCCATGTAGAACACCTTTTCATCTGATGTCGTCTTGGAGGCGTAATAGGCCGAACAATACTCCAAATATCAAATCTCAGTACTTCGAGCATAGCTTCGGCCCCCGAAATGAGATGGCGATGGCCCAAACATCAAAGTTGCTCATTTAGATGATACAGATGTTTCTCATGTTGAACACTTTTTCATTTTAGGCCATCTTAATTATGTTTTCTGTCGTGCCAAAAACTAGTACCAACACATGCCCCCTGTTTTTGGGCAAAGCTTGTGTGCCGAAAAATAACTTGCACATAACTTGTTATAAGGACGATGTCAACACTCTATCAGCCATTTTGCATGTTCTTAGGGCAATAAGTGTATGTCGGTCATCTTTGCTCTTATGGCGATAATCATGTATCGACCATTTGTATTAGCAACAAAATGCAGCTAATCAAATGTATGATGATGTGGTAATACCCTTTCATGACGTAAGAAATTATATTGCATCCATGGATCAAAATAAGCCCATGTAGGGTAACCAATCATACCTAAGGATTAATTCCATGGCATCGGCTTCATTGACATAGTTGAAGAATATTGATAATGTGTGGACCAAAGATTTCGTAACCTTCGGCTTGGTTATTCATTGTTTCCACTCTTTTCCTTCTTCACCTTTACTGCACTTCTTGGAATGGAAGCTTGCAAATTATTCTTGTTTAGAGTACTTCCTTTGGGAACCCATACCATGTTCCTCTTTTCAAGTTCTTGTGCACTAAGCTTTTGTAATTTCTTCTTTTGCCAATACGATAAGCCGAGTGGGCGTCTGACTGTGCTTTTGTCTCAAGCAATAGCAATTCCTTTCGGACCTTGTGCACTCTCAATTTCTCTTGTTTAGATGTGGAAGCTTGATTTTCAACAATTGGAAGCTTCAACTCATTGCCTTTAGTAGCCAATGTCAACACCTTAATTGGTTCTTTTTCATTTGAAATCAAATCTGAAGTTGCACACTTACGACCATCTTTTTTGACGCAATATACTTGCTTGACCACCTCTTTCTTCTTCCTTGTGCTCCGAACCGATTCTTTTTGAGTGAAACGGTCTTTGACATGTGATTGTTCATCAAATGTGGGTTATCTTGGAGCTGCATAATCTTGGTGCGATGGTCTGAAATAAGATGGATAATTTGCCCTTGAATCATACATGTCCCATGATGGATATGGATTCATATAAGCATAGGGAGGTATCCACGACATTGGCATGGGCGGCCCAAAATAAGGATGCGAATATGCTTCATTGAAATTTTCCCTTTGCCAATACCGGTCCTCGAATTTGCGCCTAGGGGGCGATCTTGATGCTTTTGCGCTTGGCCGATAAGCATTTTTTGTTTCACTTGCTTTTTGATATTTAGCTAGTAACTCTGCGAAAGTAACTTTTGATTTCTTGCCCTTGTGCTTATTTCGGTCTTTGGTTTCTTTTGTTTTTCTTGCATTGTTCTTTAAATTTTCTTGCTGCCCCCAGTGCTTGGCGTCTTCGTCGTAACTTTGATAGAACTCCCTCCTTTAATAATACTTTCATTGTGCTCATGAACAATTTGTTTACTCGAAAGCTTGATCCCATCACCTGCAGTGTTTACCTTTTCATCTTTAAATGAATCAGCTTGCAGCAGCCGATGCAAAAACTTTTTGCCATTAGGACCAATAGGAATAGACTGGTCATCCTTTGGTTTTTCTACAAGTTTCAATCGTCCTTTATCAATGGTGATTTAACTATATGACGATACATGTCGCAATCCTCAAAATTATGCTTGGACGAATCATGTAACTTACTATACATCTGTCCTTGGATTGATGGCTTGACATGGTGATCAAGAATTCTAATGTAATTATCTTTCAACAATAAATCAATTTTTTTATCACACATGCTTGAATTGAAGGTATACTCTAGCCGATCTTGGTGTGAGAATAGCTTTGGAGGTAAGCAAACGAATGGTTCAGATTTGGCACCATCCAATTCGGCTATGGATCGTGTTTTGCACTCTGTTACTGATGTCTTTGAATAAGAAATTGTACTACCATCGGTGTTCTCTACATAATTTAATTTGTCTTTAGATTTCTTAAATCAATATAGTTAGAATTATATGTCTCGTTTGAGACTAAATGTAAGCCAAGTATGAAACAAGCAAAGCTATCCATTTATATATAGACTTTAAATAAACGGATGGGGACAACTTTGATTGCAATAATACGTTACTATCAGCTTCTCTAAATGGCACAATGTGTTGACCGATATGCTTTATAAGAATTTTATTACTAACAAGTATATTACCCTTCTTCATTGGTCTTTCAAAATTACTTATAAGTTTTTTTCTAATAGAAGCATCAACAATAAAGTTGCGACCAAATAAAAAAATAGGTAAATCACTTGCTAGACATACCTGTTCAAATATGTCAATACTTTGTTCCGCCTTCGGATAGCTCTCCAACATCTTGTCCTCTTCTTTCCCTTGGTTCCGTGCTTCAGTACTTTGAACGTTTTCGTCAACCAAACTTTGTTCAGCTATATGTTCTTGCTCTTGATGCTCGTTAATTTCTATGGCACAAAACTTATATGGCAGGAAATAGGTTTCATTAACTTCAGAAAAATCAAGCACGACTATTTTACTGTGCTTTCCATGCCCTTTATCAACAGTGATTGCCTCTTTGGATTTGATGGATTCAGAATATCCACTATGTGATTCAGCTTTTTCAACTGAAGCACTTTCACTCTTCGAAACATCTTTCTTTTAATCAATTTTACTTATTGGCAAGACTTCCTTTTCTTTAATAGATTCGGCACATGTACTATTTGGTTCAGCTTTATCAATAACCGAACTAATTTTGTTATCTGAATTACCAATTTTTTTGATAATTCTATCCACTCGCAATGCTTTCTCCTTTTGACATAACCTAGCCTGTATTGCAGCAGAATCAACAGGCTTTCCCTTTTTTTTAGTTCATGTAGAATAGCATTGCATTCATCCCAAATTCATGTAGAATAGCATTACTTATAAGATTTTTCTCAATGACCCAATCTGGATATAATTGCCCCCGACGCTTTTAGACTTTTCTGGCAATGATAGGTTGCCGAAATTCTTTATTTGTGTATGGGCAATATTATATGTTACGGTACTAGATGAAGGCACATGTGCTGTAATAGAATTTTCACTTATTCGGCTATGAGCGTGACGGAGCGAAGATGAATTATGAATGTCTATAGTTGCGTACGGTGCAGAAAAATTAATAGCACGAGTAGCATATGATGGTTGAGAGTAATTGGCCAAATAACGGGTAGTAGCATGGCCAATTCCCATATTCACCGGCATGTTTGGATTAACATATTGCAAGTTAGTTGCTGATGAATAAAAAGGTGAAACACTTAGTTGCATGCTATTGAAAGTTCCTACACGGGGTATTTCAACTTATTAGCCGAACTGATCATGTTGTTCATCGGCATATGAATTTGTGGGGTTGCCGATGCATAAGGTCTGGGATACATATGTTGCATGTTGCTAAAATTATAAGTTGAAGCACGAAGATTATTTTGCATCCGTTGTTGCACGTAATTAGATGCATGATTGATAAAACTAGGGCAAGCCGATACATTCTGCTCATGAAGTGATCTAGCAACAACATATGAATTATTTGCATCTACAAAGGTGAATTGGGTATTCATATTACCTTTGTAGATCGTAGGTTCTTGATGGCTATCTCTTCGTAGCAAGAACGGGCTGGAGACCGTTCGAAGCTTCGTCCCCAGCGGAGTCACCAAAAAGTGTGTTCGCACACAAACACGTCACCGTGTACCCTCGATGTTGGGGGTGATGCACTGCATCTCACGTTGAAGGAGGCCCGGCCGGAAGCGCGGTATGCAAGCAAACTGGTGGGCACTTTTGTAGACCCGAAACCCCACACGCCTGGGAGGGACCCTTCTAGACGTGCGGTGGCTATGGGATGCCCTAGGTTGATTCGCTCGCCCCCAGAGCCTCGAGGATCGCCACCCTTCAACACGAAGAACGAACGAATAACGAGATGGAAAGAACAAGAGTGAGATGTAAAACTAAGGTAAAAAGTAGATGGGTTTTGCGATTGTGTGTTATTCAATCGACCGTTACCTCTAACATATATATGAGGCGGCTGGACTTCGCGTACAAGAAAAGGACTCAAATCCCGTTCAAATAGTCAAAAGTTAACCTAACTTCGACTAGGAGGGTCGGAACTTCCGGTCTGGCTCGAAATTTTTGGGCTAAAAATATATAAAATAGCCCTCTTCCACTGATCTTGCAAGTCGCATATGATCTCGGATTGCGATGATCCGATATCAAAGTTGTTCTTCTCGCCGAGGTGAATAATTCCTCTTTTGTACACTTTTCCATCAGAGGCCATCTTGGGGTGCATTTGGTCCCAAAATTATATAAAAAATATTGAAAAATCTGTATACGGGGCTCACCTCATGCGAACTTTCTGTTTAGCCCAGAACCTCCCCGGAAGTTTTGCTCGGAACTTCCGGACTTAAAATGTATAAAGTAGCTCCCTTGGATGCCTTGTGCAAGTCGCATATGACCTCCGATTGCGATGACGTGAAATAGACATTGTTTAGCTCGACGCGGTGAACATTTGTTTTGTTATACACGTTTCCATCAGATGTCATCTTGGGGGAGCAAATGGGCCTGCAAAATGGTAAAATAATATTCTTGGGCAAACGACAGCATCACACTATTTTGGATCTCGAGGTTGCAAACGACCTCAGATGAAGATGACCCAAACATTGAAGTTGCTCATTTAAATGATACGGATGTTTCTCATGTTGAACACTTTTTCATTTGAGTTTATCTTAGTTATGTTTTCTATCATGCAAAAAACTGGTGTCAACATATTTGTTGTATTTGAAAAGCTATGGATGAAGCTATGGATGAGGATGTTTTTCACGCGCTCATTGCATGCCCTAATGTCCTTGCGCTTCGCATGGCAATTAGGGAGATATGGAACCAACTAGAGGAGGAATTACTGGTCCAGGACGGCCCAGATTAGATTCTTATTTTATAGATAAGATCAATGACAACGTCTCTCGGTCTAGATTGATTTTCTTATGGAGGGTCTGGTACATTAGGAATAGGAATAATGTGATTTTTGGGGATGGTAATGCTTCTTTCTCTATGTCTGTCACCTTGCTGGATAATTTTTGGACGTCTTTATTGTGGTCTCTAAGGATTTGAATATATCTTGATTGGATGAAGATAAGTCTCTTTGTTAACTAGGCTTCGATATCTGGGAGGCGTCTATATTAAGATAAACGTCGATGCAAGCTTCTTGTCCGATGAACGTTGTGCAAGCATTTAGATTGTGGCTAGAGATCATAAGGGAGAGGCCATGTTGTCGTCTTGGGATCTTCATCCTTTGTGTTATAGTGTAGAAGAAGTGGAACTTCGTGCGTGCCTAGCTGGTCTTCATATTGCTTTGGCTTTACATAACGCCATCATTGTGAAAATAAATTACCATTTTTGGAAGAACTATTTATCTGATTATGTTCTGGACACATCAGCTTTTGTGGAATTGAAGAAAGAGGCTTTAGGAGCTAGTCTCCTTCTGCAACAATTTTCTTTGGTGAAGGAACGTCAATATGGCAACGCATGAGATTGCCAAATTTTGTACGTTCTTCAAGACTAATGGGTTGTTAGTGGGCCTGTGCTAAACCTGATCATATGCCGGGTTGGGCTGGGTTTTGGGCCAGGCTTAAAAGGCCTGAACCCTAGACTACAAGCCTAAGCCCGACCCGAAGCTAGAAAATGTCCCTTTTCTCGAGAACGGCACTAAAACAAGCCCGGTGCTCGAAAGCCTGCCTCGAACGCTGTTTTTTCCGAACCCACGGGTCAAAGCCTGGGGGAGCTCCTAGTTGGCGCCTTATGCGCCGGCTAGGAGTTCTGGCGCCGACTAGCGTACAACAATTGGCCGGCCCATTAACCACTAGCGATGCAGTCCCATGCAAGGGCGCATTTGGATCGTGGGTCAGCGGTTGACCGGTCGACGGCTGACCAGTTGACCGATTTAAAAATCTTTTTTTTGGAAAAATTGAAAAAAAAAATCGTGAATTAAAAAATGTTCATGGATTTTGAGAAAAAGATCACAAACTTCAAAAAAATCATGAATTTTAAAAAAAGTTCATTGATTTTGGAAAAAGTTCATCAAATTTTAAAAAAATCATCAATTTTGAAAAAAGTTCATCAATTTTTGAAAAAAAAAGTTTATCAATTTTGGAAAAAAGTTCACAAATCTGAGAAAGTTCATCGATTTTGAAAAAAATCACGAATTTGAAAAAAAAGTTCACAGATTTCGTAGAAAAGTTCACGGCTCTGAAAAAATGTTTATGGATTTTGGAAAAAAGTTCATCCATTCTGAAAAAAAACTAGTTCACGAATTTGAAAAAGTTTGTGCATTTAAGAAAAAAAAGGAAAAAAAAGAAAAAGAATAAGAAGAAAGAAAAGAAAAACCAAATAAGAACCGTCCAGAAACTGACCAGCGAACAGGGAAAAACCGGTTTGGGAAGCTTTGGTAAGCTTCCCAAAACCTGGGGCTTTCGTGAACTGAAGATAATAAAAGGAAGAAAAGAAGTATGTAGGCACAAGCGTTCGAGATGTCCTAGTGGTTACTGCGTTACGTTCCGAACAGAGAGGTCGCAGTCACCCTTTTTATGAAGTTTAATAGAAAATTAAAAAAAAGCTAAATGGCTCGGCAAGCGCGGAGGAGGGGGGGGGGGGGGGGTGTGCGCCCGGTACCATTATGCCTATAACGGGCGCCTCGGGTGCCAAATAGGAAATGCCTAAGCCGAAACCTGAGCCCGGCCCGTATGCCCTTTCGGGCTGCAAAAAGATCTCATGGGCAGCCTGAATAGCAAGCCCGACCCGGCCAGCCCAGTCTTTTGGTCCAGGCTCAGGCCGGGTCGTCGTGCCAGACTTCCCATGATTAGGTTTAGCTTGAGCTAGCATGTAGAGTAGTAAATGAGAGTGTACTACGATGGGTCCACGTATGTACGGACATACTGCCACTTTTTCAAATACGGACATGCTACCTGAGTAAATCCAAAGCATGTATGGAAGCATTGATTTAATCAGATTTCTATGATTATACAAATCTTTTTATTTAAAAGCTGGCAAGAGATCTCGTATACACCAGATGAAATCAAACGTCCAGATCAGCATATCAAATAAATAAATTGTATGTAAGCATAACGGAATCGGCCATATGTTTATGTTCATCGATGATAGGCGATATTTCAGTATCATGTATATATTGAACTAATTATCGAATCTAATTTGCGACACATTTTCAAAAGATACAATTTATACTTTATAAGGTTCTATGAACATGCATATCGAATAATACACTAGAAACCACTATTAAGATATTAGTTGGATATTATTCTTTAACAACATCTAACATGAAATTTAATGAAACTAAACTATACATAAACATATGCATAGGTGCACTATATAATTTGTGACATTGGCACAATAATAATTCAAAGATAATTATGTTACATCACTTAATTTAAATTTAGCATAAACAAACTGATCAGTGATATACATTACAACCAAAAACAAAGAACATTGGTTAACTGTACAAACTAAATTATGTGGTTACATATACCAACTAAATAATAAAATGTATACTCCTTAATATTGTAGTATGATAAAAAAATAAGTATAAAAGTTTGGTATAAAAATTATTTATTCTATTTCGCTCCGGGTTCCAAATTTCTGTGGACCGTCCCTGTGCTGAGGAAAATCCACTTATCCACCACAAAACAGAGACACGGAGAATCAGCACTGTTGTTAATGTTTATGCTTGAAACCACGGCTGCGCACCATCTTGGATTAGCTATCCCGTCAGAGCAATAAGAGTACAGCTCGAAGGCTAAGCTCTTAGCATGTTGCCACCATGTCTCCCTGCAACGCCTTCATGATAGCCTCGCGATCCGTTATGAAAAACTCTGACGAAACATACGGGTGCAAGAGTGAAGCGAGGAGCCTCATATGTACCTGTTGGAAATATGCCCTAGAGGCAATAATAAATTAGTTATTATTATATTTCCTTGTTCATGATAATCGTTTATTATCCATGCTATAATTGTATTGATTGGAAACTCAAATACATGTGTGGGTACATAGACAACACTGTGTCCCTAGTAAGCCTCTAGTTGACTAGCTCGTTGATCAAAAGATGATGAAGGTTTCCTAGCCATGGACATAAGATGTCATTTGATAACGGGATCACATCATTAGGAGAATGATGTGATGGACAAGACCCAAACTATAAACATAGCATATGATCGTGTCAGTTTATTGCTATTGTTTTCTGCATGTCAAGTATCTGTTCCTATGACCATGAGATCATGCAACTCCCTGACATCGGAGGAGTACCTTGTGTGTATCAAACGTCGCAACGTAACTGGGTGACTATAAAGATGCTCTACAGGTATCTCCGAGGGTGTCTGTTGGGTTGGCATGGATCAAGACTGGGATTTGTTACTCCGTGTGACGGAGAGGTATCTCAGGGCCCACTCGGTAATACAACATCACAATAAGCTTGCAAGTAATGTGACTAAAGTGTTAGCCACGAGATCTTGTATTACGGAACGAGTAAAGAGACTTGCCGGTAACGAGATTGAACTAGGTATAGAGATACCGACGATCGAATCTCGGGCAAGTAACATACCGAAGAACAAAGGGAACAGTATACGGGATTAACTGAATCCTTGACATAGAGGTTCAACCGATGAAGATCTTCGTAGAATATGTAGAAGCCAATATGGGCATCCAGGTCCCGCTATTGGTTATTGATCGTAGAGGTGTCTCGGTCATGTCTACATAGTTCTCGAACCCGCAAGGTCTACACACTTAACGTTTGGTGACGATTAGTATAGTTGAGTTATTGTGTTGGTGACCGAAGGTTGTTCGGAGTCCCGGATAAAGATCCCGGACATGACAAGGATCTCCGGAAGAGTCCGGAGGTAAAGATTGATATATGTGATAATAGTGTTTTGATCTCCGGAAGGGTTTCGGAATTCACCGGAAGGGGTTCCGGGTGTTTACCGAAGTGTTCGGGTGCAGCAACACTTTATATGGGCCAAAGGGGTAAAGCCCACGAGGTATTGGAAAGTGCAAAAGGAAGTTTTGCTGCTGCCTTAAGCGGTACTACCGCTGGTAAGGCAGTACTACCGCGTAAGCGGTACTACCGCTTGTGTGAAGCGGTACTACCGCTCAAGCGGTACTACCGCTCGTGAGCGGTACTACCGCTTGTACGCTGTACTGTTGGAATCCGAGTTGGACTCTTTCCGTGCGGGCCAAACCGACCTTGTGCGGGCAAAACCGACCTTGTGGAGGCTTTCTCTCCAAGTTTAGACCTCAGGGCTCAACATATAAATAGAGGGGTAGGGCTAGCACACGGGACACATCAAGATTTCCCAAGCCGTGTGCCGGCAACCCTAACCCTCTAGTTCCTCCCGTCATAATCTCCGTAGTGCTTGGCGAAGCCCTGCAGAGATTGTTCCTCGCCACCATCACCACGCCGTCGTGCTGCCGGAACTCATCTACTACTTCATCATCGCTCGCTGGATCGAGGAGGTGAAGGCGTCATCAAGCCGTACGTGTGTTGAACGTGGAGGTGCCGTCCGTTCGGCACTAGTTCGTGATCGGATCGAGGGACGACTTGCGATTTGGATCGCGGAGACGTTCGACTACATCAACCGCGTTTCTTAACGCTTCCGCTTAGCGATCTACAAGGGTATGTAGATTCACTCTCCCTCTCGTAGATGCTCATCACCATGGATAGATCTTGTGTGTGCGTAGGAAAATTTTTGTTTCCCATGCAACGTTCCCCAACAGTACCTTCACAGGCGACGTCAAGGCGAACGCCTCCAGGGCTAAGTGCTCCGCACGAGGCGAAAATCGCCAGTAGCTCCTCGGTGTTGAACCCAGATTCACCGGCCACACGACACACACAAGGCTCTGTGCCGGCGCCAAGGATGTCAACGGCAGCAATGACCGTTGGCAGCAGCTGTAGCTTGGAGTACCTTCCTCAGAATAGAGTTTACTTTTGCTTGAAAAAACATAGGGTTGGCATGAGTCCTCGTCCTCGCTCTGTGGCAGTCCTTCGGCGCCAGCTACGGCCGCAAAAAAACATGAAACGAAACATCTCTCTCCTCGTGAACCCCATCTCGATGTGCCCATTAAGCAAAGAGACGCCCGTAGTTTATTTGGAAAATAAGGGCGTGGGCACGCCGTTTGCATTTATGCTCTACCCTCTTCGAGGTAATTCGTTATCCCTATCGTGGGCATATGCCCCGGATGAATGGTTGTCATGCATTTTATGCCAATACAGACCAATATTAGTTACTCTAGAATATTTTTAGAAATAGCAATTCATCGAGAAAATAGGCTTGGGGAATTTGTGTTTTTGCTGTCCTCCGATCTATGCTCCTAAGTGGCATGGGCCAATTAGCAGATTTTAAGAACCACATGGGCCGATACGTTGTCTTCTATGTTATTCATACTAAATTATGCTCCGCGCGTTGCTGCGGGACTTTGTAGCGGATTTTCAGAGTAACATCAACTTATGGAAGAAGAAAATAAATTGAAATAATATGATAGATTTCATAAATAGGCAGTGATTCACGATTTATTGGTGGATAATCTTATCCAATTACTAATTAGACTTAATTTCTTGACATATTTAAAACATTCAGACTACATAGTATCATCCTGTAAAGACAAAAACTTCACATGATGGCCCATAAAGCAAATGCAATTGACATGTAAACAGAACACGTCCAAACACCTTATCATTTTCTTTCAGCGATGAACAATTTGAGATAGTACATAGAGATCTCAGATCAAATTGCTATAACTCTACAAAGATTATCTTAAAATTGTAAGAAAGCAAGAATTGTTCAAAACTTTCAGGCAACTTGCACGACAACACTTATTTTGCGAGTAAACAAAAGAATCCGAAAAGGTTAATGGAAGCATGAACTTGGTCTATGAAACAACACAATCTAGTACCAAAACGTGGATCATAGATAATTGGCAATACGATCAGACTAAACATTCACACAATGGTACGGCAACAAACCTCAGACAAATATCCAGAAAATGTGTGGATTAAATCAACAGAGCTCACCCAAATACATGTAGTCCCACATCATGATATATATGCAGTTATGTACCGCTGAGAACACATAGAAGTATGAGAATGTCTCTCAGTTACAATATAGGCATGGAAGGCACTGAAGCATGTATATTCCCTATAGCAAAACCTGATGCCAACATACATGCTGGAAAATATGTAGCACTGTTAGGAAGGTATGAGCTGGATAGTATGGTGAGTTGGTTGATTCAGAAGGTTAATTCCTAAGGGTTGGGTCTATTTTGAAGATTTATGTGATGCATAGTACCTTGATATATATTCTTCATAGTTTCGTTACTCCGCTTGTCCTGGATGGTTTCCTACTTTCTTTTTGTTTGTAGTGCTGCATAAAAATGTAAAGTGAGACATCGATAGAAAATTCTGACTTATGTAGATAGTCATAATTGGTAAAAGTACTTTATATTGGTATTGACGATAAATAATGAAAATATGATGTAATGTCAAATCAACACATATGTATTTGAATTTTATTTAATAAATATATGGAGGAATGGTATGATTTACCTGCTAGGATGATGTTAGCATCTTCAGTGAATTTCTTTGTATCGAAGTTCCTGTAAAACAAAATATTGTGGTAAATCATTTGTCGAGGAATTAAGTAAGTACGTAGATGCATGGGTAATACCTTGGTTGAGTCTTTTCTATATCATCTAACCAGGAACGTCTCTTGGTTAAGGAGAGATGGACTAAAGTAGTGTCCATCATAAATGAAATATTGGAGGGAATTATTTGAAATTGAATTGCAACTTTAGTTCGAAGTATGAAAACAAACCTCTTACTATTTACGTGGCTGAAAGGTGCAAGGGACAACATCTCGTTGCTTTGGGATGCCTAAAAATGTCTCATTGTTCAAGTTAGGATTCAGGAAATAGTTTTTAGTTAATATCAAATAGTTGCTCACCTCTATAGCAAGGTGCGATTGAAAGTGGATTTGTGCCATCGATTGAGAAGTTTTTTCTCATGATATGTCTGATATGGAACTTGGAAGGTGAACCTATTTTCATACCAATGTAAAATAATTTTGTTTTACCAATAACATTGTGAAGGGCAACCACATGATCTCCGGCATCCAATAAAATATGGAATTCCATGATACGTTTCAATAGCATGCAAAAAAAATATAATCTTACCTCTGGCCTCACTTCCCCATCTTGAACAAACTACATATGTCAAATTTTAGAGTTTAAACTCTAACATTGAGAGAATCCAGGAAAATGAATAGTTCCTAAAAGGAAGCAGAGCTACTGTTCTCTCTTCCCCATCATGTTGTTAGAAATGAATATAATCAATTGTACACGAAACACATACCTATTACTACCAGAAAATAATATGGGAACCCAGAGAGCTTCGATAAGCGATACACCTTCCGATCTGGAGTGTAAGTTGGCAAATTGAAACCCCATGCTGGGGAATAGGAAAAACCAACGGTGGCTGAAAATAAGTAGCATCCACCTACCAGAGTTGAGAGCTCGAGGTCGACTCTGGAAGTAGGAGGACGCGAATAGTCGTGTGCGGTCGATGACGTCTCTTTAAAGATTAAGGCGACGATGGTTGCATTTGCAAGGTAATGGAGGGCAAGGTAATGGGGGCAATGAATGTTGTTAATTCATGTGTATTAGTGTTTTCCATTTCATGGTGGGGAGAGGAAGAGAGGGCGGCGGCGTTGAGAAGAAGAAGAGATCAGCGCTTGCATTGGCTGCAATGAGTGGAGAGGAAGACGAACCCTGGAACTTAGTAGATTAGTTAGATGGGTTAGCAGGCCTGCGTATTACATGGTAGCACGCACAGCCGAGTAGCAAGCTAAATGTCACATAAGTTATTAGGCTTCCCTAAAAAAATCGTAAGTTATTGGGCTTGGAAACAAAGCGAACGTGCAAAACAGAACATGTGCCGACACTGCGGACGTAACGGAAAATTGGGAGGGGTGCCCATTGCGGGAGCCCCTCAAGGGTCACTTGGCGCGCTCTCAGCCGCCCCCACGTGTCGCGTGCTAGGTGTTCCCTCGGAATTTCTTTTTTATACGCGTTTTCGGATTTTAGATTGGTTTTTTTCGGTTTTTACCCGGTTCTCCATAGGTTTCGGACAAAAAACAATTTTGAACAAAAAATTGCGCGAAATAAACATGTTTTTTTGCCTCCGCGTGAAGCACAGATTTGCGTCCGCGAGAGGTGTGCCTCTCGAAAAAGGAAAAAAATGTGTTCTTTTTTCCCGCGAGAGGCACATATTTGCTTCTCGTGGAGGCACAGGTCTGCTTCCGCGAGAGGCACAGCTATGCCTCTCGGCGCGAGAGGCATAGATTTGCTTCTCGTAGAGGCACATGTTTGATTCCGCCTCTCAAAAAAGAAAAAAGACACATTTTTTTTATCCCGCAAGAGGCACTGATTTGCTTCTCGTGGAGGCACAGATTTGCTTCGCGAGAGGTATAGCCGTGCCTCTTCGGAAAAGAAAAAAAAGTTGGGAAAAGCCGTGCTTCTGGCTCAGTTTTTTTGTCCGATTGTTTTCGTGAAAAAAAAAGTTCGTCAAAACCTATCAACATGATCTAGTTTTGAAGATCTCGACGCGAGAAATCCAATTGTGAAAACGGTTCGGGATTTGGATGCACGGTTTAAAAGATAAAACACTTTGAATAAACGAATCTATGAAAAAAGGGAAACTCCCAGGTTGTGACCTTGCAAAGCATACCCCTTAACTAGTGATTTCGGGAAAATCGTGTTGGTGCCGATGCAGGAAAAGCATGCGGGAGGTTTACCGATGACGCGGCTTCACTAGAAGTCAAGAAAATATATAGTGCGAAGCTCCTATTTAGATATAGTACATTATTATTTTTGAGTTTCAAAAGCATTAATTTATTTTGATACGACCATGGGATATTCCCCGGCGGACGATCGGATAATTTCAGACAATCTTATCTCCAAGCGCTATGCCAATGGGCTTGTCCGAGACGGCATGTTCCTCTCTCGCTGGGAAAAAAGTGCAAGAAGCTTTTTCTTCGAAATCACTAGTTAAGGGGTACCCTTTGTAAATGTCATTCTCACCTTCTTAGGCGCTGACAAGTGACACACTGCTGCGCGCCACTTGTTGCAACCTAGGAGTTTTCTTGTTTTTCATAGATTTGTTTATTCAAAATGTTTTATCTCTTAAATTGTGCATCCAAATCCCAAACCGTTTTCACCGTTGGATTTCTCACGTCGAGATCTTCAAAACTAAATCCCATGTTAATAGGTTTTGACAAAAAAATCATGGAAAAGCCGGAAGAAAAAGAACTGGAGGCAAAAGCACGGTTCCGATTTTTTTCTTCACTTTTTCCCCTTTCCGAGAAACCTATTAACATCGAAACAAACTGTGCTTCTCGTGAAAGAAAAAACCGACGTTTGAACCTTTTCCGAGAAGCTGTGCTTCTCGCAGAAGCAAATCTGTGCCTCCACGAGAAGCAAATCTGTGCTTCTCGTGGAAGCAAAAAAATCATGTTTTTTTTTCTTTTTCGAGAAGCACGCAGAAACAAATATGTGCCTCCACGAGAAGCAAACATGTGCTTCTCATGGAAGCAAAAAAAATCGCATTTTTTTCCTTTTCCGAGAAGCTCAGGTGTGCTTATCGTGCATGCAAATCTGTGCCTCAACGAGAAGTAAATTTGTGGTTCTCGTGGAAGCAAGAAAAATTGCATTTTTTTTCCTTTTCTGAGAAGCACGACCGTGCTTCTCACAGAAGCAAATCATTTGTGCTTCTCGTGGAAGGAAAAAAAAAGTGTTGTTTCCTTTTCTGAGAAGCACAAGCGGAAGCAAATATGTGCTTCTCATAGAAGAAAAGAAACTCGCGCAATTTTTTTTGAATTTTTTTCTTCAAAACCAAAGGAAAAACCGAAAAAGCCAAAAAAAAACATAAAAACCATTTAAAACCCGAAAACGCGTATGGAAAAAAAATCCGAGGGAGCGCCCAACAAGCAACATGTGGCGGCGGCTAGATGCACCACTTGGTATGCTCTCCGCCCACAAAAGTGACCCTTGCGGGTCTCCGGCAAAGGGTATCTCTTGACTAGTTGCTCTCCTTTTTCTTGGGCGGTGTTGTATATGGTTCATCGTAGTTCCTATTTGGCGCTTAAGGCGCCATGTGCAATGCAATCTTTCTTTAGGTAAATGTACAGTGTAATCGGTACATGGCGCCCAGAGGGTTCTCACTCGATGCTTCTTACCGGGTCGGCCATATTAGCAAATACAGCCTATCTCCTTCACCAGTGTTGGGAATGATTTTTTCTTTACGGCATGGAAAGAAAGGAGTGGGCTTTTTCGAGGCGGTTTTTTCTGGTTGTTTCAGGGCAAAAAACATTTTTTTTCTTTTTCCTTTTCTATTTTTTCTTTTTGTTTTTCGTGAACTTTTTTCAAATTCATGAACTTATTTTTAAAAAAATTGTGAACTTCTCTACTCGTATAAAAGACAGAGTTGCTTATGATGGTGTCTTTCAACCATCATTTCAGACCATCGGATCCCATCTAACGAATGCAAAGGAATCCGTGGCATTTTTTCAGGAAAAAGCCCGCCGCTTCGCCCAAATTTACACATAACTCCCAAATCTCTCCTACCCCCAAGCCGCCCACATCTTCAAGGCCTACAACCTTCCCTGCCGCTGCCCCCTCCCACCAGTCACCCAAGCACCAATGTCCCCTCCATCCAGCTTCCACCTGCATCTCAGCGCCGCCTACAACACCCTCAGTTCCTCTGTTCTTTTGCACCTCCACCCCTAGCTAGACCCATCCAAAGCCTACCCCGTCGTACCGAGCCCGCCCACAAGAAGCCACCGCACTATGCATGAGATGCTCGATTTTTTCCCTCCGTGCAGGCGTGTATGAGGGTGCCAAGTTCTCATATCTGGTGGAGATCACTTGAATCCCCAGGGTAAGCTCATCTCGTTGATGCTCCGAGCTAGTCCACAGGCCACCACCGCCACTGCACGCGAGGTGCTCGACACCTAGACTGGTCACTGCGTAGGAGGACGCACATCTTGTAGATTCGGTGGAGGTGGCCGCATCCCAGTGTTAGCTCGTCGAGCCGCTACCCCGAGCTTGCCTACAAGCTACCCTCGCTGCCTTGATTAGGACCAATGTTATAAATAGCGGGCTATGGAAAATAGCGGCGGACCTCCAAAAAGGCTATAGCGGAGCTATAGCGGGCTATAGCGTGCATTTTGTACATGAGACCATTTAGCGGCACCCTGCTGAAAAGGCTATAGCAAAGCTATAGCGGGGCTATAGCGGGCTATTTAAAACTATGATTAGGACTCACTTATGTGGTCGGATCAACAACCTGGTCGCCAACTTCCCTCCAGGTTTTATCTTCATGCGATTAAGTTAGTGTGTTCTTGTTGAGCTGAGATAGAGCAGTTCTTTGTTTCTCTCTGAATATGTGCATATTGAGAAGAAACTACCAAGACGAAAGTCCTATTCTGATCCCGAGTTCAAATGCACCCTGATGAATAGTAAAATCAAAAAAATAGGAAAATAATTTATAAAATTCTAAATTTCTTTTTGTGGAAAACTTTGACGAATGTTTTCTATGCTTACCAAATTTCAGCACGAAATGACATTCGTGGAAGTCTTGGATAAAAAACAAAATCAGCACTCCAAAATGTTTTCAAAACTAGCATTTTTGGAGCATCGATTTTTTTTTGCCACAACTTCCACGAATGTCATTTCGTGCTGAAAATTTTCAATCGTACAAAAAATTGTCAAAGTTTACCACAAAAAAAATTCAGAATTGTTTGAATTTTTTAAATATTTTTTGATTTTACTGTTCATTAGGGAGCATTTGAGCTCGGGAGCAGATACTCCACGTCCCTACCAAGAGCGTTTTGTTCTCTGGATTGTGTGTATACAGGAGCAGCAACTACAAAAACAATGGACGGTCTACAATTAGCAGATTATTATGCCTTAAAAGACAACATTTGTGTTCCAAATCTAATATTTGGTTGTGCATATTCCATAACAGACATATTGAGCCGACCTGAAAGCATTTATTTGTGTATGGAGGTGCGAGTTAGTGCAAATGTTTAATAATAATTATAAAGTCCATAATTTGGAGTTGCACATGCTTTACTAGTTTATAAGAAATAAATACGATTTATTCAACTAGTGGCTTCTAGAACTCTGGCTACATAAAGCTTATTTCGATGGTTGTGGGTTGTGGATTGTGGTTACTTCTGAGGCCATGGACCGTGGATTGTGACAAATTGTGATTTTTTGTCTAAGTGTTTGTTTAAACTATTGATTATTAAAGTTTAGAAACGGACAAGTATTATGTAGCATGTTGTATCATTTGGTATGGTGGTAATTGAAAATTCAGGAGTATTTTACACTTTGCATCTTCCAAATTTCAGTGTAGGGCAATAAACCCAAATCATAAGCCGTTCCAAAGTTCCAAACATACAACTACAAAAAAACACTATTCTTACTATGGCTTATCTAGAGTCTACGTAGGAAGCTGTCTTATGCACAAGACTAAGCCATTCCAAACCCACACCTAAGCATTCTAGCGTGAATATCCTCCTAACAATATCCTCACCTTTTTGCAGGTGCAAATATTGAAACACTAAGGTAGCACACGACTAATAAAGAGGGAGTTTTGTTACACATAAAGAAGAAGAATGTATGCTCAAGGTGGTTTTTTTGCCCTTCGCCTTTTAATCCACTTTGTCAGAGACCAAGGTATGGGCGTTGATGAAGAGTAAGATCTTCTCTGCATCTCATCAACTCTTGCTTCATCTTCCTTGGGCATAGCATACTTGTGCTATTCACTTTGATATCATGCATACCATAGTTTTGTGTTAAAATGTTTTTTTAATACCCCATAATGTATTATGATCGATTTCTACTATTAGACGAGGATGCCACTTTTATTGGCGAGTTGACATCAGACGGGAAGTTGCATGTCATTGTAGGGTTCTATAAAATGTCCATTGGTTTTGTTTGGCAGGTATATCTTCATCTCTTAATGTACATTTTGTATAAAATATATTGCAAGTGTTGCCAATTGTTTGTTCCTTTGTCTAAGTATACTATGGATCCTCTACATGCTCATCCCCCCTTTCATAAATACTCGACAGTCCGTTATGTATGCAGTCGTGATTGTCTGAGGTCCTCTTTGGTCAGAAGATAGATGATGTGAGAGCTCAAGAGCTAATATTGTTGGCACATATGTTTTGAGAAAAAAAACATAACGGTATACTATGCTTGACAAAAGATTCCATGGCTTGATAGATGCATGCCTAAGGTATGTAACCATGTAAGTGGAACTAGCTACGTGAGTCATGTTTTTTTATATTAGTTCTCTTGGCCTATTATTGATGGTGATATGTTTGTTGGACTATAATCCACATAGCAAACAACTTTTAGCAATATTTGGTACTGAGTGATCACACTTGCAATATTGCAGATTTCTATGCTTCAAGATATGATGGTTTGGAACGCTCCAACATCAATATTTCTTGAGATGCAAATCACTCTAGTTACTAAGCTCCCCTGAAATAGGAAGCTCTCAGCGCTCTGGCCAGTGAAATCGTTGTTGTCCCCGCCTGTCAGTTGGTGTAGCTGTTACCGTCATACAGGATGGGGGAAGCGAAGGCAAGTCCAGTTGTTCTCTCAAACCGTCCCCGATAGATATTTTACACGAGAAAAGCAAAAAAAAAATAGCTCTCTAGCAGTTCTCCGTCTGATCCTCCCCTCGGTTCTCCCTCATTCTGCTATGTAGCGGAGACGCCCAGATTCGTCCCCGGTCAGCGCCCCGACGCCAACTGCCGCGACTAGAAATCTCTCTCTCGCCATCACCAGCCTGGTTTGTTTCCCTTCCCCTATTTTTTTCCTGGATCGAAAGCGAGCAAGAGAGGATCACCGATGGGGATGAAATTGAGGAGATGCAGCGGTCTGAGTAGGCTTGACGACCGGTGGACGCGCCACGGCCAGGGAAGACGTGTCGTCGACGACGGCGTCGTGAGATGGCATCGGCGGCCGCTTGGAATCTGGCCGCACTCACACTGACGGTGGTGTGGCAGGACGGTGCGGTGGTGGCCGGTGTGCACACGACAGCCGATGGTGGAGGAGCGGGCTGAGAGATAGTAGCCGATGTGAGTGCGGACGAAGCCGCCTCGGGCTGGTGTACTGGTTGCCCAATCATGTGGATAGCATCAAAGCAGACCGTAGTACTACTATTTAGAGCAAGTACAATAGTGGGCTATAAGCCTGCTTACATGGCACTTTCGCCTATGTGAGAGAGAGAGACAAGGAAAAGGTGAAGGAGTGGGCTCTTATGCAAGAGTCTGCCTCTACACGTGTTCCTAGGTAAAAAAACATTTAATGAGAGGAAAGAGATAGAGAGAAAGTGAGAAAAAGTTGTAACCTTATACCCAACCTTATAGTTAGCTCTATTGTATGACTAATTAATAATGCTAACTTTTAATGACATGGCATGCTCATATAGCCAACAGCTGGCTATACTATTAACCATGCTCTTAGTACTACGTTTCTGGCTCCGGGTGATTCTTGACTTCTTGCTCTCTCCGCCAATGCTCTAGGGCCAGAAGGAATCACTATTTACCGAATCAGTTGGCTGTGTACCACAAATTGGCAGTGGTCCATGGCGAGGAGTCAAAGTGCGTTCTTAGTGATTGAGTATATTCTCAATTCGTCTAATTTAACTGTCGGTACACAATTCATGGTTAACAGTTGAGCAAGAGTCATTATTTTTCTAGCAACTTCCTTGCACCGCTAAATTGCTGACTTGGGTGAAACGACTTGGATTCATCAGCTCGCGGAGAATATACCTGGCCATGGGCTACCCAGCCCAACCGGCCTGACCCGACCCGGCCCGAAAAAGCCCGACCCGGCCCGAAAAAGCCCGGCCCGGCCCGGCCCGGTCTTGATTGCGGGCCGGGCCTGGGCCTAGGTTTTGAGCCCGAAGGTCGGGCCGGGCCGGGCCCGGGCCCGACATATTTGCCATTTAACGAAGAGGCCCGAGGCCCGGCAGGCTTTTGCAGTGATGGGCCGGGCTTGGGCCTGATTTTTAGGCCCGACACCCGGGCCGAGCCGGGCCCGGGCCTGGGTTTTTTGCTTCGGGCTTGGTTAGGCCCGGCCCGAAGCCCGGCTCGGCCCGAGGGATGGCCAGGTATAGCGGAGAAGGATGCGGAGGCATCGATCATGTTGTTCTGGAAGGCGATCAACTTTGGCGACGGGGTGGATAGCATGCTCAAGGACATGACCACGGTGATGAAGCAGTAGCACCGCGTCGAGGAGGCAATAGAAACCATCAGGTCGTTCAGGCACCTCGCTCCAGGAAGGCCCAGGAATCACTCGACAACCTACTCATCAACCTCTACAAGGTGCGTGTCCTTGCATATCTCGCAAGATATTTGCTCAAGGATTAATTCATGTGTTAACTCTAACCTATGTAGGGGAACGCAGCAGAAAAAAAAATTCCGGAACTGCGAGCACGCCCAGGATCACTATGGAGATGCATACAGGGTTTGATCTGATCGTTACCGACTCGTAGCGCAGCGGAAGTAGAGTCGATGTAGATCGTCGGTGCAGATCCCCGCAGCTAGGATTTACAACCTCCCAACCGCGAGGATGTACTCCCTCGTCTGCCCCCGGACAGTTCCTCGGACAGCCCTTCGGGAGGCGGTCGGACAGTCCCCCGGACGGTGTCACGGACAGCCCTTCGGGAGGCACACACAGAATCTTGGACAGTCACTCGGACAGCCCTTCGGGAGGCAAAAAAGATCGAACCTATGACCTCTCTACGGGGTTGCACACATACGGTGTCATCTATCCGGCAGGGCTTCGCCGTCCAGAGCTAGTTCCCACCGGAACCCAGACAGCCTTTCGGCTCTACGAAACTATTTCGCGGGGAGGGAGAGAGAAGCCAGATCATTGCATGGCACTTGTATGTGAGAAAGAGAGAGTGTGGAGAGCACCTCTCCACCTCTATTTATAGGAAATCCCAAGGGGTAGGGTGGCATTCCAAAACCCCAAAATGCCCATGAATGGAGTCCTCCACAAGGGCATAAAGGGGAAGGTAAGAGGGCAAGTGGGGCCCCATGGAGGAGCCTCACCATGGCCGGCCACCCCTTAGTGGGTCCCCCCCCAAACGAGGTTCCTTAGTCCCCAAGTTCTTCTAGAAGCCTTTTGGGAAAAGCCCTAAAAGGTGGCTTTCCATAAAGTAACCAAAAAGTGCTTTTCACTATTCACGGAAACATTTTTCCGCGACCGTTAAATCCGAAAATATTTCTATAGGTCTTAGAACATTTCCAGTACCCACTAAAATAATTTTGGACGCATTCCGAAACAATTCCGGATTACTGATTTTCATCTGCGAAAAGCAGCCAAAGCGGTTCCGGCAGCTCCGGAACATTTCCGGGTTTTTTCTCCGGAAAAATCCCAGAAGTTTCCAGAACAATTCTGGCACCCTCCAAGAATTTCCAGGCGTGTGCCGAAACCAATTTGACCTAATGGTATACCCTGAAACAACTTTTCAGTTTTACCGAAACTATTCCGGTGTTCTCTCTCCGAAACTTTTCCGTTGTCTCCAAAACTTTTCCGGTGACTTTCTCTCAGACTCCCTGTCTAGTACTTAGCAGATAGATGACCCTTAAGCGTGTGACCCTATAGGTTCGGTGAAGCATAGACATGACCGGAACACTTTCCGATTAATGATCAACATCGGAGCCGTGGACACCCATATTGACCCCTACACCCACACGAATAAATATTCGAGTGAACCTCCAGTTGCCGTGTGCTATTCCTGTTGCTTCGCGATATGTTACAAAACCCCGAGGTGAGATTTATCGGCATCCCCGTGGATCAACAACTTATCCACTATGCCAGTTACCTCGTTACCGGTTTTGTTCTCTTTTCTCGTTCCCGTGTTTCGGCATCCCTGTGATCAAATCACAATGTGTCTGGCCAGACGATGATGGATACCGTAACACCGAGAGGACCCAGAGATATCTCTCCATCGTCAGAGGAGCAATTTCCAATCTTGAGCTATCAAGTCCCTTGACATACTTTCCCATGAACCCGTAAGCCGCCGTAATAGCCACCCAGTTACGGATGACGTTTAACAAACCCCAAAGTTCATGAAGCAAGCATGAAGAAACTCGACACTCTCATGGTCTAAGGAATTATGCAAACGTTAACTTTCTCTGTGTTATAAACCATTAACTTGTGACGAATGTATCTCATAGCATAACATCAATCGGGTCGATTCAACACAAGTGTTCTCCTAACATTGTGCCCTCAAAGTTGCCGGCATAGTCATGCCCATGATCAGGAAAACAGAACCATCATGCAACACTTGAGCTAGTCTTAGAGGCCAGACTAGGAATACATTTTACCGTTTATTGTTCCACACGTGCATATGAGTTTCCCTCCGAGCCTCGTGGTTATTGTAGACTCGAGAACCATAGCAGTTATAACATGGAACATAAACATAATTATGAACATGGAGATAAACAATAACATTTATTATTGCCTCTAGGGCATATCTCCTACAGACTCCCACTTGCACTAGAGTCAATAATCTAGTCAATGCTAATGCACTTTACACATATGGCATACTGGTGTAAAAAATGCTTCGCTTGTGGTATAGCCTGATGTCCAACGGATCTGACAACTTCAGTTCCGTGTGTATCTTTGCATCTCCTCGCGTTTTCACGCTTTCACAAAATTCATATTTTGTGTAGACTTGGCTTTGTATATATGTGAATCACAGGTCAAACCTTGATTCCTCAGACTGAGCTATGGAGCAACTATCTGCAATAGTGTCCCATTGACCAAAGTCATCTTGGAACCATACTAAGTTCATGAATGAACTATATGATTCAACATCTTCTTTGTCGCTTCTAAAGCATCAACATACTTAGCCTCTGTTATAGAATTCGCCATAGTAACTTGTTTGGAACAATTTCCAACTACCATGCCACCATATCGTGTATTACACAAAACCCTTAAATTAAATCGAAAATCGCATGGAGCATTGATGAAGACTGTATCGATGTAACCTTTTACAACGAACTCTTCATAATCTCTGCTTGCGAGAAAATATGTCATCAGTGCTACTTTAGTACTTAATGACATTTTTCACTGTTGTCCCATGATCAGTACTTTGATCACACTTTGATCACTTTGGTATCTATACTCGCAACTGTTTGGGAGTACCGGACATATCTGGTTGTTTTACATACCATGGAATACATGATTAATCCAAACACAAAAGTGTGTGGACTCTCCATCATGTATTTTGCTCATCAGTGTTTTAGGACACCGAGTCTTGCAAAACTCCTTCCATGTGACTTCGGCAAGAATCACTCCTTGGCGTTTTTATGCTAAAATGTTTTAGCATCTTGTCAATATGTATTTTTGGCTTAGCCTATTAGGCAATACTATCTCGTAGATAATTATGCCTAATATCGAGGCTACCTAGCCTAAGCACTTCATCGAAAAACTATTTTCAATGAAGTCCTAATTCGTGTCAAGAAATTTATATTATTTCCAATCAACAATGTGTCAAGCACACAAGGTTTTTAGAAATATTATTTTGCTCCCACTTACTTTCTTGTAATCACAAGCATCTTCGCTATCCATTGATGAAATCAAACTCTTTTGATTATTTCATGAAAAACGAAGATTCCAACTCCATTTTGCTCTCTTCTGTCCATTGCTGGAACTCTGAAGATTGCACACTCACCAGCATCCTCTGGATTGACAAAATACTTCGGACTGTATCACATGCAAGTCCTAGGTTGTATTTCCATCACATGGAAATCCTTTTGGCATCCATGTATCAATTGCTAGTTTAACCCGAACCGACTTTAAGCATCGCTACGGAGAGACAATCTCGCCGTAGTTAATTCCTTGAATTTGTTATAAGCAACAAGTCGAGCTTTATGGATAAAACATTTTTATCCGTATCAGTTTATAGTTCCACTAATATTCGTTAGACTCTAAGTCTTCCGAAAGGTTCATCAAGATATAATCTTGAATCATTTGTATGGAAACTATCTCAGATTGTATTGGCATTTAGCCAATTCCGGAGTCAGGGCCCATCAACGCTTCCTTGTGTATCGTAGGTATACTGTTGTCTAGCAACAATATCTCGTCTGCGCACCTGAGAGGTTTGCACGAGTTTTGCCTACGTGGTTCAGCTGCAAGTTCGACCGAAGTCCATACATCACATGTAGAGGCTTCCGTATCAGTCGCAGTAGCAAACTCTGGAATTACTTCCAAGGTTTCTTTCCTTTGATCTGATGACGAAGATACTGTTATCTCGTCGAGTTGCACTGTCCTCCCACTCACCTTTTTGCAAGAACCATTTTCTTCAAAATCATACCGTTCTTTGTGGCAAAACCTTTTGCCTCGGTACAGTGGTGGGGGAATACCCAATAACTTGGGATAACCTACAAAGTAGCACTTGTCTGATTTGGAATAGCTTTGTAAATATTTTACACAAGCCCCATATTCCAAATGTTAAGAAAAGATATAACATGGCTGGACGTACCATACCATGACGTCATTTCAACAGATTTGATGGCGCTCTTTTCAGTGTAAAAGCCGCAGTCTCTAAAGCATTACTTTAAAAGGGATAATGGCAAATTGATTTATGTCATCTTTGATCTTACCATGTCATAAATGGTTTGATTACATCTTCACGGATATATTCCACTCACAGTGGTGCTCCGGGAGGTGTAAGTTATGAAACTCTTTTCACAACTCATCAGACATTCGCTAAACTTGTAACTCAAATATTTCTTTTGATAATCTAGTTTGCAGAAACATAATTTTCTTGTTACAATAATTTCTACTTCAGTTTTGAAAAACTTATGAATGATTTCAAAAGATCCAGACTTACGTCTCATCAAGTAAATATCCATATATCTACTTGAGTCATTTCTGAAGATAGATAAATCCCCTTCTAGCAACAACATTTATCGGACTACATACATCAAAATGTATGATCACCAATAAGTTCGTTGCTCGTTCCTTATGGCCTGTGAACCGTATTTCAGTCACTTCACTTTTCGGACAAAAGTTGCAAGTGTCAGATGATTCATAATCAAATGACTTCAAAATCCATCATAATGGAATTTCTCCAATGTGACCAAATGCAGTGCCACATATATGTGGTATTCTTTTAGTCTTGCGACATTTAGCGTCAGTGTTGTGGATGTATCATATTACCATCAATATTCATAACATACATCCCATCCTTGAGGGAAGCATGGCCCTTTATGTTATTCATAATACCGAACAACAATTGTTCTTTTATGAACAACCCTCTTGCAACAAACATTGTGCAATGGGCTAGAGTGTAAAAAACTCTAAAATGAATTATGAAAGTAAACACAGAGGTAATATATTATTATCAATATTCATAACATACATATCATTCATAATGAAAGTATGGCCCTTATGTTATTCATAACACCGAACATCAAAAGTTCTCTTATGAACAACCTTCTTGCAAGATACTTTATGTAATGGGCTAGAGTGTATGAAACTCTAAATGAATTATGAAAATAAATACAGACGGTAATACACCGATGGAAGGTATAGTAACATTTACTATGTTCCCAGCGCGTATCTTAACCTCACTCCTGGCAAGTCTTTTAGGCCGTAGTAGTTCTTGCATCGAGTCGCAACAGAATGCAATCGAGCGGGTATCTTTGTGATCAACTCACAATACCCAAGAATTACGGACTAACAATTTAATCATAATTCTCAAGAACTATTTCTTTTGACCAGCCTTCCATACATCAATAACTTGTATGACTTTCATACATGAGCTGGACATTTCAGTCTTCTTTCTTTTTGCCTTTATACTTCTAACAGTTTAACTTTTAGTATTTCTCCTACTCTCAGAAGAAGCACTTTACTTAAGATTGGCGTTAGCCCCGGACTTCCTAGGCGTGTAAGTCACACTAACACCCTTTGGACATTTCCTTTCTCTTTAAGTTGTTGTTTTATTCACCATCATCATATGACCGGCGTTCTTCTGGATCCCTCTCTCAACAGTCAAATGTATAGTAAACACTTTACTAATAATTTGCAAAACAAACATTGCTTTGGATATCCCATATCTTCTAGCCTTTGTTTGTATCTGAAACTAATTTTCAGTTCCACGAATATCACATAGCTATCCCAAACTTTTGAAGTTCGGGTCTCATGGAAGCAAACATATTGCACTTGACCGTAACGGAATTCTAGCTTTTGGATCGAAGGACGAGAGTCACATTATACATAGCATTAGCGGGAGAATACCAAAAGCATGCGATAGGACAAAGTCCTTCTCGGCACTTTTGAGGACAATCCTCACATTAGGTTACCAACCGTAAAGTTTTAACCAGATATATAACAGCTATTCAATTTTAATAGGGAAGGTGGAAACGCGGGCCATTATTCTACAACTATTATGCAAATTTCACTTAGACAAAGTTCATAATTAATTGCACAGAGAACTAAACAAGTTAATTCTACAGTGTGCTCCCACTTAAATCAATATCTCTCATAATTGATTGTGAGTAATACAAGACCCGCATTTCAATTCAACGCCATTGATGTGGACATCACTAATGACGAGAATTTCAATCGGTAGGCAAACTTGCCGATCACATCACTATGTGACTCTTGTTCATCTTTCGATGCGTGTGTTCCGAGCTCAGGACGATCCTGCCATGAACATCAAGACAACCAAGTGATCTCGCTGCGAGGTCTGACCTCACCCGCCTTACACCCATACAATCGTTCGTACCCATGTGGACATGGCGCACCCCGAAAGAAAAGATGCTGTGACGGTGCTACACTTGGGAGAACACTAACTACTTGATAATTTGTGAGAGATCACCCTAATAAAAAGCGACTACTGCGCAATCAAGAAGGGTGCATCATAAGGGATAAACATCTCAGGCAATTCATAATTGCATGATATGGTATAGCCCTTTCTGACGGAGAAGTCTTTAATTTCTTCGTCTTTGGCATTCGCGTCGGTGTTCACCTTCGCAAAGTTTGCCACCACCTTGTCGATGTACCAGATAATATTGCTATCTCTATAGCTAATAAAATAAGTGCATTACTTAAGGTTGACACGCAGGTCATTAAAGTGACAATCATATGGCTCTAGCCATCATGCCGAATCATGACACACAGGTCATGTTAGTAAATTTACATCATATAGTCATCTCATACATAATCATATTAATATGAGACTTGCTATACCACATCACATGCACATCCTGCAAAACCAAGTTAGACGCCTCTAATCGGTTTATACAAAATTTTATTTTTACGTGGCTTCTAAGGTTTCGAAACAAACCGAAGCTACCAACGTCCATCATCAAGTATGATTATCCAAGTCGCTAGATTAACATTGCGGGGTGTATGAAACACGAGATAATAAAATCTCGAGCCCCATACTGAACTTCGTCATACGCACGACCCCCGTGCAGATCATATCTGCATTGCCCTTTTGTCTGCGAAATTTCATCTTTCTTTTTAACTATGATGGAATTCAATGAACTGTTAGCACTTCGTTGATCAATCAGGATCGCGGATTGCCAGAACTTTGAAACTCCACCATGCCGTTATCAAGATCAGAAATACGCAAATTTTAGGGAAGCAACAAGAACATCGGGTAACAGATTTCATCTGCTACTCGCACAAATAATTTTCAGTAATAGAACCCATCTACTACAAATTATATTGTGCAACACCCATACATCTCAATGTATTCTAGATCGTAACCTGCATCTACGCATAGCACGGCTCATGATGCCACTGTAGGGGAATGCAGCAGAAAACAAAAATTTCTGGAACTGCGAGCACGCCCAGGATCACTATGGAGATGCATACAGGGTTTAATCTGATCGTTACCGACTCGTAGCGCAGCGGAAGTAGAGTCGAGGTAGATCGTCAGTGCAGATCCCCGCAGCTAGGATTTACAACCTCCCAACCGCTAGGATGTACTCCCTCGTCTGCCCCCGGACAGTTCCACGGACAGCCCCTCAGGAGGCCGTCGGACAGTCCCCCGGACGGTGTCACGGACAGCCCTTCGGGAGGCACACACAGAATCTCGGACAGCCCTTCGGGATGCAAAAAAGATCGAACCTACGACCTCTTTGAGGGGTTGCACACATACAGTGTCATCTATCCGGCAGGGCTTCACCGTCCAGAACTAGTTCCCACCGGAACCCAGACAACCTTTCGACTCTACGAAACTATTTCGCGGGGAGGGAGAGAGAAGCCAGAACATTGCATGGCACTTGTATGTGAGAAAGAGTGAGTGTGGAGAGCACCTCTCCACCTCTATTTATAGGAAATCCCAAGGGGTAGGGTGGCATTCCAAAACCCCAAAATGCCCATGAATGGAGTCCTCCACAAGGGCATAAAGGGGAAGGTAAGAGGGCAAGTGGGGCCCCATGGAGGAGCCTCACCATGGCCGGCCACCCCTTAGTGCCCCCCCCAAAGGGGGTTCCTTAGTCCCCAAGTTCTTCTAGAAGCCTTTTGGGAAAAGCCCTAAAAGGTGGCTTTCCATAAAGTAACCAAAAAGTGCTTTTCACTCTTCACGGAAACATTTTTCCGCGACCGTTAAATCCGAAAATATTTCTGTAGGTCTTAGAACATTTCCAGTACCCACTAAAATAATTTTGGACGCGTTCCGAAACAATTACGGATTAGTGATTTTCATCTGCGAAAAGCAACCAAAGCGGTTCCGGCAGCTTCGGAACATTTCCGGGTTTTTTCTCCGGAAAAATCTCAGAAGTTTCCAGAACAATTTTGGCACCCTCCAAGAATTTTCAGGCGTGTGCCGAAACCAATTTGACCTAATGGTATACCCTGAAACAACTTTTCAGTTTTACCGAAACTATTCCGGTGTTCTCTCTCCGGAACTTTTCCATTGTCTCCAAAACTTTTCCGGTGACTTTCTCTCAGACTCCCTGTCTAGTACTCAGCAGATAGATGACCCTTAAGCGTGTGACCCTATAGGTTCGGTGAAGCATAGACATGACCGGAACACTTTCCGATTAATGATCAACATCGGAGCCGTGGACACCCATATTGACCCCTACACCCACACGAATAAATATTTGAGCGAACCTCCAGTTGTCATGTGCTATTCCTGTTGCTTCGCGATATGTTACAAAAACCCGAGGTGAGATTTATCGGCATCCCCGTGGATCCCCAACTTATCCACTATGCCAGTTACCTCGTTACCGGTTTTGTTCTCTTTTCTCGTTCCCGTGTTCCGGCATCCCTGTGATCAAATCACAATGTGTCTGGCCAGACGATGATGGATACCGTAACACCGAGAGGGCCCAGAGATATCTCTCCATCGTCGGAGGAGCAATTTCCAATCTTGAGCTATCAAGTCCCTTGACATACTTTCCCATGAACCCGTAAGCCGCCGTAATAGCCACCCAGTTACGGATGACGTTTAACAAACCCCAAAGTTCATGAAGCAAGCATGAAGAAACTCGACACTCTCATGGTCTAAGGAATTATGCAAACGTTAACTTTCTCTGTGTTATAAACCATTAACTTGTGACGAATGTATCTCATAGCATAACATCAACAGGGTCGATTCAACACAAGTGTTCTCCTAACATTGTGCCCTCAAAGTTGCCGGCATAGTCATGCCCATGATCAGGAAAACAGAACCATCATGCAACACTTGAGCTAGTCTTAGAGGCCAGACTAGGAATACATTTTACCGTTTATTGTTCCACACGTGCATATGAGTTTCCCTCCGAGCCTCGTGGTTATTGTAGACTCGAGAACCATAGCAGTTATAGCATGGAACATAAACATAATTATGAATATGGAGATAAACAATAACATTTATTATTGTCTCTAGGGCATATCTCCTACAACCTGGTATGCCGATTTTGCTTTCCAGAAATGTGGAGTAATTGACGAGTAGATAGAGATCTAAAGATGATATGCCTCGGCGAGGCATTCAACGGAAAATCACCAACATGTCATGCTCCCACGACAAGAAGTTCCAGATCTCAATCCAGTGGGAGAGGTCTCACATTATGGTATGGTGACCGAAATGGGCTAGAGCGGTGGTGTGGTGGCCGGCCCGGTGGTGGTGTGGGAGCTGTAGCGGCGGTCGTGCTGATGTTGCTCACCTTTGTGTGATGTGTACTCATGCTGCTCTGTTGCGTCCAATTTTGGAGCAATTTTGTGCTATTGTATGCTGATGCTGCTCTACTATGTGTCTATGCTCTGCACCCTCTCTTGTGTGCTCTACTTGGGTAATTTTGTACACGGGCAATTCATAGACTGAGATATTGTTTGCGATATTGTGTGTTGATGCTGTTCAGGATCCAGTCATACCTCGAGTCCCGACTTTGTATTTCCCAAATACCTTCGTTTCACATTATATTGGTGTAAGCACATCCATGCAAAAGGTTGTGTGAATGTCTTTTAATTTCGGAGGTAAATCAACTCCCTTTAGTTTTTGGTTCACAACTCATCAACTCCTACTGAAAAAGGATTATAAACCTGTGGAGAATTGAGTTTATATATATTAACTATAATGTACTGACATAACTTACAATGAGTAGTCAGATTATTATGTCAGATAAACAGAGAGTCCTTTAAACGGTTAAACTTCTGACACACTGATAACATGTTGTAGAAGATCATAGTAAAAAAAACATGTTACAGAAGATAGATATAATCTTGATCCAGATTTTCTTATTTATTGTCTACGAAACTAAATAAAAGTGGTTATTTGCCTTTTGGGCATTGGAGATGTTCTCATGGTGGAGATTTTTATGCTTCGAGTTAGAAGGCATTGAATTTTCTATTATTGTCATATTTACAATAATCATAAGCAACTTCTAATTGTTCATCTCCATTTATGTCCGTAATATTTTTTGTATGTTGCTGAAAATAATCAAAGTCCCTAGTTTCTCCATACAGAAAAAGAAAAAAAAATTAGAATATTTTATTTACAGAATTTTCAGGTGCGCATACTTTTACTCCTGGTGCTTGGGTTGTAGAATTGTCCCCAAATGAGTTTTTCTACATGAGTAACTAAAAACTGTGAAGCTTAAACATATGTATACAGTATTAGTAGAGAGCATCTGTCTATTTTCATGAACCTAATACAAGGATTGCTATATATGCATCTCTATATTTCTTTAGTAAAATTTATGCACTCTTATCTTGCCATACACATGAAAAGCATCAGTTTTGTAGTTTGGTAGCTTCCACATGTCCTAGAACTTCAGTAATGCAACAAATTTGGTATTTTGCCTGGGATACCAAGAATACGAGTTCTTGGTTTGTGCAAATTTTGTGAGCATCACATGCGGATGTACAGCTCTTGTGCTAAATATGTAGTTTCCCTTTTGCTATTCACTATTGTTTGGTTTCCAAAAGCAAATGTTCCAACTTTGAAACTAATAGTAACTTGTTTGAGTTGTGCTTCGTGTGAATTTTGCATGCTGGAGCTTGCTGTGCTTCTTGCAATGCCTTCATTATATACATAAATTCTTGCTTTCAGAATGGATCGATTGAGAAACAACTGACTCATCAGCGAAGTCTGTGTATTATTACACAGGCAAAAAATGCCCCTCAATTAGAATTTTTTATGTAGGTTTGAAGCAAATGTGATGTTTGGTTAAAAAGCTCCACTTTGGTTTATCTTCTTGGCTAATTTAGTGTAGTTTTGTGTGTGTTACTTATGACTACCCTACTTAGTTATTTACTTAGACAACTGTTGTTACTTGAGGCCTCCGCTGACCAGTTTCCTCAAATTGATATAGCAGGGAATGCTTTCAACAAGAAATGCACATCAGAGATTAAGTGTAAATATATGAGACACCAAATCCTATAGATGGTGGCTCTTCAAGAGGATGCTTAATACTTGGGTGTGGCACTAGAAGTATTGCTGATATGGTTGGTGTCCTTTGAATCATAGACTGGTACAAGGAGATAGCGACTACCTATTTGTACTCCATTGTAAATACGCTGGCTTGGCAAAATAAGTCACTCAATTTGTTTTTTGCAAATAATGTTACTCTATTGTTTACTGTTTGGCTTTTGTGCGTCTTGCATTTGAATGTTGTTTTGCTGCTGATTTCCATTTTAGATGACATCCATGCCAATTTTGTTATATTTTATGTGTTACTCTGAATTGCCCATCTACTTTTTTTTACAAAAAACCATCAAGGCGAACTTTATTGATTTCAGATAATAATTACACAGTCCACATGATGGTTTCGGAGAAAGCTAGGGGGGGGGGGGGGGCATATGGTTTTGTTAATGTAACCAGAGATTCATTATGTTCTGTCGTACTTACACCAAGGATCCTTTTACCTAAAATGAGGTTATCATCTAAGATAAAATAATGTGTTTTCTCTATAAGTAGACATTGCATCTATATCCACATTATTCGGATCGTAATGTAATTTGTTACATGGAACATCTTATTATAACAACATGTGCAATCATACCGTGCTTATGCCAGCGGGGGCGGCAAAGCGCGCGTAAGCCTCTAGTCACTATTATGTTTGCTTATTGTTGGTATGTTACACCAGATAATGCTCACGGACATGGAGAGATGGTGATGCGTGCTATGGAGGGGTGGCGAAATAGGAACTCTGCTAGCAGGTTGAGCCCGTTGGACTAGAGTTGAAGGATGAAGTTAGTAGTCGCCACACCTCCATTGCACAGATTCATGGGGACAAATATTGATACTTCCATTATTAATATTGAAGGTTGGGTTAAATTGACATGCTTAATGTGTCACAATTTCTAGAGGAGAATGGTGTGTGGGCTAGAGGTGGAGCCCATGTTAAGCGAAGCTGAGCAGGAGCTAAAGATAGACTGATTTGAAGTGTCGTTGCAATTGCCAAATGTAAGTGTGGAAGGATTTTCTATCGTTGCATGCTCTCTGTCCCCTCACCATAGGATAGAGTGAGAAATGATAAAGCACAACCAAGGTAAGATGAAGAAAAAATTTGGCTTAGAAGAAGGGTTTATTAGTTGGTAACCATTAATTTGATGGCGCTCAAAGTGTACCAATCAACAATATGCTATCATCTGATCAATGTCTCGGTACATTTTTTGTAGTTCTTTAACAATGCAGGAAGTTTACTATAATTTAAGTAAACAATGTCCCACCTGATCTTTTGTGATTCCGTAGCGTAGCATGGGCATCTCACTAGTTTTTCGAAATCACAAAATATTTTTAAATTCGCAAACTTTTTTGAAACCTCTACACTTTTTATCATGTTCGTGAACATTTTAGTAGATGCGCGAACTTTCTAGAAATTCACAAACTTTTCTTGAACTCCGTGAACTTTTTGGAAATTCGTGAACTTTTTTTTATCTGCGGAACTCGTGAACTTTTTTCAAATTCATGAAATTTTCCAAATCCGTGCACTTTTTCAAATTCATGGGAAAAAATTAAAAAAAATCAAACTGTGATGTTTTTGAAACAGACTTTTTTTAGGGGAAAAAGTCAATAGTCAAGGGTCAAGTCAATAATCAACAGGCAAAGTCAACAGATCAACCCAAGAGGAAAGCGACTGAGAGAGCAATCAGCTGGCGTTGGTGGGCCGGCCCAAGTGTCGCGGGGGTGTGAGCGCTAGTTTTCCTACTAGCTCATAAGGCACCGTATAGGAAGTCTCGGTGCTCATTACGATCAATACAAGGGGCATCCCTCGCGCCACCCGCGCGAGATAGGCCTGGCCCAGCAAGATACTGCATGTCTTTTTTTATATTTTTCTCATTTTATTTTTTCCAACCAGTTGTGAATTCCAAAATGTTCACTCGTATTCAAACAATGTTGTGAATTCGAAAAATGTTTGTGAATTCAAAAATGTTTAGGAATTTCAAAAATGTTCATGAATTCAGAAAAGTGTCCTTCAATACAAAAGTTGTTTGTGAATTCGAAAAATGTTCAAGAGTTCAAAAGTAGTTCATAAAATTTCAGAAATGTTCACTAATTAAAAAAATCATGAAATTAAAACACCACGGTAATGCAAATAATGTTTGCAAACAATTTTTTAAATCTTGAACAATTATTGAAATTATTAGAATTATTTAAATTGTGAACAATATTTGAAATTCCATACTTTAAAGAAAACAAAAACAAATTTTTTAAATGCGAACAATTTTTTAAATTTTGGATTTTTAAAAAAATAAAAGGAAAAAAGAAAAAGGAAAAAAAAGCCAAAAAAACCGGATAGAACAGTAAATGAAAGAAATTAGGTTCAGGAACCGGTAAGGAAACCTTCCAACAAGTTCCTAAAACAGGTCGTAACAGTTTGCTTACTCGCTTTCCTAATGGGTCGGCCGATCTCCTACGCCAATGAGCGATCGGAAGCTTAACTGTCACAATGAGCGATATATAGGGTGTGTACTTAAGTTTTTGCAAGAGAGAGTAAAAGGCCCAAGATTAGGCTCACAGAATTCTGTAATAGGGAGGCTAGCCTTCGGGCCATGCAGGAAAATGGCGGCAATTCACCTCAAATGATATGTATCGTTGCGTACATGTGTGAACTGGTTTGGGCCAACCGATTTATTCCTCGTAAAGTTGGTGCATGCTGGATTTCGAGAACGGGTCTATAGGAGTCCTCCTCTTCGGCAACTTATGCGCCGCTTAGGGAACGCAGCGCTCACACGCCTCCGCTCGTGTGGCGGCCCAACCAGCAGCTGGGAGTCGGCTCTTGTTGGTTTCTTTTTCCGGTTTTCTCGTCGCTCGTTTCACACTTCACTGGTCGTGGTTGACTGGTCCACCGTTGACCGGTTGATTACTGACCGTTGAGTTTAGAGAGAATAATGTTGTTTTTTTAAAAAAAGTGCAATTCAAAAAGAATTGTTCCTGAATTCAAAAAAATAACGGGTTCAAAAAAGTTCATGGATTGCAAAAAAGTTCATGAATTTGAAGAATAGAAAGTTCACATAAATTAAAAAAATAGTTCAAAAATTTGAAAAAAGTCCAAAAAAATTGAAAAATGTTCATGCAAATTAAAAAAAAGTTCATAAAATTTGATAATAATTTCACGAATTTGAAAAAAGTTCAAGACTTGGAAATTACGTAATTTCACAAAGTTCAAAAAAATGAACAAGTTCACGAATTTGAAATAAATTCCAAAAAGATTTGTAAACAGTTTGTAATTTGAAAAAGTTAATGAAACTTTAAAAAGCTCGGGCATTTAAGAAAATTTTCAAGAATTGGAAAAATAAAAAGTTCACCAAACCTACAAAAAATTCACAATTTTTTTGAAACTTTCAAGATATTACTTTATATGAAAATGGAAAAGGAAAAAAAATACCAAAAAAGAAAAAAAAAGGATAATAAAAATTCAAAATAAAATGAGAAATCGATGAAAAACAATAACATGGGACGGCCTAGTTAGCTAGCAGTGTTGAGGGAGGGGGGGGGGGGGGGGGGGGGGATGCGCTGCTTTGTTGAAACGCCTTTAAATAGCTCGCTTGTAGCGAGATAGACAGTTGATTCTCCTGACCCGTCGTAGGCATGGTCGACCCAGTTGGGATGTTGTTTTGATTCGTTTTCCCCTCGCTTGCTTCATTTTTTTTGTTTAGAAAACCTAGAATACATATATTTCGAAAAAAATATTTGAATTTTTATTCCAAAATATATTTAAACACGTATTTGAATTATCTTAAAATATATTTGAATTTTTATTCCAAAATATATTTTTTAAAATGTTAATCATGTATTTTAAAAATGTCAAACATACATCAACTAAATGTATACAAAAAATGTACAATGTATAAGTAAAAAATAGAATCCAAAACATATACTCCCGTCGTTCCTAAGTATAAACCTTTTTAGAGATTCCAATATTGACTACATACGAAGCAAAATGAGTGAATCTACATTTTAAAATCTGTCTATATACATCCGTATGTAGTCCGCATTGAAATCTCTAAAAAATTATTTTATTTAGAAACGGAAGGAGTATTTGAAAAATATTAATCATTGTATTTTGTATATAAGAAATTTTAATGATATATGTAGAAAAATATATTTAAAACAAGTATTCAAAAAATACTAAAAGTACATAAAAAATATTAAAATGTTGACATCAAAAAATATACTTGAAAATGCTAGCCATTTATTTGAAAACTGCTAAATATGTATAAAATATGATTCTGACATATACGAAAATTGTGCATTGTTTATTGAAAAAAAGTATAACATGTATAGAAAATGTACAACATGTATAGAAAATTGTACATTTTTTATTTAAGAAATATAAAACTTGTTTATTTCAAAAATGTACATTGCGTATTGAAAAAAATGAATGTGTTGGAAAGAGAAAAGCTTAGAAAAAAAAGGAAGAATGCAGGAAAAATAAAAAAAATCAATGTAGAAAAAACGCGTAGGAAAATTGGTTTAGAAACAAAGAAAAACAGAGAAAATGCGAAGAAAGCCGAAAAGAGGTGAAGAAATGAAGAAGACCGGTGAAGAAATAAAGAAAACCATACGAAAACAATGAAAAATGAAAAAGATTCAAAACAAAGAAATTGATGCAAAATAGAGAAACAGATTGAAAACCAGAGAAATGCAAGAGAACCGATAAAAACAACAGAGTAAAATAGAAAAAAAAAGTAAAAAAGATTCAAAAAAAATGAAAACTGTAAAGAAAATACATAGAAATGGAAAGGAAAAAAAACATAAACAAAAAGACAGTAAAAGAGAAAAACAAGAAACAAAAGCAAATAAAACAGGACCAAATTATTCAGGGGGAGCAAATAAGAAGAAAAAATCCACATACAACAACTACAGACTACATCCACGCGAGCCCGCAAGCGGCCACGGATAGAAGTTGTGGGCCGGCCTAGTTACAAAGTCTTCGAAAAATCCTTTAGGCGAGAAATAGGCTCGCAGGTTTTCGGAAGATGCTGTAACCGAGGTGATCTAAAGAACTATTTTTATTTCAATTTGCAAATATATTTTCCGGGGAGAGATGATATGAGCTGGCTTTTGGGCGAGGTGTTGTGCAGGAGCTTTTTCTTCTTCTTCTTCTTCTTCTTCTTCTTCTTCTTCTTCTTCTTCTTCTTCTCCTTCTTCTCCTTCTTCTGAAAAATCATATAACATTTCATAAATTTCTGAATATATTTTTGAGTCCAGGAACATTTTTCGAATTCATGAAAAATATTTGAATTCGCCCCCAAAAAATACTAATACGTGATCAGATTTTTAATTCAGCGCGTACATTTTTAGAATCTGAGAACATTTTTAAAGTTTGAAAAAATTATATGAATCCGCAAACAGTTCTGGAATTCGTAATTACTTTTTGAATATTTGAACATTTTTTGAATTCGCCTCGAACATATTTTGAGTCCGCAAATATTATTTTAATATGCCACGTACATTTATTGAATTCACGAACATTTTTCGAATACATGAACATTTTTCTAATTCCTGAACATTCCCCGAATTTGCTGCAAACAAATTTGAATTCCCAAACATTTTCCGAATGTACAAACTTTTCTGAACATGTGATTTTTCTAATTAATGAACATTTTTTGAAGTTGTGACCATTTTTTAGAATTTAGGAACAATTTTCACATTCACGAACAATTTTTGGAATCCACGATGTCTTTTCTAAATTGTTGTGATATTTTAAAACCGTGAACATGTTTTGAATTCACGAACAGTTCTGGAATTCATGAACATTTTTTGAAGTCCCAAACTATTTTTAAAATGCTTACAAACCGTACCTTTTTAGTGTAGCATGAATTAATTTTTAACGTGGAGTGTACAAAAACTAATTTTAACATACGATGAACATTTTTTTGTATAAACTGAAATTTTTTTAATGTATCGTGAATTTTTGAAAGTAGGATGAACTAGTTTTTAATATATGCTGAACATCTTTTCTATATGTAATGAACTCGATTTTTTGTTCGGTGAACTGTTTTGAACATACAATGACCATTTTTTTTATAAAAACTGAACTTTTCTTAATATACAATGAACTTCTTCTTTTTCATTTTAATTCGTGGTTTTTTCTTTGAAATCACAAACTTTTTCTGAGCTTTGAACATTTTTGGAATTCGCAAAGATTTTTTTCAAATGCATGAACATTTTTTAATGTGGATATTTTTCAAACTGACAAACATTTTTGAATTCACAAACATTTCTTAATTGGCAGGTATGTTTCAAATTCATGGCATTTTTTGAATTCAAGAATATTTTTTAATAAATCCAACGAAATAAAATATTCTTAAATATTGGTTTGTTTTTTAATATATTTTGTAAACACAAATAAATACCGGGAGCGGCGTTTTGGTTCCCGGGCTCATGTATAAAATATTGGTTGTGAATAAAAAATCATTAAAAATACAAGAAAAATTCAAAAAAACCGAGTTATTTTGTGGAGAAAGATGCCTGAGTGCGGGATGTCCGTGCCGAATTTTAGAGCATTTTGATGTCTTAGTAGCTCTTAGCAAAAAAGACAAATTTCGGTTCAGTGAAAAAGTTTACTGTTTGTGCACTCTTCAGTCCCGATTGTTTTTGAAAGCTACTCAGCTGTTCAAATGTTTTGAAATTTGGCATGCATCTCACATACTCAAACATCTTTCAAGCAAAAAAAATCGGATATTTTTGAATTTTTGTAGTATTTTTTCTTTCCGAATTTACTGTTCACCTGGTGCAAATGAGCCCGGGCTCAGAATTGGATATTCGCTATATACTCCCGAACCTTATATCTAGAAAGGGAGCGAGTCTATCAAAGAACGAACCTGAAAAAAAAACGTAACTTCTTGTGTTTCTGTATGTTCTTGTGTTTCTGTAGCTTCGGTCAGGTATTTCTTACGTTCCTCGCGTGGGCTGGCCCTGTAACGAAAGAAAGGAGGGAGCTGAAGCCAGCCTCTAGACAGGCCGGCCTTTTTCTCTGTTTTTTTTTCGGCCATTTCCTTTCTCGTTTTTGTGTGTGCGCTAGTTTTTTTTCTTTCAGTTTTCTTTATATATTTTTTCTTTTTCTCCTTTTCAGGTCGCGGGTTTTGCAATATATAGTGACCTTTGTTCAAAATACGGTGAAGATTTTTTCAAGTACACACTGAACTTTTTTAGTATACGATGAACATTTTTCAAATACACATTGAACATTTTCGTAATATACGATGGACATTGTCTATATAATGATTATGTCTTGGATGATCTTCATAACTATGCGCAATTCTGTCAATTGCCCAACAATAATTTGTTTACCCTTCGCTATTATGCTTTGAGAGAGATGCCTATAGTGAACCTATGGCCCTCGGTCCATTCTCCTTGTATTTACAAGTTCCTACAATTGCTATCAATCTATTATTATTATTCTAGTTACTGTCAACCTTTGCTATCTTTACTATTATTTGCTTTTAACCTTGTTGCTAGTAAGAACAAGGGGAGTGACGACCCCCTTGCCTTTGTTGGTTGCAAGCAATTATTTTGTTTGTGTGCACGTGCTGCTAACGTTGTACGTGTGTTGCCTCCTACTGGTTCGATAAACCTTGTTTCTTAACCTAGCGAAATACTTTCTGTTGCTGTGGTACATCACCCTTCCTCTTAAGAGAAATCCAACAACTCCTGCGGGAGTAGCAAGAAGAGTTTCGCCATGTACGTGGTGTTGTCTCGAAGGGAATTGGCGAGATTGCTCATAAAGTTGACGGAGCCTTCAAGGTTGTAGATGTCGGTGTACGTGCTGTAGGGCACATTATCTGGTACATCAACATGGGGTTGTTCCTCCTCATCATGTAGGGGAACGCGACAGAAAACAAAAAAATTCGGTACAGCGAGCACGCCCAGGACCACTATGGAGATGGCATACAAGGTTTGATCTGATCATTACCGACTCGTAGCGCAGCGGAAGTAGAGTCGATGTAGATCGTCGGTGCAGATCCCCGCAGCTAGGATTTACAACCTCCCAACCGCGGGGATGTACTCCCACGTCGGACAGCCCTTCGGGAGGCGGTCGGACAGTCCCCCGGACGATGTCACGGACAGCCCTTCGGGAGGACCCTCGAAGCTCAAACGGTAACTCGGACAGCCCTTCGGTAGGACCCTCGAACAGCGCCTCGGGCAAAAGATCGAACCTCCGACCTCTCTACGGGGTTGCACACATACGGTGTCAGTTATCCGGCAGGGCTTCGCCGTCCAGACTAGTTCCTGCCGGAACCCAGACAGTCTTTCGGCTCTACGAAACTATTTCGCGGGGAGGGAGAGAGAAGGCCAGATCATGCATGGCATTTGTATGACAGTAAGGAGTGAGTGTGGAGAGTGCCTCTCCACCTCTATTTATAGGAAAACCCAAGGGGCAGGGTAGCACTTAAAAATACCAAAAACTCATGGAAATATGGCCTTCACAAGGGCATAAAGGGGAAAGCAAGTGTGGCATCATGGAGATGCCACCCTTGGCCGGCCACCTATGTGGGGCCTCCCAAAAGGGGTCTCACCCTTCCATGTCATCCTCCCCTAGATCTTTTGAGCAAAGCCCCAAAAAAAGGCTTTCCAAAAAGTAACCATAAAGTGCTTTTTCACTATTCATGAACCCAATTTTCCGCGAGCGATATATCCGAAAATATTTCTGTGGGTCTTAGAATAATTCCAGTACCCACTAAAATAATTCTGGATGCATTCCGAAACATTTTCAGATCAATGATTTTCATTAGCGAAAAGCAACCAAAGCGGTTCCGGCAGCTCCGGAACATTTCCGGTTTTTTCCCCGGAAAAATCCCAGAAGTTCCCAGAACAATTCTGGCACCCTCCAAGAATTTCCAGGAGTGTGCCGAAACCAATTTGACTTAATGGTATACTCCGAAACAACTTTTCAGTTTTACTGAAACTCTTCCGGTGTTCTCTCTCCGGAACTCTTCCGTTGTCTCCGAAACTTTTCCGGTGACTTTCTCTTAGACTCCTGTCTAGTATTCAGCAAATAGATGACCCTTAAGCGTGTGACCCTATAGGTTCGGTGAAGTATAGACATGACCGGAACACTTTCCGATCAATGATCAACATCGGAGCCGTGGACACCCATATTGACCCCTATACCCACACGAATAAATATTCGAGTGAACCTCCAGTTGCCGAGGTGAGAATTATCGGCATCCCCGTGGATCAACAACTTGTCCACTATGCCAGTTACCTCGTTACCGGTTTTGTTCTCTTTTCTCATTTCCATATTGCGGCATCCCTGTGATCAAATCACATTGTGTCTGGCCAGACGATGATGGATACCGTAACACCGAGAGGGCCCGAGAATATCTCTCCATCGTCGGAGGAGCAAATCCCAATCTCGAGCTATCTCGTTCCTTGTCATACTTTTCCGTGAACCCGTAAGCCGCCGTAATAGCCACCCAGTTACGGATGACGTTTAACAAACCCCAAAGTTCACAAAGCAAGTACGAAGGAACTCGATACTCTCATGGTCTAAGGAATTATGCAAACATTAACTATCTCTATGTTATAAACCATTAACTTGTGACGAATGTATCTCATAGCATAACATCAATTCGGGTGGATTCAACACAAGTGTTCTTCTAACAATGTGCCCTCAAAATTGCCGGCATAGTCATGCCCATGATCAGGAAAACAGGATCATCATGCAATACTTGAGCCAGTCTTAGAGGCATGACTAGGAATACATTTTACCGTTTATTATACCACACGTGCACATGAGTTTCCCTCCGAGCCTCGTGGATATTGCAGACTCGAGAATCATTGCAGTTATAGCATGGAACATAAACATTCATTACAAACTTAGAGATACAAAATAACTGTTATTACTGCCTCTAGGGCATATCTCCTACAGACTCCCAGTTGCACTAGAGTCATAATCCAGTTACATGGCTTCCCTAACACCAATGGCTATCTGGTGCCGCTCATGCTTTGCTCGTGGTAGAGGCTTTGTCATCGGGTCTGACATGTTCAGATCCGTGTGAACTTTGCGTACTTTCACTAAACCCGCTTTGACATGATGTCGAATGAGTTTATATTTGCGTTCAATATGTCTTGTCTTATGGTGTGAAGATGCCTCTCTAGCCTGAGCCACGGCGCCACTATTATCACAATAGATCTCCACCGGGTCCAGCGCACTTGGAACCACACCAAGGTCTTCAAGAAACTGCTTGATGCAGACCGCCTCCTTGGAGGCTTCTGAAGCTGCAACATATTCCGCCTCCGTCGTAGAATCTGCCACAGTCTTTTGTTTGGAACTTTTCCAATCAACTGCCCCACCGTTCAATATGAGAACATAGCCTGATTGAGATTTGAAGTCATCTCGGTCAGTCGTGAAGCCTGCATCAGGGTAACCACTTACAATGTGCTCTTCATCACCTCTGTACACAAGGAGTAAATCCTTGGTCCTTCTGAGGTACTTAAGAATATTTTTGACTGCTGATACGTCTCCAACGTATCTATAATTTATGAAGTATTCATGCCATGTTTATTATAGTTTTGTATGATTTTGGTGCACTTTTATATGACTTTTATATGATTTTTATGGACTAACATATTGACCTAGTGCCCAGTGCCAATTGTTGTTTTCTGCTTGTTTTTGGTTTTCCAGAAAATCCATATCAAATGAAGTCCAAATGCAGCGAAACTTTTTGACGATTTTTTCTGGAAGGAAACAGACCCAGGAAGCTTCGGAGGAGCAGCAGAAGAGCCACAGGGGCCCCACGAGCCACCTGGGCGCGCCTGCCCCCCCCAGGCGCGCCCTGGTGCCTCGTGGGCCCCCTGTGGCACCTCTTTGCGTGATTCCAACGCTGAAAAATCATATATATTCAGAAACCCACGAAAGTTAATCTAGATGAGTTTTTACACCGCCGCAAACCTCTGTACCTCCACGATCTCATCTACAGCCTTTTTCCGACACCCTGCCGGAGGGGAGGAATCATCGCCGGAGGCCATCTTCATCATCCCGGCGGTCTCCATGACGAGGAGGGAGTAGTTCACCCTCGGGGCTGAGGGTTTGTACCAGTAGCTATGTGTTTTATCTCTCTCTCTCGTGTTCTTGATTTGGCACGATCTTGATGTATCGCGAGCTTTGTTAATATAGTTGGATCATATGGTGTTTCTTCCCTCTCTATCCTCGTTGTGATGAATCGAATCTTTTCCCTTTGAGGTTTCATTATTGTTGGATTGAATATTTCAGATTTGAGAACACTTGATGTATGTCTTGCATATGAATACCCGTGGTGACAATGGGGTATTATATTGATTCACTTGATATATGTTTTGGCACTCAACTCGCAGATTCCCGAGGTGACATTGGGGTAATCTATGCATAGGGGTTGATGCACGTTTTCATTATGTTTTCTCCGATAGAAACTTTGGGGTGCTCCCTGGAGTTCTTTGTGTGGATTGAATATTATGATTATGAAGTTGTTTGATGCATATCGTATAATCAACTCACGGATACTTGTGGTGACATTGGAGTATCTAGGTGACATTAGGGTTGGTTGATGTGTATCATATGGTGTTATTTTAGTACGAACTCTAGAGCTGTTTGTGACACTTATAGGGATGGCTCAATAGATTGATCGGAAAGGATAACTTTGAGGTGGTTTCGTACTCTACAAACAATTTCTATCTTATGTTCTCCGCTAATAGGAACTTGGGAGTAATTCTTTGTCGCACGTTGAGGGATGGTTATATGATCCAATTATGTTAACATTGTTGAGAGATTGCACTAGCGAAAGTATGAACCCTAGGCCTTGTTTCTAAGCATTGCAATACTATTTATGCTCACTTTTGTTATTTGCTACCTTGCTATTTTTTTATTGTTCGCACTACAAAAACCTATATCTACTATCCATACTACACTTGTATAACCATCTCTTCGCCGAACTAGTGCACCTATACAATTTACCATTGTATTGGGTGTGTTGGGGACACAAGAGACTCTTTGTTATTTGGTTGCAGGGTTGTTTGAGAGAGACCATCTTCAACCTACGTCTCCCACGGATTGATAAACCTTAGGTCATCCACTTGAGGGAAAATTGCTACTGTCCTACAAAACTCTGCGCTTGGAGGCCCAACACGAGTCTACAAGAATAAGTTGTGTAGTAGACATCAACTGCGGCCCAGTGTTCCAATCCTGGATCACTTTGGTACCGACTGCTAACACTTAGCGCATAGGAAACTTCCGGTCTTGTACATAGCATGGCATACATAATAGAACTAACTGCCGAAGCATATGGAACATCATTCATTTGTACACGCTCATCGAGAGTCCGAGGACACTGATTCTTGCAAAGCACTGTGTCAGGTGACATGGGGAGTAGGCCTTTCTTGGAGTTCTCCATGTTGAACCTTTTCAACACCTTATCAATGTACGTGCTTTGGCTAAGCGCTATCCGGCGTTTTGATCTATCTCTATAGATTCTGATGCCCAATACATATGCCGCTTCGCCTAAGTCTTTCATTGAAAAACTCTTCTTCAATGAGTCTTTTATTTCGCTAAGAAAATTCACATCATTTCCAATCAACAATATGTCATCCACATACAAGATTAGAAATGCTTTTTCGCTCCCACTAAACTTCTTCTAAACACAAGATTCTTCGTCATTCCTGATGAAGCCAAACTCTTTGACTACTTCATCAAAACGAATATTCCAGCTCCTTGATGCTTGCTTCAGACCATAAATGGTATTCTGAAGTTTGCATACCTTTCCAGCATCCTTATGAATGACAAAACCTTCAGGCTATATCATGTATACATCTTCTTTGAGATTTCCATTTAGGAAAGCCGTTTTGACGTCCATCTGCCATATTTCATAATCGAAATAAGCAACAACTGCTAGTAATATCCGAACAGACTTAAGCATAGCTACGAGCGAGAAAGTCTCGTCGTAGTCCACTCCTGGAACTTGCGTGAACTCTTTCGTGACAAGTCTATCTTTATGGATAGTAATGTTACCATCTACGTCTGTCTTTCTTTTGACAATCCATTTACAACCAATGGGCTTAACGCCTTCTGGAAGTTCTTCCAAGTTCCAAACTTGGTTTTCGTACATGGATTCCATCTCGGATTTCATGGCTTTGTGCCATTCCCTTGAGCTGGGCCCCGCCATCGCTTCCTTGTAGTGCGCAGGTTCATCGTCTTCAAGAATGAAGATTTCATTATGAACCCACTCAGATAGCTCGATAGCCCTACCTGATCTGCACGGTTCAAATACAAACTTGTCTGAAGTTTCCGCATCACATACGACAACTTCCGGCTCGGTTGTAGGGATGATTAGCGGAATTTCTTCCGGATCCTTAGCCATAACAACGATTGCCGAAGATTCACTAATCTCATCAAGCTGTATTGTCCTCCCACTTAATTCTTTAGCGAGAAATTCTTTCTCGAGAAAGTGTCCAACTTTTGCGACAAACACTTTGCCCTCGGACTGGTGGTAGAAGGAATACCCAACGGTGTTTTTGGGATAACCTACAAAGTAATATTTGTCTGATCTAGGATCGAGTTTGCTTGGCTGTAAACTCTTTACGTATGCCTCACAACCCCAAATTTTAAGATGCGACACACAAGGTTTCTTCCCATGCCACATCTCATGTGGTGTCGTCTCAACAGACTTAGACGGTGCTTTGTTTAGTGTGTGAGCGGCAGTTTCCAGTGCCTGACCCAAAAAGATATCGGCAGATCTGCATCATCGACCTTACCATGTCTAACAGGGTTTGGTTACGTCGTTCCGATACTCCGTTTCTCTGTGGAGTTCCGGGAGGCGTAAGCTGTGAAACGATTCCACGGTCACTAAGATGTTGGCTAAACTCATGACTAAGATATTCGCTCCCGCGATCTGATCGCAAAAACTTAATCCTTTTGTTATGATGATTTTCTACCTCATTATGAAATTCTTTGAAATTTTCAAAGGTTTCCGACTTATGCTTCATCAAGTAGTTATAGCCATACCGACTTAAATCATCAGTAAAATTCACGAAGTAGAAATACCCACCCCGTGCGGCTGTGCTCATTGGACAACATACATCACTATGTATTATTCCAATAATTCACCCTCCCGTTCAGGATGACCCGTGAACGGCGTCTTGGTCATTTTCCCCATCAGACAAGCTTCACATGTGTCAAATGATTCAAAATCAAAGGACGGTAAAACTCCATCTCTCTGGAGTCTTTGCATGCGTTTCTTTCCGATGTGGCCAAGCCGACAGTGCCACAAGAAAGTGGTGGTGGTATCAGCCTTCTTAAGGCATTTAGCATTCACGTTAAAGACATCATTTCCACATTCAAGATTTAGTATGAAAAGGCCCCCAATAATGGGTGCAAATCCATAAAACATATCCTTACAATAAAGCGAACAACCATTGTTCTCAGACTTGTAGGAGTACCCATCGTGTACTAAACATGATCCAGAGATAATGTTTCTACACAATGCCTGAACAAAATAACAGTTACTTAGTTCTAAAGTAAATCCTGAAGGGAGACTTAGAGGCATAATGCCGACGGCTTGAGCGGCGATCCCAGCGCCGTTCCCGACGCGCATCACGACTTCATTCTTTGCCAGCTTGCGCACCTTCTGAAGCCCCTGTATCGAGTTGCAAATGTGAGCAACCGATCCGGTATCAAATAATGATAACCCACAAGTATAGGGGATCAATTGTAGCTTTTTCGATAAATAAGAGTGTCGAACCCAACGAGGAGCTAAAGGTAGAATTAATATTCCCTTCAAGTTCTATCGACCACCGATACAACTCTATGCGCACTTAACGTTCGCTTTACCTAGAACAAGTATGAAACTATTTTGCGGGTGTAAGGATAAGACTAGAAGTACTTAACGAGAATAAAACTAGGAGTAATTTGCGAGATAATAAAATTTAGTTGTTTAGTAGAAAGCTTTTTGCAACACAAGATAAAGATTTGGCCATAGGCAATCGATAACTAGACCGGTAATCATTATTGCAATTTTATATGAGGGAGAGGCATGAGCTAACATACTTTTTGTACTTGGATCATATGCACTTATGATTGGAACTCTAGCAAGCATCCGCAACTACCAAAGATCATTAAGGTAAAACCCAACCATAGCATTAAGTAACAAGTCCTCTTTACTCCCATACGCAACAACCCCCTTACTCGGGTGTAAGCTTCTGTCACTCTAGCCGCCCACTATAAGAGAATTATGAACGTATTGCAAACCCTACAGCGGGAATCCCTCACGCTTGCGCGACACGGAGGGCACCGTAGGACAGCACCAAAATAAAACATACAACTCAAACCAATCACGATCATCAATCAACCCATAGTACAAAACGAATCTACTCAAACATCATAGGATTGCCACATATCATTGGATAATAATATATAGCGTTAGGCACCATGTTTAAGTAGAGATTACAGCGGGGAGAAGAGGTGTTACACCGCTGCATAGAGGGGGAGAGAGTTGGTGTTGACGGCGGCGAAGTTGTTGGTGTAGATCGCCGTCACGATGATTGCCCCGGCGGCGTTCCGGCGCCACCGGGAGAGAGGGGGAGAGAGCCCCCTACTTATTCTTCTTCCTTGGCCTCCCCCTAGATGGGAGGAGGTTTTCCCCTCTGGTCCTTGGCCTCCCTGGCACCCGGAGGGGCCAGAGCCCCTCCGAGATTGGATCTCTCTCTCTCTCTCTGTTTCTCTTCTGTTTTGCGTTCCTGTTTTCTGGCCTTTCACCGTTTCTTAAATTCCCGGAGATCCGTAACTCCGATCGGGCTGAAATTTTAACATGATTTTTTTCCCAATATTATCTTTCTTGCGGCGAAAGAAGGATGTCAACCGACTTACAAGGGGCTCACGAGGCACCACGGCGCGTCCTACCCCCCTGGGCGTGCCCTGGTGCCTCGTGGGGCCCACGAGCACCGTCTTGCGTTGATTCTTCTTCCCAAAAATCACATATATTCCAAAATAAATCTCCGTAAATTTTTATCACGTTTGGACTTCGTTTGATATGGATATTCTGCGAAACAAAAAACATGCAACAAACAGGAACTGGCACTGGGCACTGGATCAATATGTTAGTCCCAAAAATAATATAAAATGTTGCCAAAAGTATATGAAAGTTGTAGAATATTGGCATGAAACAATCAAAAATTATAGATACGACGGAGACGTATCAGCATCCCCAAGCTTAATTGCTGCTCATCCTCGAGTAGGTAAATGATAAAAAGATAATTTTTGATGTGGAGTGCTACCTAGCATAATCTTGATCATATAATCTAATCATGGCATGAATATTAAGACACGAGTGATTCAAAGCAATAGTCTATAATTTGATATAAAGACATCAATACTCAGGCATACCAACAAATAATCATGTCTTTCAAAATAAAAATGCTAAAGAAAGTTATCCCTATAAAATCATATAGCCTTGTCATGCTCCATCTTCTTAACACAAAATATAAATCATGTACAACCCCGATGTCAGCCGAGCAATTGGTTCATACTTTTTAATGCACTTCAGCTTTTTCAACCCCCACGCAATACATGAGCGCAAGCCATGGATATAGCACTATAGGTGGAATAGAGTATAATGATAGAGATTAATAAGGAGAAGTCAAAAAGGGAGAAAGTCTCGCATCAACTAGGTGGATCAACGGGCTATGGAGATGCCCATCAATCGATATCAATGCGAGGAGTAGGGATTGCCATGCAATGGATGCACTAAGAGCTATAAGTGTATGAAAGCTCAAACTGAAAACTAAGTTGGTGTGCATCCAACTTGCTTGCTCATGAAGACCTCGGGCATTTGAGGAAGCCCATCATCGGAATATACAAGCCAAGTTCTATAATGAAAAATTCCCACTAGTATATGAAAGTGACAACATAGGAGACTCTCTATATGAAGAACATGGTGCTACTCTGAAGCACAAGTGTGGAAAAAAGATAGTAACATTGCCCCTTCTCTCTTTTTCTCTCATTTCATTTTTTTTGTTTTCTCTTTTTTTTGTTGGGCTCTTTTTGGCCTCTTTTTTCATTTTTTTAGAACAGTCTCATGGACCTCATCCCCACTTTTTCGAGGACACATTACTCTCCACCACTCTTTCCTCACTGGGACAATGCTCTAATAATGATGATCATCACCCTTTTATTTACTTACAACTCGATAAAAACTATACAAGATGACTCTATATGAATGCCTCTGGCAGTGTACCAGGATGTGCAATGATCTAGCGTAGCAAAGATATCAAAAAATGGACAAGCCATGAAAATATCATGCTAGCTATCTTACGATCATGCAAAGCAATATGACAATGAATGCTCAAGTCATGTATATGATGATGATGGAAGTTGCATGGAAATATATCTCGGAATGGCTATGGAAATGCCATAATAGGTAGGTATGGTGGCTGTTTTGAGGAAGATATAAGGAGGCTTATGTGTGATAGAGCGTATCATATCACGGGGTTTGGATGCACCGGCGAAGTTTGCACCAACTCTCGATGTGAGAAAGGGAAATGCGCGGTACCGAAGAGGCTAGCAAATTGCGAAAAGGTGAGAGTGCGTATAATCCATGGACTCACATTAGTTATAAAGAACTCACATACTTATTGCAAAAGTCTATTAGCCCTCGAAGCAAAGTACTACTACGCATGCCCCTAGGGGGGAGGTTGGTAGGAGTTAACCATCGCGCCCCCCCGACCGCCCCACAAAGGAAGACAATCAAGAATAAATCATGCTCCAACTTCTTAGCATAACGACAGACCATACGTGCATGCTTCGGGAATCACAAACCTTAACACCAATATTCTTACTAAACCACAATCATTCACTAGTACCTCCCACATATCACCATCTTAATATCGCAAAACTATTGCAAGGAATCAAACTTATCATATTCAGTGATCTACAAGTTTTATGTAGGATTTTATGACTAACCATGTGAATGACCAATTCCTGTTGACTCTCTAAATAGATATAAGTGAAGCATGAGAGTTTAATTCTTTCTACAAAAGATCACACTATAATAAATATAAGTGAAGCAAAAGAGCATTCTACAAATAAAGGTTTTCTATATGAAGAGAAACAGGCATCCAAACTTCAAATGATATAAGTGAAGCACATGAAGCATTCTATAAAGCCATACTCAAAAGATATAAGTGAAGTGCATGAAGCATTCTATAAATCAACCAAGGACTATCTCATACCAGCATGGTGCATTATTAAAAGAAAATAAAAAGCACACGACGCTCCAAGAATTTACGCATATCATGTGAACAAAACAAAAACCGAGACATACCGATAATTGTTGAAGAAACATGGGATGCCTTCCGGGGCATCCCCAAGCTTAGACGCTTGAGTCTACTTGAATATTTACTTGGGGTGCCTTGGGCATCCCCAAGCTTGAACACTTGCCTCTCCTTATTCTCCTCATATCGATACCTCCTCGATCTTCGAACACTTCATCCACACAAAACTTAACCGAACTTTTTATTAGAAGGGTTAGTACATATAACATCAAATCCCATCATGTCATGCTGTAACATTATTGTATAATTATAATCAAACATTACCCACTGTATGCTATCACAATTCTATGGCTCCCAAGTCAACGGGGCTCAACAAGATTTCAAACATAAGCAAATAACGAAACTATAACAGCAATCTGTGAAAACATGACAGTCTGTAAAGATGTAAATGGTACATATACTTCTGTAACTCAAACAATTCTGAAAAATTAGGAAAAAATAAAAAATTTGCATATCGGTACTGTGTAAAAATTTCAGAATTTTTGCACGTTCCAGTAAAATAATAAAATTCAAGCACTACAGCAAAAGTTTCTGTTTTTTCACAGCACACACCAAACAAGCAATTTAAACATCCTAAAGGTAAATCTTGGCACATTATTTTTATAATACAATGGATTTGTACAAGGGGATAATTATTTTTGTGAGAAACTTCCATGAAAAATTCTACATTGTTTCCATGAGCATGAACACAAGTGTTCAAAGTCGACCCTCACTTCTTCAATGCATAACCTTCCAATCGCTTCTCTTTTGGAAAAAGTTTTTTAGGTTCCCCTCTATATTTTTTTGTTTTTAAACTCTATTAAAAGCACACAACATAATAAAATGACTCTCTAAAACTTCCGGGTTGTCTCCCAGGCAGCGCTTTCTTTAAAGCCATTAAGCTAGGCATAAAGTGCACAAGTAATCGATCCACCCGGATCCCAAGGTATATCAAAGCCAATTTTAATTAACAATGATTTGTAATTTAGTAGTGAGCACAAAGCAACATATATCATGCAATGACGAAGTCTAACTCTCTTCCTATGCATCGGCATGTCATAAAAGAACAATTCATGCACATCAAGTAAAGGCCAATGCATAGTATAAACAGTTTCTTGCAATTTTATCGTATTGGAAACATAGAGAGGCGGAGATGTAGTTCCTCTCTCATAATAATTGCAATTAGGAGCAGCAAGCACATGCATATTATATTCATCAAAATCATTATGTGCAACGGTAAAACGCAACCCATCAATATAATCCTTAATAAGCACAAACTTCTCCGATATAGTGTAGTTTGGAGAATTCAAAAAGATAATAGGACTATCATGTGTAGGTGCAATAGCAAGAATTTCATTATTAACATAAGGAATTATATCAAGTTCATCTCCATAAGCATCATTCAAATTGGCATCATGGCCACAAGCATAGCAAGCATCAATTTCATCAAAAAGGGATATTTCAAACGAATCAAAGGGATCATAGCAATCATCATAGCATTCATCCTTCGGTAAGCACGAAGGGAAATTAAACAATGTATGAGTTGAAGAGTTACTCTCATTAGAAGGTGGGCACGGGTAGCTAATCCGCTCTTCCTCCTTTTGTTCTTCGCTCCCCTCGTCATCTTTTTCATCTAATGAGCTCACAGTTTCAGCAATTTCTTCTTCCATAGATTCCTGCAAAATATTAGTCTCTTCTTGGACAGCGGAGGTGTCCTCAATATATTCTTTCACATAAGCATTAGAAGCATAGTTTTCATAACAATATTTAAGTATGGCAAAAAATTTAGATTTGTAAAGAGTAGCATCACACTTTTCAATCAAAGAAGCAATTTCATATGAACCCTTAAAAGCAACAAATTCTTCTATTTGTTCAATATCATAGTAACTATAAACACCTCTGGCATAAGAAGATAAGATTCCATTATCCTTAAACTCACATTGGTACTGAAGGTGTTTTTTAGGGTCTTCAGAACAACAAGTAAAATCATGTATTTCACATAAATTCCAAGCATAGCAATTCAAAGTATTAATATGATGCCACAAGAGTTTCCCTTTTTGAGACAAGCGGTGTCGCACAAAATAATCATGCTCATCTAATGATTTTCCCTCAACTAAGCTAGTTGGGTTTTCAGCACGAGCACAAAGGGATCAAAGATGATCCAAGTAGAAAGCTTCAGCAGTATCATAGATTTTGGGTGGTTCTTCAACCATTGGTTTAGCAAGTACAACTATTTTTTTTGGTATTTTACGTTTCCTACCCATAACTAAAGATAGAAAACAAGAGCACAAAATAAAAACTACTTAGTGATAAAGCAAACAAGCACACACGAGAATATCAACCCCACGCTATTGCTCCCCGGCAACAGCGCCAGAAAAAGGTCTTGATAACCCACAAGTATAGGGGATCAATTGTAGCTTTTTCGATAAATAAGAGTGTCGAACCCAACGAGGAGCTAAAGGTAGAATTAATATTCCCTTCAAGTTCTATCGACCACCGATACAACTCTACGCGCACTTAACGTTCGCTTTACCTAGAACAAGTATGAAACTATTTTGCGGGTGTAAGGATAGGACTAGAAGTACTTAACGAGAATAAAACTAGGAGTAATTTGCGAGATAATAAAAGTTAGTTGTTTAGTAGAAAGCTTTTTGTAACACAAGAGAAAGATTTGTCCATAGGCAATCGATAACTAGACCGGTAATCATTATTGCAATTTTATATGAGGGAGAGGCATGAGCTAACGTAATTTCCGTACTTGGATCATATGCACTTATGATTGGAACTCTAGCAAGCATTCGCAACTACCAAAGATCATTAAGGTAAAACCCAACCATAGCATTAAGTAACAAGTCTTCTTTACTCCCATACGCAACAACCCCCTTACTCGGGTGTAAGCTTCTGTCACTCTAGCCGCCCACTATAAGAGAATTATGAACGTATTGCAAACCCTACAGCGGGAATCCCTCACGCTTGCGCGACACGGAGGGCACCGTAGGACAGCACCGAAATAAAACATACAACTCAAACCAATCACGATCATCAATCAACCCATAGGACAAAACGAATCTACTCAAACATCATAGGATTGCCACATATCATTGGATAATAATATATAGCGTTAATCACCATGTTTAAGTAGAGATTACAGCGGGGAGAAGAAGTGTTACACCGCTACATAGAAGGGGAGAGAGTTGGTGTTGACGGCGGCGAAGTTGTTGGTGTATATTACCGTCACGATGATTGCCCCGGCGGCGTTCCGGCGCCACCGGGAGAGAGGGGGAGAGAGCCCCCTCCTTCTTTTTCTTCCTTGGCCTCCCCCCTAGATGAGAGGAGGTTTTCCCCTCTGGTCCTTGGCCTCCATGGTCTTTCACCGTTTCTTAAATTCCCGGAGATCCGTAACTCTGATCGGGTTGAAATTTTAACACGATTTTTTCCCGATATTATCTTTCTTGCGGTGAAAGAAGGGCGTCAACCGACTTACGAGGGGCTCACGAGGCACCACGGCGTGCCCTACCCCTCTGGGCGCGCCCTGGGGCCTCGTGGGGCCACGAGCACCGTCTTGCGTTGATTCTTCTTCCCAAAAATCACATATATTCCAAATAAATCTCCATAAATTTTTATCGCGTTTGGGCTTCGTTTGATATGGATATTCTGCGAAACAAAAAACATGCAACAAACAGGAACTGGCACTGGGCACTGGATCAATATGTTAGTCCCAAAAATAATATAAAGTGTTGCCAAAAGTATATGAAAGTTGTAGAATATTGGCATGAAACAATAAAAAATTATAGATACGACGGAGACGTATCAAATACCCAAGACTTAGAATTTTCGCTAGCAAGCAAAACGTCAATGACATTAACCTGTATAACAGTTATACCTTTTCCGGTTTTCCCAGACTTCTTATCTTCCAAATACTTCTTGCAATTTCTCTTCCAGTGTCCTGTGCCCTTGTAGTAGAAGTACTCAGTTTCATTCTTGGCTCCGCCCTTAGAGTTGCTTCAGGAGCCGGTCTTACCGGCGCCCTTGCCCTTCTTGGACTTGCCTTTCTTTTTGAAACTGGCGGTTTTATTCACAAGCAATACTTGCTTGCTTGCAATTTTTCCGCAGTCCTCCTTCCGCAGTTTTCAGCATGACGAGCACCTCATTTGGTGTCTTCTCCATCCCACTCATGTTGTAGTTCATGGTAAAACCGTCATAAGACGGGGGGAGTGAAGCAAGCAACATGTCCATCATATGGGCTGGTGGAATTGGAAATTCCAGGGTTTTAAGCCTTTCAGCGTAGCCAATCATTTTGACCACGTGTTCGCCAACTAAACTACCCTCAGCCATCTTGCAATCCATCACGGTCTTCATGATATCAAATCGTTCAGACCGTGCGGTTTCCTTGTACAGAGCATCCAATTCCCGGATCATATCACGGGCGTTATGGAATTCAAAACGTTTTTGAAGCTCTGGACTCATGCAAGCTAGCATGAGGCACTGCACTAAGTTGTAATCATCATCCTTAGTGGCCCAGACATTTTGTTCATCTTCCGGGGCAGTTGCCTCCGGTTTAGCTGGAAGAGGAGATTCAAGCACATACATTCTCTTAGCGCCCCTGAGGACAATCCTCAGGTTACGGACCCAGTTCGCATAGTTGTTTCCAGTCGCAGCTAACTTCTCTTTCTCTAACATCGGGCCTAAGTTGAACGCGGCGTTGCGAGCCATTTGATCTACAACGGTAAACACAAGTTTCACTTAGACTTTGTTCATAATTAATTTGCACTAGTGAATAAACAATTTTATTCTAAAGTGCGCTCCCACTCAAATCAATATCTCTCATAATTGATTGTGAGTGATTCAAGATCCAAATTTCAATTCAACGCCAAGGATGCATCCATCTCAAGTGACGAGAATTTCATTTGGTAGGCCAACTTGCCAATCACATCTCTATGTGACTCTTGTTCATCTTTTGATGGGCGTGTTCCGAGCTCAGGACGATCCTCCGGAACATCAAGACAACCAAGTGATCTTGCTGCGAGGTCTCAACTCACCCGCCTCACACTTCTCTAATCGTTCGTACCCATGCATCCATGTGATACCCCGAAGAGATAGGTGCCGTGACGGTGCTACACTTGGGAGAACACTAACTACTTGATATTTTTAAGTGAGAGATCACCCTAATAAAAAGCGATTACCGCGCAATCAAAAGGGTGCATCAAGAGGGATAAACATCTCAGGCAATTCATAATAGCATGATATGGTATAGCCCCTTCTGACGGAGAAGTCTAGTATTTCTTCGTCTTCGGCATTTGCGTGGTGTTCACCTTCGCGAAGATTGCCACCACCTTGTCGATGCACCAGATAATATTGCTATCTCTATAGCTAATAAAATAAGTGCATTACTTAAGGTTGACACGCAGGTCATTAAAGTGACAATCATATGGCTCCAGCCATCATGCCGAATCATGACACGCAGGTCATGTTAATAAATTTACATCATATAGTCATCTCATACATAATCGAATTAATATGAGAGCTGCTATACCACATCACATGCACATCCTGTAAAACCAAGTCAGACGCCTCTAATCGGTTTATGCAAAATTTTATTTTACGTGGCTTCTAAGGTTTTGACTTAAAACGCAGCTACCAACGTTTATCATCAAGTATGATTATTCAAGTCGCTAGATTAACTTTGCGGGGTGTATGAAACACGAGATAATAAAATCTCGAGCCCCATACTGAACTTTGTCATACGCATGACCCCCGTGCAGATCATATCTGCATTGCCCTTTCGTCTGCGAAATTTCATATTTCTCTTAACTATGGTGGAACCCAAATAACTGATAGCACTTCGTTGATCAATCAGGATCGCGGATTGCCAGAACTTTGTGAAATTCCACCATGCCGTTTCACGATCAGAAATACGCAAAATCTAGGGAAGCAACAAGAACATCGGGTAACAGATTTCATCTGCCACCCGCATAAATAATTTTCAGCAATAGATCTCATCTACTGCAAAATTATATTATGCAATACCCATACATCTCTATGTATTCTAGATCGTAACCTGCATCTACGCATAGCAAGGCTCTTGATGCCACTGTAGGGGAACGCGACAAAAAACAAAAAAATTCGGTACAGCGAGCACGCCCAGGACCACTATGGAGATGGCATACAAGGTTTGATCTGATCATTACCGACTCGTAGCACAGCGGAAGTAGAGTCAATGTAGATCGTCGGTGCAGATCCCCGCAGCTAGGATTTACAACCTCCCAACCGCGAGGATGTACTCCCACGTCAGACAGCCCTTCGGGAGGCGGTTGGACAGTCCCCCGAACGATGTCACGGATAGCCCTTCGGGAGGACCCTCGAAGCTCGAACGGTAACTCGAACAGCCCTTCGGGAGGACCCTTGCTACTTGTGAGCTGCGTTGGTAATTCCTTGAAGAGGAAGGGAGATTCAGTACAGTAGAGATAAGTATTTCACTCAGTTATGAAACCAAGGTTATCAATCCAGTAGGAGAATCACGCAACACCTCGTTAGCAGCACCTGCACACAACGCAAACAAGGGGTTGTCAATCCCTCGGCGGTAATCGCAAGATTAAATTGTATGTGATAGATAGATAGATAGAAACAAAAATCCAAAATAAAATAAATAAAAGAAAAGTGCAGCAAGATATTTTTAGGGTTTTTAATATATGATTTAGATAGACCCGGGGGCCATAGTTTTCACTAGAGCCTTCTCTCAAGAAAATAGCATACGGTGGGTAGACAAATTACTGTTGGGCAATTGATAGAAAAGCAAATAATCATGACGATATCCAAGGCAATGATCATGTATATAGGCATCACGTCCGAGACAAGTAGACCGAATCCTGCCTGCATCTACTACTATTACTCCACACATCGACCGCTATCCAGCATGCATCTAGTGTATTAAGTCCATAAAGAACGGAGTAACGCCTTAAGCAAGATGACATGATGTAGACAAAGTAAACTCACGCATGAATAAACCCCATCTTTTTACCCTTAATAGCAACGATACATACGTGTCATGTCCCTTTCTGTCACTGGGATTGAGCACCGCAAGATCGAACCCATTACAAAGCACCTCTTCCCATGGCAAGATAAATCAATCTAGTTGGCCAAACCAAATCAATAGATCGGAGAAGAAATACGAAGCTATAATAATCATGCATAAAAGAGATCAGAGAAGACTCAAATAATATTCATGGATAATCTGATCATAAACTCACAATTCATCGGATCCCAACAAACACACCGCAAAAAGTGATTACATCGGATAGAACTCCAAGAACATCGAGGAGAACATTGTATTGAAGATCAAAAAGAGAGAAGAAGCCATCTAGCTACTAACTGTGGACCCGAAGGTCTGTGGTAAACTACCCACGCATCATCGGAAGGGCAGCAAGGTTGATGTAGAGCCCCTCCGTGATCGATTCCCCCTCTGGCGGAGTACCGGAAAAGGCCTCCAAATGGGATCTCTCGAGAACAAAAACTTGCGGCGGCGGAAAAAGTATTTCGTGGACTCTCCTGATGGTTTCCCGATTTTTGGGAATTTATAGTGGTGGAATTAGGTCAAAAGAGGCAGAGGTGGGCCCACGAGGCACCAGGGCGCGACTGCCCCCCCCCCAGGCGCGCCCTGGTGGCTCGTGGCCACCTCCTAGGGCTTCTGGCCTTCTCCCGAAGCTTCTAGTGTTTGTTATGTCCAGAAAAAAATCTCCAAAAAGTTTCGTGGCATTTGGACTTCGTTTGGTATTGATATTCTGTAAAACCAAAAACAGGCAGAAAACAGCAACTGGCACTGGGCACTAAGTTAATAGGTTAGTCCCAAAAAATGATATATAATTGCTGTAAATGTATATAAAAACATCCAAGATTGATAATATAACAGCATGGAACAATAAAAAATTATAGATACGTTGGAGACGTATCAACCCTCGAACAGCCCCTCGGGCAAAAGATCGAACCTCCGACCTCTCTACGGGGTTGCACACATACGGTGTCAGCTATCCGACAGGGCTTCGCCGTCCAGAACTAGTTCCTGCCGGAACCCAGACAGCCTTTCGGCTCTACGAAACTATTTCGCGGGGAGGGAGAGAGAAGGCCAGATCATGCATGGCATTTGTATGAGAGTAAGGAGTGAGTGTGGAGAGTGCCTCTCCACCTCTATTTATAGGGTAGGGTTGCACTTAAAAATACCAAGAACCCATGGAAATATGGCCTTCACAAGGGCATAAAGGGGAAAGTAAGTGTGGCATCATGGAGATGCCACCCTTGGCCGGCCACCTATGTGGGGCCCCCCAAAAGGGGGTCTCACCCTTCCATGTCATACTCCCCTAGATCTTTTGAGCAAAGCCCCAAAAAAGGGCTTTCCAAAAAGTAACCATAAAGTGCTTTTTCACTATTCATGAACCCAATTTTCCGCGACCGATAAATCCAAAAATATTTCTGTGGGTCTTAGAATAATTCCAGTACCCACTAAAATAATTCTGGACGCGTTCCGAAACATTTTCAGATCAATGATTTTCATTAGCAAAAAGCTACCAAAGTGGTTCCGGCAGCTCCGGAACATTTCCGGTTTTTTCCCCGGAAAAATCCCAGAAGTTCCCAGAACAATTCTGGCACCCTCCAAGAATTTCCAGGTGTGTGCCGAAACCAATTTGACTTAATGGTATACTCCGAAACAACTTTTCAGTTTTACCGAAACTCTTCCGGTGTTCTCTCTCCGGAACTCTTCCGTTGTTTCCGAAACTTTTCCGGTGATTTTCTCTCAGACTCCCTGTCTAGTATTCAGCAGATAGATGACCCTTAAGCGTGTGACCCTATAGGTTCGGTGAAGTATAGACATGACCAGAACACTTTCCGATCAATGATCAACATCGGAGCCGTGGACACCCATATTGACCCCTATACCCACACGAATAAATATTCGAGTGAACCTCCAGTTGCCGTGTGCTATTCCTGTTGCTTCGCGATATGTTACAAACACCCGAGGTGAGAATTATCGGCATCCCCGTGGATCAACAACTTGTCCACTATGCCAGTTACCTCGTTACCGGTTTTGTTCTCTTTTCTCATTTCCGTATTGCGGCATCCCTGTGATCAAATCACATTGTGTCTGGCCAGACGATGATGGATACCGTAACACCGAGAGGGCCCGAGAATATCTCTCCATCGTCGGAGGATTAAATCCCAATCTCGAGCTATCTCGTTCCTTGTCATACTTTTCCGTGAACCCGTAAGCCGCCGTAATAGCCACCCAGTTACGGATGACGTTTAACAAACCCCAAAGTTCACAAAGCAAGTACGAAGGAACTCGATACTCTCATGGTCTAAGGAATTATGCAAACATTAACTATCTCTGTGTTATAAACCATTAACTTGTGACGAATGTATCTCATAGCATAACATCAATTCGGGTCGATTCAACACAAGTGTTCTTCTAACAATGTGTCCTCAAAATTGCCGGCATAGTCATGCCCATGATCAGGAAAACAGGATCATCATGCAATACTTGAGCCAGTCTTAGAGGCATGACTAGGAATACATTTTACCGTTTATTATACCACACGTGCACATGAGTTTCCCTCCGAGCCTCGTGGATATTGCAGACTCGAGAATCATTGCAGTTATAGCATGGAACATAAACATTCATTACAAACTTGGAGATACAAAATAACTGTTATTACTGCCTCTAGGGCATATCTCCTACACATCATCCATGGCGAGTTCTTCGTTCACATCCTCTAGTTCGGGTGCCTCTTGATCGAATGCTTCATCTCCTTATTGTCCAACATAATGCAATCTTCCCTCATCTATCGAGAAGCGGTTAGGCATGGAAGTGGGGAACAAGTGTCCCACTCCAGGAATTTGAATGAAATGACGACCATGGCGGGCAATTACCATCGCCGTACTCAAAAGAACATGAATCCTAATAGTGATCACTCCGCCGCAAGAAATGTCTCCTTGTGCACAATTTGCCTGGTGTGCAAGGTGAACAAAAGTATTGCGCCCAAGTTGGGGAGTACACGATGCCGGGGTTTGCGGCCTTCCCAAGAATCATCATCTTCTCTTCATTAACCGTTGAAACTTCTCCTCGCGCCTACAACGAGTTAGTGATAACATAATAGAGACAACATATAGTAGGACACTCAATGCAACTGACCCTATGCCTATAACCTTGGTAACTCATTTGACCAAACAATGAGAGTGGATGGGGTTCAAGCATATAATAGGTGTAGCGGTAGTGCTCGTCGTTGTTGGGGAAGCCAAAGTGGTTGCACCACCCCGTGAGAGAGATGTCGAAATTTTGGTCCATGAGATGAAAAGTGATCCGCTCATCTCCTTTTTCGGCATTCAACCCAACGTTGTGTGAGAGAGTGCAATGCCAAGCATGGCGATCGTGCATGGACACACCCACTTAGATGGCTTCATCCTCCTCTCGTGAAGCACTCGATATTTCTTCCTTGCGTCACAGTCGATGAAGTTGATCCCCTGAAGGTAAACTTGTTGCCTACGTGCAACTTCATCGGGTGCATTAGCGGCCTCACCGCGAGTGATAGTGGGTTTGTTCAAAAAATCCATGTGGCGAAGAGGACATGGACCTTTTTTGTGCATTGACATCAATAACCCCTGGTGATGGTCAAATTGGCAAATTTGGCATACTCCATGGCTGACGCCGCCTCGGCCATCTTCGCTATCTCAAAGGCCACCAATGGTAATGTTAAAAAGGCTCTCCCAAAGGATGTTTGGATAAGCAACATAAACACCTCTGCTGGCATTAGCCACCTCTGCTGGTATTAGCGTGACCCAATTGCAAGAATCCGTCAATCTTTGGACAATGCTTCAGGATGTGAACCTAAATGAAGATGTTGGCTCTATCTAATGGAATCTTACTTCTAGTGACAACTACTCGACTTCATTGGCTTACCCTGCACAAATTGAAGGCACTACTTCTGTTGTCATGAGGCCAATTATTTGGAAGAACAAGGCCAAGCCAAAATGCAAATTTCTTGCGTGGCTTAAGTTTGGACCACTCGTTGACTCCAAAGAAGAGGTTGGCCGAGTTGTGGCCACTGCCAGCTAGGAAGGAGGGAATCGGAGACCTCAATTCACATTCTCTTCAAATGTTGCCCTCCATCCGGGATGTGATCTCGCAAGTTTGAGCATTCACACTTGGGCAAACTACCACTCTGTCTTTGAATGATGGTTTTCCGTGACTTGCCCCTTTGGCCGGCGGAGCAAAGCCATGACATTTTTAGTGATGCTAGTCTAGTCTCTTAGGAGATTTGGAACAAAAGAAGTGCGCGAAATCACTCTACAATGCCGCCTATACTTGTTGCCAAAATAAAAATAGAAGGCGAAGGGTGGACCGACAAGGCCAAGCAGTTGAGTTATACCATGCTGCGAGAGTAGGCTTTTGTTGTTTCCGCCGCCTTTGGGCGTTGTTATGTTCATGTCTAGACTCTTTTCTTAATCAACGCTGTTAAAAAAAAAACATTGCACAACATGCCTTACACTCACTCGTCGCCCGCCCTGACGTAGACGGCCTCGCAGGCCCGAATAAATGTCGCCGCAATGTAGTACAGATTACCACTCCAATCACCAGGTTTAGTTTTCAATTTTTGAACTCAAAACCCGGGGCAGTCGCTGCCTCTCCTCTCAACGTGAGAACGTCCCTGACCCTGCTGCACCCTGAGCAGCGACTACAGCTTGTAGAGTATAAAATTAGCAGAAAACATTGAACAACTTGTTTCACGCTCACTCATCGTCAGCATCATCGAGCCCCGACGGTGACCGGCGGCCGGAGATCTTTTCCCGGCCCGAATAAATGTCTCGCCGTAATGTACAGACTACTTACTAGTACTGGCTAGTGCACGCGCGCGGGCCTACAGCAACTAAATTTAGCTTAAGCTCCTACAACTGCACCTCGCCTCCGATGGCAATGGCACGACGCCCTACCCTGCTCTTGAGCCGCTTCAGCTCGACCACCACGACGCTGATGTTGTCCTTGCTGCCGCGGGTGATGGCGAGCTCGGCCAGCAGCGCGGCGGCGTCGGCGGCGCTGCGCCCGGACACGGACTCTGGGAACACGGCGGCGGCGCGGCCGGTGAGGCAGCTCCGCGCCACCCGGCACGCCTCGTCGTTGGACACCACGTCCCACAGCCCGTCGCTGGCCAGCACCAGGAACTCGTCCTTGCCCGTCCTCTCCACCGCCGTCACCTCCGGCTCCGCGCTCACGTACGGCTTCAGGTAGTAGTCCCCTGCAAACAAGGAATTCAGATCACACGTGTCACAGGACACTTACATGTGTAGCGTCAAAAACGCTCTTATATTATTAGTATGTGACGGAGGGAGTAGTAAAGATGAAAACAGAGGGCAATGCATGCTGCTAGTGCTTGAGAATTGAGATGATATACGTATGTCGGAGTGGGAATGGAGGGAGTACCTATGGATCTGGAGGTGGATAGGACCCCTAGGACACGGGACCCGTTCCAGTTGATCACCCTGCCGCCAGCCGCTTCCACCCTCTGCAACTCGTCCGGTCGATCTGGCTGCCATGGCAGAGTAAACTCCCATTAGAACATGATAGTACATCTATCTTTTGTTCAACATTGGAGCACGTTAGATCAGGAAACAAAACAAAAGGCACCGGAGCGATGCTGGTTGGTTAATTTGCTGGGTTCAGAGCTCAGAACCAAAGTGAAACTGTACGTTGCTGCACTTCCTTGCAAGAGAAAATAGTACTGTATAATTTTGTTGCATTTTCTTTATCAAGAAGAATAAAGTTGCATCTTTATTAGCACAATAAAGAACAATAAAGTTGCATCTTTAGCACTAGTCAGTCACAAAATAATGTTTGCACCCCCAAGGTAGGAGTAGTTCATTTCTGAGCATAAGTTTCACCGAACGACACCACCCAGATGTTTGCCAGCAGGACTTGTCAATGGTGGTGGTTCACCATGATACAGTACCAGATCTGAGGACAAATAAGATCATGTGGAGTGTAGCATTTGAACACACGAGGGACACATGGCCACTGATATTATTCTGCATTGGGTAGCTAAACTAGTTTGCGTCCGAGGTAGGAGTCCTAGTAAAGAGATTCCGTACGTGGGGTGTATGTACCTTGTGGTCAGTGGAGAGCGGCACGGCCACGCCACCGCGGGACAGCACGGCGCGCGAGTCGCCGCAGTTGGCCACCACGATGCGGCGGCGCCCCACCACGGCCACCACGGCGGTGGACCCCACGGTGCGGGAGCGCGACTCCTCGTCGTCGTCGGCGCCCGCGCCCGCCACGACCTCGCCGTCCACCCTGGCGAAGCTGGCCTCCAGGGCCTCCTTCCAGCCGCGCGCGCCGGGGCGGCAGCGCAGCCGCCCCACCTCCTCGGCCAGCACCACGTGCATCCGCTCCCTGCACGCCTCCGCCACCCGCGCCCCGCCGTGGCCGTCGTACACCGCGAAGAAGTCCTCCTCCCCGCCGCTGCCCTCGTCCCCTCCCCCGCACGCGTCCCGCGGCGAGGACGGCGAGGCCAGGAAGGTGCGCTCCACGGCCACGGCGTCCTCCATCTCCCGGCGCCGGCCGATCACCGACACCGCGCCGTGCGACAGGCACGCCGGCAGCCAGATCCCGCGGCCCACGTCCGCGGAGGACTCGGACTCCGACCCGTCCGTGGCCTTCCTGGCCGGCTCGTCCTCGCCCGACGCCACCTTCCGCCCGTGCCGCCGGAGCTCGAGCCGGCGGCGACAGCGCGCGGCCGTGCCCCCGTCGGCGTCCCCGGCCGCCACGACGACCTTCCGCGACAGCCCCTCCTCACCGGCGCCCACCGCCTGCCTCATAGCAGCATGCCCCTGGCTCGCTCGACTGACCGGACCGGAGATGAGTAGCCTAGCCGGCCACGGAGGAGGGCTCGGCGGCTTTAATACGGCGAGAGGTGATGCGAGGGGGGAGCTCGGGCGCGCCGGTGGATGGGGAACGGACGGGCGGATGCGCGACAGCGCCGCGCGGGTCGTACCGGGACGTGGGCGGGGGAGATCGTCGGTGGCGCGTGGCGTGGAGCCCCGGATGCGCTGCTTCAGATACCGGGGACCGAGGGGGCACGCCCCTGCGCCCGGTCCATGGACTCGACGGCCATGGACAGATCGCTTTGCAGACGCGGGCGTTGGTGGAGAGGGTGCAGGGTGGATGCAACGGGGTGTTTGGACCGTTCGGTAGGCGTGGGACCTGGGGGTGTGGGGTAGGGGGGTTACGTGGAGGGGTGGAGGGGACGGGTGGGGCATGGCCTGCGGTGCCGTGCGATTTGACTGCTCCCGGGACAAATGTTAGGGGCGCACAAACCTTACGTGCTACTGCAAGGAAGCACGTAGTACATCGACATCGAGAGAGAGAGAGAGAGAGAGATTCTGGCGAAACTCAACAAGTTCTCCGTGTACTAATATTTTTCCGCTATGGGGAGACAGATGTGACACGGCGGCGCGTGCGGGCGTGATTTTATTCGCGCTAAAAGGTAACCGTGGCTACGCCGCAACCATCTGGTCCATGGAAAAGAAGATAAATGGAGAATGCCACGCGTAGGTGCCGGTGGTGACCCCCTTCAATGTCCATGGCCGAGAAAAGATCTTCATTTGACACGCGAGAGTCCGTGCAGAGCGCCAGGGCGGGCGCGTGCCGAGCTGCGCACCCGGACGTGGGAGCCGGCGGGCGGAGGGGGGCGCGTGGCGCGGCACTAGTAGTCGGCGTGTGGCTCCTGTTCGAGGGGAAGAGCCGCACAGCCGGGGCGGCCTCGGGGCACGGGCTGTCTCTGCTCTGCGTCCGGCCACTTCATCGGTCACTGACTGACTGCTCTGCTGTGCCTCTGCGCTACGGACGTCGACGTGGAGCGCTGCGCCGTGATCGCGGAGGCATGTCCCTAGCGAAGCTACTCCGCCCATAGCCCCGGCCCATCCCCGTCTCGATCTATCTCTCGCTCCTAGGACTACGTGGTCTGCGGTGGTCGCGCGCCGTTCCACGCGCCACCACTGGTCCGCTGTACGCACCCGCGCCGGCGAAACGCGGGCCACCGCGTGTCCCGGCTCTGAACTCCAAACGGGCCGACCTGCCCCGGTCACGGCGGAGCGATCGAGAGGCTCATCCGCTCACGACGTTGCACACCAACTCCAACGCACGGCCTTAAACGGACATCCGTTTTGTGTGGATTTCGTTGGTTTGATGGCAATGGAGCCGCGTCCTGCCGGATTCTGTGATGCGCTGACCGTGCACCCAACGCTCCGCTCCGGTGACCGTAAGCATTTGTTGCCAACATATTTTTTATTTAATCACCGACATTTTATACATAATAGTACATTCACCAATTCTTAACTAGAATAGCAAGACCAAAGAAAACAAGAATCATAATTAGGCATTTAAACAGAAATCCAGCTTCCATAACTGCTCCCACAAGTTTGATTTTTTTTTTTTTGAAACGAGGCAAAAGATTTGTCATTTTCATTGATTAAGAGGAAGAGAGTTGCCCGGTTAATTAGAGGAGAACCGGGCGAAAACCTAAATAACAAACCCCACACAAGGCACACGCGGATGACCTGGCCACAGACAAGATCACAGCACAACCAACGACACAACCGTCCAAAGGAAGCACCGAGCAACAAAGCAACGCCAAATTGTCAACCGCGGCGTCGAGGACATGGCAGCTCCGATTTTGCTGACGAGCTTCACAGGAGAAAGTTGCAAGCCTCGCACCGACCTAGTCCAGCGCAACATCCGGAGAGCACCGCCTGCTGAAGACCGCCCTCATGGAGTCATCGTTGCCGCAGTGGCCCCGCCGCCCGCAGCTCCGACTTCTCTGTCACAGCCAGAAACCAGCATAGGCACACCCATTGGCACACCGGACCTTCGACATCAGAAGGACAAGCCGCGACCCGGCTCTGCTCGCCACCATCGTCGTTGCCACACGCGTCGCAATGCCACACCAACCTCACCGTCGACTAGGCACCTGCCGACCACGATGATGTGCACGTCCAGCCTACAGGAAGCACAAATGGGACCAAGAACTCAAAGACGGCGCCCCAAAGGGGGAATACGACATTGAAGACGACGCCGCCGCCTGATCCAATCAATATCTTGACTTTCGCCCGAAGAACTTGGCCCGAGAGAAGAGGATGCACAGATCACTTCGATGACGCCTCCAAGGAAGAACGCGACGCCCACGGGACAAAAACGGTAAATCAGCAATATGCATTCTCATGAACAGTAATCTAGAAGAAATAAAAAAAAACTACTCCCTTGAACCGGGACAGTAAAACCAGTGACACGGAACAACACCTGAATAATCCGAAAACATTAATCCATCCGAAGCGTAAACCAAAATACTACCTGAATTATAACCGAGAACAATACACTCGAATAAACCAAAACAATAAAAACAGTAATCATCACTATGCATTCACGTGAATAGTAATCCAGAGAAATACCAAAAAATATCCCTAAAAATTTTTGAGACTCCTTCTCGCTCGGTGCGTTCACGTACGCAAGAAGAATAGCCATGTTCTTGCCATCGTCTACGGCGCCCATCACTTTTTTTTACTTTCGAAAGGGAAAATATGCTTATGAAAAAATATTAATAGGCCAGCCGGTTTACTTAATTTGTTAAATCATTTAATGTTTATTACGTGCTTATACAGATCATGGGGTAAAGATAGAATTTGTGTTCTCCTTTTCATTTTATTTTCTCACGTAATACATCTTGTTTTCTGATTTATTTCGGCAAAATATAGACGGAATCGGTCACGGGCGTGGCGTGCGCCGCGCTTCTTCGGCGCTAGTAAATTTTAATAGCAACAAGTAGACTGAACGTACGCATGCCCTATATTTAACGAGTTCTATATATTACATTGCAAAGTTCTATATATTACATTTAAACCGGACGATTTTTAACAAGTTCAGCTATTTGAAAACAACTAAACGAGGTCGGGGTCTGACACCACCCAGTCTGGCACGACGTCGACGTCGCTTCGAACGTGGTACGGCAATGCACGCTGCGCCAGTCACGCCGCGCTGTGCGACGAGGAGTCGTTGTCGTCGTCGCTGACGCAACAACGATGACTCCTGCTTGACGCAACGGAGAGGCGACGATGTCTCCGCCTTGACGCGGTGGCTAGGCGGCGACGGCGGCCGGGGTAGGGTTCTCGGTCACGGTCCTTAAATAGCGGGGGAAGGCGGACCAACACCGTTTCACTACGATGCAACACCCGGAGTAGGGTTCTCGGTCACGTCGGTCTGACCAGCATCAATGTCGTCGATGGGCGTCCGCTCTAGAGCGGGAAGACTGGCATGAATGCGTGGCGACTGTTGGAGACCCATATGTTTGTACTTTCCATTTGAATTTGTGCAGCGACCGTTGAGACCCGTCCGGTACCTCACTTTTTTTTCATTTTTTTAAAAATTATTTGAACTTGTTAAAAATCATCCGATTTGAATAATATATAGAACTTGTTCAAAATAGCCGCCCTCCCCGCCGCGCAGCGCGCGCACGAGCGCCTCCTCTACTACCTCGGCGACGACGGCAGCGACTCCGCGTCACGCATCACAGCGGTCAACGGGGTGAGAGTGGTGCAAACGCAGCGGGACTGGCGCAACGTGCAGTGCCGGACCGCGTTAAAAATCGCCCGGTTTAAATGTAATACATAAAACTTTGCAATGTATTCCCTCCGGTCCTTTTTAGTCTGCATATAAGTTTTGTCCGAAGTCAAAGCATCTCTACTTTGACCAAACTTATAGAAAAAAATATCAACATTTACAATGCCAAATCAATATTCTTAGATTCATTACGCAATGTAGTTTCATGTAATATATATTCGGTATTGTAGATGTTAATATTTTTTAATATATATTTGGTCAAACTTTGCAAAGTTTGACTTGACGCAAATCTAATACGCGGAGTAAAAAGGACCGAAGGGAGTAATATATATGTAACTTGTTAAAAATAGGGCATGCGTACGTTCAGTCTAATTGTAGCTGTTAAAATTTATTATTAATTACTACTAGTAATTATTCTAAATGTATTTGCAATGTGAAGAGCATTAGTGCATAGCTTGTTGTCTGTACATAAAACTATAAGTGTGGGCGTCTCCATGCTAAAAACTGCGAAGTGTTGGGTGGTTTTGTTAGCGTCCCAGCTACACCTGGGCTGAGAGAAGCCACGGTACCGAGCCGGCCCAGAAGGGAGAGGAGGCCTTGCCACAAGTTTACTGGACCCCAATGGATCTCCTACATGTTCAGCCCAGGAGACCAAGTTGCAGAAGGATATACGGCAGGTAGCAGGTAGAGAGCGATCCATCCCGGCTAGGATCAGGCAGTAGCGGCGGCGGCGTGCGTGTGTTGTATCTGGCTGTACTCCTGTTCCCCTCTCCTCATCTCCTTCCTCTGGTTGTACTGCTACCGATCGGAACCCGCCATAGATTGAGAGGAGAATAGCTACTGTGTCCCTAACACATGGTATCAGTCGCCATCTCACCCCTCTTCCCACGCGCTGGAGACGCGCAAGCAAGCAGGAGATCGTCAACGCCTCTTCGACTCCATGGATCCGGCACTTAAGGCCTACTTGGACAAGCTACAGGAGAACCTGAACAAGGCCAACGACAAGCTACAGGAGAACCTGAACAAGGCCAACGACGACCTCCGCAGCGACATCAAGCAGCTCACGGGGCGGATCGACCACCAGTCCGCCCAGGTGGACGACCTTACCGCCTGGAAACCCGATCTGGAGGCACGCCTCGCCAAACTCCAGGCATCGGTTGGAGCGCTGCAAGGCGAGCAGCCAACCACAGCGATTCCGCCGACCAGTGGATCGAGGCGGGTGGATCTCCCTGATCCATCCCCTGGCGACGCGATTCACGGGCCTGATGGCCGCGGCGATTCTCATCTGCTACGGGGTGGGTTGTCGGTGGGCGGCATCCCACCGGCGACCTCTCCGGCCAATGGTACGCCCAACTTCCACCTCCCGCTTTAGTCTCGTCTGCTGGATACGTCTTTGGTTCCAAACTCCACTTCCCATCAGATAGTTGCGGGGCTAGGATCTGCTTCGCCATCCATCTCGTTTCCACAATTTTCGGGTGAAAATCCCAAGATCTGGAAGATGATGTGTGAGCAATATTTTGCCATGTTCCAGATTCCAACCTCTTACTATGTTCCCATGTCCACGTTACATTTCACGGGTCCAGCAGCGATATGGCTCCAGTCGATTCAGGGCAAAATCGCTGAACTCGATTGGGAGGCATTCTGCAACCTTCTCTGTGCTCGTTTCGGACGAGACCGGCATCAGGTGCTGATCCGCCAATTCTACGCATTACGACAGACTAGTGTTGTAGCAGATTACATTGAGCAATTTGAAAATTTAATGAATCATTTGATTTCCTATTCTGATGCTATACATCCCTTGTATTTCCTGACGAGGTTCGTGGAGGGACTGCGGCCAGACATCCGTGCCGTGCTCATGGTTCAGAGACCCAAAGATCTCGACACCGCCTGTGCCTTGGCTATTCTACAAGAGGAAGTAGCTGAGGGGCAACGGGGGGGCTGGTACAATCATTCAGAAGGAGTACAGCCCCCTCCATCTCGTCTGCGGCAGGCGACACCACTCCCATTATGTAACATCCCCATGTAATAGCTACAGTAATCATCTGTTGATAATGCCATGTCATCATGATTAACTATGCTTGAGCATCATTTGCATCATACTTCATTTCAAATCCAATTCAAAATTGCAATTCAAATATAAAGTGAAAATAAAAGTTGTTCAAATTTGAAAAGTAAAATGTTCATTAAATAGAAAATAATCCATAGGCAATTATAAAAATACAACCAACATTAATTAAATTATTTAAATGACTCTATCAACCTAAAACAGTAGCTAACAGCATCATTTAATAACCTTTCTATTTAATTAAAATTCCAATGAAATCCCTTTTAGCTCAAACCAATTTCTGGCAGTGTGGAATAATGTCTGGTATTTAAATGGACCAGCCTCATATTTTATAAAAGTCCTTTAGTGGTCTCACAATTTACAAAACAGAAATGAACAAAAGAGAAAAGCTAAAGAAAAAGAAAAAGGAAAAAACTAAAACCACCCCTGGCCTACTGGGCCGTGGCCAGGCCGGCCCAGCCGCCCCCTGGCCTACTTAACCCCCCCAGGCGCCCGAACCCTAGCCCATTACCCCCTCCGTTCCCCTCGCCCCCTCTCCCTCTCCCGCTCTGGACGCGCCGCCACCGTCGTCCGTCGTCGCCGCCTCGTCCACGTCGCCGTCGTCCCGTCACCTCCCCGCCTTCTTCCCCGACGAGCTCCACCAAGCCTCGCCGCCCCGTGCATCTACACCGAACGTGAGCCGCGCCCCGTCTCTCCTCCTCCTCCTCTCGGTCGTCGCCGTCTTAGCCTCGCTCGCCGCCGTCCGTCCACCGCGGCCTGGCCGCGCTCGCGCGCGCGCTCGTCTCCGCCCTCTTCGGCCTCTGCTGCCGCCCGTAGCCCCGCGTGTGGCTCTGCCTGCGCCCGCGCCTGCTGTCGCCCGAGCAGCCGCTCGCCGCCGCCTTGCCTGTGCCCGCACCCGCGTCACGCGGCCCCGCCTGGAACCGCCCTGCTCCGCCGCGCGCTCGCCCGCGGCCGCCGCTGCCCGCCCACCTCTGCTCGCCGACCGTCTCTGCCGTCGCGGACGCGTCCGCTGCCCCGTTGCCCGCGCGTCTGTGGGGCACCGGACATGTCCGGTGTCCAAACGGACCGGGCGCGGACATGTCCGGTTCGGACACTGTCCACTGGCCCCGCCTGTTTAAACGTATAAAAAATAATAATAAAAGAAAATGATTAAAAGAAAATACTAAATAAATTAAAATAAATAATTAGATAAAATAAATAAATAATTAATTAATTAACAAATTAATTAATTAACTTAATTAACTCTGATTATTTAAACTAATTAATCTTTAATTAAAACTAATTAATCCTAATTAACTTAATTAATTTTAAACAGTGAATGACAGTGGGTCCCACCTGTCAGGTGTCGGCTGACGTCATGCTGACGTCAGCAGAACACTATTCTGGATAATGTTAGATTAAATAATTTAAATAATTCCAGAAAATTAATAAAACTTTAGAAAATCATATCTTTTAATCCGTAATTCGGATTAAAATAATTTATATATGTAAAACGATCAGAAAAATGTGTAAAATCTGAATATGCAATCAAAATGCCTGTCCAACACTCCTAGCTAGATGAACATGGAACTTTTTGAGCGATTTCAGTAAATGAATAGTGCCCGACTTTATTAAAATAAATCCGAATAAATTCCTAAAATAACTAATGCATTTAGATAGGCAGTAAAACACCCCTGCACCGCATTTAGACATGTCATGCATCTCTGTTGCATTTTGCCGTGTATTCATTGTTTCTTCTCCTCCTTCTCTCTCGTTAGCCCCTGGGATCGCAGACGACCAGATCCCTACAGCAGAGCTTCCAGGCAAGCAAAACCCCTTGATCATCCAGATATCACCCATTCCTTCTCTCTTATGCTTGCATTAGAATCGCCCCTGCTACTGTTCCGATAGCACCTATTCCGATGCATAGCCTGATTTTGTAGTCTGCTATTGGTACTCCACATGTTGTCCCATAATGCTTAGTTAAGCTGTGCTACTTCTTCATCGGTGACCCATCACCCTTGTCCGTATGCCAAGCTTGTTACCGGGCCGTGATTCCTCTGGGTGAGGATCGCGGAACTGTTTACATTACTGCATTACAAAACTGTTAAAGTCGGGCTGGCCCCAAGGGTGCCCGCGAGAGAAAATCATTAAAGACGGGTCGGCTCCAAGAGCACCCGCGCGTTATGTTTCACCAAGTCGGAGCGACAGAAACTCTGATCGTCTCTGCGAGTTACTAAATACGCTTAACGGATTGGGTATTTGATCTGAGTGGGTCGTCGTGCCCTATACGCACTACCACCACGCGGGATAATGGTTTGTGGGGCCCTCTACGCCGTATGTATCAGCCGAAAGCTCTGTCAGATGTCCAGTTCAGCATTGTGAGCCCGTCGGGACAAGTGCCATCCAGGACTGAGGTGGTGCTTGGACTCCGATACGCGACACAACGACCCGGAGTGCAAAGGGGGATGGGCCCAAGAACCCTGAGCGCTTAGGATGTAGACCGGCGGGGACCTCTCTGCTGAGCTCTAGGTAGGGCTGCGGTGTGTCGATCAGCCGAGGCCGGGCATGACCCGATAAAAGTGTGTCCGGCTAGAGTTAATCGAGCATGTTGGGTAACAGTAGTGCACCCCTGCAGGGAAGTAATCTATTCGAATAGCCGTGTCCACGGTAACAGGACGCTCGGAGTTGTATCCTGATCTATGACAACTATGAATGGTTACTGTTGAAATGATAAACTGTTACTACTGCTCTCGGGATTACTTTCTCGCAGGGAGTCGAGAAAGGATCTCAGGGCGCTGCTACTATATAACCACTATTATATGTAAATGTGTTCTATTCTCTTCTGATGCTGCAAGATTGCTTCAAGATGCTAGTCTTCGATAGGCTAGGCTTCTCCCCCTCTGTTCCAGCATTCTACAGTACAGTCCACATATACAGCCCCACTCCTTTGATACAATGCATTTAGCATAGTTCTGATGTCAGTCTTGCGAGTACTTTGGATGAGTACTCACGGTTGCTTTGCTATTCTTTTCCCCATACCCATTTGATGAAATCAGTCGACGGAGCCCAGGAGCAGGAGATCCCCGGAGGAGCCTGCTACGACGTGAAGATCCCCGACGACCAGGAGTAGTTAGGAGGCTCCCAGGCAGGAGGCCTTGCCTCTTTCGATCAGTGTCGTTGTTTGTTTTCGCCTTCTTAAGGCATCTTTGTTTAACTTGTGTCTGTACTCAGATACTGTTGCTTTCGCTGACGCTTGTATGCACAAGCTTTTGTATTCGAACCCTCGAGGCCCCTGGCTTGTAATATAAAGCTTGTATTTTTTTATTTGTGTTTAGAGTTGTGTTGTGATATCTTCCCGTGAGTCCCTAGGCTTGATCGTGCGCATTTGCGTGTATGATTAGTGCACGATTAAGTCGGGGGCGTCACACATTACCACCTCCACCTGCACCAGCAAGAGCACCAACTATATCACCAGCGGCAGATGATCGTCGCGCAACCGAAGCAGCTCGGGCAGGCAGCGATGCATCTAAAATCACTGCCCTGCGTAATTTTCGGCGCGCGAAGGGGTTGTGCTTCAAGTGTGGAGAACGTTGGGGACATGATCATGTCTGTCCCCCAACAGTTAAGCTGCACGTAATCGAGGAAATGCTCAGCCTATTCAGTATGGACACACCACTTGAAGATGCAGGGAACAGTTCTCAACCAGGGCAGCAGGACGCAACAGAGCAGGTTTGGCAACTCTCCATCAATGCAGTTTCAGGGACAGAGGCCCCTAACTGTCTTCAGTTGCACGGATGGTTGCAAGGTCAGGAAGTGTTAATGCTCGTGGACTCCGGCAGCTCGGCATCCTTTGTCTCTCAGAGTTTGCTACCCCGTTTGCCAGGGGTACAGGACATGGCCAAGCCTGTGAAAGTGGAAGTAGCCAATGGCTCTCAGTTGTGGTGTGATAAAGAAGTTTTGGGTTGCTCCTGGTATACACAGGGCCATGTGTTTACCACCAACTTCAGGGTTCTTCCCTTGGGCTCTTACGATGTAATCTTGGGGATGGATTGGTTGGAATACCACAGCCCCATGCTCATTGATTGGCCAAAGAGACGCATGCAAATTGAGCATCAAGGATTCACGATCATCCTGCAAGGTATCACGTCGTCAGCCACCTCGTGTGAGTCTCTCAACATAATACATCTTGCGAGTATGGAGAAGCAGTCAGCGGTGGCCTACGCAGTTCAACTATGCTTTGCAGAGGATTCAGAGGAAGTCACCGACATCCAGTACACAGAACTGCCTCCTGAAGTTGCCCAAGTTCTGCTGGACTATCAGAACCTGTTCCGAGAGCCCACAGAGCTGCCCCCAAACGCGAATGTGATCACACCATACCTCTGATGCAAGGAGCACAGCCGGTGAACATACGAGCATATCGCCACAAGCCGGAGCTGAAAACAGAGATCGAACGCCAAGTTGCAGAACTGCTGAAGGCAGGGCTCATTCAGAAAAGTAACAGCCCTTTCTCCTCCCCGATCATATTAGTCAAGAAAAAGGACGGCACGTGGCGCATGTGTGTCGATTACCGGCGCTTGAATGGTATGACAATCATCAGTAAATACCCAGTTCCAGTACTCGAAGACATCTTAGATGAATTGGTAGGGGCCCGGTGGTTCTCTAAACTGGACCTTCGCGCCGGATATCATCAAATCCGTCTAGCTGAGGGCGAGGAGTTCAAAACAGCGTTCCAAACACATGCAGGACACTTCAAATACAAAGTGGTTCCTTTTGGCTGGGAGGGGCCCCAGCAACATTCCTTGGAGCCGTCAGTACCACTTTGCAACCTGTCCTGAGGGTCTGTGCCATGTATTTCTTCGACGACATTCTGGTTTTTAGCAAATCCCTTGCTCTGCATGTCCAACACCTGCGGCAAGTGCTCGCACTCCTCCGACGCGATCAGTGGGTTGTCAAGAGGTCCAAATGTGTTTTCGCCCAACGGGAGCTCAATTACCTCGGCCACACTATTTCAGCCCAAGGGGTTTCCACTGACAGTGCCAAGATCCAGCAAGTGATTGATTGGCCTGTACCAGTTTGCGTCAAGGACGTTCGTGCCTTTTTGGGGCTTGCAGGATAGTACAGGCGTTTCGTCCAGCAGTTTGGCATGCTCGCTCGACCTCTCACAAACCTGATGCGCAAACAAGTACCATTCCAGTGGACAGAAGCAACCCAATCCGCATTTGAAGCCCTGAAGCAAGCTTTAACATCAGCCTCCACCTTGGCACTTCCAGATTTCACAAAACAGTTTGTTATCGAGACGGACGCTTGCGAATATGGAGTGGGCGCTGTCCTCCAGCAAGATGGACACCCCATTGCGTATCTCAGCAAGGCATTGGGGCTCCGGACCAAAGGGTTGTCAACATATGAAAAAGAATACCTCGCAATTGTCTTGGCTGTTGAGCAATGGTGGCCATATCTTCAGTTTGGGGAATTCTTGGTCAAGACCGACCAGCGCAGCCTGGTCTATCTAGAAGAGCAACGCCTGCACACTCTGTGGCAGCAAAAAGCATTTACCAAGCTCTTGGGCCTACAGTATCGCATCTGTTATCGCAAGGGTACGGAGAATAGCGCCGCAGATGCTCTATCACGGCGCCCCATCCCTGCTCCGGAACAGCTACATGCTGTCTCAGTTTGCCAACCAACATGGTTGCAAGAAATTGTCAAGGGTTACGAGTCCGACCACAAAACACAGCAATTGATCACTCAGCTGGCTGTAGCACCCGTAGCCGGAGGGAAATTCACCATCAGCAAAGGCATAGTGTGTTTCAGAGGCCGTGTCTGGGTAGGTAACAATGCACATCTCCAGCAACAAATCATGCGTGCCTTGCACGACAGTGCTATCGGAGGCCACTCAGGATTTCCAGCTTATCGCCGTATCAAGCACCTGTTCGCCTAGCCGGGTATGAAACAACAAATTAAAGGGTATGTGTAATCTTGCCAAGTCTGCCAACAAGCCAAGCCTGACCGTGCGCAATATCCCGGCATCCTGCACCCTCTACCCGTTGCCAAGCGCTGCTGGGATCTCGTCTCGATGGATTTCATCGGAGGATTACCACCATCCAGGCAATACAACTGCATACTTGTCATTGTGGACACCTTTTCCAAGTATGCCCACTTTCTTCCGGTTAAGCATCCTTACACGGCACAGACCATTGCACAACTATACATCGATCAAGTCTATAAGCTCCATGGGATGCCAGAAGCAATCATTTCAGATCGGGGCGCAGTTTTCACCAGCAAAGTATGGCAAGAGATTTTCAAGCTACAAGGGGTGGAACTGAAGATGAGCTCCTCCCACCACCCGCAAACGGACGGGCAAACGGAGCGCGTCAACCAATGCGTTGAGACATACCTGCGTTGCTTCGTACACAGCGCCCCGACAACTTGGAGCAGATGGTTGGCATTAGCAGAATTCTGGTACAATTCAACATACCACTCAACATTGGGTAAGACCCCATTCTTTGTGGTTTATGGGCAAGAACCACGACAATTAGGAGTGGTACCAGAACAGGCCACTCCATTACCTGAGCTCAACGAGTGGCTTGAGGAGCGCCAGCAGATGCAAGACGTGCTCCGCCAACACCTGGTCCGGGCCAAGCAACTTATGAAGACCCAAGCTGATCAAAAGCGAACCCCCAGAAAATTCCAAGTGGGAGATCAGGTTTTCCTCAAATTACCGCCATACATTCAAACGTCAGTGGCGCGACGAGCCAACCACAAGCTCAGCTTCAAATTCTTCGGGCCTTACTCTGTCATCCGACGAATCAACGAGGTCACCTATGAACTTCAATTACCAGAGGGATCATCCATCTTCCCTGTCTTCCACGTCTCGCAGCTTCGCAAGGCGCTGACACCAGGTACAAGCGCTTCCTCATCGCTTCCAGTCATTTCGAACACTACCAACGTGCCTGTCAAGATCATGGACAAACGGTGGTGTCGCGGCTCCCACAAGATGCGTGAGCAGGGCCTCGTACGCTGGCAAGACAGTCAAGCTACTCCAGATACTTGGGAAGATCTCGAAGACCTCCGGCGGCGTTTTCCTACTGCACCGACTTGGGGGGCAAGTCGTATCTGAAGAAGGAGGGGGTGTTAGCGTCCCAGCTACACCTGGGCTGAGAGAAGCCACGGTACCGAGCCGGCCCAGAAGGGAGAGGAGGCCTTGCCACAAGTTTACTGGACCCCAATGGATCTCCTACATGTTCAGCCCAGGAGACCAGGTTGCAGAAGGATATACGGCAGGTAGCAGGTAGAGAGCGATCCATCCCGGCTAGGATCAGGCAGTAGCGGCGGCGGCGTGCGTGTGTTGTATCTGGCTGTACTCCTGTTCCCCTCTCCTCATCTCCTTCCTCTGGTTGTACTGCTACCGATCGGAACCCGCCATAGATCGAGAGGAGAATAGCTACTGTGTCCCTAACAGGTTTCCCTTGGCTCAATCCCCACCAATGGATGTAAAATGAACGCTGGATTGATGGCCGCGTGTTACGGCGTGGCTGCCCCTAGCGAAGCTACTCCGCCTATAGCCTCGGCCCATCCCCGTCTCGATCTCTCTCTCGCTCCTGGGACTACGTGGTCTGCGGTGGTCGCGCGCCGTTCCAGGCGCCACCACTGGTACGCTGTACGCACCCGCGCCGGCGAAACGCGGGCCACCGCGTGTCCTGGCTCTGAACTCCAAACGGGGTCGACCTGCCCCGGCCACGGTGGAGCGATCGAGAGGCTCATCCGCTCACGACGTTGCACACCTTTTACTCTACCGACGGAGGACGTTGTTGGGGCTGAATCTCTCAACTCCCTTCTCTCTCGGCTGACTCTCACAGCCAACTCAAGAACAATGGAAACACGGATGTTTGGTGAGCTGCTGTGTCACACAGCCGAGCTCTTTTCTTCTCTCAAGGACACACACACACGTACCAAGGAAGAACACAGAGCTTTGCTAAGTCACTCTTCCTTGGCTATCACAAAGGCTACATTGTTTTGCCAAGCCCTCACGGCCTCGTTTCCCATTGCTCATTGTAGCATATATATACAGGATGTTGACCCTCACGCACGCACTGGCTAGCCGGCACCCTCGGCCACTAACACCTCTAAGCCATGCACTAACCCACTAGCTCAACTAACCACCATGCACTAACTAATCACTAGCTATATGCATGGCCATGTCCACCACTTGTGCAGCCTATTCTCAACGGCAACTACTACCCAGCCGTGTTCAGCTAACAACTTGACTCGATACTCTCCTAGAATAGCTCTAACCACCACGACCTGACCAAAATCAACTCCTGGACTCACTCCAGTACACAACTCTAGACCATTAACATAGAGGGCACACATGCACGTACATACGTGTCAAGATTAACTCTAACATTTTCCCTCCTAATCTTGACCTGATGGCTCACCAAACTTTTCATGGATGACGCCTTCACAGCGCCGAGCTCCACTCCATCTCATCGTCGACGCTGTCGCGGCACCGAACACGCTCTGATACCAATTGTTGGGTCTGAATCTCTCAACTCCCTTCTCTCTCGGCTGACTCTCACAGCCAACTCAAGAACAATGGAGACACGGATGTTTGGTGAGCTACTGTGTCACACAGCCGATCTCTTTTCTTCTCTCAAGGACACACACACACGTACCAAGGAAGAACACAGAGCTTTGCTAAGTCACTCTTCCTTGGCTATCACAAAGGCTACATTGTTTTGCCAAGCCCTCACGGCCTCGTTTCCCATTGCTCATTGTAGCATATATATACAGGATGTTGACCCTCACGCATACAGGATCGACAAGGCTCTAAATACCAATTGTTGGCGCCGCCTCTCGCAGCGCCGCTTCTTCTTCCTCTTGGTTGCATCACACAACTCTCTTCTTCTCTCATGGTTTCTCTCAACAGACGTGACTGCATCATTTCGCACATGTTCTGAGAGCCTCTTCGAAACACCGGCGACCGCGTGTCCGTCCTCCGGTCCTCCCCCGCGCGCGGCCCGGCTCTGACGTTTCGACCGGGGGACCGGGCTGTGTTGCTGGTGGCTTGCGGCGATTGGTGGGGTGCATATCGACTGGTCCACTGAACGTGGTGCAACAACCGGCAGCGTACGTGCATGGAGTGCGTGGTCTGCGGTACAGTACAGTAGTTCATTGCCCCGCAGAAGATCGATCACGGCAGACGGGCAGAGGGACAGACTGACCCACTGATCCTGGTGCGTGGCAAGTGTTACTCAACAATTTACACAATAACTAAACCTCAGTCTCCTGAAAATCTGATTTGGATCAGTCGATTTTCGTTAGATTGGTCCACTCAACGTGGTGCAACAACCAGCAGCGTATGTAGTACATGGAGTGTGTGGCCTGCAGTACAGCACAGTGGGAACGTATCCCGTGCACCAGTACTTGTGGTGCTACCGATGCACCGAATGTTGTAAAATAATTTTTTAAATCTGAAAAAAAAATCTAGTACATTGACACAACACCAATGTATGTCGTCACAAAATTTTGTATCAAAATTTAAAACATTTCTTGAGATTTTTTTTTGAGCGGTATTTCTTGAGATACAAAAATGACAAGTTTGACATCAGTGTGATAATGGGCCAAATCTAAAGCCCAAGTTATGTTATGTGCAATTCAGGGTTGAGTTTGTCATTTTTGTTTTTTGAACTATGTTTAGAATTTTGACTTGAATGTTGTGACAACCTACATTAATGTTGTGTGGATGTGCTAATTTATTTTCAGAATTTTTTGAACATTTAAAATGTCTAATGTGAGTTCGGTGCACCGGTAGCACCACAAGCACCGGTGCACCAGATATTCTCCCACAACACAGTAATTCATTGCCTCGCACAAAATCGGTCACGATAGACGAGAGGGACAGACTGACCCATTGAATTTGGTGCGTGGCAAGTGTTACTCAACAATTTATGTCCGAGAAAAGCTTTTTTAGGCTATAAGGAAGCGGCCGTTAGGGGTGGTGGGAATTTGAAGAATTGATGCAGTTTCCATGGCCTCCTCCTCCATGCCCTCCGCCGCTACCTCCTCCTCGCCGTCCCCCGCCGACGCAGCGCTCGCGCCGAGCCTCGACTACGACACGGCCTTTCCGGTTCTGGGGAGTTCGTCGTCGCGTCCGAGGAGCAAGAGCGCGCCGCCGCCGCCGCGTCCTCCGAGGAGGAACGAGGGCCGTCAAAGAGGAGGGAAGACGCCCAGGTACACATTCGACAGGGACACCGTCGGTACGCACGGATGATACCACAACGGAGACGACTGCGACCACGGCGGAGACGGCTCCGGGGACGACCTCTTACGCGCATGCCACGACGACCAAGGCGGGGACGAGCTCCGCGCGTCCACCGACCTACGCCGCCATGGGAAGCTTCGCCGCAGCGGCGGCAGTTCTCTCAGGTGCGATCAGTTCCAGCCGAGTTTTCCTGTTGATTTCTTGTTCTTGAAGTGCAAGCTAATCGGAGGAATTCGATCAGGGGCAGAGGGACAGACTGGCCCACTGAATTTGGTGCGTGGCAAGTGTTACTCAACAATTTATGGCCGAAAAAGTTTTCTTTTACTATAAGAGGGCAACCCCCCCCCCCTCCAGTACTCAAACAAAACCAGAGTGACTTTGAAAAAGGTGTTGCTGAATCATTTTTGCTCTATTAGGCCGCTTGTAATGGAGAGCACCATATATTAGTATCATGCATACAATACTAGTGTATGATACTATTCACGTAATGCACAATATCGTTTGTACTCTCGCCCTAATGAAGAGCATCATATATTAGTATCATGCATATAATACTAGTTTATGATACTACTCACGTAATGTATAATATCTTAGATTGTCTAATTTATTGCTATGCATGACACAATGTAGTACACTATTTAATACTCCCTCCATTCCATAATGTAGTGCCTATAGATTTTTCTAAAAGTCAAACATTACAAACTTTGACCATATTTATAGAGAAAAATAGATACATCTAGAATACCAAATGCACATTATTAGATACATCATGAGTTATATTTTCATAATATACATGTTTGGTATTGTAGATGTAGAAAGTTTTCTCTATAAACTTGGTCAAAGTTGGCATAGTTCGACTTTCATAAAAATCTATATGCACTACATTGTGGAATGGATGGAGTATGATACGATATCATGATATGATGATACCATATCCTCTCTTTTCGCATTTAATTGTGTGCCACATCGTCAAAAAAGTATAGTTGACATGTATAATACAGCTTATGATACTCTCATTACGGGCAGCCTTACTGGTTCCCAGCCACAGAGCCATTTGTTAGTAACTTTTCTTCTTAAAACACAGTGCAAGGATACATACAGTCATCTCAATTAACACGTACTAGTACGCCCTACCTCTACTTAATTTGGCAGTAATTTGATACGTACGGTAGTGGAGTACGGTGGACTTGGATTGTCTTGTGTCGGGGATGACCCCCGGTAGGCTCAAGGAGACGAGTCGACATTTTGAAACATAGGGGTGGTCAACACCCCTCGGTCCGGCCAGCTCGCCACCCGGCTACTCCGGCCGGCTCGCCACCCGGCTGCTCCAACCGGCTCCCCGTCCGGATGCTCCAGCCGGCCTGTTGCGCGGAGTCAGCCGCAGCGTCCCATCGGACACGACAAGAAGACACTGTAGCCACACTCCTTCGTTGCGCCCCAATAGTTCAACACTGTTGACTAATAATGACGCACTGTAGCAGGCGTAATGCGTCACCTCATATGTCCGCTCAATAGTGCAATAGGTTAAATGAACCACCCCTTGTCCCCTGGATATCCCTTTATAAGATGCACCAGGGAACTCACTTGCAGGAAAAGCCACTCTCTTGGCCAAGAAGCCACACACTTAGCCAAGAAGAAAAGCACCACGCACACACTCTAAGGCCGGCCATAAGAGGCTCATGCCCACTCACACCCACGACACTCTCAGGCACACTCATACAAGCACACACATATAAGGCCAGTAGCCCGTAGCTCTCTTCTGAGATACAGCTCCAGGAGCAACTCTGTACGCAGCGAGGGCCCTGAACCTGGATAAACCACCGCGTGCTGTTGCCCTATCCCGTCTCGGATCTCCACCGTAGTCTTTTCCCCACCTTTAGCCTACCCATCGCATCTGCCGTGAGAAAACAATGACAGTTGGCGTCCATCGTGGGGCTAGCTGCGGCTGGAGTTGCGGTCCGGGCGGGACCCCTTTCGTCATCACCACCGCGGCGTAGCGCCGCCGGGCGCCGTCTCTCCGGCGGCGCTCAGAGGCTCGACATCGACACGCCCCCGGGGCGGCCGCACGGGACGGCGCGTCCTCGCCGTCGGCCTCGACACCGTCCGCCTAGCTCTCTTCTCCGCGGACGCTCTGCACCGCGCGCCTCACCAACTCCCCGCGAGCGTCCGTGGCCTCGCGCCCTGCCGTCCAAGCTGCCGCAGCGCGCTCGACGTCGTCACCGGACTCGCAGGCGCCCGTCCCCGCACCCTCAGTGCTGACGGGCGCTCTGCTCCGCCCCTCATGCTCTGGCTCGATCCCCCAGCCCTCCGGGCTCCTCCCGCGTCTCGCCCCAACCGGCGGGGCCCCGCCCGTCGCCGGAGCCGCGCCGGTTGCCCCTTCCCGCTGTTTTGACCACCGCCGGCGAGCGCGCCCCACGCCCGGATCCCTCCATTCCGAACGTCCGCTGGCCTTCCCCACGCCAAGCTGCCTCGCGTATTCGCGCGTGCGCCCGTAGTTCGCCCAAGCACCACTCCGTTTGGCCCGCCTCGGCGTCGGGAGGTCCGAGTCCTGCTGCTCTCCGTCCAGCCGCGGCCCGCCCCACGTTTCCCCTCTGTCCGCTCCTCCTCTAGACGCCTCGGCCCCGACGCGCATGCGCGTGGCGCCCCTCCCGTGCGCTCGCGCTGCTGCCCTCTGGGCTCCCTCCCTCGCCTGGCCGCCTCCGCCGCGGCCGCCTGCCACTGCGCCCGCGCGGTCCGCGCCTGCCTCCCGCGCTGCGCCCCCGCACCCGGCTGCATCGCGGCCCCCGCCCCGTCCCGCGCGCGCGCCGTCTCCTTGTGCCGGCCCTGCGCCGCCCGCCCCGCGGCCGGCCTCCCCCGCCTCTGCGCGCCCGGCCCGGGCCGGCTCCGGGTCGCCTGCGCCGCCAGCCGGCTCGCGCCCACGGCTCCTCTCCATCGCATGCCACCCCGCCGCGCCCGGCCTCCTTCTCCTCTGCTGGCCGCGGTTTCGCGCCCGCCTCCGCTCCGCACGGCCGCGCACCTGCGCAGCGGCGGGTCGCCGCGCCTCCGTCCGTCCCCGCGCGTGTGCCAACGCCCGGTGGCTCCCCGTCGCCGGCTCCGCGCGCCCGCCTCGGCCCCGTCTTGCACCCGGCCACGCCGGCCCCCGCGCTCAGCCGCCTTCGGCTGGCCGTCCCGCACCGGCCGACTCCCGAGCACCCGCGCCCCCGGCGTCCCGCTTTGTTCCACCCCGGCCGCGCCGGCCCCCGCGCTCAGCCGCCTCCGGCTGGCCGTCCCGCGCCGGCCGACTCCTGAGCACCCGCGCACCCCGGCGCCCGTGCCTCCGCGCGCGCCCGCGCTCCTTCCAGCGCCCCGGCTCGCCGCTCTGGCTGGCTGCTGCTCCGGCCGGAGCCCCCGCTGGCCGGCTGTAGAAAAGAACAGAGAAGGAGGCCGGCTCGAAAGAAAAAAGACAGGAGGGGCCGGCTGCGCACCCGATAAAGAGAGAGAGAGAGAGAGAGAAAGAAAAAGGCCGCCAGCTGCCTCCGCCCGCCCGCGACGCCGCTCCGCCGGCGGCCCTGCCTGCCCGCTTCAGCGCCTGGCCGGCTGTGCCAAGTCGGCTGGGAAGCCGGCCGGCCCGCCCGTCCACCTCGACGCCAAGCCGGTCGGGCCCAACCGCTCGGAGGCTACACCCAGTGGGTGCGCCGGCACGCCCCGCAGGCAAAAGGCCGCGCCGGCTGCAGGCCGGCAGCCGGCTGTCTTTGGCAACCTCCGCCCAGTCTACACGAAAACCAATGGGAGCTCCCGTCCACATGTCGTTACATAGCGCACAAAAACGGATGACCTCGTGCGACCCTCGGGGGCCACCTCCGCTCTTTTCCAGTTGCACCGCTGTTCACCCCGGCGCCAGCTAGTCTCGGCCCGGGGGCTGGCCGTTTGGCCCGATACGTTCGTTCCCACAGACGGCTTAGTAGTGTGCACGGTACCGAAGGCCCACTCTTCGTCTCTGCTACAGACCGCACCGCGGCTGTCCAGCTAGCGAGAGCAAAAGCTGGTGGTCACCCCACGCGAAAAACGTCCGGGGAGAAAACGGCTTGGGCGACCTGGTCGTTTCCTTTGTGAGTATCTGCTCGGTTGAATCTGCTTCCAAGAGTCCGAGTACTGTACGCTCCACTTCACGGCCCACTCTTCGCCTCGGCTACAGATTGGCTCCCGGCTGTCCGGCTGGCAAGAGCAAAAGCCAAAAAGCGGAGGGCCCATGAAAAAGACTGAAGGGGGCTCAGACGAAACCGAGTCGGCACCCCTCTGCATAAAACTTGCACTCACAAAACCAAACATTTGATATATCTGCGCCGACTAACCTCGTCTTGTGCACGATCATTTTCGAGGGGAACCCCCCCTCCTCGCCCGGAGGCTCGGAGGCTAAGACCTCCGCGTCGGCTACAGGCCTGCAGCCGACAACCGCCGGGCTCGTCGACTCCATCGTCTGCTTCAACAACGGCAAAGACCCTCCGCCCGACTCTTCGAGTCGCCCGGAGGCTACACCCAGTGGGTGCGCTGGCGTGCCCCATGATGTCTACTACATAACTTATTCTTGTAGACTCGTGTTGGGCCTCCAAGCGCAGAGTTTTGTAGGACAGTAGTAATTTTCCCTCAAGTGGATGACCTAAGGTTTATCAACCCGTGTGAGGCGTAGGTTGAAGATGGTATCTCTCAAACAACCCTGCAACCAAATACAAGAAATCTCTTGTGTCCCCAACACACCCAATACAATGGTAAATTGTATAGGTGCACTAGTTCGGCGAAGAGATGGTGATAAAAGTGTAGTATGGATAGTAGATATAGGTTTTTGTAATGCGAACAATAAAAAATAGCAAGTTAACAAGTAACAAAAGTGAGCATAAACGGTATTGCAATGCTTAAAACAAGGCCTAGGTTCATAATTTCACTTGTGCAATCTCTCAACAATGCTAACATAATTGGATCATATAACCATCTCTCAACGTGCGATAAAGAATCACTCCCAAGTTCCTATTAGCGGAGAACATAATATAGAAATTGTTTATGGGTACGAAACCACATCAAAGTTATCCTTTCCGATCGATCTATTGAGCCATTCCTATAAGTGTCACAAACAGCCCTAGAGTTCGTACTAAAATAACACCATATGATACACATCAACCAACTCTAATGTCACCTAGATACTCCAATGTCACCACAAGTATCCGTGAGTTGATTATACGATATGCATCAAATAACTTCATAATCATAATATTCAATCCACACAAAGAACTCCAAGGAGCACCCCAAAGTTTCTATCGGAGAAAAGATAATGAAAACGTGCATCAACCCCTATGCATAGATTACCCCAATGTCACCACGGGAATCCGCGAGTTGAGTGCCAAAACATATATCAAGTGAATCAATATAATACCCCATTGTCACCACGGGTATTCATATGCAAGACATACATCAAGTGTTCTCAAATCTGAAATATTCAATCCAACAATAACGAAACCTCAAAGGGAAAAGATTCGATTCATCACAATAAGGATAGAGAGGGAAGAAACACCATATGATCCAACTATATTAACAAAGCTCGCGATACATCAAGTGTAGGGGAACGCGACAGAAAACAAAAAAATTCGGTACAGCGAGCACGCCCAGGACCACTATGGAGATGTCATACAGGGTTTGATCTGATTCGTGCCGACTCGAAGCGCAGCGGAAGAAGAGTCGGTGTAGATCGTCGGTGCAGATCCCCGCAGCTAGGATTTACAACCTCCCAACCGCGAGGATGTACTCCCTCGTCGGACAGCCCTTCGGAGGCGGTCGGACAGTCCCTCGGACGATGTCATGGACAGCCCTTCGGGAGGACCCTCGAAACTCGAACGGTAACTCGGACAGCCCTTCGGGAGGACACTCGAACAGCCCCTCGGGCAAAAGATCGAAACTACGACCTCTCTACGGGGTTGCACACATACGGTGTCAGCTATCCGGCAGGGCTTCGCCATCCAGAACTAGTTCCTGCCGGAACCCAGACAGCCTTTCGGCTCTACGAAACTATTTCGCTGGGAGGGAGAGAGAAGCCAGACAAGTCTATGGCATGTGTATGAGAGCAAGGATGATCTTTGGAGAGCACCCTCCACCTCTATTTATAGGAAAACCATATGGGAAAAATACCCAAAAAACCCATCACATGTATTCTCCTCAAGGGCATAAAAGGAAGGCAAGTGGAGCTCCATGGAGGAGCTCCAACTTGGCCGGCCACCCCTAGAGGCCCCTCCACATGGGGGTTCCTTGCTCCCCAATCCCTTCTAGAAGCCTTTTGGGAAAAGCCCTAAAAGGTGGCTTTCCAAAAAAATATCCATAAAGTGATTTTCACTATTCACGGAACCAATTTTCCGCGACCGTTAAATCCGAAAATATTTCTGTGGGTCTTAGAATAATTCCAGTACCCACACAAATGATTTTGCACGCGTTCCGAAACAATTTCGGATTAGTGATTTTCATCTGCAAAAAGCAACCAAATCGGTTCTGGCAGCTCCGGAACATTTCCGGTTTTTATCCTGGAAAATTCCCAGAAGTTTCCAGAACACTTCTGGCATCCTCCAAGAATTTCCAGGCGTGTGCCGAAACCAATTTGACTTAATGGTATTCCCTGAAACAACTTTTCAGTTTTACCGGAACTATTCCGGTGTCCTCTCCGGAACGTTTCCGTTGCGTCCGAAACTTTTCCGGTGATTTTCTCTCAGACTCCCTGTCTAGTATTCAGCAGATAGATGACCTTTAAGCGTGTGACCCTATAGGTTCGGTGAAGTATAGACATGGCCCGGAACACTTTCCGATCAATGATCAACATCGGAGCCGTGGACACCCATCACTAGTGCAGAATCGGCCTATAGTGCCGGTTTGTAAGGGCCTTTAGTCCCGGTTCAGGAACCGGCACTAAAGGGTGGGGACTAAAGCCCCCCCCCTTTAGTCCCGGTTCAACCCGGCCTGGGACCAAAGGCCCACCACGTGGCACGAGCCGGCGCCGGGGGCTGGGGGACCTTTAGTTCCGGTTGGTAACACCAACCGGGACTAAAAGTATTTCATTTAATTCTGGGTTTATGAATTATGGTTTATTTTTCCTTTTAATTTTGTGTTTTCCATTTAATTCTTTTTCATTTCAAACATATTTTACGCTACTACATACTGTACACGTTATGCATATATATATAAATAGAATTTCTCGTAGAACCGATCATATATATATCATCGAATTTCTCATACGACCATTCACATATATACACACATATATATATATACAATTTGGTATATACAATTTCTCCTACAATTTGCGGATCATTACATGCAGGCATTACAACTTGTAATGGTATTCTCCTTTGGGATCTATGACCTGGTCGAGCAAAAATCCCGCTATTTCCTCTTGAATTGCTCGTATGCGATCCGTTGGTAGGAGCTTGCCCCGCATCTCCGACAGCTTTAAAGAAGGAGATCAAGATGAATATATTAGTTGTGTGTATATATATTAGATCATGATAAAAAAATTGTGGATAGTGTTCTGGCAAACGTACCAAAAGTTGTCTTCCAGATTTTTCCATTTCGGACGTCATCATGCGAATGGTCTCGCAAACGTAGTATGCGCATAAATTATTCCCCGATGCCTGGCTCAGCCATTTTACGAGAATAAAATTCAATCAGATAATAATTAATCAAGCATGATAATGGTATTGAAACTAGAATTAAAGAGATGCACGGATGTAGCTAGCTAGTACTCCCTCCGTCCGAAAAAGCTTGTCCCAAGCTTGTGCCTCAAATGGATGTATCTAGCACCAAGTTAGTGCTAGATACATCCATTTGAGAGACAAGCTTTTTCGGACGGAGGGAGTACTACTTAATTACCTTGGGTCGCACCCATTTCAGCTGTTGTTTCCATTCGCCGGTGACCTCTTTGATGAACTTTTGCCAAGCCCTGCCCGCCGGCAAAGAAAATGAATAAAGGAGTTATTAATTAGTTGATATCAGGAAATGAACTAAAGAGGCCGACATAGTGCGATAATGATTGAAATTACCTGTCGACCATCCCCTTCACGATTTCGTATTCGGATGGGTCTTTATATAGTGAGTCCAGTACTTGAACTTTTCCCTTGTCAACTTCAATGATTAACAAGATCCAGTGGAAACTGCATGCGCACATGTTTGTATAATTAAGCGGGCATGTGCATAACTCATCAACTACACTTATTAACATCTAGTAAGCAAAAATAGAATTTGTAGTACAAGATATAGTAACACTCACCCGAAGTTGTAAGGAAGTAGTATTTCTGGTTGGGTGTTTAGTCGCTTCAAAAACTCTAGCAAGCTGATCTCTGTGTCTTTTCTCGACCATTCAATTGACCATGTCTTTTGATTAATCGTATTTGGGTCAATGAACCCAATGCCATAGCGTCTAGCTTTTTTCATTTCATACATCTTCATTCTACATAATACCACAGAAAAGAATATAGTGAGGATAATTACAGGTAATGAACGAGCACAGCTAGCTAGAGACTTAAATTACAGAAAGAAATCACTTACAGACAATAGCAACTGATGATAGATTTGTCGAGTGCGCCTTGATTGAATAACTGAAACATCTCTTCAAACTCAACCCACAAATCTTTTGCATGGAAGTAATGCTCTTCCTTGACTTTCACCATGAGGGACTCTCGATCGGTCTTTGCTACTTCTATCATGTACCACTTATGTAAATTGTACATTCTCGTTGGTACAAGCGGGACCTGCTCAGGCTTGACCAGAGGTTGGCTGCGGACATATTTCCATCTTAGTTCCTCTTCTTTAAACATGGGGAGTTCCTCGGTGCCTAGGAGTTGTTCAACAGTGAGACCGGCCTCTTTAGCCTGCCTTTTATGATCGTCGGTTATTACCAGCTAATGGGCGGTACTCACATGTGTTTGTACAATGAGCGGGGGGATCGATTGCACTGCCTGTTCTCCCAGCCGGGGAACAGTTTTCCCGCTTTTTTTGCCAACTGCTTGGCTCGAGCTCGAGCTCGACTCTTTCTTTTGTTGTGCCTGATATAACTTCTTGATACAGCGCTCATAGTCTGAGTCCGTATGCTTGACAACCGGTTGAGCATTATCAATAAAGTGTTGTATGACATCCTCACGTACTTTCTCCTTTGGCGGCGGGGGCGGTTTCGGTCCAAAATGGGCCTTCAATTGGGCAGCCACTTCGGCTTTGGTTTCCTCCTCAGTCAGGTGGTAAGGCAATTTCGGAAGAGGCTTGAAGCTTGGACCATATTTGTATTTCTTGCCTGTTGTACCGCTAGCCACCGTAGCTGCGGCGCCTCTCTTCCGCTGTTGCCTAGGCGGCGGAGCCCGCTGAGACGGCAGAGACGGCTGACGCGGTGCCGGACTTGGAGGAGGAGGAGTCGGCTGACGCGGTGCCGGCGGAGACGGCTGACGCTGTGCCGGGCTTGGAGGAGGAGGAGTCGGCTGACGCGGTGCCGGCGGAGGAGTCGACTGACGCGGCGGCGGACTTGGAGGAGCAGGAGTCGGCTGACGCGGTGGCGGACTTGTTGCAGCAGGAGTCGGTGGCCTTGGAAAGACGATGCAATCCTTTTTCCATAGAATGATACGATGTATGGCCTCTCCCAGTGTGCTCTCCTCGTCACCACCAGGAATGTCAAGCTGTAGCTCGTAATATCCCGACATCACTTCATCAACCCCGACACGAGCATAGCCAGCTGGAATCGGATTGCAATGGAAGGTTGCTTCAGGGGGATTTGTTAAAGCATAGCCGTCCGCCACCTTCATGGATAGGTTCTTCACTTTCATGTGTAGCTCACAAGTAGTCCTATCTTTGATATCATCCACAGGGTATCTAGCCAGCAGTGCATCATCGGCCGGGGTGGAACCCACGCTGCTTCTTGGCATAGATGGGACGGTGCTATCCAATGCTGGATCGATCTGCTCCTGCTGCCGCTGAGACGCCCTTTCCTGGCTAAGTGAGTCGATCTGCTCCTGCTGCCGCCTGAAAGCGCGTTCCAACTCCAAGTGCCTTGATTCTAGGCCTTCAAGGCGGAGTGCTTCCTCCTTCGTCTTCTCCTCCTCCAGCTTCCTCTTCTGCTCCTCCTGCTGCTTCTTTCTCGCACGGCTTCTGTAATCGGCGTTCCAATCCGCAAACCCCTCAAACCACGGAACAACGCCTTTGCCTCGTGTTTTTCCCGGGTGTTCAGGATTCTTCAGGGCGCGCGTAAGCTCATCGTTCTCTCTGTTGGGCGTGAACACCCCCGTTCGAGCTTCTTCTATTGCAACAAGTAAATCGTCCTGAGCTTTTTTAAGACTTGCCCGCTCCATAATCAGCCCAGTCTCTGGGTCCAACTTCCCCCCATGCGCATAAAACCAAGTCCTGCACCTGGGGGGCCAGTCCAATGTAACTGGAGTGACCCCTGCATCCATCATCTTTTGCTCAGCGAGATCCCACTTAGGCAGGGCCACCTGGTAGCCACCTGGCCCCAGAGTATGGTGCCACTTCTTTTTCGCAGCATTAATCTTGTTTTGTCTCGACCGTTCCTGAGCTAGTTCCGATTCCTTGAACTTCACGAAAGCATCCCAGTGACCTCTTGCCTTCTCCAGTGTTCCATTGAATTCTGGAGTCTGCTTTCCTGCTCTGACGTACGCGGCCCATATATTTTTCTTGTGGTTGTTGAATGCTATCGCCATCTTCTTAAGAGCACTCTTCCTGACTTTCGCCAGATCTGCATCTGTCAAATGATCTGGTAGGGTGAAATGTGACATGAGCGATTCCCAAAGCAGATCTTTTGCTCTTTCGTCGACAAAAGTAACTCCTGGATCTCCCTTTGCTGGCTTTTTCCATTCTTGAACGGAGATCGGGATTTGGTCCCTGACAATAACTCCGCATTGACGAGTGAACTTGGTCGCATTCTTCTTAGGTTCAAGCGGTTCGCCATTTGATTTGATGGCATCGATGTTGTACTTTACGCCAGCCTGCAACCTTTTGGCCGGGCCTCGAACTGCCCTGCCGCTTGTAGAAGATTTGCTCGATCCGGAGGGCTAAAAGAAGAAAGATCGATTCGTTAATATATACAAATCAATTAATACATGTAATGATCACCGGATGGCTTATATAATAAATATACCTCGCCGGTCTTTGTTATTTGAAGAACATTTCCTTCGTCATCATTGTTGTCTCATTCATCTATTCGTTCGTCTTCATCAAACATCATACCCTCACCCGTAGTGTTCAGATATTGCGAGCCGTCATCATGATCATCTGGGCTCGGGGAGCGTATGATGTCGAACAGAGCCTCTTCTCCTTCTCTGCCGGTATTGTCCATAGCTTTTATTTAACTAATCCAGAAGAAAGATAAAACAATTTAGTATTCAAATTAGAATGCATGCAATCAATAAGGAAAAACTGAATCATAGTAGATAATATGCATCTCGAATAATCCAGATAATATGCATCATCGAATATAATCTCGAATACATCGTCTCGAATATTATGGAATAATATAATCTCGAATATTATCGAATATAATCTCGAATACATCTCGAGTATTATCACTATACATCTCGAATATTATCATATATATAACATCACTAGCTAATTAACATCACTCGCGGTGGACACCCAAAGAGAAGGAACGATCACAGGATCATAGCTCGGGTGAGATCCCTGAAGAACCTGCCAGGTATTGGAGAACCTAACGTCCAACGCAACCATGTAGCGACGGACGTGCTCATCCTCCTCCCTGACACGGTGACGTACCACCTCCGCGGGGGACGCCAGCCTCCTTACCGAATGTGGCCCACGTGCCCGCCACCAAAGAAGCTCCTAGTCGACGACGGGACCCGGGTTCCTCACCAAGATGCGCGCCCCTGAAGGTAGCACCTCCCAGTGCCAGCCCGGCGGAGCCCAGTCCCGGACATGGGGCCTCTGAAGCAGGACGTCGTCGCGAACGAGTCGACGACGAGGATGCGGGCCGGGCATCGTTGACGTCGAGAACAAATTCTATGCAAATTTAACATTTTTTAAATTCTTGATTGTGATTTTTGTAATTCTTTTTCACTTGATTTTGCAAATACATAACAAACTTTTGCAAATACAACATTAAAATATGCAACTTTTTTCTATCCAAATTTTTTCTATACATTGTATACATACATATATATACTAATTTCTATACATTGGATCAAAATGTCAAAATTCCTCAAATGTCAAAATTCCTCAAAATTTCTATACATACATTATACTAATTAATTCCTCAAATGTCAAAATTCCTCAACTTTTTTCTATACATCTAATCATCTAGTGAAAAAAAAATGTCAAAATTCTTCTGAAAAATGTCAAAATTGCTATACATATATACTAAAACATACAAAAATACCTATAAATCATCTAACTTAAGAAAATGTGTGTGTGTGTGTGTGTGTGTGTGTGGGCTCGGGGAGGGGCGGCCATGGCGGCAGGGGGCGAGGGAGAGGGGGGAGAGGGAGGAAAGGAGCTCACAGCGGGGCGACTGCGAGGCGAGGCGAGTCGGGGGCGGCGACGGCGTCGGGGCAGGCGGCGCAGCGAGGAGCTCGGGGAGGAGCGGGCGCGGGCGGCGTCGGGGATCGGCGAGGAGGGCGCGTCCGGCGTTGGGGATCGGCGAGGAGGCGCAGGCGGCCGGCATCGGGGGCGGCGACGAGCTCCGGTGTCGGGGGAGGCGAGACGGCGTCGGGGCAGGCGCGTACGGCGGCAGCCGGGCAGCGCGGCGATCTCCTCTGTAGTGGTCGAAGAAGCAGAGAACGAACTGTGAAAAAATTACAAGTGTTGTATATATATGCGGAGACCTTTAGTCCCGGTTGGAGCCACCAACCGCGACTAAAGGTCAATTTCGCCAGTCCAAGCGGCGGGAAGCGCAGACCTTTAGTCGCGGTTGGTGGCTCCAACCGCGACTAAAGGCACCTTTAGTCGCGGTTGGAGCCACCAACCGCGACTAAAGGCTGGTGCTCGCGCAGGCGCGGTGCAGGGCAAGTTTAGTCCCACCTCGCCCAGCGAGGGGCGCCCGCACCAGCTTATAAGCCCCGCCGCGGCATCTCTCTCGAGCTCCTCTCTAAGCAGGCCTGTGGGCCTATTGAACCTGTGCTGCCCTGTTGGGCCTACTGGGCCTTGCGGGCCTGCATCCTGGCCCAACTAGAGGTTGTGTGTATAGTCGTATGCAGGCCGTGGCGGCCCAGTAGGCGGGCTTTTTTTTATTTACTTTTTAGTTTTTTTTGTTTTCTGCTTTATTTATTTTCTTTTGTTTCTGAGTTTTTTTTGCTTTATTTAGAGTTAATGAGTGAATCTTTTTGCGTTAGGTCAAAAAAATTATAAACTTTCTGTTAGTGGCAGTAGTTTTCAAATTTGAATAGTTTAAATTTGAATTATTTGAAATTTGTGTGAATCACTAGTTTGTGAATAACTTTACTTTAAAAATAGATTTTCCAGTGATTCTTTTTTCTGCTGTTTAATATTAGTGTGTTTTATCATTATATTCAATTTGGTAATTCTTAGGTTATTTAAAAAATGAAATGCCTTTGTAACAGATGAGTTTTCGTCTGAAACCCTGATACTTCGAAAGAGATTGTCCATTTTGTACACGAAGTGCATCCAGTTTTTGCCGTAACCCTCTCAACTTTTTAGCACATGCTATGTGGGTGAAATGATGATACCATGCCAACTTTCAACCTTTTCAGAGTTCATTTGTAGTGCTTTTCAATTTCAGGGTCATTTATCTCAAAAAATCAGTAAATGCATGAAAAATAGCAAATGAAGTCAGAAAGGGTTGAAAAATGATGACGCGGCTTTGAATGGTGCATACTGAACGCAGAATAAGTCTGGAGTTGAAATAAGTTTAAAAAAATGAAATGGCTTTGTAACAGATGAGTTTTCGTCTGAAACCCTGATACTTCGAAAGATATTGTCCATTTTGTACACGAAGTGCATCTAGTTTTTGCCGTAACCCTCTCAACTTTTTAGCACATGTTATGTGGGTGAAATGATGATACCATGCCAACTTTCAACCTTTTCAGAGTTCATTTGTAGTGCTTTTCAATTTCAGGGTCATTTAGCTCAAAAAAATCAGTAAATGCATGAAAAATAGCAAATAAAGTCAGAAAGGGTTGAAAATTGATGACGTGGCTTTGGACATAATATTTCTTCGCGTTTCAAATAAAAAACACATAAGTACCCTAACTATTACAAAGATTCCCTCCGGTTTGTCCGAAGTGGGACTTTCCAGATATATAAGTCCGGAAACTCACTAGAGAAGCCGGTCACATCCCAGAGTGGGATCTTTGGGTATAAAACTTTTTCTTCGCGTGTGTCCCTTTGCGCCGTAACCATGGACAATCTTCATCGTTTAACTTGATGCTCGGGTCAATATTCACTGTAAAGGGAGCAATTTCATGAAACTTTTCATAATCTTCTGACATGTCTGTCTTGTCCTCCACTCCCACGATGTTTCTTTTCCCTGAAAGAACTATGTGGCACTTTGGCTCATCGTATGATGTATTCGCTTCCCTATCTTTTCTTTTTCTCGGCTTGGTAGACATGTCCTTCACATATAAAACCTGCGCCACATCATTGGCTAGGACGAATGGTTCGTCTGCGTACCCAAGATTGTTGAGATCCACTGTTGTCATTCCGTACTGCGGGTCTTCCTTTACCCCGCCTCCTGTCAGATTGACCCATTTGCTCCGAAACAAAGGGACCTTCAAACCACGTCCATAGTCAAGTTCCCATATCTCCTCTATGTAACCATAATATGTGTCCTTTGGCCTATTGGTGTTTGTTGCATCAAAGCGGACACCACTGTTTTGGTTGGTGCTCTTTTTATCTTGGGCGATCGTGTAAAATATATTCCCATTTATCTCGTACCCTTTGAAAGTCAATATAGTCAAAGATGGTAACTTGGACAGCAAGTATAGCTCATCTGCAACAGTGTCGTCATGCATGAGATGTGTCTGCAACCAACCTGCGAAAATCCCCGTTTGTTCATGTGTAATCCAGTCGTCAGACTGCTCCGGGTGTTTGGAGCGTAGAATATTCTTGTGTTCCTCGATCTACGGAGCCACCAAGGCGGAACTTTGTAGAACTGTGTAGTGTGCTTGCGCCCAAGAATGCCCGTCATGGCATATTACTGAATTCTTTCGTAGCGTGCCTTTTCCACCCAGTCCGTCCTCATGCCGCGATTCAGGAACACCAATCGGCTTAAGGTCAGGAATAAAGTCAACACAAAACTCAATGACCTCCTCTGTTTCATGGCCCTTGGAGATGCTTCCTTCTGGCCTAGCACGGTTATGAACATATTTCTTTAAGACTCCCATGAACCTCTCAAAGGGGAACATATTGTGTAGAAATACAGGACCCAGAATGGCAATCTCTTCGACTAGGTGAACTAGGACGTGCGTCATGATATTGAAGAAGGATGGTGGGAACACCAACTCGAAACTGACAAGACATTGCACCAAATCATTCTCTAACCTTGGTATGATTTCTGGATCGATTACCTTCTGAGAGATTGCATTGAGGAATGCACATAGCTTCACAATGGCTAATCGAACGTTTTCCGGTAGAAGCCCCCTCAATGCAACCGGAAGCAGTTGCGTCATAATCACGTGGCAGTCATGAGACTTTAGGTTCTGGAACTTTTTCTCTGCCATATTTATTATTCCCTTTATATTCGACGAGAAGCCAGACGGGACCTTCATACTGAGCAGGCATTCGAATAAGATTTCCTTCTCTTCTTTGGTAAGAGCGTAGCTGCCATGACCCTGATACTGCTTTGGATCCGTGCCGTCTTTTCCGTGCATTCGTTGCTGGTCCTCCCGTGCCTCCGGTGTATCTTTTGTCTTCCCATACACGCCCAAGAAGCCTAGCAGGTTCACGCAAAGATTCTTCGTCACGTGCATCACGTCGATTGCAGAGCGGACCTCTAGGTCTTTCCAATAGGGTAGGTCCCAAAATATAGATTTCTTCTTCCACATGGGTGCGCGTCCGTCAGCGTCATTCGGAACAGATTGTCCGCCAGGACCCTTTCCAAAGATTACTTTTAAATCCTTGACCATATCAAGTATATCATCACCAGTACGGTGGCGAGGCTTCTTCCGGTGATCTGCCTCACCTTTGAAATGCTTGCCTTTCTTTCGTACGGGATGCCTGCTCGGAAGAAATCGACGATGTCCTAGGTACACATTCTTCTTACATTTATCCAAATATATACTGTCGGTATCATCTAAACAGTGCGTGCATGCGTGGTATCCCTTGTTTGTCTGTCCTGAAAGGTTACTGAGAGCAGGCCAATCATTGATGGTTACAAACAGCAACGCTCGCAGGTCAAATTCCTGCTGTTTGTGCTCATCCCACGCACGTACACCTTCTATACTCCACAGCTCTAAAAGTTCTTCAACTAATGGCCTTAGGTACACATCAATGTCGTTGCCGGGTTGCTTGGGGCCTTGGATGAGCACTGGCATCATAATGAACTTCCGCTTCATGCACAACCAAGGAGGAAGGTTATAGATACATAGAGTCACAGGCCATGTGCTATGATTGCTGCTCTGCTCCCCAAAAGGATTAATGCCATCTGCACTTAAACCAAACCATACGTTCCTTGCGTCATCTGCAAAGTCCTTCCACTTTCTCTCGATTTTTCTCCACTGCGATTCGTCAGCGGGTACTCTCAACTTCCCGTCTTTCTTACGGTCTTCTTTGTGCTATCGCATCAACTTGTCATGCTCTTTGTTTTGGATTTTTTTTTTCAAACGTGGTATTATAGGAGCATACCACATCACCTTGGAAGGAATCTTCTTCCTGGGGCGCTCGCCCTCAACATCACCAGGGTCATCGTGGCTGATCTTATAGCGCAATGCACCGCATACCGGGCATGCATTCAAATCCTCATACTCACCGCGGTAGAGGATGCAGTCATTAGGGCATGCATGTATCTTCTGCACCTCTAATCCTAGAGGGCAGACAGCCTTCTTTGCTTCGTACGTACTGTCGGGCAATTCGTTGTCCTTTGGAAGCTTCTTCTTTAACATTATCAGCAACTTTTCAAATCCCTTGTCAGATACACCATTCTCTGCCTTCCATTGCAGCAATTCTAGTGTGGTACCCAGCTTTTTCTTGTCATCTTCGCAATTTGGGTACAACAATTTCTTGTGATCCTCTAACATGCGCTGCAACTTTAGCTTCTCCTTTTCACTTGCGCAGTTTCTCTTTGCATCGGCAATGGCCCGACCAAGATCATCAGCGGGCTCATCTGATGCCTCTTCTTCCCGCATTGCCGGCTCAGCTTCTTCCCCCATTGTTGTACCATCGTATTCAGGGAACCCATGGCCAGGATAGCTATCGTCATCCTCTTCTTCTTCATTCTCTTCCATTAGGACCCCTCTTTCTCCGTGCTTGGTCCAACAGTTATAGCCGGACATGAAACCGGACTCAAACAGGTGGACGTGAATGGTTCTTGAGTTAGAGTAATTTCGATCATTCTTACAGCCAGCACATGGATAATACATAAAACCATCTGCCCGCTTGTTTGCCTCAGCCGCAACCAGAAAAGTACGCACGCCATTAATGAACTGGGGAGAGCATCGGTCATCGTACATCCATTGCTGGCTCATCTTCATTACACAACACCGAAAAGACCAAATTAATACAAGTTCATACATAAAGTTCATACACACTTGTTCTCATAAAACAACATACAAACTCTCTAGCTAAAGCATTTAAATGCAACAACAAATGCGATCAAGATCGCAACTAAGGTAACAATTGATCCAACAGCATAGTGATACCAAGCCTCACTATCAATGGCATATTTTTTAAATTTTCTAATCTTCAAGCGCATTGCATCCATCTTGATCTTGTGATCATCGACGACATCAGCAACATACAACTCCAGTTTCATCTTCTCTTCTTCAATTCTTTTCAATTTTTCTTTCAAATACTCGATTTCTTTTTCAACTAAATTTAACTTCTCGACAAGAGGGTCGGTTGCAATTTTCGGTTCACATACCTCCTAGATAAAAATATCTATGTCAACTTGATGGGCATAATTGTCATAAACACGAAATGCAACAAATAGTTATAAAAGAGAATATACCACATCCGAATCATAAACCGGACGAAGGCCCACGGGGACGGATATCAAAACCATGCCACTATGTATAACAAACAACGTACGGGTAAGAAAATTATACAAGTAACTATCTAAATCACACAAACATGATTTTGTTTTTATAAAAAGGATAAGAACAAGAGGCTCACCAAGGTGGTGCCGGCGACGGGACGGTGCGGGCGATCGACGATGGTTAGGACGGGGACGGGAAGGCACTAAGTAAACCACACCTACACATCCAAACTAAGAAGTTAATTTGAGCTCAAATTGCACATAAATCAAATAAACTACCACATATAAATACTCCCAAACTAAAACCCACAAATCACTATACTTATAGAGCATTGCAAGAGCTAATCTAGCAATGAGAGATGAAAGGACAAAGCTGCTAACCTTTGTGAACACTTGGATGGATGGGGTGCCTCCAAATCTTGACAAATTTTGGCAAAAATGGAGCATGAGCTCGAGGAAGAGGGGAAGAACAGAGAGGAGAGGAAAGGGGAAGAACAAAGAGCTAGGGCTGGACGAAGGGTTTATATAGGAGCATCTTTAGTCCCGGTTCGTTACACAAACCGGTACTAAAGGTGAGCCTCTAGTACCGGTTCGTGACACGAACCGGGACTAAAGGTGATCGTGGGGCCCCAGCCTGACACCAATCTGCCACCACCCCTTTAGTCCCGGTTCGTGTCACGAACCAGTACTAGAGGTTCAACACGAACCGGGACTAATGATGCCCACCCCCTAGCCGTTGGAACTGGGACTAATGGTCACATTAGTACCGGTCCGTTTCCAAACCAGGACTAATGGGGCTCACGTAAAGTCCTTTTTCTACTAGTGCATATTGACCCCTATACCCACACGAATGAATATTCGAGTGAACCTCCAGTTGCCGTGTGCTATTCCTGTTGCTTCGCGATATGTTACAAACACCCGAGGTGAGATTTATCTGCATCCCCGTGGATCAACAACTTGTCCACCATGCAAGTTACCTCGTAACCGGTTTTGTTCTCTTTTCTCGTTTCCGTGTTCCGGCATCCCTGTGATCAAATCACCCTGTGTCTGGCCAGACGATGATGGATACCGTAACACCGAGAGGGCCCGAGAATATCTCTCCATCGTCGGAGGAGGAAATCCCAATCTTGAGCTATCTCATTCCTTGTCATACCTTTGCGTGAACCCGTAAGCTACCGTAATAGCCACCCAGTTACGGATGACGTTTAACAAACCCCAAAGTTCACGAAGCAAGCACGAAGGAACTCGATACTCTCATGGTCTAAGCAATTATGCAGACATTAACTATCTCTGTGTTATTAACCATTAACTTGTGACGAATGTATCTCATAGCATAACATCAATTCGGGTCGATTCAACACAAGTGTTCTCCTAACATTGTGCCCTCAAAATTGCCAGCATAGACATGCCCATGATCAGGAAAACAGGATCATCATGCAATACTTGAGCCAGTCTTAGAGGCAAGACTAGGAATACATTTTACCGTTTAGTATACCACACGTGCACATGAGTTTCCCTCCGAGCCTCGTGGATATTGCAGACTCGAGAATCATTGCAGTTATAGCATGGAAAATAAACATTCATTACAAACTCGGAGATACAAAATAACTGTTATTACTGCCTCTAGGGCATATCTCCTACAGACTCCCACTTGCACTAGAGTCATAATCGAGTTACATGGCTTCCCTAACACCAATTGCTATCCGGTGCTGCTCATGCTTTGCTCGTGGTAGAGGCTTTGTCATCGGGTCTGACACGTTCAGATCCGTGTGAACTTTGCGTACTTTCACTAAACCCGCTTCGACATGATGTCGAATGAGTTTATATTTGTGTTCAATATGTCTTGTCTTATGGTGCGAACTTGGCTCCCTTGCCTGAGCCACGGCGCCACTATTATCACAATAGATCTCCACCGGGTCCAGAGCACTTGGAACCACACCAAGGTCTTCAAGAAATTGCTTGATCCATACCGCCTCCTTGGAGGCTTCTGAAGCTGTAACATATTCCGCCTCCGTCGTAGAATCCGCCACAGTCTTTTGTTTGGAACTTTTCCAATCAACTGCGCCACCGTTCAATATGAAAACAAAGCCTGATTGAGATTTGAAGTCATCTGGGTCAGTCATGAAGCCTGCATCAGTGTAACCACTTACAATGAGCTCTTCATCACCTCCGTACACAAGGAGTAAATCCTTGGTCCTTCTGAGGTACTTAAGAATACCCTTGACTGCGGCCCAGTGTTCCAATCCTGGATCACTTTGGTACCGGCTGCTAACACTTAGCACATAGGAAACATCCGGTCTTGTACCTAGCATGGCATACATAATAGAATCAACTGCCGAGGCATATGGAACATCATTCATCTGTACTTGCTCATCGAGAGTCCGAGGACACTGATTCTTGCAAAGCACTGTGCCAGGTGACATGGGGAGTAGGCCTTTCTTGGAGTTCTCCATGTTGAACCTTTTCAACACCTTGTCAATGTACGTGCTTTCGCTAAGCGCTATCAGGCGTTTTGATCTATCTCTATAGATTCTGATGCCCAATACATATGCCGCTTCGCCTAAGTCTTTCATTGAAAAACTCTTCTTCAATGAGTCTTTTATTTTGCTAAGAAAATTCACGTCATTTCCAATCAACAATATGTCATCCACATACAAGATTAGAAATGCTTTTGCGCTCCCACTAAACTTCTTGTAAACACAAGATTCTTCGTCATTCCTGATGAAGCCAAACTGTTTGACCACTTCATAAAAACGAATGTTCCAACTCCTTGACGCTTGCTTCAGACCATAAATGGCTTTCTGAAGTTTGCATACCTTTCCAGCATCCTTATGAACGACAAAACCTTCAGGCTGTATCATGTATACATCTTCTTTGAGATTTCCATTTAGGAAAGCCGTTTTGACGTCCATCTGCCATATTTCATAATCGAAATAAGCAGCAATTGCTAGTAATATCCGAACAGACCTAAGCATAGATACTGGCGAGAAAGTCTCATCGTAGTCCACTCCTGGAACTTGCGTGAACCCTTTCGTGACAAGTCTAGCTTTGTGGATAGTAATGTTACCATCCGCGTCCGTCTTTCTTTTGAAAATCCATTTACAACCAATGGGCTTTACGCCTTCTGGAAGTTCTTCCAAGTTCCAAACTTGGTTTTCGTACATGGATTCCATTTCAGATTTCATGGCCTTGTGCCATTCCCTTGAGCTGGGCCCCGTCATCGCTTCCTTGTAGTGCGCAGGTTCATCGTCTTCAAGAATGAAGATTTCGTTATGAAACCACTCAGGTGGCTAGATAGCCCTACCTGATCTGCACGGTTCAGTTACAACATTGTCTGAAGTTTCCGCATCACATGCGACAACTTCCGACTCGGTTGTAGGGATAATTAGCGGAATTTCTTCCGGTTCCTTAGCCATATCAACGGTTGCCGAAGATTCACTAATCTCATCAAGTTGTACTGTCCTCCCACTCACTTCTTTAGCGAGAAACTCTTTCTCGAGAAAGACTCCGTGTTTTGCAACAAACACTTTGTTCTCGGAGGCGTGGTAGAAAGAATACCCAACTGTCTCCTTGGGATAACCTACAAAGTAACATTTGTCTGATCTGGGATCAAGTTTGCTTGGCTGTAAACGCTTTACGTATGCCTCACAACCCCAAATTTTGAGAAACGACAGGTCGGGTTTGTTCCCGTGCCATATCTCATATGGTGTCATCTCAACAGACTTAGACGGTGGTTTTGTTTAGTGTGTGAGCGGCAGTTTCTAGTGCGTGACCCCAAAAAGTTATCGGCAGATCTGTAAGAGACATCATCGACCTTACCATGTCTAACAGGGTTCGGTTACGTCTTTCCGACACTCCGTTTCGCTGTGGAGTTCCGGGAGGCGTAAGCTGTGAAACGATTCCACGGTCACTCAGATGTTGGCTAAACTCATGACTAAGGTATTCGCCACCGCGATCAGACCGCAGAAACTTAATCCTTTTGTTACGATGATTTTCTACCTCATTCTGATTTTTTTTGAAATTTTCAAAGGTTTCTGACTTATGCTTCATCAAGTAGATATATCCATACCTACTCAAATCATCAGTAAAAGTCACGAAGTAGAAATACCCACCCCGTGTGATTGTGCTCATTGGACCACATACATCACTATGTATTATTTCCAACAATTCACTCGCCCATTCAGGATGACCCGTGAACGGCGTCTTGGTCATTTTCCCCATCAAGCAAGCTTCACATGTGTCAAATGATTCAAAAGCAAAGGACGGTAAAACTCCATCTTTATGGAGCCTTTGCATGTGTTTCTTTCCGATGTGGCCAAGGCGACAGTGCCACATGAAAGTGGTGGTGGTATTAGCCTTCTTAAGGCGTTTAGCATTCACGTTAAAGACATCATTTTCACATTCAAGATTTAGTATGAAAAGGCCCCCAACAATGGGTGCAAATCCATAAAACATATCCTTACAATAAAGTGAACAACCATTGTTCTCAAACTTGTACGAATACCCATCGTGTACTAAACATGATCCAGAGATAATGTTTCTACACAATAGTGGAACAAAATAACAGTTACTTAGTTCCAAGATAAATCCTGAAGGGAGACGCAGAGGCATAATGCCGACGGCTTGTGCGGCGATCCCAGCGCCGTTCCCAACGTGCATCACGAACTCATTCTTTGCTAGCTTGCGTACCTTCTGCAGTCCCTGTATCGAGTTGCAAATGTGAGCAACCGATCCAGTATCAAATACCCAAGACTTAGAATTTTCGCTAGCAAGCAAAACGTCAATGACATTAACTTGTATAACAATTATACCTTTTCCGGTTTTCCCGGACTTCTTATCTTCCAGATACTTCTTGCAGTTTCTCTTCTAGTGTCATGTGCCCTTGCAGTAGAAGCACTCAGTTTCATTCTTGGCTCCGCCCTTAGAGTTGCTTTGGGAGCCGGTCTTACCGGCGCCCTTGCCCTTCTTTGGCTTGCCTTTCTTTTTGAAACTGGCGGTTTTATTCACAAGCAACACTTGCTTGCGATTTTTCCGTAGTTTTCAGCATGGCGAGCACCTCTTCCGGTGTCTTTTCCATCCCACTCATGTTGTAGTTCATGACAAAACCGTCGTAAGATGGGGGGAGTGAAGAAAGCATCATGTCCATCATATGGCCAGGCAGAATTGAAAATTCCAGGGTTTTAAGCCTTTCAGCATAGCCAATCATTTTGACTACATGTTCGCCAACTGAACTGCCATCAGCCATCTTGCATTCCATCAAGGTCTTCATGATATCAAATTGTTCAGACCTTGCGGTTACCTTGTACAGAGCATCCAAATCCCGGATCATATCACGGGGTTTATGGAATTCAAAACGTTTTTGAAGCTCTGCACTCATGCAAGCTAGCATGAGGCACTGCACTAAGTTGTGATCATCATCCTTAGTGGTCCAGACATTTTGTTCATCTTCCGGGGCAGTGGCCGCCGGTTTAGCTGGAAGAGCATTTTGATGCACATACATTTTCTTAGCGCTCCTGAGGACAATCCTCAGGTTACGGACCCAGTCCGCATAGTTGTTTCCAGTCGCAGCTAACTTCTCTTTCTCTAACATCGGGCCTAAGTTGAACGCGGTGTTGCGAGCCATTTGATCTACAACGGAAAACACAAGTTTCACTTAGACTTTGTTCATAATGATCTTTGCACTAGTGAATAAACAATTTTATTCTAAAGTGCGCTCCCACTCAAATCAATATCTCTCAAAATTGATTATGAGTGATTCAAGATCCGCGTATTGATTGTTCGCCATTGGTGTAACACCACTGATGACAAAAATCTCAACCGGTAGGCCAACTTGCCAATCACATCTCTATGTGATTCTTGTTCATCTTTCGATGGGCGTGTTTCGAGCTCATGACGGTCATGCCTGAACGTCAAGACAGCCAAGTGATCTTGCTGCGAGGTCTCACCGTCACCCGCCTTACACCTCTCTAATCGTTCGTACCCGTGTGACACGGCGCACCCCGAAAAGATACGTGTTGTAGACGGTGCTACACTTGGGAGAACACTAACTACTTGATATTTTTAAGTGAGAGATCGCCCTAATAAAAACCGACTACCGCGCAATCAAAAGGGTGCATCATAAGGGATAAACATCTCAGGCAATTCATAATAGCATGATATGGTATAGCCCTTTCTGACGGAGAAGTCTTTAATTTCTTCGTCTTCGGCATTTGCGTCGGTGTTCACCTTCGCGAAGATTGCCACCACCTTGTCGATGCACCAGATAATATTGCTATCTCTATAGCTAATAAAATAACTGCATTACTTAAGGTTGACACGCAGGTCATTAAAGTGACAATCATATGGCTCCAGCCATCATGCCGAATCATGACACGCAGGTCATGTTAATAAATTTACATCATATAGTCATCTCATACATAATCGAATTAATATGAGCATTGCTATACCACATCATATGCACCTCCTGCAAAAACAAGTTAGACGCCTCTAATCGGTTTATGCAAAATTTTATTTTACGTGGCTTCTAAGGTTTTGACTTAAACCGCAGCTACCAACGTTTTATCATCAAGTATGATTATTAAAGTCGCTAGATTAACATCTCGGGGTGTATGAAACACGAGATAATAAAATCTCGAGCCCCATACTAAACTTCGTCATACGCATGACCCCCGTGCAGATCATATCTGCATTGCCCTTTCGTCTGCGAATTTCTTCTTTCTTTTGACTATGGCGGAACCCAAAGAACTGATAGCACTTTGTTGATCAATCAGGATCGCGGATTGCCAGAACTTTGTCAAATTCCACCATGCTGTCTCGAGATCAGAAATACGCAAATTCTAGGGAAGCAACAAGAACATCGGGTAACAGATTTCATCTGCCACCCGCATAAATAATTTTTAGCAATAGATCTCATCTACTCCAAAATTATATTATGCAATACCCATACATCTCCATGTATTCTAGATTCTAACCTGCATCTACGCATAGCACGGCTCTTGATGCCACTGTAGGGGAACGCGACAGAAAACAAAAAAATTCGGTACAGCGAGCACGCCCAGGACCACTATGGAGATGTCATACAGGGTTTGATCTGATTCATACCGACTCGAAGCGCAGCGGAAGAAGAGTCGGTCTAGATCGTCGGCGCAGATCCCCGTAGCTAGGATTTACAACCTCCCAACCGCGAGGATGTACTCCCTCGTCGGACAGCCCTTCGGGAGGTGGTCGGACAGTCCCTCGGACGATGTCACGGACAGCCCTTCGGGAGGACCCTCGAAACTCGAACGGTAACTCGGACAGCCCTTCGGGAGGACACTCGAACAGCCCCTCGGGCAAAAGATCGAAACTACAACCTCTCTACAGGTTTGCACACATACGGTGTCAGCTATCCGGCAGGGCTTCGCCGTCCAGAACTAGTTCCTGCCGGAACCCAGAGAGCCTTTCGGCTCTACGAAACTATTTCGCTGGGAGGGAGAGAAGCCAGACAAGTCTATGGCATGTGTATGAGAGCAAGGATGATCTTTGGAGAGCACCCCTCCAACTCTATTTATAGGAAAACCATATGGGAAAAATACCCAAAAACCCCATCACATGGATTCTCCTCAAGGGCATAAAAGGAAGGCAAGTGGAGCTCCATGGAGGAGCTCTAACTTGGCCGGCCACCCCTAGGGGCCCCCCCACATGGGGGTTCCTTCCTCCCCAATCCCTTCTAGAAGCCTTTTGGGAAAAGCCCTAAAAGGTGGCTTTCCAAAAAAATATCCATAAAGTGATTTTCACTATTCACGGAACAATTTTCCGCGACCGTTAAATCCAAAAATATTTCTGTGGGTCTTAGAATAATTCCAGTACCCACACAAATGATTTTGCATGCGTTCCGAAGCAATTTCGGATTAGTGATTTTCATCTGCGAAAAGCAACCAAATCGGTTCCGGCAGCTCCGGAACATTTCCGGTTTTTATCCCGGAAAATTCCCAGAAGTTTCCAGAACACTTCTGGCATCCTCCAAGAATTTCCAGGCGTGTGCCGAAACCAATTTGACTTAATGGTATTCCCTGAAACAACTTTTCAGTTTTACCGGAACTATTCCGGTGTCCTCTCCGGAACGTTTCCGTTGCGTCCGAAACTTTTCCGGTGATTTTCTCTCAGACTCCCTGTCTAGTATTCAGCAGATAGATGACCCTTAAGCGTGTGACCCTATAGGTTCGGTGAAGTATAGACATGACCCGGAACACTTTCCGATCAATGATCAACATCGGAGCCGTGAACACCCATATGGACCCCTATACCCACACGAATGAATATTCGAGTGAACCTCCAGTTGCCGTGTGCTATTCCTGTTGCTTCGCGATATGTTACAAACACCCGAGGTGAGATTTATCTGCATCCCCGTGGATCAACAACTTGTCCACCATGCAAGTTACCTCGTTACCGGTTTTGTTCTCTTTTCTCGTTTCCGTGTTCCGGCATCCCTGTGATCAAATCACCCTGTGTCTGGCCAGACGATGATGGATATCGTAACACCGATAGGGCCCGAGAATATCTCTCCATCATCGAAGGAGCAAATCCCAATCTTGAGCTATTTCGTTCCTTGTCATACCTTTCCGTGAACCCGTAAGCTGCCGTAATAGCCACCCAGTTACGGATGACGTTTAACAAACCCCAAAGTTCACGAAGCAAGAACGAAGGAACTCAATACTCTCATGGTCTAAGGAATTATGCAAACATTAACTTTCTCTGTGTTATTAACCATTAACTTGTGACGATTGTATCTCATAGCATAATATCAATTCGGGTCGATTCAACACAAGTGTTCTCCTAACATTGTGCCCTCAAAATTGCCAGCATAGACATGCCCATGATCAGGAAAACAGGATCATCATGCAATACTTGAGCCAGTCTTAGAGGCAAGACTAGGAATACATTTTACCGTTTAGTATACCACACGTGCACATGAGTTTCCCTCCGAGCCTCGTGGATATTGCAGACTCGAGAATCATTGCAGTTATAGCATGGAAAATAAACATTCATTACAAACTCGGAGATACAAACTAACTGTTATTACTGCCTCTAGAGCATATCTCCTACAGACTCCCACTTGCACTAGAGTCATAATCCAGTTACATGGCTTCCCTAACACCAATGGCTATCCGGTGCTGCTCATGCTTTGCTCGTGGTAGAGGCTTTGTCATCGGGTCTGACACGTTCAGATCCGTGTGAACTTTGCGTACTTTCACTAAACCCGCTTCGACATGATGTCGAACGAGTTTAGACATTATAAAGATGAATAATATGAGGCAACCTAAATTCCATTTTTTTGTAGTTTTTTTTATAAACCAAACTAGTGATAAAACAAGAAACTAAAAGATTCGATTGCAAGATCTAAAGATATACCTTCAAGCACTCACCTCCCCGGCAACGGCGCCAGAAAAGAGCTCGATGTCTACTACACAACTTATTCTTGTAGACTCGTGTTAGGCCTCCAAGCGCAGAGTTTTGTAGGACAATAGCAATTTTCCCTCAAGTGGATGACCTAAGGTTTATCAATCCGTGAGAGGCGTAGGTTGAATATGGTATCTCTCAAACAACCCTGCAACCAAATATAAGAAATCTCTTGTGTCCCCAACACACACAATACAATGGTAAATTGTATAGGTGCACTAGTTCGGCGAAGAGATGGTGATAAAAGTTTAGTATGGATAGTAGATATAGGTTTTTGTAATGCGAACAATAAAAAATAGCAAGGTAGCAAGTAACAAAAGTGAGCATAAACGGTATTGCAATGCTTAGAAACAAGGCGTAGGGTTCATACTTTCACTAGTGCAATCTCTCAACAATGCTAACATAATTGGATCATATAACCATCACTCAACGTGCGATAAAGAATCACTCCCAAGTTCCTATTAGCGGAGAACATAAGATAGAAATTGTTTGTAGGGTACGAAACCACCTCAAAGTTATCCTTTCCGATCTATCTATTGAGCCATTCCTATAAGTGTCACAAACAACCATAGAGTTCGTACTAACTAAAATAACACCATATGATACATATTAACCAACTCTAATGTCACGTAGATACTCCAATGTCACCACAAGTATCCGTGAGTTGATTATACGATATGCATCAAACAACTTCATAATCATAATATTCAATCCACACAAAGAACTCCAAGGAGCACCCCAAATTTCTATCGGAGAAAAGATAATGAAAACGTGCATCAACCCCTATGCATAGATTACTCCAATGTCACCACGGGAATCCGCGAGTTGAGTGCCAAAACATATATCAAGTGAATCAATATAATACCCCATTGTCACCACGGGTATTCATATGCAAGACATACATCAAGTGTTCTCAAATCTGAAATATTCAATACAACAATAACGAAACCTCAAAGGGAAAAGATTCGATTCATCACAACAAGGATAGAGAGGAAAGAAACACCATATGATCCAACTATATTAACAAAGCTCGCGATATATCAGGGATCGTGCCATATCAAGAACACGAGAGAGAAAGAGAGAGAGAGAGAGAGAGAGAGAGAGAGAGAGAGAGAGAGATCAAACACATAGCTACTAGTGCATACCCTCGCCCCGAGGGTGAACTACTCCTTCCTCGTCATGGAGACCGCCGGGATAATGAATATAGCCTCCGGTGATGCTTTCCCCCCTCTGGCAGGGTGCTGGAAAAGGGCTGTAGATGAGATCGTGGAGGTACAGAGGCTTGCGGCGGCGTAAAAAGTCATCTCGGTTAACTTTCGGGGGTTTCTGAATATATTTGATTTTTTGGCGTTGGAATCACGCGAAGAAGGGCCACAGGGGGCCCACGAGGCACCAGGGCGCGCCTGGGGGAGGTGGCGCGCCCTGGTGGCTCGTGGGGCCCCTGTGGGTCTTCTGGCCACCTCCCGAAGCTTCTAGTGTATCTTATGTTCCAGAAAAAATCGTCAAAAAGTTTCGCTGCATTTGGACTTCATTTGATATAGATTTGCTGCAAAACCAAAAACAAGCAGAAAACATCAACTGGCACTGGGCACTAGGTCAATATGTTAGTCCATAAAAATCATGTAAAAACCATATAAAAGTGCACCAAAATCATACAAAACTATAATAAACACGGCATGAATACTTCATAAATTATAGATACGTTGGAGACATATCACCCCACTGGAAACGGCCAGCCGGCGGGCTTCGCGTCCCCACCTGGCAGGGCTCCGCGCCCAGCAGCCGGCGGGCTCCGCGTCCGCGCCCGGCAGGGCCCCGCGCCCAGCTGCCGGCGGGCTCCGCGTCCGCACCCGGCAGGGCCCCGCGCCCAGCAACCGGCGGACTCCGCGTCCGCGCCCGGCAGGTCCCCGCGCCCACCAGCCGACGGACTCTGCGTCCGCGCCCGGCACCCTCGACTACATCTTCTGCTCCAACAAACAGTGAAGACCTCCGCCGACTTTTCGAGTCGCTCGGAGGCTACACCCAGTGGGTGCGCTGGCGCGCCCCCACTGGAAGCAAGCTGCACCGGCTGCAAGCCCTAGCCGGGTGTCATCGACAACCTCTGCTACCACGACTGCGAAGACCCTCCGCCCGACTCTTCAAGTCGCCCGGAGGCTGGGAGGCTACTGTCGGGGGGATGACCCCCGGGTAGGCTCAAGGAGACGAGTCGACATTTCGAAACATAGGGGTGGTCAACGCCCCTCGGTCCGGCCAGCTCGCCACCCGGCTACTCCGGCCGGCTCGCCACCCGGCTGCTACAGTCGGCTCCCCGTCCGGCTGCTCCAGCCGGCCTGCTGCGCGGAGTCAGCCGCAGCGTTCCATCGGACACGACAAGAAGACACTGTAGCCACACCCCTTCGCTGCACCCCAATAGTCCAACACTGTTGACTAATAGTGGCGCACTGTAGCAGGCGTAATGCGTCACCTCGTATGTCCGCTCAATAGTGCAGTAGGTCAAGTGAGCCACCCCTTATCCCCTGGGCATCCCTTTATAAGATGCACCAGGGAACTCACTTGCAGGAAAGCCACTCTCTTGGCCAAGAAGCCACACACTTGGCCAAGAAGAAAAGCACCACGCACACACTTTGAGGCCGGCCATAAGAGGCTCATGCCCACTCACACCCACGGCACTCTCAGGCACACTCATACAAGCACACACATATAAGGCCAGTAGCCCGTAGCTCTCTTCTGAGATACAGCTCCAGGAGCAACTCTGTACTACCATATGTACTGCGTATATACACCAGACATGCAGGAGTAGGGGTGTTACCTCCGCAGCGAGGGCCCCGAACCTAGGTAAACCACCGCGTGCTGTTGCCCTATCCCGTCCCGGATCTCCACCGTAGTCTTTCCCCCACCTTTAGCCTACCCATGGCATCTGCCGTGAGAAAACAACGACAATTACTGTCGGGGGGATGACCCCCGGGTAGGCTCAAGGAGACGAGTCGACATTTCGAAACATAGGGGTGGTCAACGCCCCTCGGTCCGGCCAGCTCGCCACCCGGCTGCTCCAGCCGGCTCCCCGTCCGGCTGCTCCAGCCAGCCTGCTGCGCGGAGTCAGCCGCAGCGTCCTATCGGACACGACAAGAAGGCACTGTAGCCACACCCCTTCGCTGCGCCCCAATAGTCCAACACTGTTGACTAATAGTGGCGCACTGTAGCAGGCGTAATGCGTCACCTCGTATGTCCGCTCAATAGTGTTGCTGAATCATTTTTGCTCTATTAGGCCGCTCGTAATGGAGAGCACCATATATTAGTATCATGCATACAATACATACTAGTGTATGATACTATTCACGTAATGCACAATATCATAAGTTAGTACTCTCGCCCTAATGGATAGCATCATATATTAGTATCATGCATATAATACTAGTGTATGATACTACTCACGTAATGTATAATATCTTAGCTTGTCTAATTTATTGTCATGCATGACACAATGTAGTACACTATTTAATACTCCATCCGTTTCAAAATATAGTGCATCCTCGATTTCCGCGCTTCAACTTTGACCATAAATTTGACCAACGAGACCGACTGCGGCGGAGGTAAAAATTATACCAGTGAATTCGTATTCGAAAGAAGTTTTCAATTATATAATTTTTGCTCCCGCCGCAGTCTGTCTCGTTGGCTAAATTTATGGTCAAAGTTGAACATCGGGAAGCGCGGGCGCACTATATTTTGGAACGGAGGGAGTATGATACGATATCACGATATGATGATACCATATTCTCTCTTTTCGTATTTAATTGTGTGTCACATCATCAAAAAAGCCTAGTTGACATGCATAATACAGCTTATGATACTCTCATTACGGGCAGCCTTACGGGTTCCCAGCCACAGAGCCATCTGTTAGTAATTTTTCTTCTTAAAACACAGTGCAAGGATACATACAGTCATCTCAATTAACACGTACTAATACGCCCTACCTCTACTAAATTTGGTAGTGATTTGATACGTACGGCAGTGGAGTACGGTGGATTTTGGATTGTCTTGCGACGCATGCGCTCCACAAACTCAAAGATATTTATACCAAAAATAATATATACTCCTATACGGCTAGATGCACTTGTGTGGTCGTCATGGAGTAGAGAAGAGGAGGATAATGTATAAAGCTCCGGATCGATCCACGTAGAAATGCCCATGCCTGAACAACCTGGTTGTCCAATTACCTATGCTCCTCATAGTGCGTACCTTTTATTTGATAGGCATATATATATGGTGCGTGTATAAAAGAAACGTCCGGCAGCTCATGCATGGGCGTGTACGTCTCCATCGCATCATTTTCCTCTGCATAGCTAGCACCAGCAAACATAGCATGCAGGTGCACGTTCGATCGACCGCGCGCATGCACACGCGTCTTTTCACGTTGTGTCCGCGCATCATCGTAACCGTGTCGTAGCGCCAAAAAGGTGGGCCTCCACTACGGATCATGCATGAAGCTCTTTTCATCTGATTATTATTATGTTTCATCGGTTCAAGGATACTTCCATGCATCCTTTTTTTAGGGGAGGATTTTTTTTGTTTTTTTTTTTGCGGGGAGCTTACAGGCGAACTTAAGACATGCTCAATGAACATAAGACATGCTCAATGCTGATTTACTGCATAAAAGAAGCCATGCAAAAAAATAATTTACTGCATAAAACACACTACTTACTAGGAGTAGAAATTAACCACTTATGCTATAGCTATGTGCCGCAAACAGGTTCAAATTAAGCACTAGTGTGGCCATTTCTCGATTTGTTGTGTAAATCGGTATATGTTCCTTTCCATTACGAATCGCGATTGTATGACCAACCATTGTGGGTAGAATGCCCGCGACCCAACTCACGAATGCCAAAATGCAATATCTATCAAAGTTAACATGGTTAAACGGAATTAGCGCTATTTGTAGATTTTGTTTTGAAGAAGCGACTACTCACCATCTGTTTTCTGACCATGTTGCTATCTTTTTTACTGTGTTGCTGCTGAATATGTGTGGAGAATCGTAGGTTTGTCCATAGGAGCTCTGACCAGACATGGATGCTTCTCACAATTCTACTGGTGGATTCCCCAATATGTCCCAACGAGTAGAAGTGTTCAAATCACTGACTTCGTCATGATATGTTGGTAAATTTGGAAGCTTCGCAAGAGGTCATGTTTTGAAGGGAAGTTAATTCGATCCCCATCTGAGCTAATTTGTTACGCCCGTGTGTTCACAAATACTAGGCAATGTTATATTCTGATCTGGACAAGGAGGCTGGTTTTCTGCAAAGTATTGCGTTGGAAGCTCATTCGATGGGTGCCTGCTCGGGGATCCTGTATTAAGAATTGAAGCAGTTGTTGAAGAGAGCGATGGGGGTGCTGACGCCTCAAGTTGTGTTGCTAATGGAAGAAGTTCTAGAAGTATAGATACCAAGTTGTTTTTTATGTGAAGATGGTCTTTTGGGGAATAATCTTAGCCTGGTGTTGTGGTTTTTGGTTCTGCTAGTGCTTATTCTCCCACGGCCTAGATAACGGGCAGGGCAGCCCAGGGTGTTGTTTGTAATTAATCTTTGGCCGTTGCGTTATCTGCATAAAACCTTGTGCATGTTAGTTGTGCTTAGAGCAAGTACAATAGTGGGCTTATAGCCCGCTTACATGGTACTTTTTGCAGAAATGTGAAAAAGTAAGGGGAGTGGGCTCTTATGCAAGAGCCTAGCTATATACGCATTCCTAGGCAAATACAATAAATGTGAAGAAAGAGATAGAGAGAAGATGAAAAAAAGTACTAATGTAATAGCCAACCTTATAGCCCACATTGTTGTATGAGTGCACATAGATGATGGCTATAGATAACATGGCAGTTCCATATAGCCATCAGGCTATATTATTAACCATGCTCTTAGCATTAGGTGGCTTGTACCTTTGTCGTTTATAACTTGTAGAACTTTTTTGTTTTGTTTGTCTGCACTAGATGCTCTCTTATATTATTTTGTTATCTGTTGATCGTGGAACCCGACCCTATTTTGCATGGAAAAAATTGATTGAGTTGCTCTAGGTTGTTGCCACGTGCATATGTTTGTTGGGGAACGTCGCATAGGAAACAAAAATTTTCCTACGCTCACCAAAATCGATCTAGGAGATGAACATCTACGAGAGGAGAGATTGCATCTACATACCCTTGTAGATCGCTAAGCGGAAGCGTTAAGAAACGCGGTTGATGTAGTCGAACGTCTTCGCGATCCAATCCGATCCGAGCACCGCACGAGCGGCACCTCCGAGTTTAGCACACGTACGGCTCGGTGACGTCTCCGCCTTCTTGATCCAGCAAGGGAGGGTGGAGAGGTAGATGGGATCTGAACCAACACGACGGCGTGGTGGTGGTGGCGGCAGCGGAACTCCGGCAGGGCTTCGCCAAGCGCAAACCGGAGGAGGAGATGGAGCAGCAGGAGGGAGAGGAGGCTAGGGTTGTGGATTATCCAGCCCCCTTGTGCCTCCCACCCTTTATATAGAGGAGAAAACTTGGAGGAGGGGAGTACTATTCACATGAACAGTAACATGAATAGTACTTAGCCTCCAAGTCTCTCCCTATTTTCAAGGGATTCGATCTTATCCTCTTATCCCATGTAGGGCTGGTGCGCCACCCCTTGGTCCATGTGGGACGTTCTGGACAAGTGGGCCCCACCATGGAACCCTCTGGAACATTCTAGAAGCTTCCCGGTACAATACCGGAAAAAACCGAACTTTTCTGGAATCCCGAAAAACAACTTTCCATATATAAATCTTTACCTCCGGACCATTCCGGAGCTCCTCGTGATATCCCGGATCTCATCCGGGACTTCGAACAACCTTCGGACTTTCCACTTATTAATATCCCAAAACTACCCTAGCGTTACTGAACGTTAAGCGTGCGACCCTACGGGTTCGAGAATCATGTAGACATGACCGAGACACCTCTCCGGTCAATAACCAATAGCGGGACCTGGATGCCCATATTGGTTCCTACATATTCCACGAAGATCTTTATCGGTTGAACCACGATGTCAAGGATTCAGTTAATCCCGTATACAATTCCCTTTGTCCATCGGTATGTTACTTGCCCGAGATTCGATTGTCGGTATCTCCATACCTAGTTCAATCTCGTTACCGGCAAGTCTCTTTACTCGTACCGTAATACAAGATCCCGTGGCTAACTCTTTAGTCACATTGCTTGCAAGCTTATTGTGATGCTGTATTACCGAGTGGGCCCTGAGATACCTTTCCGTCATACGGAGTGACAAATTCCCAGTCTTGATCCATGCCAACTCAACAGACACCCTCGGAGATACCTGTAGAGCATCTTTATAGTCACCTAGTTACGTTGCGACGTTTGATACACACAAGGTACTCCTCCGGTGTCAGTGAGTTGCATGATCTCATGGTCATAGGAACAGATACTTGACATGCAAAAACGATAGCAATAAACTTGACACGATCATATGCTACGTTCATAGTTTGGGTCTTGTCCATCACATCACTCTCCTAATGATGTGATCCCGTTATCAAATGACAACTCATGTCTATGACCAGGAAACCATGGCCATCTTTGATCAACGAGCTAGTCCGGTAGAGGCTCACTAGGGACATGTTGTTGTCTACGTATCCACACATGTATTTGTGTTTCCAACCAATACAATTATAGCATGGATAATAAACGATTATCGTGAACAAGGAAATATAATAATAACCATTTTATTATTGCCTCTAGGGCATATTTCCAACAGTCTCCCACTTGCACTAGAGTCAATAATCTAGCATTACATGGTTATGAATCTAACACCCATAGAGTTCTGGTGTTGATCATGTTTTGCCCGTGGAAGAGGTTTAGTCAACGGATCTGCAACATTCAGATCCGTGTGCACTTTGCAAATGTTTATGTCCTCCTCCTTGATCGCATCGCGGATGGAATTGAAGCATCGCTTTATGTGTCTGGTCCTCTTGTGGAACCTTGGTTCCTTGGCTAGAGCAATGGCACCAGTGTTGTCACAGAACAGAGTCATCGGGTCCAGTGCACTGGGCACAACTCCAAGATCTGTCATGAACTGCTTCATCCAGACACCTTCCTTTGCCGCCTCCGAGGCAGCTATGTACTCCGCTTCGCATGTAGAATCAGCTACCACGCTTTGCTTGGAACTGCACCAGCTTACCGCTCCCCCATTTAGAATATATACGTATCCGGTTTGAGACTTAGAGTCATCCGGATCAGTGTCAAAGCTTGCATCGACGTAACCCTTTACGACGAGCTCTTGATCACCTCCATAAACGAGAAACATTTCCTTAGTCCTTTTCAGGTACTTAAGGATATTGTTGACCGCTGTCCAGTGTTCCACTCCTGGATTACTTTGAAACCTTCCGGCCATACTTATGGCAAGGCTGACATCTGGTCTTGTGCACAGCATCGCATACATGATAGAGCCTATGACAGAAGCATAGGGGATGACACTCATCTTTTCTCTATCCTCTGTAGTCGCTGGGCATTGAGTCTTACTCAACTTCACACCTTGCAAAACAGGCAAGAACCCCTTCTTGGACTGATCCATTTTGAACTTCTTCAAAACTTTATCAAGGTATGTGCTCTGTGAAAGTCCTATTAAGCGTCTTGATCTATCTCTATAGATCTTGATGCCTAATATGAAAGCAGCTTCTCCTAGGTCCTTCATTGAAAAACTCTTGTTCAAATACTCCTTCACTCTTCCCAAAAGTTCTATATTGTTTCCAATCAGCAATATGTCATCCACATATAATATTAGAAATGCTATAGAGCTTCCACTCACTTTCTTGTAAATACAAGCTTCTCCGTAAACTTGTATAAACCCAAACGCTTTGATCACCTCATCAAAGCGAAGATTCCAACTCCGAGACGCTTGCACCAGTCCATAAATGGATCGCTGGAGTTTGCAAACTTTGTCAGCATTCTCTGGATCGACAAAACCTTCTGGTTGCATCATATACAACTCTTCCTTAAGAAAACCGTCAAGGAACGCTGTTTTGACATCCATCTGCCAAATTTCATAATCGAAAAATGCAGCTTTTGCTAACATGATTCTGACGGACTTAAGCATCGCTACGGGTGAGAAAGTCTCATCGTAGTCAACTCCTTGAACTTGTGAAAAACCCTTTGCCACAAGTCGAGCTTTATAGACGATGACATTACCGTCTGCGTCCGTCTTCTTCTTGAAGATCCATTTATTCTGAATGGCCTTTCGCCCTTCAGGTAACACTTCCAAAGTCCATACTTTGTTTTCATACATGGATCCCATCTCGGATTTCATGGCCTCTAACCATTTGTCGGAATCTGGGCCAACCATCGCTTCTCCATAGCTCGTAGGTTCATCGTTGTCCAACAACATGACCTTTAAGACAGGGTTACCGTACCACTCAGGAGCAGTACGTATCCTTGTCGACCTATGAGGTTCGATAGTAACTTGATCTGAAGCTTCATGATCACCATCATCAGCTTCCTCTTCAACTGACGTAGGTTCCACAGAAACATCTTTCTGCGCAGTGCTACTCTCAGGTTGAACTAAAGGTTCAACAACCTCATCAAGTTCTATCTTCCTCCCACTCAATTCTTTCGAGATAAACTCTTTCTCGAGAAAGGACCCGTTCTTAGCGACAAACACTTTGCCTTCGGATCTGAGATAGAAGGTATACCCAACCGTCTCTTTTGGGTATCCTATGAAGACGCATTTGTCCGCTTTGGGTTCAAGCTTTTCTGGCTGAAGCCTTTTGACATAAGCATCGCATCCCCAAACTTTAAGAAACGACAACTTTGGTTTCTTGCCAAACCACAGTTCCTACGGTGTCGTCTCAACGAACTTAGATGGTGCCCTATTTAAAGTGAATGCAGCTGTCTCTAACGCATAACCCCAAAATGATAGTGGCAGATCGGCAAGAGACATCATAGAACGCACCATATCCAATAAGGTTCGATTACGACGTTCGGACACACCATTACGCTATGGTGTTCCAGGCGGCGTCAACTGTGAAACAATTCCACATTGTCTTAAGTGACTGCCAAACTCATAACTCAGTTATTCTCCCCCTCGATCAGATCGTAGGAATTTGATTTTCTTGTTACGATGATTCTCAACTTCACTCTGAAATTGCTTGAACTTTTCAAACGTTTCAGACTTGTGTTTCATTAAGTAAATATACCCATATCTACTCAAATCGTCGGTGAAGGTGAGAAAATAACGATATCCACCCCGCGCTTCAATGCTCATCGGACCGCACACATCAGTATGTATGATTTCCAACAAGTCACTTGCCCGTTCCATTGTTCCGGAGAACGGGGTCTTAGTCATCTTGCCCATGAGGCATGGTTCGCATGTGTCAAGTGATTCAAAATCAAGTGACTCCAAAAGTCCATCAGCATGGAGTTTCTTCATGCGTTTTACACCAATATGACCTAAGCGGCAGTGCCACAAGAAAGTGGTACTATCATTATCAACTCTACATCTTTTGACATCAATGTTATGAACATGTGTATCATCACTATCGAGATTCAATAAGAATAAACCCCTCACAATGGGTGCATGACCATAAAAGATATTACCCATATAAATAGAACAACCATTATTCTCTGATTTAAATGAGTAACCGTCTCGCATTAAACAAGATCCAGATATAATGTTCATGCTCAATGCAGGCACTAAATAATAATTATTCAGGTTCATCACTAATCCCGATGGTAATCGAAGAGCGAGCGTGCCGACGGCGATCACATCAACCTTGGAACCATTTCCCACGCGCATCGTCACTTCGTCCTTCGCCAGCCTCCGTCTATTCCGCAGTTCCTGCTTTGAGTTGCAAATGTGAGCAACCGCACCGGTATCAAATACCCAGGCACTACAACGAGAGTTGGTAAGGTACACATCAATAACATGTATATCATATATACCTTGTTTGTCGTTGGCCCCCTTCTTGTCGGCCAGATACTTGGGGCAATTCCGCTTCCAGTGGCCAGTTCCCTTGCAATAGAAGCACTCAGTTTCCGGCTTGGACCCAGCCTTGGGTTTCTTCACGGGAGGGGCAACTACTTTGCCACTCTTCTTGGAGTTTCCCTTCTTGCCCTTGCCATTCTTCTTGAAAATAGTGGTTTTATTGACCATCAACACTTGATGCTCCTTCTGGATGTCTGACTCAGCGACTTTCAGTATCGCAAACAGCTCGGCGACTGACTTGTTCATCCCTTGCATGTTATAGTTCAACACAAAGCTCTTGTAGCTAGGTGGTAGCGATTGAAGAACTCTGTCAGTGATCGCCTTTGGCGGGAGCACAACTCCCAACTCAGCCAGACGGTTGTAATACCCAGACATTTTGAGTATGTGTTCACTGACAGACCCGTTCTCCTCCATCTTGCAAGCATAGAATTTATCGGAGGTCTCATACCTCTCGATCCAGGCATTCTTCTCAAAAATAAACTTCAACTCCTGGAACATCTCATATGTTCCATGACGTTCAAAACGCCTTTGAAGTCTCAGTTCTAAGCCATACAACATGGCGCACTGAACTATTGAGTAGTCATCAACACGCGCCTGCCAGGCGTTCATAACGTCCACAGACGCTGGAGGGGGTTGCTCACCAAGCGGTGCATCAAGGACATAAGCCTTTTGGGCAGCCGTGAGGATAATCCTCAGATTACGGGCCTAGTCTACAAAGTTACTTCCATCATCTTTCAGCTTGGCTTTCTCTAGGAACGCATTGAAATTCAGGGGAGCTACTGCGCGAGCCATTGATCTACAACATAAATTTGCAAAGACAACTTAGACTATTGTTCAAGATAATGAGTTTAGTTTACTTAAAAACTCCCACTCAAATCGACATCCCTTCGGTCGTCCGAGTGTAACATGATCCAAATTCACCAACCCAAGTCCGATCATCACGTGAGATGAGGTGGTTTCAATGGTGAACATCTCCATGTTGATCATATCTACTATATGACTCATGTTCGACCTTTCGGTCTCTTGTGTTCCGAGGTCATGTCTGTACATGCTAGGCTCGTCAAGTTTAACCCAAGTGTTCCGCATGTGCAAAACTAGCTTGCACCCGTTGTATGTGAACGTAGAGTCTATCACACCTGATCATCACGTGGTGCTTCGAAACGAAGAACTTTCGCAACGGTGCACACTTGGGGAGAACACAATTTTATCTTGAAATTTTAGAGAGGGATCACCTTATTATGCTACCGTTGTCCTAAGCAAAATAAGATGCATAAAAAGATTAACATCACATGCAAATCATAAGTGACATGATATGGCCATGAACTTGTGCTTTTGATCTCCATCTCCAAAGCACCGGCATGATTTCCATCGTCACCGGCATGACACCATGATCTCCATCATCATGATCTCCATCATCGCGTCGCCATCGGGGTTGTCACGCCAACCATGCTTCTACTACTATTGCTACCGTTTAGCGATAAAGTAAAGCATAACATAGCGCTTAATGATTGACACGCAGGTCATACAATAATTAAAGACAACCCTATGGCTCCTGCCGGTTGCCGTATTCATCGACATGCAAGCCGAGATAAACTATTACAAAATATGATCATCTCATGCATCAAATATATTTCATCATATCTTTGGCCATATCATATCACAACATACCCTGCAAAAACAAGTTAGACGTCCTCTAATTTGTTGTTGCATGTTTTACGTGGTTGCTATGGGTATCTAGCAAGAACGATTCTTACCTACGCAAAACCACAACGGTGATATGCAAGTTGCTATTTAACCTTCTACAAGGACCGCCTTCGTCGAATCCGATTCAACTAAGGTGGGAGAGACAGACACCCGCCAGCCATCTTATGGAACAAAGTCGCATGTCAGTCGGTGGAATAGGACTCATGTACGTGGACATGTAAAGTTGGTCCGGGCTGCTTCATCCCACAATACCGCTGAATCAAGAAAAGACCAAGGAAGGAAGCAATCTGAATATCAACGCCCACAAACTCCTTTGTGTTCTACTCGTGATGTCATCTACGCAAAGACCTAGCTCATGATGCCACTGTTGGGGAACGTTGCATGGGAAACAAAATTTTTCCTACGCTCAACAAGATCGATCTAGGAGATGAACATCTACGAGAGGAGAGATTGCATCTACATACCCTTGTAGATCGCTAAGCGGAAGCGTTAAGAAACGCGGTTGATGTAGTCGAACGTCTTCGCGATCCAATCCGATCCGAGCACCGCACGAGCGGCACCTCCGAGTTTAGCACAGGTACGGCTCGGTGACATCTCCGCCTTCTTGATCCAGCAAGGGAGGGTGGAGAGGTAGATGGGATCTGAACCAACATGACGGCGTGGTGGTGGTGGCGGCAGCGGAACTCCGGCAGGGCTTCGCCAAGCGCAAACCGGAGGAGGGGATGGAGCAGCAGGAGGGAGAGGAGGCTAGGGTTGTGGATTATCCAGCCCCCTTGTGCCTCCCACCCTTTATATAGAGGAGAAAACTTGGAGGAGGGGAGTACTATTCACATGAACAATAACGTGAATAGTACTTGGCCTCCAAGTCTCTCCCTATTTTCAAGGGATTCGATCTTATCCTCTTATCCCATGTAGGGCTGGTGCGCCACCCCTTGGTCCATGTGGGACGTTCTGGACAAGTGGGCCCCACCATGGAACCCTCCGGAACATTCTAGAAGCTTCCCGGTACAATACCGGAAAAAACCGAACTTTTTCGGAATCCCGAAAAACAACTTTCCATATATAAATCTTTACCTCCGGACCATTCCGGAGCTCCTCGTGATATCCCGGATCCCATCCGGGACTCCGAACAACCTTCGGACTTTCCACTTATTAATATCCCAAAACTACCCTAGCGTTACCGAACGGTAAGCGTGCGACCCTACGGGTTCGAGAATCATGTCGACATGACCGAGACACCTCTCCGGTCAATAACCAATAGCGGGACCTGGATGCCCATATTGGTTCCTACATATTCCACGAAGATCTTTATCGGTTGAACCACGATGTCAAGGATTCAGTTAATCCCGTATACAATTCCCTTTGTCCATCGGTATGTTACTTGCCCGAGATTCGATCGTCGGTATCTCCATACCTAGTTCAATCTCGTTATCGGCAAGTCTCTTTACTCGTACCGTAATACAAGATCCCGTGGCTAACTCTTTAGTCACATTGCTTGCAAGCTTATTGTGATGCTGTATTACTGAGTGGGCCCTAAGATACCTTTCCGTCGTACGGAGTGACAAATTCCCAGTCTTGATCCATGCCAACTCAACAGACACCCTCGGAGATACCTGTAGAGCATCTTTATAGTCACCTAGTTACGTTGCGATGTTTGATACACACAAGGTACTCCTCCGGTGTCAGTGAGTTGCATGATCTCATGGTCATAGGAACAGATACTTGACATGCAAAAACGATAGCAATAAACTTGACACGATCATATGCTACGTTCATAGTTTGGGTTTTGTCCATCACATCATTCTCCTAATGATGTGATCCCATTATCAAATGACAACTCATGTCTATGACCAGGAAACCATGGCCATCTTTGATCAACGAGCTAGTCCGGTAGAGGCTCACTAGGGACATGTTGTTGTCTACGTATCCACACATGTATTTGTGTTTCCAACCAATACAATTATAGCATGGATAATAAACGATTATCATGAACAAGGAAATATAATAATAACCATTTTATTATTGCCTCTAGGGCATATTTCCAACAATGTTTGCTCTGCTATTGCCCGCCGAGAAATAAACATAACTTGTCGATACACCGCAAAGGGGGCACACACTTTATCGAGGCCTTTATATTGTCTGATCAAAATCTCAGTCGACCCAGTTTCAAGATTAGCAACATGCCACTCTGCTAGTCTAGTACAATGAGAACATACCTCGTTACAATTTCTGCTTTAGTCATTGTAGTTTAGTCATCCGAGTACAGAGCCAATCCACTACCACTATTTTGTTTCTTGACGTGTATAGCTTGTTGTTTGCAGCACAGAAAAAACAACGAGAGCTTCCCATTGGCAACGATGTTGAGGAAGTAATAGTTCGACGTGCAATGGAAGAGCTAGTGTCATGTGCCTCATCATGCTACACGATGGCGCCCTAATACCTGATGTTGAGTTGGTTAAAGAACAGACAAGGTCTAGTCCAAATCGACTCATAGGATGGAAAAGAAATTCTAGAGATCATACCATTCCATGCCATGGTCAATGATCAACAATCTTAAGAAGACCGCGTAACTGTAGGCACTTGTTAGAATGACATAGTAGGCGATGATGAAATATTTTCTGTACTAGAGTGGGGAAAGCATGCTGCACCTCTAGCGAGCGGGTTTGGTCTAGATATCATGGTATCCTTCCACATTAATGAACTAGTTGTTTTTGAGCACCTGAGTTTAGTTATGAACACATTGACGCCATCTTCCTTGCCCATGCATATTCACAACGTTATTCAATGTCAACCGAATTAAATTATCAAAAGCAAATCATGGTGACATAAATTAACAATGCTTGGGTGTTGGTTTGCCTATGTTTTAAAAAATAATTAATCTTCATTGATGGGTTTACACAAGTGTTACAAAAGATCAAATGATAACCAACGAATCACCGACGCGTGAGAACACCGAGATCATAAATGACACCATAAGAGCATCGAGGGAGTAGAAATCCATCTTTCTGGCCAATAACATACCTTATTCTTGCTTCCACCACTGAGAAGAGGAACCTTACCTTTCTCTCCCTTCGCATTCCTTCATATTCATCCATTCTTCTGTTTTCTATGCAACTCATTACATTTTATGGTCTCCCTACACTCTCATTTGTTTCTCTTCCATGTCTACAATTTCACATACAACTTTTTATGATTTCAAAATCTTTTTCCACATAAAAACATATGAAATTTCAAAAATAAATAAATCACACGGACTGTTGCGTGTAAGGATGGACATGCAACTGGTCGTCGCTGGGGTAGTTGCGTGTTAAGGGTGGACATGCAGCTGGAGAAAAATGACATTCCCCTTGGGAATCGTCGTGCGTTATTGTTCTCGTATGGTGGGACAAAGAAAGCAAAAAAATAAAAAGAACTGAAAAACGCCATCGTTGTCACCCCCTCCCCTAGCGCCACTCACTACGGGCACACACGGTTGGAGCAGTTGCGTGTCAAGGGTGGGCATGCAACTGACTACCATCGGATGTAGTTGCGTGTAAAAGGTGGAGATCCGACTAGTCATTGCTGAGGGAAGATGTGTGTCAAGGGTGGACATGCAACTTGAGAAAAAAGGACACCCCTCGCCCCGCCGCATAAGTTGCGGTCGCGTTGTGCCGATTGCAGTTGCATGTTGAGGGTGTACATGCAACTGTCTGCCACAAGAGAAGTTGCGTGTCCAGAATGGACATGAAACTAGCCGCTGTCGGGGCCAATTGCGTATCGAGGGGTGGACATGCAATTGAGAAAATGGACATTTCCTCATGAGGATCGTCTTGCATACTGTTCTCATGGAAGAAAGAAGACAAAATTTAAAATAAATAGAAAATGCCATAATCGAGCCATCCCCAAGCAGCATATGCTCCACGTGCACACACACGTTATCGATTAGTCTTCTTTAAAATTTCAAAAATAATATATAAGGAAAAGTGTATCAAAAGAGTAGAGTTGTGAAAAACAAAGAAACAAGATAAAAGAAAAACATGTATCATAGATTAGTTGTATATTGATAAATCATTAAAAAAATAAAAATACAAGATGACAAGATTGACATTCTAATATGGTTAGTTGCACAAAAACTTACATCAAATGTTATGCTGCAAAAAAATAAAAAGAACAAAGAAAATGCCAACTAAAAACCAACATCAGAGATGCCCTATGAACTTTCACCCGCTATGTTATTTTTTTTCTTTTTATTTTTCCTCCTTATATCATTTTGGGGAAAAACCTTATTTTTAGTAAACATTTATATATTTTTGATAGGAGAGTAAACATTTACATAGGTAATTCATTTATAGTGCATGCCCCGACTCAAGTTGAACACTCCTCCCACAATAGCATGGAGCACGCAACCATTGACTTAAATTTTAGTTGGATAGGAATTCGTGGGTGCAGCTATGAACAACTTGACCATAGACAGTTGTGAGTTTCGACAAGTTTTCAATGTTGTTCTCGAACACAATCATGCTAACAAAGAATTGACCCCTATCAAAAGAAATAACATTAAAGTTTTCATTCCTGACCCACATTAGGATGCCACTGGAGTGGCCAGCAGCCAAAATCCACCCCAAGTGAACTTCGGCGAACCCTCGTAAGGGCTAAGATCAAAATGTGACTAGGTATCCTTAATGGTTTCATGCAAATATACATTGTCTATCTTTTCAATCCGCATATCTCCAAACAAAACCCTCAAAACAAAATCCTCATTTTCCCCCCTTCTTTCTTGAATATGGATGATAGACCTTCTGAGCTTAAGACTACAGATACAGGGCTTCATGGTTCTCTTAGGAGGCTGTGAAAGGTGGCCACTGCCATCATTTGGTAGAGTGGACACATCAATGGGGATGTACAAATTAGTCCTGGTAAATGAAGCGGTGGATTCTTTAGCTGCTTTATTGGCTTGTGCAATTTAATTGGCACATATAATAGATATATGGTGCGTGGGAGACTCAAAAGATACATAGGAATCCGAAGCAACATGCAAAAGATGCTCACCCATCAAACTATCTAAGGCCACAAAAGTAGAAGGAGCGAAAGAAAGGGCGATACCTGGGGTCCAGGTTCTTCCCCGTTATGAGCCACTCGGCGCACTTCTGAATTGGCTCACCCGATATAGGGATCCCCGCGTCCTTGCTGGCAGAGGAGACATGTCTCTTCACTGCAGGGACCTTGACGTTCGCTCTAGCTCCACCGTGCCATCAAACACCTAGATCACGCTTCACCTCCTCACTACATCAAGCATACCCTTCGATGTGGATTGGCCGACTTTGTTCATCTCTTGGTTAATAAGTGATAGCATGGCAAGATGCATATAGTACCAACTGGGAGCAGCTTGATCGCTGAGAATTATTTCAGTGTTTTCTTGTGGGAGGAATCTATGTAGCTAGGGTTTAGTTTGAACAAATCAATGATATAATGTTGTTTTTGTTATTAGTTTATAAGTTGTGAGGTGTAATATAGCTATATATATCAAAAATAAACATTTAATAAATCAAAGTAACACTATACACTTATATATGATTTCAAGCATCCGAATGTTAAAGTTTAATAATTCAACTACACTTTTTCTTCACAACAACGTTCAATGGGCATTTCAGAAGCGAAGTCCAGGGTATGTATTTCTCACAAAGCTGCTATTGACGATGCAATGTACAGAAAAGTGTTCATGATTTTTTTTTGAAAATTGTTCAAAAAAGTGTTCATGAATTTGAAAATTTTCATGAATTTATAAAATGTTCCTCAATTTTAAAAAAATTGTGAAACAAAATAGAGATATATGAATTTTAAAAATTTCACGAAGTTTAAAAATGAGGAAAAAGGAAAAAAGGAACTAATAAACCTAGTAAAAACAAACCAAAAGAAAACAGAATAAAAGGGCAAAGTAAAAAAACCGGCCAAAAAAACTGGACTAGAACATTGCCAAAACCAGAACTGGGTAGAGAAAAGTCCAGGCAGAAGCTTGTGAACCCCAAGATTGCTGCCTAGAGCTTACATGGGCCGGCCCGTTGAAAACTAGCTTGGCGCTGTGTACGGTTAAAGAACTACGAGAGCAACTAGTTGACGAGCGCTCCTTCGGGAGCCTCCCAACGATCACTTGGGGGTGGGCTGGGAGCGCGCCACTTGGCACGCTCTCAGCCGCAGCCACATGTCGTGCTCTGGGCACTCCCTCCGGATTTTATTTATTTTTATTTTTCCGCACGCGTTTTCGGCCTTTTAAACGGTTTTTTCCCAGTTTTTTCGGCCTTTTGGTTTTTCACCGGTCTTCCTTAGCGTTTGGGGAAAAAATCAAAAAAAAAAATTGCGTGAAAAAAATGCTTTTTCTTTGTTTTCTTTTTGCTTCCGCGAGAGGCATGGTTTTGCTTTCGCGAGAGGCACGTCCGTGCCTCTCGAAAACGGAAAAAAAAAACGCGTTTTCTGTTTTTTTTTATTCTGCGAGAGGCACGGTTTTGCTTCCGCGAGAGGCACAGTTTTGCTTTCGCGAGAGGCACGGCCGTGGCTCTTGGAAACGGAAAAAAAAATGCGTTTTCTGTTTTTTTTCCTTCCGCGAGAGGCATGGTTTTGCTTCCGCGAGATCGGAAACGGAAAAAAAACACGTGTTTTCTGTTTTTTTTTCCTTCCGCGCGAGGCACGGTTTTGCTTCCGAGAGAGACACTTCCGAGAGAGGCACGGTCGGAAACGGAAAAAAAACATGTTTTCTGTTTTTTTTCCCTTCCGCGAGAGGCACGGTTTTGCTTTCCCGATTGTGACAAGTGACGTGCATGCAGTGCGTCACTTGTCGTAAACTGAGAAGGTGAGAGTGATATTTGAAAGGAGTACTATTCAATTAGTGATTTCGAAGAACTATTCCTCCGTCCAAAATGTACGATCAGAGTCCAGTTTTGAGACGGAGAGAATATTTGGCAGCTTCAGCGCCAAAACAGGGAATTCCTTAATTCCTGCACTAATCGGACACGGACTGCGTGGCCGGCCCGTCACGTACCTGAGCTATAAAGTGCTCGGCGCGGCATGTAACACTCCCAGTTGATTGAATCAAGACCCCTCAAAAAAAAAAGTTGATTGAATCAAATACCGCAGACGGAGCCACCGCAGTACCGCCACAGGAGCCCATCTTTCCCCGACGCTGATCGCTCTTGCTCGAACCTCCGTCCCCACCACCGGCGACAGCGACATCCCCGTCTCCGGCGACTGGCTGCTGCGCGCGCTCCCCGCCCGTCCTCTCGGCCCGCAGCAGACCCACGCGCGCGGCGACCCTCTTCGTCGCGGTGCACCCAGCTCGGTGGTCCTCCTCCCTACTCATGGCGAGTTCCCCTAGGTCCTATCCATCCTTGCACGTTCTGGCCGCCGGTTACATCGGAAGTCGAAATCTCTCCGCTGGCTTAGGCCGAGACAAGAGCTCATGCTCTGTTTTCCTGCAATTGCTCTGAAATTAGTGGTTAGGAGTACACGATGCAAGCTCATAGTCATTTTTACCATACTTTTTTTTTCAGTTTCAAACATGGCGGCTGGAGGATTAATGGAGCAGGACCTAAGCAAGCTTGACGTCACAAAGCTCCACCCATTGTCACCTGAAGTTATCTCACGCCAAGCCACCATCAACATTGGTACTGACACCACCATCCTTTTCCTTTTGGCAGCGTTTTGATCTTCACTACTTGTTACTTATCAGATCACCACTTTCATGTTACCCCCCTGGTACAGTTGGTCATGTGGCCCACGGGAAGTCTACTGTTGTGAAAGCTATAACCGGAGTTCAGGTATCATAGGTTATGTTTGCCACACTTTCTTTCCAAGTTCTGAATCTGAATTCTATACAAGTATTTACCGCATTTATCAAATATGCCATGCATATTTTATTTTTTTGGTATATGAATGAATAAACTACAAATACACTTTATTTGTGCTAGGAATACATTGCAGATGTCTTTAAACCTGATGCACAAAAGGTTGGCCTGGGAATCCATTTGATACTAATTAAAAATAATAATAAAAGTGCTCTACTAGCTCTCTGTTTTAGTAATGGCACTGTTGGAGTTCATGCTTCTTTGTCTATGTTTGTTACAATAATAACTATACTAGAATTGTTAGTAACTGATGAATGTATGTTTCCATCCCCAGTTTGTTTTGTATAATATTGTAATGCGTTTGTTTTCTTTTGTAGACTGTTCGCTTCAAGAACGAGCTTGAACGTAACATCACTATCAAGCTGGGTTATGCTAATGCAAAAATCTATAAATGCGAGGATGACAGATGTCCACGACCAATGTGCTACAAGTATGTTGAATTTCAAAATTCATCATTTCACCTTTTTTACATGATTAGATTTTATTTATTGCTTTCACCATGTTTACAGTTTAGAACAAATAACTTCAGGGGGATTGTTTTATACTCCTATATATTATTGAACCTGTCTGTGCATATGATTATTTTCTAGTGAATATATGGTAGTATACTCATGATTGGAGTATCAAATTTGATCTCCAGATATGAATTAGTGTATGATTATTTACCAGATATATTCTCAAAATTACTGCTTTAATTGTTTTTTAAGCTCTTGTACACTATTTGACTTCTGTTCAATTATGTAAAGGGCTTATGTAAGCGGAAAAGAAGATGCTCCTGTCTTTGATGTTCCTGGGTTCGAAAACACTAGGATGAAGCTCCTGAGACATGTTTCCTTTGTTGATTGCCCGGTACGGTGAAGCCCCCCTGCCCTTTTACTGTTATGAATGTTCTCTTCTACAGTTCTAGTACACAAATGATTAAGTAACATTGTCTTACCTGTGTGATTAGTAACATTGTCCGTGTGATCATGAAGTTTCTATAACTCTTTGGACAGGGTCACGATATTCTCATGGCTACACTGCTTAATGGAGCAGCTATCATGGATGGAGCCTTGATCTTGATAGCAGCAAATGAAAGCTGCCCACAACCCCAGACATCCGAGCATCTGGCGGCTCTTGCGCATCTCAAACACCTCATAATTCTGCAGAATAAGATTGATGTTATCCAGGAGAGTGCAGCAATGAACCAGCATGAAGCAATCCAAAAATTCATCCAGGTAACTACTGTTTGTCGTTTCTCTTGTTATAATTAGTACATGTCTTGCCTTTATGGTTTGATCTTTACTCCCATTTGTGTATGTAGGGCACGCAAGCTGAAGGTGCTCCTGTGGTGCCAATATCTGCCCAGCTCAAGTACAACATTGATGTCATCTGTGAATATATTGTGAAGAAAATCCCCATTCCAGAGAGGAACTTCACATCACCTCCCAACATGATTGTCGTTCGCTCCTTCGATGTCAACAAGCCTGGTTCAGAGGTTGATGAAATCAGGGGTGGGGTGGCAGGTGGCACCATCCTCAGGGTATGTAGATGCTCAGTCTCAAGATTGTAGGTGTTGTGTTTTCTCCTGTGGTGAATAATGTTGATCCTCTTATTTACAGGGAGTCCTCAGGGTGAACCAGAACATTGAAGTTCGCCCTGGCATGGTCTTGAAGGATGCGAGCGGCAACATCAAATGCGCCCCGATCTACTCGAGGATCGTCTCGCTCTACGCCGAGCAGAATGACGACATTCTTGGACTACATTGCTTTGCAGATCAACTTCTTTCTTCTCCAAAGGCTTCTGGGTGTGAGAACAAAGGGCGCGGAGAAGGCCGGGAAGGTGTCCAAGCTCACCAAGCGTGAGGTCCTGATGCTTAACATAGGGTCAATATTGGCGCCTGCGTGGTCGCTGTTAAGGGTGATCTTGCCAAGCTTGAGCTCACTGCCCCTGTCTGCACAAGCATAGGCGAGAAGGTCGCCCTGAGCTGCCGCGTCGACAAGCATTGGCGCCTCATCGGATGGGGAAAGATCCAAGCTGGCACAACGCTTGAAATCCCACCCTGCCCGCTCTATTGCGTACGACCTGGTAATTCAGCCGGGGATAGGGAATTAGGAAAAGATCGCTCTATTGCGTACGACAATAAAAAAAAAGGCCAGTAAATTCCCATCACACAACCAAACGTGGGATAGGGAATAATGATCTACTCCTTCCGTCCATTTGAGCCACAATTAATATGAGACATATGATTTCCCAAGCCTAATCCCTCGACAAACTTTCACTCTAAACTCCCATTCCCTTTTCTTAGATTTGTCAAACACGCTGTAAAATCAGTTTTATAGGGAGTTTAGAGGAATTGTTGAAGTTGCTCTAACTCCAAAAGTTCTCGTGGCAGTGTAAGAGCATCTACAACCGGAATTGCCTAATCCGGGTCCCTAAACGTCCACAGACGCGCCTGTGGACGGTGACCAGGTGGGCCTCAATTTTGTCATTTGCAACCACAAACCCTATTTTCAAAACACCAAATACATGTAAACTCATGCACGTCAATCATGTTGGATGTTTTAATCCGTGTTGGGCCGACAAGGTTGTTATAAACACCAAATAAATTGTTGATGCATTAAGATTTCCAGTGTAACATTCGACGGGGTTGGGGTTTAGTCCCACCTCGCCGTGCGAGGAGCAACGCAACTGGCTTAAATAGCCGTGTCATCCAAAAGCGGTAAGCTTGGGTCATCAACATATCCTTTCTGAAGGATGTGGACTGTCACTATGAATCTTCTTTGTTCATAGTGACAGAGAAGATTCATAGTGACATGCCATATCCCTCACAAAACAAGCGTTGATGTCCCTACTCTTTTTTAAGTTAAAATCATTTTCTACTTCTTCGTCCGAATCCGAAAGGGTCCATTGATGGCAAGGAGGGCGATGGATATGGGCGAATTGGTGTAGGCCCTAGCGGCCAGTCAGACGTGGTGGGCATGTCTGGGCGACCCATATCCGCCTCAAATTTGGGCTGGATATGAGACTGCCGGTTAGTTCGGGCGTCTCGGCCGGTTGTGGTGAGTCCGATTGGGTGTTGTTTCTTCGTCCGGTCAGTGACTGGGAAGCCCGCCCGGGCGTTTGGGGCGGATATGGGAGATGCTCTAAATCAGAGTATTTGACAAAAAAAACTACCGGAATTGGGGTTGGCGTCCTACTGTACTACAACTTCCAAATTTTTGACCAAAAACTACCATTTGTTTTCTAATTTTGTGCCTAAAAACTACCGAAAACGATTGATGACCGTTTTAGATGATTTAAACATATTTATGACAAGTAGGACCCACCCGTTAGGGCTGACGGGTGGGTCCTGCTTATCATATACATGTTTAAATCCTTGTTTTTGGTAGTTTTTAGGCACAAAATTCGAAAAAATGGTAGTTTTTGGTCAAAAATTTGAAAGTTGTAGTTCACTGGGACGCCAACCCCAATTCCAGTAGATTTTTATTGTCAAATACTCTCTAAATCAGGAGGAGCGAGGAGCTAGCAATTTGCATCTCCCTGTTTTTTGAGTAGCGAGAACTAGCCAAAACTACACCTCGTTGCCACCCCGCGGCCAAAATCACTATTTTGACCTTCTCAGGAAACTTCAGCACAAAATGAACTCTCTCAAAAATTATTTCTCTATTTGACCCTTTTCAGAAATGCCATGGGAGCGGCGACAACAACGTGTCGACGGCTCGTTCTGGCGGCTGCATTGGTCGTTCGGTGGTCCATGGATCTCGATGTAATTTTTATTATGTTTGAGATGTTTTGTACTTCCGGTGAATCTTTATAATAGATCTGATCCTTCTAAAAAAAGTTTAGCATCTAAGATTTTCGACAAAGGGAATATATTAATATCGCGGAAATACCAACTACACCCAACCTTTGCAACAACGGAATGTCATAAAGACATTACGGATGCACACAGCCAAAAGACAAAAAGAAGAAGAAGAAAAAAAGATCCCGCTACGGTGATCAATTTCTTGTAGCTGCAACACGAACCACCACCAAGACAACACCTGAAGTTCAAGTTCTCCACAAGCGACGCCTCCAAGAAGGAAACAGTGCACAAGCGCCATCATCGCCCGATCATCTCTACTCCTAATGTCTCACTTGGTAGGATAGCCTCCACGGTTTTTTTTCGTCCCCCACTTTCGTCTGGTTTTTTTTCGTCCCACCACCCCTTCCACTGGATTTTTTCCTCTGGTTCTTTTCTGTCACACCTCCGGTCTTTTCCCGACATGCAAAACCACCCCGCTCGATCAAATCTGGATCTCGGCGGCGGCGCCTCCTCCCTCTCCCCGCACACCGACGCATCCTCCGGAGCCCTCCCCGCCACCTCCCTTCCCAGCGCCCACATGACTGCCCCTCCTCGCCACATCACGGCCGTGAGAGCCCTCAAGAGGCTGGGCCTAGAGGACTGCTTCAAGGGGATGATATGCTTCGAGACTCTTAACCCGCCATGCCTGCTGCTGCTGTGCGACCAGGCGCCCGAGATCTTCGACATCGTCGGCCACTTCACTGGGTCAGGCAGCGCCAACGACCTGCCCAAGATCCCCGTCATATGCAAGCCCAATCTCTACTCCTAACTAGTAGAATGCCCGTGCGTTGCTACGGGCTTTTCAAAAAATTTAATGATTGCATATATAAACATAATGCAAAAGATTTGGGACATACCCCATCTACTTTTCTTGGCTCAAAAGGATTGAGGCCCCTCCAGATACGCTCAACTTCTAGGATATTTTTTCTTTGAATGCCATGAAATTGGTAAGATCGTTGGTGATCGTAAATGACATTTATAATTAGTTGATATTTTCAGATACATTTTTTTTGAACTGTGAATGATTGTAGGAGAGTTTCCTACAGTGTTGTATGTATTAAAATGATCAGAATGTCAGGGCTACATGTTACAATATTTTCATAGCATCGTTGATTGCAGCTTGGAGTAAATCCGCGGCGAGAAGGAAAATGAGTGGTGACAAAGGGTCTCTTTGTCGAATTCCTCTTCGACGGTGAAATTGAAGACCTGACACCCCATTCAGCAGGACCGATGATTATTTATCTAGTTCAGCCATGTATGCGATTTATCCAGTTCCACCATAATCTCGATCATCGCAGTGTGCTCGATGGTGTCAAATGCCTTGGAGAAATCTAGCTTTAGGATGAAGGACTTTTCCCTGAAAGCTTGGCACTGGTGGATGTATTCGATGAACGATCTACATGATTAGTTTTTGCAGCCAGTTGGCCAAGAGTTTTGTGATAATCTTGAGATAGCGGTTCTAGAATCGTGATCACAGGAAACAAAGCCGTGAATGTCAAGTGTCAAAGATGTTTTTCTCAACACTCAACTCTCTACATAAATGCTTGGTTCACAGTTGTCGTGCTTCATTCAGCATAGCTTTGATGCTACAATGATGTCTTCTCTAACTCTAGAATCTCCGTCAACGCTGAGGATTCTTTTATAGTGCTTCAACTCTAAGGATTCTTTTATAGGTGTGGTCTTGTATACTTGAAAAATCTGTTCCAACTATTGGCAAATTCTAAAGTATCAAATATCTCCTATAATAATATGATGCAACAACGAAACCTGTCATACAATGCTAGCAACATGGCATTTGAATATGTGTGAAGCAAGCAAAAAAGGATAGTGGAACAAAGATATTGTAACAAACATGTATTGATTATCACACATTAAATCCAATAGGGTAATTAGTTATCAGGAATCAAAGAGTTTATACTTGCCTCGATACAAAAATGAAAATACCAAAAGTAGAACAGAGCTCACACTTATGGAAACTTACAAACGATATACTACTCGTTACATACATATCACACCTTCCGAGAGTTATCCAGTGTCTGTAGGCACCACAGGAAATCGCAATACAAAAGTCAGGCCATCGCAAATCTGAGGCGATGATTTGACCACCCATGCCGCAAATCTCAAGGCAGTAGTTTGACCATGTAGTTAACTCATGCCTACAGAGTGGAGAGTCAACTCAAACCTGCAATAAGCCAATAACAGAAGAATTTTCAGTGCCATCAATGTGTGATCATACAGAAACTGGATGTAGCTAAAATCATTTACAGCTTCAAGATAAAAATTGTAATCTTGTTTGTAATATGCATACAAATATAAGGTTACTACTTAAGTTTGCTCACATAATTTTTTTCACAGCTTCTAGTGCATAGTACTTGATTAACTAAGTGTACATGTCTGTTGTGGCATGCATATTACTCTACATATTACTTGTAGCGGCATGCATATTACTCTACATATTCTGCTGTGCAAAATGATACACACAAATCTAATAATTTAGTGAAAACAGATTTAGCCGATAGTATTTTGATCATTATTAATGTACACAAGGAACACAACTCATTGCTATAGTAGTGGAGCAGCAGCAAAGGCATCACCCAAATACTTACCATTATGCAAGCCAACTAATGATCCAGAGATAAATCCCAAAGAATAAAAAGCATAAAAACAAGGATACTTTCCTGAGAGGCCCCACTTCTTGGTGTAAAATTTGCAACTGACAAAAATACTACACGAATAGAGGGAAGATATACAAGAAAGACAGATCCTTCAAAATTGCAGTATCAGCATACTACATGTATGCATTACTAAGGTATAAGGAGTATTACAATATTAGATTTATAAAAAACTACATTGCAAAACCATTGGGATAATTCAAAAGAGATAAATAGATACAAGAAAAGAGAGATAATGCTTCAATTCTTACAATTTCAGGCTTGTCATCTCCTTTCTAATTGTATGTGTTTTGATCCCTCTAGGACTGTAGGATAAAAAATGGATATGCACTCGTTAGTTGGTACAAATATCAACAAAAATGATGTTTTAATTAACAACAATAGTGACATGAGTGTTGCTCCACCTCTCCGCAGTGTAACGGTGGCCTAGCACTGAAGAGAATCTACCTCCCATGTTGATTGGTTTCCCATAGCGCTCGCTTTTCTTGATGTGTTGCTGGCGTAGATGCTGCTGGTGCAACCACATGGGAACATGTGTGACATGCTTTGGCTGCTCCTCTGCAGGAGCTCCCGCTTCACGTTGACAACATGCTAGTACGTCATCTCCCGTGGTAGTGTAGAAGAGCAGGAACACAACAGTCTTCAAGAGGGTGCACATGAATGCTAATCAAGTTGCTCGGTCTATTCGGGCATGTCACTCCTTTCTAGTGCATTGCTTCCTAAGCAGAGTCATCACATGGCCGTCTATGACCGGTGCTGCACATCAATGTTCATTAAAAAAGAAAAAAAGAAGAATAAGTTTGATGCTATCAGAATACACAGACAGAGTATCACTCAAGCTTTTAAGAACATCATAGCATTGGAATTATGATGCTTCTTATTGGACTCACCATTCATTACACTGGGATTATGAAACAAATTGGAAGAACGATTGAAGGTGATAATAATCCAGTAAAATTCACTTGTAGCATGAATTCTTATATGCTTCATCTCACTTGCTAACCTTCATTGTTTTGACGTGATGCACTTGTCTCTGTGGCTTTTAGAGGTTTCGTTACTATAAAGAGAAAATTTATCACACATATTTTTTTTTTGAAACGGAGGCAAAAGCTTTGCCTCATATATTAAATAAGGAGGAGAAAGAGTTTGTTACAACACACAGCCAAGAAGCGGCATGACAATTATTCCCGCAATAAAAAAGACCCTAATTTCTTCGCCCCGGCCTTGACCCAAAGGTTTGTCTTGTCGACGATGGTGTTGAGTAGGATTTGCGGAGGTGCGCTCTTATGCCGAAACACCCTTGCGTTACGCTCGTTCCAGATAACCCACGAAACCAACATTGTAATTGATGCCTTCACTTTTCGGTCGCCGGTGCCCACGGCGCACGTGCTCGCCCACCACTCCTGGACAGAGTCGAACAAGTGCCAAGCGGAAGTGTCCAAGTCGTAGATGCGAAGCTTCTGAATCACCATGTTCCAAAGGCGGAGAGTGAAGCGGCACCGAAAGAAAAGGTGGGGACCGCATTCCTGAACCCCCCTGCACAAGGGACAGGGGCCACAGTTTGGCCAACCTCGCATCTCCAATCTGTCGGCAGTCCATATCCTATCCTGAAGCGCGAGCCAAGCGAAGAACTTGACTTTCGGAGGGGCCCAAATCTTCCAAACCATTTGGTCCATGGGGGAGAGAACCAAGCCCAAAAACTGCGCCCTGTAGGCGGAGGCAGCGGAGTAGTGCCCAGAACTCGTGTGCTTCCACAGAATATCGTCCTCAACAAGCTCGTCCAGGTGCACCTCTTGTAGCAGCGTCCAGAGGGTGAAGAATTGCGAGACATGCTCGACGGAAACCGAAGCGGGTGGCCTGATTTTGATAATCCACGCATTCTCCTTGAGGGCCTCCCGAACCTTCCAGCGCTTTCGGGAGGAAGCCTCGAAAATGAGCGGAGCAATGTCTTTGGGCCTACGACCAAGGAGCCAAGGGCTGTCCCAAAAAGGTGTCTTTGCACCATTCCCGACCATGATGGTTATACAGGCGTAGAAAAAGCTGAGGTCGCCCTCGTCACATGGGTTCCCACCCCCAACCCACAACTTCGTGGGTTCCTTCCACTTGTACCACGGCCACCGCAATCTCAAGGCCCGCGCGAACTTGTTGGTGTTGAGGACCCCAAGCCCACCAAAAGCAAGCGGCCTGCTCACAATGTCCTAGTTGACCTTGCACTTTGCTCCCGTGGTTTTATCTGACCCAGACCAAAGGAAGGCCCGCTCAAGCTTGTCGATGCTTTGCAGAATGGTGGGTTGAATGACAAGCGGCGTGATGAAGTAGATCACTTGGGAAGCGAGCACCGACTTGACAAGCGCGGTACGGCCGATGGTGGTGATGTTTTGACCCTCATATGTTGTCAATCTGCTCGCGACCTTATCCACGAGAAATTGAAGATCAGCAAGCTTGAGCTTCCACACAGAGAGCGGCAGACCCAAATAGCGGAGTGGGAAGGAAGCCCTAATAGCCGGAAGACCGCGGGTAATATGGTCCAAGTCGAGGTTGCCGCACCTGATGGGGACCACCGAGCTCTTATGGAAGTTAGTGCACAGCCCGGTGACATCCCCAAAGCCCCTCAGGATGGCCGCAAGGTTGTCCACATCCCTTTTGATCGGCGCGACAAACACGGCTGCATCGTCCGCGTAGAGAGAGGTTCGCACCATTACCCCTCTCCCACGGATCTTATGCAAGAGGCCCTTCCTCATTGCCACGTCTAGGATTTGCTTCAGAGGGTCAATGGCGATGACAAAAAGGAGGGGAGAGATGGGGTCTCCTTGCCGTAGACCCTGGCCATACTTGATGGGAGAACCAGCCACCCCATTCAAGAGAATCCTCGAAGATGAGGAACAGAGGAGAGCCGCAATCCACTCACGAAATTTGCTAGGGAAGCCTCGTCTTCGCAGTAGGTCAAGCAAATACTCCCACTTAACCGAGTCAAAGGCCTTTCGAATGTCAAGGTTGAAGAGGAGAGAGGGGGTCCTGCTCTTATGCAGCCGACGCGCAAGGTTTCTAACATACATTAAGTTGTCGTGGATGCTCCGCGTTTTGATGAAAGCACTTTGGGCGTTGGAGACGAGGGCGGACATGTGCGGGCCAAGCCTGACAGAGAGCACATTCGCGATGATCTTGGCCACCGCATGGATGAGGCTAATGAAATCTTGTATATATGTGCAGAATTTATGAATGATACAGAGAATGATGAAGAAAGTGCATACATGCATGACACAAACAGAGTGAATGTTGCTTCTCCACTATCGTATACCTCCCATCAGTATGGCGTCCAGGAATACAATAAACATAATTCAGTTTTTATAGCCTGGAAGTTAACACTGATAGGCCTTACCTTGGATCAGGTCAAAATGAATGACCACAAGATTTTATTAGTACAGACTGCAGACCAAAAATTCCTCTTAAACACTTTTTACTGACCTCTGTATTGATTTGTCCAGTACTTCAGTTCTTCAGTTTAGCATTCTAAACAAGCTATCTAAGACCCCAATGATGTTGAAAAAAAGGTATGCTACTACAGATATTTTTAAGGCTTGGCAATTACCAATGAATTTAGTAGCACACAATTAAACAACATCAGGTGACAAATTAAGCTTACATGCTGAGCCTAAATACTGCAACGAAATGGATGACAGAATATGCAGGTCAGTTTGGCACTATAAGTTCCCAATCATTAGCTCGCCTCAGGGGTAAAACAAGCATCACAGTAAAGTACCAAATCACATGAGCAGTGTTGTAATCAGTCATGTAGATATTATAGAACATCACTGATTTTAATCAGTTCTATAGTAGCTGTAACTTCACTGATTTTGGAAGCTTTGTAAGACTAATTCCCAAATTCCATCTGGTAGTAATTTAAAAAATTCCATACCTTGAGAATACTCGTATATATTTCCATCATGAAATCAATATACTGGTCGAATAATATGGTGCATACTCTAAAAACTCAGAGATCTTTGATGTCGTAGAAGTTATTAATCTTCTACTCGTTTCAGAAATCCCTACAGAAAAAGGGAGTATATTTCAAGCTCCAGAATATGATCGTGCAAATGGTGAACTGAAATACTGAATAAAGCTATAATGGACCAGTAATATACTACATGGAGCATAAATCTGCAACATGAATTTTGTAGTTATAGTATTATTACTCTCTTCGAAAATGAAAATTTGTTTGCAGCATGGGTATGAAGCATGCATACCCGTGCACAATCAAGGATTGAAGCCCAAATCTCAGCATGTTCCACGTCACCTGAACATCACCGTATCCCCAATTAATCAAAAATATTGTTACTCCTGGTTGCCGTGAAATTTCTGCAACAAAGAGGGGACAAGTCAGTACAAAGAGAGATAACAGAGAAGGGAGACGTAGTGTTGTTGTGCGTTGTGCGCCCTCACCTCTCGGCCCTGCAACCTGAAACCACCGGCGCCTCTGCACCGCAACCCCGTATGCACGTACGTCCCTCTCCCTCGCCCGACACAAGACACACAAGCTAGCACCGGCCGATTTTTGCTACACGCCCAAGCTGGATGACCTCCCCAGGCTATTGCCGCATGAGATCCAGACATCGGCGTCGCCGACGCCATCGCCGCGCCGCGCCGCGACTTCAGCCCGCCAGTCACACGTGTCCTCTGGCCACCGCCGCACCGCCACCCCAGCGCACAGACACCCGCGCCCTCGGGCCGCCGCCCCCTGTGGTCTTGCAGCGCTAGAGAGAGGACGAGAACGGCATGCTTAGGGAGAGAGGGATGGGATCCTACCTGATTCACCGCCGCCACCAATGATGCCTCCACCCGCCGCCGACGTTTCAAAAGAGAGAGATGAACGAGAGAACCGGGAGGTGGTAGGTTTGCTCGACCTGCAGGGGAGCGGTGCGACCGTCGCCACCGCCTTGATCCGTTAGATCGGTCGGGGAGGGGAGCTCCTGGCCTTTGACGAAGGGGGGGGGGGGGGGCGCCTCCCGATGTACATGGCTGCGGGGGGAGGAGGTGGTGGCGCCGTGACGGCCGGCTGGGGAGAGAGGTTGTGGTGCCGTGGCGGCAGGCTGGGGAGGGAGGTTGTGGTGGCCAGCTGAGATCCGTAGGGGGCGGCGGCGCAGGGAGGGAGGGCTTGGGAGTTGGGAGAGGTAGGTCGGGGGTTGGGGGCCTTGTCCGATTTTTTTTCGTTACCTGCGAGGGAGTCTCGTTCGTCCGATTTTTTCGCTACGTGGGACGGGATTACGTGCGAGGGTGCCTGGTTGGTCCGATTTTTTTTAAGTGCGAGGGGTTTTCTTCCATGACGTGAGAGGTAAAAGCGAGGGGGTAATGGATGGTGGGAAGAGAACGAAAAAAAGCCAGACGAAGGTGGGAGGTGGGACGAAAAAAACCCGGAACGGAGACTACCAACTGCTCCATTAGGAGTAGAGATGTCTCACTTGGTAGGATAGCCTCCACGGTTCTTTTTCGTCCCCCACTTTCGTCTGGTTTTTTTTCGTCCCACCACCCCTTCCACTGGATTTTTTCCTCCGGTCTTTTCCCGACATGCAAAACCACCCCGCTCGATCAAATCTGGATCTCGGCGGCGGCGCCTCCTCCCTCTCCCCGCACACCGACGCATCCTCCGGAGCCCTCCCCGCCACCTCCCTTCCCAGCGCCCACACGACTGCCCCTCCTCGCCACATCACGGCCGTGAGAGCCCTCAAGAGGCTGGGCCTGGAGGACTGCTTCAAGGGGATGATATGCTTCGAGACTCTTAACCCGTCGTGCCTGCTGCTGCTATGCGACCAGGCGCCCGAGATCTTCGACATCGTCGGCCACTTCACTGGGTCAGGCAGCGCCAACGACCTGCCCAGGATCCCCGTCATATGCAAGCCCAACGTCGGCGCCATGGAGCCGGCCCTCAAGATCGCCAACGTCAACCCTACAAGGCGGTAAGCCCTCCCCTCGAGTTCGACTCCAGCCCGGCGACAACGACGACCTGATTCCTACTGGTGGACGATGATGTGCTCTGGCCCAACCGCCTCGACCTCAACAAGCCCCGTCAAGATTCGTCACCGTGGGCTGCGCCCCCTCTCTTCCTTCACAACCAGGAGTTGACGAGGAGCACCATCAACTTGATTGATTGGTTGTCTACTCGGAAAGAAAAGAAGATGAAGTACGTGACCATCGTAGCTACTGTTGAATTCATGTATATACATTGATTGTTCATCCAATTTTGTCTACTGTTCTCCTAAATGACGAATGAGTGGATCTGAAGGAGAGAGGGCGAGAAGAAGAGACGCCGTGCGGCTGGTAGTGGGTGAGAATTGTCTAGCCGGCAATGGATTTCCAGCAAGGGCGGCAGAGCAAAATCCATGATGAGATGAACACCACCACGACAGCATCATGGATGTGATCGAGGTACCTCTGTTTCCTCAGTCCTACCAGGAAAGTTTTCAGATTATCCTGGTTCCAGGTTCAGATTGTTTGTAGAGTAATCATACATCAATAGTGTGTGTGTGCAGTCTGTATAAAATGGATAGGCGTAGGTTTTCTTAACCAACTTGCTGCGAATTATTGGTTCTGGCTGAAATATCTTTTTCCCTGCATCTTACACCAAGGGAGATTCAGGGAAGAAGTGAGGTGCATAAGTATAACAACAAGGCAGGCAAGATACCGGTGGTGCAGGCTTCAACATTCAGTCGTTGTGGCCACAATGCACTCTTATTTCATAATATACCTTGCATGTTTTATATTTGAGAGGGAATTAGATTTAGCCTGGCCGTGCCATCCATCCCAGATGCTAACAAATTGTGTAACTACCTAAGTTCTTTTTTGACTGTGCAGAAATAGCATCGGCTGCAAAGATGGAGTATGTTTTACATGTTTTTTGTTGTTGAAAAAAGTATGCTTTTCATCTTAACCATACACTCGACAAAAAATGCTATTTTGCCAAAGAACTTCTTGTCAGCTATGGTATTTAAGCTCAGAGTTACTAACTCAATGAGGTGTATTATAAATTTGAAGGTACTAATTTTTTTCCATATACAAAAATGTATTTGACACCTCTGAGCATCTACAGATCCTGCAATTGGTAGATAGCATTTGCCTTCCGAAATTTTTCCTTGAGACCATGTGAGTCTGAAGATAAATTGTTTAATAGTGAATGTTGTTATATTTATGCAAGTTGGATGCTATTAAAAATTTCTTATTTCCCATTTTGGGAACGAATTGTGCTTTATAGTTCTTTTTAGAATACGTAAAGAACTTTGTGTCCCGATGAACTCACAGAAAAAGAGATTTGAAATTATGTCCAAGCCTAAAGAAGGGCCACGCCTAAAGTAGAACACCACACCCTTTTTTTAAATTACTAACGGGTTGATGTTGTTGCACGTCGTGGCGGGGACGGCCATGTAGCAGCCGTATGTGCACTGCTTGTGCTGGGCGCCAATCCGGAGGCCCCTGATCGGAAGGGAAGCCACTGGAGCTGCTGCGGGAGATGGTGGCGGTACGCTGATAGAGCTGGGAGCAGACGTGGAGGGGCTGGACCTGCCGGTCCTTGAAGGTGTTGATATACATAGGTGCTTTGAGAAAAAAAATCAGTTAGGTATGATTCTCAGTTCTCACTACCTCCGCGTGATGCAATTAAAATATCAAATCTTTATTGTTATTTCCAACTAATTTTGCGGCTGATTGGACAATATCAGTTACTAACTTAAGTCAAATGGCTTGACAATGATCTGAGACAATTTTATAGTGTTTTACTTTATTTCTATAACTGTTATCCTGTAAATTTAGTTTGTTTTAAAGGTTTGCCATGTTTCTTTAAAATTTATCCATTGAATTTGTATGTCTGCTCCACTGGGCAGCTGCTGCAAGCTTTCCAGTTTGGCTCTTGCACCATTGCTTCATATTTGTATGCTCTATTTTCCTGTTCAGTCATTTTGCTCTTTATATACGGCTTGTGTTTGTGGGAATCTTATTCAATCAAAGGTTATAAGATATATTACATTGCCTTTGTTGTCTCTCATATATATCTTACATAGATCACTATATAAAAAACTTAACCCTTATGCGGTCGCGGTTATGTTACATGTTGACTACATAGTTTGTACTACAAATCATGGCGTTGAACTTGCAAAATCAGGTTGGATGTAGCTCTGATATAATTATGTATGAAGTGATATGAAGGTGCGCTCATGTCTTGCAAGATGTCATGCAAGACATCCTGCTTTTGTATCAGGTAAAGGTGCACATCATTGACATCATTGATGCACGAGCACTGATTTTTTTCCATCTTTGGATGTTCCATAGGAAGTTCAGATTTTTATTGACCATTTTTGTACATAACTATGTATTTTTTTCATTGATAGTTAGGTGAATTCATTATAGTTTGAAATGGTCTATATGGAGGTCGCATTGTTTTTTAGGGAATTAGTCCCCTGGTGGAGTGGTGGGCATTATCAATGCTGCTGCATTTTAAGGTAGTGGTCAAGATGCTAGCTAGGATAAATTGTAAGGAGCAGATCGTAGTTTTCGGCTATTACTGTAGAAATTCATGGTATTATCCTTGCTATGACAGTGATGTATTTGCATTGCTGCATAAATTCATGGAGTGATTCATATTTTCTTAACTCATTTTACATGTATTGTTACTGCAACAACTACACAACTATTCTTTCATCTATGGTGTTAAAAATAACGACATGTAACATACAGAAGGGTAGGACTTTCAGTTTCTTATTTGGATTTTGCAACTTAACCATGAATGTGAATGTGTAGGAATAATGCCAAAATTACCTAACCGAATTGCAATAAGATTTTTACGTTTATTATTTAAGTCAAACCTTACCACTTGGACCCTTCTAATGGATTGGTTTTCATGCAGGATGATGTGGTGCTTACGGGAGGTAGATGGCGAATAGAGAGGGTGGGAGAGAGAAGGGGAGGGAGCGATAGACAGATATGCATTATATTCATAGGTGCAATCGAAAACACAAATTAAAGGCCCGTGGCAACGTGCGGGCATTCTACTGGTTTTTGAACTTCCTTTTCTTGGTCAAGTGACATTTAAAGTTTGCACTTCCTAGATATTAGAATAGCAAAAATAAGCTTAAGTTGTCGTGTGAGCCTCACAAAACCTGATTCTTTCATTGGGCGTGAGCCTTAGGCCCCGTTTGGGAGCTCTGTATTTTTCGAGCATTCCAAGAATACTTTGGTTTTCAACACCATTGAAGTATTAAATACTTTGAGGTGTTTGGCTTTAGCCAAAACTGTAGTTTCATATAGTTAAACATTTAGGAAACTGGACTATTTTTAAGTATATGCAAAATGGGCTGAACCTCTTTTTCTAATAATGAAGTATTGGTTCGCTAGGCATAAGAATATTGTGGTTTTCCAATACTTTAACTTTATAAGTACTTCACTGCCAAACTAAGCCTTAAATTTTCTCTTGTTTATTATATTTTCTTGATTGTTGGATCCATGCAATATTAATCAAGTATCTATATTTCAGCTAGATTTTTGTTTATTAGGTTTCAGATTGTTTTCCTTGGCACCTCAGAACATTTTGAATGTTATCTCTTTAGGTTCTCCTATTTAGCGCACGGCTCCAACTTCCGTTGAAGGGAACTCAAGGTTCCACATGATATGCCCTCTCTTTCATTTGGCTTATTGGAGCATAGAATTTGTAAATTAGGTGACCTAAAAGTAGTTTTAGGTATAGGTGATTTAAAATGAGTGCAATCTTTTTTTTCCGCTCTTCTCTGATGGATACATAAATTTGTACCAGAAATTTGGCATGTGCACGCGAGGGAGGGAAGAGAAGAGAAACATTAAGATTTTTCATGCTTTCGACGAACATTTCTATTCATAGCTTTCTTTTTTCATGGCAACGCATGAACGTAGCGCCGTCGTGGTATAGCCCGAGATGAAGGATGAGTCAAGTGTAGAACCATGTGGTACTAGCACTAAGATAGGAAGGCAGTTGTTGCCCTGGCCTGCCACGACTATGTCGATTACTATCTCACTTGGAATACGAGTTAGTGGATTTTATGATAAGAGCGAGGGTTAAGAGTGAGCGGGATGGGGGTTAGCAGCTGTCTGAGCAGAATAATTTCTCTACTTTAGAAAATGTGGCAAATTGCATTTCATTAGAGATGACTTTGCAACAGATTGCACAAGCGAGGGATTCATATATTTTTCACCAAGTCGTACAAATTTTTGGTTAGGATAGAAGGAAAAATGCATTGGTTGGTTGCTTCAAAAGTTAATAACAGACAGTGGTGTATCAGTTGCATGCCGAACAACGGACTCATATTTTTGTCTCGTGGTAATGCGCGACATTCAACTGTATGTGACAACGTCGCAATGCCGTCATGGGCGGCGCATGGCTCATCCCCTTGATGGCGGTGGCGGATCGGCGTGAACATGAGGGATCGGGGCAGAGAGCAGGGCGGTTGGCGGGGGACTCCTCCTTGGCGGCCCGTGAGCAAGTACGGTGTAAAGAAGAGAGGGCGCCATGGTGAAGATGAGGTGGGCATCATCCGGTTTTAAAGGAAAGGTCACCAGTGAGAAATGTCCTGCTATGGCGGGAAACCGAGCTGGAAGGGGCATCGTGGGGTGGGGTTTTTGTGTTGGGACTGTGTGTTGGAGATAACATGACGGATAGCCCGTAGCAACGCACGGGCGTTCTACTAGTAGATCTTAGGTTTTCACCCTGGAGAAATCCGCGCTCTCAAAACAATGCCTTCAACAAGGACACTGCCAGGCACAACCAATTAAGGCCAAACCTTGGGTTTCACCCTGAAAGCTAAGACTCTGTACTCTGCCTGTGCTGCCACCCCCACTTGCCGATGCCGCTGCTACGAGTCACGAATCACCAAGCAAAGTCCTCATCGCCTCGAAGACTCGATCCGCCATTACTAGGCCTCAGACTTCAGCCACCATGACGTTCTCCGCCACTGTCTTCACCATGAAAATCGAAATACCGACATGTCCCACAATGTCAACAGACAACAAAGCTTCATGTCACACCCTCGTGAAGCCACTCAGGCTGAAATAGGGGCGCACACGACCGAATCCCATCCAATCCAGTAATATACATGTGTCAAGCACCCAATGGAGATCTCCGGCGGAGCATTCCGGAACTCGCCAATGGCCAGATCAAAGAGGGTTGGCATCTAGCAGAACACCAGCTTGAAGCAAGAAGAACCCTAGGACCGCGTCTCTTAGACAAGCAACCAGCAGCCCCCCACGCCGCCGTGCAGCACATCGGAGAAGAAGGCAACCGCGGCCATCCGACCCGCACCAGGCCATGGCTAGATCGGGGCGGACCGGGACGATGCACCAGGAGCCGTGACCGGGGCAAGACCAACCGCGCCAGCAGCGGGCCGGGGAAGAGATCGCCCATGGGCCGCCGGGGAAGGTCGCTGCCGCCGCCAGTGGAGGCCTCCGGCGCCGCCAGGAAGAGATCTGAGAGGGCAGGGGTGATGAGAGAGGGTGGGAAAACGGCCCCGCTGCCGCTATCCCAGGGCCCGGCGAGGCTTCGCCGGCCGGCCCTCCGGCGGCGGCGACGCGGGGGAGGGCAAGAGGAGGGGTGCCGAGCCCGGCGGCGACTGGATTCCCCCGAGTCGCCCGGGTCAGGCGACGCAAGGGCCTGGGGTTTCCACGAGGGCCTCCTTGCACCTACGTAAGCTAGCCAAGTAAAAATGGCATGAGCACGCAGCAACGCCGTGCGCCATGAACGTTGATGTTTAACCTATGCCACATCAGCATTTAATAGTAATTAGACCATGCGTGAGCCAGGCCAGCAATATCCTAGTCTTTGATGTTTCTATGTGAGACAGAAACGTCATAAATCGTGACATTTCTGAAAAGGATCAAATCGTGAAATAATTTTTGGAAGAGGTTATTTTGTGCTGAAGTTGACAAGGTCAAATTAGTGATTTTGGCCCTTCAACCCCGCGACCGAACAGCATCTCCCATTCGAATTCCTCCCATTCCCCTCATCCTACCCTGGCCGCCAGACTACCCAGGCCCATCAACCCGAGCCGCCCTCCCCCGCCGATACCGACCTTCGCCGGCGCCCTCTCGGACCGCTCGCCTTCTGCCGCCGCTCTCCCAGACCGCTCGTCGTTCGAAGCCGCCAACTCCCTCGAGGAGCAGCCGAGGACGCGGGAGCACCGGCCGCGGCCCTGCCCCTTGCCTAAGTCGACGTGCAGAACTCGACGCCCTTGCCGACAGGAAGGTATACGGACCGCACGACCTTGTGCCTGCCGCCATGGATGCCGCGAGCGCCGTCTTGCCACGCCGCCTCTCTCCCTGGGCCCGGTCGCCGCCAAGTTCCGCCTCCGCGCGTCGACCAGGAAGTTCACGCCCTCCAGCCTCGCCATGGCCCATTCAGCGTCCGCCTTGTCCGGGAGCACGCGGGCGGAGCGGCTTCCCGTGCGCCGGGAGGCGGCGGCGAGGGCGAGGCTCGTGGTGGCCGAATCTGGAGCCGAGACTTCTGGCGCCTCCACGACGAGCTGTGCATTCCATCCCTCAGCCCTGGCCCCTGGCGGATACGAGCTGGGCGACGACCACGGACCCCGTGAGGCCGTGCTCGGAGCCGGAGAGCGCGCTGATGCTGGCGATGTAGGCCTTGGACGTGGTCTCCTACCCCCAGCAGCTCTCCTCCCGCCCGCGATGCAAGTTGGTTTCTCTTGGGGAGAGGGGGTGCTGAGAGCACGCCCACCAGCTGCTCGCGCGAATGCCTCCTCAACGAAGCTGCTGCCGCCACACATATGCAACCGGAGAAGGAGAAGCTGTCGGTTTTTCATCGAGAAGCCAGCTGCTGGTTATGAGCTGAGATTTTTTTTTTGGAAATACTACTTTTTTTTGAATAATTTCCGAAAATAAGATGAAAAAACCAGAAATTTCAAAAATAGCACACCATCGTTCTACACGGCAACGAAATGCTGGTTTCGTCCTACTGTTGGACGAAACAAGGGTGTGTCGTTGTGGGGTTGGACGAAACAGGTGTTTCGTTGACTGGTTGGACGAAACGTACGTTTCATTGAACTATTGGATGAATCATTCATGAATTTGTGAACGAAGCTGCATGTCGTCTTTGGTGCCAACGAAACGTGAGTTTTCGTTGTTCAGAAAGACGAAACGTCGGTTTTTTTTTCATTCCCAACTTTTCTTTGTTGCAAAATGTGTCCTGCCCATTACTTCCTGGCAACTCTCTCCCACCCTTTTTTTTTGCCGCCAATATTCTTTCCGCCATTTTCGTTGCCACCAATATTCTTCCCGCCATTTTATTTCCTGCCTTTTTCTTTGCCGCCAATATTCTTTCGCGCCTTTTTTTTGCCTGCCAATATTCTTCCCGCCTTTTTCTTTCCCGCCATTTTCGTTGCCGCCAATATTCTTCCCGCCTTTTCTTTCCCGCCATTTTATTTCCCGCCAATATTCTTCCCGCCTTTTTCTTTCCCGCCAATATTCTTCGCGCCAACTCCTTTCCCGCCAACCCTTTCCCGCCATCTTTTTCCCGCCAACCCTTTCCCGCCATATTCATTCCCGCCATCTTCTCCTCTCAAACTATAAAACCCCTTCGACTCACTAAGGTGGGTAAGCATAGCAGTGTAGTCTCGTCAAGATGTCCGATTATCCTTTCGATCGTAGTTTTCACCCTAGTATGCCCAAATGTCTTCTGAGGTTAGCCAACGATTTCAAGATAGACAATAGGATAGTTCCATGGGACGAACTACTCAGTAGTGACACCTTACTGAATGAGTTGGCTCACGCATTAAGTAGGTGCGGGTAGCCTGCAAGGACCTTTGAGGAGATACGAAAAGAACTTTTCAGATTGCATGGAAGGTGGAAGAAGCAACAACATAAGGGTGACGCATTTCTAAAGGCTGCAACAGAATATACTTATTTATGGACCCAAGACAGCGAGGACGAAGACGATATTTTCATGCCGAGCACCAAGGCCAAGAGTACCGCATCGTCGAAGGCCAAGAGTGCCGCATCGTCGAAGGGCAAGAGTGCCGCATCGTCGAAGGGCAAGAGTGCTGCATCGACGGAGGATGACGATGATGCCTTCATGTAGTTTGTAAGCTGTATTTTTTAATTCAGCCCTACCGTTTAATTCAGATGTACTTGTATCTTAATTGTAGGAGCATTATGTTGTATCTTAATTTCCCGTTGTAGTTGTTGCACGACGTTGTAGAATTAGTTTGTAGTGTCTTTTTGTAGAAGCATTATGTTGTATCTTAATTTCCTGTTGTAGTTGTTGCACGACGTTGCAGAAATGGTTTGTACTATCAGAATTATCATATATATTATGTGTCTGATACATAGATAATGGCTCATACATAGATAAAAGTCGGAAACAAACATAGATAGAAATATGTCTCATACATAGATAAAAGTCGGAAACAAACATAGATAGAAATATGTCTGATGCATAGATAAAAGTCTGAAACAAATATAGATAGAATATGTCTCATGCATAGATAATAGTATCACTCGTCTCTATGAGGCCGCGTACGCGGTCTCCACCGAGGACCGGAAAGCGTGAGTGGGATCTTCGGACGCACGTAACGTAGACCTCGGCCGTACAACTCCTCATCAACCTCTGGTTGTGTCTCCTGCGTGGGAGGTGGTGGCGGAGTCTGATATGCTTGCTGAGACCAGCCGGTGTAGGCTTGCGGGTCTCCCAAGACATCTGAATGGACATCTGATGAGCGGTCAGAAAACGCGGCAGTGTGTCCCCCAGGCGAAGCCATGTACTGTTCCTCAGTAGTGTCTGTGGTATGAACGACGTCATAGTGAGTTGCATATTTATAATCAATTACTAACAAGAATGATGAATTATTACCTTGCCACATATGTTGTTGTGGCTGCCACACCTGTTGATGAAGCCAATCCTCTTCCTGTTGCGACCCCTGTTGCTGCTGCCATGATGAACTTCCGGGTTGGAAAGGAGGTGGTGGCCTGGGAGGAATCTGAGGTGAAACATGTGGTCGCGGATCCTGACGGTGCAAAGAGTGCCGAGGGGCCGATACCTGTGGGCGCGATTCCTGACGGGGCAAAGAGTGATGAGGGGGCGAAACATGTGGCCGCGGATCATGAAGGTCCAACGAGTGACGCGGGGGGCGCTGTGCTGCTCGACGAGGCACAACGTCAGACGAGCGCGTACACGAAATAGCCTGCTTGATACCTCGTAGCTTCTCTTCAAGACGCCTCAACCAGGAGACGTGCTCCTCCTGGGGGAGAAGAGGCCCAGTCTCAACCCGGTGAATAAAAGCAGCAACATCCTCCTGAGCCTGTTCAGTCAACTCACCCTGAAAGGAATAAACAAAAAGTTATATACGTATTCAAGATTTGATGCGTGCACGCAATTGAGCGACATGATACTTACAGCGTGGTGTTTGATCCCCGCCATAGACTCAATTGGGTACATCTCCGACGTGCCAGGGGGCTGCATCTAGCCAGGAATTGCCGTCGGTACCAAGTATAGACGAGTCGAGCTTCTGTACATCTGGAGATACGTGGCGAAATCCCGTGGCTTAAATGGGACATTCTCAACCCAGACTTGTGCCTCTGCCGCGTGCCACGAGTCAACGTACGGTCGAAGGGTCCGCATCCAGGCACTAAGAGCCTTTTCTCCTCCTTTGCGGCTTAAACTAAGATTGAGATATGTGTTGGACAATCAACAAACAAAGAAATATGGACACATGCGTTAGATAAGTTAGGAATGAACTTACTCGTGGACATGCGACGGGAGGGGATGATCCGGGCGAACTGGGTTAGCCAATGGGCGCCTACCAAACTGTCTCATAACCCTTTGTTGGGACATCTCCTCCACGAAGATGTCAAAAATAATCTTTACCTTGGTCATCCAATATATGTGATCTCTGGTGCACAAGTTAGAAATCCCGCGGGGGTATCTGTGAGCCACCTCCTCCGTCGTGTACGGCTGCCAAATGACCTTATCCTCGTGCAAGGTATCAAACTACGCCGTGAAGGTCGGGTAACAACGACTCACTTGTTGATGTGCATACTGTCTCTGCAGATTAAAAAAATAAGTTGTGAGCAACAGGTTTGTCAGCATAGAATAAAAAGTACCGGGCATAATGAAAAAACATACCGCTCTACGTGTCCACACGGTACCAAAAGTAGGCAAGTCGATGAGATTTGCATCCATCTGTCTAACATCATATGGATCCTCAACATAGATGTTAGGTCGTCCGATAGGGAACCTCTCGTACGGCCATAACTGCAACAACAGTGGGCATCCTAGCAATGCTGAATTTGTTGCGCGTCGTAAGCAAGCCTTGCACAGACCTCTGTATGTAGCTGCTAAGACGGCAGAACCAAAACTCCTCGGCATGATGTCATGAGCATAACGTGCGTCCGCGATCTCTCTTGCAATACTGATGTACCGGGCATCAACAGTGTTGACATGGTTATCCGTGAACATCACTTTGCCAAACAGCCACAAGATATATGCCTCTAGGCATCAATCAATCTGTGGCCTCGACAAGTCTATGCCTGGATATCCTAGAAGGCCAATCTGCATGAAACAAAGAACATGTGAAGCTAAATAATGAGAAGATGTATGTCCAAACAGATAAGAATATATAACTATTGATTTACCTGAAACTGGCTCAACCATAAAAACCGAGGACCCTGTGGATCAGGCTCTAAGTTCACCATCCCATCGGCTGGCCCAAGACCTGCGAAACGTGCCTGCATGTCCTCACGCCAATTATCTGGTACCTCCAACAGGCCTATGGCCTGGCCCGCCAAAGGTAGTCCCAACAAGTAGGACACATCCTGGAGAGTAGGCGCCATCTCTCCCCAGGGAAAGTGAAACGTGTGAGTCTCAGGCCTCCATCGGTCCACTAAGCATGTGAGCAGCGACTTGTCATAACCGAAACGTTTGTGCTTCTCTCTATACTCATCGAGGTCCTCACCGCCCACCTCAAATGCTGGGACGCGAACCCACTCCTCTCTAGTGACCTCAACCATACGTGCCAAAGGTAAAAGTCCAGCCCAAGCCAGCCTGCAAAATAAGAATGCAAAATTCAATTAGTGTGTGCATATTTTCAGCAAGTACTGGAATAAGAACGACACATATCTATCAGCCCAATCAGGGTGTATCATCCAGTCAGACTTTGGAGTGCGAGTGACCAACACAGGGAGCTCATGACCAGCCTCCATATGCTTAGCCCGATGTTTTACATCAATCGTAGGATTGAGCAAAGGATACGGAGCCATTTCTGCACATATTACAAAGTAAAACATAGTCCGCACATATTACAAAGTAAAACATAGTCCGCACATATTACAAAGTAAAACATAGTCTGCACATATTACAAAGTAAAACATAGTCCGCACATATTACAAAGTAAAACATAGTCCGCACACTTCAAATGCTGGGAGTTCTCTCTCCCTCACCCTCTCCCTCCCCGTCGTCCTCGACTGCCTCGGCCACGTCCATGCCTTCCTACTGACGTTGCAGCCACTGGCGTTGTAGCCGTCGATGTGGACGCACCAGCAGTATCACCACCAACGGTAAGAGTGTGACAATATTTCATCCTGTGGCCATATCCAGCGCATAGCAAACATTGTCTAGTACACCCACCGGCTTCAGATTCGTCCATATCATTACGGATGCGACATACCTTCCTTCTACCTCTACTTGTCCGCATCAGATCCGGGTCTGGGATGTATTGCCTGTCATCCGGGTTAACCGTGTTGAAGTTACCCATAACTCTAAATCCAACCATCTCACCGGTCCAAGTATTCTACACCGACTCTTTTAGATAATATTCAGACACAAAAGAGATTGCGTCCATTTTTATCTGGCCACATGCAGCCAACACATGTGAGCAAGGCAAGTGGAGCAGCTTGCTACTTGTAGTTTGCATTGGTATTTCCCCGAAGAGGAAGGGATGATGCAGCACAGTAGAGATAAGTATTTCCCTCAGTTATGAAACCAAGGTTATCGAACCAGTAGGAGAATCACACAATACCTAGTAAGCAGTACCTGCACACAAACAACAAATCCTTGCACCCAATGCAAACAAGGGGTTGTCAATCCCTTGGCGGTAAGATTGCAAGATTAAATTGTATTTGATAGATTGATAGATTGCAGCAAAAATACTAAATAAAATAAATAAAAGAAAATGGCAGTAATATTTTTAGGGTTTTAGTAATATGATTTTGGTAGACCCGGGGGCCATAGATTTCACTAGAGGCTTCTCTCGAGAAAATAGCATACGGTGGGTAGACAAATTACTGTTGGGCAATTGATAGAAAAGCAAATAATCATGACGATATCCAAGGCAGTGATCATGTATATAGGCATCACGTCCAAGATTAGTAGACCGACTCCTGCCTGCATCTACTATTATTACTCCACACATCGATGGGCTATCCAGCATGCATCTAGTGAATAAAGTCCATAAGAACGGAGTAATGCCTTAAGAACGATGACATGATGTAGACAAGACAAACTCACGAATTAATAAACCCAATGAATAGATCCCATGTTTTTACCCTTAGTAGCAACGATACATACGTGTCATGTCCCTTTCTGTCACTGGGATTGAGCACCGCAAGATCGAACCCACTACAAAGCACCTCTTCCCATGGCAAGATAAATCAACTTAGTTGGCCAAACCAAATCAATAGATCGGAGAAGAAATACGAGGCTATAATAATCATGCATAAAAGAGATCAGAGAAGACTCAAATAATATTCATGGATAATCTGATCATAAACTCACAATTCATCGGATCCCAACAAACACACCGCAAAGAAAGATTACATCGGATAGATCTCCAAGAACATCAAGGAGAACATTGTATTGAACATCAAAAAGAGAGAAGAAGCCATCTAGCTACTGCCTATGGACCCGAAGGTCTGTGGTAAACTACTCACGCATCATCGGAGAAGTAGCAAGGTTGATGTAGAGCCCCTCCGTGATCGATTCCCCCTCTGGCAGATTGCTGGAGAAGGACCCCAGATGGGATCTCTCTGGAACAGAAGCTTGCGGCGGTGTAAAAAGTATTTCGTGGACTCCCCTGCGGGTTTCTGATTTTTCTGGAATTTATAGTGCTGGAATTAGGTCAAACGGAGCTTGGTGGGGCCCACGAGGCATCAGGGCGCGCCTGCCCCCCAGGAACGCCCTGGTGGCTCGTGGGGCCCACCAAGGTCTTCTGGCCTCCCCTCGAAGCTTCTGGTATTCTTCTTTCCCAAGAAAAAATCTCCAAAAAGTTTCACTGTATTTGGACTTCGTTTGATATTGATTTTCTGTGAAACAAAAACAGGGCAGAAAACAACAACTGGCACTGGGCACTAGGTTAATAGGTTAGTCTCCAAAAATAATATAAAATTGCTATAAATGATTATAAAAACATCCAAGATTGATATTATAACAGCATGGAACAATAAAAAATTATTGATACGTTGGAGACGTATCACAGCTTCGGTTTGTTGCATGTGCACTCACATGTTGGCCTGACTCCACTTCCAATTTTCACCTTGTGCGTCTTCAACTCATTTGCAGAACCGAATCTATCGGTAGGTAGGCGCTCCTCATACCTCCTTTCCTAATTACCAATGGCTGTGACAGTGTGCAACTTTGCTTTTTTGATCTTCTTCGCCATGTACCGCATAATCTTTTCACAGTAAGGTGTTTCGGGATTCTTCTTAATATGCTTCTCAGATTTCAAGTGCCTATCTCTGAAATACTTCACCATGCCATGAAAAACACCCTCGACAATTGCTGTTAGTGGCATACCCCTATTCCCTCTGAGGACAAAGTTATAAACCTCAGCAAGGTTGGTTGTCATGGTGCCATACCTCGCTCCATGGGTGTCATGAAGCAAAGAGCACTTCACGAGAGGCTCTTTCTCTATCCACTGTGAAAAATTCTTTATTGCCCTCCCCTTCTTTCTCTTCGTACCGGGTGGATCAAATGCTGGCAAGTCACAAAGCTCCATTGGCTCTAGCTCTGTGTTAGTTGGTTGCTTAGCCTGTGCAGCTCTCCTTTCCTTTACCCGTGCCTTCGTGAACTCATCAAGTTTCTTCCACAAAAAAACATACTTCTTTTGTTGGTTTTGTGCGCATAGCTTTTTGAACAAATTCATGAGGCGCTTACTCTTGAATTGGGAGTAAAAATTAGCCCCAAGATGGTGCATGCACCATCGGCTCTGCATGTCCTGCCATGGTGCTGGTTCATTCGAACCTGGCGCCTACTGTCGGTACCAAAACCGGCAGATCTCGGGTAGGGGATCCGAACTATGGGTCAAGGAGTCGATGGTAACAAGGAACGTAGAGACAGCGATTTACCCAGGTTCAGGCCCTCTCAAGGAGGTAATACCCTATGTCCTGCTTGATTGTATTGATGTGATTGTATGAAGGTTACGGAGTTGATCTACCTCGAGATCGACTGGGCTAAACCCTAGGTAATGATATCTCTCTCTCTATGGACTAGGCCTTCTGGTTTATATAGACACCAGGAGGTCCTAGGGTTACACATGGTGGGTTACCATCAGGGCACAAACATGCCGACTATGCCAACTATTTCTTGGAGGAGACGCCAAGTCTTCGGAGGTTTCCTTCTGATGCACGGGGTCGTCCACAATCTGGCCTTCCATCGACGTGTAGAGGGCGGCCCACCAGCCCGGCCTACGAGAGATAGGCCGGCAGCCCAAGTACCCCCTAGTCCGGGACTCCCTCAGTAGCCCCCGAACTAGTCTTCGAAGCCGAGGTAGACGCCGAACACCATTGGCTTCGTGGACCAGTTCACTTTCCTTTGCGACACCGATAACATGCCTGTATTACTCCGAGTTGTATTCTCAAGCATTGTCCGGTCGTACATACGCCGAACTGTACCTCGGTAACGAAGTATAATAATAACTTAGCCCCGAAGGCTAGCCGTTTCGGTGTGAACAGTGTTCTCATCTGACAACTTTTACCGAAGGGTCACACCTTGCCACAACCGCAAGTTGGTTTATGACAAACTCGATTCGCGGTTCGAGGCAGTTTTCATTGGCACGTCCCATCGATATGGAGATCGTGTCCTGTTTTCAAGGGATATAATCAATAATCTCCCTCGCCCCACGCGCGCATAATGGCACGGTTACATGGGGAGATGGCGAGGACTGCGGCGCAGTAAAAGGACCGTGGGTTTTTACAGCCCATAAAAGGGGCACAGGCATCGTTCCCTTCGTACGCTCTCATTTCTCCCCTTTGCCATAGCCTTCCCCATCTCTTGAGCTCCAACGCCCAGATCCGCCCTCTCAGAAACCCTTTCTTCCACCCGCCTAATCTAGCAATGGCGGGTTCCGGGTCCAAGGGCAAGTGGGAGGCCTCTAGCGTTACCAACAGCGCCATTCTGGAGTTGAAGAGCGCGGGCTACCTCCCGGCCGACATCACCCACCGTGCTCCGAAGGCGGGCGAGGCCATCCCCACGCCGCGGCAGGGCGAGAGAGTGGTATTCGTCCCCCACTTCATCCGGGGCTTGGGTTTCCCCCTTCACCCCTTTGTCAGGGGCCTCATGTTCTTCTACGGGCTCGACTTCCACGACCTCGCGCCGAACTCCTTCCTCCATATCTCGGCTTTCATCATCATCTGCGAAGACTTTCTCCGGGTCCGGCCACACTTCGGCCTGTGGCTGAAGATCTTCAATGTCAAGCCGAAGATTGTAGATGGCCAGCAGGCGGACTGCGGGGGGGGCGATGATCAGCAAGCTTCCGCGAGTGGAGTGGCCTGACGGTACCTTCATCGAGACCGTCAAGGTATGGCAAAAGGAGTGGTTCTATATCACAGAGCCGAGGCGCGCAAATTGGGAGGCGATTCCGGCCTTCCGCTCCGGCCCCCCTACAAGGCTGGTCTCATGGACCAAGAAGGGCCTCGACTGGGGGCCGAATAAGGAGGTGGTGCTGCTGCAGAGCCGGATTACCAAACTGATAGAGAAGGGCGTCGCGCTGGTTAACGTGATCCAGATCATGCTCGGCCGCCGAATTCTCCCTTTCCAGGACAGGGCTTCCCCCATGTGGGCCTATAAGCCCGGAGACCCGGCCACCGTGTGCAGCTTCTTCCGCACCTCCCACGCCCAACTGTGGAGGGCGCTATTCAAACCGCAGAAGGACTGGCCGGCCGAGGAGGAAGACATCGGACTTGACGCTGCAAATCCCCCACGGTAGGTATGAGCAACTTTGTTTGTTTTATCCGAACTGTTCCCTTTTGACAAGGTACTCAGCTTTGCTACTTTTCATCCGCAGAATTGGCTGAAGAAGGCCCAGCGGATCGACAGTCCGGCGCCGCTGCCAGAGGGACCCAGGACGCCCATCCTGACGGCCATGTTGGCCGTGGAGCCGTACGAGGTGCCGGAAAGGAAGGAGAAGAAGAACCAACAGGGGGAGGCCAGAGAGGGCCTCCGCTCCCGAAGACCCCCGGGTGCTAGATCCGGGGACACCAATGCTCCCTCCGCGCAAGAGGAGGAGAAGGAGCAGGGAGAGGACGGGGAGGAGGACGATTCCTCCCGAACCGGGAAGAGGGCGGCGTTCGAGGATGCCGAGGAGGAGCCTCCTCAACCCGCTTCCAAAAGACCGCGCAAGGCCAAGGTAGCCTTGTCCGGCAATAGCTCGGCCTCTGCCGAGGACTCCGAGGCCTCCGAAGAGGTTCCACAGAAGATACCAAGGGCTAAGCCACAAGCTCAAAGGTATGCGTTCTAATAATCACTTGACCGTCCTTAACCGAGCTGAACTTGATATTGATTATGCTTCCGTTTGTAAATTTGTAGCCCGCTGCGCGATCTCCCCGCCGACCGAGTCTCGGAGGGGGATTCTCCACCGGCGGCGCTAGCGGAGAGCGGGACCGAATCCCGCGCCTCGCCTTCCCCGATTGTCGAGGGGGCCGGGGAGGTCCTGTCGAGGAGGACTCCTCCCGTGCCACATACAGGGGGAGGAGGCGACGTTATCATGGCCGAGGTGAACATCTCGGTCGCCGAAGACCAGGAGGGGAGGGCCCCTCTGGTGAACGAAACGGAGGAGCTCGAACGACCCGAGCTCTCTCCGAGGACGACTCCGGAGACGTCAAGGCGTCCGGAGTCCGGCGCTTCGGAGATGGAAGGAGCCAAAGTGCCGCCGCCACCCCCGCCTGCCCCAGAGCAGGTCTTGACCGGGTGGCCGGACCAGATGGAGGATGCTCTAACCAGCTCCTCCATCGCCGAAGAGCACCGTGCACTTATGGGCGCGGTGTTACAAAGTATTCGGTCCGTGGATAACGGGCTGAAGGAGGCCTTTAGTGGCCTTCTGACCGGCTTCAAGGTGAGCGAAGTAATGCTTTTTCCTTAGAAAAAATCATTTGTGTAAATGTATAGCCTTATGCATAGTAGCCCCCGAGACTCTGACCGGTTTGAGCAAAGCCGGTCGGAGGATCAAAAATCGATATCCCGGATACTAACGTGCGTAGAATAATGCAAAGGCATCGTCTTCGGCCGAAGCCGCCAACGCCGAAGAGTTGGCCGAACTGAATCGGAAGCTAAAGAGCTCCGAGGACGATCTGGGTCTGGTGAACAAGAGGTTCGACGAGGCGCAAGGTGAGTCCGAACTGTAATGTGGAATACAGCTGTTGTTTTGTAAGTAGGTTTCAAAGTATCCTAACGGATTTTATTGATGCTATGACAGCTGCCTCCGCAAAGGTGGAAAACCTCAAGGCCGCGCTGAAGACGGCTCAGCTGGAAGCAGCGGAGCAGAAGGTGGCGGCCGAGAAAGCGGCCGCCGAACTGGCCGTGGAGCGAACCATGAGCAAGAAGCACGAGGCAAGGGTGCTGGAGGTGCAGCAAGAGCTCGGGGACGCCGTCACAAGATGTGAGGCCCTCGAGCAGAAAAATAAGGAGCAGGCCGCCGAGCTGACCTCGTTGGCGGCGGTGGCTAAGGAAGCACGGACGGAGGCGCGCGGCCACCAAGAAGAGCTCCGCCAAGTCAGGCTTATCGCGGATGGTAAGCCGTACTTGTTACAATGTATCTTTGGAGGTAACAGGTTCGCGTTGCTCACGCGGGTATGGCGTTCCGCAGGCGCCTTTGCGGACCTCCCGAAGAGTGCGGCGGATGCGGCGAGGTTCTTCACCGGTCAGAAGGGTTGGGCCGAGCAGAGGCTTTTCTGGGCGCAATTTCAAGCGCCCGAACACCCTCCCCTCCTTAACAACCAGATGAAACAGCTGATGGAGCTGCATCGGATGGCGGAGCTGGTGATGAAGGACCTCTGCGTCAAACTATGGCCGTTGGAGCCGCTGCCGAGCAGCTACTTCGGTCTGGTGCAGAGGCTGTACGGCGCCCCTTCTCGGGTCGACGCCTGGAAGCGCTCCGCATGCATCGAGGGCGCTCGGATGGCCTTCGGCAAGACAATGGTACATTGGCCGAAGCTAAAGCCCGCCGAGATGGCCACCGGACCTCCGCCGCCAGGGAAAGAGCATAGGCGTCCCGAGCAGTACTTTCCCGCCGTGATGGACGGTGCTCGGGCGGTAGATGCCCAATGTCCAAAAGATGTAATTTATGAGTAGATGTAGTTTCCTTGTAACCAAGGAGTTGAAACTTTGATGCGAATGCAAATTGTTCGGCTAAGAACAAAGATGCCTGATTATGTTAATTTTGACTCCTGTGCGGCCGTTTGTAATCTGAAAGTTACCAGTCGTCCGCTTCAGCCCCCTTGCAAATATTGCATGGGGTGTTTGCTCGTAATACGTAAACCCTTAGCCGACATCTCGGTGCCCGGAGGCGGTTGTATGTATGGAAAACCAGGCAATCAGACTATGCGGCTTTAGTGCTTTCACTTAGCCAGAGGAGCTTGATGGTGGGGGCCGATAACGAGCCCCCGGTATTTGTGATATTCGGACAAGCCGCGGTTGACACCATCATCACATGGTTTCTGTAACAGAGAACCCTTCGTATAACACGGACTAACCTCCAACGATTTTAGGCTAACGCCAGTCATCGGATCGCCAACCAGTTCTCGCTTATTGGGACAGTCAATTTTCGGCTTTCTCCACTGAGGTACTTAACCAGGCAAGCTAGAAGTACAATGGCAGTGGTTCTCCCTTTATCCTCTTAGCCGAACAGTGAGGAACGTAAGAGGGTAAACCCAGGAGCCGGGCAACCCAACTATTGACCAAAGACGCAATTCGAAACTGATTCATATAATGCAATATCCGTGACGCCGAGCACATAGAAGAAGTGCCGGGATAAAGCTTAAGGCGAGATCTATGTTCAAGCCCCCGGTCTATTAGCCGGATTAAAATGCATGTATTGTGATAGTTTACTTCGGCTAAAAAGGCGGAAAGGAATAAGCAACGTGAATGACTGCACGAGTATACCATAATAAAGTGGTCTTTATTTCCTTTGAATGTGTGACGTCCAACCGTACAATCCGAATTGCCGAAGTAACTTTAATAGATACTTTTAAAGAAATGTATATATTGAGAGTAAAGGTTTACACAAGGCCTTTATGAGTGGTTTGACGTCCCTACTACGCCCTGCTGCACGTCTGCGCCTTTGCTCTTCAAGAAGCTTTCGTGGAAGCGAAGCTGTCCGCCGTATATTCGGCGGAAGTAGTAATCTTTGGCGGGCGAGCCCTTGAAAAAGGGGTTTTAAGAAATCGCCGTGGTATATCAGCTAGACGCTGATCAGGCCCTAGATGGTGCCCGTTGTTGATGTCGATTTGAAGACATCTGTTGGCCATTGGTCGGTCGAACCGAGCTCTTGACCTTTGTTTGATGTGTCCCCACAACTGCCCATGGAATTTTGAGCGCGAAATTGTGCACTCGAGGTACGTATTTCGCGACTAGGTGGGCCGTGCTGTGGGGCACGTATCCCTATTTGGGGGGAGCATGGGAGTGCGCCGGGACCGAGGCTGCAGCTCGGGAGCGCTTGCGTGCGTCCAGTGTCTTGGCAGTGGACTGGGCTTGCGACGCCTCTTCGGCGGCTTGGACTTCGGCGGCTAGAGCCGTAGTGTGTTCCTCTGTTCGGAGCGAGCGCTCGGTATTACCGTTGATGGTAATAACGCCCCTTGGTCCTGGCATTTTGAGCTTCAGGTACGCATAGTGCGGGACGTCGTTAAAGCGAGCGAAGGCGGTCCGTCCGAGGAGTGCATGATAACCACTGCGGAAAGGGACGATATCGAAGATCAAGTCCTCGGCGCGGAAGTTATCGGGCGAGCCGAAGACTACTTCCAAAGTCACGGAACCTGAATAGCATGCCTCGACGCCTGGGATTACACCTTTAAAGGTGGTGTTGCTGGGTTTGATCCTGGATGGATCGATCCCCATCTTCCTCACTGTATCCGAGTAAAGCAGGTTAAGGCTGCTACCTCCATCCATAAGGACCCTAGTGAGGTGAAATCCATCCACTATGGGGTCGAGTACCAGAGCCGCCGTTCCTCCATGGCGTATACTGGTCAGATGGTCTCGACGGTCGAAAGTGATCGGGCAAGCCGACCATGGGTTGAATTTCGGGGCTACCGGCTCTAAGGCGTAGACATCCCGAAGCGCGCGTTTCCGCTCCTTCTTTGGTATGTGTGTGACATAGATCATGTTCACGGTTTTGACCTCTGGAGGGAACTGTTTTTGGCCTCCATTGTTCGGCCCGCGAGGTTCGTCGTCGTCCTCACTGCGGGGGCCCTTGCCCTGTTCTTCGTCTGTGGCTTTGCCGGCCTGCTTAATTACCCAACAATGACGGTTGGTGTGGTTAGTTGGCTTGTCGGGGGTGCCGTGAATCTGGCAGGGCCTATCCAATATACTATCCAGCGCAGACGTGCCATCTCGGTTCCCTTTAGAGGGTTTCTTCCGCTGTCCCGATTTCGGGCCGCTGAATCCGGCGTTTACCGCTGTGTCATCGGCTTCACCGCCGTTGTTTGAGTGTCGGCGCTTATTGTTCCTATTGCGCCGGGGTTTTCCATTCCCATCCCGGGTCTCCGAAGTACCGGGGTCTTCGGGGTGGTTGCTTCGACGAGCTAACCAGCTATCCTCACCCGCGTAAAAGCGGGTCATTAGAGAGGTAAGGGCCGACATTGTTCTCGGCTTATCCTGGCCGAGCTGTCGGGCGAACCACTCATCCCGAATACTGTGTTTGAATGCTGCTTTAGCTTCAGCGTCCGGACAGTCGACGATTTGGTTCTTCTTGGTCAAAAACCGGTTCCAGAATTGCCGGGCTGACTCGCCGGGCTGCTGAATAACATGGCTCAGGTCATCGGCGTCCGGTGGCCGAACATAGGTGTCTTGAAAGTTAGCTCGGAATGCATCTTCGAGCTCTTCCCAGCTCCCGATGGAGTTTTCGGGTAGGCTGTTCAGCCAATGCCGTGCCGGTCCCTTGAGTTTCAACGGTAAGTACTTGATAGCATGGAGATCATCTCCTCGAGCCATATGAATGTGGAGAAGAAAATCCTCAATCCACACAGCTGGGTCAGTTGTCCCATCATAGGATTCTATATTAACGGGTTTAAACCCCTCGGGGAACTAATACTGCATCACCTCGTCGGTGAAACACATTGGGTGTGCGGCACCCCTGGCCCGGGCTACATCGCGTCGTAGATCAGTTCTCATCCGGGCACGGTGCTGCTCCCGAGCTCTGTCGTTTCTATCGCGCCAGGCCTGATATCCGTCCCGTCCAGCGGGTGCGTGTCCTGTGGATCCATAGATGGACCTCGACTGGAGCCCGCGTGCGTTCAGGTCGTGGCGCAGATCATATTGGTCATTCGGTTGAACCAGGTCTTTGCCAGCTCGGCGAGAGGGCACGAGTGGGTATTCGGTTTCCCTGGCCGCCCTATCCCATCCTCGAGGGGGCACGGGTGGATATTCGGCTTCTCCAGCCGCTCTGGCTCGTCCTCGAGGGGGCGCGGGTGGGAGCTCGGTTTCCACAGCCGGCCTATCCCGTCCTCGAGGGGGCCGGTCGGGCTGGTCTGCATATGTTCGTCTGGGAGGTACGGGCTCAAAGGCCTCATCCTCGAATTCTGGAAGGAGGCGCCGCCGTGGGTAACTCTTGTATTGGCCCTGACGTTGATCGTCAAGGCCTTCTTCGGCAGCTAAGACCATCGTCCATCTGTCGTTGAGCGTATCCTGCTCATCCTTTAGCTGTTGTTGTTTCATCTTCAAGCTTCGGGCAGTGGCGATGAGTTGCCGCTTGAATTTTTCTTGTTCCAGGGGATCCTCAGGGACGATAAAGTCTTCGGGTCCGAGGCTATCTTCCTCTTCGGAAGGAGGGAGGTAATTGCTGTCCTCGGAATCGTCAAGGTCTTCGGGGTCACCCTGGTCCTCGTGCCCCTCAAGGGCGTCGGGTCGCTGCTCGGGCGTGTTATCGCCGATCTCTCCCAAGTTGTCCGGAGTCTCGGTATCTCCGGTGCCGTTCGTGTCTGTGTGATTTTCCTTGCCATTTCCCCGCCCTCTAGCTCGCCGTCGTCGGCGTCTGGGTGGTTCTGCGGTGGGATCGTCGCCGTCCTTCTTGGTTGTGTCACCGTCCTTCATGGGGGTGTCAACCTTGTAAACGTCATAGGTGGAGGTGGCGGTCCACTTTCCGGTATTGCTAGTGGCAAGGAAGGTATCCGTGTAGGGCGGGACGTCAAAGTCCTCGTCCATGTCGTCAGCCTCCTCGGAGGCATAGTCCAGCATGTCGGTTAAGTCTTCGACAGTGGCTACCAAGTGGGTGGTGGGTGGGAAGCAAAATTCCCCGCGGTTGGCATCAGGTCCGACCTGCTCCTGGTCCGAGGACGGGCCATCCGCGATACTTATCTTCTGGATCCGGTCTAACATCTCGCTTAAAATCGAGGGATCCACCGGATCTATGTTCGGGCTTCCATCGGAGTCGAGCTCTGGCGCGCCGATAACAGGAGTGCGTTCGGCCAAGGGTGACCCTTGGTTTTCCGGCACCGGGGTCGGATCCGCACTTAAGGTCAGATCCAAACTGAGGCCCGCCCCAGGGAAGGGGGTGGGGAAGGAATCCGAGGTCAAGGCCTCGGGATTGGCAGGTTCCTCGGGTAAAGCCGAGAACCCAGTAAAGACCAGATCGCCTCGAGGATTGGCGACATACTCAAGGCTGCCAAACCTGATTTCCTGCTCGGGGGCGAAGCTGCCGACCTGGTCGAGGTGACCAGTCGGATCGGCGTCCAGCACAATGCTACCGAACGCGAAGAGCTGTCCGGGGACGAAGATGTCCCCGCTGCGGAATCCGTCGCTGAAGAGAAGAGCCGTCCGGGGGCGGCGATGTCCCCGCTGCAGATTCCATTGACGAAGAGTTATCCGGGGACGGCGAGCCATCGATCCTTGGCGACCCACGACGGAACTCTCAATGAAAGCACCAATGTCGGTACCAAAACCGGCAGATCTCGGGTAGGGGATCCGAACTATGGGTCAAGGAGTCGATGGTAACAAGGAACGTGGAGACAGGGATTTACCCAGGTTCGGGCCCTCTCAAGGAGGTAATACCCTACGTCCTGCTTGATTGTATTGATGTGATTGTATGAAGGTTACGGAGTTGATCTACCTCGAGATCGACTGGGCTAAACCCTAGGTAATGATATCTCTCTCTCTACGGACTAGGCCTTCTGGTTTATATAGACACCAGGAGGTCCTAGGGTTACACATGGTCGGTTACCATCAGGGGACAAACATGCCGACTATGCCAACTATTTCTTGGAGGAGACGCCAAGTCTTCGGAGGTTTCCTTCTGATGCACGGGGTCGTCCACAATCCGGCCTTCCATCGACGTGTAGAGGGCTGCCCACCAGCCCGGCCTACAAGAGATAGGCCGGCAGCCCAAGTACCCCCTAGTCCGGGACACCCTTAGTAGCCCCTGAACTAGTCTTCGAAGCCGAGGTAGACGCCGAACACCATTGGCTTCGTGGACCAGTTCACTTTCCTCTGCGACACCGATAACAGGCCTGTATTACTCCGAGTTGTATTCTCAAGCATTGTCCGGTCGTACATACACCGAACTGTACCTCGGTAACGAAGTATAATAATAACTTAGCCCCGAAGGCTAGCCGTTTCGGTGTGAACAGTGTTCTCATCTGACAACTTTTACCGAAGGGTCACACCTTGCCACGACCGCAAGTGTGCAGGAGACATGTGTGCCAGGATTCCTCGCCTGCAATGTGTGCAGGAGACGGACAACATTATCATACGAGTCGATGAACGTCCCTAACCTCTTCTCCATCGCTCTCTGCTTAGCCCTCCAAGCCTTCCCATACGGAATTTCATAACTATATCTGCTCTTAATTGCATTCTGAATGTGTTTTGCTTCCATGTCTTTCTTGTTCACTATCTCACTGAACACGAGTTCCGCAATGAGAGTTGAAGTAAGGTTTGGATGATCCACCAACGGATATTTCATCACACAATTGTGGGGCACAACCTTCGTCACGACCCAATTCACGTCCCACTTTGGAACGTGGGCGTGCACCCTCGCAGGACAACTATTCATAATACATGACAAAGTCAAGTATTTTTTTGTTGATACGTCCGTTTGAAAAATCCTTTGCGTGGACATTGCCCACTCTGTCACGGTTGCCTTCAGATTTTTCTTTGTTGTATACATACCCCCTATTTCGACTTTGTTCCGATGATACTCCCTGGAAGATTCATGACCATCGTTCACGGTCATGCGGGTCGAGAAGTTCTGATTCCATGAAGCAGGAATCGGTACCTCCCCGTCATTCTCTTCACCATCTTCTTCATTTGAGTTCTCGGAATCAAGATCCTCCGCCAATCCATCCTCGTCTTCCTCTTCCATTAGGTTCTGCATTTCCGATCCTTCCTCATCCCCATCAGCCTCGCCACTATCAGGATCTCCTATGTTCTGACTACTCTCCCCTACATCGTAATCCCCTCCAACGCGTGACACATAATCCGACTGACCCTCAAGTTCAGTACCGCCCATATGTTCTGACCCAGCTACATCCATCTCATCAATCGGCTGACTGACCTGGCCAGGCTCGTAACCACCGCCGCCTTGTACCAGAGGATCCTCCATGGGGATGGGGAGCACTAAGGCAACGGGGTGAGTCCTCCGGCGTTTGCAGGATTCTAACCAGCTCACCCACTTATGTGTCCTATCTATCGGAACCAACTCCCAGAATTTTTTTGTACGGGATTGCGTCCACACCGACTGAATACTGACGGTGAACACATTGGGATCAAGCGAGAAATTTGTTGTCAACCAGTGTTTCAACTGACTAATGTTCACTTTTTCTGGATCGGTCAGTTGCAACTCCACATATGCAAACTCAGTCAGATCAACCCCACTCTCGTTTGATCGGACATTACCAGGACCATAGTAAACAACAAATTTGACTGATTCAGACATGTCTCTTGCCATAAAAATTCATATTCCCATCAACCACTAAGTACCACATAATTTTTTATACAATAACCGGAATGTCTACCACATATACATGACTACCACTAAGCAAACAACAGATGAAACGAACTAAAATTTCAGACATGTCTCCTGCAATTAAAATTCTACTTCCCGTCAAACCACTACGTACCAAATAATTTTTTAAACACCAGCAGAAATGTCTACCACATTTACATGACTACCAATAAGTAAATAACCGATCGAACGAACTAAAAATACAGACATGTCTCCTGCAATTATAATTCTACTTCCCGTCAACCACTACGTACCAAATAATTTTTTAAACACTAACAAAAATGTCTACCACATATACATGACTACCACTAAGTAAATAACCGATCGAACGAACTAAAAATACAGACATGTCTCCTGCAATTAAAATTTATATTTCCATCAACCACTAAGTATCACATAATTTTTATACACTACCACTAAGTAAATAACCGATCTAACGAACTACACAATCATCATTTACATTATGCACACTAATTGCAATTATTTCTACACTAATCGAAATATGAAGCTCATTAAACCTAAAAAAAAGCACTAAACAGAAATGTGGGGTTATACCTTTGACGCGTGCTTCTCCGGCGAGCTCCGGTCCTCCGCACTAATCCGAGCACCAACAACCGGCGGACATCCACACCAAGCTACCCATGGCCAACCCGCATGAGCACGACCACCACACACGGCTGCCCCTGCCAAGCTCCTCCAATGGCCGCCCCTACCTCTCCCCCGCCCCTGCCAAGGTCCACCATGGCCAGGGCCAAGCTCCAATGGCCGGCCTCCTCCTCTACCCTCTCCCCCACGCGCAGCTGCCGGCTTCCCTCCTCTACCCCATTGACGGATCGGGTTACTAGCAGTCGGTTTCTAGCTTCATCTACTAGATTTAATGGCTAAATGGCGTGGAATCGGAGGAAATATGGGAAGAAAACGAAGAACAGAGAGAGAGAGAGCCGAGAGAAATGGAGGCAGGAGGAAGAAGATGCCGGCCGGCCATATCCTGAGCGGTTTCGTTGTCTGGTACAACGAAACATGACTTTTCGTCCAACGCTAGGACGAAACAGCTCGGGCCCGTCGGTGGCTCAACGAAGATGGGCCTTTCGAAGCCCAGTTCAACGAAACATCTGATTCGTCCTGCAGTTCAACGAAAACTGAGTGTTTCGTCCTACCCTACAACGAAACACTTGTTTCGTCCAACTGTACAACGACGGTGTGCTATTTGTGATATTTCTGATTTTTTGATCTTATTTTCCGAATTTGTTAAAAAAAAGTAGTATTTCCAAAAAAAATCCATGAGCTGAGGAGTCGAGGAGTTTCGGGCCGTCGACTGCTCCCGTCCCGGGGTACGAGGTATGCCAAACAAATTCATCTTTGTTGATTGCAGTGCTGGGCATTCGATATTGCATTCGCTGTGACTGAATACTGATAGCAAATTGAGTTGGAGACAACTGTGGCCTGTGGGTTAGTTTGACTAGTTGTGTTGTTCGTATGAACTTACCTGCAATGTGAACATGCAACATTCAAGATTAGCTTTAACAATCATCGTGTTGTTCTTATGAATCTACTCCCATATACAGTATTATGGAAGCTATATTGATTAAGATCGGTCTGTACTCGCACTCAAGTCTTTCTTTATAATCTATACCCAGTACCCTGCTTAAATCTATGACTCCCTCCGATCCAAATTAATTGACGTAGCTCTCCGATCCAAATTAATTGACGCAGCTAGTGGATCAGAGGGAGTAGTTGTATTTATATTCACTTGCACTAAAATTACCTCTCCTGTACTCCACTGCTGTGTTGGCAGCTTCGGTTTCGTTTAACGCTAATGGACCCATTTTCATCTCAAAAATTGGACTCGGCTTGATTGAGATGTTGAGGTAGGTGCAGATTCTTTGATTTAAAGCACGATGACTGAGTCCGTGAAGTCAGTGTCAAGAATAAAATGTCCATGAATTAATTTGCTAGGACCCAGAGGCTTGCGCACTTTTGTTAGCTGAAAGTTGGAGCACAACCGGCTTTCCTCATTAGAAAGCCAGGCTAAATTGGCTACTACTTCCTCAGTTCCAAAATATTTGAAGTTCTATGTTTGTCCTAAGTCAAACTTTCTTAAGCTTGACCAAGTCTGTAGAAAAATTTACTAATATCCACAACGTTAAAAATATATAGTATGCAAATATACTTTATGATGAATCTAATAAAACTAATTGGTGTTTTAGATGTTATTAGTATATTTTACTATAGACTTGGTCAAACATTAAGAAAATTGACTTAGGACAAACATAGAACTTCATTATAACGGAGGGAGTATCTAAGAAAATAAGTTGGAGCCTGAAAACTCCGAAGCAGGAGAATCTGTACTTTCCTATATATATTCTGCAGATTTTCTTTCATGAAACTTACTGGATGTTAATCCCAATTTTGACCATTTCTCTAGATAAATGCCAGTTCTGTCTCATATAGCTGCAAAACCATGCAAAATTGAATTGAGTTTAGATTTTCCCGAAATTAGTACTATTTAAATTACTTTCTAGCTGCATATGGCCCAAAGTATATAAATTTAATTTCACATGGAAACGTCAAAAACAGGTGTCCTTTCCAAAAACTTCCTAGCCGCACTGTTATGAAACCTATCATATTTTTTCCATTTGTAAGGGAACTTAGGGGAAAACTAACATGGCTGAATCAGTAGGCCTCCGAATTTGCTATCTGACTGGGTATACGAGGATGTATTCCAATGACCTTACTTTTGCAACAGTCAAGGTGCAAATTCTGTTGGTCATAGTTAATTTGATTTTGCAGTGCCAAAATATCCGCTGATGGAGGTTATTAACTGTGTGATCGATTAGGGTGGTGGGCACACTGCTCCAAAGGAATTATTAGCATGGTTGCGAGAAGGTTCACCGCTCGCCCTCTCTGATCTTCTGCCAAATGGTAGTCAAGCAGTGTACGTAGAAGTGTGTTGTATCTTGGTAGTTCAGTATGATGCATAAAACATTCCAGTAGTGTAGCAGCATGCTAAGTAGTATATGTCTTGGTACTAGTTCAGGCTGTTGAAAGTCATATGTGGCCAACGTAACTGGGACATGTGAAAATATTCTTAGATACTTTAGGTATATCAGGGTGTGTGCAAGTTGGATTGGTTGAAGGAAACCCTTGCTTCATGAAACTATCCAAGGAATTTCATGTAGACGGGTTCTATTGTTCTAACTGGTTGCAGCTTGCTGAAATATACCCGCCCAGGGCTCATGATCTTGTCAGTAAGGGCAACTCTAACCGATCCCCTAAAAGTTAGTGGAGTATCCGGCCGAGTAAATTTAGTGGAGGAAAATTATCCTCCTCTATAGGTGGCCGTACCTAGTCAATCCCCTAAACTTAGTGGAGTAAAAAAATTGCATAGTTTTTTTTTCTAGCCGCACCTAGCCTTATGAACTTCAAACACTTCACAGTATACGTCATTAAAACATTGAAATTCAAAACATGCATGACATAACCGTCATAACATATAGTTTCATCATCGCGATTTTCAAATAAAAACATGCATAGTTCACCCAAAAGGCATCACTTCAAACACAATGTTTGATCCAAAATCACCACAAACATAGCATGTATATGTTGTGGATCGAGCCAACCAATGGCATGCACCACCACCCCCTCGGCCACCACCACTCAAACGAGGTGCTCGGCGAAGAAAACATCACCACCACCACCACCATCCTCTCGGCCACCATTACCACCACCATCCTCTCGGCCGTCATCACCACCACCACCACCCCCTCGGCCACCACCACCATCCTCTCAGCCACCATCACCACCACCACCCCCTCGGCCACCACCACCATTCCGAAGAGAGGTTTCCACTTGGGTCAAGATCTCCCCACGAGTGAGCTCGCAATACTTTCTTGCGGTTTCATCCATTGTGGTTGGGTTCATGAACATGATAGCACGCTCTTCGGCCTTCTTGGCGTCACGAATCCTCTCCTCCTCAAGAGCAAGCCTACACTCCTCCGCCTTCAACTTTCTCTCTTCGGCCGCCAACTTGGCCTTTCATTTCTCATCTTCCAACACCTTGAGCTCATTCCACCTCGCCATCTTCTCTTCCTTGCGTTCGGCGCCAACACCTTCTTGGCCTCAATCATGGCCACAAGTTCTTCTTTGTATGTGCCTGATACGTCCATTTTGCATCATGTTTTAGTACTATTATTTATAGTGTTTTGAATCAATATAACACTTTGTGGAGCTATTCTAATGCCTTTTCTCTCTAAATATGCAAGATTCACACAAGGAGGGAGAATACCGGCAGCTGGAATTCTGGACCTGAAAAAGCTCTGTCAAGATACCTATTCTGCACAACTCCAAATGAGCTGAAATTTTCTGGAGAATTATTTTGGAATATATAAAAAATATTGGAAGCAAAAAGTAACAGAGGGGGCCACCCAGGTGCCCATGAGGCACCAGGGCGCGCCACCCCCCAGGCGCGCCATGGTACCTCGTGGGGCCCCTGGCCCACTTCTGGCCCCCATTTTCTGGTATATAAGGGCATTTGACCTAAAAAAAATAGAGAGAAGACTTTCGGGACGGAGCGCCGCCGTCTCGAGGCGGAACTTGGGCAGGAGCACTTTTGCTCTCCGGCGGAGAGATTCTGCCGGGGATACTTCCCTCCGAGAGGGGGAAATCGTCGCGATCGACACCACCAGCGACCCTCTCATCGTGGGAGGGCTAATCTTCATCAACATCTTCACCAGCACCATCTCATCTCAAACCCTAGTTCATCTCTTGTATTCAATCTTTGTCTCAAAACCTCAGATTGGTACCTGTGGGTTGCTAGTAGTGTTGATTACATCTTGTAGTTGATGCTTGTTGGTTTACTTGGTGGAAGATTATATGTTCAGATCTATTATGCAATTCAATACCCGACTGGTCATGAACATGTTGATGATGTGTGAGTAGTTACTTTCATTCTTGAGGACATGGGAGAAGTCTTGTCATAAGTAATCATGTGAATTTGGTATTCGTTCGATATTTTGATGATGTGTATGTTGTGATTCTCTTAGTGGTGTCATGTGAACGTCGACTACATGACACTTCACCATCATTGGGCCTAAGGGAATGCATTGTGGAGTAGTAATTAGATTATGGGTTGCTAGAGTGACAGAAGCTTAAACCCTAGTTTATGCGCTATTTCGTAAGGGGCTGATTTGGATCCACATGTTTAATGCTATGGTTAGAGTAATCTTAATTCTTCTTTCGTAGTTGTGGATGCTTGCGAGAGGGGGTAATCATAAGTGGGAGGTTTGTCCAAGTAAGGGCAGCACCCAAGCACCGGTCCACCCACATATCAAATTATCAAAGTAGCGAACGCGAATCAAACTAATATGGTGAAAGTGACTAGATGAAATTCCCATGTGTCCTCGAGAACGCTTTACTTATTATAAGAGATCGTTCCGGCCTGTCCTTTGCTACAAAAAGGATTGGGCTATATTGCTGCACTCTTTGTTACTGTTGTTACTTGTCACTTGTTACAAATTACCTTGCTATCAAACTACGTGTTATTGATAATTTCAGTGCTTGCAGAAAACACCTTGCTGAAAACCGCTTGTCATTTCCTTCTGCTCCTCGTTGGGTTCGACACTCTTACTTATCGAAAGGACTACGATTGATCCCCTATACTTGTGGGTCATCAGTGCCACCGAATGCATTTCTCTTGTTTCTTTCTTTTGCAATTTTGTTCCCATCCAGTATATTGTTGGCCTCTTCATCGACCTCTTTGTCCTCTTCAACGGATATGGACAACCTTGATCTCTTTGGAATGATCTCCGAAATTCTTTGGATCCACTTCTCGTTCTTGCATAGCACTTTGTAGCAATGATGCAACGTGAAGGGCATGTGGCCGAACTTGGTGTTCCTATGCTTGAATAGTTCTTGGATGTAGGGGACATACTCCGCCACTTGGACACCGCTTGGTGGTGCATGATTCACTTGGTTGATGCACCCAGACCATCGGTTGCATTGGTCATGAATGGTGATCCAACGATGCCCAAGAGAACCTTGCGTACGGCTTGATGTCACCTCCACGGAGTTGTTGTAGTAGTCCGTAATTCTCTCCCAAAACATAGTCCTGGTTTAATCCGTTCCAATCGTTGCATCCATGGAGATGTGTAGGGGAACGCGACAGAAAACAAAAAAATTCGGTACAGCGAGCACGCCCAGGATCACTATGGTGATGCATACAAGGTTTTTAATCTGATCGTTACCGACTCGTAGCGCAGCGGAAGTAGAGTCGATGTAGATCGTCGGTGCAGATCCCCGCAGCTAGGATTTACATCCTCCCAACCGCGAGGATGTACTCCCTTGTCAGCCCCTCGGACAACCCTTCGGGAGGCTGTCGGACAGTCCCCCAGACGGTGTCACGGACAGCCCTTCGGGAGGCACTCACAGAAACTCGGACGGTCACTCGGACAGCCCTTCGGGAGGCACTCTCGAATAGCCCCTCGGGCAAAAGGATCGAACCTACGACCTCTCTATGGGGTTACACACATACGGTGTCAGCTATCCGGCAGGGCTTTGCCGTCCAGAAATAGTTCCCACCAGAACCCAGACAGCCTTCCGGCTCTACGAAACTATTTCGTGTGAGGGAGAGAAGAAGCCAGATCATTGCATGGCATAATGTATGAGAGAAAGAGTGAGTTTGGGCACCCCCCTCCACCCCTATTTATAGGCCAAGCCCAAGGGGTAGAGGACACTTGGAAATACCAAAATGCCCTCAAAGGTGGCTTCCCAAAGAAGCTACCAAATAGTGTTTCCACTATTCATGAAAATATTTTTCGGCGACCGTTAAATCCGAAAATATTTCTGTAGGTCCAGAACATTTCCAGTACCCACAAAAACAATTCTGGACATGTTCCGAAACATTTCCGGATCAATGATTTTCATCAGCGAAAAGCAAACAAGAATGCGTTTTCACTATTCACGAATACAATTTTTCGCGTCCGTTAAATCCGAAAATATTTCTGTAGGTCCAGAACAATTCCAGCACCCACTAAAATAAGTCTGAACGCGTTCCGAAATATTTCCGGATCAATGATTTTCTTCAGCGAAAACCAACCAAAGCAATTCCGGCTGCTTCGGAACATTTCCGGTTTTTTCTCCGAAAAAATTCCAGAAGTTCCAGAACATTTCTGGCACCTCCAAAAAGTTCCAGGCGCGTGCCGAAACCTATTTGGCTTAATGGTTTACTCCGAAACAACTTTTCGGTTTTACGGAAACTTTTCCCGTGTTCTCTCCCGGAACTTTTCCGTTGTCTCCGAAACTTTTCCGGTGACTTTCTCTCAGACTCCCTGTCTAGTATTTAGCAGATAGATGACCGTTAAGCGTGTGACCCTATAGGTTCGGTGAAGTATAGACATGACCGAAATACTTTCCGATCAATGATCAACATCGGAGCCGTGGACACCCATATTGACCCCTATACCCACACGAATAAATATTCGAGTGAACCTCCAGTTGCCGTGTGCTATTCCTGTTGCTTCGCAATATGTTACAAATACCCGAGGTGAGATTTATCGGCATCCCCGTGGATCAACACTTGTCCACTATGCCAGTTACCTCGTTACCGGTTTTGTTCTTTTTTCTCGTTCCCGTGTTCCGGTATCCCTGTGATCAAATCACAATGTGTTTGGCTAGACGATGATGGATACCGTAACACCGAGAGGGCCCAAAGAATATCTCTCCATCGTCGGAGGAGCAAATCCCAATCTTGAGCTATCATGTCAAACCTTGGATGATGGATACATATTTTGTGTGGACTTGGCTTTGTATATATGTGAATCAAAAGTCAAACCTTGATTCCTCAGAATGAGCTATGGAGCAACTATCTGCGATAGTGTCCCATTGACCAAAGCCATCTTGGAACCATACTAAGTTCATGAATGAACTATATGATTCAACATCTTTTTTGTCACTTCCAAAGCGTCAACATACTTAGCCTTTGTTATAGAATTCGCCACAGTAACCTGTTTGAAACAATTTCCAACTACCGTGGCACCATATCGTGTATTACACAAAAAACCTTTAACTTAAATCGAAAATCGCTTGGAGCATTGATGAAGACTGTATCGATGTATTGCATTACAACGAGTACTTCATAATCTCAGTTTGCGAGAAAACATGTTATCAGTGCTACTTTAGCACTCAACGACATTTTTCACTGTTGTCCTATGATCAGTATTTTGATCACTTTGATATCTTTACTCGCAACTCCTTGGGAGTACCAGACATATCTGGTTGTTTTACATACCATGGAATATATGATTAATCCAAACACAAAAGTGTGTGGAAATTCCATCATGTATTTTGCTCATCAGTGTTTTAGGACACCGAGTCTTGCAAAAGCCTTTCCATGTGACTTTGGCAAGAATCACTCCTTGACGTTTTATGCTAAATTGTTTTAGCATCTTGTCAATTTGTATATTGGCTTAGCCCTATTAGGCAATTTTATCTCCATAGATAATTATGCCTAATAACAAGGCTATTTAGCCCAAGCTCTTCATTGAAGAAACTATTTTTCAATGAAGTGCTAATTCGTGTCAAGAAATTTATATTATTTCCAATCAACAATGTGTCAAGCACACAAGTTTTAGAAATAATATTATGCTCCCACTTACTTTCTTGTAACCACAAGCATCTTCGCTATCCATTGATGAAATCAAACTCTTTTGACTATTTCATCAAAACGAAGATTCCAACTCCTTTTTGCTCTCTTCTGTCCATTGCTGTAACTTTGAAGTTTGCACACTCACTAGCATCCTCTGGATCGACAAAACACTTTGGACTGTATCACATACAAGTCCTAGTTTGTATTCCCATTTCATGGAAATTCTTTCGTCATCCATGTTTCATATCTCATGATTGCAATATGTATTAATTGCTAGTTTAACCCGAACCGACTTTAAGCATCGCTACGGTGAGACAACCTCATCGTAGTCAACTCCTTGAACTTGTTTATTGCAACAAGTCGAGCTTTATGGATAAAACATTTTATTCACATCAGGTTATAGTTCCATTAATGTTCGTTAGACTCTTAAGTCTTCTGAAGGGTTCATCAAGATTTAATCTTGAATCATTTATATGGAAACTATCTCGGATTGTATTGGCATTTAGCCAATTCCGGAGTCAGGGCCCATCAACGCTTCCTTGATTATCGTAGGTATATTGTTGTCTAACAACAATATCTCGTTTGCGCACCTGAGAGATTTGCACGAGTTTTGCCTACGTGGTTCAGCTGCAAGTTCGACCGAAGTCCATACATTTTATTGTAGAGGCTTCCGTATCAGTCGCAGGAGGAAACTTTGGAATTGCTTCCGCGGTTTCTTTCCTTTGTCATGATAACGAAGATACTGTTATCTCGTCGAGTTGCACTGTCCTCCCACTCACCTTTTTGCAAGAAACATTTTTTTTCAAAATCATACCATTCTTTGTGGCAAACTTTTGCCTCGATAATTTGGGATAACCTACAAAGTAGCACTTGTCTGATTTGGAATAGGTTTCTAAATATTTTACACAATCCCCATATTCCAAATGTTAAGAAAAGACATAACATGGTTGGGGTTACCATACCATGGCGTTATTTCAACAGATCCGATGGCGCTCTTTTCAGTGTAAAAGCCGCAGTCTCTAAAGCATTACTTTAAAAGGGATAATGGCAAATTTGTTATGTCATCTTTGATCTTACCATGTCATAAATGGTTTGATTACATCTTCACGGACATTCCACTCACAGTGGTGCTCCGGGAGGTGTAAGTTATGAAACTCTTTTCACAACTCATCAGACATTCGCTAAACTTGTAACTCAAAATTTCTTTCCGCAATCCAATTGCAGCAACATAATTTTCTTGTTACAATAATTTCTTCTTCATTTTGAAAACCTTTTGAATGATTTCAAAAGATCCAGACTTACATCTCATCAAGTAAATATCCATATATCTACTTGAGTCATTTCAGAAGATAGACAAATCCACTGCCAGCAACAACATTTATCGGACTACACACATCATGATGTATGATCACCAATAAGTTCTTTGCTCGTTCCTTATGGCCTGTGAACGGTATTTCGGTCACTTCACTTTTCGGAGGAAAGTTGCAAGTGTCAGATGATTCATAATCAAACGACTTCAAAATCCATCATTATGGAATTTCTCCATGCGGGTTTCTCCAATGTGACCAAATGCAGTGCCACACATGTGTGGTATTCTTTTAGTCTTGCGACATTTAGCGTCAGTGTTATGGATGTATCATATTACCATCAATATTCATAACATACATCCCATCCATGATGGAAGTATGGCCCTTATGTTATTCATAATACTGAACAACAATTGTTCTTTTATGAACAACACTCTTGCAACAAACATTATGCAAATGGGCTAGAGTGTATAAAACTCTAAAATGAATTATGAAAGTAAATACAGAGGTAATGTATTATTATCAATATTCATAACATATATCTCATTCATAATGAAAGTATGGCCCTTATGTTATTCATAACACCGAACATCAAAAGTTCTCTTATGAACAACCTTCTTGCTAGATACCTTATGCAATGGGCTAGAGTGTATGAAACTCCAAAAATGAATTATGAAAATAAATACATAGGGAATACACCGATTGAAGGTATAGTAACATTTACTATGTTCCCAGCGCGTATCAAAACCTCATTCCCGGCAACTCTTTTAGGCCATAGTAGTTCTTGCATCGAGTCGCAACAGAATGCAATCGAGCGGGTATCTCTGTGATCAATTCACAATACCCAAGAATTAGTGATTAAAATGTTTAATCATAATTCCCAAGAACTATTTCTTTTGACCAGCCTTCTATACATTAACAGCGTATGACTTTCATACATGAGCTGGATATTTCAGTCTTCTCTCTTTTTGCCTTTATACTTCTACCAGTTTTACTTCCAATATTTCTCCTACTCTCAGAAGAAGCACCCAACTTTGAGAGTGGCATCAGCCTCGGACTTCCTAGGCGTGTAAGTTTCACTAACACCCTTCGGACACTTCCTTTCTTTTTAAATTGTTGTTTTATTCACCTTCATTTCATGACAGGCGTTCTTCTGGATCCCTCTTGTATTAGTCTAATGCATAGTAAACACTTTTACTAATAATTTGCAAACAAACATTGCTTTGGATATTTCATATCTTTTAGCCTTTGTTTGTATCTACAAATAATTTTCAGTTTCATGAATATCACATAACTATCCCAAATCTTTGAAGTTTGGGTCTCATGGAAGCAAACATATTGCACTTTGACCGTAACGGAATTCTAGCTTTTGGATTGAAGGACGAGAGTCACATTATCCATAGCATTAGCGGGAGAATACCGAAAGCATGCGATAGGATAAAGTCCTTCTCGGCACTCTTGAGGACAATCCTCACATTACGTTACCAATCGTAAAGTTTAACTAGATATTTAACAGCTATTCATGTGACGCCCCCGGCCCGACCGTGCGCTAATCATACACGCAAATGCGCACGATCAAGCCTAAGGACTCACTTGAAGATATCACGACAGAACTCTACACAAAAAATAAAAATAATACAAGCTTTATGCTACAAGCCAGGGGCCTCGAGGGCTCGAATACATAAGCTTGCACATACAAGCGTCAGCGGAAGCATCAGATATCTGAGTACAGATATAAAAGATAAACAGAGTAAGCCTTACGAAGGCGGGGCAAAACAACGACACAGATCGAAAAGGCGCAGGCCTCCTCCCTGGGAGCCTCCTATCTACTCCTGGTCGTCGGCGGTCTCCACGTAGTAGTAGGCTCCTCCAGAGGGGTAGTAGTAGTTGTCGACTGGGGCGGCTGACTCCGGGGCTCTGTCATCTGGTCGCAGCAATCGGGTATGGGAAAAAAGGGAAGCAAAGCAACCGTGAGTACTCATCCAAAGTACTCGCAAGACTTACATCAGAACTATTCTACTTATGCATCGGTATCAAAGAAAGGCTGTATATGTGGACTGAACTGCAGAAATGCCAGAAAAGAGGGGGAAAGCCTAGCCTATCGAAGACTAGCCCCTTCAGCGGTCTTGCAGCATAAGAAGAGTGCAGATTAGTACATAATTAAAGTAGCAAGCATGTTGTAGCAAAGCCTAGGGATCCTTCCTCGGCTCCCTGCGAGAAAGCGATCCCGTAGCTTAAATTTAATTAACAAGTATCGAGTTCAAGTTGTAGCAGATCGGGATACAACACTGAGCGTCCTGTTACCGTGGACACGACTATTCGAATAGATAATCTTCCCTGCAGGGGTGCACTACTGTTACCCAACACGCTCGATTAACTCCGGCCGGACACACTTTCCTGGGTCATGCCCGGCCTCGGCTGATCGACACACCGCAGCCCTACCTAGAGCTCAGCAGAGAGGTCCCCGCCGGTCTACATCCTAAGTGCTCAGGGTTCTTGGGCCCATCGCCCTTTGCACTCCGGGTCGTTGCATGCAGGGTGAAGCTAGGCACCACCCCTGTACTGGATGGCGCCGGTCCGTCCCGGCAGCAATGCTGAACTGGACGTCTGACAGAGCTTTCGGCTGATACATACGGCGCAGAGGGCCCCATTAAACCATTATCCCGCGTGGTGGTAGTGCGAATAGGCCAGTGACCAACTCAGATCAAATACCCAAATCTGTTAGTGAATTATTAGGAGCTCACGGCGACGATCAGTACTCCTGTCGCCCCGTCTCGAGGAAGTGTAACAAGGGTCAGGCCCATCCCTCTCTAGGGCGGTCTCTGCCTGCCCGGCCGCACCTCGTAATTATCTCGCAGGTAACCTCCAGGTCAACCCGACTTCCCAGGAGACTGTCGGGAACTCAGGTCCACCTCTACCGGGGTGGTACCGCCTGTCCCTTCAGTCACGCAACAACAGTACAAGGGGGCAACAGTTAAAGGTAACCGTGTGTCCGTAACATCAAGAGGGTAATCCGAGGAATCACCCTCGATGGATTCCCACTCGATGCTACCGTCAAGGTGAACCCGGAGGAATCACCCTCGATGGATTCACACTTGAGGGGTTGCACGACAGAAGCTTCATCGGAGGTGGTGGAAGAGGAATCACCCCCGAATCCCACAACCGACTAGCTGTACCACAGATGCATATCAGGAGTGAGATGAGAGGTATCACCCTCGGCACTCGAGGATAACTCTGTGAAGTCGAACAACTTAGGGGGTGTGCCGTGATGTGCCGGTCTCAGCCGGTTGATCACATCGACCGGGGCACAGGTAACTAAGCGGGGCAACTAGAACGAGAAGAGGGGCCACAGATGGTTTATCAACCAACCTATACTAAGCAGTTCAGATAGCAGGCAGGTATCAATAACAGTTACAAAAACAGGCTATGCATCAGACTTAGGATCAATCAAAAAGTAGTAGCAAATTCTAATGCAAGCAGGAGGGAGAAGGAATAGGTGATATAGGCATGCGTCAAGGGGGGTTGCTTGCCTGGTTGCTCTGCGGCAAAAGAGGGGTCGTCGACGGAGTAGCAGTCCTCGGGGGCAGCGTCGGTCTCGTTGTCTAACGGAAGAGAAGAGGGGGAAGAAACAATAAATAAAAGCAATCAAATGCAACACAACGTATGACGTGGCAAAATGCAGTGCCGGTGTGACCTAATGCAATGCTACACGTATCAGACAAAGCGGGAAAATATCTGGGATATTTCCCCGGCGTTTGGGCTGATTTCGGTATACTCAACCAGAGGGAAAAGTTCCATGTTTAGATAGATAGGAGCGATGGTCAAGCATTTTGACCACATATTCGGATTCTTCTCGTTTTTCTGATCAATTTTCATTTAGAAAGTTTTTCGATCCGAGCTACGGTTGAATTTCTATGAATTTTCAAAGATTTAAACTATTTCCTGAAATTTCTGGAATTATTTTAATTATTTAAATTCGAATTATCCGAAACAGTAGCACCTGACATCATCATGACGCCAGAGTGACGTCAGCGAGTCAACTGAGCTGGCCAGGTCAAACCTGACCAGTGGGTCCCACTGGTCAGTGGCTCAATGCTAATTAGAGTTAGTTTAATCTAAACAGAAACTAAATAGAGGGTGGCCCCAGGTGTCAGCGACTAATTAAATTAATTAATTAAGTTTATTTAGAAAATAGTTTGATTAGACTAATTAACAGAAGGGGCCCACACGTCAGCGACTGAAGCTGCCACGTCAGCAGGTTGACCTGGTCAGCGCGATCAACTGGGCCCGCGGGGCCCAGCTGCCAGTGACCAGAGGCGAGCCACGTCGGCCGCGCCGGAATCTCGCTGCCGGCGACCCGAAAAGCGGCAGAGGGCCTCGGGCCTCGCCGGAAAATCGCTCCAGTGCACCATTTGGACCGCGGCCGGGCGCGTTCGAAAGCTGGCGACCTCGCGCGTCGAGTGGTGCCACTGGTTGGACCAGGGGGTGGCTGGAACGTCGCCAGCGACGATGGTTGGGGGCGGTGGTTTTCGGTCGAGCACGGGCGCTGCTGCGGGAAGATTTCGGCCAAACGGAGCACGTTCGCGGGTTCTATGGAGCTCAAGGAGCTCAACAGTGGTGGCGGCTCGGCTTGACGTGGGCGAACGCGATGACAACGAGCTCGACGGCGGAAGCAGAGCTTCTGCCAGAGTGCGACGATGAGCACAGCTAGCTAGGGGAGGAAAGAACGGCTCGGGAACAGAGAGGAGGAAGGTGGTGGCTCACCGAGTGGCTACGAAAAGCCGGCGACAACTTTGAAGCAGCAGAGGTCGCCGGAGATGGAGGAGATCGCCGGCGCCCGAAGAAAGAGGGGCGGCTCGATCCGCGGTCTACAGCGCTCCCCGGCTCCAACGTCTTGGTGCAGGCGACGTAGTCGGGAACGGTGGAGACGGCGGGCACGGTGAGGCTGCGAGGGAGGCACGGTGGCCACGGCAATGGTGAGGGCACGGCGGTGGGAGCGCTCGGGCGAGCTCCCGAACGAGAGGAAGAGAGCGAGGGGAGGAAGGAGGAGTGGCCAGGGGGGAGGGCTCGGGGCAGGTGAGCTCGGCCTTATCCGCCCTGGCATCCCTGCAGCTCCACGCGGCGAGAAGCAGCGGCGCGGCGAGCTCCTGGCCATGGCGCGCCCGACACCGAGGCGGGAGCAGGTAGGCGAACAGTGGGGTGGGCAGGGCGGCTCGGCCCAGTGCCAGGTAAGGCCTCGCCCATTTTCTTTTCTTTCTGTTTTCTCTTTTATTTATTAAACAGAGGCATAAAAATATTAATTGGGGCCACCAAATGACTTGGGAAAAATGTTGAGCTGACCCACATAATTCTATTGCATTTTTAGGCACTGCCACAAAAAGTTTGGGAATTATTGGAATCCATTTGGAATTTTCATAAATGAAATAGCATTTTAATTTGCTGGAATGGCACTGTTTTAAATGCTAATGCTCATTTTAGCAATGTGGTGATGTTGTTTTTCTTAACAACAATTTTTTTTGAAATATTTGCTAAATGATGAACATTTTTCCAGCAACTTTTATGCAACTTCAAATTTCACTTGCAACCCAATTTTTAATTTGAAGAGGAATTTGAAATGAGATATGACACTAATGATGATCCAACATTGCAAATCAAAGTGACTTGGTATTAACATGGTGGATCACTGTAGCTTAATACTCAGGGGTGTTACAATTCAATTTTAATAGGGAAGGTGGAAACGCGAGCCATTATTCTGTAACTATTATGCAAATTTCACTTAGACAATGTTCATAATTAATTTGCACCAGTGAATAAAAAATTTTATTCTAAAGTGCGCTCCCACTCAACTCAATATCTCTCATAATTGATTGTGAGTGATTCAAGATCCAAATTTCAATTCAACGCCAAGGATGCATCCATCTCAAGTGACGAGAATTTCATTTGGTAGGCCAACTTGCCAATCACATCTCTATGTGACTCTTGTTCATCTTTCGATGTGCGTGTTCCGAGCTCAGGACGATCCTCCGGAACATGAAGACAACCAAGTGATCTTAATGCGAGGTCTCAACTCACCCGCCTCACAGTTCTCTAATCGTTCGTACCCATGCATCCATGTGATACCCCGAAGAGATAGGTGACGTGACGGTGCTACACTTGGAAGAACACTAACTACTTGATATTTTTAAGTGAGAGATCACCCTAATCAAAAGCGACTACCACACAATCAAGAAGGGTGCATCATAAGGGATAAACATCTCAGGCAATTCAGAATAGCATGATATGGTATAGCCCTTTCTGACGGAGAAGTCTTTATTTTCTTCGTCTTCGGCATTCGCGTCGGTGTTCACCTTCGCGAAGTTTGCGTTGGTATTTTCCCCGAAGAGGAAGGGATGATGCAGCACAGTAGAGATAAGTATTTCCCTCAGTTATGAAACCAAGGTTATCGAACCAGTAGGAGAATCATGCAACACCTCGTTAGCAGCACCTGCACACAAACAACAAATCCTTGCACCCAACGCAAACGAGGGGTTGTCAATCCCTCGGCGGTAAATTGCAAGATTAAATTGTATGTGATAGATAGATAGATTGAAACAAAAATACAAAATAAAATAAATAATATAAAATTACAACAAGTATTTTTAGGGTTTTAGTAAATGATAAAGTAGCCCCGGGGGCCATAGTTTTCACTAGAGGCTTCTCTCAAGAAAATAGCATACGGTGGGTAGACAAATTACTGTTGGGCAATTGATAGAAAAGCAAATAATAATGACAATATCCAAGGCAATGATCATGTATATAGGCATCACGTCCGAGACAAGTAGATCGACTCCTGCCTGCATCTACTACTATTACTCCACACATCGACCGCTATCCAGCATGCATCTAGTGTATTAAGTCCATAAAGAACGGAGTAACGCCTTAAGAACGATGACATGATGTAGACAAAGTAAACTCACGCATGAATAAACCCCATCTTTTTACCCTTAATAGCAACGATACATACGTGTCATGTCCCTTTCTGTCACTAGGATTGAGCACCGCAAGATCGAACCCATTACAAAGCACCTCTTCCCATGGCAAGATAAATCAATCTAGTTGGCCAAACCAAATCAATAGATCGGAGAAGAAATACGAAGCTATAATAATCATTTATAAAAGAGATCAGAGAAGACTCAAATAATATTCATGTATAATCTGATCATTAACTCACAATTCATCGGATCCCAACAAACACACCGCAAAAAGTGATTACATCGGATAGAACTCCAAGAACATCGAGGAGAACATTGTATTGACGATCAAAAAGAGAGAAGAAGCAATCTAGCTACTGCCTATGGACCCGAAGGTCTGTGGTAAACTACTCACGCATCATCGGAAGGGCAGCAAGGTTGATGTAGAGCCCCTCCGTGATCGATTCCCCCTCTGGCGGAGTACCGGAGAAGGCCTCCAGATGGGATCTCTCGAGAACAGAAACTTGCGGCGGCGGAAAAAGTATTTCGTGGACTCCCCATAGGGTTTCTAATTTTTTGGGAATTTATAGTGGTGGAATTAGGTCAAACAGAGCTCTATGGGCCCCATGAGGTACCAGGGCACGCCTGCCCCCCCCAGGCTCGCCCTGGTGCCTCGTGGGAACCCCTGGGGCTTCTGGCCTCCTCCCGAAGCTTCTCGTGTTGCTATTGTCCAGAAAAAAATCTCCAAAAAGTTTCGTGGCATTTGGACTTCGTTTGGTATTGATATTCTGTAAAACAAAAACAGGGCAGAAAAGAGCAACTGGCACTGGGCACTAAGTTAATAGGTAAGTCTCCAAAAATGATATATAATTGCTGTAAATGCATATAAAAACATTCAAGATTGATAATATAATAGCATGGAATAATAAAAAATTATAGATACGTTGGAGACGTATCAGTCACCACCTTGTCGATGCACCAGACACTAGTAGAAAACAGGGCATTGGTTTTTGCCAAATCAGAGCAACAGTCCCGGTCGACTTACGAACCGGGACTAATTCGTGCATCAGTCCCGGTTCGAGCGGCCAGGACGCCGGCCGGACCTCGGCAGGCACCTGTCCCGGTTCGGCTGGGACCTTTAGTCCCGGTTCCAGCCACCAACCGGGACTAAAGGGCCTCGCTCCTGGCGCAACCCCTTTAGTCCCGGTTGGTGTCTGGAACCGGGACTACAGGGTAGGCCATTAGTCCCGGTTTTAGACACAAATCGGGACTAAAGTTTTGCCTATATATATCGACGCCCCCCCATCTCCTCTGTTTTTTTGGCCGTGGAAGGGTGGAGGTGTGGGCTACTCTGTTTTTTGCCTATATATGCACATGAGGTGTTCGATGAAATGCCGGAGCCACACTTAAGCTTTCTCCTCTGTTCTTCCTCCAAGCTCAACCTCCATGCTCCATTTTCCCCAAGATTTTTCTAGGTTTGGCGGTGCACCAACTATCCAAGTGTTCTAAAAAGGTTAGCAACTTCATCCTTTCATCTCTCACTGCTAGTTTAGCTCATTTCAAATGCTCTAGAAGTAGTGTGGTTTGTGGGTTTTAGTGGAGGAGTGAATGTGTGAGTTTATTTGATTTAGATGCACAATTTGAGCTCAAATTAACTTCTTAGTTTGCACAAGTGTAGGGTGCCATCCCGTCCCCGTCCCCGTCCCCGTCCTCACCGCCGTCGATCAAATGTGTAGAGAGCTGTATGTTGTTCTATGAGAACTATGTATGAACTTTATGTATTTTTTTTCCAGTAATAACATTTGATCACTACTGTACTTTGGTTTTAATGTGATGATGAACTTGTATTAATTTGTTCATTTCTCTATTCATGATGTTCTGTAATGGTTTTTGATATACTTAATTATATAATGCACGCAGATGAACCGGCAATGGATGTACGGTGACCGACGCACCTCCGACTGCATTACGGGCCTGCATAATTTTCTCGATGTGGCTGAGGCAAACAAGCAGAATGGTTTTATGTATTGTCCATGTACTGTCTGTGAGAATATGAAGGATTACTCTGACTCGAAAACCCTTCACTTCCACCTGCTTAAGAACGGTTTCATGCCACACTATAATGTTTGGACCAAGCACGGAGAAAGAGGGGTTATGATGGAAGACAACGAAGAAGAAGAGGATGATGACAAGTATCCTATGTTCCCTGAATACGGTGATACTGCAACGGGGGAAGCTAAAGATCAAGAGGCACCAGATGTGCCCGATGATGATCTTCGTCGGGTCATTGTTGATGCACAGAGAGGATGCGAAAGTGAAAGGGAGAAGTTGAAGTTCGATCGCATGTCAGAGGATCACAAAAAAGGGTTGTACCCTAATTGCGAAGATGGTAACACAAAGCTCGGTACCGCACTGGAATTGCTGCAATGGAAGGCAGAGAATGGTGTATCTGACAAGGGATTTGGGAAGCTACTGAAAATAATGAAGAAGAAGCTTCCAAAGGATAATTAATTGCCTGACAGTACGTACGAAGCAAAGAAGGTTCTCTGCCCTCTAGGATTAGAGGTGCACAAGATACATGCATGCCCTAATGACTGCATCATCTACCGCGGTGAGGAGTACGAGAATTTGAATGCATGCCCGGTATGCGGTGCATTGCGGTATAAGATCAGACGAGATGACCCTGGTGATGTTGAGGGCGAGTGCCCCAAGAAGAGGGTTCCTGCCAAGGTGATGTGGTATGCTCCTATAATACCACGGTTGAAACGTCTGTTCAGAAACAAAGAGCATGCCAAGTTGTTGCGTTGGCACAAAGAAGACCGTAAGAAAGACGGGAAGTTGAGAGTACCCGCTGATCGGTCGTAGTGGAGAAAAATCGAGAGAAAGTGGCCGGACTTTGCCGGTGACGCATGGAACTTATGGTTTGGTTTAAGTCCATATAGCATTAATCCTTTTGGGGAGCAGAGCAGCAATCATAGCACCTGGCCTGTGACTCTATGTATCTATAACCTTCCGCCTTGGTTGTGCATGAAGCGGAAGTTCATTATGATGCCAGTGCTCATCCAAGGCCCTAAGCAACCCGGCAACGACATTGATGTGTACCTAAGGCCATTAGTTGAAGAAATTTTACAGCTGTGGGACATAAAAGGTGTACGTGTGTGGGATGAGCACAAACAGCAGGAATTTGACCTACGATCGTTGCTGTTTGTAACCATCAATGATTCGCCTGCTCTTAGTAACCTTTCAAGACAGACAAACAAGGGATACCACGCATGCACGCACTATTTAGATGAGACCGAAAGTATATATTTGGATAAATGTAAGAAGAATGTGTACCTGGGACATCGTCGATTTCTTCCGACTAAGCATGCCTTAAGAAAGAAAGGCAAGCATTTCAAAGGTGAGGCAGATCACCGGAAGAAGCCTGTCCTCCGTACTGGTGATGATATACTTGATATGGTCAAGGATTTGCAAGTAATCTTTGGAAAGGGTCCTGGCGGACAATCTGTTCCGAATGACGCTGACGGACACGCACCCATGTGGAAGAAGAAATCTATATTTTGGGACCTACCCTATTGGAAAGACCTAGAGGTCCGCTCTGCAATCGACGTGATGCACGTGACGAAGAATCTTTGCGTGAACCTACTAGGCTTCTTGGGCGTGTATGGGAAGACCAAAGATACACCGGAGGCACGGGAGGACCAGCAACGTATGAACTCAAAAGACGGCATGCATCCAAAGCAGTATCAAGGTCCTGCCAGCTACGCTCTTACCAAAGCAGAGAAGGAAATATTTTTTGAATGCCTGCTCAGTATCAAGGTCCCGTCTGGCTTCTCGTCGAATATAAAGGGAATAATAAATATGGCAGAGAAAAAATTCCAGAACCTAAAGTCTCATGACTGCCACGTGATTATGACGCAACTGCTTCCGGTTGCATTGAGGGGGCTTCTACCAGAAAATGTTCGATTAGCCATTGTGAAGCTATGTGCATTCCTCAATGCAATTTCTCAGAAGGTAATCGATCCAGAAATCCTACCAAGGTTACAGAATGATTTGGTCCAATGTCTTGTCAGTTTCGAGTTGGTGTTCCCACCATCCTTCTTCAATATTATGACGCACGTCCTAGTTCACCTAGTCGACGAGATTGCAATTCTGGGTCCTGTATTTCTACACAATATGTTCCCCTTTGAGAGTTTCATGGGAGTCTTAAAGAAATATGTTCGTAACCGTGCTAGGCCAGAAGGAAGCATCTCCACGGGCCATCAAACAGAGGAGGTCATTGAGTTTTGTGTTGACTTTATTCCTGACCTTAAGCCGATTGGTGTTCCTGAATCGCGGCATGAGGGGAGACTGGGTGGAAAAGGCACGCTAGGACCGAACTCAATAATATGTAGGGACGGGCATTCTTGGGCGCAAGCACACTACACAGTTCTACAGAATTCTACCTTGGTGGCCCCGTATATCAATGAACACAAGAATATTCTACGCTCCAAACACCCGGAGCAGTCTGACGACTGGATTACACGTGAACACATGGGGACTTTCGGCGGTTGGTTGCAAACACATCTCATGGGTAACACCACTGTTGGAGATGACCTGTACTTGTTGGCCAGGACACCATCTTTGACTGTATTGACTTTCCAAGGGTACGAGATAAATGGGAATACATTTTACACGATCGCCCAAGATAAAAAGAGCACCAACCAAAACAGTGGTGTCCGCTTTGATGCAGCAAACACCAATAGGGCAAGGGACACATATTATGGTTACATACAGGACATATGGGAACTTGACTATGGACGTGATTTTAAGGTCCCTTTGTTTCGGTGCAAATGGGTCAATCTGTCCGGAGGCGGGGTACAGGTAGACCCGCAGTACGGAATGACAACAGTGGATCTCAACAATCTTGGGTACACAGACGAACCATTCGTCCTAGCCAATGATGTGGCGCAGGTTTTCTATGTGAAGGACATGTCTACCAAACCGAGAAAAAGAAAAGATAAGGAAGCGAATACATCATACGATGAGCCAAAGCGCCACATAGTTCTTTCAGGGAAAAGAAACATCGTGGGAGTGGAGGACAAGACAGACATGTCAGAAGATTATGAAAACTTTCATGAAATTTCTCCCTTCAGAGTGAAGACTGACCCAAGCATCATGTTAAATGATGAAGATTATCCATGGTTACGGCGCAATAAGCAAGGGACACACGCGAAGAAATAGTTTTATACCCCAAGATCCCACTCTGGGATGTGACCGGCTTCACCGCCATCACTTTCTCTCTAGTGTGAGTTTCCGGACTTATAGCTGGAAAGTGCCACTTCGGACAAACCGGAGGTAATCTTTGTAATAGTTAGGGTATATATATATGTGTGTGTTTTGGCATTTGAAACGCGAAGGAACGCTATTTTTCATGCATTTATTGATTTTTTTGAGCTAAATGACCCTGAAATTGAAAAGCACTACAAATGAACTCTGAAAAGGTTGAAACTTGGCATGGTATCATCATTTCACCCACATAGCATGTGCTAAAAATTTGAGAGGGTTACGGCAAAAACTGGATGCACTTCGTGTACAAACTGGACAATCTCTTTCGAAGTATCAGGGTTTCGGACGAAAACTCATCTGTTACAAAGGTATTTTATTTTTTTCAACATATTTTAACTCCAGACTTTTTGTGCATTCAATATGCACCATTCAAAGCCACGTCATCAATTTTCAACTCTTTCTGACTTCATTTGCTATTTTTCATGCATTTATTGATTTTTTTTGAGCTAAATGACCCTGAAATTGAAAAGCACTACAAATGAACTCTGAAAAGGTTGAAACTTGGCATGGTATCATCATTTCACCCACATAGCATGTGCTAAAAAGTTGAGAGGGTTACGGCAAAAACTGGATGCACTTCGTGTACAAACTGGACAATCTCTTTCGAAGTATCAGGGTTTCGGACGAAAACTCATCTGTTACAAAGGCATTTCATTTTTTTAAACTTATTTGAACTCCAGACTTTTTGTGCATTTAACATGCACCATTCAAAGCCACATCATAAATTTTCAACCCTTTCTGACTTCATTCGCTATTTTTCATGCATTTAATGATTTTTTTGAGCTATAAAACTAAAAGAGCTAAACAGAATCTGTTTTTGATTAAAACACCTATTTAAATAACCTAAAAATTACCAAATTGAACATACTGATAAAACACACTAATATTAAACAGCAGGAAAAAGAATCACTCAAAAATCTATTTTTAAAGTAAAGTTATTCACAAACTAGTGATTCACACAAATTTCAAAGAATTCAAATTTAAACTATTCAAATTTGAAAACTACTGGCACTAACAGAAAGTTTATAATTTTTGTGACCTAAACCAAAAAGATTCACTCAAAAACTCTAAATATTTGGCTGTAAGTAGAAACAAAAGAAAAAAAATAAAGCAAAAAAAAAACTGGAAAAGACCTTTAGTCCCGGTTGGAGCCACCAACCGGGACTAAAAAGTATATGCAAAAAATAAAAAAATGCCCGCCTACTAGGCCACCACGGCCTGCATACGACTAGAAACCCAACAATATGGGCCAGGATGCAGGCCCGCAGGGCAAGTAGGCCCCACAGGGCAGAGAGAACGGTAGGCATGTACTGCCTGCTTTAGAAAGGAGCTCGAGACGGCTATCGCAGCGGGGCTTATAAACAGGTGCGAGCGCCTCTCGCTTGGTGAGGTGGGACTAAACTTCCACCATGCCAGGACCAACCCTTTAGTCCCGGTTGGGTTTCCCGCCCTTTGGGCTGGTGAAATTCACCTTTAATCCCGGTTGGTGGCTCGGACCGGGACTAAAGGGGGGCCTTTAGTCCCGGTTGGAGCCACCAACCGGGACTAAAGCTCGGGCTATATAAACCGCGCGCTGCCTTTTTCCTCCCCAATCTTCTTTCTCTCTCGATCACTCCTCTGCCCCGACGCCGAACCACCGCACGCCGCCGCCAGGCTGCCGCGATGCCCTGCCCCGAGCCGTCCCCGAGCCCGCTGACCGTCGCCGGACCTCCTCGCCGTCCTCCCCGAGCATCGCCGCCCCCGAGGCCGCTCCTCGTCGTCGCCCCCGATCGAGCCCTCCTCGTCGTCGCCGCCCCACGGTGAGCACCCTTTCCCCCTCCTCCCCCTCTTCCCCAAATGGATGGATGGATGGATTCAAGGATGACGAAATGCCAGAGGGCTCTAGGAATTTTCTGAATTTTTTCTGAATTTTTTGACAGTGCACATCAAGTGTATGATGAAATGCCAGAGGGCTCTAGGAATTTTAGGAATTTTTGAGAATTTTTGTGGTGAGGTGTTGATGCACAAAAGAGAGTCTGGCAAAGTTTCAGAATTTTTGGAGCAATTTAAATTGGGCTTTGACCAAGGAGTTTGAATCTGGTCCAAATTTGAACTGAATGAAATTTGAAAAATTTGAACTATGGAACCAAATGTTTTTGGTGGAATGGGTTGTGGGTACTGTCAAATAGATGGAGTAATTTTTGTGGGTGCAAAAGAATTGGGTAGAATATAGCTCCTTTGCAAATCAAAGAACAAAATTTTTGCATTAGAGTTCATTTTGTCTTTTTTGTATGTTTTAATGCAAGCATCTTTTGGGCAATCTTTGAACATGAAGTAGGAGCATTTTGATGTCATCTTGCTGGTAGATTTTAGTTCATAACATGTTAGGACCTGTAGTGAGTGCTACAAGCTTGTAAACTTGCTATCTATTCATTTATGCCATGTCATGCTATTTTTCTCTAAGTCTGAAACTGGCAGTATTAATACTTTGCATTTTGCCTTGAGGTTTGCAACAAATCTGTGCATCTTTGGATCATGATCAGTAAGGGTGTTTTGTTGAGGGTAATTAGTACATGCTTGGCATGCTCTTTGTTGCCATGAAAAACTGTTGTAGCATATATTTTACTTGCCTAAAAGGTTGGATCATGAATCTATTTTCTGCCACTCATTTGAATTAGTTCAGTAATTAAGCATGTTTTGCCATGTGTCATGCCATTTGTTGCCATGTAGAAATTCTTTAGCATGTTCAAATCTTGCTTTCAAATTGGTATCTAGCTATAATGGACAGATTTGCATTGCATATTGCTTTGATCACCATTTGAGTTCTGTGCATCTGTTTGCCATGATCTTTATAAGTCCATTTCAACTAAAATCTTCCATTCTATCCAGTGGCATACTTGGGTTTGCCTAATTTTTTTTCACTCGGTGGAATTACAGGTTGTGGTGTTGCATCTCCATGGAGTTGGTCCCTGATCGTCCCTCCGCTGTTCGACAAAAGGTGTCCATTTGTCGTATGTTGAGTTTTGTTCATAGGATGATGGTTGGTTCATTTGTTGAGTTGTGTATTCATCTTGTGTATAAATCTTGTATTCATCTTGTATTCATTTTGTATTCAACTTGTGTATAAATCTTGTATTCATCTTGTACAAATATCGTCGTAACTTCGACATGAGACGGGGGGTCGTTAAAACATAACCCCGATAACTTTGATTTTGAGGCATATGAAAACCTGATTTGCACGTCGGACAGGCATGAGAGAGGCAGTCCGCAAAGTATCCTCTCCCGAAAGATAGGACGACTCATCAGATATGATTCTAGATAATGTCCAATGCCTCATATCGCGAACATAGTTATATTGGATAATTGATCTTCATATAAATGAAGCATAAAAGTTTAGCAATCACTTACAAATTTTCATGTTGTTCATTGACGTCGACATGAGGGGGGGGGGGGGTCGTGTTAAAACATAACCCCGATAATTTCGGTATAACTTCGACATGAGGGGGGAGGGGGTCGTTAAAACATAACCCCGATAATCCACTAATCCATTGCTCATATGCATATGATTGCTTGTTGTGATTAGGTCTATGTTTGCCACTAATCCATCTCATGGTTGTATATTGCCATGTTGTAATATTTGCAGAAACTATGGAACACGACAGAGACTTAGAACAAGAAAAGACGTTGGAGGAAATAATCCGCGAGGAAGATGATGATATCATGACCTCACAGTTTCTCAATGACTCTGGTGGTGAGGGAAGAGAAGATGACGGCTCCGCCAGTGTTGGAGCCTTAACTGTTGCAAAGTCCGGCGAGGTATATATATTAATTAAGCCTCTGCTGACTAGATGCATTAATTGTTTTGTATGTACATATATTAACACTTCTTTCTTCTTTTAGCCCTCCGGATCGAGCCAAACTTCTATAAGGAGACGAGGCCCGAAGAAAAGGTTGGGCGAGAATGAAAGGTTCACAATCGAACAAGTCGATCCAGATGGCAAACCGACTGTTCCCAAGTGGACCCAAGACCGATTTATACATCAGTGCGGAGTTGTTGTTAGGGACAGCATCCCGATCAGCATCCAAGAATGGAATAAGAAGAAGGACGATGGAGTTTCTTATGTTGACGATAGATGCAAAGATCAGCTTTGGAACTCGCTCATGATAAATTTCAGCCTACCGCCAGAGGAGGATCCAAATAACCCAGTTATACAGCGAAAAGTCAAAAAATGGGCTCCTAAGAAGATGGCAGAACAAGTCAAGAACTGGAAGAAAAGATTGAACGAACAGTTTGTCGAGAAAGACGAGACTCCAGAATTCACCGGTCAATATGCGAAGATAAAAGATCACTGGCCCGCATTTGTGGCGTACAAGAAATCGGAGAAAGCTAAGAACAGGTCACAGACAAATAAGCTAAATGCTTCAAAGAAGCAGTATCACCATGTTATGGGGTCAGGTGGCTACAAGGTTGCCCGTCCTTCGTGGGACAAAGCTGAGAACGACCTGCTTGCTAAAGGGATCCAACCAACAACATTGAACTGGCCCGAACGGGCAAGGACTTGGTTCTTCGGGCATGGGGGAACTTTGGACCCAGAAATAGGGAAGTGTGTTTACACGAAAGAACAACTTGAAACACCCATCACAAAGATTCAGCAAGAAATCAAGGATGTGCAGGAAGGGACGTTCCATCCCGACAGAGAGAAAGACGTGCTGTCACGCACCCTCGGGATTCCTGAACACCATGGACGAACACGAGGCACATCAGGCTCCGTTCCGTGGGTGCATGGGTTTCCCGACAGCGCTGGTTATAGAAGCCGAGGGAGAAAGAAGAAAGAGGAAGCAGACCGGATGCAGAAGGTAGAAGAAAGATTAGCGTTGCAGGAGAAGAAACTAGAGGCACTTACCAGTCAGCGAGCTACCGACCCACCATCTCAGCAGCACGAAGATCCTTCATTCGATACTGCCCACGAAGCTACCCCACCATCCCAGCGGAAAAGCAGCGTGGCTTCCACGGAGCTCGTTCGGCCTGATATCATGGCTCCTCGCTGCCCCATGGATTATATCACGGAGAGGGAACATTGTGAGCTAATGGCGAAATGCATCAACCTAACCTTGAAGGTGGCGGTCGGCTATGTCTTACCTCCTAGACCTGATGCAACTTTCCATTGCAATCCGATTCCAGATGGCTTTGCTATTGTCGGGGTGGATGAAGTTACCAACGGATTCGAGGGGCTGGAGCTTGAGTACCCTACAGGTGAAGGGGAGACTCATCTGGTAGATGCCGTAAGGACTGTCATTCTATGGAGAAAGGAATACATCGTGCTTCCACAATGGACGCCGCGTCAGCAGACTCAGCTGGAGGAGGCCCCTCAGCAGACTCCTCACTGTCCAGCTCTATCTCCGCTGCCTCAGTTGTCTCCGCCACGTCAGCACACTCCGCCGCCTCAGTTGTCTCCGCCGCGTCAGCGGACTCCGCCGGAGGAGGCCCCTCAGCAGAATCCTACGCAGCCTCAGCTGTCTTCGCCGCGTCAGCGGACTCCGCCGGAGGAGGCCCCTCCGCAGAATCCTCCGCCGCCTCAGCTGTCTCCGTCGCGTCAGCGGACTCCGCCTCCTCCGCCGCGTCAAGAAGGCTCCTCCCAACAACGGCGGAAGAGACCCGCCGCCGCTCCGGCGACTAGCAGTACAACAACGAAGAAATCCAGAGCAGGTCCAAGCGTCAAGAAGGCTCCTCCCAAGTTACCATACGACATGACTGAGGAGGAAACCGACGAGTTCGTGGCTGCCGATGTGAAACGCCAGCTTGCACCGAAACGTCCAGATCCAAAGGAGAAAATAGATCCGGTAAAAGCGAAGCGCTGTCTGGATGCCCTTCAGCGCCCACCATCTCCTCCGCCGCTCTCACACTATGACCGCTGTATTGTAAAGACATTTCATGAAGCGAAAAGGTCGGGAAGTACTAGCAGTGCTGCAAGAAGTGGGAAAACAATTCCCCAGCTCGGCGAACAGGAAAAACAATCGTGCCCCCCGCTCAAGGTGTTTCCTGATATCGCTAATGATCCGAGGGTAGCGGCCGCTCATCCTGGTTACACTCTTGCTGATTACTTAGGCGATGAGGTACCGTTCGAAATGGCTGAGGTAGCCTTTAGATACGAGCACGGGAACCCTCTCGTCAGACCTGAGCAGCTCCCGCGTCTATCAACGATGATGCAAACATTGCATAACTGGTACTTGAAAGCCTGCAAGGAAGGGACCGACAGTATCTTAGTGGGAATTAAAGATGAGCACTACTTCAATGGAGTCGAGGCGTTGTACATTGAATTTGAAGAATTATTTCAGTTATACAATCAAGTCGCCCTCGACAAAACTATCGTCAGTTGCTATTGTCTGTAAGTATTTTTATTCTGTAATTAAGTCTCTAGCTCAGCTCGTTCATTGCATGTATAATTATCCTCACACTATATTATGCAGATTGAAGATCTGCGAATGCAGAGGAAAAATCTATGACATTGGGTTCATTAACCCAAATACCGTAAATGAATATACGATACAAAAAAGCCCCGATGATACAGAGAAATACTTGCTAAATGCGTTACTTGGACAACAAAACAAAAGGGAAATACTATTTCCTTACAACTTCAAGTGAGTGTTATGGTCTTGTGCACATTCTGTTTCGCTTACTCGAGGTTAAGTGTAATTGATGAGTTATGCGTGCGCAGGTTCCACTTTATTCTGCTAGCCATTCAGCCTGACGCGGGACTAGTAGTTGTCTTGGACTCGAGACGTAAAGAGGCTAAGGAGTTGGCGGACATGAGTCAAATGCTCCAGAAATAAGTTCAATCATTATCGCACCATATCGGCAACTTTCGTTCATTTCCTGATATCAAGTAATCATTTTCTTTGCCGGGCAGGGTTTGGAAAAAGTTCACCAACCAGGTTAGGGGTGAATGGAAAAAGGAGCTGCGATTTTCACAACCCAAAGTAAGTACTACTAGCTAGTTCCGCGCATCTCTCATTGATTCTAGTTTCAATACCATTATCATGCTTGATTATCATTTTGATTGAACTCTATTCTCATAAAGTTCTTGTGGCAGGAACCCGGGAATAATTTATGTGGATAATACGTTTGCGAGTACATTCGCCACAAGACCTCTGAGCGGGGCAGATCTGAAGAACAAATTGAAGTATGTAAACAATATTCACATTTTTATTTTATTACCATCAATTGTGTTGAGTTTCATTCATATTAGGGATCAAGCGGAAGCGGGACGAACTCCTAACAACTGATCGCATACGAGCAATTCAAGAGGAATTGGCGGGATTCTTTGTTGACCATGTCATACCTACAGACGGAGAATTCCATCGGGAGTGGCAATGCGATTTTGGTAATTAGATATTAGGGATCGTAAGAGATGTTACATTGTATATATGCATGAACGTGTACTATACGTAGTAGCGTCGAATAGATATACGAAAACTTGTTGTTTGACCAAGCACGGAGAAAGAGAGGTCACTTCTCTCTATATTCATGACGATTCGTGTAATGGTTTCTTCATTGCTATATGTAGTAGCTAGCGTCGAGTTGAATGGAAAACGTAAAATAAAAACGAAAACCCTAAATGTAAAAGAATTGAATGGTAAACACAAAAAGAAAAGGGGGAAACACAATATGAAACCCCTAAACCCTCCAAAACCCCTAAACCCTAAACCCCTCCTTTCAAAAAAAAACAGCGCTTGGCAGGGGCTGACGCGTGGCGGCCTTTTAGTGCCGGTTGGTGTTACCAACCGGGACTAAAGGTCCTCCTGCCTGAGCGCTGCGCAACGGCCACGTGGAGACCCTTTAGTCCCGGTCGGTGTTACCAACCGGGACTAAAGGTCCTCCTGCCTGGGCGCCCCACAGCGGCTACGTGGAGCTCCTTTAGTCCCGGTTCGTAACCCAACCGGGACTAAAAGTGGGGGCCTTTAGTCCCGATTGTTCAGTCCCGGTTGCAGAACCGGGACTAAAGGCCCTCTGGAACCGGGACTGCTGCCCTGTTTTCTACTAGTGTGATAATATTGCTATCTCTATAGCTAATAAAATAAGTGCATTACTTAAGGTTGACACGCAGATCATTAAAGTGACAATCATATGGCTCCAGCCATCATGCCGAATCATGACACGCAGGTCATGTTAATTTACATTATATTGTCATCTCATACATAATCAAATTAAATATGAGCACTGGTATACTACATCATATGCACATCCTGCAAAACCAAGTTAGACGCCTCTAATCGGTTTATGCAAAATTTTATTTTACGTGGCTTCTAAGGTTTCAACCAAACCGCAACTACCAACGTTTATCATCAAGCATGATTATTCAAGTCGCTAGATTAACTTTGCGGGGTGTATGAAACACGAGATAATAAAATCTAGAGCCCCATACTGAACTTCGTCATACGCATGACCCCCGTGTAGATCATATCTGCATTGCCCTTTCATCTGTGAAATTTCATCTTTCTTTTAACTATGGTGGAATTCAATGAACTGTTAGCACTTCGTTGATCAATCAGGATCGCGGATTGCCAGAACTTTGAAACTCCACCATGCTGTTATCAAGATCAGAAATACGCAAATTTCAGGGAAGCAACAAGAACATCGGGTAACATATTTCATCTGCTACCCGCACAAATAATTTTCAGCAATAGAACTCATCTACTACAAAATTATATTGTGCAATACCCATACATCTCTGTATATTCTAGATCGTAACCTGCATCTACACATAGCACGGCTCATGATGCCACTATAGGGGAACGCGACAGAAAACAAAAAAATTCGGTACAGCGAGCACGCCCAGGATCACTATGGAGATGCATACAAAGTTTTTGATCTGATCGTTACCGACTAGTAGCGCAGCGGAAGTAGAGTCGATGTAGATCGTCGGTGCAGATCCCCGCAGCTAGGATTTACAACCTCCCAACCGCGAGGATGTACTCCCTTGTCAGCCCCTCGGACAGCCCTTCGGGAGGCTGTCGGACAGTCCCCCGGACGGTGTCACGGACAGCCCTTCGGGAGGCACTCACAGAAACTCAGATGGTCACTCGGACAGCTCTTCGGGAGGCACTCTTGAACAGCCCCTCGGGCAAAAAGATCGAACCTATGACCTCTCTACGGGGTTGCACACATACGGTGTCAGCAATCCGGCAGGGCTTCGCCGTCCAGAACTAGTTCCCACCGGAACCCAGACAGCCTTTCGGCTCTACGAAACTATTTGGTGTGAGGGAGAGAAGAAGCCAGATCATTACATGGCATAATGTATGAGAGAAAGAGTGAGTTTGGGCAGCCCCCTCCACCCCTATTTATAGGCCAAGCCCAAGGGGTAGAGGACACTTGGAAATAACAAAATGCCCTCGAAGGTGGCTTCCCAAAGAAGCTACCAAATAGTGTTTTCACTATTCATGAAAATATTTTTCCGCGACCGTTAAATACGAAAATATTTTTGTAGGCCCAGAACATTTCCAGTACCCACTAAAATAATTCTGGACGCGTCCCGAAACATTTCCGTATCAATGATTTTCATCGGCGAAAAGCAAACAAGAATGCGTTTTCACTATTCACGAAGACAATTTTTCGCTTCTGTTAAATCCGAAAATATTTCTGTAGGTCCAGAACATTTCCAGCGTTCCGAAACATATCCGGATCAAAGATTTTCTTCAGCGAAAACCAACCAAAGCAATTCCGCCTGCTCCGGAACATTTCCGGTTTTTTCTCCAGAAAAATTCCAGAAGTTCCCAGAACATTTCTGGCACCTCCAAAAAGTTCCAGGCGCATGCCGAAACCTATTTGGCTTAATGGTTTACTCCGAAACAACTCTTCGGTTTTACGAAAACTTTTCCCTGTGTTCTCTCCCGGAACTTTTCCGTTGTCACCGAAACTTTTACGATGATTTTTTCTCAGACTCCCTGTCTAGTATTCAGCAGATAGATGACCCTTAAGCGTGTGACCCTATAGGTTCGGTGAAGTGTAGACATGATCGGAACACTTTCCGATCAATGATCAACATCGGAGCCGTGGACACCCATATTGACCCCTATACCCACATGAATAAATATTCGAGTGAATCTCCAGTTGCCGTGTGCTATTCCTGTTGCTTCACGATATGTTACAAATACCCGAGGTGAGATTTATCGGCATCCCCGTGGATCAACACTTGTCCACTATGCCAGTTACCTCGTTACCGGTTTTGTTCTTTTTTCTCGTTCCCGTGTTCCGGTATCCCTGTGATCAAATCACAATGTGTCTGGCCAGACGATGATGGATACCGTAACACCGAGAGGGCCCTAAGAATATCTCTCCATCGACGGAGGAGCAAATCCCAATCTTGAGCTATCAAGTTCCTTGTCATACTTTCCCATGAACCCGTAAGCCGCCGTAATTGCCACCCAGTTACGGATGACGTTTAACAAACCCCAAAGTTCATGAAGCAAGCATGAAGAAACTCGATACTCTCATGGTCTAAGGAATTATGCAAACGTTAACTTTTTCTGTGTTATTAACCATTAACTTGTGACGAATGTATCTCATAGCATAACATCAAATCGGGTCGATTCAACACAAATGTTCTTCTAACATTGTGCCCTCAAAGTTGCCGGCATAGACATGCCCATGATCAGGAAAACATAATCATCATGCAAACACTTGAGCTAGTCTTAGAGGCATGACTAGGAATACTTTTTATCGTTTATTATTCCACACGTGCATATGAGTTTTCCTCCGAGGCTCGTGGTTATTGCAGACTCGAGAACCATAGCAGTTATAGCACGGAATATAAACTTAATTACGAACATGGGGATAAATAATAACATTTATTATTGCCTCTAGGGCATATCTCCTACAAGATGTTCATCCAAGCATCGCAAAGCGCAACATCTTCTTTTGCATTGTAGTTGGTGGTGCGTGACCTTGACGGCCACGTGCTTGCTTCGGTCACCTCCACAACCTCCTCTTCATCGCCCACCTCCTCATCGGCCACCACCTCATCGGCCTCCTCCTCTTCCTCGGACACCTCCTCTTGCTCCATGTCTTGGGCTGCCCCCGAATGATGCCAAAATGGAGTCGTAGTTGAGCTCATCAAGTCCCATCATGGCAGACGACTCCAAAGATGCTAAGGATTCAGCCGTGTTCATCTCCGCACTACGACAACGAAACAAAGAAACTACATCACCACCGGCTACCAACAATCACCGATCGGCCGAAATGTTGAAGATGGTTTTTTTACCTTGTAGGCATTTCATCGAGCACTTGGCGGCCGCGAGCTTTCTTGCCGGCTGCCACCGCCGGACGCGCGCGGAGCAGTGCCCGTGGGTGTCGCCGGAGACGCTAGACGTGCCATCGGCCGTGAACGGGGCGCCGTAGTCGACTTTTTCTTCTTCTTCCTTGCTGCCTCCTCGGCTAGGGCCGATACCGCCGTCGTCGGCTTTCGAGCTCTTTTGGCACCGTTGGGAGCGGCGGGAGGGCGGCGGTCCGTCGCCAGAGAGGTGCTCGCCACCCCAGTGGCCTTTGCCGCGGTTGGAGACGGAGCTTGAACCCGGTGGACTTTATTTATTCCCAGGCTCTTCTTCGGCTCGGGGGTTCCGGCGGCGACAAGCCGGTGGGGTGGCGGAATGGTCCTGGCTCTCCATTTCGGCGGTCGGGCCGGTCATTAGCGGCTGGCGGGGGGGGGGGGGGGGGGGGGGAGGGGTGGTGGCGGCCGTGGCAGGAGGAGGCGGAAGTTTTCCTCAGCCAAGCGTGGCGCGCGTATATTTAGGGAAGTGGGAGGGAGGGGTGGGGGTTGGGCGGTGGAGGATAATTTATCCTCCCTTATGAGGTTTAGGGGATCGGCTAGGTGCGGCATAAGGGAGGATAACCGAATTTATCCTCCCTTAGCGGCCTATAGGGGATCGGTTAGAGTTGCCTAAAGTATTATTATCGTTGGGGCTTTGGAGGAAAGGAGATGCCAAAGTGCAGCACCAAATAAAAGATACTAGTAACTTTTTTTAGGGAAAGAGATGTTACGTTGGGCATTCATCATCACATCCACAGTTGGATGATAGCAAATTAATTCATACTACTAAACAGACTCGTGAACCGCGGGTACTTGCTTTTCTTTGTTTATTATTAAGATATTTTGGTAGGTGCGGATTGATTTGATTCAAGACACGATTGATTAATCCAAGGGCTTGATTAGAGAAGGTTAAGTCTATCGACAAATTAAAGTTGGACGCATAATTAAAGCTCTCCACCGAATCGACTTTTAAGACAAAAGGCAGTTGAATTGTATCACCGCTTTTAAGACAAGATCACGTGCATTGACACATGTGCACATATAGTACGTACCACATGTTTGCACATATAGTAATGATGACTCGGGGAGGCCTAAAATGAGAAAATATTAACTCTAGCGACAAGGGGCATCCTATAAAGTAGCTTTACAGCCCAAAAAAGCAATGCACGCACAAAGTAGTCCGAGAGAGAATTAAAGCTTTGTAGCAAACAACTAAATATCGCGCGGAGTTAACGTCTGCAGCTGCATCGATAAATATATATGTAGGCGGAGGCACACCCTCTGCCCCATGCTCTCTCATCCCCATGCCCTTGCCGTGCCTTTGATTCTTTGCCTTCTACCTTCGTCCCACCGGCTGCACCGGAAGAGAGGGCCAAGCTCAAGGCCTCCAAGGTAGTGTATGACAACCTCATATATACTACGTTTCTGGTCATTTGATATGGGTTATAATATTATCTCTTTGTTGCTGTTCATCGAAACAATGATATTTGTTGCTCGTGTGACAGATCATGGAAAGACCCAAATGATTCGAGATGTGTTGTCAACTGTTTTCTCAAGAAAAAGACACAATATCCATGCTTTAATCCTTTCTTCATGCTGCCTCTGATAAATACTATATATAGTTCATGATTTATATATAGGAGATAAATATTAGTATCTTGATTAAAAGGCATCTCCCCAATTAATTTACTCCTTAGCATACTCACTACCAGAATCAGGGTCGTTGCCGACGGCCTGGCCCCGTCGGCGTAGGGCAGAATACCGTCGGCGTACCCCTACGCCGACGGCCCCCGTCGGCGTAGGTCCGTCGGGATCGCGAATGTCGGCGTACCCGGGCGTTTTCGTCGGCGTAGGAAAACCGTCGGCGTAGGTCCCCTGTGCCGACCTCCGGCCGTACAACCGTCGGCGTAGATGGGCCGTCGGCGTCCTTTCTCACGTGACGGCGGCTGACGGCGACGGCGGAGTTCGACCACCAACCGGAAACTGCCACGTGGCAATTCTACGCCGACGGTTACACCGTCGGCATAGGCCAGGGCCTATGCCGACGGTGTAACCGTCGGCGTAGACCTGCCACGTGGCAGTTTCTGGTGCACCGAAGTCAAGGTCTACGCCGACGGTGTAACCGTCGGCATAGACCTGCCACGTGGCAGATTCTGGTGCACCGAAGTCAGGACTACGCCGACGGTTACACCGTCGGCATAGGTGCTGTTTTTTTTTGTTTTTGTTTTATTTCTCGATAATATACAACACAAATATATCACAAATAGTACACAGCATATATATATCACAGATCCACATCATTATCACCACAATATAAGTATTACCATCACAACATACATGAAATCAATAAAACATACGTCGAAACAACACAACACATGTCTGAACAACATAATATGAATGCATGAAAGATAAGTCATGACCACCACCACCAAGAGGCTTAAGCGTCACGAGGTCCACCACCAAGACCGCCAAGATCGCCAAAGCCAAGGTCGTCATTACTACCAGCAGCGCTACCGGCAAGACCGTGACCGCCACCTCCTCGGTGGATTGGAGTGACCGGGCTCCGTGACTCGGGAGTGCTGCCATAATTGGCACCACCACCAACGTAGGATCGATTAGTTCCCTGCATGTTTGAAAAGAGATGTTAAAGAGATATATGATAGTGTTGAATGCACGATAAGTAGTTGGATAGTTTGGGGATGTACTAACCGGAGTCGGACAGTGTTGTGCCACAAAGTCTTCAAACGTAAGCAGCATTGGTTGTTCTCCAGCAGGTGGTGGTGGTGGTTCCATTACAGGAACCGTTCCGGCCGCCATGGACTCAAAAACGAGCTGCATGTAAGTTGACCAAGCACACACGAAGGTTAGAAGAAATGAGAATGCAAATGTGAAAGTCAAATGAAAGGGGCTAAACTAACCTTCATCATGCGACTGGCGTGTTCCGAGACTGCTGCAAGTCTCGCGTTCCACGCCATGGTCTCCTGACGTTGGTACTCCATGTAGGCCTTCAATATAACATGATGAAACTCATAAGAACATCCTGGTGTGGAAAATAAAATGAGAAAAAGGAAGATAAGAGGGAAAACTCTTACAGAGTGTTGCTGGGCTAGGAGGGACATTGAGTGTGCACTTGTCGTCCTCGGCTGCGGGCTCAGGCTTGGGTTGGTAACTCGGAGCTGTGTGTAGGAGACAGAAGGAGTGACAACGGCATCCAGAACTCGCTGTCGACCATGACTCTTCGGCCCTATGCCGACCACCGCCCTGTCGTCCGTAGCCGCTTTTATGGGGTCAGGTGTGTCAGGATTGTACAGATTATACACCTTCTTGTAGGTCTCAAGGTGCTCGCCGGACTTGCCATAGTACTTGCCCTTGCCTTCCTTGGGCTTAGTCCGCACATGGGCTAGCTCCCACGCTTCCATGTCTGAGAGCGGCTGCTTCAGTTTCTCCTCCTGCACCACCAAGCAGCACCAAACAGAGGTTAGTCATACATAGAAGAAGAAAAATGTTTCATGTACATAGATATACCTGAACTTTCTTGTGGCCCCAATGGTTCCGGTTTCCCTGACTATGTGTTCCGTCATTTCCTCGATTAGCCCGGTTTTGGATGCTTTTAGCAGCCCACTTTTCATCATCACCGAGCCATGTATCAACCAATGCCTCCCATGATTCCTTTTTTCCATAACACCAACCAGGACACGCCTACATAATGAAAGCATAGTGGCATGTTGACACGAAACAATGAAATTTAACACAAACATCGGAATGAAAAGTCTGTTATACTTACCAACATGTATTGCTCCTTAGTCAAGGTAAGCTTCTCCTCCCGCGCGAAATCCTTGGGCATCTTCATGTCACGATAGTTGTAATAATATTGCGAGATGGCCACCCAGCGCACCTCGTACTGGATCTGGCGGGCCTGCTTCTTTGCAGCTCTCTGAAACAGCTTCTCGGCAATGGGCTTGTTCTCCTCAAGAGCTCGATAGTATTTCTACAGTTATTCATGAAAACAGAATGGAAGAAGCCATGAGTCAAACCATTCGATGAAAAACTATGGACGAAACTCAAGACTCATGCTTCTGAAGAGAACTTACCCAAAAATTTGTTTCCACGGCCTTAGCATGTGTCGGATAGTCCGCATGGGTAGCCAATTTGTAGTGGTCCCAGGTCATAGCCAAAACCCGGTGCTCCGGGTGCTTGACTGGGTCCGGAACGAACAACCCCGGCCAATATTCCTTCAGCAAGATAGTGATGACACCGTTCGGAACACGGGCTTTTGGAGGAACCTCCCAGCCCCTACAAAAAATAGAAAATATGAGCATGTTTACAAGCAAAAGAATTAAAATATGATTAAGAGGCACTTACTCTTTCCCCTTTGGCGTAATGATCCACTTCTACTCCTCCGTATCAGGTTCGGGGGGGAGTTTGGCACCCGCATAAAGAGGCTTCTTTGACGAAGCCAAGATCTCCAAGAAGGACTTTGCGGTTGCCTCCGGTTCCTCCAGCTCCTCCGGCTCCTCTGTAGCAATGACATCATCTAGCATGTCTCTAACCCCGTCGTCCACATAACCACCGATACGTTGATGCATCACCTCCTCTCTACCACGGTCCCGCTCGGCAAAGTTTATCGGCATGTCAAAGTTTTTCATATATCCGTGCGTGCGAAGGTGGCAGGTCATTTCGTCCTTGCCTTTAGAGTGACGTCTGCCACATCTCGCACACGGGCAATGTGGGATCATTCTCATTGGACCACGGAATGTCTCCCTCAAAAACACATCGGTTTTGGCAATCCACTCTGATGTCACTCGATTCCCACGGGGGCCACGGGTAAAACCACTATACATCCACTGATTATCTGCCATTCTCTGCTTTATTGGGAGCCACACAACAAAATTAAAATTTGATTTGAATTAATCACATCAAATATTTATTTTCTACTGCGTTGACGGCACTGAATCCACCTACATTTCTAATAGGTAAAGAGGGTCCTAATCCCACCCGAGGATGTGTAGATTGGGTACGTTCTCCATGCTCTACCCCGTTCCGAGACAAAATTTCGGCAGCACCTCCCTGTTGTTCTCCAGATACACGTCTCGGCAAATAGCCGAGAGAATGTGCTCCGGAGAACAATGGGGAGGCGCCGCCGAAATCCTGTCTTGGAACGGGGTAGGGCATGGAGAACGTACCCAATCTACACATCCTTGGGCTGTCCGTGGAAAACGCTGGACAATCCGAAAGAGTTGCGGTGATAAATATGCAATTGAAAGCATATTTATCGATGCAACCATTTTGGACGGGAGACGCCTAGGTTATGCGACTTGACGTGAAAAGAAAATCTAGTGACATGATTAAAAAAGCATAGAAGGTGAAGGTGGATTCGTATCTCACCCTCGGCTGTAGAGGAAGTAGTCGAACAGCAGAGGGACGATTGGGGACCAACAGCTCCGACGTCGACGATCACTCCATGGAGATGCAACACCACAAAGCCTGTAAAGTTTACCCATAAAAAGACTTAGGTCATCACATCACATACAAAATTGTGCCACCTAATTTTTTTCATATTTTTACTCTCCGCCATTCATTCATAACGGAGGAGATGGGTTTGTAGCTCACCCTCGGATGTAGAGGAAGTAGTCGATCAATGAAGAGACGATTAGGAACCAACGCTTGCGACGACGGTCACTCTGGGGAGATGCGTCACAACAAAGCCTACAAATTCCACCGTGTGAAAAATATATATCATCACATCACATACAATATTCTTTCATGACAAAATGATAAAGACATGAAAATTGTCCACCTAAGACATGAATTAAAACTTACCAATATTCATCAATCCATCCATCTATCACAAATCCATCTAACAAAATTTCATCCATCCATTTATCACAAATCCATCTAACAAATTCATCAATCCATCCATCTATCACAAATCCATCTAACAAATTCATCTATCCATCCATCTACCAATATTCATCAATCCATCTAACAAAATTCACCCATGCATCCATGCACATAACAAACATGAACATAATGCAAAAAAAAATGAAAAAAAAGCTCACCAGGGGCGCCGGTGCAGCGGGCGAGCAGGGAGGCCGGGGGCGGGGCCGAGGAAGGGTGGACGGGGCCGGGGCCGCCGCTGCAGGGCATCGGCAGAGGGGGGGCTCCGAGCCCCGGCCGGCACGGCGAGGGCCGAGGCCCGAGCAGGAGAGGGAGGGCGCGGGGGCGGGGCGCGGAGTCAGGGCGCAGGGGCGGCGTGGAGAGGGAGGGCGCGGGGTCGGGGCTGGTGGTGGCGGCGGCGCCGCGACGTCGAAGTGGCGAGGCGGCGGCGGCGGCGCGAGGAGGGGGCGGAGAGGGTCGCGGCGGCGGCACGGGGCGGGGTCGTGCTGGGCGGCGGTGGCGGAGGGGCGCGGGGGCGGCGTGGAGATGGGCAGCGGCGGCGCGCGCGGGTCGGGGTCGGGGTCGAGTGGGGCTGCGGCGGCGGCGGCTGGGCGGGTGGGGCGGCTGGGCACGGGCCGGTGTGGATGGGGAGAATGAGTGGAGGGGGTGCCCCGCGGATGGATAAGGGGGGTATGCCGACGGTTTGGCCGTCGGCATATCTGCCGATGCCACGTGGCCATCTACGCCGACGGTAAAACCGTAGGCATACATATTTTCCATTTTTTTTTCAACTTTAATTTTTTTTAAAAACTTCTACCTTTTTTTTTAAACACCCACTGTCCTTCCTACCCTCCGAAGGCTACCTACGCAGCGGTTTCACGCCTCCAAGTGTCGGCGGTTTCACCCCTCCAAGTGTCGAGCGTTTCCCCCCTCCGTGACACGGCGGCAGCGACGCCCGTGAGGGGGGGCACACCCCGGAGCCGAGTGTCGGGTGCTTGCGCCTGCCACCACGCTTCCACAAGCGAAGGAGGGCCCACCGCAACACCTGGCGGCATTGCTACCCCCCTCCCCCCATGTACCCCGTCCCGTCTAACCCTGACAGAGTCGACTGGCGGATCTAGCCCTTTGACTTTCGCCGGACGAGGTTTGACCGGTGGACCTTTTCACCGGATTGTCATAGCCCAGCCCATAGCTACAACCCCGAACACGGTCCCGGCCCAACCCACCCCAAGATTCCCTCCGTGTCGGCCCGACGTGGCCGTTTCCCCACTGTGTGACACGTGTAAGAGGGCCCAACGCAATACCAGGTGGCATTGCCACCCCCAAGTACCCTGTCCCGTCTAACGGCGGCAGCGACATCCCTGAAGAGGGACACACTCCGGAGACGCATGCGGGGTGCTTGCACTTGCCACCACACTTCCATGCGTGTAAGAGGGCCCAGCGCAAGACCTGGTGGCACTGCCAATCCCCCAAGTACCCCGTTCCGTCGAACCCTCGCAATGTTGACCGGACGGATCTACCTCTTTGACTTTCACCGGACGGGGTTTGACCGAGGGTATTTTCACCTGGCTGTGATAGGTCAGCCCATAGCAACATCTTAGAATAAGGTCCGGGCCCAACCCACCGCAAGATTCCCTCCGTGTCGACCCTACGCCAACGTTTCCCCCTTCGGGTGCAAGCGGCAGCGCCGTCCGTCAAGACTATGTGCAGACTATATATAACATGATTTTTTTAGCGCCTATACACACAGCTAAATAGACGATGCATTGAAAAAACAGTGTGTAGACTATATATAACATGGACATGGGCTATAGACTTCCTAATTAAATTAAATTTTAATACAGGGAAAGATTTAAAAAAAATGTACCTATGCCGACGGTTACACCGTCGGCGTAGCTAAAATAAAAAATATATATACCTATGCCGACGGTTACGCCGTCGGCGTAGCTAAAATAAAAAATATATATACCTATGCCGACGGTTACACCGTCGGCGTAGCTACGCCCCCGGATCCGCACCTCCCTTGGATCGATGACGTGGCACCTACCGCGGATCGATGACGTGGACCATCGAAGCTATGCCGACGGTGTCCGTCAGGGCCGTCGGCATATCTTTGACGGCGTCAAACGGGCGTTACTCATCGAGCGGCCGGGCCCGCTGATACGCCGACGGGGTGTCTACGCCGACGGCCACCGTAGGCGTAGGTGAATCTACGCCGACGGCTTTTGTACGCCGACGGTGGCCGTCGGCATAGGGTGACCTACGCCGACGGTGTTTAGTACGCCGACGGTGAGGCCCTGGTGGTCGGCGTAGGGTGACGTATGCCGACGGGGGCCGTCGGCATAGTTTAGGCCGTCGGCAACGACCCTGATTCTGGTAGTGACTCCCTTTATATGCTTAGTTTTAGTAATCGTGGAACTCTGGCCATGTATATTCTTTACGGTTTCAAGTTATGTTTGACAATACATGCATGGCTTCTTTTTATTTTCTTCTCAGCACTTACGGACGACTGAATTTTCTATTTTCTGAAATGCGAATATTGTTTTTTTACATCAACACTATTGCCGGGGAGCCATTTGGATTTTGCGCATGGTGATATCCTACAAGTTCTTTGCAGTATGATCCAAAAAACTTGTCTACCTCTATGCGCATTTAAGCTCTGAAAGAGTGAGTTTCGTTTCTGAACTTGATACAAGTAGTGTGATGTACTCCGGTTAACCTGCAGTAACTGGGTTTTTCGCCTTTTCTCAAGATTATACTCTTATGCAATATATACAGGATCTACATTCAAGATGGATCTGGTGGTGGGTGCCTCAACTGGTGCGCTGCAGGCCGTCCTCCCCAAGCTGGCCAGGATGCTGGGCGACGAATACAAGCTGCAAAAGGGTGTCAAGGACGGGGTACAGTACCTCCATAAGGAGCTCGATAGCATGCAAACAGCCTTGGAGAAGGTGTCACAGGTGCCAGTGGACCAGCTCGACCCGCTGGTCAAGCTCTGGGCGAGGGACCTGAGGGACATGTCCTACAAAATCCAGGACACCATCGAGTCCTACATGGCGCGTGTTGACGCTGCCAGCGAGTCTGGGTCATCCACTGCGTGCTGTGTTAATGTCAAGGGCATACTGCCGCGGTCATGGTCATGTTATGCTCGGCACGACATCGCCACAGAGATCGAGCGCATCAGAATAGAGGTCGAGGAGGTGAGCAGGCGTCGTGAGAGGTGCAAAGTTGACGGTATTGCAGCACCATCAGCCCCGTCTGACCCCCGGACGCTTTCTCTGTTCGAAGATAAGGAAAAGCTTGTTGGCATTGACCGCTCTAGCACACAGATGGTCAAGTTGCTGTCCATGGAAGGTGAAGGCACATCGGAGCAGAAGCTCAAATTGGTATCCATCGTCGGCCCTGCTGGAATGGGAAAGACAACCCTAGCTAACGTGGTGTATCAAAAGCTCGAAGAACAATTTGACTGCGCAGCTTTTGTTTCAGTCTCTCTGAAGCCTGATATCAAGAATATCTACAACAGCATACTTCGGCAAGTCAGTAGCAAAATCAGGGATGTTCCCAAGGCCACGGAAAAGAGGTACAGCCATTAGACTCTTGATACAGTTAGGTTTTTTTTTTTTTTGAGGGATTGATACAGTTAGCTTCATCCTATGAAATCGTGCAAATGTTTCAATAAATTCTCAAACCTAATAAAAGAAATTCTCTGCAGCATACATCATCAAGAAAGCCAACGATATTACGGAGACACGCATGGGTGGTCCGATGCTGAGGTCATCAAGAAAATCAGACATGTCCTTCAGGACAAGAGGTACATATATTGATCACTGCCACTATCTTTTGTTTCACAGAAATAATTACCCTTATTTTATATACTAACCTTTCAAGATCAACTTCTTGCAACCCATTTATTTTTGAGAGAATTCCTTATTTAACACCATCTTAGATTTTGTTTCCCTATTTGACACCGAAAAACTTTTTCTTCCTTATCTAACACCAGGTCTAAATTTTGTTGCTTTTGTGGCACTTCCGTCCATTTTGACCACTAGCGGTGTTAAATGGCACTTGAAAAGACGATTTTACCCCTGGTACATCCTGTGATCAAAATTATTCACACAAAACATGCAAAAGAATCATGATTACATGTACAATCTTCGTCGACGCGAATGAACCAATTTTAATTTTAAACATGCACAAAATCTATATCTTGAATTTAAATTCTAAATTTCAATTCAAAAATTGGGCAGAACCTCCCCTGTAATTTGATGCCATATCCCTTGCACACAATTCACATATACATAATTCATCACACAATATCCAAATTTTGACATAAAAATGATACATAATCATCCAGTTTCACATCTAAAGCACACATACATGACATACATCATAGGTTCATCCAAGCACACATACATGTCCAGGTTAATTTCACATAAATGAGTCTAAGTCAGAAATACATCATATCCAGCAGCACAAAAGGGACTTCGTCATAACCAAGTTCACACACATGAGTTCAAGTCCACACATACATCATATCCAGTAGCACAAAAGTGACATTAACAGAAAGAAATTAGAGAACATGATGTTCACAAGCTGAGCCTTTTTTTTCTTTTTTTTGCTTCTTGTGCTCATTGCAGGGCTGCCTGATTAGTTTTTTTTTTATTCTGGTGCCCATTGCAGGGCTGTCAAATGGCATCATAGGAATGTTTTCATCCTTTGTAGCAAGCAGTATCTTTTTTCTTTTAGATCCAGCTCTTGATCGGCACTTGTCCATGTATGGCAGCGGTCATTTTAGAGCAAACATCAGCACTGAAACAGACGACCTCACAGCCATATACTAGAATCATTCAGTTTTGTACACTTGAGAATTACTGAAGTTATGTAAACATACCTGGCCAACATCAGCAGTGAAACAGATGACTTCACTTCAACAAAAATAAAACAAGAAACCTAGTTTAGACGAATCAGATGAATTCATCCTTTAACTTAGTAAATTTCATACTAAAACAAGAAACATTTGTAGTTGCACCTAAGCCATGGAACAATTACTGATGTATCCAAGCCACCGCTGTAAGCTAGAACAACTTTTTTTAGTTTACCACGCAATCCACCTTTTTTATCGAGAAAACGCAAGAGAGCTTGTGTTACATTGCATTGAAAAGAGAGAGTTTGGGTTACAATCCTCCTAGGAGGCAGTTACAATGTTTGAAAGCGAATCAGTGGACATCCCACGTTTGGGGGTGATGGCTGTAAGCCCTAATGCACCAGCGCCGGCCCAGAGGTCAGCCTCATCCTTGATCTTCGTGAGCAAGTCATTCACTGATGGGCGGCCTCGGTTGAAAACACAGTCATTGAAGTGCTTCTATATCATCCAGGGGACGAGCAGAGTCATGAAGGCGAGGCCCTTGCGCATGGGCTTGGGGACGAGCTGCCTTGCCGATTACCACCAATTGTTGAGCGAGGCCTCATGGTCAGGAGGTGTGCAGGGGATCCTAAGCCAGCGCAGTGTTTCGTGCCAAATCTGTCGGGCGAAGGGGCATGTGAGGAGTAGGTGGTGCATGATCTCGGGTGCCTAGTCGCAGAGGGGGCAGCACGTGGGGTGCTGTAGGCCGCGGCGGGCAAGTCGATCCGCAGTCCAACACCTGTCCAGGTGGGAGGGCCGGTGGAAGAATCTGACGCACGGCGGCGCCCAACACTTCTAGGTAAGCTTCCATGCATCGCAGCTGATGGAGCCGTTGAACATGGCGATGTAGGCAGATTTGGCAGAGCAAGAGCCGCTTGCGCTCCATTTCCAGGTTTGGCAATCCGGCTGGGTAGAGAGAGTCGTGTGGTCGATCATGTGCCAAAGCTACAGGTATTGCCCGATTTCCTGGAGGCCAGCAGGGCCATGGATGTCCTGCACCCAACGGTTGGCATGGAGCCCTTCGGCGGTGCTTGGGGATGCACGCATATAGGAGTGGTGCGATCTGGCGGACAGAGCGCCCACCAATCCACCGATCTTCCCAGAAAAGGGCCTGCATGCCATTCCCAACGTGCATGGTGGTGGAGGCGAAAAAGAACGCACGCTCCTCGGCGGTGAACTCCAAGTCTAGGTCTGCCCATGCTCTGGTGATGTCTGTGCGGCTGAACCATAGCTATCGCGTGTGAAGCACGAGGCTGGTGCACTCAATGTCGCAGATGCCGAGGCAACTGTAGGGTAACGTAGCAGAAAACAACAATTTTCCGTCCTGCGCACCAGCCCAGGGCCACTATGAAGATGCATACAAAGTTTGATCTGATCATTACCAACTCGTAGCGCAGTGAAAGGAGAGTTGGTGAGGATCATTGGTGCATATCCTCGCAGCTAGGAATTTATAACCTCCCAACCGAGAGGATTTTCTCCCTCGAACAGTCCCTCAAACAGAAAATCGAACACACGATCTCTCTACCGGATTGCACACATATGGTGTCACCTATCCAACAGCACTTCGCCGTCCAGAACTAATCGCTACCGCAGGCCAGGCAACCTTTCGGCGTTACAAAACTATTTCGTGCAGTAGCTAGAGAGAGAAAAGGCAGATCATTGCATGCCATTTGGTGAGAGCTCGAAGGCTCAAGTTGGAGTGAGTGTGGTGGCTGCCATTTATAGTGGAGGAGGATGGCTGCGAAAAAGACCCCCCCCCCCCGCCACCAACATTACCCCACAAAAGGGCATGGAGAGGGCCCCATCCCAACATGTCTCCACCATTTGTGGGGGCTGCCCCCACCATGGGGGGCCCCCAACAAGCTTCCACTAATCATGGGCAGCCCCACAAAGGGGGCCCCACCCAAAAACATCTTCCCATGAAAAGGGGGGTGTTGTCCCCCTTGTGAGAACATGGCGTTTTTCACGCGCGTTCTCTTCAGAAAAATTTCAGAAGGTCCCAGAACATTTTCGGCACCCTCAATTCCAGACGCGTTCCGAAACTTTTTCGGCTTGATGGTTTACTCCGAAACAATTTTCGGTTTCTCCGAAACACTTCCGGCTTTCTCTCTGAAACATTTTCAGTGTCTCCGAAACTTTTCCGGTGACTTTCTATCAGATTCCTTTCCTAATACTAAGCAAATAGATGACCCTTAAGCCGGAAGGTGGCGAGGTCAACGCGTGCGTGCAGTCAGCCGGAAGGTGGCGAGGTCAATGCGGGAACGCATGCTCGGGTGGAGCCGCTCGATCCAGCAGCTGTTGCCTAGGAGGTGCTCGGCGGTGGACAAGTGCCAGGCCTGCGTCGAAATGCCTCGGAGCTCGAGCTGGATGCAGTGGTTGAGGAAACCGATGTCAGCGTGGGCGAGCTTGTTCCAAGGGCATGCTCCTTTCCACTTGCCATTACACAACTAACATCTGCAGATTTTCACCAATGATATATGATATTATCATAACAGAAGCAAAATGCTACCCTCCATATGAAACACAAAAATAAGTTACTCAAGTTTCCTATTGCAAATCTCCCTCTGGTCTAAAATGGTCAGTCCATGAGCAATACCAGTACCAATTTTCATCAAAGGATGTGGAAACCCTGCAAGAAAGGATGAACGCTATGTAAATTTTGCTTCGCAGATGAGATATTAGATACATGGCGAATTTTCAGACTTGATATCCTAGCATGCGAAGCTGACCCAAATAGACTAAAACGTAATCTAGCACAGAATGATACTTTGATATATGGTACACAGACAGAGGTGTTAACTTCTTCACGAGTAAATGACACAGGCCACAGCTAACAGAACAAGAGATAAGACCAGTCTCCGCAAGCCGCGTCACAATACCTCGGCCGGTCACCGTGGACATCCCCTCCATTGACACCCGGCCATGTTATCGCCGGAGTCGAACGGAGGGCGGTGCAGGGGAGTCGTGTGGGTGTACCACTGGGAGGGACGTCCTCTCTGCAGTCCGCGGCACCGTCCTCCCAGCAGCGTCATCGACCTCCACCTCCCCAGCCTCTCTCACGCACTCCCCCCGCCGCCGCCGCTCGCTTAGGGTTAGGAGGAGAGAGAAGAAAGAGTGGATCGAGTCGGGGTCGGGAGACCGGACGGTTTGGCCTCTCGTATTTTTTCCCAATTGATAGCCAAGGGCAGTTTTGTCCGTCTAAACAAACGACATGTGTTTAAACGGTAGGTGCTAACGGAAGTGTTACAAAAGGCATACATTTTCCCAAATGATAAGTGTCACACGTGTGGCACGAAGCAACATGGTTCAAACGCCCCTATTACCATCCATTTTGCCACATCAAACAGATGACATCAGCGGAATCTTTTTGGTTTTTCGGACTTAAAAATGTTTTATCTCTTAAATAAAAAATCCGATTAAAAATCCGTTTTCATCATTAAATCCGTCTCGACGAGATCTTCAAAACTAGATCCCATATTGATATATTTCGACGACTTTTTTTTGGTCCAAAAATTGCCATGATGTTACACTGAAGTTGTCATATTGTTTACACTAAAGTTGCCATGATATGTTTCATCTATTTTTTTTCTTCTAGATTTAAAACTACCATTGTATTTCAACTACTTTTGACGGCAAATTTTATTAATTGACCATGGCAATTTTTAGTAATTAACCACGACAAATTTAATTCATGGATCATGGCAATTTTTGTAATTCATGATGGCAATTTTAGTTTATAGATCATGGCAATTTTAGTATTTTGACCATGGCAATTCTAGTATTTTGACCATGGAAATTATTTTTCGTATGAACCATGGCAAATTTTTGTGCATGTATCATGGCAAATTTAAGTAATTCACCATGGCAATTTTAGTTTCTGGTTCATGGCAAATTTGAGTCATTGACCATGCATTTTTAAAGTAACTGACGACGGATTTCTTTTTAATTATGAACCATGTCAAAATTATTTCATGGATCATAGCAAATTTTAGTAATTCGCCATGGCAAGCTTAGTTTCTTAATTTCTTTTTTATAATATGTTAAAATTACTTTAAACGTAGAAGAAAAAGTAGTTGAAACATATCATGGCAACTTCAGTGTAAACACCATGGCAATTTATGTGCAATAGACATGGCAACTTTTGACCGCCAAAAAATATTGTCGAAACATATAGATATGGGATCTAGTTTTGAAGTTCTTGTCGCGACGGATTTAATGGTGAAAACGGAATTTCAATTGGATTTTTCATTTAAGAGATAAACCATTTTAAAGTTTGAAAAACCCAAAAGATTCCCGCTGACATCATCAGTTTTCTTCCCTGTTTGCATGCATGCGTGGAAAAAATAAAAAGGCTGACGTGTCACAATGGGTGGCTAGAAGGACATGTGACCCGACTTTTTTCAGCCCACACGTGTGGCACTTATCAGGTCCTAAATTTTAGACTTAGTGTTGGATAAGGAAGAAATTTTTTTTTGCAGTGTTAAATAGGGAAGCAAGATTTAAAACAGTGTTATATAAGGAATTTTTCTTTACTTTTCCTCTTTATGGTTGTGAGTCAAGAATTGGTAGGCTGTCTTTTCGGGGGGTGGGGAGGGGACATATCTTGGATATATTAGTTCAAATCAGACAGATACATCATACATATAACGACTGCTAATACTTCGTAAAATCTCAAGATGATATGCCGGCTCAGTCTTTCGGAGGTGCTCATAGGGGTAGGGTGTGCGTGTGTGCGTTCATAGAGGCGAGTGTATGCACGTATATATGAGCGCTTGCGTCTATGTATTGTGTTAAAAAAAATACCGCTGCAATTGTTTGGTAATCGGTGCGTTATCACTTTACTTTTTCAGGCACATCTCAACTTGATTTTTTTTTTTTTTTTGAATTGAGGGCATGCCCCCGATTTCATTTCAATTATGAAAGAAACCGATAAACAGGTTTAAGACATATAATCTCCAGGGATCCCAGGACACCCTACCACGGCGTCCCGGGGAAGGATCGACACCTATAACAGGAAGAAAAAACAAGATAGCATACACAGTAGGTAACCAGGCAGGGTTCCATCCTGTGCACAAATTACTCCAGAATGTACAAGTCACTGCTAAAACATAATTCTAAGAAAAGAGCCCTACAGGAAGCAATCTCTACATCATCCTACTCCCAGTCTTTTGGTCATCGGCGCCCATCCACTTCTCTTGTTGAAGATCTCAACTTGATTCTACCTACCAATTAATTAGCCATGCCAGCTTATGACGATGCTCTTGCTAAAATTGTAGGTACTTGATTGTTGTTGATGATATATGGAATGAACGAGCATGGAAAGAAATCAAGTGTGTTCTGGTACAGAACAAATTTGGCAGTAAAATAATCACGACAAGTCGCAATTTTGATGTTGCTAAATCATGTTGCTCTTGGGATGAAGTTGATGGTACCGTACATGAACTGCTACCTCTTTCTGATGTCGACTCAAAAAGTTTGTTCCGTCACAAACTATTCTGTAGAGACGGAGACCTTACTGAATATGACTATGAGGCGGCTAAGATGATATTAGAGAAGTGCAAGGGCTTGCCATTAGCTATCGTCACCATAGCTAGTCTACTTGCAAACAAGCCAAAGGATCAGTGGTATCGGGTAGTGAACTCTGTTAGTACTGGACTGGAGACTAGTGATGGTGTGAAGGACATGCATCTTATATTATGGCTTAGCTACTGTGATATGCCTCCACAGCTAAGGACTTGTTTATTGTACCTAAGTATATTTCCGGAGGACCGCATAATTGGAAGAGATGACTTGATATGGAAATGGGTAGCCGAAAACTTTTGTCCGGCAAGACAAGATGAAAACCCGTATGAACTGGGAGATAAGTTTTTTAATGAGCTTATTAATAGGAGTATGATCCAACCGATCCATGTCGACAGCTCTGGGAGGGCGCAAGCTTGTCGTGTACACGATGTGGTACTTGAGTTTATTACTTCCTTGTCAGCTGAAGAAAACTTTGTTACAGTAATGAATGGCCAGCCTTTTCCATCTGAACAAGATAGTATCCATCGGTTATCCCTCCGGGGCAGCCGGGAGCACAGAGTACCTCAGTCAATCAAGAGGTTGCCTCATGTGAGGACACTGGTTGTATCCTCGAACGCTATTGATTTGATGCCATCCCTCTTCATTTTTCCAGTTCTACGAGTCTTGGATTTAGAACATTGCACTAGTGTCAACATTGTGGGACTAGGGCACCTGGTTCACCTGAGGTATCTGAGGCTAGAGATTTCACAGCCTACATGGGAGAAAAGCGATCTCAAGCGTTTGTTCCAGTCTTTGTGCAATCTGAAGAACCTGGAAGCTCTTTATATCTTTGCTCAAGATTTGTCGCTTGATTTCATGTTGCAAGTAGACTGGGCCACTTCACGCCTCCGAAAACTTACAGTTTGTGTCCGTCCACAGACTGAATATATAATAAGAGCAGAATCTATATGGTCAGAGTTCAGCCCATTCTCCACGCTGCCAAGTTGGATAAATTCCTCGCTCTCTAGCCTCTCTGACTTATCCATCATCGTGACGATATTACGGCAGGAAGATCTTGATATTCTGTCAGCTTTGCCCATTCTGCGTAGTGTGGATTTGGAAGTGATAGATGCCACACGAAAAAAGTTGGAAGTGACCAGTGCTATTGGCCATGCAATAGCATTCCGATGTCTTGCATATCTTAGGTTTACAAGTCGTGCAGTTGGGCTGGTGTTCTGTGGAGGAGCCATGCAGAAGCTTCAACAGCTCTTTCTTAGTTTTGCTCTTGCAGAAACAAATGATGTGCATGCTGATTTCGATTTTGGCTTGGAGAATCTCATCTCCCTTAATGCCGTGGACGTCATAATCGACTGTCGCTGCGCCAAGGTATGGCAGATGCAAGCTGCAGAGGCTGCATTGAATAGTGCAACCAACAACCTCGATCCCAACAGGCATATTCTTCGCCTGACAAGGCATTTTGAGACAGAAATGTACTGGGATGGAAAGGGAACTATCCCTGTGACAGAAATAATGAAAGAAGAGGAACAGGTACTAATTTATTTCTTGTCTTATTTTCTCATATATATATCCTTACTGTTCATTTGAAATTTTAGAGTGAAGTGCATCCTAGGTCCTCGAACTATTTCGATGTTGTCACGTAGGTCCTCAAACTATGAAAAGTGTCATCTAGGTCCTCGAAAATCCTTGAAGTGTAATAAGTGTGTATATATGTGACACCTCTGAAACAGTTCAAGGACCTACGTGACACCTTTGAAATAGTTTGAGGACCAGTATAACACACATATTGCACTTTAAGGACCTGGATGACGATTTTCATAGTTTGAGGACCTACGTGACACCTCTGAAATAGTTCGAGGACCTATGATGCACTTCACTCGAAATTTTAATTCATTGGCATTTCTCAGGCTCGGGTTGCAAGGATTGGACTGTGGGGAGGAAATACTGGCCAATTTCGAGACATCGGCGTGGCACCCTGCCGTTTAAAAAGTGTAACAATTTGCAGTGACGAGGTTATCAACTCAATTGAATTTTCATATATTGATCACAATGGGAAGAAGCACAATGTAGGTCCATGGGGCGGTGATGGGCGTCTTGGATGGCACGATCATAATGTGAGTGTGAACATGATGGAAATTAGGTTTACAAGCAAGCATAGATGGGTGACTTTTCGGTTTATTTTGATATTTTCTCATCCCATGTAGCCCACTATTTATCTCCATTACCAAATAGATGGATTAACCACAATTTCTTATTTTGCAGATTCATCTTGGTTCTTCGGAGTACCTCATAGAAGTTTCTGGAACGATGGGACAGTATAAACATTCAGCGGGGTACGTTATAACATCCCTTACGCTTGTCAGCAATGTTTGTGCCTATGGACCTTTCGGAGGAGGAGGAGGGATTCCTTTCCACACTCCAATGCAAGGCAGTGGCAGCATTGTTGGCTTCTTTGCATGTACAGGGTGGTTTGTTGACGCAATTGGTTTTTATGTAAACGCTAATAAAGAAACAAAAGAAGACGATGAAGAGGTACTGATTTACTCCTTGCCTAGCATCATTTTTTGTATCCCTTTTATTTCTAATTTTTGCTTTGTGTGGTTGCACGCAGGTTTGTTGCCTTCAAAAGGTTGGGCCGTGGGGTGGGCATATTGGCTATCTTCGAGACATCAAGGCGGCGGCTCCCAACCGTTTGGAATGTGTAATAATTCGTAGTGGCAAGGTTATCAACTCCATTTCATTTTCCTACAGTGATAGCATCGGGGAGCAACATGCTGTAGGTCCGTGGGGTGGTGATGGGACTTACGACGGTGGATGCTATCATACGGTGAGTGTGAATCACTGTCAAAGTTACAAACAAGTAAATATTGGTGTATTAAGTTTCATGTCAATCCATGTAGCTCATTATTCATTAATTATCTGCACTACTAAATAGATGGCTTGACAAACGGTTCCTTCTTCTATTACAGATTGCTCTTGGTCCCTCAGAATTTCTGATGGAGGTTTATGGAACGATGGATCAACATAAAAATGCACAAAGCTGTGTTATATCATCACTTACTTTTATCACCAATGTTCGTATCTATGGGCCTTTTGGGGAAGCAGGAGGAATTGCTTTCAACACTTCCACACAGAGCAAGGGCCACATTGTTGGTTTCTTTGCACGTACAGGATGCTATGTCGAAGCAATAGGTTTCTATCTACACCCCGAGAAGACAACAATGGAACATAAAGAAGAGGCACTGATTACTCCTAGCTTATCCTGTTAATTTTCCTCAGTTGAGTATCTATTTTGCTAATTTTCCTCACCGTGGTTTGAACCTAGGCCCAGCTTGCAAAGATTGGTCCGTGGGGTGGATGTACGGGGTTGGCTAAAGACATCAAGGTGGCACCATGCCGTTTGAGTAGCGTGATAATTTGTGCTGGCGAGGTTATCAATTCACTTGAATTTTCGTATCGTGAACACAAGGGGAAGATGCACACTTTTGGTCCATGGGGAGGTGAAGGAGGTCATAGCGGGCACCATCATACAGTGAGTAAACCATAAATTCAGAATCGAAATTATAACCCCCTCAGCAAGTAGCTGGCTTAACATTAGTGGCTTGCCATTCTTGCAGATTATGCTTGGCCCCTCAGAGTTTCTTATAGGAGTTTCTGGAACAACGAACCGATATAGACATGCACCAGGCTATGTTATATCATCGCTCACACTTGTCACCAATGCTTGCAGCTATGGACCTTTTGGGGATGGGGGAGGAGTTCCTTTCAACACTCCAATGCAGAGCAATGGCAGCATTGTTGGCTTCTTTGCGCGTACTGGGTGGTTTGTCGATGCAATAGGTTTCTATGTGAACGCGGAGCAGGAAACAATGGAAGAAGAAGAAGAAGAGGTACTACCTTGCTAGTTCTGTAATTTTTATTCTCCTTTCTTTCACCCTTATGTTTGCAACTCTTTTGTGGTAGCTCAGGCTTGTCTCACAAAGATTGGACCGTGGGGTAGTGGAGATATCGGATACCTTAGAGATATCAGGGTGCCACCCTGTTATCTGCAAAGTGTAATAATTCGGAGTGGGAAGGTTATCATCTCATTTGCGTTTTCGTATAGTGATAACAATGGACAGCAGCATGCTGCAGGTCCATGGGGCGGTGATGGGCCTGATGATGCCGGGTGCAACCATACGGTGAGTCAAGTAACTGTATTCATTGTGAGTGGTTCTTCTAAAGAGAAGCATGCAGCCTAGTTAATTGTTGTCAGTATCTTCTGTTGATTGATGATATTACTCACTACTCAGCACTCTTCTCCTTTACCAAACAGCTGGTTGAACAATAATTTTCCTTCTCTTGCAGATTTTACTCGGCCACTCCGAGTTTTTGAAAGAAGTTTCGGGAACAATGGATCTACAAGCCAATGTAATAACATCACTTATGCTTGTCACTGATGCCCGCAGCCATGGACCTTTTGGAGAAGGAGGTGGAATTCCTTTCCACACTCAAGTGGACAGCAATGTCAGCATCGTTAGCTTCTTTGCGCGTGCGGAGCAGTACGTTAATGCAATAGGTTGCTATGTAAGCCACCGGAATGAAAGAATGAAACAGGGGCACAAGGTACTTCATTTAATTTTACTCCCTAGTTTGTCCAATCCGTTTGTTTCTTCTTCTTTTTTTTAATTTTTTTCTAGCTTAATCCGGTTGCACATATATAGGATGGTCTTGCAAAGATTGGACCGTGGGGTGGAACTACTGGGAAACCATACGACGTCAGCGTGCCACCCTGCCGTTTGGAAAGTGTGACAATTTGGAGTGACGAGGTTATCAACTCACTTGCATTCTCATACACTGATCATAATGGGCAGCATCACACTGCAGGTCCATGGGGTGACGGGCCATTTGCTGTGCACGATCATACGGTGAGTGTGTGTGAATGTGAATCAAAACTAAAATTTCTTCTCTTTCGAGTTTCTATTATTTATCAATCCTCTAAAAATAGTTGCTTTGCAAATAGTTTTTAATTTCTTTTCTCGTAGATTTCACTTGGGCCATCGGAATATCTCATAGAAGTCTCGGGGACGATGGATCGGTATAAACATGCACCAGCCTATGTTATAACATCGGTTACACTTGTAACCAATGCTCGCAGATATGGGCCTTTTGGAGGAGGAGGAGGTGTTCCTTTCAACACTCCAATACAGCGTAATGGGAGCATTGTTGGTTTCTTTACGCGTGCAGGGTGGTTTGTCGATGCAATTGGTGTCTACGTTCGTCCATTACCAGTGTAGCTCCTTGGACACACTAGCTCTCTCTTTTCACTTACAGATATATGGGTTTTTATCGCCACTATTATATTATTATATCCACATCAAGATCCTTTGCTACGTGGTTGCCATTTTCCCTAGAATTTGATTCGATCTATTGCCTACAAATGATGTGTCATGGGGCATCAACTTTAAAGATTATTGGTTTGTAAGATAGCTAACCGCTCATGCTGGGCGGTACCAACTTTAAAGCTTATCCAAACTGTTCGTCTAAAATGCCTTTTCAAAACTTATAACTGTTGTGTAAACTATGTTATTTGGTGGTGAATATTTTATGGGCTCTTTATTAATGCATGACGATGATGCAAATAAACCTGGGTCTTCCCTTAAAAAAACCTGGATCTAGTGGAGGTTTCATGGGTGCCATGGCACCCACTCTAAGTAGCAAAACATTCTAAAGCCTATCTTGGGGGACGCGGCTAATCTGCAATGTTCACACTTGATTTTGTCTTTTTTTGCCACGAGCTCCTCGAATGTCCATACACCCTGAAATTTCACGAACATCACGTGATTGAGCATCTAGCATCACAAAAAGAAAATCGGATTTTTTTTTCTGCTAATTTTTTTGATTTTACTGTTTACCGGGTGTAGATGAGCCCGGGCACTGAATTGAATTATCACTATTTTAGGACTATTTGTTCAGCTTATAATATCTAAAGAAAATTATACTAGAGTGTAATTTTCACAAAATTTGAACTTTTGTATTGTAGTTATGGTCTTAATTAACGTATTCAACATGTAAACTGTGGCACCCGGGGGCTAAGATCTTAAATCCAACTGCTTCATGTTCATTTGAGTATACAACTGATAGTAACTGCAAAACCCCCGAAAGCATAAGAGCATCACTAGCCCTTCCCCTAAAATCCATTAATCCCCTAAAAAAAATCTATAGGGAACTAAACCCTAGCTAGTCCTTTCCTCAAAACCTTTACTACCCTAAAAATTTAGGCCTCCCACCCCAAAACACACCCTACTAGACTAAATTTAGACCGAGAAAGACAACTCTCAATATATTCTCTCCCCTCCCACCCGACACCCTCCCCCTCACTCCCATGAGACCCCCTCTCCTCGACGTCGTTGCCGATAGCCACCCCGCCAGTCATCTGATGCCCCAATCATCGGAGCAATGGACTTTGCCAACCCTTCCCCACGTCCGGCGAGCCGCTCCCCTGATGGATCCCTCCGGCGTCGACGAATTTGGTGCTGACGACTCCCAAACGGCGGAATGGCAAGGAAAGTTCGGTGTCCACGCTGGTTGTGCTGTCCTAGACCATCGCCGATGGCTCCGCTGCACCCCCCAACGCCCTCCAATGGCGCCATCGGCGGGCAAGCGAGAGCGCCGCCCATCGGCTAACGCCATGGAGAAGGCTGCGTCAATGCCGAAGAACAAGGTTGTGGTGGCGCATCCACCTCCCGCCCACCCTCCTGCCACGTCGATGTCCGCGCGACACCTCTGGTCACCGTGCCGCCTCCCCCACCCCATCCGCCGGCCACTCCTGACGCCGATAACGACATAGTTGTTGGTTGGATTGGATGTGTATTTTATGTTTGTAGTTGAATTATTAGATGTGGTACATTAAATTGTTTAAATTTGTGTTGAAATGTGATGCATTCGTTGAGAATGTTTGTGCAAACATTTGAAAGAAATAGTAAAAGATTTTTTTAGGGAATTAAATTTTAAGTTAAGGGCTAGGTAAGCCCAGTTTTTAATGCCTTATATATGAGAGATTAAAGGATGGAGAATTTTTTTAAGAGATTAAAGGATAGGGGGTGGGCTAAAGAAGCTCTAAGTATCTCATGGAGTAACCCTTAAGATGACTTGCTTTTTGATGGCAAATGACTCTACGCTAGTGGAAATTTCAGAGGAGCTCCTGAATGCGCCGCTCACTGCTATCTTAACCTTTCAGTCTCGTATCATGCTATCTTAACCTTCCCACACGTCTCCGGATCATTAAACGTTTCATTTATCGTTAATGTATTTAGTTTTGGCAAATTTTAGCATGGTCTCTTTTACCTCCCCTTTTCACATGAGAGGTAAGAGTACATACACTAGTAGAAAACAGAGCTTTGGTCCTGGCCAGATCAGAGCATTAGTCCCGGTCGTGTTACGAACCGGGACTAATGGGAGCATCAGTCCCGGTTCGAGAGGCTAGGACGCCGGCCGGGCCTCGGCAGGCATCAGTCCCTGTTCGGCTGGGACCTTTAGCCCCGGTTTCATCCACCAACCGGGACTACCCCTTTAGTCCCGTTTGGTGTCTGGAACCGGGACTAAAGGGTAGGCCATTAGTCCCGGTTTTAGACACAAACCGGGACTAAAGTTTTGCCTATATATATCCACGCCCCCCCCCCCCCCATCTCCTCTGTTTTTTGGCCGTGGAAGGGTGGAGGTGTGGGCTACTCTATTTTTTGCCTATATATGCACATGAGGTGTTCGATGAAATGCCGGAGCCACACTTAAGCTTTCTCCTCTGTTCTTCCTCCAAGCTCGACCTCCAAGCTCCATTTTCCCCAAGATTTGTCTAGGTTTGGCGGTGCACCAACTATCCAAGTGTTCTAAAAAGGTTAGCAACTTCATCCTTTCATCTCTTACTGCTAGTTTAGCTCATTTCAAATGCTCTAGAAGTAGTGTGGTTTGTGGATTTTAGTGGAGGAGTGTATGTGTGAGTTTATTTGATTTAGATGCACAATTTGAGCTCAAATTAACTTCTTGGTTTGCACATGTGTATGATTTATATAGCTACTTGTATAATTTTCTTACTTATATTATTGTTTGTTATTATATAGTGCCATGGTTTTGGTATCCGTCCCCGTCGGCTCTCGTCCGGTCTATGATTCGGATGTGGTATATTATCTTTTATAACTATTTGTTTCATTTAGTGTTTATGACAATTATGCCGACCAACTTGACATAGATGTCTTTATCTAGGAGGTATGTGAACCGGAAATTCCAACCGACCCTCTTGTCGAGAGGTTAAATTTAGTTGAAAAAGAAAACAATTATTTGAAAGAAAAATTGAAAAGAGTTGAAGAAGAGAAGATGAAATTGGAGTTGCATGTTGCCGATGTCGTCGATCTACGCAAGATCCAGATGGATACAATGCGCTTGAAGATTAGAAAGATTAGAAAATATGCCATTGATAATGAGGCTTGGTATCATTATGTTGTTGGATCAATTGTTACCTTAGTTGCGATTTTGATCGCATTTGTTGTTGCATTTAAATGTTTTACATAGTTGTATGTTAGTTTCAATGTATGTTTTAATTAGATGCTCTAGAGAGCTGTATGTTGTTCTATGAGAACTATGTATGAACTTTATGTATTTATTTTTTCAGTAATAACATTTGATCACTACTGTACTTTGGTTTTAATGTGATGATGAACTTGTATTAATTTGGTCATTTCTCTATTCATGATGTTCTGTAATGGTTTTTGATATACTTAATTATATAATGCACGCAGATGAACCGGCAATGGATGTACGGTGACCGACGCACCTCCGACTACATTACGGGCCTGCATAATTTTCTCGATGTGACTGAGGCAAACAAGCAGAATGGTTTTATGTATTGTCCATGTACTGTCTATGAGAATACGAAGGATTACTCTGACTCGAAAACCCTTCACTTCCACCTGCTTTCGAAGGGTTTCATGCCACACTATAATGTTTGGACCAAGCACGGAGAAAGAGGGGTTATGATGGAAGACAACGAAGAAGAAGAGGATGATGACAACTATCCTATGTTCCCTGAATACGGTGATACTGCAACGGGGGAAGCTGAAGATCAAGAGGCACCAGATGTGCCCGATGATGATCTTCGCCGGGTCATTGTTGACGCACAGAGAGGATGCGAAAGTGAAAGGGAGAAGTTGAAGTTCGATCGCATGTTAGAGGATCACAAAAAAGGGTTGTACCCAAATTGCGAAGATGGCAACACAAAGCTCGGTACCGCACTGGAATTGCTGCAATGGAAGGCAGAGAATGGTGTATCTGACAAGGGATTTGGGAAGCTACTGAAAATAATGAAGAAGAAGCTTCCAAAGGATAACGAATTGTCTGACAGTACGTACGAAGCAAAGAAGGTTCTCTGCCCTCTAGGATTAGAGGTGCAGAAGATACATGCATGCCCTAATGACTTCATCCTCTACCGCAGTGAGGAGTACGAGAATTTGAATGCATGCCCGGTATGCGGTGCATTGCGGTATAAGATCAGACGAGATGACCCTGGTGATGTTGAGGGCGAGCGCCCCAGGAAGAGGGTTCCTGCCAAGGTGATGTGGTATGCTCCTATAATACCACGGTTGAAACGTCTATTCAGAAACAAAGAGCATGCCAAGTTGTTGCGATGGCACAAAGAAGACCATAAGAAAGACAGGAAGTTGAGAGTACCCGCTGATGGGTCGCAGTGGAGAAAAATCGAGAGAAAGTGGCCGGACTTTGCAGGTGACGCAAGGAACTTATGGTTTGGTTTAAGTGCAGATGGCATTAATCCTTTTGGGGAGCAGAGCAGCAATCATAGCACCTGGCCCATGACTCTATGTATCTATAACCTTCCTCCTTGGTTGTGCATGAAGCGGAAGTTCATTATGATGCCAGTGCTCATCCAAGGCCCTAAGCAACCCGGCAACGACATTGATGTGTACCTAAGGCCATTAGTTGAAGAACTTTTACAGCTGTGGGATAAAAAAGGTGTACGTGTGTGGGATGAGCACAAACAGCAGGAATTTGACCTACGAGCGTTGCTGTTTGTAACCATCAATGATTGGCCTGCTCTTAGTAACCTTTCAGGACAGACAAACAAGGGATACAACGCATGCACGCACTGTTTACATGAGACTGAAAGTATATATTTGGACAAATGCAAGAAGAATGTGTACTTGGGACATCGTCGATTTCTTCTGACCAAGCATGCCTTAAGAAAGAAAGGCAAGCATTTCAAAGGTGAGGCAGATCACCGGAAGAAGCCTGTCCTCCGTACTGGTGATGATATACTTGATATGGTCAAGGATTTACAAGTAATCTTTGGAAAGGGTCCTGGCGGACAATCTGTTCCGAATGACGTTGAAGGACACGCACCCATGTGGAAGAAGAAATCTATATTTTGGGACCTACCCTATTTGAAAGACCTAGAGGTCCGCTCTGCAATCGACGTGTTGCACGTGACGCAGAATCTTTGCGTGAACCTGCTAGGCTTCTTGGGCGTGTATGGGAAGACAAAAGATACACCGGAGGCACGGGAGGACCAGCAACGTATGAACGAAAAAGACGGCATGCTTCCAAAGCAGTATCAAGGTCCTGCCAGCTACGCTCTTACCAAAGCAGAGAAGGAAATCTTTTTTGAATGCCTGCTCAGTATCAAGGTCCCGTCTAGCTTCTCGTCGAATATAAAGGGAATAATAAATATGGCAGAGAAAAAATTCCAGAACCTAAAGTCTCATGACTGCCACGTGATTATGACGCAACTGCTTCCGGTTGCATTGAGGGGGCTTCTACCAGAAAATGTTCGATTAGCCATTGTGAAGCTATGTGCATTCCTCAATGCAATTTCTCATAAGGTAATCGATCCAGAAATCCTACCAAGGTTACAGAATGATTTGGTCCAATGTCTTGTCAGTTTCGAGTTGGTGTTCCCACCATCCTTCTTCAATATTATGACGCACGTCCTAGTTCACCTAGTCGACGAGATTGCAATTCTGGGTCCTGTATTTCTACACAATATGTTCCCCTTTGAGAGGTTCATGGGAGTCTTAAAGAAATATGTTCGTAATCGTGCTTGCCAGAAGGAAGCATCTCCACGGGCCATCAAACAGAGGAGGTCATTGAGTTTTGTGTTGACTTTATTCCTGACCTTAAGCCGATTGGTGTTCCTGAATCGCGGCATGAGGGGAGACTGGGTGGAAAAGGCACGCTAGGACCGAACTCAATAATATGTAGGAACGGGCATTCTTGGGCGCAAGCACACTACACAGTTCTACAGAAATCTACCTTGGTGGCCCCGTATATCAATGAACACAAGAATATTCTACGCTCCAAACACCCGGAGCAGTCTGACGACTGGATTACAAGTGAACACATGGGGACTTTCGGCGGCTGGTTGCAAACACATCTCATGGGTAACACCACTGTTGGAGATGACTTGTACTTGTTGGCCAGGACACCATCTTTGACTGTATTGACTTTCCAAGGGTACGAGATAAATGGGAATACATTTTACACGATCGCCTAAGATAAAAAGAGCACCAACCAAAACAGTGGTGTCCGCTTTGATGCAGCAAACACCAATTGGGCAAAGGACACATATTATGGTTACATAGAGGACATATGGGAACTTGACTATGGACGTGATTTTAAGGTCCCTTTGTTTCGGTGCAAATGGGTCAATCTGTCAGGAGGCGGGGTACAGGTAGACCCGCAGTACGGAATGACAACAGTGGATCTCAACAATCTTGGGTACACAGACGAACCATTCGTCCTAGCCAATGATGTGGCGCAGGTTTTCTATGTGAAGGACATGTCTACCAAACCGAGAAAAAGAAAAGATAAGGAAGCGAATACATCATACGATGAGCCAAAGCGCCACATAGTTCTTTCAGGGAAAAGAAACATCGTGGGAGTGGAGGACAAGACAGACATGTCAGAAGATTATGAAAAGTTTCATGAAATTTCTCCCTTCAGAGTGAAGACTGACCCAAGCATCATGTTAAATGATGAAGATTATCCATGGTTACGGCACAATAAGCAAGGGACACACACGAAGAAATAGTTTTATACCCCAAGATCCCACTCTGGGATGTGACCGGCTTCACCGCCATCACTTTCTCTCTAGTGTGAGTTTCCGGACTTATAGCTGGAAAGTGCCACTTCGGACAAACCGGATGGAATCTTTGTAAGAGCTAGCTAGGGCATTTTGGCATTTGAAACATGATTTTAGAATAATTATTTATTAAGTTATGAAATTTCAATTATTCCTATCCTTTCAGTCCCATGTTTTGCAAGGTTGATCATACGCGGTTAGTCCCGGTTGGTGGCTCCATATAAAATCTATATCATGAAATAAAGTTATATAAAATTCTAGTTATGATCAACTAAAACAAAACTATAATATTCTTCAATATTAAAAATAATCAACTAAAAAGCTTTTATAAAACTCTAGTTATGATCAAAATAATATTAACTTAAAATTATATAAAAATGAGGTACATACCTCCGACTTTACCTCAAGCCCGCTCCTCTCTATAAAATTGACATAACATATGCAAAAAATAACATAAAAAATAAAAAATAAAATTGACATAACATATGCAAAAAATAACATAAAAATAAAAAAAACATAATATATGCAAAAAAATAAAATTGCCATAACATAAAAAATAAAAAGACATAACATATGCAAAAAAATTAAAATTGCCATAACATAAAAAATAAAAAGACATAACATGTGCCATATATTTTATAGTGGCTATGAAAGAATATTAAAATTGACATAACATATGCAAAAAATAACATAAAAAATAAAAAAACATAACATATGCAAAAAAATTAAAATTGCCATAACATAAAAAATAACATAAAAAATAAAAAGACATAACATGTGCCATATATTTTATAGTGGTTATGAAAGAATATTAAAATTGACATAACATATGCAAAAAATAACATAAAAAATAAAAAAACATAACATATGCAAAAAATACCCGCCTACTAGCAGACACCACGGCCTGCATACGACTAGAAACCCAACTATATATGGGCCAGGATGCAGGCCCGCGGGGCTAGTAGGCCCAACAGGGCAGAGGTTAGGCAATTAACTGCCTGCTTTAGAGAGGAGCTTGGGAGAGAGATCGTAGCCGCGTATATAAACCGATGCGATCTCCTCTCGCTTGGCGAGGTGGGACTAAACTTTCACCACCCCACGGCTGTGCCACCCTTTAGTCCCGGTTGGTAGCTAGGACCGGGACTAAATCTCTGTGTATATAAGCAGCACTTAGAAAAATTTCCAAACACCATCTGCAGTTTTTCGATCTCCCTCTCCCCCGACGCCGAAGACCACCTCGACGCCGCCAGGCTGCCGGACCTCGCCGTCGCCTCCGAGCCGTCCCCGAGCCCGTTCCTCGTCGCCGGACCTCCCCGCCCTCCTCGTCACCGGACCTCCATGCCCTCCTCCCCGAGCCCGCTCCTCGTCGCCACCCCCGACGCCGTCCCCGTGCCCTGCCCCGACGCCGTCCCCGAGCCCTGCCCCGACGCCGTCGCCGACGCCTCCTCGCTGTGAGCGCCGTCCCGATCCCCTCCTCCTCCTCCTATTCCCTCCCCTGCTGGGCGCCGATGCCGACGCCGCCGACCCCGACGCCGACGCCGACCCCGACGCCGCCCGCGCTGCTGGCCGACGCTGACCCCTCTCTCTGAACCAAATTCAGATAACTGAATTTTTCGACAGTGAACAGTGTGCACACAACCTATATGATGAAATGACAGAGAGGTCTAGGCATTTTAGGAATTTTGAGGAATTTCTGTGGTGAGGTGTTGATGTATATAAGAGAGTTTGGCAAAGTTTTAGAATTTTTGGAGCTTTAAAAATTGAGTTTGTATCAGAGAGTTTGTTTCTGGTCCAAATTTGAATTGAAGGAAATTTGAAAATTTTGAACTGTGGAACCCAAAGTCTTTGGTGAAATGGGTTGTAGGTACCGTCTAGTTGCTAGGATAATTTTGGTGGGAGCAGAAGACTTGTAGAAAATATGGTTCCTTTGTAAACCAAAGAAACCATGAACAAAATAAATTCCAACTTTGGAATTTTAGTAAATATTGTAGAAATATTTTTGTAAGGTGGAAAAGAGTTATAGCATTATTCATGATCTCAAAGTCATTGATATTATTCATGTGTAATATTTATGCAAATGTTTTATAGCATTATTCATGATCAAAGTCATTTTTTATAGCATTATTCATGATCAAAGTCATTTCATTTGTGATATTTTTGTTCCGAGCGTATGTAATGAATTTGTGATATTTTCATGTGTAATATAAATTTTTGTTCATTGAGATGAGATGAGATGGATGAGATGAGATGGAGATGGATGAGATGAGATATCCTCTCCCGAAAGATAGGACGACTCATCAGATATGATTCTAGATAATGTCCAATGCCTCATATCGCGAACATAGTTATATTGGATAATTGATCTTCATATAAATGAAGCATAAAAGTTTAGCAATCACTTACAAATTTTCATGTTGTTCATTGACTTCGGCATGAGGTGGGGGGGGATCGTGTTAAAACATAACCCCGATAATTTCGGTATAACTTCGACATGAGGGGGGAGGGGGTCGTTAAAACATAACCCCGATAATCCACTAATCCATTGCTCATATGCATATGATTCCTTGTTGTGATTAGGTCTATGTTTGCCACTAATCCATCTCTCATGGTTGTATATTGCCATGTTGTAATATTTGCAGAAACTATGGAACACGACAGAGACTTAGAACAAGAAAAGGCGTTGGAGGAAATAATCCGCGAGGGAGATGATGATATCATCACCTCATAGTTTCTCAATGACTCCGATGGTGAGGGAAGAGAAGATGACGGCTCCGGTGATCGAATGGAGGAGGGAGAAGATGACGGCTCCGCCGGTGTTGGAGCCTTAACTATTGCAAAGTCCGGTGAGGTATATATATTAATTAAGCCTCTGCTGACTAGATGCATTAATTGTTTTGTATGTACATATATTAACGCTTCTTTCTTCTTTTAGCCCTCCGGATCGAGCCAAACTTCTATAAGGAGACGAGGCCCGAAGAAAAGGTTGGGCGAGAATGAAAGGTTCACGATCGAAGAAGTCGATCCAGATGGCAAACCGACTGTTCCCAAGCGGACCCAAGACCGATTTATACATCAGTGTGGAGTTGTTGTTAGGGACAGCGTCCCGATCAGCATCCAAGAATGGAATAAGAAGAAGGACGATGGAGTTTCTTATGTCGACGATAGATGCAAAGATGAGCTTTGGAACTCGCTCATGATAAATTTCAGCCTACCGCCAGAGGAGGATCCAAATAACCCAGTTATACAGCGAAAAGTCAAAAAATGAGCTCTCAAGAAAAGTCAAAAAAATGAACGAACAGTTTGTCGAGAAAGACAAGACTCCTGAATTCACCGGTCAATATGCGAAGATAAAAGATCACTGGCCCGCATTTGTGGCGTACAAGAAATCGGAGAAAGCTAAGAACAGGTCACAGACAAATAAGCTAAATGCTGCAAAGAAGCTGTATCACCATGTTACGGGGTCAGGTGGCTACAAGGTTGCCCGGCCTATGTGGGACAAAGCTGAGAACGACCTGCTTGCTAAAGGGATCCAACCATCGACATTGAGCTGGCCCGAACGGGCAAGGACTTGGTTCTTCGGGCATGGGGGAACTTTGGACCCAGAAACACGGAAGTGTGTTTACACGAAAGAACAACTTGAAACACCCGTCATAAAGATTCAGAAAGCAATCAAGGACGTGCAGGAAGGGAGGTTCCATCCCGACAGAGACAAGGACGAGCTGTCACGCGCCCTCGGGAATCCTGAACACCCTGGATGAACACGAGGCACATCAGGCTCCGTTCCGTGGGTGCATGGGTTTCCCGACAGCACTGGTTATAGAAGCCGAGGGAGAAAGAAGAAAGAGGATGCAGACCGGATGCAGAAGCTAGAAGAAAGATTAGCGTTGCAGGAGAAGAAACTAGAGGCACTTACCAGTCAGCGAGCTATCGGCTCACCATCTCAGCAGCACGAAGATCCTTCATTCGATACTACCCACGAAGCTACCCCACCATCTCAGCGTAAAACAGCGTGGCTTCCACGAAGCTCGTTCGGCCTGATATCACGGCTCCTCACTACCTCGTGGATGATATCACGGAGAGGGAACATTGTGAGCTAATGGCGAAATGCAGCAACCTAACCTTGAAGGTGGCGGTCGGCTATGTCTTACCTCCTCGACCTGATGGAACTTTCCATTGCAATCCGATTCCAGATGGCTATGCTATTGTCGGGGTGGATGAAGTTACCAACGGATTCGAGGGGCTGGACCTTGAGTACCCTACAGGTGAAGGGGAGACTCATCTGGTAGATGCCGTAAGGACTACCATTCTATGGAGAAAGGAAAACATCGTGCTTCCACAATGGACGCCGCGTCAGCAGACTCAGCCGGAGGAGGCCCCTCAGCAGACTCCTCACAGTACTCCAGCTCTATCTCCGCTGCCTCAGTCGTCTCCGCCGCGTCAGCACACTCCGCCGCCTCAGCTGTCTCCGCCGCCTCAGCGGACTCCGCCGGAGGAGGCCCCTCAGCAGAATCCTCCGCCGCCTCAGCTGTCTCCGCCGCCTCAGCGGACTCCGCCTCCTCCGCCGCGTCAACTGACTCCGCCTCCTCCGCCGCCTCAACAACGGCGGAAGAGACCCGCCGCCGCTCCGGCGGCTAGCAGTACAACAACGAAGAAATCCAGAGCAGGTCCAAGCGTCAAGAAGGCTCCTGCCAAGTTACCATACAACATGACTGAGGAGGAAAACAACGAGTTCGTGGCTGCCGATGTGAAACGCCAGCTTGCACCAAAACGCCCAGATCCAAAGGAGAAAATAGATTCGGGAAAAGCGAAGCGCTGTCTGGATGCCCTTAAGCGACCACCACCTCCTCCGCCGCTCTCACACTATGACCGCTGTATTGTAAAGACATTTCATGAAGTGAAAAGGTCGGGAAGTAGCAGTGCTTCAAGAAGTGGGAAAACAATTCCCCAGCTCGGCGAACAGGAAAAACAATCATGCCCCCCGCTCAAGGTGTTTCCCGATATCGCTAATGATTCGGGGGTAGTGACCGCTCATCCTGGTTACACTCTTGGTGATTACTTAGGCGATGAGGTACATTTCAAAATGGCTGAGGTAGCCTTTAGATACGAGCACGGGAAGCCTCTCGTCAGACCTGAGCAGCTCCCGCAACTATCAACGATGATGCGAAGATTGCATGACTGGTACTTGAAAGCCTGCAAGGAAGGGACCGACAGTATCTACGTGGGAATTAAAGATGAGCACTACTTCAATGGAGTCGAGGCGTTGTACATTGAATTTGAAGAATTATTTCAGTTATACAATCAAGACGCCCTCGACAAAACTATCGTCAGTTGCTATTGTCTGTAAGTTTTTTTTCTGTAATTAAGTCTCTAGCTCAGCTCGTTCATTGCATATATAATTATTCTCACACTATATTATGCAGATTGAAGATCCTCGAATGCAGAGGAAAAATCTATGACATTGGGTTCATTAACCCAAATACCGTAAATGAATATACGGTACAAAAAAACCCGATGATACAGAGAAAAACTTGCTAAAGGCGTTACTTGGACAACAAAACAAAAGGGAAATACTATTTTCTTACAACTTCAAGTGAGTGTTACTGTCTTGTGCAAATTATGTTTCGCTTACTCGAGGTTAAGTGTAATTGATGAGTTATGCGTGCGCAGGTTCCACTATATTCTGCTAGCCATTCAGCTTGACGCGGGACTAGTAATTGTCTTGGACTCGAGACGTAAAGAGCCTAAGGAGTGGGCGGACCTGAGTCAAATGCTCCAGAAGTAAGTTCAATCATTATCGCACCATATCGGCAACTTTCGTTCATTTCCTGATATCAAGTAATCATTTTCTTTGCCGGGCAGGGTTTGGAAAAAGTTCACCAACCAGGTTAGAGGTGAATGAAAAAAGGAGCTTCGATTTTCACACGCCAAAGTAAGTACTACTAGCTAGCTAGTTCCGCGCATCTCTCATTGATTCTAGTTTCAATACCATTATCATGCTTGATTATCATTTTGATTGAACTATATTCTCGTAAAGTTCTTGTGGCAGGAACCCGGGAATAATTTATGTGGATACTACGTTTGCGAGTACATTCGCCACAAGATTTCTGAGCGGGGCAGATCTTTAGAACAATTTGAAGTAAATAAATAATATTCACATTTTTATTTTATTACCATCAATTGTGTTGAGTTTCACACACACATATATATTGACCCCCTTCTTTAAATTAGATCCGGCGGAAGCGGGACGAACTCCTACCAACTGATCGCATACGAGCAATTCAAGAGGAATTGGCGGGATTCTTTGTTGAGCATGTCATACCTACAGACGGAGAATACCATCGGGATTTGCAATGCGATATTGGTAATTAGATATTAGGGATCGTAAGAGATGTTATATTGTATATATGCATGAACGTGTACTATATGTAGTAGCGTCGAATAGATATACGAAAACTTGTTGTTCGACCAAGCACGGAGAAAGAGAGGTCACTTCTCTCTATATATTGATCATGACGATGTTGTGTGATGGTTCCTTCATTGCTATATGTAGTAGCTAGCGTCGAGTTGAATGAAAAGCATAAAATAAAAAATGAAAACCCTAAATGTAAAGGAATTGAATGGTAAACATAAAAAGAAAAGGGGAAACACAATATGAAACCCCTAAACCCCTCCTTTCAAAAAAAAACAAAAAACAAAAACCCCAGCGCCTGGCAGTCGCTGACGCGTACCAACCGGGACTAGAGGTCCTCCTGCCTGGGCGCCCACAGCGACCACGTGGAGCTCATTTAGTCTCGGTTCGTAACCCAACCGGGACTAAAAGTGGGGGCTTTTAGTCCCGATTGTTTTGTCCCGGTTGCAAAACCGGGACTAAAGGCCCTCTGAAACCGGGACTGATGCCCTGTTTTCTACTAGTGATAATAGATCTGAGCCATTGATTTGATTAAGTAGTTGTCTGATTAACTCTTAACTTCTTATCTCCCATGTGAAAAGAAGGGGTAAGAGGGAGCATGTTAAAATTACTCGTTAGTTTTATTGTCTTTTTATAAGCTGGTATCTCCCAGTGTATTATCTGTCCATGCTTGTTGGGAACTTTCCACGAAAATATTTCGAGTGAAATACAGTACATGCTTGCTGGAAAACTTCCACGCAAAAGAGGGGCGGTTTCTTCTGAAAGCTACGTCGAGAAACAATAGGCTGTGTTCGACTTATGGCCTGCTCACAAATTCGGTACATAGATGAGCAAAAACAAAAGCAAAAAAGTACCTCGTGGAGTAAATCGGACGATGAATTTCTATTAGAGACATCTGCCCTGTTTAATTTGGTTTTATTTTCAATTAGAGATCATTAGAATCACATGAAACAACAAGCAAAAATCATACTCTTACGTATAACTCCTACTAAATTTGTACCTACTAGTTCATATGGTTTGGCAACTACTAGAAGGAAATACACGCTTTGCTGCGCCGCTGTTTGTTGGTATTGTTTTTGCATGAACACAACCAGTAAGAATTATTACAATGTCAAACATATGTACTCCCGAAGTACTCCCTCCGTTTCTAAATATAAGTCTTTTTAGAGATTTCAATATAGACTACATACAGATGTATATAGACATATTTTAGAGTGTAGATTCACTCATTTTGCTCCGTATGTAATCCTTGTTGAAATCTCTTGGGCTGGTCAAAGCATACTACTCTGTGCATTGATCAAGGGATTTTGGGATATCAACCGTCCAGAATAATGTGCTTTGTTGGCTGTTGCACATTCTAGGATAAATTTGCATTCAAAAGTATATATATGCGACCAGGAACTTGAATGTGCTTTCATCGCACATTCTCAGACAAAGATGCAATTCTATACCTTGTAGTAACACATCCTAGATTAACAAAACCTTTACTTCAGCAGCAGTAGTCGGAAAGATGGTTATTGAGCTGAATGTGCAATTACTAAATCATACATTAGCATCAAGAGGTACATCGACCTGCAGGGCATGTCTGCGACACTGGCGGTGGTGGGCAGCGGAGGCTGCGACAGAAAGGTGGCTAGGGATTTGGGGAACGGGTGCGAGAGGAAAGGGGAAAGTGGAACAGGAAGAACGAGGTGTTATACTCATGCAAAATGACATTTTTGCGGAAAAAAAAAAAAGCATGCAACTGGGCCATGCTTTGCTGGCTCGGAAGCGTACGCGGTGACCGCTGGTGAATTTATCTCTTTCATCGTGCATTCTCGAAGAAAGCTGCAATTCTATACCTGGTAGTAACAACTGCACATCTAGACTAACAAAACATTTACTTCAGCAGCAGTAGTCAAAAGGAAGGATAGTTATTGAGCTTAGAGCTCTTTTAGGGTGATTGGCGAGTTACGACGTGTAATCTCATGTAACTTCACCTCTGATTTTTTCCGACCGTCAGATCTGGGAAATCATTTAAAGATTTATTTTTTGGTCAAAAGGGTACAATGGTAAAGTTCTTCTAATCCGTTCCACACGAGAGTTTGCTCGCCCGTCCCCCACGCAGATCCGTTCCACACGAGAGTTTGCTCGCCCGTCCCCCACGCAGATGAATCTTGTTCTGGTCGCATAGCCGCCGCCGCCACCCTTTCCGCCGTTCCGATCAAGAGATCCCGCGGCGGCCCCGATCCAGGCAAGCACCAGCGGTCCGCCTCCCTGGTTTCGCTCCTGCCACCAGGGTTCCGGCCCGACGGCAGGAACTGCAAACCGTCCGCTGCGGCGCGCCGAGCCCGCCGAAGTCTCCCGTGCCCCACCGCCCACTGCAACGCCTCCCTCCGTCAAGCAACCGGCGAGCAGTCCGTGGACTGGTACCTTTCCCTCCCCCCCCCCCCCCCCCCCCCCAGTCCGTGGACAGGTACCTTTCATTGACTATGGCAATAGAAGGTTGTCTCGAGCTATACAACTTGACAGTGTAATGCAATGCAAACAACAACTGACTAACCTTATGTAGTGCAGCTGGGAATCTGCGACAATGTTGAGAAGCCATCACCTTAGTCCAGAGCAGATTCTGAAATTTGAACTTGGGTCCAAAGTTGCAGCATGATTCAACTATTTAGTTTGCATGGTTCTGCACCTGCAGATTCTAGGGGATTTTTAAACTGTTTGTGTGATTCATTTTCACATTTACTACCCTGTGGACAAAATTATTTGCTGCATTCAAGATTACTGCTTTTGAAGTTTGTGTATAATATAAAAATTACTGGATGTGCTATGATCTTGTGCAGAAGAGACAGATCAGTCATAATGTGGCCAAGTTCAAATTTGTTTCCCAAGACCTACTTCTGTGTTGGGCCTTGCAATTGGCCAATATATAAGCTGCAGGTCCGAACACTTGTATTGCTCATATCCTGGTCTACAGTTATGATGTTGAGTTGATGTTCATTCTTTTTGGTACATGGAGTGAGTCGAATATTCTGATTCCGTTTTCTGTATTTTGTTAACCGACTGCAGAGGGAAGTATGCTACTGGTGAGTGATCAAGCCTTATACTCCGACTACACTGGATTCTGATATTGAATACTTTGAGCTTGTTATGAAGGTAATTTATCGTAAACATGTTCCAACCTCACTGAATGTCTCTTATTGATTCTGATGGTAAAAAGACTATGTGACCACTTGACTAGAATAATTAGCTTCATTGTACACCATATTATTAATTCACTTCTGAAGGTATGCTGCAGCCAAATAGTTCTTTCAGAATATGACCAACCATCCACACTTATGAGCTGTTATATCATGTTAACTGTTGTGTTATGATTGGACCAACCAAATTCGGTTGCCATGAAAAGCAATGCACAGATTTTAAATACTACTCCATCTACTACCGTATGAATGGTTCATAGAATTGTCCATTGGATGGCACAATATGTACAATTTTTAGCTAGCAGAAATCGAAATCTTGTAAAAGCAGGGCAGTAGCAACAACATTGAACTGAACTTCATTGTTGCAATATCCATTAAATTTAAGCACCAATACCATCACTTAGTTTAATGTTTTATCTTTAGAACAAGAGAACACAACATAGACTAACTTGAACAAAATAACCCATGATGGACTTCTGAAAGTCTGAACCTTTTATGTTTACAGGAATATGTGAGCATGGATATTCTTTTACTTCCGGTGGATGATTGAGACCAGTTGTTAATTATGTGATATGCAGGAAGACATGACCGATGTAAGTGCTGAGTGTATGGCTGAGTATGTTGACATCGTCAGCAGGATATTTGATAGCGAGGATGAGGGTTTTGAGTTCTATAACAAGTATACTCTTGAGAAAGGCTTTAGTGTGAGGAAAGGCTATGTTGAGTGGGATGAAGCGAACGTGAAGATAATTTTGAGGAAACTTGTCTGTCGTGAAGGTTGCCGTGAAGATAAGCACATGAAGAGGAAGAGGAAGTCACGGAATATCACTCGTTGATTGGTGAAGGTTGTGATCTGTCACAGCACGAAAAGGGCCATGAGCAAGAATCACTAACTGGAGGCAAAGGTTGTGATCTGTCCCAGCACAGGAACTCCATGTTTAGGGTTATCCTAAGCTTGTTGATTGGTGATCATTTCAGTACTTGCTTGTTACTTAAAGAGAACCTCTCATGTCATGTATCACTTGATATGTATGTATGATGGTCCAGTTTGACACACACCTTTAGTTCTGTTTGAAATGGATGGATTAATTTTCTCATGTACTCAAATATTTGTCAAATCTATATATTGATGTCCTTTCTAGTGACGACACAATGTGGTCAGCAAGCAGTTTTGTTGTGATCCTCCCACCTGTACAGATTTTTGTTCTCCATTGCTTGCTACTGCTTTGTGGTTTGTGATCTTTAAATTTATGTTTGGCACCATGGATGTGTTTTTTTAATGTTTTCATACACTCAGTTGGTGTTCAAAACTGTTTAATAGCGATTTTATTTCTCGTGTGTATATTTTTTTTTCAAGAATTTCCCATTTGTTTTGAAAATGGCTGATAAGCATTCAAATGGAGCTGAAACTTCAGTTCTAGAGCTCCAAAGAAACGTTTAAGGAGCCGCTGTAGTGTGGTTCTCTGTTTACCATGGGTTGGCTTTGAAATGCTTGATGGTTGGATTGGTTTGGATGCTCGGAATTTTCTTGTGGCTACGGGGCGGGTCTTGGACCATTCCCAGGTTTAGCCATATGACCTTTTCTCTGAAAATAAATCACTGAATTCATATTGCGTGAGATAACACTGGTTTGGACGGTTGCAGCATATGCAATAAAAAGATAGTAAAAGCCACTATTTAGTGTGCGGGCATCAAAGGAACCTTCATCTGAAAATTGATCTACAACTCAAAGTGATTGCATATTCTTGTAAACATAGACTCATAATTGTTTCGAACAAATAAAATCGGCTCTAAAGCATAAATAGGAACAAAAACTAAATGCCTATTGAAGAAGCTAGTCACTACTGCCAAAATTCAATGCCTTCTTGGGATTGTTAACTGCAAGTTTCTTCCTTTTGGGCGATGAGCCGATGACCCATATTCGTCCGACTCCCTCTCGCCGATATCCATGTACTCACATGAAAATCTGTTTTCTTAGTACATATCCTGTACGAAAGCAGAGAATTGTAGTTAGATCAACATAGAAATGATGTAGCCATTTGTTTCATATAATATGTACGGACTTGGTTGTCCAGATGACTCGTACTGGACTAACCTCATTTATAACGTCGCTGTCTATTCTGATAGGCTGAACCTCTGCCACCAAGGTCAAGGCCTTCATGAGGTCAAAGTTCTTATCAACCAATATTTGGATGTGTAAAATATATTATGAGAATATTTTACAAGTAATGATGTTTGCAGTTTAACTACCCTTACCAGTCGATAAGAGATCCTTCTCACAGTGCAAATGGGTCGTTCGAAGAACTTGGCTGACATCCAGCTCCAAACAGACCCACTAGGCTATCCAATCTGTGAAAATAAGAAGATTATTAGCAGAACCAAGGTTCTCTGTACTTACCAACATTTCATGCTTTCAATTCAGCATTCGATTAACAGCACCACCAGCATCAGTTTTTGGAAAAACATCGCTAGAGAACCTTGGAAGTGTTATCTCACATAGTGCTGTTAAACTACTCTGTTGAAAACTATTCGACAGAACAAGAAATTATGTAGATTTAGTGAGTGACACTCATGATCCCATATATACTACTGTATTCATGAAGCAGCAGCAGCAGCAACAACAACATGAACACCACTAGTTCGGAAGTATTGGCTATGACAGGAGATAAGATGACCTACTCTTTCAGTTGACAGACTCCCCATCAGCTATGACATTTGTTCTTGTTCTGCAAAAAAATAAAAATAAATAGCACATACCTGAGTATAGTTTTGAGTCACAATTTGATGTTTTGTCAGCAACAAACGTAACTACCAGATAGGCAATTAAGCGCAGAAAAAAGCAAGAAACAACAACCTTTGGATGCAAGCTCCCGTGCAGTCCTATAAGCTCCATAGAGCAATAGCGAGAACTCGGCTATGGCATCACTCGTTGCAGCGCCAGTAACACCATCAAGAGAAATGGTGATGCGAGGCAGCCCTTTGCCTTGGTAGCCACAAGCTTTGCACCATCAGAACCTGAACAGAGCAAAGATGGCATTATCTATCATGTAATGTTTGCCACAAATGAGATGAATATTTGGGGAATTTGAAGTGGGCGGGTGGGTGGCATGCCGGGTGACTTGCGGAGTTGGTCGGCGGCGAAGAGCAGCTTCACCTCGCCGGAGGACACTTGAGGTAATCCAGGAAGTCGACCATGGCACAGCGGACGGAGAAGGGGTGGAGGACTTCAATAGGTCGACCATGGCGCAGCGGACGGGGAAGGGGCAGAGGAGGCCGGGGACGGGCATGTCCAGGCGAGGAGGAGCGGATCCCATCGGCGGCACGGGGGGAAGAGGAGGGGCGGCGCTGGGGTCTGGGCGAGAGGAGGAGCGGCTCTCATCGGCGGCGTTGTGGCTCGATTGGATCGGGTGAGGAATTTTCCAAGCTCCTAAATGACAGATCTGTCCTTTGAAAAATTAACTGGTCCCACCAAAATTTTGTACTGGTCCCAACGTTCCGTGTAATTTCCCGTAATTTTATTTTTGTAACTACTCGTAACTCCTATTTTCCCACCGTCAGATTAGGGTGGATGGACGGCTCGTAAAATCGCCAATCACTGTAACAGAGTTGATTGAGCTTAATGTGCAATTACTAAACCATACATTAGCATTAAAGAGGTACATCGACCTGCAGGGCATGTCTGAAAAATGATGCTCTTGCTACTCTGCATTAGCTTATTCCTAGAAATAACATGTTGCAGTTAATTCTACAACAATATGTCTACTCATGATTTCAGACCGCGTGCTTTTCTGAAGGAGAAATGGACAAATTAATTCAAATGAAAGCAGATGACTTCATTACCTAAACCAGTTATTGCATGTCTCACTGGGTCTCACGCACACACTGTTCTGCATGACAAAGGAATGGAAAGAATAAGGAGCTTCAAATTGGGCCTGAACCTCCAATCTTGTCATTCTGGTATTGATAACATAGCATGGAGTTAGGGCAGTTCACAAAACGAATTAAGCAGATACTTACATAATTAAATCCAAGTACAAATAGTGCATGTGATCGTTAAACCAAGCTACATACATGCAGAGAAGGCAAAGGAACCGGCACAAGCAGGTTGAGCTCAACTTTCAGGTTCTGGGCGACAAAGGACACTGAACCAAGATAACCAGAATTTGCTTCCGCAACATCGTTGCTGACAGACACCCACATTCACAGAGTCGGAAGCACCGGCAATTGCTCCAGCTTCTTGACAATCCATTGGGCTTGCTCGAATTTTCAATGTTGTTGTACTGTTGTCCGCACAGTTTCATTAGATGTAGCAGAGCAGCCCTAGGATTACTGGCCTCGTGGAGGAGTGCTGGCGGCGTGTCAGCCTAGCCTAACCCGGATCCGCTGCAGTTGCTGCTGAGCCAAGGCCATCGCCGAACTTGGCGCTGTCGCCCATCTGCATCCTTCTCCCGCCATGTCCATGTTCATGGTGCCGCCTGGCCAGCACTAGCGGTGTCTACTGTATTTCACTAGCGGTGTTTAGCCCTGAATACAAATTACGACCTACAATGCACCCAACAATAGTTCTCTAGTTCAAAGTTATGGACACCAAAAAATTTGCCCGCCCATTTTGGATATATGAAAAATGTCTCAGAAAAATGGCATTGAGATTGATATGGCACAATGAAGACTAGTATATGAATGAACATTTAGGTGAGATCGTAGGATGACCTCACCGAAGTCATTTGAATATGTGAAAAAAAAATCAACTTTTCTTTACAAAACTAGATAATGCCCATATGTTATAATGGGGCACACATTTTTGTACAGTCATAGTGATTTACCAGTAATTTTATTACTACGTGATTACTTACAAGAAGACCATTGAATCTGTACTTCTTGACTAGGGTCAGTTCTTTTGGGCGGCTTAAAAAATAAGCTGCCTCTCCCCAGCTTAAAAAATAAGCCGGTCCAAAATTTTGTTGAGGCTTCTAAATTAGTTATCCCATAACTAGTTTAGAAGCTCCAATGAATGAGGGAGACGGCTTATGGGAAAAGCTGGGGAAGGAGACGGCTTATTTTTTAAGCCGCCAAAAGAACTGGCCCTTACCAATGATAACATGGTTTTATTTCATAAATCAATAAGACAGCGGGCCAGCTGAAACGCTTCTCAAATAACATGGATATTTGTATGTGGACATGGAAATGTGTGGTTTGGTCAAACCAAAAGTTCTCGAGGATCAGAAAAGTTGAAGACCTGCTCATTCCAGGTGCAAAATTTTGCGATGGGACGACGCTTCAGAGAGAGTTCTGGCATGACACCGATGACAAAAAGTGTGCGGCACTATGAAACGTCCGGCCTTTTCATAGTCAAAATTGCTTACAAGTTGAGAGAGGCTTACAGGCCAAGCCAAGCTGTTGAAGAGGATCCGCAGGACGGGGCTGGAATCCTGAACCAAAAACTAGACCGTTGCGGGATCTGATTTGGTCTGCTCCTGTTCCTGATAAAATCAAGGTCTTCACTTGGAGGACTGCGGCGCATTTGATTACCAGTGAATGCCTGAGGAGATACAAGCAGAAAACACATGTGTTACACCAGACTTGCCGCTGCAGAAAATGCGGCATCAGTTGAGTTGGTATTGTAGAGGACGAATGGCTGCACTCCATGCCACATAGCGTTGGCACTTCTTCAAATTAACTCAGAAGCAAGGTATACTACTCCATTGAAGAAATAGTAGATGCATGCAGCTGCTACATACATACTCCGAGAAAGGCATGCGACCAGAATAATTTCCCTTACAGATTGGACGCCCAGAAGCTCAAGACACATATTCTATAATGGACCACCAGAGGCAGCGCCACCGGGAAGCAAGGGTCTGCATCATTAATGCGGAGGAGGGAGATGGTCTCGCCGAGGATTTCGTCGGGGAGGGTGCTTATGCGGTCTACCGGCGGCGGTTCTTGCTCTGCCAGACATCCTCCTCCTTGCAGTAGGATCAACGAATGGGAAATGCTGAATGATTATCCTGATGTGTAAAAGAAAACAAAGGTTGAATAAGAACCAGAGACTATGTATGTGTATATATAGTAATGCCCAAGAATGGGGACAGACTCTATAACTATATCTGCACTTGTCTGTCATTATAAAATGAGCCTGTGACAGCATAGTCTAAAATCTAAATGCTCCACGGGTTCAATGTTTAGAATTCCATATGGCACTTGAGTGTCAAGTAAAAGCAGCGGGGGAACTGTTTTATTTTAAGTAGCCTGGAATTACAATGTACAACTTAGGTCCTATTTACATAGTAGAAATACATAAGCAGTTCATATAGATGCATTCATGCTCAAAAATCCTAAAGACATAATGCACAAATTTCAAATGAATAAGCACCACCATCACACGCAAGGCAATTATGGGTCCTTCAGGTCCTACTATAGGTCACTGTAAATGTGATATATAAAAATCAACCTCCTGGAAATATGGGAGAGTAAATCGCGAACTTGCAAACAAAATCACCTGGAAGAAGTATTGTCACAACAGTTCAAAGGAGCAAGGAAGAAATCAAGCTGCAAAGAGCAAAGGGAAAAACAGCAAACCTGGGATGGTCAACTGCAGGGATGTACGCATGAGCGATGCCGGCACCAAGAGGATCTGCTGCAAGATGGGAGCAGGGCGACAGGCCGCACCAAGAACTCTGCTCAAGACGCAGAGTGGAAGAAGATCACAACTCTGTGCGGAGGAATAGGAAAACCATGCTTGCTGGAAAACCTCCAGAGAGAAAAGGGATGGTTTCTGTTGAAAAACAACATGCAGAAGCAACAAACCGTGCACTGTGTATACCTGAGCAGATATCCTTGTGATGTTTACTTGAACCTAGGCGACAACTTGTGCTAGTAGGAAACAAAACTCACCTGGACCATCATGCAACAAGCAACAAATGAGTTGCTGCCGCTAAATTTTTAGATTACTGGTCGAAAAGATGAGCATATAAACGCTGTTGGCAGGTTAAGGAAGAACATCATTAGCAAAAAAAAAAGGACAAAGTTCATCATCCAGTTAATGTTCAGTGTGTAGGAAGAAATGCTGATTGTAGAACATTATTTGTGTATGTATGTAAAACTAAATGTTATATATAGTATATGTCTTATCCACTACATGATCAAAGTTAGTGAACAGAGACATTGTTGCTGCGGTAACATTCACATATTTACAGGCGAATTCCTGATTTCTTTCCGTCTGGATTCGGCCAAGCAAAATGACTTTTTCAGTTATGATGAAAATCCTTAAAAACATATTTACAGAGTCTACCTAACCTTGGCTCTAGAAAATAAGATGATGACATACCATGTTCATGCCCAGAACAACACATATATGGTCTGGAGCTTCTGACAACCAAGGTATGGATCACCAATAGTCACCACATGAGCATACTCCATCCTCTATACAATGAAACCGAACAGTATCCCTTACAACTATTCTTCTTCTTGTCACAAGAGAGATGAGTTTGATAGCAACATGGCAATCATCACATATCCTGAGATTTTTCATTATGCAGATAGTTGCTCCTTCGGGGCTGTGAATAAGGCCAAACGCAAGGGCCATTTTCTCGCTGTGATACATAAGATGCTCTTCCTTTTGTTCATCCTCAACATCATGTAGGACAACCGCAAAATTCGGAGCATATCCGATCACTTTGATCTGGTCTATCAGCTCTTTGAGCTTTATGGTTATCTGGTTTATCCATTGGTGATTCTTGTCATCTGATGTGAAAACGTGGACCTCACTTCCTACCTGAATCCAACTAACACCAGGCTCTTTCCTGACACCCCTCTCCCTCATCAGCTTCCGGACCTTCACGACACCATCCCATCTGTTTGCTTTTGCATACATGTTAGAAAGCAAAACATAGGTTCCTACATCATTTGGCTTCAACTCAAGGATCTGCTCAGCTACTCGATGACCCAGGCCATAGTTTTTATATACCTGGCAAGAACCTAAAAGCGATTTCCACGCAACAACGTCAGTGCCAATACAATTGCTCAATATGAACTGTTCCGCCTCATCTAGCCGTCCAGCTCTGCACAGCAAACCAACCATGCAAGTGTAATGTTCTCTTCCAGGTTTTATACCCATTTCCTTCATCATAATGTTCAAGTAGTACAATCCTTCATCGACAAGACCCAACTGCGCACAAGCTGACAGCACCCCAACAAAGGTCACATAGGATGGGGCTTCTTCAGCAGACAACATATCATGAAATACACACATGGCTTCTCTCGCAAGGCCATGATGAGCATAGCCTATTATGATCGAATTCCACGAGACCACATCACGCCATGGCATAGAAAGGAAGACTCTCCATGCATCACTAATGCTGCCACTTTTTGCATACATATTAATGAGGGCATTACAGACAGACAGAGCACCCCAATGCCCAGTTTTCACAGCAGAGGCACTAAGTGCATTGCCATTTTTCAAGGCTGCAAGACCAGCACAACTGTTGAGAGCCACGGCATAAGTGAACTCATTTGGTCGGACTCCTTCCAATTCCAAGTCTAAGAATAACTGCAATGCCTCTTCAAACAGCTCATTTTGGGTATAGGCAGTCATAACAGCTGTCCAAGAAACAACATTCTTTTCTGGCAAAACCTCGAACGCAGAATGAGCATCAGAGGCACACTCACATTTCCCGTACATATCAACCAGCGCGCTGCCCACATACACATTCAGCTCGAGCCTTCTCTTCAGTGCCTGGGCATGCACTTGACGACCAAGCAGCAGCTCTTTGGTGCTAGCACAATGCCCAAGAACTGCGACATACGACACATGGTCCCATTGCTCAACTTCTCCGACCATGCTTCTCACAACCCTGACCGAACCATCAAACTTCCCCTTGTCAAGAAACCCATTGATCATCGAGTTGAACGCGAACGCATCGAAACCAGACACACTCTCAAACACCTTGACTGCATCCTCCACGTGAGCACACTGGCAGTACATATGCAGCAACGCATTGCAGACATAGTGGTGCTCCGCCAGCCCAGACTTGACGGCATACCCATGGCACTGCCTCCCCATGTCGTAGCTCCGGACATGAGCCGTGGCGGACACGGCGGTCGACAGAACGTACTCGTTCAGGCCGAAGCCGGCCGCCCTGAGCAGCACGAGCGCATCCCCGTGGCGCCCGGAGGAGGCGTAGCCGGACATGAGGAGGTTCCCGGAGACCGGGTTGCGGGAGGGCATTGCGTCGAACACCCGGCGGGCAAGGCCGAGGCAGCCGCACTTGGCGTAGAAGGCGATAAGGTGGTTGTGCAGGACGACGTGGAAATGGGACGCTCTCAGCATATGCGCGTGGACTGCCTTCCCTGCGGACAGCTTGCCGGCGGCCGCCGCTGTGCGAAGCACGGCCACGGCCGCGTGCAGCTGGAGAGCGGCGCCGCCGAGACAAGCCATGGGAATACCAGTTTTGGACAGCTCGGGTCAAGGGACGGCCGGCCTATCTATGGTACGCCGAGGCCCAATAGCAGTTTTCTTTCACTCGGTGGATCATTTAGGGGCCCACTTCGGCCCATGAGACGGCAGGTGCAGCCCGTACCTCCAAAGAGGCCAAAATCACTGTTTTAACCTTTTGAATGAAGTTTGGCACGATTTGACCCCTATTCGAAAGTTTTGCACAATCTGAATCCTCGGACCAGTACACGGCGACGGTAGGCTATATGGGCTACCGCTATAGTCAATGGTGGTAGCATAGGGTCCACACTCACTAACCATGCTGATGTGACAAGCTACCGCCACCATCTCCGGTGCATCGCAATAAAGTATTGATGCAGTCTAGGTGTTCACATAAGTATTTTTTTTTGTTTTTTCTCACAAAAAATAACAATTTTTCCAAATAATTGTAGAATGGAGTATTGTAAAAAAAAACATGTTTTCTACTTATCTGTAACTATCTTTAGAAATTCCCCAAAAATACAAACATGTATGATGCCTAGGTTAAGAGGCATATAGTCTATTAACCATCTCATTTTATTTATGCACTAACGTTCGATGTAAAAAAAAGTGATAAAGTTAATAAGTACCTTAAGGTTGTTTTTTTGTAATAAAATAGTTTAAGGTAAGTAAAATAATATCTCCCTTCGTCTCTCCTCCAAGAAAAGGCGGCTAGGGTTTCTGCCTCCCGTCGGCGGCGCCGCCGATCTGCCACGTCTCCTGTGGCCTTAGGGCCATGGGTGCGTGGTGGATCTCGGCCCTTGCCGATGGGAGGGCTCCGTTTTTTTGTGCTTCTTCAAGTTTTGTTAGGGTTTGTGTCCGGCTCAAGAAGACGAGACGGCGGCGGCTTCTTGAAGATGGAATAAGGTCCTCCCCGTCTAGCCCCCGCCCCGGTGGTGCGTCTAGCATCGTCGGAGGGCGTGTGGAGGTGTGTCTCCGGCGGATCTCACGGGATTCGGTCGGTGGTTGTCTTTGGTGGATCTGCTCGGATCCAGTCTTTGTTCTTGTGTCTTCAGGTTGGATCCTTCCGATCTAAACTTATCTTCATCGGCGACGGTTGCTGTTCTGGTGTGTTGGTCCCATGGGGCCTTAGCACGACGACTTCCCGACTGTCTACTACAACACGTTGTGCCCGGCTCCGGCGATGGAGGGGCGATGACGGCGGTGCGCCTTCGGCTCGCTTCAGTGCTTGTAGTCGTCGCTAGGTGGTCTACGAATATGGATGTAATTTTAATTATTTCTAGTGTTCGTTGTACTGCCATGATTGAAGATGAATAGATTGGAAGTTTCTCGCAAAAAAAAAGTAAAATAATATGTTTTTTTAATAATCTATATCCAATATTAATTGGACAAATTGTTTTTTTGTTGGGCAAAAAGAAATGAACAAAAAATAGACAGTGCCAATAATCGAAGTCAGGACCTACTGGTTTAAAGCAGAGATTGTGGCGGTAGCCACTTCCACGTCAGCATGGTTAATGAGTGTGTACCAGATGCTGCCATCATTGACTATAGCAGTAGCCCATATAGCGTACCACCGCCGCGTATGGCACTAGAGTCGAGAATCAGATCCTGCAAAACTTTCGAACAGGGTCATATTGCGCTAAACTTCGTTTAAAAGGTTAAAACAGTGATTTTGGCCCTCACATTTCATTTGTATTTTTAGGAAAAGAAGTAATTTTTTCTCAAACAAAGAAGGAAAATAAGTATTTTTCGGATCCCCAAAAAAATATTATAAACAAGTACAGAACCGTGCCACTAAAATACTGCATTCATCCACCAGTAACATAAAACTAGCAAAAAATAGCATTCATATTTCTTCTAGTGGTACCAGCGTATTACATTCTCTAGCGGTCTCCTCAGCAAAATCTATCCAAAAAGCTAAGCGAAAAAAAAAACTCTTCAAAAAAGACAGGAGAGAAACATATAGGCGTTGATATAGACATCTGGTCGCCGGCTAATCTTTCCAGCCATCCTTGGTTGACCTCCTCGAAGCCAGACCTTTTGATGACAGGTTGGGCATAGAGTTTGATGGTGTCGATGGCGCCTCCTCGTCGTCCCAGTCATCTCCCCAGTTGTCGTCCCACTGGTCAGGCTGATCAGCTTCCTTCTTCCCTCCAATGGACACCGGTAGCTCTGGTGCGTCGAGCTTCTGGTATGCTGGCCCACCATCTTGCTTCCTCGCCCTCTGGAGTTTGACACATAGTCCCGCCAGCCCAAGGAGAACAAATACAGGCACCAGCATGTAGGTTGGAGTAAGCCGCATTGGTATTACTCGGCCTGTGTTCCTTGTGACTGCAGTCTCAAGATTGATTTTACAGGTTTCTTCTGCGACTTTGAGAACTATCGCCATGTCATTGACGGTATCGCTGACAGAAACACTCACCTGTGTCTGAATTAATAATGACAGAAGAAGAGAAGATCAGTATAACATTCAGATAGCACTAAAATCAGAATGCCAAAGGCCCAGTTTCCATATTGAAGTTGATAAGAGCAAAGATAGTGTATTAAACATTAGGCAAACATGATATATCACATTAACACCCGTAATCAATCATGTAACACCAGACAAATTTTTTGAATTTTGCATTCACGGGCATGGGAAAGTGCAATAGGACACTCATATGCTTGTTGAACAAACTTTCACACCAAAAGGGAAAAGAAATGGCATTTTCTTCAGAACACTCCATGCAAAAGCAAAATACCGAGACATTTTACATGAAACAATTAAGCCATAAAAACCAACAATATAATTATCTTCAAAGATTAATTATCGTGCACAGTAGCATACCTCATTGTGACCGTTTGCTTCAACATGAACTGTATCTTCTGCTAAGATGACATAATCTGGAGCCGTTATGCTAACATCAAGTGGGTTTGTGCCTTTGTTGTCCATCAAAAGGGATAGAGCTGACGAATCTGGTTTCAACTGTAACAGGTCACTTATGTGCAAAAATGTGGAAAGGGCTGGAAAGAATTAAGATGAGTACATGAAAAAAACTTCAGAGAGATCACAGGAAGAAATATCTTGGCAAATATTCCATTCGAGAAGAAATAATGGATAGTAGGTGTTCTTGAGGCAACACTAACAAAGTTCTAAAGGGACTCCATTTGCACTTCAGCAAAAATAAATTATATCTGATATAGCACTAGTTGTAAGTATGCTAGTCTTTGTGGCCCCACCTAGACCAAAACTGTAACCAGGGTATATCATGACCAAAACCAAGGTCATCAACTGATAGCACTAGTTTTGGCTACAGACTGATAGAGAAACTAACTATGATTGGCAACTTATTAATGCCATCTCAGTTGTGTCAACCGTCCAATTCCACCATTGCCATATTATGGTAGCAGCAATTGATAGCACTAGTTTTGGCTACGCGTTGACAGAGAACTAAACTATAATCGGCAACTTATTAATGTCACAAGGCCAAACCATCAATTGCACCATGTGCTTTGGTACATCCAAATTTTTGCTTGATGGCGCCAATTACATCCAACCGTTAGTTGACAGACAACAAAAGAGATGTGGCAAACATCAAAGTGGCATGGTTGACCAAGTTTCAGATTCCCAACATGGATGAGCCCATCAGTTTTATCTTCCAACTTTTGAATACCACATTGATACTTAATGAAAAAAAAAACATCAGTTTAGCTGCCATAAGACATTAAGACCATGGCAAGCATTCAAAAGGAATGCAATAATGTTTGATCTAGCAGGTTTACATGCATGATAGAAGCAAAGCATATAATATCGTAAGCAACTACACACAACCAGAGAGTAGGGAAGAACAACTGACTGGAAAATCACCTCCGGAAACTTTCAAGCAGGCGATGAACTTCTGCTTTTCAATGAGACATCTATGGGATGGATCACATTCGCCGATAAGTGGATCTTGCAAGAAGTCCGTCGAGGATGTTGTGTTGCGATCTTTGTCATTTGGTTTCTGTACTGGCTCATCTTTCCCAGTGCTGGTTCCTTCCATGGAATTATCCGTGTTAGTGTTCTCGGCAATGACGTTCTTGAGTCCCCCCTCCTCATGTAGTTTCTGTTGCGTGTTAGGATCTGCCTCGCCATTCTGCCCTGTCCTCCCAACACCTGGATCTTCTATAGCGGTACCATTGTTTTTTCCTGCTGGTAGGATACCAGTAGTACTATCCTGAATTCAAAAGAAAACGTGTCAAAGACACACAAAAACATCACCGTGTATGTATGTTGGTCACTTGATTTCTGCTGTATTGATTTAGCTGTCTTAAACTAAGTTTGCATGGCAAGTGCCTCACTGGATCACTGCTGCAGTGCTTTAACCTGTCTGAAATTAAGTTTGCATGCGAGTGCTTGCCAACAAATTTGTTCACCAGCCCCACAATCTGATCCAGCACTATTGAAAGAGAATTCATATCATCGGAGGTAAATACAGAGGAGTAGTATGTAAATTTAAATCAAGCTCTCTGCGTCCTCTCATCGCGGAAGCAGAGCTCCCCAGATCGCACCAACTCTAGCGCAGGGTGCGACGGGGCCAACCGAGCAGACGACTCTCTAGAGGTTCAGGGAGGGAGGGAGAGAGGGGACCTTCACCTCGGCTGCTGCTGCGACGGCGGCGGCCGAGAAGGCGAGCAGGAGGAGGAGCGCCGCTGTCCGCCGCATCACCGCCGACCGACTGAGCCCGGAGCGGGGCGGTTCCGGCCGAATGGCACCGGACTGGGGCCTCCGCGTCGCCGGGCGGAGATCTGGAGGAGAGGAGAGGCGAGGCGATTTGGTGGGAGACGGCGAGGATCCCCGGGAGCGGAGGAGACCCGAGGGGAACTAGACGGCAACTCGAGGAGGCGAGGTGGAATAAAAATAAGAAGAAGCATAAAAAAAACACGCGAAAAGAAAACGAAGGCGGCCGGCACCGATCCTACTACTCGGCGAGTATGCCATTTGGGCTTCAAGCGGCCGCACTCAAAGTCTGATATTCTCCGCCTCCGCACGCTGCTGCACTAAGAGCATCTACAATCGGACCTAGCAAAATCCGGCCCCAAAACGTCGAGCGCGCCCGCGGAGAGTGACCACTCAAGACTCAAATATTGAATTACACAAGCGAGTACCTTATTTCAAATCATCAAATCCATACAATCACATACAACGTAAAACTAGTCTACTTCGCCGGCAACCGTCCTTGTTGTTCCCTCAGTGTCCCAAGTCTAGTCGCCGGCGAGGTAGAGCAGGACATGGGGACACAGACTGACCCACATGGGACACGAGGCACCGCCGTCTCCCATGCCATACTCTTTCTCGTCGGAGCCCGTCGCCTGGACATCGCCGGTTGACGTGAGATCGATGATGGACGTGCACGAACCGTCCTTGTGGTTGCGACGACAAGGGGTGTAGGTCACCTGTTGCGGCTCCGCAGCGACGTGCGACTCCGCCTCCGCGGCACCGACATGAGGGCTGTCGCGGCCTGTCGCGCCACGTGCCTTACACACGGGCACGCCTCGCATCTGCAGCGTACTGGTCGTAAACCTTGCGGGCGTTTAACTTCGACTCGGAGCCCGACGTCGCAGGGACAAGCGTGCCACCCAAGGGGTTAGGGTGCTAGACAGACCGCACTGTGTCCGCGAGGCTGTGGTCTCGTGCCTGGTGACAGAGCTGTAGGGTAACGCAGCAGAAAACAAAAAATTTCCGACCTACGCACCAGCCCAGGACCACTATGGAGACTGCATACAAGGTTTGATCTTTTCGTTACCGACTCGTAGCGCAGCGGAAGTAGAGTCGATGACGAACGGCGGTGCAAATCCCCGCAGCTAGGATTTTACAACCTCCCAACCGCGAGGATGTACTCCCTCGCCAGCTCACCGGACGGATCTCCGGGCAGCCCTTCAGGAGGCCTCGGGACAGTCCCTCGGATAGTCCCACCGGACGGATCCTCGGACAGCCCTTCGGGAGGACCCTCGAAACTCGGACGGTCACTCGGACAGCCCTTCGGGAGGCACCCTCGAACTAAGACCGAAACTATGATCTCTCTACAGAGTTGCACACATACGGTGTCATCTATCCGGCAGGGCTTCGCCGTCCAGAATTAGTTCCCACCGGAACCCAGACAGCCTTTCGGCTCTACGAAACTCTTTTCGTGGGAGGGAGAGAGAGAGAGCCAGATGAGCATGGCATTTGTATGTGAGCAAGGGATGAGGTTTGGGCAGCCCCCTCACCTCCTATTTATAGGAAAACCAAGGGGTAGGGTGGTTTTACAATAAAACCCAAAATGCACATGAATGAAGTCCTTCACAAGGGCATAAAAGTGAAGCCATGGGACAAGTGGGGCTCCAAGGAGAAGCCCCCCATGTGGCCGGCCACACCCCTAGTGGGTCCCCCCAAAAGGGTTCCTATCCATCCATGTCACACCCCAAGATCTTTTGAGCAAAAGCCCAAAAAGGTGGCTTTCCAATAAAGTAATCCAAAAAGCACTTTCACTATTCACGAAGACATTTTTCTGCGTCCGATAAATCCCAAATTATTTCTCTGCGTCCGATAAATCCCAAATTATTTCTGTGTGCCTAGAATAATTCCAGTACCCACTAAAACAATTTTGAACGCATTCCGAAACAATTCCGGAACAATGTTTTTCTTCAGCAAAAAGCAACCAAATCGGTTCCGGCAGCTCCGGAACATTTCCGGTTTTTATCCCGGAAAAATCCGAGAAGTTTCCAGAACACTTCTGGCATCCTCCAAGAATTTCCAGGCGTGTGCCGAAACCAATTTGACTTAATGGTATCCCCTGAAACAACTTTTCAGTTTTACCGGAACTATTCCGGTGTTCTCTCCGGAACGTTTCCGTTTCGTCCGAAACTTTTTCGGTGATTTTCTCTCAGACTCCTTGTCTAGTATTCAGCAGATAGATGACCCTTAAGTGTGTGACCCTATAGGTTCGGTTAAGTATAGACATGACCGGAACTCTTTCCGATCAATGATCAACATCGGAGCCGTGGACACCCATATTGACCCCTATACCCACACGAATGAATATTCGAGTGAACCTCCAGTTGCCGTGTGCTATTCCTGTTGCTTCGCGATATGTTACAAATACCCGAGGTGAGAAACATCGGCATCCCCGTGGATCAACACTTGTCCACTATGCCAGTTACCTCGTTACCGGTTTTGTTCTCTTTTCTCGTTTCCGTGTTCCGGCATCCTCGTGATCAAATCACATTGTGTCTGGCCAGACGATGATGGATACCGTAACACCGAGAGGGCCCGAGAATATCTCTCCATCGTCGGAGGAGCAAATCCCAATCTTGAGCTATCAAGTTACTTGACATACTTTTCCATGACCCCGTAAGCCGCCGTAATAGCCACCCATTTACGGATGACGTTTAACAAACCCCAAAGTTCATGAAGCAAGCATGAAGAAACCCAACACTCTCATGGTCTAAGGAATTATGCAAACATTAACTTTCCTGTATTATTAACCATTAACTTGTGACGAATGAATCTCATAGCATAACATCAATCGGGTCAATTCAACACAAGTGTTCTCCCAACATTGTGCCTTCAAAGTTGCCGGCATAGACATGCCCATGATCAGGAAAACAGGACCATCACGCAACACTTGAGCTAGTCTTAGAGGCATGACTAGGAATACATTTTACCGTTTATTATTCCACACGTGCATATGAGTCTTCCTCCGAGCCTCGTGGTTATTGTAGACTCGAGAACCATAGCAGTTATAGCACGGAATATAAACTTAATCGTGAACATGGAGATAAACAATAATATTTATTATTTTCTCTAGGGCATATCTCCTACAGACTCCCACTTGCACTAGAGTCAATAATCTAGTCAATGCTAATGCACATTACACCTGTGTAAAAATGCTTCGCATGTGGTATAGCTTGATGTCCAACAGATCTGACAACTTCAGTTCTGTGTGTATCTTTGCATGTCCTCGCGTTTTCACGCTTTCACAAAATTCATAATTTGTGTGGACTTGGCTTCGTATATATGTGAATCACTGGTCAAACCTTGATTCCTCAGACTGAGCTATGGAGCAACTATCTGCAATAGTGTCCCATTGACCAAAGCTATCTTGGAACCATACTAAGTTCATGAATGAACTATATGATTCAACATCTTCTATGTCGCTTTGAAAGCGGCAACATACTTAGCCTTTGTTATAGAATTCGCCACAGTAACCTGTTTGAAACGATTTCCAAACACTGTGCCACCATATTGTGTGTTACACAAAACCCTTAACTTTAAATCAAAAATCGCATGGAGAAATGATGAAGACTGTATCGATGTAACGTTTTACAACGAACTCTTCATGATCTCCGCTTGCGAGAAAACATGTCATCAGTGCTACTTTAGTACTCAATGACCATTTTTCACTGTTGTTCATGATCAGTACTTTTGATCACTTTGGTATCTATACTCGCAACTCCTTGGGAGTACTGGACATATCTGGTTGTTTTACATACCATGGAATACATGATTAATCCAAACACGAAAGTGTGTGGAATCTCCATCATGTATTTTGCTCATCAGTGTTTTGGGACACCGAGTCTTGCAAAAACTCTTTCCATGTGACTTCGGCAAGAATCACTCCTTGGCGTTTTTATGCTAAACCTTTTTAGCATTTTGTCAATATGTATTTTTGGCTTTAGTCTATTAGGCAATTCTATCTCGCAGATAAATATGCCTAATGTCAAGGCTATTTAGCCCAAGCACTTCATCGAAAACTATTTTCAATGAAGTCCTAATTCGTGTCAAGAAATTTATATTATTTCCAATCAACAATGTGTCAAGCACACAAGGTTTTAAGAAATATTATTATTCTCCCACTTACTTTCTTGAAACCACAAGCATCTTCATTATCCATTGATGAAATCAAACTTCTTTGACTGTTTCATCAAAATTGAAGATTCCAACTCCCTTTTGCTCTCTTCTGTCCATTGCTGGAACTCTGAAGTTTGCATACTTACTAGCATCCTCTGGATCGACAAAATACTTTGGACTGTAACACATACAAGTCCTAGGTTGTATTTCCATCAGATGGAAATCCTTTTGGCATCCATGTTTCATATCTCATTTTGAAATATGTATTAATTGCTAGTTCAACCTGAACCAACTTTTAGCATCGCTACGGTGAGACAATCTCATCATAGTCAACTCCTTGAACTTGTTATTACAACAAGTCGAGCTTTATGGATAAAACATTTTATCCACATCAGTTTACAGTTCCATAAATACTCGTTAGACTCTAAGTCTTCCGAAAGGTGTAACAAGATTTTAATCTTGAATCACTTATATGGAAACTATCTCAGATTGTATTGGCATTTAGCCAATTCCGGAGTCAGGGCCCATCAACGCTTCCTTGTGTATCGTAGGTATACTGTTGTCTAACAACAATATCTCGCTTGCGCACCTGAGAGGTTTGCATGAGTTTTGCCTACGTGGTTCAGCTGCAAGTTCGATCGAAGTCCATACATCTCATGTAGAGGCTTCCGTATCAGTCGCAGTAGGAAACTCTGGAATCACTTCCAAGGTTCCTTTCCTTTGATCTGATGACGAAGATACTGAGATCTCGTCGAGTTGCACTGTTCTCCCACTCACCTTTTTGCAAGAACCATTCTCTTTAAAAGCATACCGTTTTGTGGCAAAACCTGTTGCCTCGGTATTGTGGTGGGGGAATACCCAACATCTTGGGATAACCTACAAAGTAGCTCTTGTCTGATTTGGAATAGGTTTGCAACCTTTTACACAAGCCCCATATTCCAAATGTTTAAGAAAATATGTAACATGGTTGGGCGTACCATACCATGGTGTCATTTCAACAGACCTGATGGTGCTCTTTTCAGTGTAAAAGTCGCAGTCTCTAAAGCATTACTTTAAAAGGGATAATGGCAAATTGATTTATGTCATCTTTGATCTTACCATGTCACAAATGGTTTGAATACATCTTCACGGACATTCCACTCACAGTGGTGTTCCGGGAGGTGTAAGTTATGAAACTCCTTTCACAACTCATCAGACATTCGCTAAACTTGTAACTCGGATATTCCTTTCTGCGATCTAGTTTGCAGAAACATAATCTTTCTTGTTACAATAATTTCTACTTCATGTTGAAAACCTTTCGAATGATTTCAAAAGATCCAGACTTACGTCTCATCAAGCAAATATCCATATATCTACTTGAGTCATTTTTGAAGATAGACAAATCCACTGTTTTCAACAACATTTATCGGACTGCACACATCAGAATGTATGATCACCAATAAGTTCGTTGCTCGTTCCTTATGTCCTGTGAACGGTATTTCAGTCACTTTACTTTTCAGAGGAAAGTTGCAAGTGTCAGATGATTCAAAATCAAACGACTTCAAAATCCATCATAATGGAATTTTCCATGCGGGTTTCTCCAATGTGACCAAATGCAGTGCCACACTTGTGTGGTATTCTTTTAGTCTTGCGACATTTAGCGTCAGTGTTATGGATGTATCATATTACCATCAATATTCATAACATACGTTCCATCGATGATGGAAGTATGGCCCTTATGTTATTCATAATCCTGAACAACAATTGTTCTTTTATGAACAACACCCTTGCAACAAACATTATGCAAATGGGCTAGAGTGTATAAAACTCTAAAATGATTTATGAAAGTAAATACAGAGGTAAAGTATTATTATCAATATTCATAACATACATCTCATTCATAATGAAAGTATGGCCCTTTTGTTATTCATAACACCGAACATCAAAAGTTCTCTTATGAACAACCTTTTTGCAAGATACCTTATGCAATGGGCTAGAGTGTGTAAAACTCTTTAATGAATTATGAAAATAAATACATAGGTAATACACCGATGGAAGGTATAATAACTTTTACTAAGTTCCCAACATGTATTTAAACCTCATTCCTGGCTAGTCTTTCAGGCCATTGTAGTTCTTGCATTGAGTCGCAACAGATTGCAATCGAGCGGGTATCTCTCTGATAAACTCACAATACCCAAGAATCAGTGATTAACATGTTTAATCATAATTCCCAAGAACTATTTCTTTGACCAGCCTTCCATACATCAATAACTTGTATGACTTTCATACATGAGCTGGATATTCCAGTCTTCTCTCCTTTTGCCTTTATACTTCTAATAGTTTAACTTTCAGTATTTCTCCTACTATCAGAAGAAGTATCCAACTTTAAGAGTGGCGTTAGCCCCGGACTTCCAAGGTGTGAAAGTCTCACTAACACCCTTCGGACATTCCCTTTCTCTTTAAGCGGTTGAAATATTCACTATCATCACATGACCGGCGTTCTTCTGGATCCCTCTCCCAACAGTCAAATGCCCAGTAAACACTTTACTAATACTTTGCGAACAAACATTGCTTTGTTTGTATCTGAAAATGATTTTCAGTTCCATGAATATCACATAACTATCCCAAACTTTCGAAGTTCGGGTCTCATGGAAGCAAGCATATTGCACTTGACCGTAACGGAATTCTAGCTTTTGGATCGAAGCACGAGAGTCACATCATCCATAGCATTTAGCGGGAGGATACCGAAAGCATGCGATAGGACAAAATCCTTCTCGGCACTCTTGAGGACAATCCTCACATTACGTTACCAACCGTAAAGTTTTAACCAGATATTTAACAGCTTATTCAATTTTAACAGGGAAGGTGGAAACGCGAGCCATTATTCTACAACTATTATGCAAATTTTACTTTAGACAAAGTTCATAATTAATTGCACTAAGAATTAAACAAGTTAATTCTATAGTGCGCTCCCACTCAAATCAATATCTCTCATAATTGATTTTGAGTGATTCAAGATCCGCATTTCAATTCAACGCCATTGATGTGGACATCACTGATGACGAAAATTTTAATCGGTAGGCCAACTTGCCAATCACATCTCTATGTGATTCTTGTTCATCTTTCGACGCGTGTGTTCCGAGCTCAGGACGATCAAGCCAGAACATCAAGACAACCAAGTGATCTCGCTGCGAGGTCTGACCTCACCCGCCTCACACTTCCCTAATCGTTTGTACTCATGTGGACATGATGCACTTCGAGAAGTTAGGTGCCGTGACGGTGCTACACTTGGGAGAACACTAACTACTTGATATTTTTGTGAGAGATCACCCTAATAAAAAGCGACTACCGCGCAATCAAGAAGGGTGCATCATAAGGGATAAACATCTCAGGCAATTCATAATAGCATGATATGGTATAGCCCTTTCTGACGGAGAAGTCTTGTATTTCTTCGTCTTCGGCATTCGCATCGGTGTTCACTTTCTGCGAAGTTTGCCACCACCTTGTTGATGCACCAGATAATATTGCTATCTCTATAGCTAATAAAATAAGTGCATTACTAATGGTTGACACGCAGGTCATTAAAGTGACAATCATAAGGCTCCAGCCATCATGCCGAATCATGACACGCAGGTCATGTTAATTTACATCATATAGTCATCTCATACATAATCAAATTAATATGAGCACTGCTATACCACATCATATGCACATGCAAACCATCCTGCAAAACCAAGTTAGATGCCTCTAATCAGTTTATGCAAAATTTTATTTTACATGGCTTCTAAGGTTTCGAACAAACCGCAGCTACCAACGTTTTATCATCAAGTATGATTATTCAAGTCGCTAGATTAACATCTCGGGGTGTATGAAACACGAGATAATAAAATCTCGAGCCCCATACTAAACTTCGTCATACGCATGACCCCCGTGCAGATCATATCTGCATTGCCCTTTCGTCTGCGAAATTTCATCTTTCTTTTTAACTATGGTGGAATTCAACGAACTGTTAGCACTTCGTTGATCAATCAGGATCGCGGATTGCCAGAACTTTGAAACTCCACCATGCTGTTATCAAGATCAGAAATATGCAAATTCCAGGGAAGCAACAAGAACATCGGGTAACAGATTTCATCTGCTACCCGCATAAATAATTTTCAGCAATAGATCTTATCTACTCCAAAATAATATTATGCAATACCCATACATCTCCATGTATTCTAGATCGTAACCTGCATCTACGCATAGCACGGCTCATGATGCCACTGTAGGGTAACGCAGCAGAAAACAAAAAAATTCCGACCTACGCACCAGCCCAGGACCACTATGGAGACTGCATACAAGGTTTGATCTTTTCGTTACCGACTCGTAGCGTGGCGGAAGTAGAGTCGATGACGAACGGCGGTGCAGATCCCCGCAGCTAGGATTTTACAACCTCCCAACCGCGAGGATGTACTCCTTCGCCAGCTCACTGGACGGATCTCCGGGCAGCCCTTCGGGAGGCCTCGGGACAGTCCCTCGGATAGTCCCACCGGACGGATCCTCGGACAGCCCTTCGGGAGGACCCTCGAAACTCGGACGGTCACTCGGACAGCCCTTCGGGAGGCACCCTCGAACTAAGACCGAAACTACGATCTCTCTACAGAGTTGCACACATACGGTGTCATCTATCCGGCAGGGCTTCGCCGTCCAAAACTAGTTCCCACCGGAACCCAGACAGCCTTTCGGCTCTACGAAACTCTTTTCGTGGGAGGGAGAGAGAGAGAGAGCCAGACGAGCATGGCATTTGTATGTGAGCAAGGGATGAGGTTTGGGCAGCCCCCTCACCTCCTATTTATAGGAAAACCAAGGGGTAGGGTGGTTTTACAATAAAACCCAAAATGCACATGAATGAAGTCCTTCACAAGGGCATAAAAGTGAAGCCATGGGACAAGTGGGGCTCCAAGGAGAAGCCCCCCATGTGGCCGGCCACACCCCTAGTGTGTCCCCCCAAAAGGGTTCCTATCCATCCATGTCACACCCCAAGATCTTTTGAGCAAAAGCCCAAAAAGGTGGCTTTCCAATAAAGTAATCCAAAAAGCACTTTCACTATTCATGAAGACATTTTTCTGCGTCCGATAAATCCCAAATTATTTATGTGTGCCTAGAACAATTCCAGTACCCACTAAAACAATTTTGAACGCATTCCGAAACAATTCCGGAACAATGTTTTTCTTCAGCGAAAAGCAACCAAATCGGTTCCGGCAGCTCCGGAACATTTCCGGTTTTTATCCCGAAAAATTCCCAGAAGTTTCCAGAACACTTCTGGCATCCTCCAAGAATTTCCAGGCGTGTGCCGAAACCAATTTGACTTAATGGTATCCCCTGAAACAACTTTTCAGTTTTACCGGAACTATTCCGGTGTTCTCTCCGGAACGTTTCCGTTTCGTCCGAAACTTTTTCGGTGATTTTCTCTCAGACGCCTTGTCTAGTATTCAGCAGATAGATGACCCTTAAGCGTGTGACCCTATAGGTTCGGTGAAGTATATACATGACCGGAACTCTTTCCGATCAATGATCAACATCGGAGCCATGGACACCCATATTGACCCCTATACCCACACGAATGAATATTCGAGTGAACCTCCAGTTGCCGTGTGCTATTCCTGTTGCTTCGCGATATGTTACAAATACCCGAGGTGAGAAACATTGGCATCCCCGTGGATCAACACTTGTCCACTATGCCAGTTACCTCGTTACCGGTTTTGTTCTCTTTTCTCGTTTCCGTGTTCCGGCATCCTCGTGATCAAATCACATTGTGTCTGGCCAGACGATGATGGATACCGTAACACCGAGAGGGCCCGAGAATATCTCTCCATCGTCGGAGGAGCAAATCACAATCTTGAGCTATCAAGTTACTTGACATACTTTTCCATGAACCCGTAAGCCGCCGTAATAGCCACCCATTTACGGATGACGTTTAACAAACCCCAAAGTTCATGAAGCAAGCATGAAGAAACCCGACACTCTCATGGTCTAAGGAATTATGCAAACATTAACTTTCCTGTGTTATTAACCATTAACTTGTGACGAATGAATCTCATAGCATAACATCAATCGGGTCGATTCAACACAAGTGTTCTCCCAACATTGTGCCCTCAAAGTTGCCGGCATAGACATGCCCATGATCAGGAAAATAGGACCATCACGCAACACTTGAGCTAGTCTTAGAGGCATGACTAGGAATACATTTTACCATTTATTATTCCACACGTGCATATGAGTCTTCCTCCGAGCCTCGTGGTTATTGTAGACTCGAGAACCATAGCAGTTATAGCACGGAATATAAACTTAATCATGAACATGGAGATAAACAATAACATTTATTATTTCCTCTAGGGCATATCTCCTACAAGAGCGCCATTTGCATGGACGCAATGGAGTCCCGCGGAGAGAGTCCGGCCCCGGTCGGGCGCACTCCTCCCGGGAGCGGCAGGGAGCCAAGTGGATGACCATCTCCTCCTCGTCCCCGCATGGGATGAGGTCCCAGTCAACGGATCGGGAGATCTTGAAGTCGGATCCATTGCCTACCATGCCGGAGAAGGCCGGAGTTCGTCAGATAGGAGCTAGGGGCGGAGGGAACTGGAAGACAGTGGAGTTGCTAGGGTTTGGTCCGGAGTGCGAATAGGGATGAATATATGTGGTGTCGGGTGGGCCATAGTGGGCCGGATCCGACGTGACAGACGCATCTGAGCGTCCCATGTCCGGTCCACATATGGGCTGGGTATAGGGTTGTCGGGATTGAAGCCACTTTCCACAATCTCCCACATATCATAGGAGGAACTCTTCATATGATCATGCATCTCAATTTTCCACGTTGAGAACTTCCCTTTTGTACTCCCTCCGTTCCAAAATATAGTGCGCCCGCGCTTCCCGAGGTTCAACTTTGACCATAAATTTAACCAACGAGACCGACTGCGGCGGGAGCAAAAATTATATAATTGAAAACTTCTTTCGAATACGAATTCACTGGTATAATTTTTGCTCCTGCCGCAGTCGGTCTCGTTGGTTAAATTTATGGTCAAAGTTGAAGCGCGAAAACCGAGGACGCACTATATTTTGGAACGGAGGGAGTATTAGATAGAGGGGTGTGCCTTGAAAGTTAAATTTGGATTCTCTAGGTGGTGGTATTGGGTAGTTCCAAGCATACTCAGTGGGATTGCTCACCGACGGTAGGGTGGGGTGGGGGGGGGGGGGGTCATGGGACATGACCACCAGTAGGTGGAACCACCACCGTTGCATTGATTGTAGAGGCACCACCGAGGTTTCCCATTGTCACTCTCGCTTCCAACGCTTTATCAACTAGAGCTTGGAGGTTTACTAAGAAACTAGAGCTTGGAGATTGAGTAAGGATGTAAGTGGACGCATCCGTGTAATCCGCCAGCGTCCACATTTGTGATTTTTGTATTAACTCGATTTTTAAAGCGACATTGATTAGGTTATTTTTTCCCTCTGCGTTCATTCGCGGAATTCGCGGATGTGTCCACTTACATCCCTAAGGTTGAGATTTTTTGCGGATAATAATCTAGTTAAAGCCGCGGAGCTATAAATCTTCTCATCTTGTCATGAGACATACACCTCTCTATTATCTTGCTTGGTAGGTTTAGCTAAATCTTTCTCCCTATCTTGGGACATCTCGCTCTAAGATGATTAAGCCATAAGATAGAGCATGAGGCTCAGATACCAATTGAAAGGATCGAGATGAACCTGGAGGGGGTGAATAGGTATAATTACAAATTTAAATTGATTGCTAGCAAGTTTAGGCAAATGCGAAATATAAAGGTGAGACTAAACAATTGCTAGGTGAGGTAACAAGTGTAGTGAAGTGGTCGCAATGAGGTAATGAACAAGCAACATAATAAGATATAGCATGTGTAAGTTCAAATGACCAAAGTGAACCACAAGTAAAGAACTAGGGTTAGAGATAACAAAACTCCGGAAACGAGGATGTACCCAGATGTTCACTTCCTTGGGGGGAAGATAATCACCGTGGGAGGGGTGGGTGTTACCACGAAGGCACACCAACAGTGGCGGAGCTACGGCAAGGCCCAAAGGGCCCTGGACCGCCGAGTCTATGAGATTTTCTTTATGGTATGTTTCTTTTGGGGCCATAGAATCCAAGCCCAATAGCTATTTCTATCAGCCGGCCCGCCCAACAATTTGGGGCAAGCTCCGCCACTGCACACCAACACCACGAAGGGTCACCTTATTCTCCTTGAGATATCACAAAGAATGCTCAACCACTAGTGGTAGACCTTGAGGCAGACCTCAAACCTTCACAATTTTTTCGGGGTAAATCACAAGTCGATTTCTCACTGGAGCACTCCTACTACCTAGGAGTCTCCAACCTCCAAGAGTAACAAGATCAAAGGGAAAAAATCGCAAGACTTGCTTAAATCGCGTTTGCTTTGGTCAAAAAGAGGGAGGATGAGTTTATCTATCAATGGTTGAAACCTCTCTCAAGAACTCTCACAAATCTCTGTGGGATCTAAGATTTGGAGTAGGAGAAGTGAGAGGGAGACTTTTGAGTGTTCTAAGCCGGGTTTGTTTCAAAGTATTGGTCATAGCCCTTCACGAAATTCTGCATGGGTCGGATGTCCGGCTAGGAACTCTGGATAGTCCGACCACTGTAGTAATCATGCAAAGAAAGTAGAAGAACAGAGCAAAGCACAGCATCGGCCAGACGTCTGGCATGCAACCCAGACAGTCCGGAAATCCAGACGTCTGGGTAGGAGGCCGGACACTCCGTCTTGGTGTTTTTATCTTCTGTTGTTTTGTGACCACAAGTCGGATGACCGGCAGGAAACACAAATAGTCCGGGCACCGGCCGGACGTCCAGCAAGCAGCACACACAGTCCGACTGTAAGCCCAGCCGAAGCATCCCCTAACTAATTGTCCGGCCTAGCGTCCGGCTAGAGAAAATAGCTACTAGTGTTTTGGGCGTGTAGTCGGACGTCCGAGTAGCAACCCAGACAGTCCAGCCAACAGCCGGACGCCCGACTACCATCGAATTTGGGAGTTTTGGCCAAATAGAAGTTGGAGCTAGGTAGGCTATTTGGCTTTGGACTTTGTGTGTATGATTTGGTTGGAATAATGTTTAGATAATATTTACTTGAGCAAAGCCATCATGAACCCCTTTGACCCCCCTTAATAGTGCGAGATCCCTTTAACTTAAGATATAAACGGAAAAGGTTACACTTCTTGTCGTTATTGCACAATTCTCAGGTCATATCCTTGGGGGGGGGTCTATGATCCACAACATAATTTCCTTGGGGGATAAAACTTGTGTGTTCACTTATCAAATGTAATTAGTCCCCTATATGTATACTATCAGCAATATCAAAATATGTTTAAGGGCATGGTTGCACTTTCAACAGTAACCTACTTGGTGAAGCATGCAAAATACAATCTAGGGAATCTATCAACCAGAGAGATATCATCAATCCAAACATCCTCATGAGAGAGTGTTTGTCCCATCAACAAGTTTCTTTTTGGCAAAATGTTGGAAAATGTTATTCACATTTGTCATCCCTGCCAAAAGTGACACCCACCAGATCCTGCACCCATACTTGGCAGGGTTTGAGAGTGAAGATATTTCTGTGTGAGAAATTTTTGCCATACACCTTCAGAGTTATCAAGCTTCCATAGTCATTTGCATAGTAAACTTTGATTCATTGTTTGTAATTCCAGCACACCAAGTCCACCAGTCTTTTGGCAAACAAACTGAAGGCCAGTTAACCAAATGGTATATCTTCTTGGTCCTGTTGTCCTGCCAGGTCATTCTAGCTCTAATGGTATTCATCTTCTTTAAGGAACCTTTAGGGGCATCCAGGAAAGATAACGTGTACAAAGGTATACTACTGAGACAAGCATTGGTTAATCTAACCATCTCTCCAATAGAAATGGTATTTCCGATCCATCCAACCATCCTCTTATCAGTTTTTCCACCACTAAACCCCACTGAGCATTGCTAAATCGTTTTTTGCTAACACACATACCAAGATATAGCAAAGGGAGGGTTCCAACATTTTACATGTAAAGATATCCATGTATTGGGATTCTTTTTCCACTGCCTCCCCCATACAATAAATCTCACTCTTGTGAAAATTGATCTTAAGACCAGAAACTTGTTCAAAGATACATAATTTTACTTCAAGTTCATGGCGTCTATGTGCTATAAAAAATCCTAGATTCTAGTAAATCATCTTTGAGAAAAAAAATTGTGGCATCTGCATACTGCAACACAGAAACCATTACTAGCCCTTGATTTTTTGCTTGTTTGACCATCAATGCAAGACCATCAACAATGATATCAAAAAGCAGAGGAGCCAGGGGAACACAAGCATCTTGGACTTCATCGGCACCACTTTCCGGTTGCTACTACCGTATCACCTCCCAACTAGCGTCGTGACTGCTCACATCCCGGCCTTCCTTCATGCCGTGGCCCACCCCGACCACATCTTCTAACATTTACACGTCTATCTAGCTCCTACGCCAGAATATTGATGCTACCCCATCTCATCGGATCTTGTCCCATCTCGCCACTATCCAACCCATCGTAAAGCCTAGCGCACCTCCGCCAAGGTCGACCTTTGCCTCCAGCTCGGTTGCTTCCAGATAAGCTCAAGTTCAAAAGAAGTGACCTAAAGATAAGGGACCTCAATGGTCACCCTCGTACTTGCACGTCACCAGTAGAACGGGAAAACAAATCCTTATCCTTATAGAAGACAAACGAATGCAGGCACCTGTATCATTCGCAGCTATACGAACCAACCCAGCGCAAACCCTATTCGGCGTACTCAGCACCGGTTATAGTATATCTCACAAATTGGCGCACACCCCTCCTCCTCTTGGGGAAGCTTCTAGAAGCTTTGACATGTTTTTTCTTTTTTTGGGTTTTCTGAACGGTTTTTATTCGGTTTTTTTCCTTTTTCTTTTCTTTTTTCTTTTTCTTAAATGCTTGAACTTTTTCAATTCGAGAACTTTCTTCAAATTCGTAAACTTTCTCAAATCTATGATTTTTTTGAATTTAATGTTTACGTTTTTTCTTAAATTCGTTAACTTTATTCAGATTCGTGCACTTTTTTTCCTTAAACTGGTGCAATTTTTTGAATTTAATCCCGTGACTTTGTTTGAACTATTACACTTTTTTGAGTTGTGAACTTTTCTTGAAATTGTGATTTTTTTGAATTCGTGTTTTTTTACTAAAAAAAATCACATTTTCTTAGAACGACAACGGTAAACCGGTTAACGGTGGACTGGTCAACAGATTCCGGTCAACCGGGAAAACCGGCGCGTCCCAAGCAAGAACTGGCCTTCTTATGTGGGCTGTCTGACAAGGGAGTGCGCGTGAGAGCTGGCTACCGTCCCAGGCGCTTAAGTCGTTGGGGAGGAGGTCTCCCAACCCAGGGGACCTCCTATTTACCGCGTAACGCGATGCGAAGTGCTGAAACGCGCACCCCCGATTCGCCAGCGTGCCCTTTTCAGCTGGTCCATTTGCGGGGCGGGGAGCCCCTTTTTATCTCTTTCGTTTTTTTCATTTCTTTTTTTCTTTCTCTTCTGTTTTTCTTTTTTGTTCATTATATCAAATTCGGGATTTCCGAAAAAAGTTCATGATTTTTATATTTTTTTCACAAATTAAAAAATTCCCAAAAGGTAAAACCTGGTCATGTATTTCAAACAATGTTCATGAATTTTGAAAAAATATCACAAATTTGAAAAAAGTCTGAAATACGAAATAATATTCACTAATTTGGAAAAAATGTTCATGAGTTTCACAAAATGTTCACCGATGCAATAGAAATTCGCAAATTTCCAACAATGAACTATTTGTGTTTGATGAGCAAAATTTTGAAGTCAATGAAATTTTCTGAATTTGATTAAAATTTTATGAATTCAATGAACATTTTTGGAAATTCATAAAAAAATTCAAAAAATATTATGAACATTTTTTGAATTGTGATGAATTGTTTTTGAATTTGATGAATAATTTCTGAATTCCATGGATAAAAATTAAATATGATGACCATTTTTTGAATTTGATGAACATGTTTTGAAATTGATGAACAATTTTGGAATTCGGTGAGCAAGTTTTGAATCTTATGAACAAAAGATGTTTACAATTTTTACAAAATGAAAAGGTAAAAAGAAGAAATAAAAAAGGATATCAAAAATGGAAACAGAAAAAATAAAAGGAAAAACAAACAGTATAAAAGAAAAGAAAAACGAAAATGAAAAAACCGAAAAGGAAATCGGAAAGAACGGGTCTCAGAAGCCATTAGAGCTATATTTTGCTTTGTGCGAGACTAGCTTCTGTCTCACTGAAGGCTTTTTCGGTTCAGTACAGAACTGGGCCGGCCCGTTTCTTAGCTCTTGATCGACCGATCGTGCGGGTTTATCTCAAAAAGAAAAATTCTTCTCAAAAACAAATATAAAAAGAAAAAAAATACTAAAATAAAAGGAAAACGCTTAAAATTGCCCGACTGATCCAGCAGCTCGTAAACCGCCTCGCTCTGTTGACACGTGTCCTACATGGGCCTCGCCACACGCAGGCCACCTCTCCCAGCCGCTGAAACCTTATCTCCTGAGTCTTCCAATTCTTCGCCTTCATCTCTTCCTATCCATCCCCGTCTCTCTTCCTCGTCTACCTCACAATGGCAGCAAGCCAGCCAACGCAGTTGTGCGCATGGAGACGCGGAGGCGATGCTCGGCCGTGCCTTCCTGCAAGCTCTCACCACCCGGAGGCACCGATGCTGCAGGAGGAGGCGTTGTCGCCGCTTGGGCACGCTGGCTCGTGCTCCTGCCAGCACGACCGCCGGCCCTGCAAGGCAGGGGCTCGGCTGTTGCTACCCCCCATGAGCTGCTCCATGCGCAGGCGACAGCCATTGGCGACGCCCTATTTCCCAACAGCCTCGGTGCTGCAAGGCCCCGACGAGCGGATGTAGTACTCGTTCACGGTGCTGTGACCGCAGAAATCTCGCCGGCGCTGCAATCAGGAGATCTCGCCGGCGGATGATCTTGCAACGCAGCAGCTCGCTCGTGAAACCGCATGACCTCGTCGGCGCTGCAATTCATAGCATTATGCGGAAGTGCTGCACCGGTGGGGCCGTCGACGCTCTGTCTCTGCATCAACATCGAGCGAGCGCCGGCGGGTGCTGCAACCAACAGAGCTCGACTGGTTTGCAGCTTCACCCTTACTAAGAGGAGTCGCGGGTGCTCCGATGAAGCACCACCGGGCCGCATGGTGTTGTGATGGAGCTGCAATGGAGCATCCCATCGGACGCTGCGATGAAGCTGTGATGGGCCACCGGCTGCTGCGATGGAGCACCGCCGCGTCACACGGCGCTGCGCTGGAGCTACAATGGAGTATCTTCGGAGCTGCTGGAGCTGCGATGGAGCATCGTCGCTCCACGCGGTGCTGCGATGAAGCTACAATGGAGCATTGCCGGGATCGTCGAAGCTGCGATGGAGAATCACTGGGCCGTCGGTGCTGCAATGGAGAGACGAGAGAGCGCCGTCGACGACCAATTTGCAGCAGCTGGGCAGTAGCATGCAGTGTTGGCCGGCGATGTTGGGGAGAGGTGTGCGATGCAGGGTCGGCGGGGAAAGGGGCGACGGCTGTGATGGGTCGCATCTAACGGCCAAGGAGGCGGTTTATCTTTGCGCTCGCATAAGTCGGATGACGCGTAGCAGCCGCCAAAATAAAAAGCTCAAAAAAAAATAGACAGATCGTTCGGGAGCATTCGCTCGCACGCTGGCAGCGAACGCCACGTTTAGCTCTGTTTTTTTTTTTTTTTTTTTTTTTTTTGCGTTTTCCTTCCTTTTCAATTTTTTCCCCGGGTCTCAGGTTTTTCTGTTTATCCTTTGTTTTTTCATCGGTTTACTACGTTATATTCCTGGTTTTTACTGATTTTTTTCTTCTTCTTTTTTGTTTTTCTTTGGTTTTTTTTTCTTTCTCCGTTTTTATTGGTTTTTTCTTTCCTATTTTGTTTTTTCCTTCGGTTTTCATTGTTCCTTTGTTGGTTTTCATTGGTTTTTCTCTGTTTCTTTCTCGGTTTTTAATTTTCCATTATTTTTCATTGGTTTTCTTCGGTGTTCACTTTCTTTTTTTGGGGTTTTTTTGTTTTGCTTTTTTGGTTTTTATTGGGCCTGTTTGTTTTTCTTTTTTTCTTTGTCGATTTTCATCGGTTTCATTTTTATTCAACACATGTCAAAATTTTTAGTGCACATTTTACATTTTTTGTATACATCAGAAATATTTTTTATATTCACCTTTAACTTTTTTGAAATACATGATTAATATTTTTTGAAAACTATTTTTTTATGTCTAATGTTTTCCACACATATTGTACATTTTTGGTATATATGTACATTTTTATATACATGTTTAACATTTCCAAATACAAAATTCACATTTTTAATACAAGAGCAACATTCTTTCATACACATTGTATATTTTTTCACACACAATCTAAAATTTTCGTGTACACCAGAAACATTTTTTTATACACGTTTAACATTTTTTGATATCTTTTTTCTTTTGCATGGTCATACGTGTCTCATTCATATCTTAAAGAACATAGTACAAATCACGTACACACCGACCTAACAAAACTTAAAAGACAACAGAACGCTAGCCTTTACACAACGACAGACCAGCCAAGAAAGAAAATTACAATCAAGACTGAAGAAACCCTTGCGCTTGATACCAATGCCCGTCACCTCCCTCCGGCACCACCACAGCTCACACCAAAGGAAAAAAAAATGACAGATCACCTTCTCACCCGAGCTCGACGCAGTTCCATCGCTGATATGCAGCTTTGCGGACCTCCAAGGTGGCTCACCAAAGGCGAAGCCATTGTCATTGAACGAATCAAACCGGTGCAACACCCCAGACACGCCATCGAACTCCAAATCTGGCACCCCCGCACGACTAAGACATCAGAAGTGGAAACCATACCTGCCTACCACAAACCACGAACCCAGCACATGATCCACCATCTTCCAGATGCCGCCGATGCAGACCACAATCTGCATCCGCTCCTGGACTACATCCCAAGCTCCGCGCCGGCGCTGGAGCAAACGCCGTCACAACGGCGGAGCCCGTGGACACAAGTCCACCACGAGGATGTTGCCGCCGCCACACCATCCTTGCTTGAATAGTCTGGTTTCCAAATCCATCCCCAAACAAAGGCCGGACCGCCTCGTCGGGAAAGGATCTGAAGAGTCTTTATTCAACGCCGCCATCGCCACCGCCGAAGCCAAGACGATGAACAGCCAAAAACCTAAGCTACTAATGACTAAAACGATCCACACACATGGATCCGGCAACCCCCCCTCACCACCGACGACTGAGGTTATCTGCAGAGGGGAGCCGCCGGAGGACGGAGGCGGAGCAAGGCTCTCCGGCGGCAGCCGCGAGCTTGCTTTCCATTCACATTGTACACTTTTTGGTATTTATCTAATATATTTTTGTAATACAAGTTCAACATTTTTCGAATACAAGAAAAACATTTTTGAATACTAGTCAACATTTTTTCGATACGCATTTCTAACATTTTAAATGTTTGATTAAAACATTTCAAAGAAAATAATAACATTTTTAATACATGGTCAACATTGTTTCTATACACATTTAACCTTTTAAAATGCTTGATTACTATTTTTCAAATACAAGATTAATATTTTTTGAATACATGGTCAATTTTTTTATACACATTAAACATTTTCAAATGCTTGATTAACATTTTTCAAATACAAGATTAATATTTTTTAATATATAGTCAACACTTTTTGAATACATGGTCAACATTTTTCTCTACATATTTAACATTCTTTTCTAATGATTGATTAACATTTTTTAAATACAAGATTAATATTTTTTAATTACATGATCAACTTGTTTCATACACATTTGTATTTTTGTGTATACAGTTTTTGGGTACATGAGAAAAAAATTCGCTATACGCATTTAACATTTTTCAAATGCTTGGTTAACTTTTTTTCAAATGTTTTTACTTAAAGTGTTTTTTATTTTATTTGTTTAGAATTTTGGAAGTATAAACATTTTTTGAACTCTTCACAAACAAATTTTCAAACTTTAGTTTTTTTTTTGAAATATGTGTATTTTTTTAAAATATAACAAAAAGTAAAAAAGAACAAAAAGAGAAAGAAAGAACGAAATCGAGTGAACGAACGAACGAATGAAAAACGATTGAGCGAACTGCCCCACTGGGCCGTCCCATTACTCTGTCGTTTCAGGCGAGCGGACAGCTTGTCTCGCTAGAAGGGAGGCATAGTCTTACCCTTCAGAAGGCTCTGGAACCATCGCAAAACCGAAAGAGGGGTTGTGCGTTGGGCCGGCCCAATTCACTATGTCGACCTTTGTGGGGAATAGGATTTCCACCAACCCAGGGTGACCCGATGCGAGTTTGGTGGGTCGAGGGCCGAATGATACAGGACAACTGGCACATGCGTTCTACAAGCACTAATGACGTGTTTGGTTGCCCGCATATAGGCCAACCAGGCCCGTGCGGGATGCTGTTTGGTTGCCTGTCCTGCATCTGCCTCGGGCCGCACGGAACTTAAAGCACCTCTGGGCCAACATACAAGGGAACGGCTGAATCGGCCGTTTTTGGCGGGCCAGGCTCGCCCGAGCCAAGCGTGCCCGTCGCGTGCATGCATTGGGAAGCGTGGGAGACGGGACATCTCATAACTCCCTTCCCTCTCTCCAGTCATCTCCCACTCTCATTCACACCGCTCTCTCTCCCACTCCCTCACCGCCCGTTCGTGCCTCTCCTCCAATGGCAAGCCCGCCGCCGCGCCGCTCCCAACCCCATCATCGCCGGCAGCAACCCAATCCAAGACCAGTGGGTGGCCAACCTCTCCAAGGCTATGGCTCAGCCCATGTTCCGAGGGGATTACTCACACATCACAATCAGATCACACATGGAAAAAGTTGACAGATGAATAATTGATATAGGTCTTACATTGTAATAGAATGCGATGTATCGATTACAAGTATGGCAAACTATGGGGAGAATGGCTAGGAAGATGGAGATGGAGATGACGATGGCCAGGGTTACTCCTGGGAATGGCTCTTGGCGGCGGTGGTAATTCTGGTGATCTGGCAACTCTCTGTTGCTCTCCATTGCGAATGGGGCCTCGAGCCTTTTATAAAGTGTGCTTATGCTGATGTCACAGGGCTGTTAGAGGGTAGTACGAGCGCTGACACGAGCACGTCTGCTCGTACCAAACGACGTCATCTCCTCTGTTTCCTCTGTTGCGCCTCTAGTTGATTTTGTTTGATCTCCACGCTTCATATTTCCATGTATAGCTTTATTTCCTTCCCTCAAATGGTCCATTTCCCGCAGAAACAAATTAAACATAGGGATTTGCAATCTTTTGCATTTATTACTAATTAGTGATAAGATCGAAATGATTTTCTTGGAATGTTCGGGATTCTACAGTTTAAACAACGGTGGAATGAGTGTAAAAAGTACACCCATCACCCCGCAGGTTGGAAAATAAGTGGACATGACCCGGAACACCTTCTGGTCAATAATTAACAACGATATTTGGACACTCTTGATAATTCTACATATTTACGAAGATCTTTATCGAGCAAACCTTATGTTCCAGCATACAATTCCCTTTGCTTCGTGATATGTTACAAAACTCGAGGTGAGATTTTTATCGGTATCTTCATGTTCAACACCTTGATCACTATACCAGTTATCCTCGTTGCCGATTTTGTTCTCTTTACTCATTTTCATATTTCAATATCCATGTGATCTCAATTACATGTGTCTGGCCAGACGATGGTGATACCATAATACCGAGTGGGCCCAAAGAGTATTTCTTCATCGTCGGAGGAGCAAATCCCACTCTTGAACTATCGCTATCGAGACATACTTTTCCGGTATACCCGTAAGTTACTTTTATTTTCACCCAGTTACATTGTGGCGTTTGACAACCCCAAAATAACCATCTGGTATGTTGGTATATGATATTCTCATGGTCTAAGGACGCGAGTGAACGTTAATATCTTATAGGAAAATAGTGACAACATAATGACGATGTGATCTTGCAGTCATTCATAAGTTGGGTCTATCCAACACCATTGTTCCGATAACAATGTGTTCTCATTATTGATGGAATTATTGTTACTTTAACAATGCCCATGATCAGGAAAACAAGATCATCATCAACACATGAGCTAGTCTTAGCATATGCAATTGAGTTTTCCTCCGAATCTCATGATCAAGAACCAATTCAACTATAGCACAGAATATAAACTTAATTATGAATATGAAAATATAATAATAAATTTATTATTCCCTCTGGGTATATTTCCAATAATCGTCTGCAGCCTCCTACTTGTCGGCGATGTCGATTCGTCGTCGTCCAGCATCGCCTGATTTCTTGGAGCCGGCGCTGGCATCCCCATGATCACCACCATGGAGTCCTCCACCGGACCCGGCAGGTGAACAACGTGACACCTGTACGCCTTCTGGGCACCGGATCCCCCCACCTCCGTCTCCGATCAGAAGGGCTTAGTCTCTGATCATTCGCGCCTCCTCCTCCTTCGTGCCAGCCAATGCAGTCCCCAACGATTCTTTGTAGAGCATCACCCGGTTCAGAAACCAGCTTCATATCTTCCGGAGCCTGGCGAGCTTCTCCGCATCGCCGTCCACCACCTAAATAAGAATCTCGGCCAGTGTCGGAGCGACCTTCATCGTCGCTACTCGCTAGGGTTAGGGATTTTGGAGAGCAGGGAAGGGAGATGAACAGAAGAGGGAGAGGACGGGATTTAAGACGCGTGGGGCAAAGGGATTTTAGTTTGACGACTACGAGGCGTGGGGCGCGAGTATATTCCCAAAAAAGCGGGGGGGCCTTTCCGCAAAAAAGCGACACCACGGGGTGGCACGACAATACTCTACCTTAGCCGGGACCGTTTACAGGACCATAGATGTCACGTATTCGCATATACAAGTGCTGCATTGTAGTGAGTTCGAGGACTTTTTGGTTACCCGGCAGGGAGTTCAAGGACCATCGATCTTTTTTCTCAAGTTCGATTGTAGTGTTTCTTTTTGAGTTACCCTACGTCACCTGATTGACGTCACCCCATCTCGTCGCTGCCTTGCTCGACAAGCTCAAATTATAAAAGAGAAAAAGATCAGATATCCTCAAATTTAAAAGAGAAGTGGCCCGTAGAATGGGCCCTAAAACGAAGGGACCTGAACGGTCGCGAGCTTGAGGGCATGCCCCTTTTACAACGGGAAAAACCGAATTTCTTCTAGAAGTCGAGTTCAGGCCTCCGCATCACCCGCGTCCGTACGCACCAACAACCCCAGGGCGCCGCATCGCATCGATGCGGGTGCCCACTGGCCGGTGGGCCGCGCGCCGAATGAAGCTGGAATATTCTGCTAGAAGAAGTAGTACCGACTAACGAACAAGTACCAACCCCTCCCGGCCGCGAAGCCGTCTACCTTCATGCGCGCGTCGCCGCTAGAGCCCTAGCAAAGGCGCCGCTCTGCACGTACGGGGAGAGCCACGCACGCGCCGTCCATGGATCTCCCCGGCGCCTCCCTCCATGCTCCTCCCCCTCGCCTCTGCGGGCTCGCCGTCTCGGCGGACGCCGTCAGGCTTAGCTCCATAGCTGCCAACCTCCGGGAGCGAGCCCACTATGAACATGAAGGTATGCGTTGCTTGCTACCTACTGCTTCGTGCGTGCAGCGTCTGCTAAGCGCCGGCCGATCGCCTTCCCACCGTGCAAGCTTATTGTCTACGCTGTGGTTGTGAAGATGCTAGCTGTTTGCTTGCTTGCAGTGACGGTTTGCACTGATCCGGAGGCGGCCATGGCGGAGCTCCGCAGGGGGGACAAGTTCGAGGTCGTGCTGGTCGACATGCACTCCCTAGGCTGCGGCGCGCCGGCCTTTGAGCTCTTGGAGTGTGCCGTCGGCGAGATGCACGTCGAGACACATGGTAACTACTCCCTTCCTAAAGAAATACTATAAAATTATTTAGATCACTAAAGTAGTGAGGGAGTATATTGGATCTTGTGCTTAGTTATGTCTACGGTGTTCTATTTTATCTTGCGATGGAGAGATGATGGTTTCGAGGTATTGACAACGTTACGAGCAGGATTGGTTTGAGCTAAGTACGTACGTAGTGAAAAACTTAGTGCTATGCTGCCAGATTAATTCTTCTTTCAAGTTCGTATCTTTGACCCAAGTGCTTGCACTATAAAAAGATAATCATGGTTGCTTCAACTTACTTAAGTCTACCGTAATAACAAGACGGATAACCATCGGCGAGATTCGTGTTGATGCATATGGTAACTGGGTCTTGTGCTTAGTTAAGTCTACCGTGTTCCGTTTAATCTAGCCATGGAGCGATAACGGTTTTGAGGTTAAGTTTTTTTAAGCAAGTAGACGACCGATTTAGAGCTATGTTGCCAGATTCTTCTTTGAAGTATATATAGGAGTAGTTCTATAGTACTCCCTCCGTCTCAAAATAACTGTCTCAACTTTGTACTAGCTCTAGTACAAAGTTGTATTAAGCTTAAGACATTTATTTTGGGACGGAGGGAGTACTAGCTTAAACGGGCTTATGTAGCATAGCTTAGCTGCTAAGTTGGGCAGGCTAATGATTTACAGGCTTGCTAAAACTCAGTCGACTGAGATTTAACAAAGTCTCAGTTGACCCTGCATCATTTTGTCCCACCGTTTGCAACATTTTTTTCTGCCGGTTGTAGCATCCATCTTGCTGGTTGTAGCATGTCGTCCCTCGTCGATTATAGCACATCATCTCACTGGTCGCAACATCCTCCATTGAGGGTTGTAGCATTTTTACTCAGAACGGTTGTAGCATATGTTGTCGTTGCTTGTAGTACTATCGCAACGTTTTTCATCGCCGTTTGCAGCATCCAGTCATGCCACTTGCAGCACCACAACTACGCTGACGTCACGCGACTGAGACTTCGTTAACTCTCAGTCGATTGAGTTCTAGACAGACCCAATGATTTAAGGGGTACTCGCAAAAAAAATTGATGTAAGGGGTGTGCTTCAGTTATTTATCAATTATCTAAACGGGCTTATGTAGCATAGCTAATGATGGTTTGGAGGGAAATACTTGCTAACGATTGAAGTTTTTATTTATTTCATTTTGACACCATCGACATAACAATAGCTGCGCTGCATTGGCATTAACAAAAGAGAACTAGAGTTCCAACTTCCGATGAAATCACTATATTACATATAACCCAAAAGGCCCAACTAAAACTCTCAAATTTTTTCCTTTTTTGAAAAGGAGGTGAAACCCCCGACCTCTACTAAAACTCTCATAAATCAATCAATCTAACTTTGAGCATTTTGACCAACCCTGCATAAAAGTAGATACATAATTTACTTGCGACCCACTTTCCAGATGCCCCTTTTGTTAATTTGCATTACTAAATAATATTATACCACGTGTGATAAAGTATGTTTGAACCATGAAGTTAGGGTTTGTGTATTGCCATCGGAAATAATTAGCACATACTTAATTCCAATAGAGTATTCCATATCGCGTAGCATGAATCGATATCATTTCCTTAGAGTAAGGCCATGAATTTGTCTTCAGAAAGGTGGCATAGATAAATAAATAAATAAATAGGTGCAATCAGATAATTACATGACTGGTTGGCTATCTTTACTATCCATATAGATGGTGTTCTAGAAAATGTGTAGTCAAACTTATATAACTAAGTTTGACTTTTAACATATGAAAACATATTCAGATTGAACGGGACACAATACTATCACTGGATTTGTCATGAGAAATAATTTCATAATATTAGAAGTTTATATAATCAGTTTTTCTGTTTTAAAACTAACCATCAAAGTTACATACTAGACATTGTGTTTGCGTACAAAACACCATCTATTTACGCAGGTAGGAACTATAAGCTTGCCTTAAAATTGATACCAATATCATTATGATTCATGCAACAAAAGTTCTGGTCTTCATTACTTTAGTGATACTAACATTTCTTATTTCATGTCATATAGCTATTTCGAAAAATGGCAACCTCTATGGACCCCTAGAGATGAAGGATCTCGGTAACATCAGGAATGCCATATACAATAAAGCATCCAATGGATCTAAGTCACTGGAGGCCATGCCGAACAGTCCATGCAACAACTCACCGGTGACGACAGCACCCACAACAACAACCTTAGTAATCTCAGGAAGTAGGGCGACAAGGAGGAGGATGAGAAGGAATAGAGTAAGTGATACAAACAGTCAGGAGCTGGAGCTGGATGGAGTGAATTTCAAGAACGAGCAACAAAAACCGGCCGAGAAGCCAACGAAGGCCCGGCTTGTTTGGACGGATGAACTACACAAGAAGTTTGTGGAAGCACATGACAAACTCCTCCCTGGAGGTAATGTAGTTAATCGTCGTTGTATGCCCATCTGCCTAATTTACAGTTAATTATTAATGGGCTAGGTTTATATGTACTATTGGATCACCGAGCCTATCAACCAATCTTATATATCGTTAATTTTACATGTAGTGTTGATAACTTTGTTTAGTGTGTATAAGGTAACTTGTTTTCTTTTGAATGTGGTCTTAGATGCTGTGCCGAAGAAAATACTTAAGCTGATGAATGACTCTACACTCACTAGAGAGAACATTGCCAGCCACCTTCAGGTAATTGGACTCTACCTTTTTTACATATTCAAATTAAGACGACCACATAGTCATCTATTCTTTATAGTTTTACAGAAAGTACAAATGTGATAAGTGAAATGTGCATCAGGCTCACATAAATGGACTAGAAAATGTGCATATTGAGTTTTTTATGTGCATGGATAAATTTTCGTGCAAAATTTTGCATTTGTCTGCTCTATGAAAAACATATAAAGATGTCTTCTTAGCCTCTCCTTGTTTTTCAATGCACTACAAATGTAGTTGTTTTCCCGTGAAACTGATATAGAGTGCATTCTAGCATGTAAAAGTAAGATTATTTCCAGTTTTTCCTGTGATTTTCAAACACTGCTTTAAAAAATCAATATAGAGAAAGCATCAACATGTGTTGGGGTGTAGAAAAACATGTACTTAAAAACTAGTCATACTCCTCTCTTATTTTGTTTTGTGGAGAATCTTTTTTGTGAAGATTATATCCTTTTATACTTTCACTGTTGACCTATAAACATTTAATGAATTGTATTCCAGAAACATAGGATGAATCTCGATCCTCTTCGTAGAGGCAATCCTGGAACAAAGCATCAAAAATTAACACCTCCGCAAGCATCATTGCCCTCTCCTAACTTGTCTCGGCAACAGGTACTCTACTGAAAATCTATTGAGAGACCATTATCACTTGCTCGCTCCAACAATGTCATAAACTCATTTTCTCAACATGCGAATAACATGTGCGTGCAGGCTTCTTCTACAATGATCCAACCTTTGTCTAGTGCAAACTTTCCAGAGATTATTACGACACAAGCAGTTGTTTGCATGAACCATAATATGAATGATCCGGGCAATCATCCGGTGATGCACATGCAATCATTTAAGGGTATGGACAAGATTAATAGTATATGTCTACATGATAAACACACAGCCATTTGATTTTTCCTAATACTTTTCTTAATTAGATGTTACACTACTTAACTTTTTTTTCACGTATTTTATTTCTTTTCACACAGAATGTGGGTTCTCCAATGTAGCATCGAAAGATTTGTACACTGGAGATAATGAATCTACTGAAAATAGCACATGGTATTATGGCAATTCAGATAATGACGGCTTACAGGAAGATATTAGTGAGATTTCGGTAAGAAATAATAATACTTAGTTAATTTAATAGATCTTGCTATTTGAAACATCCTAATTTTTTTTTCATTTTTTCAATGTTGTTCTGCAGATAAGAGAGCCTAAGCTTTCATGGGATCAAGTGTATTTCTACACCAATGGTAACTAAAATATTTTGTCCAAAAACACACGAAGGACCAGTTTCCAAGGCTAATTAGTGGAGAGTCCATCTTAGTTTTTGAATACATATAGCATGTTAAGGCGGATAATGGTTATGTCCTTAGCATTTCCATGTAAGGAGATGGTTGTGTGATCGGATTTTGTGAAATCTCGTTTTGTGGACCACATACTCCAACAAACTCTTGTGTGTGTGTGTGCGCGCGCTTCTAAAATTAAATAATGCCAATTTGGAGCCCTTCACTCCTCTCTGAATGCAAATATGTTGGGTTTTTCTTAGTTAAATCGGCGTTCCTTGTTTATGTATACAACACTGTTAGATGTATGACAAGTGTCATCATCCTAGTCATACTATTACAAATATCACTATTGTAGAACATTCTATGGTGTTATCTAAGCCCTAAATATTTTTTACATTCATGAGTATTGTAGATACCACCTGAAATATCAAGCTCTAGAATTTTCTTTATTATATGCTGAAATGTCACTATGATTTTGCAATATGCGCCAGTTGACATCCACTCTGTTGTCTTGCCGTGGTATCCTAGAAATCATTACCTGAACACCGGCTGCGTATGAGCTCATATTCTGAGGAGTTGATGTGGTCGTCGTTCCGCCATCTATTTATTTTTGTAGGAGAAGCACAATGGCTCATAAACTGATTAAATGAACCAGAATGCTTAAACAGATTTCGTCGAACAAGCCTTGTTTGTGGCGGGCAATTTTCCTTCCTATCCCCGCAGGAAAGAAAATATTCCTGTCAAATAGACACCCGATACACCAAAAACAGGGTGAAAGTTGCACCTTGGAGAGAACACATTTGGTTGAACAAGACCGATTTGCGACATTTAGTACTCGTATTTGTTTCCCCCTATTCCAGAAGGAAATAGAAATGTGTTTCTGCTAAATTACCGCATTCCAGATATATATCAAAAGAAAAGAAAAGGAGAAGACATACATATGAGCTGTGCAGCAGTTCAGATCAGAACAGTTTGGTACATTTTTTTTTCCCAAATACTACTAGCTTATAATCATTCAGTCACTAGAGAGCAGCGGTTCTGTTTTACAATGTACAAGCAGGCGAGATGGCAGGCTTGAAACTGAAGCTAGCTGCACATCCCCAGCCTTACAACCTTGATAAAATCATTAATGAAACAAACAAACAAGCGAAAGGAATAGCAAGCGGAACTAGAGCACCACTAATAAACCCTAGCTAATTTTGCTTCCGCGGGATGCCAAATAATTCCTGAAAACACGGAAACGCTCGTCATGTCGCTGGAGCTGACGATCTCTTCTTGGTTGCTCAGAGAGATAGATCCATGCTGCTGAAAAAACACATGCAGAAGAGAAAAGAAAAACTGATCTGCTGCCGTGCTGCTAGATGTGAATGCTGCTGCCATTCGTGAAGTATGTCGACACCAGACCATTTATCTTTTTGTAATTCGTCTTAGGGGCTCCGGGACCGTCGATGCGCCTACTTGGCGAGGTGACAGCACCGGAAGTACGCTGAAGCAGGGGCTCTAGCTGTCCAGATGACACTGCGATCAATCCTGTACATATGCAAGCGTATGGTTTATGTCATTTTGTTGTTAATTTGGTCAGATGCTCAGCTTTACCAAACTAAATTGACATCAAAAGGAAAGAAACAGTATATTGTACTCCCCAAAACGTCTTATATTAGTCTACAGATGGAGTATCAGACAGGGTGAAGCAGAGTTTTGAGGATGCTTCACCTAAAAAAAAGTGGTTATGGCTTTTGAGGCCTAGAGTTAAATTCAGGATGAAATTGCGTGCCCATGAAGAACTTATGAGCTGGCAGCTCAATAATCTGTATTCAGTAAAGCATTTTACGTTAGATATTTGGAGGAACAAAAATACTAGTGTGTTACTAATTCTAAAAGAAAATTAGTAAGCTTACCTCCATGCGTCTCCCGCTCTCATCCCTGCCCACGAAAGAAAGCCCTGCTTTCTCAAATTTGGAGATCATGTCAGGATTCACATGAAAAACGGGAAAAAGTTTATATCACAAAACTGGATTAATCAACAATAGGAAGTTACATGTCATCGTATTCTTCGACATACCTCGTATCTGTGGCGGTGTCTTTCGTCTACATAGTTAGCATTGGCATACCTAGAACAGTTCAAATCTCGTATGATTATTTCCAGAACATGAAATGTGAAGAAGGCATTGAAGGTAAAATAACAATGTACTAGATTTCTTACAGTTTAGCATATTTGCAACTTTTGGCCTGGAAAAATGTCTTCTTTGACCGAGGCGCATCGTGCACCCACGTGAGTTTTGGAGCCCTACAGAAGCAATGTTGAAGGTGCATATAAACACAAGGTGATTTCACAGAAATAAACTACTTAAACACAATAGCTGGTAAGGCAAGTTACCTCTGGCATGAATATAACACATGGTGTTTTTGCAGCTGGATCAAACTACGTGCTATTAGCATCACGCAGATTCATGACAGAAATTTGCATGCCCAGCCGAGATACAGAATGTTGTTTTCTCGCGCATGTTTTGCAGCAAGGATTTTTCCCTGAGTAAAATGCATCGGTAGTCACTGAACTTGTGTCGTGAACGCACTTTGGTCACCGTACTTAGGAATACATCTAATACGGTCACTGAATACGACAAGACGTGATTATACAGTCACTGTTGAGCATATAGCACTCGTAGGCCCCTCTGTTGACCACGTTTTGACCAGACCATGGCGCCAGCTGGCAACAAGCGCCCAACTATTTGTCGTTTTTTCACAAAACCCCCTGGTGTCATTGGAAATGGATAAAATCCTCCTTGCCTCTTCGTCTTCGATCTAAACGGAAGAATGGTGCGGCGCAGGGGAGAGCGAGACGATCATCGCCGCCACCGGTTTATCACCAGTGGAAAGGCGTCGGGAGGGTCGAGACACGCGGTTCTTGGGAGAGGTGTGCGTCATCTTCGGGAGGGTGTAGAGGTGCCACGGCGATGACCCCTGTTCATTGACCTGACGGTGCTACGCCCCAAACTACATTAACCCCCAATCTTCTTGGTCAAGTCTTGGGTTCTTGGCATGTTGATCAGCAATATTTCGTTTGGCCATCATCAATCTTGAGTTAGTTTGATAGGGTTGCCCACATTGGAGTAGTGAATTCGCTAAGGTTTTGCGCATGATTTGGGGGTTTCGGAGTAGGGTTTGAGCTTTGTAAAGGAGGTACCTTTTGATTCTGATGCATATGTACATGTTTTAATCTTGCAAGACGCACAGAGCAAAAAAATTATGTCCAGTTTAACCACGGTGGATATTTTCTTTAACGAGGTAGCCACCGTTCTTATGTCAATGGGCATGTTGTGTGGTATGATGAACTAGATGCAGTGACATGGTTTCCAATTATGGTTGAACATTTAGTTGGGGAGATTGGATGGGAGGTGGCAGGCAGATTGAAGGTCTATTATTTGATTCCTATTCTGTCAATCAAGCAGGATGGGTTGAGAGACATTAGAGGTGATGAAGACAAAGATCGGATGCTAACATTTCTGTCTCCTGGTCACAACTCATTCAATCTTTATTTGGACCATGATGATAGCTTAGATGTTGACCTTAATGAGGATGATGTGGTTAATTTCCCAATAACCCACCTTCCTCTAGTGTTCAGTCCTACAAAAACAAGGAGCAATGAGCTAGAAAGTAGTGAAGCAGCACATGTACATGTAGAGCATGCTGAATATGATCATCAATATGCAGAACATGTAGATGCAGATCATCCTATTCCTATATAGGTAATTTACCCAGAGAGTCCAACAGATGATGTCAGTAATTAGGTATTTGCAAAGAGGAAGTGCTCTTTTGGCAATCATGAAGATGAAACTTTGGAAGAGCCTTTTGTAACACATCCATCACAACCAAAGCCTGTTGTGATACAGCCATCACAACCAAAGCCATCATAGCAAGTGCCTATTCAAGAGACAATTCAGAAGAGTGTTAGTCGACAAGGAGTGAGCAACTGAGGAAGAAGACAAATCAATGGTTCATATGAAATGGGAGCAAAAGATGCAGCAACTGATAGTGATCTAGATGATTCGGGCTTTGATCCTGGTGCCATAGTGGACAGTGACTATGACATTAGTTATGGTGATGATGATCTATATGCTACATCTTCCAATGGATGACAAGAAAGCTTCCAATGCTATCAATGTTTCAAAGGATCAAAGGTCAATGGATGACAAGGCACTAAACCAAACAAACAAATGCTGAAAAAATAATAGGAGACATCTGCCCCATGATCAAGAAAAAGGTTGAGAAGATGATTGAATGGGCAAGCACATGCTATGTGGATGGGGCGGGCGATGGATTGTTTCATGTGGGAGATAGAGGAACATATTACATTGTGTAAATCAGTGCTACTTTGTGGAGATCTTCAAGAAGGCTTACATCAACATTATATATTCATGCAAAGACAAATCAGAGTGGGAGAACATGAATGGGCCCCTTCAGCCCTCAATGTACCAGAAACATGTTGAAAAGCCATGCACAAGCAGAAGGACAGCACCAGGAGAAGTGGTTTGCAGCAATGGAGGCAAGAAGCTGTCTAGGAATGGTGTGATAATGCACTACAATTACTATGGTGAGCCAGATCACAATAGGAAAGGATGTGGATACTTGAAGGCAGGACTACCTCCTCCAAATATACAAGTTGATGAAAATGTGGTAGCTCCAGCACCACCTGAGGGATATGATCAGTAACCAAATCCACCCCAGAAGGAAATTTGGAAGATGATGAACCTATAATTACCCAGGTTTGTAATACTAGGAGTAGCTTTTATTCCTATTAATGCATACTCTATTAAAACATTCTAACATTGATTACTAAATTTTCATGTAGAGGAGAATAACTCTTCAGGAAATAATCCATTCATAGAAGATCTTATGGTAGATCTCATGATGCAACAGGTAATTGTCAGTACATAATAATTTTCACATTGCCAAATATGACTTCTTCTTGAGATCAATACACACTATGCAAGGCATGTTCCAGAGTCCACCTTCATCTCTGCTACACAGGTTTTGATTAGCCAATCACGGGAAGCTCAAGCACAAGCATAATTAATCAAGGTGATTTAGCCAAGAATTTGATATCCCTCAAGAAGCGGAGAGACAAGGAATTGGAGGACAAGAAACAAGCTCTGCTTGGAGCAAGAAGAGAAGAACAATAGAAGAAAGCAGAAGATGCTACCACGAAGAGACATGAGCAAGCTCAAAAGAAGGCAGGAGATGCAGAGAGGAAGAAGCAGGCAGCTGCTGAGAAGAGGGAAAAGAAGAAAGAAGCATAAGCAGTAAACAAGAAGGCTCTAGCTGAGACAAGGAAGATAATTGCAGATACAAAGAAGACTATAGTAACTGCGAATAAAGAAAAGCAAGAAGCTAAAAAGAAGGATACGAAAGAGGAAGGTGCTGCAAAGAAACTTGCAGAGAGGCAAGCTGCTGAAGCACAAAGAGAAGCGGAGAGGCAACATGTTGCTGCTGCAAGGAAGGATGAGATGAGAAGAGCAGTTGTTGCTGCTGGTAAGAGACAAGCTGAGCCAGAGCAACTGTCAGGTGATGAAAAAGTGTTGTCTAAAAAGTCCAAAAGGACATACATGTTTGATATATTCCGGGACTAGGGCTGCTAGTAGTTCTTATGTTGAGTACTATCTTATGTTGTAGTGTTTCATTTGTTCAGTCAGGATGTTGTCCTTTTTTTGATAACATTGTGAACCTTACAATGCTAGGAAGTGTCATAATTGATCCATATCGATGTCACTTTATGAGTATGGATCAATTATTACCCAAGTTTAACATATTACCGTATATAGCTTCATTTCCTTCCCTCAAATGGTCCATTTCCTGTGAAAAAAAATAAACATAGGGATTTGCAATCTTTTGCATTTATTAGTCATTAGTGATAAGATCGAAGTGATTTTGTTTGAATATCCGGGATTATCCAGTTAAAACAATGGTGAAATGAGTGTAAAAAAATACACTCATCACCCTGCAGGTTCGGAAATAAGTGGACATGACTCGGAACACCTTCCAGTCAATAATTAACAGCGGGATCAGGACACCTTTGATAATTTCCACATATTTACGAAGTTCTTTATCACACGAACCTTATGTTCCTGCATACAATTCTCTTTGCTTCGCGATACGTTACAAAACTCGAGGCGGTACTTTTATCGATATCATCGTGATCAACACCTTGATCATACTATACCAGTTATCCTCGTTGCCGGTTTATTATCTTTACTCCTTTCCATATTTCAGTATCCATGTGATCTTAGTTACATGTGTCTGGCCAGACGATGATGACATCATAATACTGAGTCGGCCCGGAGGGTATCTCTCCATCGTTGGAGGAGCAAATGTCGGTCTTGAACTATCAATATAAAGACATACTTTTCCAGTATACCCGTAAGTTATTTTTATTGTCACCTAGTTACGGTGTGAGGTTTGACAACACCAAAGTAACTATCCGGTATGATGGTATACAATATTCTCATGATCTAAGGACGTGAGTAAATGGTAACATCTTTATATGAAAATATTGACAAGCTAATGACGATTTGATCTCGCGGTAATTCATAAGTTTGGTCTATCCAACACCATTATTCCGATAACAATGTGTTCTCATTATTCATGGCTTCCTTGTTACTTTAACAATTCTCATGATCAGGAAAACAAGATCATCATAAATACATGAGTTAGTCCTAGAGGTACGACTAGGGATTCATTTGATGTTTATGTTTTCAGACATGCAGTTGAGTTTTCCACCGAATCTCATAATCAAGAACTCATGCAATTATAGCACAAAAATATAAACTTAAATATGATTATGGAAATATAATAAATATATTTATTATTGTCTCTAGGGCATATCTTCAACACTCGTCTACAACCTCCTCCTTGTCGGCGGCGGCGTCTCATCGTCGGGCCAACATCCCCATGACCACCACCACCACGACGTCCTCCTCCGGACCCAGTGGGTGAACAACGTGAGACCTGTATGCCTTCTAACGCCCTTTCTGCACCGAATCCCCCCCCCCCTCCCCGCATCCGTCTCTGATCAGAAGAGATCCATCTCTGACCATCTGTGCCTTCTCCTCCTTCGCGATAGCCAATGCAATCCCCAACTTTTTTTTTTGTAGAGCATCGCGGTTCAAAAACCAGCTACAGATCTTGCGGAGCCCGGCGAGCATCTCCGCATCGTCGTCCGCTGCCTGAACAAGAATCTCGGCTAGCGTCGAAGTGACCTCCATCATCGCTACTTGCTAGGGTTAGGAATTTCGGAGAGCAGGGGAGGGAGACGACGGGATTTAAGACATGTAGGGAGAAGTGATTTTAGTATGACGACTACGAGGTGTGGGGCGTGGGTGGATTCCAGAAGAAGTGAGGGGTCTTTTTGTAAAAAAAAAGTGATGCCACGCGGTGGCACGATGGTGCTCTACCGTAGCCGGGACCGTATACAGGACTATAGAAGTCATGTATTCGCATGTATAAGTGCCTTATTGTAGTAGTGTTTCTCAAATTCGAGGACGGTTTCGTTATGCCCCAGCGAGTTCATGGTGTCCCACCTTTGGGTTGTTGAAGCCACCTACGCGAGTGCCTCTCATCCCTGCCTTTCCTCTCGCAGTGGTGGATCGGACTGACCATGTCTTCTACTACGCGTCTTTGTTTTTTCAGCTACTTCTATTATCTATTATCTTGATCACCACTTAAAGCATCATAACTCAAAAATGCATCATTTCAAATATGAAATTGCTTACCACACATACCATGTGGTATCTTCTACTACGCGTCTATCGAGCTCCTACGTCACCCCATCTCGTTGCCTTTTTTTTTTTTGAGGGGTCCCCATCTCATTGCTGCCTTGCTCACCTCGTGACCTCGCCCCCCGTCTCGCTGCCATCAAGCCCAACCTTCAACTCGCTTCCAGAGATAAGCTCAAATTAAAAGGAAGAACAGATAAGCTCATCAAATTTAAAAAACAAGTGGCCCGTAGAATGGGCCCTAAAAAGAAGGGACCCAAACGGTCGCCCTAGCTTGAGTGCTGGCCCTTTTACAACGGGACGCATCATTCGCGTACCAACAACCCCAGGGCGCCGCATCGCATCGCATCGGTGGGCCGCGGGCCGAATGAAGCGGGACAGCAGCTGGCACGCCCGTAAAATTCTGCCAGAGGAAGTACTTTACCAACGAACAAGTACCTGCCCCTTCATGCCGCCACGCCATCTACCTTCATGCGCGCGCCGCCGCTAGCCCTAGCAAAGGCGCCGCCCTGCACGCGCGCCGTCCATGGATCTCCCCGGCGCCTCCCTCCTTGCTCCTCCCCCTCGCCGCCACGCGCTCGCCGTCTCGACGCACGCCGTCAGGCTTAGCTCCATAGCCGCCAACCTCCGCCAGCGAGCCCACTATGATGAAGGTACACGTTGCTTGCTACCTACTGCTTCGTGCGTGCAGCGTTTGCTTGCTTCGATAGAGTTCTCCTTGCTATATATGTACGAGCATGTAAGCTTGTCTACGCCATGGCTGTGAAGATGGTACGTCCATGCATGATCTTTGCTTGCTTGCTTGCAGTGACGACTTGCACTGATCCGGCGGCGGCCATGGCGGAGCTCCGCGGGGGGCACAAGTTCGAGGTCGTGGTGGTCGACATGTACTCCCTGCGCTACCGCGCGGCGCCGGCCTTCGAGCTCTTGGAGTGTGCCATCGACGAGATGCACGTCGAGACATATGGTAATTATATATATTGGATCTTGTGCTTAGTTAAGTCTACCATGCATGTTCCGTTTTATCTAGCGATGGAGCGATGACGGTTTTGAGGTTTTGACAACGTTACGAGGATTGGTTTGAGCTAAGTACGTAGTAGATAACTTGTTAGAGCTTCTTCTTTTTTTTTGCGAGAGGATAACTTATTAGAGCTATGCTGCCAGATTAATTCTTCTTTCAAGTTCGGAGCTTAATTTGACACAAGATAATCATGATTGTTTCAGCCTAGTTAAGTCTACGTAATAACAAGATATGTGCGTTGATCAGTGCATATGGTAGTCGGATCTTGTGCTTAGTTAAGTCTGCCGTGTTCCGTTTCATCTAGCCATGGAGAGATAACGGTTTTGAGGCTAATTGGTTTGAGTTAAGCAGTAGACGATTTCGAGCTATGTTGCCAGATTCTTCTTTGAAGTATATACAGCAGTAGTTCTATAGCTCAAACGGGCTTATGTAGCATATAGCTTAGCTGCTAAGTTAGGCGAGCCAATGCTTTAAGGGGTACTTGCAAAAAAAAAAAATTGATGTAAGGGGTGTGCTTAAGTACGCCCCCTAGCTAAGGCTGGTCGTAATGGGAGTATCATAACTAGTATCATGCATGCCAACTAGGCAATTTTCATGAGCTGGCATAGAATTAAATAAAGAAAGAGATGGTTGATTATCATATCATGATACCGTATCATAATAAATGATATGCTACTATGTGTCATGCATGACAATAAATAAAGTCATCTATGATACTAATATATGATACTATGCATTAGGGAGGTAGTATCATACACTAGTATCATACGCATGATACTAACTTATGATACTACCCATTACGATGGTTCGAGGGGAAAAACTTGCTAATGATTGAGTTTTTTTTTTTCATTTTGAAACCATCGAGATACCACTAGCTGCACTGCTTTGGCATTAACAAAGGAGAAGAGTTCCAACTTCCGATGAAGTCACTATGCTACATATTTACTAAAAACCATGTACGTCGAGTGTTACGGTCTTTGCCGAGTGCCTGCGGATGTACGTCGAGTGTTTCGGTCTTTGCCAAGTTCCTTTCTGCAGGCACTCGGCAAAGAGGGTCCTTAATATATACCGCACAAAAAAACACTCGGTAAACAGAAAGAACTCGGTAACATAGGGCCTAGAAATAGATAGATAAATTTATTTACGACCCACTTTCTAGATGCCCTTTTGGTTAATTTGCATCAGTTTAATTAACACATACCTTGTTCCAATAGAGTATTTCATATGGCATAGCATGCATCAGTATCATTTACTTAGATTAAGACTATGAATTTTTCTTCAGAAAGGTGGCAGAGATGGTGTTCTAGAAAACCTGTGGTCCAACTTATATTATAACTAACTTTGACTATTAACATACGAAAATGTATTCAGACTGGTCGGTGACAATACTATCACTAGATGATTGGTTTACTATCTTTACTGTCCATTCATAGATAGATGGTGTTCTAGAAAACGTGTAGTCAAACTTATATAACTAACTTTGACTTTGAACATATGAAAATTGTATTCAGATTTGTCAAGGCACAATACTATCACTAGATTTGTCATGAGAAATAATTTCATAATATTAGAAGTTTATATAATCAGTTTCTTTTTTTTGGAAACTAGTCATCAAACTTACATGCTAGACATTGTGTTTGTGTATAAAACACCATCTATTTATGCTTGTGGGAATGTAAGCTTGCCTCAAATTTGGTACCAATATCATTATGATTCATGTAACAAATGTTCCGCTCTTCATTACTTTATTTATGCTGACATTTCTCATTTCACGTCATATAGCTGTTTCGGAAATTGGCCTCCGCTATGGACCCATAGGGATGGAGGATCTCAATAAAATCAGGAAGGACATCTACAATAAAGTGTCCAATGGATTTAAGTCACCAGAGGCCAAGCTGAACGGTTCATGCAACAACTCATCAGTGATGACAACACCCACAACAACAACCTTATTAATCTCGGGAAGGAGGGCGACAAGGAGGAGGATGAGTAGGACACAAGTAAGCGATACAAACAGTCAGGAGGAGCTGGATGGATGGAATGTCAAGAACGAGCAACAAAATCCGGCCGAGAAGCCAAAGAAGGCCCGACTCGTTTGGACTGACGAACTACACAAGAAGTTTGTGGAAGCGCATGACAAACTCCTCCCTGGAGGTAATGTAATTAATCATTGCTATATGCTCGTTTGCTTAATTTACAGTTAATTATTAATGGGCTAGCCTATCGACCAATCATATATATATAGTTAACTTTTCAGGCAGTGTTGGTAACTCTGTTTAGTGTTTATAAGGTAACTTGTTTTCTTTCGAATGTTTGCTTAGATGCCGTGCCAAAGAAAATACTTAAGTTGATGAATGACTCTACACTCACTAGAGAGAACATTGCCAGCCACCTTCAGGTAATTGGACTATACCATTTTTACATATTCAATTCAAAGACGACCATATTGTCCTCTTCTTTCTTTCTTTTCCAAAAAGTACAATGTGATAATTGCAATGTACATAGGGCTCACATAAACCGACTAGCAAGCATGCATAAGGATAATTGAGTTTTTTTATGCGTCTGGGTAAAATTCATGCAAAATGTTGCATTTGTCTACTCTATGAAAAGCATATAAAGATGTCTTCTTAGGCTCTCCTTGTTTTTCGGTGCAAACTACAAATGTAGTCATTTTATCGTGAAACTGATATATAGTGCATTCTAGCATGTAAAAGTAAGATTATTTTCCCTTTTTTTGGTGATTTTTCAAACACTGCTTTAAAGAAAGTCAATATAGTGAGAGCATCATCATGTGTTGGGTGTAGAAAACCAGGTACCGAAAAACTAGCCATACTCCTCTCTTATTTTGTTTTGAGGAGACTCTTTTTTACCAAGACTATGTCATTTCTTTCATTGTTGTCCAATAAACATTATTTCATGAATTACATTACAGAAACATAGGATGAATATCGATCCTCTTCGTAGGGGCAATCCTAAAATAAAGCATCAGAAATTAACACCTCCCCAAGCATCATTGTCCTCTCCTAACTTGTCTCAGCAACAGGTACTCTACTATAAATATATTCAGAGACCATTATCATTTACCTACTCCAACAATGTCATAAACTCACTTTCTCAACATGTGAATAACATGTGTGTGCAGGCTTCTCCTACAATGATGCAACCTTTGTCTAGTTCAAACTTTTCAGAGACTTTTACAACACAAGGAGTTGTTTACATGAACCATAATATGAATGTCCAGCCAATGGTCAAACCTCCCACAAATAGTGACATGCAGGACAGTCATCCGGTGATGGACATGCAATCATTTAAGGGTATGGATAAGATCAATAGTACATGTCTACATGATATGCACAAAACCATTTGATTGTTCCTATTAATTTTCTTAATTGAATGTTATGATGCTTAACATATTTTTCTTTTTTCACAGATTCCATTCTTTTTCACACAGAATGTGTGTTCCCGGATGTAGCATCAAAAGATATGTACACTAGAGATAATAAATCTAAACAAAATTGCACGTGGAGTCCTGATACTTCAGATATTAGCGAGATTTTGGTAAGAAATAATAGTATTGAGTTAATTCAATAGATCTTTGCTATTTGAAACATTATAATAATTTTTTTCACTTTTTCAATGTTGTGTTTTTCTGCAGGATAAAGATCCTAAGCCTTCATGGGATGTAAAGTATCTCTTCTCTTATGGCGACTAAAACATTTTTTTTTTACAAAAACACACGAAGGACCGGTTTCCAAGGCTAATTAGTGGAGAGTCCATGTTAGTTTTCGAATACATATAGCGTGTTAAGGCGGACAGTGTTATGTGCTTGGCATTTCTATGTAAGCACATGGCTGTGTGATCGGATTAATTGAAATCTCATTATGTGGACCACATACTCCAATAAACTCTTGTGTGTGTGCGTGCGCGCTCTTTTGAAATTAAATAATGCCATTTTGGAGCCCTTTGGTCCTCTTTGTATGCAGATATGTTGGTTTTTCTTAGTTAGATCAGCACTCCTTATTTATGTATACACCTCTGTTAGATGTATGACAAGTGTCATCATCCTAGTCATACTATTACTGAAATATCGAGCTCTAGCATTTTCTTAATTATAGTCTGAAATATAACTATGATTTTGCAATATGGGTCGGTTGACACCTCACTCTCCTTTCTTCCCGTAGTGTCATGAGAAATCATTAACTGAACACTAGCTGCGTATTAGCTCAGATCTGGAGGATTTGATTATTGCGCCATTTTCTATTGCATTGTGTGGCATGCGATAACACTATCAAGCTGTAGGATTTTCTTAATTACACTCTAAAATGTCACTATGATTTTACAATAAGCGCCAACTGACATCCCACTCTGTTGTCTTCCCGTAGTATCATGAGAAATCATTGCCTGAACACCGGCTGCGTATGAGCTCAGATCAAAAGGATTTGATGTGGTCGTTGTTCCGCCATTTTGTCTTACATTGTGGGTTGGGGCATTTTATTTTATTTTTGTAAGAGAAGCACAGCGGCTCATAAACGGATTAAATGAACCAAAATGCTTAAACAGATTTCGTCCAACAAGTTGTTTGTGACGGGCCATTTTTTTCTTCCTATCCCTGCACGAAAGGAAATATTTGTCTCCTCCTATTCCAGAAGGAAACAGAAATGTGTTTCTGCTAAATTACCGCATTCCAGATATAGGCCAAAAAAAAAAGGGGGGGGGGGGGGGGGGGGGGGGGGGGGGAAGGCATGAGCTGTGCAGCAGCAAATTCAGATCAGAACAGTTTGGTACATATTTTTTCCCAAATACTACTACAGCGGCTTATAATCATTCAGTCACTTGAGAGCAGCGGTTCTGTTTTACAATGTACAATCAGGCGAGACGGCAGGCTTGAAACTGAAGCTAGCTGCACATCCCCAGCCTTACAACCTTGATAAAATCCTTAATGAAACAAACGAACAAGCGAAAGGAATAGCAAGCGGAACTAGAGCAGCACTAATAAACCCTAGCTAATTTTGCTTCCGCGCGATGCCAAATAGTTCCCTTCATAAAAACCTGGAAACGGCTCGTCGTGTCGCTGGAGCTGCCAATCTCTTCTTGGTTGATCAGAGAGATAGATCCATACTAAAGAAAATAAAAAAGAAAAAGAAAAACACATGCAGGAAAAGAAAAAAACTGATCTGAGGAGAGATTGCTCCATCTAATTGAAGTCCTTGACCTCAAAGCGGAATCTAACCTGCTTCACATAACTGAACGGGCCGCAAAATCTGAGGCAGAGAAGCAACTTCGAGATCTTCTTAGAGAAGAAGAACTGAAATGGGCTCTGAGGGCTAAGACGCTTAAAGTTGTCCAGGGTGATGACAATACTCAGTTCTTCCATATGATTGCAAATGGCAAACATAGGAAGAAGAAAATTATTCAGTTAGAACAAGATGAAGGTACGATAGTGGGGCATGAAAACCTCAAGCTATACATCTCAAACTACTATAAACAACTCTTTGGGCCGCCGGAGGATAATTTTGTGTCGCTCGACGAGCTCGCAGTGGAGGACATTCCTCAGTTACAGGCAGATGAAAATGAGATTTTGTCTGCACCGTTTACTGAGAAGGAGGTGTTTGAGGCCATTTCACAAATGAAGCCGAATAAGGCACCTGGACCAGATGGGTTCCCTGCCGAATTCTATAAGAAATGCTGGCACATTATCAAAGATGATCTTATGTCGATGTTCCATGACCTTTTTAACGGCCAGTTACAGCTCTTCCACCTCAACTTTGGAACTATCACGTTGTTACCAAAGAAGGAGGAGGCAGTGCGGATTGAGCGGTTTAGGCCCATCTGTCTATTAAATGCGAGTTTCAAAATCTTCACGAAAGTAGGCACGAACAGATTGACAAGGATTGCCCATACGGTGGTACAGCCGAGTCAAACTGCTTTCATGCCAGGAAGACATATACTCGAAGGGGTTGTTGTCTTACACGAAACTCTACATGAAATTCACTCGAAGAAACTCGATGGGGTGATCTTCAAGGTGGATTTTGAGAAAGCGTACGATAAGGTCAAATGGCCCTTTCTCCAGCAAGTCATGCGTATGAAGGGGTTCAATGAGACCTGGAGGAACCAGGTGGACTCCTTTATTAAACAGGGTAGCGTGGGGATTAAAGTAAATGATGACACGGGTCATTATTTTCAGACATATAAGGGCTTAAGACAGGGAGACCCGATGTCTCCTATTCTGTTCAACATAGTGGCAGATATGTTGGCAGTGCTTATCGGGCGGGCCAAGGAGAATGGCCAGGTAGGTGGTCTTATCCCTCATTTGGTTGATGGAGGGGTTTCTATCCTACAATACGCTGATGACACGATTATATTCATGGAGCAAGACATCGCAAAAGCTAGAAATATGAAATTAGTGCTTTGTCTTTTTGAGCAATTGTCGGGATTGAAAATTAACTTCAACAAGAGCGAATTGTTCTGCTTTGGAAGGGCTAAAGAGGAACAAGACGCATATAGACAATTGTTCGGGTGTGAAATGGGATCCTTGCCGTTTAGTTATCTTGGAATCCCAATTCATCATCGTAGACTCACGAATAAAGAATGGAAGTGTATTGATGATCGATTTGAGAAAAAGCTAAGCTGCTGGAAGGGCAAGCTTTTGTCTTATGGAGGCCGGCTTGTGTTAATCAACTCAGTGTTGACCAGTATGCCGATGTTTCTACTATCTTTCTTTGAAGTACCTGTAGGGGTAAGAAAAAGGCTAGACTTTTATCGATCCCGATTTTTCTGACAAAGCGATGATGTTAAGACGAAATACAGATTGACCAAGTGGGATATCATTTGTAGACCCAAAGACCAAGGGGGACTTGGGATTGAGAACTTGGAGATCAAAAATAAGTGCTTGCTAAGTAAGTGGCTGTTTAGGTTGTCAACGGAAACGGATAGTATGTGGGCTCAGATTCTGCGTAACAAATACTTACAAACCAAGACGTTAGCTCAGGTGGCCGCTAGGCCTAATGACTCGCCGTTCTGGAAGGGGCTCATGCGAACGAAGGATACTTTCTTTCGCAGAGCAAAGTTTGTTGTAGGCAACGGTACAACAACAAGGTTCTGGGAAGATACTTGGCTAGGGGAGACGCCTCTAGCCTTGCAGTATCCCTCTCTGTATAATATTGTACAGCGTAAGGAGGACTACGGTGCTACAGTATTACAATCGTCGCCATTACATATCCAGTTTAGGAGGTCTCTCGTGGGGGAACGGTGGACTTCCTGGCTGCATCTAGTGCGAAGATTGATGGATGTGCACCTTTTGAACTAGCCTGATGCGTTTAGATGGAAACTCACTACGAACGGTGTGTTTACGGTGAAGTCCATGTATCTTGATTTGATTAATTCTGGCCCACTCCCGAGATCTATACACATTTGGAAAATTAAGGTCCCACTCAAAATTAAGATATTCATGTGGTTTGTCCACAAAAGAGTGATTCTCACCAAAGATAATTTACTCAAGCGAAGATGGGTAGGTACGTAGTCCACGATGTTGTTTTTGTAACAATGACGAAACGATTCAACACCTATTCATTGATTGCCCGCTTGCTAAGTTGCTTTGGCATTCGATCCATATAGCCTTCAACATAACCCCTCCAGCCAGCATCGACATGTTATTTGGGACGTGGCTTGCTGGAGTGGAACAAGTGACTGCGGGACGTATTCGGATAGGAATATGTGCAGAAATGATATGATCTTTAACAGGCAAAATCTCATAAACTTTTTGCAGGTAATATACAGGGCTACAACCTGGATCCGTTCGTGGTCGCCACTCACTCATATGGACTCTAGGGAGCATTTGGTTACTGGGTGCAACCGATGGGAGACGGTCGCACGGGTTATTTACAACCGATTTGGATGTCGGTCCAATAATATGATAGATGTTTAGTCATCTAGTCTTTTATTTCGCCGGTTGTGGCTTTTCTTTTTGTTCATCTTTCTTGCTCCTTTTGCGAGCTGTACCGCGAGCTGTACTGCACTGTGTACTTTGTTTGGATTTTAATAAGATGGCCGTATGCATCGTCCTGATGCAGAGTCCGGGGGCGTTGTTCCTCCTTTTCAAAAAAAAAAAAAAATGCTGCTAGATGTGTATACTGCTGCCATTCGCGAAGTACGTCGACACCAGGCCGTTCATCTTGAACTTCGTCTTAGGGGCTCCGGGACCGGTGATGCACCTGGTCGGTGAGCTGACAGCACCGGAAGTACGCTGAAGCAGGTGCTCTAGCTGTCCAGATGACGCAGCGATCAACCCTGTACATATTCAAGCACATTGTTTATGTCATTTTGTTGTTAACTTGGTCAGGTGCTCAGCTTTGCCAAGCGAAATTGACATCAAAAGGAAAGAGACGATATATTGTATCAAACAGAGTGAAGTGCAGTTTTGAGGATGTTTTACCCAAGAAAAGTGGTGATGGCTTTCCAGGCCTAGAGTTAAATTCAGGATGAAATTGCGTGCCCACGAAAAACTTATGAGTTGGTAGCTCAATAATCTGTATCCAGTAAAGCATTTTACATTAGATATTTGGAGCAACAAAAATATTAGTGCGTTGCTAATTCTAACAAAAATTTAGTAAGCTTACCTCCATGCGTCTTCCGCTTTCATCCCTACCCACAAAAGAAAGCCCTGCTTTCTCACATTCTGAGACCATGTCAGGATTCACCTGAAAAAATGGAGAATGTTTTTATCACCAAACTGGATTAATAATAACAGAAAGTTACATGTCATCGCATTCTTTGACATACCTCGTATCTGTGGCGGTGTCGTTCGTCTACATAGTTAGCATTGGCATACCTATAACAGTTCAAATCTCGTACGATTATTTCCAGAACATGAAATGTGAAGAAGGCGTCAAAGGTAAAATAACAATGTAAGAGATTTCTTACAGTTTAGCAGATTTGCAGTTGTTGACCTGGAAAAATGTCCTCCTTGAACCGAGGCGCATCGTCGCGCCCATGTGAGTTTTGGAGCCCTGCAGAGGCATTGTGGAAGGTGCAGAGTAAGGACAAGGTGATTTCACAGAAATAAACTACTTAAATACAATAGCTGATAAGGCAAGTTACCTCTGGCATGAAGATAACACATGGTGTTTTTGCAGCTGGATCAAACTCCGTGCTATTAGCATCACGCAGCTTCATGACAGAACGCGCATACTCGATCACTGCAATTTGCATGCCCAAGCAAATGCCGAGATATGGAACGTTGTTTTCTCGTGCATGGTTTGCAGCAAGGATTTTCCCCTGGACACCTCTGTCTCCAAAGCCTCCCGGAACTAGTATGCCATTTGCACCCTGAGGTGGAAAACCCTTTCAGATTTCTGCGTAATTGCCATCGTTTGAAAATATATGCCGTCCTTACCTTTAGTAGACCCCATGCTTTTTCATAGGCATCAGGCGTCTGTACAGTGAAATAATACCCAAGATAAGTAAATTCACCATTAGAGAGAGTGGAATTAAAATGGTATCCGGTAAAAATGTGCTGACCTCTTCAGCAGCAGAATCTTCAAGATCACAGGAAGGAACCCAGTCCACCACCAGTTTCCTGTCCAAAGCAACCGAAGCATGCAGAAGAGCCTGACAGATGTATCAGAAGATAAACTTGATTACACCCAAAAAAATGTCTCAAAGCTTAGCTTTTCTCTCACAAATAAGGGATCGATTGCAAGATTTCACTAAATGCCTACAAATCTAAGAACCACACCAAGGAAGACTTGAGTAGTTGAATCATGCACGGATAAATGTCAAGTAAATCACCTTCAAAATAGACAGGTAGGAATCCGATATGCCGGTATATTTTCCAACCATGGCAATCCTGACCTGAAAATATTTGTGCACAATAATGTTTAGCAGCAGATAAGTGCTTACATGTATTACTGAAGGTAACAATTCAAAGGATCAGAACACCAACCGGAGATTTCAGTTTGTCGAATCTGCTGGCTCTTTCAGTCCATTCAGACAACTTAGGTTCTTGAGTCACTTTCCCCACACTATATAAGAGAAGAAAGAATGCTAAGTACACCGATAAATGAGCCAAATTGATAATCTAATCATACTTGGGCAAAAAAGACGTACCACCAAAGGCCCAGAACGTTCAAAATAGCTTCATGAGCTCTCTGATCCTGTAGAAATACCAGTATATATCGTTAGCTAAGCACATTTAAATTTGGATTCAGTTAACAGAAGAAACTTGATGCGACATACCCTGAGCAACAAGGGGATGTGCCAGATGTTTGTTACATCATGGAGATTAACGATATTTGAAACCTATCAGAAAAAACTTGAAGTCAGCACTAATTTTGTATTTTGCAGATCTCAGTTTACTGTAGCCTTGCAGTAAAAGGAAACATTAATTACCGGAACTTGGCAAAATTGTGACAGTTTCAGTTTCACATTTTCTTCCAGTGGCTGCCATAAAACACAGAGCAAGTAAAATGTTACCATCTGCATCGACTGACTGAAAACAGGGGATAGTGCTCTTAAAAAAAGAAATACAAAACGAATCCTGCATGATACCTGAGTACTGCGGCATGCCAAGATATCAGGCATCAACCCAAGTCCTCTTAGCCCACGGACGCTATGCTGGGTAGGCTTTGTTTTCTGAATAAATGATAGTTTGTATTATTTAAAGGAAACGATGTAAATGAAAATGAGTATCGCGGACAATGGTAATATTTTCAGTATTATGGAGCGTCCTTGTGAGTAACAGTTACCTGTTCACCAACTACGGTTAGAACTGGTACAAGACTAACATGAACCAAGCAAAAGTTTCCAGGTCCTGAAATGCATATTGAGTAAGATCAGGTTAATGTAAACTCAGTTTTACTTGGTAAATAAAAAACTGAAGTTAGATATTGTAAAGCATGGTCAAAGAAATAAGAAAAACACTGAAGGCCTTCACTTTTTTCTCACCTACGCGGTACGAAAATTGACCCAATGCTTCGATAAAAGGCATTGATTCGATGTCCCCTGCACCAAGAATGCAACTGTTATGCAGTGAAATTATTTTGTCCCCTCCACTGGCAATACTTGCAAACAACTGTGTCCATCGTGCTATTAACAAGTGCGATGGTTTGCTGCAGTAATTTAGTATGTTGTTTTTACCTATAGTGCCACCAAGTTCTATGACACAAACATCAGCTGGCTTTTCTGTGCCATCAACTGGATTCATCGCCACACGTTCAATCCAATCTTGAATTTCATCGGTAATCTGCGGCACAACCTGATAAAGAGACTTAGTTCAGTAAAGTCATCAATAAAAATTGTACACTTCACGTAAGAACCGAAAAACAGGGAAACTCTATCCTAATTAGCAATTCACACCTGAACAGTTTTTCCCAGGTAGTCTCCTCTTCGTTCTTTGTTAATAACAGCCTGTATCAAAATGGAAACTTAAGTGTTAGATGATAAAAGCAAGATGAAATTTTTAACTTAATTCTCCCTTAAAAAAACTAATTTAATTTTTTCAAAAATACCATGTCTAATAAGGAGGATATCAAATCTAAGGTATAGCATATTCTCCAGCAGTCCTAAACTTTGATAGCTACATAACTGCCAACAGCTACATCTGGCATTCAATTGCGGCTCCAGTCCTAGGTCCATATATGATTGTCAAAGGTGAAATGTAAACCACAAACACTGGTAAAGTGGCACAAGAAAATATTTCTGGGTCCCACAGAAAATTCTGGTAATCAAGTACAGGGGCGGATCTAGTGGGGGTGCCGTGGGTGCCATGGCACCCCCTCCAAAATTGTAAAATAAAATTTATTATATACTTAACACTGAATACTCATCAAGTTGTTGTTATTTTCAAAGTATTTGTTGAGATTATGATGATGTTTAGTGTAAACTTTGAACCGTGGCACCCCCAAGCCTGCGATTCTAGGGCCGCCACTGATCAAGTACCCAACTGTTTTAATAAATATCACCAATCTGTAAACGTCAAGGTGGAGCATAAACCACAAATTTTCACTGGATAGCAGGTTGTCCTGAAATTTAATGTGCACCTAGACAAAGACTGTATATTCCGGATCACCTGGTAGATCTTTCCCGTGGTTATGTTGTTGTCGCGAGTCAACTTGATGTCCAGAAACCGCTCGTAATTTCCAAGGCCCAAGTCCACCTTTGATTTGACCAAAAAAAAGATATAACAAAATGAGGTCCATTGAGCGGAGCCGACGAAAGAAAAAAAATACGCCTACAATTATTATCCCATAGTAGATCGGTTTTTAGAATTAAAAAACGTGGAATAAGAGAAGAAAAGTGTGCCCTTTTGACAAGTGCGTAAGTGCCAAAATTTTGGTTGCTGAGGTGGAATTTTGTTATCCATGGTGCACTTTCTTTTCTTGATAACCAAATACGGTTGTAAGAGGTGATTTACTAGTAGTACTCCCTCCGTACCAAAATATAAGACGTTTTTTAAGGCTAAACTAGCCTAAAAAACTGTTGGGACATACCCCGGACCAAACTCGGATCGGTGGCACATAGCACCACGGACGCCGAATGCCCCAACTCTGTTATACTGGACTCACATGGCGCTAACCAACTCACGCTACAACCTGGACGCAGCTCCTCCACACGCCCGAGCAACGGACTCAGCGTGATCTCCTTGCATGCAGCTTCTGTCGGTTGCCTGCTCCGCGCGACGACTCGACTCCACGACTGCACGATCAGCACGCCACGCGACTCGGCCGGCTCGCCGCACGGCTCCAACCTGAGCACAGCTCGGACGCGCACACACACACACGTGCCCACGCCCGCCACGGACTCGACCTGGGAGCGCTCACGCCGGTCGCCACCACCACGGGCATGGCTTATTTCCAACACTCACCCCCTAAGCCATGACCTCGCCGCCCATCCTGACGTACAGGGCGCCGGCTCCTCGTCGACTGTCGCAGGGAACGCCCCCGGCCCGACGTCACCGCGCGCCTCCCGCACGAGCCGCCGCTCGCTGCCGCTGCAGCAGCCCGCGGCTCTGTGCGCCGCCGTGCCGCGTCTCCGTGCCACGCGCCACTGCGCCTCCACGGCCGTCGCGCCGAGCCGCCGCGGCCTCTGCGCCACCACGCAGGTCCTCCGCGGCCTCCTCACCTCCGCGACCGCCGTGCTCGTCGCGCGTACGACATCACAACGCACCGCCGCGGACTCGCCGCGCGTCGCCGTCGCCGCGCGCTCGCCGCGGACTCACCGCGCGCCGCCTCCGCGTCCGCCATGGCCCCGAATCTTGTGGCTCTGTATACCAAATGTTGGGACATACCCCGGACCAGCTCTCTCTCTCTCACACACTCGCTCGGACGAAGGGGGAAGGAGACAAATTTTTTCGGTGACAAACGCCTCGCCGCACAAACGGCGCCACGCCACACGAACGGCGCTTCCTTTTCCTTTCGAGCACAAACTCGGGTCGGTGGCACATACCACCACGGACGCCGAACGCCCCAACTCTGTTATACTGGACTCACATGGCGCTAACCAACTCACGCTACAACCTCACGCACTACCCAACTACCTAGCATGCACGCACGTACAGCCGCACAAACAGCTCGTCCACACGCCCGAGCAACGGACTCAGCGTGATCTCCTTGCATGCAGCTTCTGTTGGTTGCCTGCTCCGCGCGACGACTCGGCTCCACGACTGCACGATCGCACGCCACGCGACTCGGCCGGCTCGCCGCACGGCTCCGACCTGAGCACAGCTCGGACGCGCGCGCGCACACACACGTGCCCACGCCTGCCATGGACTCGACCTGGGCGTGCTCACGCCGGTCGCCACCGTCACGGGCATGGCTTATTTCCAACAAAAACGTCTTGAGCAGTTTTAACATGCTCCCTCTTACCTCCTCTTTTCACATGAGAGATAAGAGTATATAATAGATCTGAGACGTTGATCTTATTAATTAGTGGTTTGATTAACTCTTACCTTCTTACCTCACATGAAAAAAAAGGAGGTAAGAGGGAGCATGTTAAAATTTGCCGAACGGTCTTATATTTTGATACGGAGGTAATACCATTTAGTGCAGTGAGGCAGGCGAAAGGAGATTGGTGGTGACTACGCAGCAGGGTAGTAGTAGTACCTCACCGCCGTCGTCCATGACAAACACTTCGCCGTGCTCGAACGGAGACATGGTTCCTGCGTCGGTGTTGATGTATGGATCTGTACATCGGCAGTGACAAATAAACAAGATCGATTAGAGTAGCCGGCCACTGGTGAGTCAAGATTATCTCATTAATCTAGAGAAAGAACAAAGTGGTACGGGAATCAGATGTATATAGTAAGTACATGACAGGACAAGAAAAGAAAAGAAAAAACAGTTTGTTAAAGAACTAGACCCAAGGTGCATGGCACTTGGCCTTGGTGAAGAGACAAAAGTTTCAGCTAGGACAAGAGGAGGTGACAAATTTGACCTCTGAGAAGAAGTTCATGTGCCTCAAGGAACCGGGACAGTGATACTGGCCAACACACACAGTATCCAAAGCAAAGCAACGACCAATCACGGAGATCGCAGAGGAGGGGAGGGTGCCAGCAGAAAAGGAAACGCTTGGAATCGACAAGACTAGGAACAGGAACAGAGGAAACAGTTATTACTCCTAGCCCGCAAAGTGCATTTTCCTCTGTCTGAACACTTCTGCTTCGGTACACCCACTAAACACATCAACGGTCGAGATCGGTCCGTACCCCTTCAAAATTAAGAGCACGATGGGCATTAAGAGATTTTTTTTGTTATACAACCATTAATTACCGGACACTGCTACAAATAATAATTATCGGGCGTTAATCGTGGACGGACGTTTCAGAAAACATAGGAATTAATGTCCTTTCTTTGCCCGCACTGGGACGCATGCACCCGCACCAATTCCAACTGCGTGGACACATAGGTCAAAAAAACTGCATGGACCCATACATGTCCAATCAGAAAGGGAAAACGCATGTATTTTTGGTTTTGAAACAGAAAACGCATGTATTGGTAGGTCGTGGCGAGCCAGTTTCCTTTTAATCACAGCGAACCACTAATTATGCCGATCTAATCGAGGAACCACCGCTCGGTTTCATGTGCATGCCTTAAAAAGAGGGACGCGAGGTCATTATTGAGGGGATTTGTTACTGGATTGAGGTGGATGGACAATAATACCTTTTTAAAAGTTTTTAAGGGGGGTGTACCGAAGCAGGTCTCCTGTCTGAAAAGGAAACGCTCTGTATGTAATTAAGCTAACTAGTTAGCTAGCCACTGCTAAGTCTGTCACTGGTAGTTTTGAAACTTGGAATCGACGGGAACAGAGAGAAGAGGGGGGGGGGGGGGGGGGGGGGGGGGCACGTACACACGGAGAGATTAAACAAAAACTGGAGTGATAGGGGTTGTAGAATAAGAGCGGAGGCAGCAGGCTCTGTACGGTCTCACGTGGCCACCATTACGAACGAGGAAACGGCCGTTGTTTTTTAACTCCGTCTCTATCTTTTCCGGTCAAAAAAAAAAAAAGGGGAAACGGCGGCGGCAGGTACGCGTGAGAAACGGACGGAGGAGGAAGGCAGGAGGCCGGCGTTACCGATCTTGATGGAGGTGACGCGGAGGCCGCAGGCCTTGAGGAGCACGCCGATGCTGCTGGCCGTCACGCCCTTGCCGAGGCCGCTCAGCACGCCGCCGGTCATCAGCACGTACTTCATGGCCGCGCGCGCAAAAGTCTGTCGCCGGTCAGTCACTGCACTGGCAGCTCGCTGGCTCGTGCAGTCGCTGCTGCTGCCTTGGGGGAGAAGATGGAGAGGAAATGGGAGGTTTTTGGTTTGAATGGGATGAGAGGGGAGGGAGGAGGGGAGGTTAAATAGGCCTTTCAGCAGAGTGGATCTTCTGCACTCGGGTGCAAATGCTCCCTTTATTTAGGAATTTTCAAAAACTGAGTTGAAAGCTTTGAAATTTTCCAAAAATAATCTGGTGTGTAGATATTAGAGTGAGTCATGTGCCAGCAATTTTTTGTGGAAAAATTCATTCATTTTCGAGCTGCGCAAAAAAAAAAAAAGCGGGGAGCTAAGAATGGCCCAATTTTTTTTAAAAGTGGTTTGGTTTGTTATTTTTGCACAGCTCGTAAATGAATTCCGTTTTTCATGAAACTTCAAAAATGGAAACGGATTTGAGTCATTTACGTGTGAGGTTAATTTTGGAATTTTTGGATGAGTGGAAAATATTCTAGAGAGAAAATATTCTTTCTCTCTAGCCTCTACGTTTTCTATCAAGGATGGTATATAATTTATCCGTGGAAATCTAGGGTTTGATCCGTATGATTTTTAAATTTGTATGATCACATTCTTTATCTCACCTTGACACGACAACTAACCTCGGGTTGTGATTAATTAATGGCCTAATTATTTGGATGTTAGTCAAGTGAGCACTGATTTTTTTTAAGAAACACAGCACAAACGCAGACGCTCACATACACGTACGAACACTCACACCTATGAATGCATGCATGCACACCCTACCCCACGAACACCTCCGAGAGACTGAGCCGGTCAATCTTGAGATTGACGAAGTCACTACACACGCCTCATAGTCAACGTGAACGCCGTCTCCTACTGAACGAACATCGCTAGAAAGCCTGGAATAAATCAAGGAAAATATTTATTTAGAAATTTTCAAAAACTGAGTTGAAAACTTTAAAAACTTCCAAAAATAATCTAGTGTGTAGATGTAAATGAATTTCGTTTTTCACGAAACTTGAAAAGATTGAAACGAACTTGAGTCATTTACATGTGAGATTAATTTTGGAATTTTTGGACGAGTGAAAAATATTCTTGTCAAAAGGGAGCAAGCGAGCCCAAGCTGGCATGCGAGTTTCCGAAAAGCACCCGTGTCTCTCTCATATTGTAACTGAAAGTGTAAACTCCTTTCACTTTCAATGGATCACTGCAGAGGAGGAAGCGGCGGCAGCAACTTCGGCAGCGGCGGCACGAGATGGAGCTTGCACTGCAAGCAGCCGCAAGCGAGAACGCGACAGCGGCAATGATCAGCAGCAGCATCAGGTCTTATTCCCCCATGCTCTTCCTCTATTTACATTTTTTTTGTGCCACACCATGTTGAATTTGATGTTTACAGTACAATAAATTAGAAGAAGACACTCAAATTAGTATCTACTTTGAACTTTGGTATTGTAGGTCATTCCACAAGGTGAAGTATTTAACCTAGTTGATGTCAATCCCGATCCCGGTGTTCGAAGGCAAATTGAAGATTATGCCACCCCGGAAATTAGAGATGAAATGAGAAGGGCATATTTATCAAGAGGTCCAGCTCGTTTGAAAGGGCATATTTTTTTTCGCACAAAAGGGCGGGCATTCAAAGAATCGTGGTATAAAGACTATGATTGGTTAGAGTATAGTGATGACAAGGATGCTGCATATTGTTTCTAATGTTTTCTTTTTAGGCCTCCAAGCATTGATGAAAAGTTTGGGCATGATGTATACACGAAGATAGGGTTTAAAAATTAGAAGAAAGCAATGGAATACTTTAAGGCTCATGTAGGTGGACCAAATAGCGCTCACAACAATGCTAGAAGACGGTATGAAGATTTCAGAAATCAAAAGCAGAGTGTGTCATATGCAATCACTTGTCATGTTGAGAAATCACATGTTCAATATGAAGAACGTTTGATGGCTGTTGTAGGTGTGGTAAGGTTCCTCGTTTCGCAAGGTGTAGCTTTTCATGGGCACGATGAGACTGGCACTTCCAAGAATAAGGGTAATTTCTGTGAGATGCTGGATTGGTATGCTGCAAGATGCAAGGATGTAGCTGATGTGGTCAATGAAAATGCTCCTGACAATCATCAATTGACTTGTCATATGATCCAAAAACAAATAGTACAAGCATGTGCCGAAGAGACTACAAAAGTGATAATGAATGAGCTTGGTGATGGTAATTTCTCTCTACTTGTTGACGAGTCTTGTGATGTATCGATTAGAGAGCAAATGGATGTGATTGTGAGGTTGGTTATTTGGCTCTACACTTCCATATTTCATTACTCTACCCTCACACGATTGTTATAATTGTATATGTTGTTGCTTGTAGGTTCATGAGCCAAAAAGGGGAGTCTTTGGAAAGGTCGCTTGGTGTTAAGCATGTTATTGATACTACACCCGCTTCTTTGAAAAGATTTTTGGATGAAATGTTTACTAAACATAATTTATCCATGTCAAGATTGCGAGGACAAGGATATGATGGTGCCTCAAATATGCGCAGAGAACTTAATGGTTTTGAAGAAATTGGTGCTAGATGCTAACCCTTATGCTTTTTATGTGCATTGTTTTGCCCACCAACTTCAATTGGTGGTTGTTGGTGTTGTCAAGGGAGTTCTAGCTGTTAGTGATTTCTTTGGTTATACAAACAAGATTGTCAACATGGTTAGTGCTTCTTATAGATGATTGCAAATCCAAATAGATGCATTCAGCCATTATACAATTCTAACTGCACATACTCTCTTTTTTGGGTAAGTGCCTTCTTTAGGAGGAAAGATGCATTGTTGCGGAATCATCATAACAACTTGGTTTCACAGTTAGAGAGTGGGGAGATTTTGTCAGGAAAAGGCCAACATCAAGAGACTAGTTTAGCAAGACCCGGTGATACGCGTTGGGGGTCACACCACAGAACTCTAATCCGGATCTTTCAAATGTGGAATTATGTGGTTCAAGTGCTACATGGTATTGCTCTTGAGGGGACAGATGCTGATGATAGAGGTTTGGCTTCAGGCTATATGATAAACATGGAAACCTTTGAATTTGTTCTTATCTTGCATTTGATGCTTCGAGTGCTGGTTTAACTAATGATTTGTTACAAGCATTGCAACAAAAAGATCATAATATAATTGGTGTTATGAATATGATTGTCTCAGTGAAGAGTCTATTACAAAAGTTGGGAGATGATGGATGGAAGCCTTTCTTGATGGCTGCTACTAACTTCTGTGGTGCAAGAAATATTGCAGTGCCCAATAGGGATGATAACATTTCAGCTAGAGGTTACCCAAGAAGCTCACGCAAAATGGTTACTTGCTTCCATCATTACAAGATAATCATATTCAATGAGGTGTTGGATAGAAACATAGTTAAGATGAATAATCGATTTAGTGAAACTTCTACGCGCTTGTTAAAGTGCATTGCTTGCCTTGATCCTAGAGACTCATTTAACAACTTTGATCATGATAAGCTAGTTGAGCTTGCAAATATTTACTCTATTGGTTTCTCTTCACAAGACCGCTATCACTTGACTGATCAACTCAACATATATATTGACGTGATGAAAAGAAGTCATGAATTCTTGGCTTGTGACCGTTTGAGTTGTCTTGCTCTCAAGTTGGTACAAACTAGACAACATTTGTTATTTCCATTGGTTTATCGCCTCGTTACACTTGCATTGACATTACCCGTGGCAACAACATCAGTTGAGAGGGTTTTTTTGGCCATGAATATTATAAAGACAAATCTTCGAAATAAAATGGGTGATGATTGGCTCAATGATCTTATGGTTTGCTTTCTTGAGCGTAAGATATTTGCCAAAAAGTGACAACCAGATTATGGTATATTTTCATGCTTTGAAGGACCATCTAGGCCATCTATCTCGACAACCTCGTGTTATTTCTACAACTACATCTTAAAGGTATACTCCCATCTTATCAAGAGCTACAACTCTTATCACACTTGCAAAGATTTACATTTATAATTTTTTGCTTCACATGTTGTAGGCGTCACTTGGTATTGTGGCATCAAGTGAGCATTTCAAGCGTCGAGACTCTATTTTAGTAGTTCCGAAGACATTTTTATGCTTTTTCATATTTTTAGTAATTGAATTCCATGAGTTTTGATTGAGTAGACTTGCATTTGTAAAAAAAAAAAATAGACCTTAAATATTTGCCCCGACTAAGTTCAATTCCTGGATCCGGCACTGAATACAAGGCATCCACGTATTCACGTGTTTGTGCCTCCGAATTTTTCCAATTCCCCTTTCAGACGTGCACTGTAGTGTGTAGAGAAGCGATGATCGACCGCCGAGCTTCCGTCGGCACGTACGAGAGCCTACATGCCAGCGACGCAATTGCGTGTGGCCGCTCATGACACTGCCACCGTTCATTCACCGCGAGCGTGGCTTGGGCTTCGTATGATTGGAAGGATGGTTTAGTATGACAAGAACAAACTTAACTATCAAAGGTCGAATTTAGACAGCAAAGATCAACCCCCAAACACAACTTTTCCATGTCAATGAGATTTATTTATTTTTGTGTGTGGAAGATGTCAATGAGAATCTGACCACTGAGACCACTGGTTGACACCAGTCTCAAAAAGACCTAAGTAGGAAAGTTTCCATTCGCGACTTCGGGATGGAGAACTAGCCACCTCTCACCAAGAATATATTCCATCCGGCACTTCCGAGTCTGAATGTACACTTGTTTCGAGTCTCGTTTTCGGCTGTCGGGCTGGCATATATTAACATGAAAATTTACATATTCCTCTCCTCTTACTATCACACGCCGATTTCGCTTGACAGCCCAACGGGAATCATACTTCCATCAAAAGTGCATGCAAAAGCTGGCTTATATTCCCTAGCTGGTTGATTGACCTAAGTGCATGGCCAAGTGTCATGCAATCGAGGCCATCATCAATCGGTGCAGCCAAGCAAGCACTAGTACCCTATAGACGTGTTTGGTAGCCTGCATCCCCGGGCCCACAGGGTGCAAGAAAAACACGTTTGGTTGCATACACGAGGGCCTGGCCCGCACGCGCACGAATCTTAAAGCAGCCCAGAGCTTGGCTCGCTAGGAACGCTCGTATCAGCCGTTTCCAGCAAGTCAGGCTGAGTCGAGAGCAAAAGGGGGCACGGCGTACGCGGCGGTGCAACGGGGATCGGCATGGAGATGGCGGGAGACCGAAATCTGCCGGCACGGGATGGCGCAAAATCTAGCCTCACCCCCATTTACTCGCTCACCTCTAGCGGTAGGACAAATCCAGCCTCAGTTCTTGGCACCGGCGGTGGCGGCGGCGACGGCTTAAATCTTCGGCAGCAGGACTTGCTTCTCCCCTTCGTCCCCGTCTCCGTCTCATCCGTCTCGTCTTCGGCATGGGCGGGTCGTCGGCTCCAACGGCGGTAAGCACCATACAACCACCCTCCACTGTTAGGTCGTTAGGTAGGGTGTACGGTCAATTTCGCCATTACTTACCGCCACATCGATTTCACTAGGACGAACGGATGAAGCTGGTTGTTCAGGCAGCAACACTCATAACTGTGATTCAGGGCTGGGTCATGTTGGTCCACAAGAGAGCGGTTCATCGGAGTGATAAGCCTGTGATCCGTTATGGTCCATTGTTAGCCTGAGATAGGGAGAGGATGGCGAATCTGAACTACATCTACAACAGCAACGACGTAGAGGCTATGAACATGCTTCGAATGCGAAGAGCACCTTTTGCCAAGCTAGTGGAGATGTTTAGGACCAGGGGGTTGCTAGAAGATAGTATCCACACCTCTGTGGAAGAGCACGTAGCAATGTTACTTCATGTTGTAGGTCATAATCAGAGGTTCAGAGTTATTCACAACACATTTAGGAGATCCAGTGAGACAATTTTCAGGTATTTGAAGCAAGTCTTGTACGCGATTGGGGAGCTCAGAGGAGAGTGTAACACCTGATTTTCGCTCCTCAATTTTTCCTTCGCGAGATTGGGTTTCCGTCTTTTTCTTTCGGTGTTATTGAAATTTCTCTGGATCTTGGGTATATGATGATGGTTATATGGCAATGCCTTTCCTCTCAAACCAGAGATTATCCTCAAGCCGCCCTTGCCTCAAAAATACTTTCCTAGTGTTTTGCCACCAAAACCCTACTTTCCGAATTATCGGAGAGGAAACCCTAATCCCTACAGTTACAAAGAAACCCCAATTTCCTTTGATCTATTGCCTCCCCAAAAATTCCCATAGATCCTCCTACATCTATAAACCCTAGATCTACAAAAATATTGCCAAGTCATATGCAATATTTTTCATTTAAAATCGATTCCTTTTTCTGCCCTTTGAAGGAATTAAATCCAGATAAATATCTAGACATCTCTGAAGTTCATGAAAACTTGTGGATATGATCTTTGTGCTCATATTGATCTCTGATAAAAATATTGGGTCAAGGCAATAAAGGTAAATATGGTTTTCCTTTATAGATCCAATATTTCCTTCTTGACACTTTCTAAAGGAACTACTACTTTTATTTATTTCTAGCTTCTCAACTAATTTGTATAGCTTCATGTATCCCCATATGCTCAAAATACACCAAAACATTGAGGCCCATAGTTCAAATTTTGAGCATAGCATCCATTTAGAAATTCTGTTTAGATTGCCAATTTGTGAAGGAAGTGCTAGCTAGAGTGATCCATTTGGTCTGACAATTTACCAGGGTATTCACCTTAGTAGATCATTGCTACACACCAAAAATCACATGTTTTCACCATGTCAACCTTCCCCAGCACACTACAAACACCTTCATATCAGATTGCTCTCAGCTCACATCAGTCAATTTCTTGCCTCATTTCCATCCAAGACTTCATAAATGCACTCCATGTGTTTCAACACGTCGTTTTGACAAGGTTTGACACCTCCTGGGCAGCTTGGCCACGTGGTTCCGGTGGTGACCACGACTTTGATCGGCAGCTGGCATGAACTGTGGCAACAGCCGCCGTATACGACCAAAATCGCCGTATGCAGCCAGCCACTAGCCACCCCAGCACGCAACCAAGCCCTCTGGACCCCTCCACAAAGCTCTGCAACGGTAGCTGGCGCCGGAGTCATCGCATCCAAGCCGGTGACCGCTTCTGCCGACATGGATGACGACGAACGGAGCATTGCCGCGGCCGTGACCTGTCCTCGTGCCTTCCCCTTCGACCTCCTCCTCCACGCCGCATAGCCCTGACCATTGTCAGGTCGGCACCGCTCCACAACGGCCAGCTCGCCTCCTAGTTCCAGTACGCTAGCCAGCTCATCGCCACGGCCGTGCTCATCTGTTCTCGTCGTCCGGCTATAAATAGCCATGCCCGAGCCTCCTCAAGCATCCACAACCGCCTCCTCCACCTCCCAGCAACCCTCCAGAGCAAGAACCGATCTTGGGGAGCTCCCTTTTCCCACCCACGGCTGAGCGCCGCCACCCCCACCTCGGCTCCCTAGTGGAGGTCGAGCCCCAGAGCATCTCCCGCACCCCAGAGACCGCTGTCTTCGGTGTCCGCACGCAGGTCCGGCGAGCGCGTCAGGGCCCCGTGGTCCCGCCCCAGTGGCCGACGGTCTTCGCCGTGCTGCCGTTCGTCGCAACGGGGAGAGCCGAGGCTCTCCTCTGTCCCGGTCGAGAGGAAGAAGATGAAGCAGAGAAGAAGAGGGAGAGAGATAAGCTGGGACCCACATGTAAGTGACTGCTGCTGACAAGCCGGGCCCGTGCGTCGGTTTAAGTGGAGACGTACTCCTGGTAAATGCGCTTTCCGTTCTGCGAAGCGAACTCACCCACGGCTTCAGAGAAAAATACGCCTTCTCTGCACCGAAAGCGTATTCCTTGAAATGCGCTTTTGTCCTCAGCCGTCCGCCGAAGCACCTAAGTTGCGGGCGTTCACTGGTTAAGAGTAGAAATGGACAAGTTTTTAGCCTAACGAATGAACGGCCATAACTTTGCAACCGTAAGTCGGTTTGAGGTGATTCAAAAGCTCAGATTCATATTTTGAAGAACCTGTTCTGATGATGTCACTTCCATGATGATGTCACATGCTGAAAATGAAACTTTTTCCCTTCCCCTATCTTTAGGCCTTTCCGGCAAAGTGCTTTTCCGGCAAATCCTTTTGCGATGTTATCACACCTCTCACCGGAGAATTCTTCCACCCCAAGGCAAGCCAACCATCTGATATATGCCCTAATGCATTGCTTCTGTGTCATTCTTGTGTGTTTGAATTAATGAACATGTTTATGCTAGAAGTAAATGAATAAGTGAACTCCTGCTAGTTTGAACTTATTGTTTACACTACACACTAATGTTTATCATGAATACTGTCGCACTAATGACTCTTATACAACATTAACATGGAGATCGGTTATATGCTTTTACTGTTATACACTTGTCTTTATCGTGCATTTTTATCTGCTGCAAGAAAAATGAATGTGACTTAATAATAACAACCTCCTCCATCGGCTGGATCGAGTCATAGTGCCACTGAACGAAACTTACCAGTGCAGCCACATTTGCCTTTATGGGAAGGCCCTAGCTTGGTCTATTGTTATTCCTTTTATCGGTATCACCAAAGAGGGAAGGTTATGCGTGCATGCTACGCTGGCCCGGTAGGCGGAGATAATCTTGTGAGCCTGGTTTAGTTTATATGGTACCAGATTCCCGTTTGGGATCAGTGAGCCACGAGGTGGCAGGTGTCACGAGGTGACACAGGGGCCACCCAAGACATGACCCGAGGGTATGTCGGTGATACGGTAAGAGTGTCATAAGGTAGACGAGTTTTGTTGGACGAATGTCCATAGTGTGGGTAAAGTGCGCAACCTCTGCAGAGTGTAAAATCTATTCGAATAGCCACGTCCTCGGTCACGGACACAGTTCGTACTAGGTCACACTATTTGGTCTGTGTCGAGTTTGGAGGTATGAACCATATAATGTTATTGATAACAATGAACCAGAGAAAGGTAAGATTTATCAGACTTGCAGTGCAGATGCATGGACATCAGGTGATGTCAAGAGCTTGAGGTAGAGCCATGGAATGGCTATGAGAAAGACGGTTGTATGACCGAAGGGCTTGGATTTGATTTGGATTGGATCATGAGAATGTTTGAGATATGGATTATTTACTTGATATCTTTATACTTCATATTCAGTATTTACTTTAGCGGTCATCTTGCTAGATAATCTTGCTAGGACCTGATAAATAATATTGCTCTAGAATTTGATACATGCTTGAATGCCATGGATTGCTTTGCTTGGAGTATATGTTATTTGGTTTGCTTGCGAGTACATTCAATAGTACTCAATGGCTTTTAACATGGCCAGGTTCAGCTAAGGACCCGTCTTCCACTAGCGAGACGCCGAGCGTTCGCGAGCTAGAAGAGTAACCCTGTCAGATCCCTGTGGATTGGAGCCGCTCCAAGTCCGTGCTGCCTTAGATAATATTTTCCGCTGCCCCCATCTCTGTAAAGTACCATTTATGGCTATGCTATATTATTCAAGCCTCAAAGGCTTATAAATCCTTCTTATAGATGTGCCTGTGTTCATGATGCATGTTGTAAACGTACGCGCTAGTGTGATATCCTGGGCTGGCGTGTGCGGCGGTCGTCTGGCTATAGTGGCACTGAGACGGTCCGCCACAGACATGGTATCAGAGCAGCCAGACTGACTGTAGGTTACCCTAGCTAGATCTCATTGCCCCTTGCTCAATAGAGAGCCCAGATGGATTTCAGCCATCTTTGCCAAGCCGGCACGGCTACTACTAAAAAAAAGGCAATACCATAGGTTTTCCCCATATCAGACCCCAACTTTCATGGCCTTTGCCTTCGGTGTGAAATGTCCGCACCAGGCAATGACCCATGAGCCCTCAACCCATAGGTAAACCATATATCCCCACCTTGCTTGCTAACCATGGCATTTCTGTTCCTACATCTAGTTTCCTTTGCGAAACACCAATAAATTCCATCTTTCCCCGAATAACCCGGGGTTAGTTGACTAAGCCACCTTGGCTATGGTCGTGCATCGAGTTTATAGTTGATGTGTTCCCTGAGAAATTAGTAGAAGCTGGACCCCAATTGCTACCAGGAGCATTGTGTGGTTTTGCTTCTAAATCCTTAGAGGTGCATTGAGTGCTCTAGGCTAGTTTTACTAGTGAATCTGCGGCCATGCATATAAAGTCCGGGAAATTTGAGCTTTATTTACTTTTTTGTCTTTTTGTTTTTTCGCGGTTCTTCTTCTTTTGTCGGTTCCATTCTTTTGCTCCGACTTGATCCATCTGCAAGTGCTGCTAAGAAGACCAACATACAACTTGGATAATACCCAATAATCCAAATTCAGTAAAGGTCAAGTCAACCGCCTGATATTCCGAACAGCAACACCGGATCCGCCAAATGAAGAATGGGTCAGAAGAAGAATATGCATGTAACAGACAAGGCCAGGATATAACTGAAGAAGTTTCAGACAACTCCCTCGGAGCATATGAAATCTAAGGGACAGTCAGATGAACTATCAGGAATGGCACCAACAGTAACAAATGGTCCCATCCTCAAAACAAGGATTATTCCAGTCAGTGCGATAAAACTTGAGTCTTTTCTTCAATGGACTCCAGAACCACTTGTTACTCACAGAATACATATTCCAATAATGTTCCAAGAGCAATAACAAAACCCCGGTATGTTGTTGATATATATTTCAATGCATATTTTGGAATATACCGGTGCGCATACCAATTTTTCGGGCACGGTGAACAAGGGTTGCGCAAAATATTTGGATAAGTTCGCAGCTGCCCAGATTAATGAGATCTTCATATGCATCAAGCAAGACAAGGGACATATTCTCACATTCAGATTGTTCTAAGAGAAACAAAGGGATATTATGACAGACTTCTCCTATAAAAAATCGGTAGCCCAGGAATAATGCATCAGTATACGGGAAGTTCCCTCGAGTGTGTCACTCCGAACTCGGGCGCTTGCCAATCAGTTGGATGGCCTCCAATGGAAGGCACTCTGTCTTCTTCAACACACCATCATAAAATTCACCAGTATGGATGGAAGTTCATTCCAAGTGGGCTTGAATATTTTTTTTGAAGGAATGCCTCAAGGATAGACCCACAACTAGTAAAGTAAGTATGGACTGTATCAAGAAAGGACAAATGTCTGTCTCAGAACTCAGTGGTCATGAAAGGATTTATCCTACCCCTGCATATGTTGTGAGCATGCAGTCCAGTTCATGCGAGCCACTCGTACACGGGCATGACTGTGTTCAGAGAAACATCGGCCCCAAACATCCAAAAGAATAAGAACGCAGCAACCCCAACGAGATATGCAAGAGAAAGTTGTAAGTACAAGTCCGACAAGCTGAGATGCCACCAAGGAGCCATACTGGCAAGTCATGACTGACTCACAGAAGGGACCCCCAAGAATAAAGAAGCTTCGGACAAACGACCCTCACGATGGTCACCAGGATAAAGCTTTCCCTGCAGACAAGGTGATATCATCAATCCTTGTCAGACTCTTGCATATGTGGCCACACCAATGCACTACTTGTGGTTACATGTGGGTATACCGTACTCCTCATCAAAATAGGCCACCAACCAAGATAAGAGGCTATGCTCCGAAAGATACACCGAACAATAATCATACTATGCTCAGCTCAGCGGTCATAGAAAGGGACCGCAGGGGATATATATGGCAGAGCCACCACGGTGATCGACAAAGTTTGATAGTCTGGATTCACATGGGAATAAGACAATACGGAAAGAAGTATTCGTGTCCCAGCCACTCAACTCAGAAAGTGAAGCAAAAATATTATGTGGGACATGGTGAATTATTGGTTGAATATGGTACATCATGTGCCAGTCCAGAAATCCAAAGAAAGCGGCTAAAAGCACATGCACATCAGCATCGTCAACCCGTGGGAGCTAGGCCTTAATATTTTGCAGAATCTTTCCAACCCCTCATGATCCAGTGTCAGAAGGAAAAGTATCAGCTCCTATGAGAGAGTTGCAACAAATATGCCTGCCAAGGTGGACATAATCCAAATACTTGGCAATATATATGTATAAATCATGAAGGGCTTGAAACTATATTCCGACACCACCAAGCCCAACTGGAAACGTGGAAGGTAGTCAAAACCAGCCAAGTGAGGCGTTGAATTTTTGACCCCATAGGGATAAGGTTCAACGCGGAAGATCTATGAAAATGAGTTGGTCATCTCAGTAACAGAAGCATAAGACCGTCGGTATGATATGACAGACAAAGAGTTCCCCGAGAAGAATAATATTGGTTTGATCCCACACTTATTTGTCCCATGACACTGGCATGAAGAGATAAAGCACTTCACACTTCACTCAGCTCACCCAGGACCCGGTCAAAAGAAACACATGTCTTGGAATGAGAAAATTTCAGTAAGAAGTGTGCAGAAAGGATATACCATTTCCTCGCCAACTGAGACAAATATCTTAAGGGATACCAGACAACAATGTTGCAGCAAACTCCAGTACAGTTTCTGGGACACAATTATTAATCACCCAAGGACAAAGTATGAATGCATAAGACAAAAAGGCAGCTACCCCTAGTCACTCGAGACCATAGGATTACGTGTGCCATGTACTAAGGAAGGAATGCCTCACCCATGACAGTCAGGGTACGGAGTAACAAAACAAAAACTGAAGCAACTAGCTCAAAACCCTGGAAACCGAGCTATTTGTCAGTACTACTCGCTACCCACCGACCCCAGGTAACAAACTACCAGGACAAAAGGTACACCTAACAGGAAAGAGAAGGAGTCAATGCAGTCGTTTGAGAAGGCAGCACACGAGCCATCAGATGAGATAGTTAAAAGGCCAGTGAACCGATGAAGACAAGACCTCTAATTGATCCGTGGAGTCGCACACAGGTACGTCCCCTCTGCCAGGAGGTAAGCCCGGTAATCTCGAGGACGAGATTCTTTTAAGGGGGGTAGGTTTGTAACACCCTGATTTTTGCTCCTCAATTTTTCCTTCGCGAGATTGGGTTTCAGTCTTTTTCTTTCAGTGTTATTGAAATTTCTCTAGATCTTGGGTATATGATGATGGTTATATGGCAATACCTTTCCTCTCAAACTAGAGATTATCCTCAAGCCGCCCTTGCCTCAAAAATACTTTCCTAGTGTTTTGCCACCAAAACCCTACTTTCCGAATTATCGGAGAGGAAACCCTAATCCCTACAGTTACAAAGGAACCCCAATTTCCTTTGATCTATTGCCTCCCCAAAAATTCCCAGAGATCCTCCTACATCTATAAACCCTAGATCTACCAAAATATTGCCAAGTCATATGCAATATTTTTCATTTAAAATTAATTCCTTTTTTTGCCCTTTGAAGGAATTAAATCCATATAAATATCTAGACATCTCTGAAGTTCATGAAAGCTTGTGGATACGATCTTTGTGCTCATATTGATCTCTGATAAAAATATTGGGTCAAGGCAATAAAGGAAAATATGGTTTTCCTTTATAGATCCAATATTTCCTTCTTGCAACTTTCTAAAGGAACTACTACTTTTATTTATTTCTAGCTTCTCAACTAATTTGTGCAGCTTCATGTATCCCCATATGCTCAAAATACACCAAAACATTGAGGCCCACAGTTCAAATTTTGAGCATAGCATCCATTTAGAAATTCTGTTCAGATTGCCAATTTGTGAAGGAAGTGCTAGCTAGAGTGATCCATTTGGTCTGAAAATTTACCAGGGTATTCACCTTAGTAAATCATTGCTACACACCAAAAATCACATGTTTTCAACATGTCAACCTTCCCCAGTACACTACAAACACCTTCATATCAGATTGCTCTCAGCTCACATCAGTCAATTTCTTGCCTCCATTTCCATCCAGAACTTCATAAATGCACTCCATGTGTTTCAACACGTCGTTTTGACAAGGTTTGACAGCCCCTGGGAAGCTTGGCCACGTGGTTCCGGTGGTGACCACGACTTTGATCGGCAGCCGGCATGAACTGTGGCAACAGCCGTCGTATACGGCCAAAATCGCCGTATGCAGCCAACCCCCAGCCACCCCAGCGTGCCACCTAACCCCCTGGACCCCACCACGAAGCTCTGCAATGGTAGCTAGCACCGGAGTCATCGCATCCAACCCGGTGACCGCTTCTGCCGACATGGATGCCGACGAACGGAGCACTGCCGCGGCCGTGACCCGTCCTGGCGCCTTCCCCTTCAGCCTCCTCCTCCACGTCGTATAGCCCTGACCGTCATCAGGTCGGCACCGCTCTGCAACGGCCAGCTCGCCTCCTAGCTCCAGTACGCCAGCTAGCTCATCGCCACGGCCGTGCTCATCCGTTCTCGTCGTCCGGCTATAAATAGCCATGCCGAAGCCTCCTCAAGCATCCACAACCGCCTCTTCCACCTCCCAGCAACCCTCCAGAGCAAGAAACTAAGCTCGGGGAGCTCCCTTTTCCCACCCACAGCTGAGCGCCGCCACCCCCACCTCGGCTCCCTAGTGGAGGTCGAGCCCCAGAGTATCTCCCGCACCCCACAGACCGTTAGGAGCCGCCCTAGCTCAGCCGCATCGCTTTCCCCCAGTCAATCTGGACGGGGAAGCTCTCCAAGCTTGTCCCCGACCTCGGTCGTCTCGGCCGTCCGCCTGGTGCAGGCGGGGCAGCGCCCCAGCTGTCTTCGGTGTCTGTACGCAGGTCCGGCGAGCGCATCAGGGCCCCGTGGTCCCGCCCCAGTGGCCGACGGTCTTCGCTGTGCTACTGTTCGTCGCAACGGGGAGAGCCGAGTCTCTCCTCTGTCCCGGTCGAGAGGAAGAAGACGAAGCAGAGAAGAAGAGGGAGAGAGATAAGCTGGGACCCACGTGTAAGTGACAGCTGCTGACAAGCCGGGCCCGTGCATCGGTTTAAGTGGAGACATACTCTCGGTAAATGCGCTTTCCGTTCTGCGAAGCGGACTCACCCACGGCTTCAGAGATAAATACGCCTTCTCTGCACTCAAAGCGTATTCCTTGAAATGCGCTTTCGTCCTCAGCCGTCCGCCGAAGAACCTAAGTTGCAGGAGTTCACTTGTTAAGAGCAGAAATGGAGAAGTTTTTATTTGTTCTCTGCCTAACGAATGAACGGCCATAACTTTGCAACCGTAAGTCGGTTTGAGGTGATTCAAAAGCTCAGATTCATATTTCAAAGAACCCGTTCCGATGATGTCACATGCTAGAAATGACACTTTTGCACTTCCCCTATCTTTAAGCCTTTCTTGCGAAGTGCTTTTCCGGCAAATCCTTCTGCGATGTTATCACACCTCTCTCCGGAGAATCCTTCAACCCCAAGGCAAGCCAACCATTTGATATATGCCCTAAAGCATTGCTTCTATGTCATTCTTGTGTGTTTGAATTAATGAACATGTTTGTGCTAGAAGTAAATGAATAAGTGAACTCCTGCTAGTTTGAACTTATTGTTTACACTACACACTAATGTTTATCATGAATACTGTCGCACTAATGACTCTTATACAACATTAACATTGAGATAGGTTGAATGCTTTTACTATGATACACTTGTCTTTATCGTGAATTATTATCTGCTGCAAGAAAAAGGAATGTGACTTAATAATAACAACCTCCTCCATCGGCTGGATCGAGTCATAGTGCCACTGAACCGAACTTACTAGTGCAGCCACATTTGCCTTTATGGGAAGGCCCTAGCTTGGTCTATTGTTTTGCCTTTTATCGGTATCACCAAAGAGGGAAGGTTATGCGTGCGTGCTACACTGGCCCGGTAGGCGGAGATAATCTTGTGAGCCTGGTTTAGTTTATATGGTACCAGATCCCCGTTTGGGATCAGTGAGCCACGAGGTGGCATGTATCACGAGGTGACACAGGGGCCACCCAAGACATGACCCGAGGGTATGTCGGTGATACGGTAAGAGTGTCATAAGGTAGACGAGTTTTGTTGGATGAATGTCCATAGTGTGGGTAAAGTGCGCAACCTCTGCAGAGTGTAAAATCTATTCGAATAGTCGCGTCCTTGATCACGGACACAGTTCATACTAGGTCACACTATTTGGTCTGTGTCGAGTTTGGAGGTATGAACCATATAATGTTATTGCTAACAATGAACTAGAGAAAGGTAAGATTTATCAGACTTGCAGTGCAGATGCATGGACATCAGGTGATGTCAAGAGCTTGAGGTAGAGCCATGGAATGGCTATGAGAAAGACGGTCGTATGACTGAAGGACTTGGATTTGATTTGGATTGGATCATGAGAATGTTTGAGGTATGGATTATTTACTTGATATGCTTTATACTTCATATTCAGTATTTACTTTAGCGGTCATCTTGCTAGATAATCTTGCTAGGACCTGATAGATGATATTGCTCTAGAATTTGATACATGCTTGAATGCCATGGATTGCTTTGCTTGGAGTATATGTTATTTGGTTTGCTTGCGAGTACATTCAAAAGTACTCAGCGGCTTTTAACATGGCCAAGTTCAGCTAAGGACCCGTCTTCCACTAGCGAGAAGCCGAGCGTTCGCGAGCTAGAAGAGTAACCCAGTCAGATCCCTGTGGATTGGAGCCGATCCAAGTCTGTGCTTCCTTAGACAATATTTTCCGCTGCCCCCATCTCTGTAAAGTACCATTTATGGCTATGCTATATTATTCAAGCCTCAAAGGCTTATAAATCCTTCTTATAGATGTGCCTTTGTTCATGATGCATGTTGTGAACGTGCGCGCCAGTGTGATATCCTGGGCTGGCGTGTGCGGCGGTCGTCTGGCTACAGTGGTACTCAGACAGTCCGCCACAGAGAGATGATCAAGACACCAACTGGGCAAACTCCTACATATATTCGCACGAGCCCTAGATGGTATCCATATTTCAAGGTGAGCACTACTCATAGTTCATGCCATGACATGCTTGTATTGTTATAAGCGAGCCATAACAGTTTTTTCATTCCATCACAGGATTGTATTCGCGCAATAGATGGTACTCATGTGATTGCTAGAGTGCCGAGGTCCCAGGCTGCAACATACAGGGGTAGAAAGCACTACACAAGCCAAAATGTGCTTGCTGCTGTTGATTTTGATCTGAAGTTCACATATGTGTTAGCTAGCTAGGAAGGATCAGCCCATGATGCTAACAACATGGCTGGACCTGATGGGATCAATATCCCCGATGGTAAGTTCTACCTAGGAGATGCTGGATATGCATATCGGCCTGGTGTTCTTCCACCCTTCGGGAAAATCAGGTACCATCTAAACGAGTTCTCTTCTAGAAACTATCTTAGGACTGCACATGAATTGTTCAATCTCAGACACTCTAGCCTTAGAGTTATGGTTGAGAGGGCATTTGGTGCTTTGAAGAATAGATTTAAGATCCTGGATCAGAAGGCATTCCACTCATTCTCTACCCAAGTTAGGCTTGTTCTTGCATGTTGTATTCTCCATAACTGGATCTTAGAATGGGGTTATGATGAGCATGTGCCGGAGGAGGAGGATGTGATGCAACATCAGCAGAAGAAGACAAGGATGGATAACTTCCCCCTAGTTCGGCATCGTTGAACTTTACCCTATTGAGCCATATGATTGTTAATTTGTACTGCAATTTGTTAGTAGCTAGGATGAACTGCCATTTGTTTACTAGTTAGGACTGAAACGATGTTAATTTCATACTGCATATGTAGTGTAATGTGTGGTAAGATCACCACTAGTGAGAAGGGGTGCCACATCATTAGGCCGTGCACAGCCAAACGTCATGTTTTGCACGGTCACAGCCATAACCCATAACTGCTGCCAACCAAACGCCATGCATGAAACGACCTCTTTATGCAATGCAGGCGATCAAACTATATGCAAAACATGATTTTTTGCCCCGTGTGGGCAGCAGTGCCTCTCCCACGCCTGCTGTTTAAAGGCTGTAGCGCAATCGTGGAGTCCGTTGCCACAGGGCCCTGCCCTGTAGTTATAACTAGTGGTTGGGGCGCCACCCTGTGGCGCCGCTTGAGAGGAAGTTGTGCGCACGTTTTTATTTAAAAAAATAGAGGGAGTCCTCGCCTCCATCTAGAAAAACATTAAAAAAATCCTCACCTCCATCTAGAAAAAGAAGTAAAAAAGAAAAGAAAAAAAAATCATCAACGCAACCTACCGGCGAGCGCCACTTTGCGTAGCCCTCCATTTAGAAAAATGTGTGGGGTCATCACCTCCATCTAAAAAAGAAAAAAAACATTTTAAAAAATTCCTCACTTCCATCTAAAAATAATATCCCAAAAGCTTTTCACCGCGGCCAACCAGCTTGCGCCACGTGGCATAGCTGGTTGGCCGCCCTTCACGCGTAGCTTAATGGGTTTAATATGCGCGTACTATAAGTTTGTAGGTCTAGCTTGCGCACTAGGGGTATGTGTGTGTGCGTGGGGTGTGAGTGTGGTGTGTTGGTGCGTGGGTTTAGATACTACAGCTGTACTGTAGTCGAGAGGCTTCTTAAAAATAAATAAAAAACCGTGTCATCTCGAGCAGTCACCATTGGAAACCGGTGTGTGCATGTGCATCCCTTCCAACAGAAAGTAACGGGACGCATTATTTATTGCAAGCATGTGCCGCTAGCTAAACACCAAAAATCATCATTATTCGGATAATCCTCAATCCAGATTGCTGGAGGCATTGGTGGCTAAACACTACGTGGCCGTCGCTGTCCGTCGTTTAACGCTCGCATGTCGAGATCGTCCAGGCCGGTAGTATAGTACTAGTTGGTTCCGTCACGTACGTTATCCATAGCTTCCATCGCCACCTATGGGGTTTTGGGGTTTCTTGGGAGCGCAGAGTGCCGACTGCCTTCGCCGACTATAATTTTCCTTGACAGCACACTACCCCGGAACATCGTACTCCTGTCGACCACCACGTACCAGCACGAACAGAAAAAAAAATCTTTCCCAGGGAAATGTTCGCGTCCATGTGCACCTGCCTGCAATAAATATGGCATTATTGGTCGAGCAATCCGGGTAACAATAAAATCTTGCCCTGGATAACAAATTAAGTATTAAACAATTAAAAAATCACACGCTATAAAAAGCAACAACAAAATATAATACAATCGTGCAAAAGTACATAATACATAATCAACGAGCAAGAAAGTAAATAAATAGTATAAGAGGAGACAACAACATTGGACGGAGGCACACAACCACCACCTAATAAACAAAAAGAGAACATCTACAAATAACAAGCCCATCATTTTTTATTTTATTTTTGAAACAAGACAAAAGACTTGCCATTTTCATTGATTAAGAGAGAAGTTTAGAACAAGCAATCCCCACCAGGAAAAGAAAATAAGCTACTCTCGCAGCATTACAATACTCAAATTCTTAGCACCTGCAAAAGTCCATAGCAAGGCTTCATCTTTAATCTTTTGAATGATCACCATGATGGGAGCTTCAATATTGTGGAAGACTCTCGCATCTCCATGGAATAAGCATTATCAAGGAAATGAGCGCCTTTCTATGATGGCTCCTCCCGTGGGCAATCCCTTCCCACCGATCTTTGACGGAATCCACAAGTTGCCAATCATTTGGCGTGATGTCATATAGCCCGAGCCAAGATTTAATCTCCGTCCAAATTCTTACCGTGTAACGACGACAGAAGAGAAGGTGCGCCGCCAATTCCTCGACTTGCTTACAAAGAGGACGTAGGCCACAGTTTGGCCATCCCCGACGCTCCAGTCTGTCAGCCGTCCAAATATGCATTCTATTTAAAAAAAATACTTCTAATCCATAACTAAAATTTGGATACAAAAATGTAGTAGTATCTTTTATCACACGCATTCCCTACTGTCACTTTATTCGAAAGTAATTGGATTCGATAATTATCCTGACTACTTTCCTGTCTGTATATAGTACTAGCTACCTGATCCAACACCGGCTCTGGTAGGCCTGGGAGAATTCCACGTCGCGGCGCTGCATGTTCAGTGTTCTTCGCCACCCCGGCATGTGAGGAGAGGCTGGTCGAACGTCTCTGACCGTCCATCAATGCTGGCCGGCTGGTCCAATGATTAATGAATGTAGGAGCGTACCGGAGGCGGTGGCGGCGGCAGCAGCCCATGTTAGGGCATCTCCAAGGGTAAACCTCAAACGGATACCCTCAATTGTCCGTGGACATGTCTGGACATGTCGGCGGACAGCCGAGCGGGCGCCAGCCTGTAACACCCCATGTAATAAGCTACAGTGATCTCCCCTTTGATTAATGTCAAGTCATCACATTTTGCTAATCCAATGCCATTTGTCCAAGATTTCAATTCAAATTTTAATTCCATTTGCAAGTCAAAATTTTATAATTTCAAACACTGAAACAAAAATGTTCATATTATTGAAAATAATTCATAAGTATTTATGCTAAGGAAAACAGCATCACCCAAATTATCAAAATGACCCTAGCATCCATAAACAGGGCCCCCAACAGCACCTTTTTGGCCTTTTAAATTCAAACCAAATTTTAAACAATTCAAAGTGCCCTCAAACTTTGTGGACAGCTTCAGAATATTGCAAAGTAATTATGTACCAAAATTCATGTTCAACAAAATTCATTTGATAGCCCAAATAAATGCAAAACAGAAACTAAAAAGGAAAGCAGAAAAGAATAAAGAAAAATGGAAAAGCTTACTTGTTGGACTGGGCTCTACGTGCATAGTGCACGGCCCAGCCCACCGGGAGGTCGTCTCCCTCCTCGCGTCGCGCTGTCGACGCCGCACGCGCCCGAGCCATGGATGAGCATGCGTCGCTCATCCCCCGTCGCTGTCGTCACCCTGGTGTGGATAAGAGCATCGCCGTGGACCCCCTGGGCAACCCTAGCCACTTCCCCCCTTCTCCCTCGCGCCGCCTCTCTTCCTCCCTCAAGAACCCGACGCCGCGTCGCCATGGACCGCCTCGCCCACATGCTCCCCGCCATCCCCGCGCCGAGTTAGCGTGTCCATCTGCTCCGCCGCGTTCGTCTTCGTCGTCCACGCGCATCAGATCAAGCCGGGAGCCACTACATCGCCGGATCGCCGTCATCTTCTTCCTCTGCACCCGCCGGCGATCTTCCTCGATTCTGGTCACCTTGCAGCTCCTAAGCTCTCACCGAGCCACCTTGTGCTCCCACGGTGAGCTCCTCGGCGTTTCCCCTCCGTTTGCACGGTCGCGCGCGTCCTCTAGCCCCCTATTCCGTCGCGCGCGAGACCTCGCTGCCGCCGGCAATGGCGCAGCCGTAGCCACAGCACCCGCTGCTCGCGTCTGAGCACCGCATCGAGCTCCTGGAGCTGCCAGGAACCCAACGCACGGACCCGCACGTCCTGCCGTGCCCCATAGCTTCGGTTTCGTCGACGCCCGAACTCCGGCCGTCGCCCCAGTTGTCGCCGCCGTCGATTTGGCCCACCTCCGGTCATGCCACTTGCACCGTTCGACGCGTGGCTCCGCGCTCGTTCGAATGAGCCCAGCCGCCGTCCATTTGGTCGCCTGTGCGACGTTTCCGACCGTCGCCGCCGCGTTGTGCCTCACCGGCGCGTCGCCGCCGGTGCGCGCGCGGTTTAATCCCGGCCTGAGTCACTGACTCGTGGGCCCGGGTGATTTGCTGCACTAATTAAGCCCTAAACGCCCACTGATATGTGGGGCCGGCTACTGTAGCAATTAGATTAGTTTAAATAAATCTGTTAGTTAACTCTGTCACTGACCATTGGGCCCCACCTGCTAATTTGGATTAACTAAATTAATTAAAACGCTGTTAGAACGCTGAGTCACTAACAGCTGGGTCCCGCTGGACCCAGTTGACCAGTCAACTGCTGACTGGGCTAGTTTCAGTCAATAACATGTGGGCCCCCCGGCCCATTGACCAGTCAACGGTCCACGTTGACTGCTGACTGGGCAGTCAACTGGACCCCACCTGTCAGCCACATGTGCACTCTGCTGGGTACACTTTCGGGTACCCATAGCAATTTCCAATTAATATATTTCGAATTAAAATAATTCCAAAAATTCCAGATCATTGAATCTTTGAAAAATCATAGAAAATAAACGGTAACTCGGATGAAAATAATTTATATATGAAAAAATGATCAGAAAAATGTAACGAATCCAAATATGTCATCAAAATGCTTGACTATCACTCCTATCATAGTGAACATTGAACTTTTGCATCCAGATCAATTCATCGAATAATACCTGGAGCTGGGAAAATATTCCCGAATATTTTCCCTCTTCCTATAAAATGCGTAGTAATGCATTAGAGCACACTGCCACCACATATTGCCATGCCATGCATTGTGTTGCATTTGTATGCCTGTTATTTATTTGTTTCCCCCTCCTTCCTTCTTCTCCGGTAGACCCTGATACGTCTCCAACATATCTATAATTTTTTATTGTTCCATGCTGTTATATTATCAATCTTGGATGTTTTTATAAGCATTTACAGCAATTATATATCATTTTTTGGGACTAACCTATTAACTTAGTGCCCAGTGCCAGTTGCTGTTTTCTGCCTTGTTTTTGTTTTATAGAAAATCAATACCAAACGAAGTCCAAATGCCACGAAACTTTTTGGAGATTTTTTTCTGGACAATACCAACACTAAAAGCTTCGGGAGGAGGCCAGAAGCCCCAGGGGGTGCCCACGAGGCACCAGGGCGCGCCTGGGGGGGGGGGCAGGCGCGCCCTGGTACCTCGTGGGGCCCACAGAGCTCCATTTGACCTAATTCTTCCACTATAAATTCTCAAAAAAATCAGAAACCCTGAGGGGAGTCCACGAAATACTTTTTCCGCTGCCGCAAGTTTCTGTTCTTGAGAGATCCCATTTGGAGGCCTTCTCCGGTACTCCGCCGGAGGGGGAATCGATCACGGAGGGGCTCTACATCAACCTTGCTGCCTCTCCGATGATGCGTGAGTAGTTTACCACAGACCTTCGGGTCCATAGTTAGTAGCTAGATGGCTTCGTCTCTCTTTTTGATCTTCAATACAATGTTCTCCTCGATGTTCTTGGAGTTCTATCCGATGTAATCACTTTTTGCAGTGTGTTTGTTGGGATCCGATGAATTGTGAGTTTATGATCAGATTATCCATGAATATATTTGAGTCTTTTCTGATCTCTTTTATGCATGATTATTATAGCCTCGTATTTCTTCTCCGATCTATTGATTTGGTTTGGCCGACTAGATTGATTTATCTTGCCATGGGAAGAGGTGCTTTGTAATGGGTTCGATCTTGCGGTGCTCAATCCCAGTGACAGAAAGGGACATGACATGTATGTATCGTTGCTATTAAGGGTAAAAAGATGGGGTTTATTCATACATGAGTTTATCTTGTCTACATCATGTCATCGTTCTTAAGGCGTTACTCCGTTCTTTATGGACTTAATACACTAGATGCATGCTGGATAGCGGTCGATGTGTGGAGTAATAGTAGTAGATGCAGGCAGGAGTCGGTCTACTTGTCTCGGACGTGATGCCTATATACATGATCATTGCCTTGGATATCGTCATGATTATTTGCTTTTCTATCAATTGCCCAACAGTAATTTGTCTACCCACCGTATGCTATTTCTATGAGAGAAGCCTCTAGTGAAAACTATGGCCCCCGGGTATATCTAAATCATATTACTAAAACCCTAAAAATATTGCTGCCATTTTATTTTACTTATTTTATTTTGTATTTTTGTTTCAATCTATCTATCTATCACATACAATTTTATCTTGCAACTTACCGCTGAGGGATTGACAACCCCTCGTTTGCGTTGGGTGCAAGGATTTGTTGTTTGTGTGCAGGTACTGCTAAAGAGGTGTTGCGTGATTCTCCTATTGGATTGATAACCTTGGTTTCATAATTGAGGGAAATACTTACCTCTACTGTGCTACATCATCCCTTCCTCTTCGGGGAAATACCAACGCAAGCTACTAGTAGCAGACCCCGAGACCGCTACCGCTTCTGGTTTCGACTACTTCCCCGAGGATCCATCATTCTCAGCAGAGCTTCCAGGCATGCAAACCCCCTTGATCATTCAGATATCGTCCATTCCATTCTCTCTATATTCTTGCATTAGATGTTGGCTCCGAGTTGTTGTTTTATCGGTAGCTCCTATTCTGATGCATAGCCTGTTTTTGTCGCCTCCTTTTGATACTTTACCTGCTATCCTATTATGCTTAGTTTAGCTATGCTTGAGTCACATCAGTGGCCCTTCACCCTTGTCCGTTTGCCATGCTATATTATCGGGCCGTGATCCCTATGGGTGATGATCACGGATATATATAAATATTATACTATTACACTAAACATTGATCATGCTAAAGTCAAGTCGGCTCGGAGAGCACCCGCGAGTGGTTCGCTAAGTCGGATCGACAGGGCAGGCGGAGACCATCTAGAGAGAGAGGTGGGCCTGGACCCTGGTCGTTGTCCGCGAGTTTCTGATAATAATGCGCTAACGAGATTTGGGTATTTGATCCGAGATGGCCACTGGCTTATACGCACTAACTGCCACGCGAGATAATGGTTTATGGGGCCCTCGGCATCGTCAGTTCCTCCCGAAGGTGATGTCTACTACACAACTTGTTCTTGTAGACTAGTGTTGGGCCTCCAAGTGCAGAGTTTTGTAGGACAGTAGCAATTTTCCCTCAAGTGGATGACCTAAGGTTTATCAATCCATGGGAGGCGTAGGTTGAAGATGGTATCTCTCAAACAACCCTGCAACCAAATACAAGAAATCTCTTGTGTCCCCAACACACCCAATACAATGGTAAATTGTACAGGTGCACTAGTTCGGCGAAGAGATGGTGATAAAAGTGTAGTATGGATAGTAGATATAGGTTTTTGTAATCTGAAAATATAAAAACAACAAGGTAACAAGTAGTAAAACGGATCACAAACGGTATTGCAATGCTTAGAAATAAGGCCTAGGGTTCATACTTTCACTAGTGCAATCTCTCAACAATGCTAACATAATTGGATCATATAACCATCCCTCAACGTGCGATAAAGAATCACTCCCAAGTTCCTATTAGTGGAGAACATAAGATAGAAATTGTTTGTAGGGTACGAAACCACCTCAAAGTTATCCTTTCCGATCAATCTATTGAGCTATTCCAATAAGTGTCACAAACAGCCCTAGAGTTCGTACTAAAATAACACCATATGATACACATCAACCAACTCTATTGTCACCTAGATACTCCAATGTCACCACAAGTATCCGTGAGTTGATTATACGATATGCATCAAACAACTTCATAATCATAATATTCAATCCACACAAAGAACTCCAAGGAGCACCCCAAAGTTTCTATCGAAGAAAAGATAATGAAAATGTGCATCAACCCCTATGCATAGATTACCCCAATGTCACCTCAGGAATACGCGAGTTGAGTGCCAAAACATATATCAAGTGAATCAATATAATACCCCATTGTCACCACGGGTATTCATATGCAAGACATACATCAAGTGTTCTCAAAATCTGAAATATTCAATCCAACAATAACGAAACCTCAAAGGGAAAAGATTCGATTCATCACAACAAGGATAGAGAGGGAAGAAACACCATATGATCCAACTATATTAACAAAGCGCGCGATACATCAAGATCGTGCCAAATCAAGAACACGAGAGAGAGAGAGAGATAAAACACATAGCTGCTGGTACAAACCCTCAGCCCCGAGGGTGAACTACTCCCTCCTCGTCATGGAGACCGCCGGGATGATGAAGATGGCCTCCGGTGATGATTCCTCCCTCCGGCAGGGTGCCGGAAAAGGACTATAGATTAGATTGTGGAGGTACAGAGGCTTGCGGTGGCGTAAAAACTCATCTAGGTTAACTTTCGGGGGTTTCTGAATATATATGATTTTTCAGCGTTGGAATCACGCGAAGAGGGGCCATTGGGGGCCCACGAGGCACCAGGGTGCGCCTGGGGGGGGGGGGGGCAGGCGCGCCCAGGTGGCTCGTGGGGCCCTTGTGGCTCTTCTGTTGCTCCTCCGAAGCTTCCTGGGTCTGTTTCCTTCCAGAAAAAATCGTCAAAAAGTTTCGCTGCATTTGGACTTCGTTTGATATGGATTTTCTGGAAAACCAAAAACAAGCAGAAAACAACAACTGGCACTGGGCACTAGGTCAATATGTTAGTCCATGAAAATCATATAAAAGCCATATAAAAGTGCACCAAAATCATACAAAACTATAATAAACATGGTATGAATACTTCATAAATTATAGATACGTTGGAGACGTATCAGCATCCCCAAGCTTAATTCCTGCTCGTCCTCGAGTAGGTAAATGATAAAAGAAATAATTTATGAAGTGTGAATGCTAACATAGTGCATAAGTTTGATCAATGATAATTTCAATCACTTTTTCTAGCATCAATATATATCATAATCAGTAGCTCATGTCATAAAACTTCTCATGATCAAGTAGCAAGCTATTCACATGTTTAAAGTATAGGCCATAAACTTTCTTGAAAACTAACAAACTGTGTTCTCAGTCATCAAACAATTGCAATTCATCTTATTTTCAGGAAGGGTCTATGTAAGAGCTTTGATCTAGCAAATTCCACATACTCAACCATCATTTAGTCTTCCATGATTGCTAACACTCAAAGCATATTTTTAGAACAAACCGTTTCAGTCAAACACATAGGAAGATAGGGGCTTAATGTTTCGCCTCCCAACTTATTTATCTCAGGGATAATGTCAACAATAATAACTCATGATCACCTATATTCAACTGGATATATGTGCCTGGATCTTTCCCTACCACATAATGCTTGCCAACTAAAGAATAAATAGAGCGGAATAGGGATGAACATTAATGACTCTTGCATAAAAGTAAATACAGAAAAGTAAAAGATAGGCCTTTCGCAGAGGGAAGCAGAGGTTGTCATGCGCTTTTTGTTGTTGGATGCACAAGCCCTTAATGCAAAGTAACGTCACGTTATATTGCCCCTTGTGATAGCAACCTTTATTATGCAGTCTGTCGCTTTTATTTCTTTACCATCACAAGTTCGTACAACGCTTATTTTCCCTTGCAATAAAAGATCATACATATTTTAGGAGCAATTTTTATTGCTTTTTGCACCAATGACAACTTACTTGAAGGATCTTATTCAATCCATAGGTAGATATAGTGGACTCTCATGGCAAGAAACTGGGTTTAAGGGTTTTTGGATGCACAAGTAGTATCTCTACTTAGTACAAATTTTTGGCTAGCAAAAGATCCTCAGCAAGCACAACATGTTAGAGGATCCATGACAATATAACTTCTATGTGAATATAAACAAACATAACTCATTACGTTGTCTTCCTTGTCCAACGTCAACTACCTGATCAAGATTGAAAATAATTAATGGGGGATCACAATCATAGAAGATGTCCAAGATAGTATATTTATATGTGAAATTTCTCTTCCTTCAAAATTCTTTCATGAATTGTTCAAGTGACCAATGCTATGTTTGTTAACTTTCAATAAATTTTTACCACTTATACTTCTTGTATGTGAAGTCACTACTCCCCATGGAACAAGCATATGAAGCATATAAATTCCAACTTTATGATATTCAATTCATTTCAACAATTTACTCATAGGATATAAGTGAAGAACAAGAGTAAATGACAAACTACTCCAAAAAGATACAAGTGAAGACCAAATGAGTAGTTAAGTAAATAGGTAGCTATGTGAGGACTATCTCTCATTTAAAAATTTCAGATCTTGATAATTTTATTAAAACAGAAAAGAAAACAAAATAAAATGACATTCCAAGAATAGCACATCTCATGTGAAGAAGCAAAAACTTAGGCTAACCGATAGGTGTTGATGAAGAAAGGTGGGATGCCAACCAGGGCATCCCCAAGCTTAGTTGCTTGAGACTTCTTAAAATATTAACTTGGGATGCCTTGGGCATCCCCAAGCTTGAGCTCTTGTGTCTCCTTAATTCTTCTCATATCATGGCTTCTCCTAAATCTTAAAAACTTCATCCACACAAAACTCAACAAGAACTCGTGAGATAAGTTAGTATAAATCAACTCAAAACCCTAACATTCTCTACTGTAGCAAATCACAAAAATTATAATTAAACATTGCATAATAAATGGCTCTTCATATTTAATACTCCTATTCACAAATAGAAATATTAAACACGCAAACATATGCAAACAATGCAACCATAACAGCAATCTGCCAAAACAGAACAGTCTGTAAAAGGGGAATAAGAATCCATACTTCCCTAACTCCAAAAATTCTGAAAAATTACCACGTGACAGATAACTAATGTATTCTTACTGTGTAAAAATTTCAGATTTTTATCATGTTCTGACTATTCAGGAATATTCTGGACATAACAGAAAACTTTCTGTTTTCAAACAGCAACACATGAACTTGCAAACTGAGCATGATAAAGGCTATAATTGGCATTTTATTGAACTAAAAGATACAAAACATGATTATTTATAACACCAAGCAAATATTAACCAAATAAAATGATGCTCCAAGCAAAACTCATATTATGTGACGAATAAAAATATAGCTCCGAGTGAGGTTATCGATAGTGTTGAAGACGAAAGAGCATCCCCAAGCTTAGTTGCTTGGGTATTCCTTGAATATTACCTTGGGGTGCCTTGGGCATCCCCAAGCTTAGGGTATTGCTGCTCCTTATTCTCCTCATATCGATATCTCACCCAAAACTTGAAAACTTGAATCACACAAAACTTAACGGAACTTCGTGAGATAGGTAGTATGATAAAAAAAATTCATCCACTTAGGTACTGTCAAGACAAGATTCATAATTGTTCTCACATAATGCATACTGTAGTATATAATTTCCACAATTTATATTACAAAATATAAGCTATGGAAACACTAGAACAAGCAAACTATGCACCGAAAACAGAATCTGTCAAAAACAGAATAGTATGTAGTGAGAGATTGAAAAACCGTACTTCTGTACCCCCAAAAATTCTGAAAAATTAGGACAACGTAAACAATTTGTAACCCAATACTCTGTAAAAATTTCAGAATTTTTGGACTCTCCAGTGATTTATGGTAATTCCAGAACTGGGCGCAAAAGTTTCTGTTTTGCACAGAATCAAGTCAACTATCATCCACACTATCCTAAAGGCTTTACTTGGCACATTATTGAAAGAAAACATATAAAACATGATTACTGCAGTAGCTTAATAATGTGAACACACAAAAACAGTAGGTAGAAATATTGGGTTGTCTCCCAATAACCGCTTTTCTTTAATGCCTTTTAGCTAGGCATGATGATTTCAATGATGCTCGCATAAAAGTAAAGAATTGAAACATAACGGGAGCATCATGAATCATATGTTACTCTCTCATAATAATTTTCAGTAGCATCATGAATGGATTCATCAATATAGCTATCACATAAAGCATTCTTTTCATGATCCACAAGCATAGAAAATTTATTACTCTCCACCTAAGCAATGTTCTTCTCATTCGTAATAGTGGGCGTATCATATGAAACTTGAATACTAAAAATTGTTTCCACATTAAAAGAGTAATGTTTAGTAAAAGGGTATTCATAATTATGACAAGTATTATAAGAATGATCATCACTTCTTTTTATAACATAAGTATCATCACAATAATCATCATAAGTAGGAGGCATGAAATCATCATAACAAATTTGATCATTCAAAGTAGGGGGACTAAAAAGATCATCTTCATTAAGCACAATATCCCCAAGCTTGGGACAAACATTAGATGCAGAAAATATATTCTCAAACATGTCATTCTCATCAAACATAGCATCCCCAAGCTTGTGGTTTTGCATATCATTAGCATAATCACTCTCATCATTAATAGTATGAATAGCACCAATAGTAAAACAATTATTATCATCATAATTTTCCAAATTGGCACCATAAAGATTTTCAAGATTATAAGAAGTATCATTATCTTCCCAATCATAATCATCACAACGAGTAATATGCATAACAAAACCACCCTCAATAGTTCCTTCGGACATTGTACCATAAGACAAAGAAGCAATATCATCATCAAGTGTATCATCTTCCACAATTATTTTTGATTCATTCTCATGAGGCACAACAATAATAGGAGCAACATCATTTGGGAGAGATACCTTTTTACCTCTATTCTTTCTTCTTTTCTTCTTCTTCACCACATCATGTGTGGGTTTATTCAATTTTTCCGAGCTTCTTATTGATGAGATTGGTTGAATAGGGAGCTCCTTCTCGTCACCTATTTCATCATGAGAGACAATAGGAGGGAAAGTGGAAATCCTTACCCTTTCATTAGTATTCCTTTTATATTCTATTGGTTTTTCCGTCTTTCTATAGTTGGCAATATAAGCATTCTCATTGCAATTTACCATACAAAACATATAGATTTCTTTTAGATTAGTTTCAATGTCATTCGTGAGAATGAATACTTCAAACCAACTATTTTTATGTGACAATTCCTCACACCCCAAAAATAGATAAAGCTCATTATATAGTTCAAGGGCGGTCAAGTCATTACAATATTTAGCCATGATTTGATCATGAAAAAGTATGCATTGAAAATTAAGGTGACCAACTTTATTGCAAAGTTCATAAGTAATAGGATAAAGAGAACATAATTTTGTAGCAAATCCATCTATCACTTTGAGAAAAAAATTGGTTCTATCATGTTTATGCTTCTTACAAAATCTATCATCCCTATAAGGCATGTCTTCACAAACTTTATGCACTCCACAAAAATTGACATGCTTATAAGAAACATTTTTGTCATGACTAGTGCAATCATCATTAGTATTTTGGATATTCATAGAATTCATACTAACAACATTGCAATCATGCTCATCATTCAAAGATTTTATGCCAAACATTTTATTGAATTCTTCTTCTATCAATTGAGCACAATTATCGGAATCCTTATTTTCAAGAAAGACATTATAAGGACGAATAATATGAGGCAACCTCAATTCCATTTTTTTGTAGTTTTTCTTTTATAAACCAAACTAGTGATAAAACAAGAAACTAAAAGATTCAATTGCAAGATCTAAAGATATACCTTCAAGCACTCACCTCCCCGGCAACGGCGCCAGAAAAGAGCTTGATGTCTACTACACAACTTGTTCTTGTAGACTCGTGTTGGGCCTCCAAGCGCAGAGTTTTGTAGGACAGTAGCAATTTTCTCTCAAGTGGATGACCTAAGCTTTATCAATCTGTGCGAGGCGTAGGTTGAAGATGGTATCTCACAAACAACCCTGCAACCAAATACAAGAAACCTCTTGTGTCCCCAACACACCCAATACAATGGTAAATTGTATAGGTGCACTAGTTCGGCGAAGAGATGGTGATAAAAGTGTAGTATGGATAGTAGATATAGGTTTTTGTAATCTGAAAATATAAAAACAGCAAGGTAACAAGTAGTAAAACGGAGCACAAACGGTATTGCAATGCTTAGAAACAAGGCCTAGGGTTCATACTTTCACTAGTGCAATCTCTCAACAATGCTAACATAATTGGATCATATAACCACCCCTCAACGTGCGATAAAGAACCACTCCCAAGTTCCTATTAGCGGAGAACATAAGATAGAAATTGTTTGTAGGGTACGAAACCACCTCAAAGTTATCCTTTCCGATCGATCTATTGAGCTATTCCTATAAGTGTCACAAACAGCCCTAGAGTTCGTACTAAAATAACACCATATGATACACATCAACCAACTCTAATGTCACCTAGATACTCCAATGTCACCACAAGTATCCGTGAGTTGATTATACGGTATGGATCAAACAACTTCATAATCATAATATTCAATCCACGCAAAGAACTCCAAGGAGCACCCCAAAGTTTCTATCAGAGAAAAGATAATGAAAACGTGCATCAACCCCTATGCATAGATTACCCCAATGTCACCTCGGGAATCCGCGAGTTGAGTGCCAAAACGTATATCAAGTGAATCATTATAATACCCCATTGTTACCACGGGTATTCATATGCAAGTCATACATCAAGTGTTCTCAAAATCTGAAATATTCAATCCAACAATAACGAAACCTCAAAGGGAAAAGATTCGATTCATCACAACAAGGATAGAGAGGGAAGAAACACCATATGATCCAACTATATTAACAAAGCGCGCGATACATCAAGATCGTGCCAAATCAAGAACACGAGAGAGAGAGAGAGATAAAACACATAGCTGCTGGTACAAACCCTCAGCCCCGAGGGTGAACTACTCCCTCCTCGTCATGGAGACCGCCGGGATGATGAAGATGGCCTCCGGTGATGATCCCCCCCTCCGGCAGGGTGCCGGAAAAGGGCTGTAGATTACATCGTGGAGGTACAGAGGCTTGCGGCGGCGTAAAAACTCATCTAGGTTAACTTTCGGGGGTTTCTGAATATATATGATTTTTCAGCATTGGAATCATGCGAAGGGGGGCCACAGGGGCCCCACGAGGCACCAGGGCGCCTGGGAGGGGGGGGGGGCAGGCGCGCCCAGGTGGCTCGTGGGGCCCCTGTGGCTCTTCTGCTGCTCCTCCGAAGCTTCCTGGGTCTGTTTCCTTCCAGAAAAATCGTCAAAAAGTTTCGCTGCATTTGGACTTCGTTTGATATGGATTTTCTGGAAAACCAAAAACAAGCAGAAAACACCAACTGGCACTCGGCACTAGGTCAATATGTTAGTCCATGAAAATCATATAAAAGCCATATAAAAGTGCACCAAAATCATACAAAACTATAATAAACATGGCATGAATACTGCATAAATTATAGATACATTGGAGACATATCAGAAGGCTACCCAGATGTCACAGTTCAGAACAGCGGGCTGATTGTTGGGGTGAGCGGATACTGCCTGTTGCGTAGTCAGAGGTGGGCTTGGTTCCCGGCCAGTCACGCAACATGCTGGAGTGCTTACGGGTGAGCGGCCGCAGACCCCCTTCGCTCTTAGGATGTAGACCGGCGGGTGACCTCTCTGGAGAGCTTAGGTAGGACTTCGGCGTGTCGATCACTCTGAGGCCGGGCATTACCCCGAAAAGTGTGTCCAGACAGGGGTAATCGAGCATGTCGGGCTATGTGGTGCACCCCTGCAGGGAAGATAATCTATTCGAATAGCCGTGTCCACGGTAATTGGACGACTTGGAGTTGTATCCCGATCTTATACAACTAAAACCGGATACTTGATAAAAGACACCCAGATATGGTATATGCCCGAGGATCGCTTTCTCGTAGGGAAACGAGAAAGGATCTCAGGGTAGTGCTATTGTTGTTGAGGTTGATGACCTCGTTACTAATACTTTACTAGTACTACATACGCTACTCTCTTCTATTGCTGCAAGATGCTGTAGTCTTCGTTAAGTTGAGTTTCTCCCCTTATTCTGGTATTTCTGTAGTATAGTCCAAAGATATAGCCCCATTCCTTTGATACCAATGCATATCTAGTTTAGTTCTGATGTAAGTCTTGCGAGTACTTTGGATGAGTACTCACGGTCGCTTTGCTATTCTTTTTCCTCTACCCAGTTGCTGCGTTCAGATGATGGTACCCAGGAGGCAGAGGATCCAGAGGCTGGAGACTACTACACCGTGGAGATCGACGACGATGCCGAGTAGTTCAGAGGTCCCAGGCAGGAGGCCTTGCCCTTTCAATCTAGTGTCGCTGTTTTGCTCAGCCATCTTATGGCACACTTGTCTAACTTGTATGTACGCAAATAATATTTGCTTTCTGACTAATGTATTCGGGCCTTCGTGCCCCTGGCTTGTAATATAAAAATTATGTTTATTATTTGTGTCGTAGAGTTGTGTTGTGATATTAATGTGGAGTCACCGTTCGTGATCGTGCATGCTGCGTGTATGGTTAGTGCACGGTTTCGATCGGGGGCGTCACAAGTTGGTATTAGAGCCGACTGCCTGTAGGAGCCCCAAACCTCTTGGCCGTTGTTGATTCTATCCTTCAAAAACTATTTTCGAACTACTAAGTGTGTTAAGTGGCTTACGGTCCCACATCACTGATGGATGGGATTAGAATCTTTTATTCCGCATCCTTACTCTGGGTTCTGACCTTCTCTTCCTTTCGGGTATAGATTTTGCTAACTTTAACTCTAGGTTCTCGCTATGATTTCATTCTGGAGATTCACTCGTTTTTAGTTACTCTTTTGTTTTCACGAATCATTCGGATTTCTGTAATCTGATTCCTTTGAAACCTCCTTTTCTTTCAGATGCTTCTAACGAGACAGCTCGTGCGCCAGACTACGTCTGTTGGAGCAACCGGAGCCCCTGCTATTCTAGTCGAGATTTTGACCTACTTGAGTTTTCGCTGGCATCCTGACTACACCATGTACGAGCAGTTCCACGACTTCAACCAGGAGCAGTATCGTGCCGATGTTCGCATCTTTTCCGTCGAGCAGTACTCCACTACCATGCTGCACACCGCCTATGGTGTCGGAGTGACTGTTGATATGGCAGTCCATGATGCTGCCTATGCTTGTCTGACACGTCTTCGTGGAGACTACCGCGACTTGGATGACTCCACTTTCAGACACATTCCGATTGCTTCCACCGAGGGTGAGGAAGGATACTATACTGCTATATATACCCCTCTTTCGCATGAGCCATTTGATCCTCAGGTTCTGGTCCAGCATGCTGATGATCTGGATCATGCTACCCAATATCTTCGCTGCGAGTTGTTTGCTACTCGTGTGCGCCTCTATGATGCCCTTACGCACTTGCTTCCTTTCGTCTTGTCTTGGCAACTTCCCCTGTCGGTGATCTACCCTGCCAGGACTGTGATGCCCCCAGGTGTCAATTGGCCTGCCGCTGGAGGATATGTTCCCGCACGTGGTCCTCGTTTGCCACGAGAGCTCCAGCGTCCGCATGAGAGTCTTCACGGCCCACAGGAGCCTTTCATGGAGGTCTTTTCGATCGATCACAAGCAGTTGCCAGGATTTCGTGGATTCTACCGAGTCTGTCGTAGCCTTGCTATATGTAGTAGTTGTATTTGTTGCGTGCCGCCTATGTTATCTCCTACTTTTAGAACTCCTGCTTTTGGACTTGTACTAAGCCCTATATATGGATTCGTATGCAAGACATGGTTATTACTATGTATCTGTCGCTCTTCATACTTACAAACCGTTGTCTTTGCTAACCCGTCTCTGTCACATCATTCAGGATGGTTAGAGGTGGTGCTCGAGGTGCTCGTGGTCATGGCCGTGGTGCTGAATACCCACCACCTCCACCATATGTCACAGCGATGATGCAACAACTTGAGCTGAACCGTCAGTTCCTCACTGGGATAGTGAATCAGATGAACAACAACAATAACCACAACAATAACAACAACAATAACCATCAGGGTCCTGAACCAGTTTCGCTTCGGGATTTCGTGCGTCTCAACCCAACCATTTACCGTAGCTCAACCGAGCCACTAGATGCTGACGATTGGCTTCGCAACATCTTCTTCGAGATGGAGTCAACCGGTGTTGCCTCTAACAACTATGTGACCTTTGCGGCGCTTCATCTGAAGGGTCCGGCTGCGCAATGGTGGGACAGCCACCGTCGTATGCTGCCTGATGGCACAGTCACAACCTGGCTTGAGTTTCAGACTGCTTTCCGTGCTCGCCACATCCCACAAGGTCTGATGGATAAGAAAAAGAAGGAGTTTCACAATCTGACTCAAGGCAAGAAAACCGTAGATGCCTATCAGCGGGATTTTCTGGACCTGTCCCGTTATGCTGAAGACGACGTCTCCACTGATGCCCGCAAGCAGGAGAGGTTCCGTGAAGGATTATCCCCTGAACTGAAGCACGCTCTCAGCCTTCACGAGTTTGCAGATTTTGCGAGGCTCGTCAACAAAGCTATCCAAGCAGAGACCAGCCTCGGGACGTTGGCTCATCTTCGGGCCCGTCTTCACAGAAGCGCCGAGTGTCGATTCCCCACAATGTCTACCGTCAAGCCGCCCTGGCGCCAAGAACTTCCTATGCTGCACCGCGTCTGCCACCACCACCGAAACAACTTCGAGTTCAAGGTGGGCAGCCCAGTAATATGGCTTCTCATCCCAATGATGGCCTATGCTTCAAGTGTGGACAGCCTGGTCACCGTGCAAGAGACTGCCGCCAGAACCAACTTGCCCTTCCTTCTGCTGGACGTGGAAATGGCCGCGGCAACACTCAGTCTCGGAACTACAATGCTAGGCCGCCTGCATATGGCCATGGTCACGTCAACCATGTTGATGTCAAAGAAGCTCAGGAGGGACCGAACATCGTGATGGGTACCCTTCCCGTTAACTCAGTACCAGCTTCTGTTCTTTTTGATTCAGGAGCAATGCATTCATTTATATCTGAAGCATTTGCACTCGCACATGATATGCCATTTGAAAAGATGAACTCCCCACTAGTTGTTAGTACCCCTGGATCCCATTGTCACACCTCCATGGTGAGCTATAATAACCATATCCTGATCAGAGGTCTGCTATTCCCTGCTACCCTTATTGCCCTCAAGTCCAACATAGATGTCATCCTTGGTATGGATTGGTTGCAAGCCCATAATGCTTTTATCGACCGTGCCTCTAAAACTGTCCAGCTCAGACACCCCTCCGGCCACATAATTGACTATTCAGCCCGAAAAATCCAGAATGCCGAAGCCCAGATATATGCTCTGAATGCTCTTAATGCATCACCTTTGGACAACATCGAAAACATTCCTGTAGTGTGTGACTTTCAGGATGTCTTCCCAGAAGAACTTCCAGGAGTACACCCGGTTAGAGCCGTCGAGTTTGTTATCGACTTGAAACCAGGCACCACTCCTATCGCCAAGCGCCCATACAAGATGCCGCCACATGAACTCCTAGAGCTTAAGGAAGAAATTGACAAGTCACATCGCAGAGGCTTTATTCGCCCTAGTTCTTCTGCGTGGGGTACCCCTTCTCTCTTCATTAAGAAGAAGGATGGAACGAATCATTTGGTTGTTGATAATCGTCCTGTTAATAAGGCTACAATCCAGAACAAGTATCCACTTCCCAGAATCAATGATTTGTATGATCAACTTACTGGTTCATCCGTGTTCTCTAAACTTGATTTGAGGTTAGGATATCGTCAGATCAGAGTTCGCGAAGAGGACATTCCAAAAACCGCCTTCGTTACTCGCTATGGCTCATACGAGTACACTGTCATGTCCTTTGGCATGACCAATGCTCCATCCACCTTCTCTCGCTTGATGAACTATATCTTCATGGAATACCTTGACAAATTCGTCGTGGTTTATCTCGATGACATTCTGGTTTACTCAAAGAATGAAGAAGAACATGCCGAACATCTTCGGCTTGTATTATGGAAGCTTCATGAGCATCAGCTATATGCCAAGTATTCCAAGTGTGAATTCTGGTTATCTGAGGTAACCTATCTTGGTCATAGGATATTCGCAGATGGCATTGCTGTTAACCCAGAACGTGTTCAGGCTATTCTCAAATGGACTCCCCCGCAAACTGTCAAGCAAGTTAGAAGTTTTCTTGATCTCGCCAGCTATTGCCGTCGTTTCGTCGAGAACTTCTCCAAGATTGCTAAACCACTGACTGATCTGCTTCACAAAGACAAGAAGAAGGTCGAGTGGACCCCTCAATGTCAGGAAAGTTTCCAGACTCTGAAGGACAAATTGACTTCTGCCCCAGTGCTTGCTCCTCCGGATACTCACAAGGACTTCGTGATCTATTGCGATGCATCCCGTCAAGGATTAGGCTGTGTCCTAATGCAAGAGCGTCAAGTGATTACTTATGGTTCTCGTCAATTGCGTCCGCACGAGGAGAACTATCCAACCCATGATCTCGAACTTGCAGCAGTTATCTATGCTCTCAAGTTATGGCGATATTACCTCCTTGGTAATCGTTGCGAGATCTACACCGACCACCAAAGTCTGAAGTACTTGTTTACTCAGCCAGATCTGAACCTTCGCCAACAAAGATGGATGGAGGCGATTGCCGACTATGACTTGGGTATTTCCTATACCCCTGGCAAAACTAATGTAATGGCTGATGCCTTGAGTCACAAGTCCTACTGCAACAACCTTATGGTACAGCAAGAACAGCCATTGCTTTGTGAAGAGCTTCGCAAGCTGAACCTCCAAATTGTTCCTCAGGGTTCACTGAATAACCTGATTGTTGAATCCAAGCTCGAGCATGATATCAGGACTCTGCAAGGGTATGACTCTGAAGTCCTCAAGATTAAGCGCTATCTCACTGAAGGAAAGCCCTCATGCTTCTCCATTGATGATCAACGCAGCTTACTCTTCAAGGGTCGCTTAGTCGTTCCTAGCAAGGACAACTTGGATCAGACCAAGCATGTTATGAAAGAAGCGCATGATACGCCACTCTCAATTCATGCTGGTAGTACCAAGATGTATCGAGACATTCGTCAGAGATTCTGGTGGTCCAAAATGAAGCAAGACATTGCTCTCTATGTTGCTGAGTGTGACATTTGCCATCGCGTCAAGGCAGAACATCAAAGATCTGCTGGAACTCTACAACCACTTGCTAGTCCCGAATGGAAATGGGACAAAGTCAAAATGGACTTCATCACTGGATTTCCCAGATCACAGAAGGGTCATGATGCTATTCTTGTCGTCATTGACCGGTTTTCCAAGGTTGCTCACTTCCTGCCCGTCAAGGAAACCATCACTGCTAGTCAGTTGGCAGATTTGTATGTTTCCAGAATTATTTCACTCCATGGTATTCCGTTGGAGATCAACTCAGACTATGGCAGCCTCTTCACCTCAAGGTTCTGGAAAAGTTTTCAAGAAGCTATGGGAACTCGTCTGTCCTTTAGCACTGCTTTTCACCCCCAGTCCAGTGGTCAAGTTGAACGAGTCAACCAAGTGCTTGAATATATGCTCCGTGCTTGTGTCATATCATTTGGCAAGAAATGGGAGGAATCTCTCCCGTATGCTCAATTCTCATACAACAACAACTACCAAGCTAGTCTAAAGATGGCACCGTTTGAAGTATTGTATGGACGTAAGTGCCGAACTCCTCTGAATTGGTCAGAAACTGGGGAACGATTACTCTTTGGTCCAGACATTATCCAACACGGTGAAGAGCAAGTCCGCATTGTTCGTGAACATCTGAAGACTGCTCAGTCCCGCCAGAAAAGCCTATATAACCGTCATCACCAACCGATGGTTTATCAACCAGGCGAACAAACTTACCTTCATGTCACACCGATGAAGGGCACACACCATTTCGGTATCAAGGGCAAGCTAGCTCCTCGCTACATTGGCCCCTTCCGCATTCTCGCAAGACGTGGAGAAGTAGCATATCAGTTGGAACCGCTGTCGAACCTTTCAGGGGTTCACGATGTCTTCCATGTGTCACAACTCCGCTGCTGCTTCAAGGATCCTATCAGAGCTGTGGATCATGAAGCTCTTGAATTGCAAGAAGACCTCTCTTATCAAGAATACCCGGTCCGCATTCTTGATCAAGCTGAACGTTGCACCCATCAGAAGTCAATTAAGTTCCTCAAAGTTCAGTGGTCGAATCATTCTGAGGATGAAGCCACTTGGGAACGTGAGGACCGTCTTCGTGATGAATACCCCGCTCTGTTTCAGTCTACCTCTTAATTCTCGGGACGAGAATTCCTTTTAGAGGAGGAGAGTTGTAACACCCCATGTAATAAGCTATTTTTTTCATCTCCCATTTGATTAATTCCAAGTCATCACATTTTGCTAATCCAATGCCACTTGTCCAAGATTTCAATTCAAATTTCAATTCCATTTGCCAGGCAAAATTTTATAATTTCAAACACTAAAACAAAAATGTTCATATTATTGCAAATAATTCATAAGTATTTATGCTAAGGAAAACAACATCAGCCAAATTACCAAAATGACCCTAGCATCCATAAACAGGGCCCCCAACAGCACCTTTTTGGCCATTTAAATTCAAACCAAATTTTAAACAATTCAAAGGGCCCTCAAACTTTGTGGACAGCTTCAGAATATTGCAAAGTAATTATGTACCAAAATTCGTGTTCAACAAAATTCATTTGATAGCCCAAATAAATGCAAAACAGAAACTAAAAAGGAAAGTAGAAAAGAATAAAGAAAATGGAAAAGCTTACCTGTTGGACTGGCCTCTACGTGCACAGTGCACGGCCCAGCCCACCGGGAGGTCGTCTCCCTCCTCGCGTCGCGCTTTCGACGCCGTGCGCGCCCGAGCCGCGGATAAGCACGCGTCGCTCATCCCCCGTGGCTGCCGTCGCCCTGGTGTGGAGAAGAGCATTGCCGCGGACCCCCTGGGCAACCCTAGCCACTTCCCCCCTTCTCCCTCGCGCCGCCTCTCTTCCTCCCACAAGAACCCGACGCCGCGTTGTCATGGACCGCCTCGCCCATGTGCTCCCTGTCGTCCCCACGCCGAGTTAACGTGTCCATTTGCTCCGCCGCGTTCGTCTTCGTCGTCCACGCGCATCAAATCAAGCCGGGAGCCACTACATCGCCGGATCGCCGTCGTCTTCTTCCTCTGCACCCGTCGGTGATCTCCCTCAATTCCGGTCACCCTGTAGCTCCTAAGCTCTCGCCGAGCCACCTTGTGCTCCCACGGTGAGCTCCTAGGCGTTTCTTCTCTGTTTGCACGGTCACGCGTGTCCTCTAGCCCACTGTTCCGTCGCACCCGAGGCCTCGCTACCGCCGGCAATGGCGCAGCCGTAGCTACAACACCTGCTGGTCGTGTCTGAGCACCACATCCAGCTCCTGGAGATCCCAAGAGCCCAACGCACGCACCCGCACATCATGCCGTGCCCCAGCTTCTGTTTTGTCGATGCCCGAACTCCGGCCGCCGCCCCAGTCGTCGCCGCTGTCGATTTGGTCCACCTCCGGTCACGCCACTTGCACCGTTCGATGTGCGGCTCCGCGTTCGTTCGAATGAGCCCAGCCGCCGTCCATTTGGTTGCATCTGCGACATTTCCGACCGTCGCCACCGCGTTGTGCCTCGCCGGCGCATCACCGCCGACGCGCACGCGGTTTAAACCCGGCCTGAGTCATTGACTCGTGGGCCGAGTGATTAGCTGCACTAATTAAACCCTAAACGCTCACTGACATGTGGGGCCGGCTACCGTAGCAATTAGATTAGTTTAAATAAATCTGTTAGTTAACTCTGTCACTGACCATTGGGCCCCACCTGCTAATTTGGATTAACTAAATTAATTAAAAAGCTAGTACAACGCTGAGTCACTGATAGCTGGACCCAGTTGACCAGTCAACTGCTGACTGGGCTCGTCTCAGTCAATGACATGTGGGCCCCTGGGCCCATTGACCAGTCAACGGTCCACGTTGACTGCTGACTGGGCAGTCAACTGGACTCCACCTGTCAGCCACATGTGCACTCTGCTGGGTACACTTTCAGGTACCCATAGCAATTTCCATTTAACATATTTCGAATTAAAATAATTCCAGAAATTCCAGAAAATCATTAAATCTTTGAAAAATCATAGAAAATAAACCGTAACACGGATAAAAATAATTTATATATGAAAAATGATCAAAAAAATGTAACAAATCCGAATATGTCATCAAAATGCTTGACCATCACTCCTATCATAGTGAACATTGACTTTTGCATCCAGATCAATTCATCGAATAATACCTGGAGCCCGAATATTTTCCCTCTTCCTATAAAATGCGTGGTAATGCATTAGGGCACACTGCCACCACATATTGCCATGCCATGCATTGTGTTGGATTTGTATGCCTGTTATTTATTTGTTTCCCCCTCCTTCCTTCTTCTCCGGTAGACCCCGAGACCGCTGCCGCTTCCAGTTCCGACTATTTCCCCGAGGATCCATTCTTCTCAGCAAAGCTTCCAGGCAAACAAACCCCCTTGATCATTCAGATATCGCCCATTCCATTCTCTCTATATTCTTGCATTAGATGTTGGCTCCGAGTTGTTGTTTTATCGGTAGCTCCTATTCTGATGCATAGCCTATTTTTGTCACCTCCTTTTGATAGTTTACCTGCTATCCTATTATGCTTAGTTTAGCTATGCTTGAGTCACATCAGTGGCCCTTCACCCTTGTCCGTTTGCCATGCTATATTATCGGGTCGTGATCCTCTGGGCGATGATCACGGATATATATATTATACTATTACACAAAACATTGATCATGCTAAAGTCGGGTCGGCTCGGAGAGCACCCGCGAGTTAACTTAAAGTTGGGTCGGCTCGGAGAGCACCCGCGAGTGGTTCACTAAGTCGGATCGACAGGGCAGGCGGAGGCCATCTAGAGAGAGAGGTGGGCGTGGACCCTGGTCGTTGTCCGCGAGTTCCTGATAATAATGCACTAACAAGATTTGGGTATTTGATCTGAGATGGCCACTGGCTTATACGCACTAACTGCCACGCGGGATAATGGTTTATGGGGCCCTCGGCGTCGTCAGTTCCTCCCGAAGGCTACCCAGATGTCACAGTTCAGAATGGCGGGCTGATTGTTGGGGTGAGCAGATACTGCCTGCCGCGTAGTCAGAGGTGGCCTTGGTTCCCGGCCAGTCACGCAACGTGCTGGAGTGCTTAGGGGCGAGCGACCGAAGACCCCCTTCGCGCTTAGGACGTAGACCGGAGGGTGACCTCTCTGGAGAGCTTAGGTAGGACTTCGGTGTGTCAATCACTCTGAGGCCGGGCATTACCCCGAAAAGTGTGTCCGGACAGGGGTAATCGAGCGTGTTGGGCTATGTGGTGCACCCCTGCAGGAAAGATAATCTATTCGAATAGCCGTGTCCACGGTAACAGGACGACTTGGATTTGTATCCCGATCTTATACAACTAAAACCGGATACTTGATAAAAGACACCCAGATATGGTATATGCCCGAGGAGCTTTCTCGTAGGGAAACGAGAAAGGATATCAGGCTAGTGCTATTGTTGTTAAGGTTGATCACCTCGTTACTAATACTTTACTAGTACTACATATGCTACTCTCTTCTATTGCTGCAAGATGCTGTAGTCTTGGTTAAGTTGAGCTTCTCCCCTTATTTTGGTATTTCTGTAGTGTAGTCCAAAGATATAGCCCCATTCCTTTGATACCAATGCATATCTTGTTTAGTTCTGATGTAAGTCTTGCGAGTTCTTTGGATGAGTACTCACGGTCGCTTTGCTATTCTTTTTCCTCTACCCGGTTGCTGTGTTCAGATGATGGTGCCCAGGAGGTAGAGGATCCCAAGGCTGGAGACTACTACACCGTGGAGATCGACGACGATGCCGAGTAGTTCGGAAGTCCCAGGCAGGAGGCCTTGCCATTTCGATCTAGTGTCGCTGTTTTGCTCAGCCATCTTATGGCACACTTGTCTAACTTGTATGTACTCAGATAATATTTGCTTTCTGACTAATGTATTCGGGCCTTCGTGCCCCTGGCTTGTAATATAAAGATTATGTTTATTATTTGTGTCATAGAGTTGTGTTGTGATATTAACGTGGAGTCACCGTTCGTGATCGTGCATGCTGCGTGTATGTTTAGTGCACGGTTTCGATCGGGGGCATCACACAGCCATCCAACCCTATCACCCAAAAATCCCCTATTTTTCCACGCCTTGTCCAATGGAGAGAGAGGAGAGAGAATGGAAGAGAGAGAAAAATGGTTTGTGGTGGGGTCGAAGTGGTCCTGTGGTGAGTTGGCGTTGTCCGTGAACATGTCTAGACTCCCGTACTCCGCCCCTCGATTTGAGACCAGGGTGGGGGATTTTGGATGTCCGGACGTGTGTGGACCAAAGTAGGGGTCCGTGTTGGAGGCCTAAAAGTGTCTGGACTGTTCCGTCCGGACATTTGTGTAGGGGAACGCGACAGAAAACAAAAAATTTCTGACCTACGCACCAGCCCATGACCACTATGAAGATGCATACAGGGTTTTTAATCTGATCGTTACCAACTCGTAGCGCAGCGGAAGTAGAGTTGGTGAAGATCGTCGGTGCAGATCCCCGCAGCTAGGATTTACAACCTCCCAACCGCGAGGATGTACTCCCTCGGACAGCCCCTCAGGCGGTCCCTCAGACAGAACCTCGGACAGTCCCTCGGACAGCCCTTCAGGAGGCTTCTCTCAGAATCTCGGACGGTCACTCGGTCAGCCCTTCGGGAGGCACACCCAAACTAAGATCGAAACTACGACCTCTCTACCAAGTTGCACACATACGGTGCCATCTATTCGGCAGGGCTTCGCCGCCCAGAACTAGTTCCCACCGGAACCCAGACAGCCTTTCGGCTCTACGAAACTATTTCGTAGGAGGAAGAGAGAAAGCCAGATCATGCATGGCATTTTTATGTGAGAGAAGAGTGAGTGTGGAGAGCCCCTCTCCACCTCTATTTATAGAAAAAACCCAAGGGGTGGAGCACACATGGAAATACCAAAATGCCCTCACAATATGACCTTTACAAGGGCATAAAGGGGTGGCTAGTGGAGCTCCATGGAGGAGCTCCACATGGCTGCCACCCTTGCCCCCCCAAAAGGGGTTGCCCCTTCCCCAAGACTTCCCTTCTAGAAGCTTTGGATAAAGCCCTAAAAGGTGGCTTTCCAAAAAGCAACCAAAAAGTGCTTTTCAGTATTCACGAAAACATTTTTTCGCGACCGTTAAATCCAAAAATGTTTCTGTAGGTGATGACCCACAAGTATAGGGGATCAATCATAGTCCTTTCGATAAGTAAGAGTGTCGAACCCAATGAGGAGCAGAAGAAAATGACATCGGTTTTCAGCAAGGTGTTTTCTGGAAGCACTGAAATTATCGGTAACGAGTAGTTTGATAGCAAGATAATTTGTAACAAGTGACAAGTAGCAATAGTAACAAAGAGTGCAGCAATATAGCCCAATCCTTTCTGTAGCAAAGGACAGGCCGGAACGATCTCTTATAGTAAGTAAAGCATTCTCGAGGACACATGGGAATTTCATCTAGTCACTTACATCATGTTTGTTTGATTCGCGTTCGCTACTTTGATAATTTGATATGTGGGTGGACCGGTGCTTGGGTGCTGTTCTTACTTGAACAAGCCTCCCACTTATGATTATCCCCTCTCGCAAGCATCCGCAACTATGAAAGAAGAATTAAGATTACTCTAACCATAGCATTAAACATATGGATCCAAATCAGCCCCTTACGGAATAGCGCATAAACTAGGGTTTAGCTTCTGTCACTCTAGCAACCCATCATCTAATTACTACTGCACAATGCATTCCCTTAGGCCCAAAGATGGTGAAGTGTCATGTAGTCGACGTTCACATAACACCACTAAGAGAATCACAACATACACATCATCGAAATATCAAACGAATACCAAATTCACATGATTACTTATGACAAGACTTCTCCCATGTCCTGAAGAACAAAAGTAACTACTCACAAATCATCAACATGACCATGATCAGTAGGGTATTGAAGAGCATAATAGATCTGAACAAATAATCTTCCACCAAGTAAACCAACTAGCATCAAATACAAGATGTAATCAACACTAGTAGCAACCCACAGGCACCAATCTGAGGTTTTGAGACAAAGATTGAATACAAGAGATGAACTAGGGTTTGAGATGAGATGGTGCTGGTGAAGATGTTGATTAAGATTGGCCCTCCCACGATGAGAGGGTCGCTGGTGATGTCGATGGCGACGATTTCCCCCTGCCGGAGGGAAGTATCCCCGGCGGAATCTCTCCCTCGGAGAGCAAAAGTGCTCCTGCCCAAGTTCCACCTCGAGACGGCGGCGCACCATCCCAAAAGTGGTGAGCTTGCTCAGCTTACGTTTGAGGATGAAATTTTCTTCCCTCAAATCATCGACCTCTTGTTCAAGCTTCAATACCTTTTTACATAATGCCTCTTTGCTTTCCTACAGAAAACGGGATGGGATAAATTGGATCTTAGATTTGTTAACGGTGTTTGGGAGGCTCGACTTCTTGAACTCCACATGCATATCTCCAGGTTGAGGAAGAGGAGCATCGTCTTCATCTGAACCCGCGTCTTCCGTCCCCTTTATGTAGGCATCTTGCTCTTCGTCCTCGGACCATCCATAGGGGTCTACATCCCCATAGATCTTCGGATTTGCAACATAGTGTGATATGAAGCTCTCCCCATCGGAGTCCTGAGACGACATACTTCCAGATCTGCCAGGAAAATAGCACGAAACAAGAACAGAAGAGATTTCTGCGATACGGTGGTCAAAAATCAAGAAGTATATATAAATATTTTTTTATCTTGCAAAACAAGTAATCCAGAAGAAAAACGGAGTCGAGAAGGCACACGTGGGGCCCACGAGGTACCAGGGCGCGCCTGGGGGGGGGGGGTGGCGCGCCCTGGTTCCTCGTGGGCACAAGGTGGGTCCCCCTGGCTGTTTCTTATTTTTGTATTTTTCTAAATATTCCAAAACCGACAGAAAATATTTTTATGGAATTTTTGGAGTCGGTTTACTTACCGTATCACATACCTCTTCTTTTTCAGGGTTCTGGAGTGTTTCGGAAGGTCTCTCTTATGTATTCTTCTGGTGTAATTGTTCCAATAATATTAGTTTCAACATTAATAGGGGTACCTGAAATATAATGCTTAATTCTTTGCCCATTCACCACTCTCGGATTAGTGCCTTCGGAGTTATTTATTTTGATGGCTCCGGAGCGATAAACTTCTTCGATGATATACGGTCCTTCCCATTTAGAGAGGATTTTTCCTGCAAAGAATCTCAAACGAGAATTGTACAATAGAACTTGCTCACCTACTTTGAATTCCCGTTTTTGAATTCTTCTATCATGCCATCTTTTAACTTTTTCTTTAAACAATTTGGCTTTTTCATAAGCTTGGGTTCTCCATTCATCTAATGAGCTAATGTCAAATAACCTCTTTTCACCGGCAAGTTTAAAATCATAATTTAGTTCTTTAATTGCCCAATATGCTTTATGTTCTAATTCAAGAGGTAAATGACATGCTTTTCCATAAACCATTTTATAAGGAGACATACCCATAGGATTTTTATAGGCAGTTCTATAAGCCCACAGTGCATCATCAGGTTTCTTAAACCAATTCTTTCTAGATCTATTGACGGTTTTCTGCAAAATTAATTTTATTTCTCTATTGCTCAATTCAACTTTACCACTAGTTTGAGGATGATAGGGAGATGCAATTCTATAGTTGACATCATATTTAGCAAGCAATTTACGGAATGCACCATGAATAAAATGTGAACCACCATCAGTTATTAAATATCTAGGGACTCCAAACCTTGGGAAAATAACATCTTTAAGCATTTTAATAGAAGTGTTATGATCAGCACTACTAGTTGGAATAGCTTCTACCCACTTAGTAACATAATCAACAGCAACTAAAATATGAGTATACCCATTGGATTTAGGAAAAGGTCCCATATAATCAAATCCCCAAACATCAAATGGTTCAACAGCAAGTGAATAATTCATAGGCATTTCCTGACGTCTACCAACATTACCAATTCTTTGACATTCATCACAAGAGGAGACAAACTTACGAGCATCCTTGAAAAGAGTAGGCCAACAAAAACCAGATTGTAATACCTTGTGTGCAGTTCTACCTCCCGCATGGTGTCCTCCGTAAGCTTCGGAATGACACTTTCGTAGGATTTTTTCCTGTTCATGCTCAGGTATACAACGTCTAATAATACCATCTACTCCTTCTTTATAAAGGTGTGGGTCATCCCAGAAGTAATGTCTTAAATCAAAGAAGAACTTTTTCTTTTGTTGGTATGTAAAACTAGGTGGTATATATTTAGCAACAATGTAATTAGCATAGTCTGCATACCAAGGAGTATTACGAGAAGCATTTATGACAGCTAATTGCTCATCAGGAAAATCATCATTAATAGGTAGTGGGTCATCAAGAACATTTTCTATTCTAGAAAAATTATCTGCTACGGGATTCTCAGCTCCCTTTCTGTCAATAATATGCAAGTCAAATTCTTGTAGCAATAAAACCCACCTAATGAGTCTAGGTTTAGCATCTTTCTTTTGCATAAGATATTTAATAGCAGCATGATTGGTGTGAACAGTTACTTTAGAATCAACTATGTAAGATCTGAATTTATCACATGCAAACACAACTGCTAGAAATTCTTTTTCGGTAGTAGCATAATTTCTTTGGGCACTGTCTAGAATTTTACTAGCATAATGGATAACATTTAATTTCTTATCAACTCTTTGGCCTAGAACAGCACCAACAGCATAATCACTAGCATCACACATAATTTGAAAAGGCAAGTTCCAATCAGGTGGTTGAACAATAGGTGCAGTGGTTAAGGGTTTCTTAAGTGTTTCAAAGGCTTCTAGACAATCAACATCAAAAACAAATGGAACATCTTTTTGCAAAAGATTGGCAAGAGGCCTAGAAATTTTAGAGAAGTCTTTAATAAATCTCCTATAGAAACCAGCATGACCAAGGAAACTTCTTATACCTTTAATATCTTTAGGACATGGCATTTTCTCAATAGCGTCAACCTTAGCTTTATCAACTTCAATACCTCTCTCAGAAATTTTATGCCCCAAGACAATACCTTCATTCACCATAAAGTGGCACTTCTCCCAATTCAAGACAAGATTAGTTTCTTCACATCTCTGCAAAACTCGATCAAGGTTGCTTAAGCAATCATCAAAAGAAGTTCCGTAAACGGAAAAATCATCCATGAAAACCTCAACAATCTTTTCACAAAAGTCAGAGAATATAGCAGTCATACATCTTTGAAAGGTAGCAGGTGCATTGCATAAACCAAAAGGCATACGTCTATAAGCATAAGTTCCAAAAGGACAAGTAAACGTGGTTTTCTCTTGATCGGGTTGTGATACAGGTATTTGAGAAAAAACCAGAATAACCATCTAGGAAACAAAAGTGTGTATGCTTAGACAATCTGTAACACCCCAAAAAATTTCACTCTGGAATTTCAAATCTTTTAATTAAAAGAAAATATTTTGAATTATTTTGACCCAATTCTTCTTCTTCTCTTTCTTCTGTTCTGAAATTCATTTTTATTTTTAATTGGGTTTTAAATATATTTTTTATGGTTTTGATTTGGAAGGTTATTTATTTGGAAAATTATTTTGGAGGACCACAAACAATTTTCATTTAGAAAAGTTTTTGGAATAATTAAATTTTTTCTATGGAAATGGCCTTATCAATTCTTCCAGAGCCTTCTATATTCTCCCAATAATTTATTCTGTCATTCTAAATTATCCCTCAAGTCATTCTCACATTCTAGGACAGTACCCACCACCTCTCCCCTCCACAAAAATATTTTTCTCATATTTTATAAATTCCAAAGTTGGAATTTATATTATTCATAGTTTCTTGGAATTACAAAGGAACCATATCTTCTATGATTCTTCTGCTCCCACCAAAATTATCCCAGCAACTAGATAGTACCCACGACTCATTTCACCAAAAACTTTGGGTTCCACAGTTCAAAAATTTCAAATTTCATTCGATTCAAATTTGGACCAGAAACAAACTCTCTGATCAAAACCCAATTTAAATAGCTCCATAAATTTTGAAACTTTGCCAAACTCTCTTATTTGCATCAATACCTCACCACAAAAATCCCCTAAAATTCCTAAAATACCTAGACCTCTCTGTCATTTCATCGAACACGTGGTGTGCATACTGTTCACTGCTGTCAAATTCAGTTAACTGAATTTGGTTCAGTCGGCAGAGGAGTTCGTCGCCGTGCTCCTCACTCCACCGTCTCTTCTACTCCTCCACGCCTCCTCTCGCCTTAAATGGGCCGCCGTGACCCCTCTGGTCAGTGGCTCACCACCGATGGTGGAGGAGCTGGCCGGTGCACCTGCCACCGAGCTCATCCGCGGCGACCGAGCGGATCAGCTCGGCGCCCGCCATCTTCACTGCGTCTGCTGCCCTCCATCACCTAATCTCCTCCACGCGTCGCCCTCTCCGCGTCATCGCCGCACCGCCCAAAACCCTGGAGCCCGCCTGGCAGTCGCTGGAGACGGATGCCGCCGCCGCACCCGTACGCAGACCTCGCCGTGGATAAGGCACTCGAGTTCGACTCCGTCCACGCAGAGGCTTCTGGAGAGCTTCATTGATCTCCCTGATCATGCACCGCACCTGGCCGCCGCCCATAACCTACCTCGCCGGCGGAATTAACTCCGGCGTAATCCACACCCGCACGGCCACGCTCGACGCGCCTATATAAGAGCTCCTCGAGCTCCATCTAGTACTTGCAATGCACCCACACCATTCCAATCGAGCTCCCGTGCACTCATTCGACCTCGAGGAGGTCGTCTTCCTCCTCTCCGACCACGGACCCGCCGCCACCTCCGCTGATCAACGCATCACCACCACTCCATCTCCACCGCTCAAATCTTGCCAGTAGCCTCATATCACTCCCTCCCATCGATCCCGTGCTTCAATTCCACCTCCCGAGCTCTCTCCGGCGAGATCCTGACACACCCGAACCACCGTCCGCCGCTGTCAACCTCGCCGTCGTTCTGTTGCTCACCGGCGACCACCACCGCCACCCACCGACGCGGACGGACTCATTGATCACGTTCCAACCATCGCCGCCTCCCAAAACCCCGGCGATCATCGCCGGTGATCGCCGCCTCCCCACTGTCTTCGCACGCGAGCGCGTTCAAGTTTAAACCTGACGGGTGGACCCCACCCGTCAGCGTTTTCTTTTTTTCTGATTTTAAACCAAAGATGTATTCTTCTGTTTCCGTCTTCTACGCTGGACAGCGTACTTCTGTCCGAAGCGTTTTCTTTTTAAACGCACAGGGACTGGATTTTTGCAGAAAAGCCCCTGGTCTTAAAAGTTTAATAACTTTTAAACCACAACTCTGATTGAGTTGATTCTTTTTTTGAAATTCTTATTCTTCTCTCTAGTTTTTTTAGTATTTATTTAAAAATATTTTGAGACAACTTTTTGGTACTGTTGCCAAAATTTTAATTTGAATTTGAATTCGAATTTTTTAGAAAACGAAGAGGGAAACTTTGCCGGGAATTTCGAGGGTACTTCTTCTGACTACTTTGGACAAGGCAAGCATTTTGAACCTGGGATATGGTGAATTGCATTGCATGTTTGCATCGGTTTGAGATTTCACCACATATGTAGTAATAATGCATGCATGCATGGTCATGTCATCTTTTTACTTGCTTGTCATCCACTCAAGTCTCTGACCTGCATGAAGGCTGTGAGAAACCAGGAGTGCAGCTCCTGCTTTGGACGTGCCGGTGGGCACGGGTCACGTTTTGACACGGTGGTGTCACAGTGACATATGTGGTGTATACCGGTCATAATAGCAACACCTCCTGAGTCGACCTAGATCTAGTCTTGTTCCGTCACCCCTAGTTAAATACCGTGCTGCCACGAGTCTTTCCGCGAGGGAAGTATGGTTTAGTAAGTTGTTAACCCCTGTCTGTGTACACACCACATAGAGGGCGATGATGAGGGTTTCCACGGCCATGGACTAATGCCCGTCATCAGGTCAGGGGGCATGGGTGTATCCGGCTGGGCCGAGAGGGGGGCACCCCTTGTAATCCGCGCGTATGAATAGTGATCCCATGCTATTCGAGATTGTAGTCTCCCCGACTTAGAGTTTTACTTGAATGGTGCTTTGGGTGATTCCTGGCATCCGGAAAGTTAATCTGCTGTATGTTGGCCAGGTGTGTTTTCAACCGAAAGACTGTAGTGGGAATTTGTTAGTGCCACGGTGTTGACTAAAGAAATCCCATGCACGTGGGTAAAGAGTACACCCTCTGCAGAGTTATACCTATTCGAATAGCCGTGTCCGCGGTCAAGGACGTTAGCTGGGAAGGGTCAAGTGTCGGTCCCGGTGTCGGTCTTCGGAGGAAATAATTAATTTGAGCAGCAATTATTTTACAGAATATTATTATTGTCACCGCTAACGCTGTCATGGATATTTTGATATCATGAATATTATTATTGTTGCAAGCATAAATATTACTGTGGACTAACCCGTTTCTCTTATTTTGTTTTCTGAGTGTCTCAGGGGCTGGCTAGACTACCCCGGGCACCCAGTTTTATTTTCAAGACCTCTCGTGGCATCGCTTGAGTTTTCGGGCGGTCCTGTCTCGCCCGATTCTCTTTTAGACACCCGTTTGGCATTTCTTTTCAATACCTACCGTGGCGTCACTTTTAGACACCCAACTGGCATTTCTTTTCAAGACCTCTCGTGGCGTCGCTTGAGTTCTCGGGTGGTCCTGTCTCGCCCGATTCTCTTTTAGACACCCGTTTGGCATTTCTCTTGGATTCTCGGGCGGTCCTGTCTCGCCCGATTCTCCACGTTATGTATTTTCTTTTGGATTCTCGGGCGGTCCTGTCTCGCCCGATTTTCCATTAACTTTCTTTGTTTGTCACTAATTTTTTATTTACTCATACTTCTGCACATGCTAATATTTATCATGCCATGTTTTAAATTTCAGTCAGCATGAGCATATCATTTAATCCAGCATGAGCATATGCATTCGGTATATCTTTCGTTCATAATGTTTGCGAGTACATTCAAACGTACTCACAGGCTTGTCCCTGGTTATTTAATTGGCCAGACCTGCAGGAGGACGAGCTTGTGGAAGGAGTGTCGGTACCAAAACCGGCAGATCTCGGGTAGGGGATCCGAACTATGGGTCTAGGAATCGATGGTTAACAGAGAGCGTAGAGACGGCGATTTACCCAGGTTCGGGCCCTCTCAAAGAGGTAATACCCTACGTCCTGCTGGATTGTATTGATGTGATTGTATGAAGGTTACAGAGTTGATCTACCTCGAGATCGACTGGGCTAAACCCTAGGTAATGAATATATCATCTATGGACTAAGCCTCCTGGTTTATATAGACACCAGGGGGTCCTAGGGTTACATATGGTCGGTTACCATCAGGGATAAACATGTCGGTTACGCCAATTATTCCTTGGAGGAGATGCCAAGACTTCGGAGGTTTCCTTCTGACACACGGGGTTGTCCACAATCCGGCCTCCCATCGACGTGTAGAGAGCGGCCCACCAATCCGGCCTATGAGAGATAGGCCGGCAGCCCGAGTACCCCCTAATCCGGGACACCCTCAGTAGCCCCCGAACTAGCCTCCAATGCCGAGGTCTACGGTCTTCGACAGCTTCATGCTTCAAAGGTCTTCAGCTTGGGTGGCGAGTTCCTCCCGTTACCTGTATTTGAATTAACAATAGTTCGGCCACCAATAGATCGGTTACCAAGGTACCCTACGACCAGCGAGGCTCCGTGGCGCCCGCCATACCACTTTTCCTCGCTTAGAATTAACTGACGACCCTCGATTTCTGCGCACCCACGGAATGCGAGTGGCCCGATGGGTTTTTAATAGATCACGGGTGTGGAGGCTAACGCACCCCACCCCTTGCCATTCTTCCACACGTCCTCGCAAGGTTGCGACCAGCATGCAATGGCGAGCGTCCGAGGTCCTTCCTCACGCCCTCACGGCCCCCGTCAAGGTGATTGGGCGAGCTGCTCCGTATCCCTCATGCGCTTACGCAGGCTCGAGACGCAAGGATATCTCCCTGCTTCTGATCTCGCACACACCCGCCCCGAATTAACTTCCGCAGACGGGGAGGCCCTCGCAGAGAACTTTCCTTCCCCCCACGGGGAGGAAATTGTGTGCTTCATGCCCTTGCTCTTGCGAGGCCTGGGTTTCCCCATCCATCCTTTCCTGAGGGGTCTATTAGAGTTTTACGGGATCCAACTCCACCACCTTACCCCAGGATCGATTCTTCATATATCGGGCTTCGTCGCTCTATGCGAGATGTTCCTGGGCAGCGAGGCCCACTTCGAGTTGTGGAGGAAGTACTTCTGCCTCGTCCCCCGTACCCGAGAAGATACAATCTATGAGGTTGGCGGGGCTGAAGTATGGCGCATCGCCGGAACCGAATACCCCGTAGGGACTCCGAAGAAAGATGCCGAAGAGTGGACTTCGGAATGGTTTTACATCGAAGACGTCCCCCTATTTGATCCAGTCCGGAGGGGGCTGCCCGAATTCTCATTGGTCTCTCCAAAGAAGCGGTTCAACTGGCGCCCGAAGGGTGCTTCCCAAGAGGAAAACGCCGAAGTAACTCGGCTGGCCGCTCAAGTGAGGTGGCTAGCCCACAACGGGCTAACCATTATCGACGTAATGGCCGCAGCCATTGCTCGGTGCATCCAACCTCTTCAACAGAGAATACATCAGCTTTGGTGCTTCAACGGGGAAGATGATGCAACCCGATACACGTGGATGGGACCCGCCGATCAGGCGGCGATGGCGGCCATACTGGCCGATCTCTTCAAGGGAGAAGAGCAAGAATTTGCTCGGTTAAAGCTCAAGGAAGGCTTCTCGAGTTATAAACCCATTGAAATGGTGAATCCCACCACATTTTATAGTTCGGAAGGCACTCCAAAATTTTCTTTAACCGGATGTCTATCCTGTCCGAACAGAACTGGAGGCGCTGGATCGAGACTATGAGCTGCCCTGCTCCTCAACCGGAGGATCACTCACGTGAAGATGATCATCCTGGGTTCCATGATGACCCTAAAACATCAATTGATTTTGAGGAAGGGGTCTTCTACCAGGAGAGCCTTGATGGCTCTAAAGTGGCCCTATTGGCCGACCATCCTGGGGCGCTTCCCTCTTCCACTGTAAGTGGCCAACGGGCTTCTTCTCGAAAGAAACACTCAACCTCGATTGCTCTGAATACACTAACACCTACTCCCAAGGGCCGCCGTACGACGCACCGGACAACCGCAAGAGCGGCACCAGCGGCCCCAGCGACGAGCGGCCGTGGGGTGACCAGACGCGCGGCCCCAATGGGAGCTACATCATCCGCGCCCCGGCCGAAGAGGTAATGCAGCCGCCGTACCGTCATAGCCTCTACCTTCAACATCCACCGAGTATGCTTAATAATTCTCTCCATGGTGTCCTGTAGACGATATGTGGAACCGCCCGCGGCCGAGGATGTTGAAGAGGTGCCAAGGGGTGACTCGAACCCGAGGTCGCCAGCTGTAACCGGAGTTACTCCGGGAGTCCCTGCCGAGGACCAACATCCCGAGGACTTGGGAGGCATCTCGGTCACTAATTCCGAGGTTGAAAGTGTGATGAATCATCGGCGGCGTAAGGCGTCACTTCGGCACTCCGCATTTTCCGATCAGGAGTTTAACGCTCTTAGTTCGGTGGACGCGTACCTCGGCGCTGCCCGAACGGGACTTGAAGGCGCAGTGAAGCTCATGTCTACGAATGTGCAGGTATAGTATTAGTTTTGACAACTAGTATCTAACCAAGTAGTCCCCGAGCCTTAATTTGGGCGGGACGGCCGAGTTAAGGGTCTGATATCCATGATGCCATGCTATTGTGCAGACTGTTCGGGAGCAAAACAAAAAGCTGTCCGAGGACCTCAAGCTGGCGCAAACAGAGTTAGAATCTGTGAAAGCCGAGCTAGAGGGGGTGAAGAAATTCACCAGAGAGGCACATGGTAAGTGCCGAACTTTAAAGTTCGTTTAAGAAAAAATTGATGGAATACCTCCGCTAATGAAAGATGATTCCATAGCAGCCGAGTCGATAAATGAACTACAGAAGGACCTGGATATGGCCAGGAAAGCTCAAAGATATGCGGATTCACAGCAAGAGGCTGGCTACCAGGTGCTGTCCGGAGACTGAAAGCGGGCATGTTCGGTAAGTGCAATCTAGTTTGTCAGTTCAAAAACTGTACGTATTAGGAAGCAATATGAACAACGCCAAGTCTCATTGTAGTTTTGCTGACCGGGCGTCCCGAAGAGGAGGCCGGTTCCTTCGGGCAGGACCTGCTGAAGGAGCTATCCGCTGTACATGAGCGGGCCCGGAAAGCCATGAAGAGCATGTTCAAAGCACTGTGGCCTGGCGAAGTAGCTCCGGAAGGGATGGCCGAACTCGCGAATCGCTTCAAAGGAGCTCGGCGCCACTTTGAGTTATGGAAGATGTCATCTTGTCGTGAGGGAGCACGGGAAGCGTGGGCGATGATCAAGACCCGTTTCACCAAGCTGGAACCGGAGCATTTAGCGAGAGTTGGGCCGGTAGGGCCAGATGGGCACGAAGTGCCCGTGCAGCTGGTATATGACCAGGTTACGCCTGCAGCTCGGCTGTCCCAAGCAGATTGTACTCTGGAGACCATAATAGACGGTCTTGATCAAGATTAACAGTTTGATTCTATGTATCTATGTACTTTACATCAAGTAGGCTCCAAGCCGTGCGTAAAGCGTTTGTCTTAACCGGCCATCGGCTTCCGCCTCCTCGGCCAGGAGCCAAGGAGTGTTTCCTACTATGTGATCCGGAAACATCGGAAAACACTTCGAAGAACTAGGCAATCCGGCCATTTGGTGCAAACAGACAAAAACGTGCTCGGGGAGTTATGTTATATTACTGTTTAACGTAAGAAACATCTTCCGAAGAAAATAGTTCCACTATGGGTCCCTTTCGTCGGGTTACCACGGTAGTCGTGGATGGATAACCGAAGACCCGAAGTAGACGGGGGTTATTACTTTGGGAAAATACCCCGAAAACTTGGTAATAGTTACCAATTATTTTCACTTCCCCCGTGGCCGACCAATTATGTTCTTAAGAACGCTAGCTTTTGGCTTCACCCGTCTGAGGTACGTATCCGGGAAATCCGGACGTAACAATCACAGAGGTGCTCCCTTTACTCCCTAGCCGAACAATCGGCAATGTAGGGGGTAAACACAGGAGCGAGGCAACCCAGCTTGGCCAAATCTTAAGTCAAATTGGTGCATATAGTGGCATAAGAACGATGTGGGAAGGTTGCAAACTCGTAAAAGACGGATGATTGCATAAATAAAATATGTTGGGCTCCGTAAAAGAAGCCCCCGGGTAACAGCGTGTGGTACATTCAAAGATGTTTGCCAAAGAAAAACTTAATGTAGTTCGGCTTATCCGAACACAACCTGGGAAAGACTATTGACTAGAAAAACATAAATCCTAGAAGGATAAACCGAACAAGGTAAAGTCGCGGAGTTAGCCGTAGAAACGTCGTAGCCGAGCTGCGTTCCATGGGTTTGGTTTGAGGCGGTCGTCCTTTGGGTCGCGGAGACGATATGCTCCGCCCGCGAGTACTTGATCGATTATGAAGGGCCCCTCCCATTTGGGCGACAACTTATGCTTCTGCTTCTCCGGGAGGCGCAGGACTAGATCGCCGACGTTGTAGGCCTTTGCCCGTACTTCCCTGCTCTGATAACGTCTGGCCTGCTGCTGATAAAAAGCAGAACGAGCCCGAGCTATGTCGCGCTTGCCCTCTAAGGCGTCCAAGTCATCTTGCCGATCCAGCTCGGCCTCCTTTTCTTCATACATACGTACCCGAGGTGCGTCATGAATAAGGTCGCTAGGGAGGATGGCTTCTGCCCCATACACCATGAAGAACGGTGTGTAGCCCGTGGATCGATTAGGAGTGGTGCACAGGCCCCACAACACGGAGTCGAGCTCCTCGACCCAATGGCAGTCAGATTCTTTTAGAGAGCGGACCAAACGGGGCTTAATGCCGCTCAAAATCAGTCCATTAGCTCTCTCGGCCTGTCCATTGGATTGTGGGTGATATACTGAGGCGTAGTCAAGCTTAATGCCCAGATTAGCGCACCAGTCTTTAACTTCCTGGGCAGTAAAATTGGACCCATTGTCCGTTATTATGTTATGGGGTACACCGTAACGGTGTACGATGCCGGATATAAAATCGATGACCGGTTTAGACTTGGCGGAATTTACCGGTTTTTGCCTCAATCCATTTAGTGAATTTGTCTACCATGACGAGTAGATATTTCTTTTTCTTGGTCCCCCCTTTAAGTGGTCCGACCATGTCCAGCCCCCAGACCGCGAAAGGCCAGGTAATCGGTATCGTCCGAAGGGCGGTGGGGGGCATATGGCTCTGATTTGCAAAGAGCTGGCATCCAACGCAATGTTGGACCAATGTTTGGATGTCTATTCGGGCAGTGGGCCAGAAGAACCCTGCTCGGAAAGCCTTGCTGACCAGGGCCTGAGCTGCCGCGTGGTGACCGCCCATGCCAGCGTGAATCTCGGCCAGGAGCTGCCTTCCCTCCTCTTCGGATATACATCGTCTTTGGAGGACGCCAGTAGTGCTTTTCTTATATAGCTCTCCTTCGTGGACTTTATAGGCTTTAGATCGTCGGATGATACGCCTTGCCTCAGTCTGGTCGGCCGGTAGTTCTTGACGGAGGAGGTAAGCGAGGAAGGGCTCGGTCCATCGCGCGATTACCACCATTACTTCGTGAGCCGAAGATGTCATTTCGATGGCCGAGCCTCCGATAATTCCTCCGTCTGGTTCGATAGGCGGAGGGACGAGTTCCCCTGAGGTATTGGTTTCCGAGCCCTGGGCATCCTCCTGCCACACCACGGACGGCTTGAAGAGTCATTCTAAAAAGGTGTTCTCAGGGACACGGTCACGCTTGGCGCCCATTCGAGCAAGGATATCGGCAGCTTGATTGCTGTCTCTAGGTATATGGTGAAACTCCAACCCTTCTAAACGGACGGAGATTTTTAGGACGGCGTTGCGGTATGCTGTCATTTTTGGGTCTTTTGCGTCGAATTCGCCGTTGACTTGAGAGATGGCGAGATTAGAATCTCCCCATACCTCGAGCCGCTGTATGCCCATTGACACCGCATTCCGAAGTCCATGCAACAGAGCTTCATATTCGGCTGCGTTGTTGGAGTCGGTATACATGATTTGGAGTATGTACCGGATATTATCGCCAGTGGGGGATGTGAGGACCACTCCAGCCCCCAGCCCGGCGAGCATTTTGGAGCCATCAAAGTACATCGCCCAATGTGAGTATGTATTGTATTCCCTAGGGAGTTCGGCTTCCGTCCATTCCGCAACGAAATCAGCCAAAACCTGAGATTTAATAGCTTGGCATGGTCGATATATGATTTCGAAGGGGAGGAGTTCTATGGCCCATTTGGTATACGGCCGGTGGCATCTCGATTATTGATTATGTCATTCAGTGGTACTTCGGATGCCACCGTAACCGAGCACTCTTGAAAATAGTGGCGGAACTTTCGGGATGCCATGAAAACAACGTAGGCGATCTTCTGATAGTGCGGTTACCTCGTTTTACACGGGGTAAGCACTTCAGATACGTAATACACAGGTTTCTGCACCTGGAGCTTGTGACCCTCTGTCTCACGTTCGACGACGAGAACCGCGCTGACCACCTGATTTGTGGCCGAGATATAGAGCAGCATTGGCTCGCCCGGACTAGGTGCTGTCAAGATCGGGTTGCTGGCCAGTAGGGTTTTTATTTCCTCAAGTGCTGCTGCCGCCTCGCCGGTCCACTCGAAGTTCTTTGTCCGTTTGAGCAATTTATAGATCGGTAAAGCTTTTTCTCTGAGGCGTGAGATAAAGCGGCTTAGGGCTGCAACACAGCCGGCCAGTTTCTGGACGTTTTTAGCTCAGTGGGGATAGCCAGCTCGGACAGTGCCCGTATTTTCGCTGGGGTGGCCTCTATTCCTCTATGGGAAACGATGAATCTGAGCAGCTTACCGGCCGGCACTCCGAAGGCGCACTTTTCCGGATTGAGCCGTATAGCGAAGGTCCGGAGACTATCGAAGGTTTGTCGGAGATCGTCCACCAGCTAGCTGAGGTGTTTGGTCTTAACGACCACGTCGTCCACATATGCCTCGACCGTTTTGCCGATTTGTTTTTCCAAACATGTTTGAATCATGCGTTGGTATGTAGCCCCGGCGTTGTTTAATCCGAAGGGCATTGTGTTGAAACAGAATGGTCCGTAAGGAGTAATAAATGTTGTGGCTGCCTGGTCAGATTCCTTCATTTTGATTTGGTGGTATCCGGAGTAAGCGTCGAGGAAACACAGCGAGTCATGCCCGGCGGTGGCATCTATGATCTGATCTATGCGGGGCAAGGGAAAAGGATCTTTAGGGTAAGCCTTGTTTAAATCCTTGAAATCGACACACAACCGCCAGGATTTATCTTTCTTGGGTACCATGACCAGGTTGGCCAACCAGTCGGGATGTTTGATGTCTCGGATGAATCCGGCTTCGAGTAGTATTGCCAGTTCCTCACCCATAGCTTGACGCTTGGGTTCGGAAAACCGTCGTAGAGTCTGTTTGACTGGCTTAAAACCCTTGATTAGGTTCAGGCTGTGCTCGGCTAATCTGCGCGGGATCCCTGGCATGTCTGACGGGTGCCAGGCGAAGATATCCCAGTTCGCACGCAAAATGTTGCGCAACTCTTCATCGACCGCGGGGTCCAGCTGAGCTCCAATGGAGGCCGTCTTGTTGGGATCAGCTAGGTGTACTTGGAATTTGACAATCTCATCCGCTGGTTTAAAGGACGTGGATTTGGGCCTTTTGTCGAGGATTACGTCGTCCTTATCCACCGTTGAGCGGAGCGCGGTCAGTTCTTCAGCTGCGAGGGCTTCGGACAATGCTTCGAGGGCGAGCGATGCCGTTTTATTCTCGGCACGAAGGGCTCTGTCCGGATCACTGATTACTGTGATTACGCCGTTTGGCCCTGGCATTTTAAGCTTCATGTATCCGTAGTGTGGGACGGCATGGAATCGTGCGAAGGCATCGAGCCCTAATAAGGCATGGTAGCCACTGCGAAAGGGCACGATGTGGAAAAGCAGTTCTTCGGATCGGTAGTTCTCGAGAGTTCCAAAGACTACATCAAGAGCTACTCGGCCACTACAACGCGCCTCCTTTCCGGGGATGATCCCTCGAAAGGTGTTGTGACTTTGCTTGATGCGGGATCTGTCAAACTGCATTTTGTCCAAGGTGTCCTCATAGATGAGGTTGAGCCCGCTACCGCCGTCCATTAACACCTTTTGGAGTCGAAATCCATCCACTATGGGAACCAAGACAAGGGTGGCACCAGCTCGAGTAGGGCAGGACCTCGGCTGGTCTTGTTCACTATGGGTCGAAGTCCATCCACTATGGGTGTATCTGTCCATGAGTCTGTCTCTGCCACATGGTGAATTTGAGCGAGCTCTCGAAGGGCTCTCTTCCTCTGATTCTTCGAGGAATACGTTTCGTAGATTGTTAGGATCTCGGCGTTGTCATCAGAGGGCGCTGCCGGACTTTTAGTTGAGTATGGGCCTCTGAGGATGACTTCGCCGCTCTTGGCGACTTGCCTAACCACCCAGCAAGCTCGAAGGCTGTGGGTTGGGTTTGTGTTGAGGAGGATGGAGTGTATGGGGCATGGTTTGTCTAGTAGTTCATCAAGGACTGTTCTGGATCTTGGCAGAGGTTTCATGCTTTTCTCGGACGGCTCGTATTGAGTTGTCCGGCGAAGGTGTGAGCGTTTTGCCCGAGCTCGGTTTGGTTCCTCTGTTCGGATTGACTCCGATTGCTCGAGCAGAGCCTGCCAACCATACTCCATGGCGCAGTACTTGGACACAAGGTCTGATAAATCAGAGAAGTTTTGGATGTGACGGCAGGCGAGGGCATTTAAGACGCCTTCGTCTCGACAGTTCTGTCGGAAAACCTCCAGAATTTCCTTGCTACCACCATCCGTCATCTTGTTTTTGACGATAAGGAATCTAGCCCAGAAGTGCCGAACTGTCTCTCCGGGCTGTTGTTTTGCGTACATTAGGTCCCATATGTCGGGTCGTTCGGAATTATCTGGACAGTACTCGATGTGGGGGATGGATGGGATAAAAAATTTGATCCCAGCAGAGTGTGAATTTGGGGTTTGGGTGGCCGCGTCCCGGATAGGCATGGAATCCAATGCACCGAGCTCTAGGTCGGGGTAGTTGGCCGAGCTCGAGTGCGCGGACTCAATGTTACATGCTGAACCAGACTTCAGCTCTGAACCCTCTTCGGAGCGGAGTTCGGCTGCCGAGCTATAGGTTTGTTGATCGGGGACTTGTACTCCATGTGCTTCCGGTTCCAGGGGGAGGGGCGAGCCCTCGGTCGGACTTTCGATAATGGCGATCAAGTGGGTGGCTGGAGGGGCGTGAATTTCCCTGTCATCGGTCTTAAGTCCGATCTGATCGTAGACCGAGGACTGTCCATCGGCGATTCCCAAGGCTTGGATTCGATCTAGTATCCCGTTTAATAATGAGAGATCCGTCGGCTCCAAGTTCTGGCGGTTTACGGGGTTAACCCGCAGTATGGCCATGACGGGGGCGTCCGAATCTGCCCGGCAGTCATGATCGGCCGAGGCTGATCTTCGGCAGCCGAGCGCGGAGATTAGATCTGGGCTCGAGGCTAGATCTATAGTGGTGGCCATCCCAGTAGTGGGATTGGCCATTCTCGAAGTCGATGCTTCAGGATTTGTGGGTTCTTCAGGCGAGGCCGAGGACCCCATGAGGATAAGATCTCCCCGGGAGTTGGCGACGAACTCTAAGTTGCCGAACCTGATCTCCTGGTCGGGGGTGAAGCTGTCGACCCGGCCGAGGCGACCGGCCGGATCGGCGTGTAGCATGACGCTGCCAAACGTGAAGAGCCGGCCGGGAACAAAGGTGTCCCCATGGCTAGCGCTGTTGCTGATGATTAGGCGAGCCATCGATCCTTGATGACCCATGGCGGAGCTCTCAATGAAAGCACCAATGTCGGTACCAAAACCGGCAGATCTCGGGTAGGGGATCCGAACTATGGGTCTAGGAATCAATGGTTAACAGAGAGCGTAGAGACGGCAATTTACCCAGGTTCGGGCCCTCTCGAAGAGGTAATACCCTACGTCCTGCTGGATTGTATTTATGTGATTGTATGAAGCTTACAGAGTTGATCTACCTCGAGAGTGACTGGGCTAAACCCTAGGTAATGAATATATCATCTACGGACTAAGCCTCCTGGTTTATATAGACACCAGGGGGTCCTAGGGTTACATATGGTCGATTACCATGAGGGATAAACATGTCGGTTCGCCAATTATTCCTTGGAGGAGACGCCAAGACTTCGGATGTTTCCTTCTGACACACGGGGTTGTCCACAATCCGGCCTTCCATCGACGTGTAGAGAGCGGCCCACCAATCCGGCCTATGAGAGATAGGCCGGCAGCCCGAGTACCCCCTAATCCGGGACACCCTCAAGGAGATTGCGCTAGCGAGCCCGACTCTTAGAGGTGTCCCAGTCAGTCAACCTGTGAGCTTGGAGTCCATCACATGTATCATCCACTGTGTTTCCGCTACACCAATAAAATAGCCAAGCCTCACACTGACGCTTGACTTTATTTTATTGTATCAGTGTTGTTCTACCACCACACCACTGTGTTATTCCACCACTGTAGTATATTGGCAAGTTTGTAATAATTTGTTGAGCACTCTGGCTCAACCCTGTGTAATATTATATTTGTACTGGTTATCTATATCAAGGAAGTCTACCAGTTGATGTTGGGGCTGGTATGACTTGAGGCTCTTCTGTGATTTATACCAGAAATGGGCCTGACACAATCTTTCTAACATTTGATCAATAAAAGGTAAGGGGTAATGATCTTTTCTAGTTGCTTTGTTTTATTTTCTAAAATCAATTACCATCCTATAACCAGTTACAATTCTTTGTGGAATGAGTTCATTTTTATCATAAGGAACAACGGTAATACCTCCTTTCTTAGGGACACAATGAACGGGACTTACCCATCTACTATCAGCTATGGGATAGATTATACCTGCTTCCAGAAGTTTTAATATTTCAGTTCTTACCACCTCTTTCATCTTAGGATTTAATCGTCGTTGGTGGTCGACAACTGGTTTAGCATCCGGCTCCATATTAATTTTGTGCTGACATAGAGTGGGACTAATGCCCATAAGATCATCAGGAGTATATCCAATAGCAGCTCGGTGCTTCCTTAGAGTTTTCAGTAATCTCTTTTCTTCATGCGCTGAAAGGTTAGGACTAATAATAACATGATATATCTTCTTTTCATCAAGGTAAACATATTTCAATGTATCAGGCAATTGCTTCAATTCAAACACAAGATCACCTTTAGGTGGAGGAGGACCTCCAAGAGTTTTAACAGGCAAATTATGTTTAAGGATAGGTTGGTGATCAAAGAACATTCTATCTATTTCATTTCTTTCATTCATGTGCATATGATTTTCATGGTCTAGCAAATATTGTTCTAACGGATCAGTAGGAGGCACGGCAATAGAAGCAAGACCAATAATTTCATATTTACTAGGAAATTCTTTATCATGAGGTTGTTTATGAAATTTGGAGAAATTAAACTCATGAGACATACCACAAAATCAACACTAACAACTTCTTTAGTGCAATCAATCTTGGCATTAACAGTGTTCAAGAAAGGTCTACCAAATATAATAGGACAAAAATCATCTTGTGGAGAAGCAAGGACTAGAAAATCAGTAGGGTATTTTATTTTTCCACACAAGACTTCAACATCTCTAACGATCCCAAGCGGTGTAATGGTGTCTCTGTTTGCAAGTTTAATAGTAACATCAAATTTCTCTATTTCAGCAGGTGCAATATCATTCATAATTTCTTGAAATAAGGTAAACGGAATAGCACTCACACTAGCACCCAAATCACATAAGCCATGATAGCAATGATCTCCTATTTTAACCGAGACAACAGGCATGCCTACAACGGGTCTGTTTTTATCTTTAGAATCTGGTTTAGCAATTCTAGCTGCTTCATCGTAGAAGTAAATAACATGCCCATCTATATTATCAACCAAGAGATCTTTAACCATAGCAACATTAGGTTCAACTTTGATTTGTTCAGAGGGTCTAGGTGCTCTAATGTGACTTTTGTTAACCACAGTTGAAACTTTAGCATGTTCCTTAATCCTAAGAGGAAAAGGTGGTTTCTCAATATAAGCGGTAGGCACAACTGGATCAACATGGTGAACAATTGTTTCTTCTTTAACACTAACAGGTTCCTCAATTTTTTATTTAACAGGGGGATGATATTTAAACCACTTCTCCGTAGGGAGATCAACATGAGCAGCAAATGATTCACAAAAGGAAGCTACTATCTCAGAGTCAAGTCCATATTTAGTGCTAAACTTATGAAAAGCATCGGTGGCCATAAAAGATTTAACACAATCGAACTCAAGTATTATACCTGACTCATTACCTTTGTCGATTTCCCAATCTTCAGAGTTGCGTTTAATTCTATCCAGAAGATCCCATCTGAATTCAATAGTTTTCTTCATAAAGGAGCCAGTCGAAGAAGAATCGAGAGTATTTTGATTATCCTGAGAAAGCCGAGCATAAAAATTCTGTAAGATAATTTCCTTTGCGAGCTCATGATTGGGGCATTTGTACATCATGTACTTAAGCCTCCCCCAAGCTTGAGCGATGCTTTCTCCCTCACGAGGCCAAAAATTATATATATAATTCCGATCACGATGAACCAAATGCATAGGATAAAATTTCTGATGGAATTCTAGTTTCAATCGGTTCCAGTCCCATGTATCAGTATTATCACATAGCCTATACCATATTAATGCATTCCCCTCCAAAGATAAAGGGAATACTTTCTTCTTAACTCCATCTCCAGATATACCTGCAAGCTTAAAAAATCCACAGATTTCATCCACATAGATCAAGTGCATATCAGGATGTACCGTTCCATCTCCTGCATAAGGATTAGCTAGCAGTTTCTCTAACATGCCTGGAGGAATTTCATATTCAATATCTTTTTCAATAGGTGCAGTAGGTTGAGGAGTAACTATTTCTGTTTCTGGTCGAGGTGAAGATACCCCGAACAAACCCCTCAAAGGATTACTTTCCATAGTGACAAGTCACATTAAATTTCAGCACGTAATATAAATGTTTCCTTACCAAATTCCACTCACCAAAGGCGCTTCACTCCCCGGTAATGGCGCCAGAAAAGAGTCTTGATGACCCACAAGTATAGGGGATCAATCATAGTCCTTTCGATAAGTAAGAGTGTCGAACCCAATGAGGAGCAGAAGGAAATGACAAGCGGTTGTCAGCAAGGTGTCTTCTGGAAGCACTGAAATTATCGGTAACGAGTAGTTTGATAGCAAGATAATTTGTAACAAGTGACAAGTAGCAATAGTAACAAAGAGTGTAGCAATATAGCCCAATCCTTTTTGTAGCAAAGGACAGGCCAGAACGATCTCTTATAGTAAGTAAAGCGTTCTCGAGGACACATGGGAATTTCATCTAGTCACTTTCATCATGTTTGTTCGTTTCGCGTTCGCTACTTTGATAATTTGATATGTGGGTGGACCGGTGCTTGGGTGCTGTGCTTACTTGAACAAGCCTCCCACTTATGATTACCCCCTCTCGCAAGCATCCGCAACTACGAAAGAAGAATTGAGATTACTCTAACCATAGCATTAAACATATGGATCCAAATCAGCCCCTTACGGAATAGCGCATAAACTAGGGTTTAAGCTTCTGTCACTCTAGCAACCCAACATCTAATTACTACTCCACAATGCATTCCCTTAGGCCCAAAGATGGTGAAGTGTCATGTAGTCGACGTTCACATAACAACACTAAGAGAATCACAACATACACATCATCGTAATATCGAACGAATACCAAATTCACATGATTACTTATGACAAGACTTCTCCCATGTCCTCAAGAACATAAGTAACTACTCACAAATCATCAACATGACCATGATCTGTAGGGTATTGAATAGCATAATAGATCTGAACATATAATCTTCCACCAAGTAAACCAACTAGCATCAACTACAAGATGTAATCAACACTACTAGCAACCCACAGGTACCAATCTGAGGTTTTGAGACAAAGATTGAATACAAGAGATGAACTAGGGTTTGAGATGAGATGGTGCTGGTGAAGATGTTGATGAAGATTGGCCCTCCCACGATGAGAGGGTCGCTGGTGATGTCGATGGCGACGATTTCCCCCTCCCGGAGGGAAGTATCCCCGGCGGAATCTCTCCGTCGGAGAGCAAAAGGGTTCCTGCCCAAGTTCCACCTCGAGATGGCGGCGCACCATCCCAAAAGTCTTCTCTCTAATTTTTTTAGGTCAAATGCACTTATATACCAGAAAATGGGGGCCAAAAGTGGGCCAGGGGCTCCACGAGGTACCAGGGCGCGCCTGGGGGGGGGGGGTGGCGCGCCCTGGTGCCTCGTGGGCACCTGGGTGGCCCCCTCTGGTACTTTTTGCTTCGAACATTTTTTATATATTCCAAAATAATTCTCCAGAAAATTTCAGCTCATTTGGAGATGTGTAGAATAGGTATCTTGACAGAGCTTTTTCAGGTCCAGAATTCCAGCTGCCGGCAATCTCCCTCTTTGTGTGAATCTTGCATATTAAGAGAGAAAAGGCATTAGAATTGCTCCACAAAGTGTTATATTGATTAAAAACACTATAAATAACAGTAGTAAAACATGATGCAAAATGGACTTATCAGTAGGTCCAGAACATTTCCAGTGCCCACTAAAACAATTCTGGACGCGTTCCAAAACATTTTTGGATCAATGATTTTCTTTTGCGAAAAGCAACCATAGCAATTCCGGCTGCTTCGGAACATTTCCGGTTTTTCTCTCCGGAAAAATTCCAGAAGTTCCCAGAACAATTCTGGTACCTCCAAAATGTTCCAGGCGCGTGCCGAAACCTATTTGGCTTAATGGTTTACTCCGAAACAACTTTTTGGTTTTACCGAAACTTTTTCGGTGTTCTCTCCGGAACTTTTCCGTTGTCTCCGAAACTTTTCCGGGGACTTTCTCTCAGACTCCCTGTCTAGAATTCAGCAGATAGATGACCCTTAAGCGTGTGACCCTGTAGGTTCGGTGAAGTATAGACATGACCGGAACACTTTCCGATCAATGATCAATAGCGGAACCGTGGACACCCATATTGATCCCTATACCCACACGAATGAATATTCGAGTGAACGTCTAGTTGCCGTGTGCTATTCCTGTTGCTTCACGATATGTTACAAAACCCGTGGATCAACAACTTGTCCACTATGCCAGTTACCCCATTACCGGTTTTGTTCTCTTTTCTTGTTTCCGCGTTCCGGCATCCCAGTGATCAAATCACATTGTGTCTGACCACACGATGATGGATATCGTAACACTGAGAGGGCCCAAAGAATATCTCTCCATCGTCAGAGGAGAAAATCCCAATCTTGAGCTATCATGTTCCTTGTCATACTTTCCCATGAACCCGTAAGCCGCCGTAATTGCCACCCTGTTACGGATGACGTTTAACAAACCCCAAAGTTCATGAAGCAAGTGCAAAGGAACTCGATACTCTCATGGTCTAAGGAATTATGCAAACGTACACTTTTTCTGTGTTATTTACCATAAACTTGTGACGAATGTGTCGCATAGCATAACATCAAATCGGGTCGATTCAACACAAGTGTTCTCCTAACAATGTCTCCTCAAAGTTGCCGGCATAGACATGCCTATAATCAGAAAAATGTGATCATCATGCAACACTTGAGCTAGTCTTAGAGGCTAGACTAGGAATGCATTTTACTGTTTATTATTCCACACGTGCATATGAGTTTTCCTCCGAGCCTCGTGGTTATTGTAGACTCGAGAACCATAGCAGTTATAGCATGGAAGATAAACATAATTATGAACATGAAGATAAATAATAACATTTATTATTGCCTCTAGGGCATATCTCCTACAGACTCCCACTTGCACTAGAGTCAATAATCTAGTCAATGCTAATGCACTTTACACCTATGGCATACCGGTGTAAAATATGCTTCGCTTGTGGTATAGTCTTTATCCAACGGATCTGACAACTTCAGGGCCGTGTGTATCTTTGCATATGCTTGCGTTTTCATACTTTCACAAAATTCATATTTTGTGTGGACTTGGCTTTGTATATATGTGAATCACTGGTCAAACCTTGATTCCTCAGACTGAACTATGGAGCAACTATCTATAATAGTGTTACATTGACCAAAGCCATCTTGGAACCATACTAAGTTCATGAATGAACTATATGATTCAACATCTTCTTTGTCGCTTCTAAAGCGTCAACATACTTAGCCTTCGTTATAGAATTCGCCACAGTAACCTGTTTGGAACAGTTCCAACTTCCTGTGCCACCATATCGTGTATTACACAAAACCCTTAACTTAAATCGAAAATCGCATGGAGCATTGATTAAGACTGTATCGATGTAACTACTTACAACGAGCACTTCATAATCTCCGCTTGCGAGAAAACATGTCATCAGTGCTACTTTAGTACTCAACGATATTTTTCGCTGTTGTACTATGATCAATATTTTGATCACTTTGGTATATGTACTCGAAACTTCTTGAGAGTACTGGACATATCTGGTTGTTTTACATACCATGGAATACATGATTAATTCAAACACAAACGCGTGTGGAAACTCCATCATGTATTTTGCTCATTTGTGTTTTAGGACACCGATTCTTGCAAAAACTCTTTCCATGTGACATCGGCAAGAAACACTTCTTGGTGTTCTCATGCTAAACTATTTTAGCATCTTGTCAATATGTATTCTTGGCTTAGCCTATTAGGCAATTTTATCTCCATAGATAATTATGCCCAATATCGAGGCTACCTAGCCCAAGCACTTCATCGATAAACTATTTTCCAATGAAGTCCTAATTCGTGTCAAGAAATTTATATTATTTCCAATCAACAATGTGTCAAGCACACAAGGTTTTTAGAAATATTATTATGCTTCTTGTAACCACAAGCATCTTCGTTATCCATTGAGGAAATCAAAACTCTTTTGACTATTTCATCAAAATTGAAGATTCCAACTCCATTTTGCTCTCTTCTGTCCATCGTTGGAACTCTGAAGTTTGCATACTCACTAGCATCCTCTGGATTGACAAAATACTTTGGACTGTATCACATGCAAGTCCTAGCTAGGTTGTATTTCCATCTCATGGAAATCCTTTTGGCATCCATGTATCATATCTCATGATTGAAATATGTATTAATTTCTAGTTTAACCCGAACCGACTTTAAGCATCGCTACGGAGAGACAATCTCGCCGTAGTTAATTCCTTGAATTTATTATAAGCAACAAGTCGAGCTTTAGCGATAAAACATTTTTATCCATATCAGTTTATAGTTCCATTAATATTCGTTAGACTCTAAGTCTTTCGAAGGGTGTATCAAGATCTAATCTTGAATCATTTATATGGATACTATCTCGGATTATATTGGCATTTAGCCAATTCTAGAGTCAGGGCCCATCAACGCTTCCTTTTGTATCGCAGGTATACTGTTGTCTAACAACAATATCTCGTTTGCGCACCTGAGAGGTTTGCACGAGTTTTGCCTACGTGGTTCAGCTGCAAGTTCGACTGTGGCGCCCCGCCTGAATACCACTGTAGCCAGATGGTCACCGCACATGCCAGCCTAGGAAATCACTCTGGCATGCACTTTTACAACAAGTATCATGAACACAGACATTACTATTAATGGATATATAAGTCTTACATGCTATTTTACAAGGGTGATGGCAGCGGAAAAGCTCTATCTAAGGCAGCATGGTCTTGGTGCGGCTCCAAATCACAGGGATCTGACTGGGTTACTCTTCTAGCCCGAGAACACTCCGGCTCCTCGCTAGCGACCGTTGAATCCTTAGGTGAACCTGGCCACATTGAAGGCCGCTGAGTACTTTTGAATGTACTCGCAAGCAAACCAAACCAACATATACACCAAACAATGCAATCCATGGCATTCAAGCATGCATTTGTTATCTTAACAATATTAGCTATCATACCAAGGCAGGATTATCTAGCAAGATTAATCATCTAGCAACATTAATTATCATGTCATAACAGGATTAACTCGCAATAACTACTGAAGTAAAACATATCAGCTAAATAATCCATACTCCGAACATGTCATTATCCAAACCATATCCAAGTCCTGTGGTCATCCGACCACTCATCTCATAGCCATCGCATGGCCCACATCATATACCTGACATCATCCGATGTCCATGCATCTGCACTATAAGTCTGACAAACCTTACCATTCTCTGGTTCAGTCTTAACAATACGTTATATAGTTTGTTCCTCCAGACTCGACACAGACCAAATAGTGGCCTAGTACGAACTGTCCATGACCGAGGACGCGGCTATTCGAATAGATTTACACTCTGCAGAGGTTGCGCACTTTACCCACACCATATACCTGACATCATCCGATGTCCATGCATCTGCACTATAAGTCTGACAAACCTTACCATTCTCTGGTTCAGTCTTAACAATACGTTATATAGTTTGTTCCTCCAGACTCGACACAGACCAAATAGTGGCCTAGTACGAACTGTCCATGACCGAGGACGCGGCTATTTGAATAGATTTACACTCTGCAGAGGTTGCACACTTTACCCACACCATGGAGCTCCTGGCCTCGTACTTTAGTACATGTTCCCATCCGGGTGGACCGGTGCTGCTCCAACAAAACTGTGTCTATTGCCCGGCACTCTTACGGTCCCACCGACAATCATACCCTCCCAGGGTCATGTACTGGGTGGCCCCTGTGTCACCCCGTGACACCTGCCACCGTCGTGGCCAAACAAAACTGTCCCAAACGGGGACCTGGATCCATATAACTCAACTGGGCTCACAAGGTTATCGCCGCCTACCGGGCCAGGGTAGCACACACGCATAACCTTCCCTATTTGGTCGTACCGACAAGAGGCAAGACAATAGACTAAGTCAGGGCCGTCCCATACCAGCAAATGTGGTTGCACTAGATGGGCTCGATTCGGTGACACTATGACTCGATCCAGTCGACGGAGGAGGTTGTTGTCATTAAGTCACATTCTTTATCATAGCAATAACAATGGTAATGCGTGATGAAAACATTGCAACCTATCTCCGTGTTGTCACTTACGAGTCAATAGTGCGATAATATGATGAGTACTAGCAAGTAATAGTAATACGAACTATCAGGAGTTTAATTAATTCTAACACAGGCATATTCATTAATTAAACACGCAAGAATAACACAGAGCAATGCTTTAGGGCTTAATCAGATGGTCGGCTTGCCTGGGGGTGAAGGAGTACTCCGGGAGAAGTGCGATCACCTCGCGGAAAATTCGCAGGAAAGGGTTCCCTCTCGGAAAGGCTGGATATAGGGCAGGGGCAAAATGGGTATTTCAGAAAGTGTAAACATGGTGGAAGTGATGTCATCGGAACGGGCTCGACGAACTGAAGAAGTGGGCTTTGGAATCACCTGAATCGGGGTTACGGTTGCGAAGTTAGGGTCATTCGTTCGTTAAGCGATAAAACAGACAAAAACTGTCCATTCTAGCCCGTAACGGGTGAACGTCCGCAACTTAGCGGTTTCGGCCGGCGGTAGAAAGCGCACTTTCGGGAATACGCCTTCACAGCAGAAAAGCGCATACCCAAACCGGAACCGCGGCTATTTACGCTTTCCTTAGGAGGAAGCGTATTTAGAGGAACGCGCCTTCACTTAAATGGATCGGGCCCGCCGGTCAGTGGGACATACCCCTCCGCTGGGTGGCTTACAGGTGGGGCCTACCGAGCCTTCTGTCTCCTCCCCTGCTCCCTTCTTCTTCCTCCCGCCTGGAATAGGGGACGGCACGGCCGCGATCGATTCCGGCGATGGCGGGCACGGGGGCCTTGGGCGGCGACGGGAACCGGTCCACCGCTCCATCCCGCGCCCGTGGGTGGAGGGCTCGGCTCCGGGGACGGCCGGAGTGAGGCGCTGTGGTGGCGGCAGAGCTGCTGCGGCTCCGGCGAATGGAGGGGCTCCGGTGGGGAAAACGACTGGCGAGGAGGCGGGGGTGATCTGCGGCGAGTGGAGCATCCATTAGATACCTCCACAAACGCCAGGGAGGGCTAGGTGTGGAGCTGCAGGGGTGGCCGTGGGCGGTGGCCTTCGGCCATTGTTGCTGTTGAGAGAGGGAGAGAGCTTCGAGGCTCGAGGGGGAGGGCTGAGGGGCTCGCTGGTGAGGAGGGGAGGCTAGGGGTGGGCTTAAATAGCCACGGGGAGGGCTTCTCGGTGACAGCCGAGGCTTTGGGAGCTCACTGGCGTGGCGGGATTCCGGCGAGGTGGCAATCGCCGGTTGGTGCCGACATGACGCGCGGATGAGGATGGAGCTGCTGGCGAGCTCGAGAGGATTCTGGGAGGAAGAGGACATCGGAGGAGAGGCGACAGAGGGGTTTCACGAGGAGGACAGTGCCATGGCGACGGCTGCCGTGGCGCGGAGAGGAAGAAAGAGGAGGGGAGAAGCTGTGGGAGAGGGGTACGCGGACGGTGGGGAGCTTCTGGACATGCTTGGACAAGCGGATACTGGCCGGAGGCGACTGCACGGAGCTGTCGGAGCGCAGAGCGCCGTTTTGGTGTGGCCAACTCGTGGTCACCACAGGCACCACGTGTCCAGAGCGCCTATCTGACTCCAGGCCATGTCAAATAGATGCATCAGTGGTCAGTGATCGAGTTGACCTGTGAGAGTTTGGATGGAAGTGGGGGCAAGAGCTGACTGATTGGAGCTCACAAAGGTTTTGAACAGGAACTTTGGTGGAATCTTGTGGAGAAATGGATAAAGTTATGAGGCTGAAACTTTGTCACAACGAAATATGGTAGGAAGGTGTATATGCTGGCAAAGTTTGAGGCCATTTGGACAAGTTTTGCATACACTTCCTTCACGAAGCATAATCTGGTCCAGAAACTTGACTTTGAAGCTGCACTCATTTAGCATGATGAAATGAGCTGAATTTTGGTGCAGGGTGATGATTTGGAGGTATAGAGGTACTGGAAAATTTTCATCTCATTTGGAAATGCCAAAGTGGTACTTCCTTCACAGAGCTTAGATCTGGACAGAAACTAGATGGAATTTTTGAGAGAAATTGGTTAGATACAATGATGTGAATTTTTGCATACTCGCATCATATATGGAATTTGAGGTCCTGGATTAATTTGATAATTTTTGAAGCAATATAAAATATAGTTGCTTCACAACCTCAAAATAAGTCCAGAAGCAAGAATTGGGTGATGTGCTCAAAATTTGAACTATGGAACTTGAGATCTTGATGGAAATGGTGAAGATATGGATAGGAGAAGCTCCACAAATTATTTGGGATTTTTCCTGGCTACCGAAATAGTAGCTCCTTTGGAAAGTGCCCAAATTGCAATATTGGCTTTAAATAGGAAAATGCAATTTCCCTTATTTAGTTGTGGCCAATATTTTTATGGGAGCTCAATATGATCACAAAGAATATCTCCACAAGTTTTCATGAGCTTTGGAGATGGATAGATATTTTCCTGGATTTAATTCTTTTAAACAGCAGAAAAAGGAATTAATTGTAAATGAAAAATATTGCAAATGACTTGGCAATATTTTTGTATGTCCAGGGTTTATAGATATGGGATGATCACTGGGAAAAGTTTGGGAGGCAATAGATCAAAGGAGATTGGGTTTCCTTTGTAACGGAAGGAATTAGGGTTTCCCTTCCGGTGACTCGGAAGGTAGGGTTTCGGCGGCAGAATCCTGAGAATAAATCTTGGGTGGCAAGGTTGGACTGGAGAGAATCTCTGGCTAGATAGGGAGGGCAAGGCTAAATGACCATCTTCATATACCCAAGAGCGAGAGAAAATCCAATAACATCGAAAAAAAAGACGTGAGTCAAATCCCGCGAAGGAAAAAAAACAAGGAGCGAAAACCAGGGTGTTACAAACCTACCCCCCTTAAGAAAATCTCGTCCTCGATATTTCCGGGCTTACCTCCCGGTGAAGGGGACTTACCTGTGTGCGACTTGGATCCATCAGCTATCTTGTCTTCATTTGTTTACTGATCTTTTAACTGCCTCTTCGGATGGCTCAGGTGCTGTCTTTTTCAGATGGCTGCGTTGAATCTTTCTCTTTCCTATCAGGCAAACCCTTTGTGCTGGTAGTTTGTTGGCTGGGGTTGGTGGGTAGCTCTGAGTATCGACAAATAATCTGGTTCCCATGGCCTGGGATTAGCTGTTTCGGGTTTTATTGTGATACTTCGTACACTGACTGCCAAGGGCGAGACATTCTTTCTAGGTACACAGCTCTCGTGCTTGTATGGCCTCGAGTGACTAGGGGTGACTCTCTGTTTGCCTTGTCAGAATGCTCAATCTGGCCGTGGGTTCTATACGGATGCTATCTTCCTGTCTCTTGCATTCTGACTTCGTTCTCAGGAGGTTCCCAACTGAAATGTCGGGCACGATCACAAAGTAATCATAGACGGTAATCTCGGAGATGGCTCTACCATATATAGCCTATGTGGTCCTTGCTATGACCACTGAGCTGACATAGTATGGCTATCATTCCGTGCATTCTTCGGAGCAGAACCTCTGATCTTGGTTGATGGCCCGTATTCACGCTGACATGCTGGCTGCATTGTTGTGGCCGTATATGCAAGAGTCCGATGAGGATTGGCAATATCACCTTGTTTGTGAAGCTTTACTTCATTGACCGTCACGGAGATTGTTTATTCAAGACTTCCTTGTTCTTGGGGGTTCCTTTTGGGGAACTTGTCATGACCTACCATCATGGCTCCTTGGTCATATCCCAGCTTGTTGGGCTTGTATTCACAATTTACCCTTGCATATCTCGTAGGGATTGCTGTGTTCATATCCTTCTTTGTAGTATGGGGCCGACGTTTCTCTTGAGCACATTCATTCCCGTGTACGAGTGGCTCACATGAACTGATCCCCTGGACTGCATGCTCACAACATATGCAGGGGTAGGATAGATCCTTTCATAACCCTTGAGTTATGGGGCAAACGTGCGCCCGGACTGGTTCGTGCTTCTGACAAGATTGTTGGGGCACGATGGCGTGTTGAAGAAGGCTAAACACCTTACGCTTGAAGCTTCTGCCAGGGTAGTGTGCTGAAGAAGACTGGGTGGCGTACCTCGGAAGCTTTCCCTCATGTGGCTTACTGCGGAAGGTCAGGTGCCTTATGCTAGAAGCTTTTCACGATAGCTTGCTAAGGAAGATTGGGAGTCTTGCGTTAGAAGCTCCTTCTGGTAGCTTGCGGAGGAAGGCTGGGTTCCTTGTACCAAAAGCCTTTTACTGTGATATGCAGTCGGTCCTATGGCCGGTTCTGGCTTCCTTCGGAGATATCCAGAGTTTATACATAGCGAAGCCAAAACTTGGTATAGGCCATACCTTGCCTGAAGATATCCTGTTGGTCAGGCACACCACTTGTCCTTCTGCTGATCTGATTGTTGATGTAAAGGTTGCACAACTGATGCAGACTTCGTGTTGACAATTAATCCAGAATACCCTTTGCTTTCAAACCAGATATTGCTGATAGTGAGCAGTTGACGGATAATTCCATTCGGTTTGGCTAAGCTTCCAGGTGTTTGGAATCCTCATTGATTCTGGGTAGCCATGAACTCATGCATATTTCTTGCAGACCTTGCTCATCATGCCCAGAAAATTTGTATATACGTCGGTGAATTCCAAAATATGCTTTGCAATTTTTATTAACATACCGGAGTTTTGTTGTTGCTCTCAGAACCTTCACATTCTTGAAATATGTCTCCTGTGGGTAATAAATGATTCTTGAGTCCAGTGAGAAAAGACTCAAGGTTCACCCCACTGGCTGAAATAATCCTTATGTCGAGGACCGAATAATTTGCTCTTGCTGGTGTCCATTCCCGATAGCCCATCTGGCTGTTCCTTAGGTGTCATTTGTGCCGAGGCAAACTCTCTCAGGTATATTCTGGCCTTGTCTGTTGCACGCAGATTCTGCTTCAAACCAATTCTTCATTCTTGACAGATCTGGTGATAATGTTCTGAATATCGGGCAGTTGGCTTGACTTGACTCTTATTGGATTTGGATTATTGGGTATTATCCAAGTTGTGTTCTAGTCTTCTTGACAACATTTACGGATGGATCCAGTCGACGCGAAAGGACGGAATCGAGAATAGAAGCAAGAACCGCGATAAACCAAAAAGCAAATAAAGCTCAAATTTTGCGGACCTTACACATGTGGCCGAAGATTCACTAGTATAACTAGGATAACGCACTCGATGTACCTCTAAGGATTTAGAAGCGAAACCACACAATGCTCCTGGTAGCAATTGGGGTCAAGCTCCTACTACTTCCTTAGGGAACATCAAACTCGACGCATGACCATAGCCAAAGTGGCTTAGTTAACGATCCTAGGGTTGTCAGGATAAGATGGAATTTATAAGCGTTTCCCCAAAGGAAACTAGATTTGAGAAGAGGAATGCCATGGTTAGCAAGCAAGGTGGGGATATCTGGTTTACCTAGGGGTTAAGGGCGCACGGGTCGTTGCCTGGTGCGAACTTTGCACACCGAAGGCAAAGGCCACGAGAGTTGGGGTCTGATGGAGCCATAGACCTATGGGGGTTGCCTTATGATCAATAGTAGCCGTGCCTGTTTGGCAAAGATGGCTGAAATCCATCTGGACTTTCTACTGGTCAAGAGGCAATGAAGTCTGGCTAGGGTAACCTATAGTCAGCCTGGCTCCGATACCATCTGTTGTGGCGCCCCGCCTAAATACAACTGTAGCCAGACGATCGCCGCACATGCCAGCCCAGGAAATCACTCTGGCATGCACTTTTACAACAAGTATCATGAACACAGACATTACTATTAATGGATATATAAGTCTTACATGCTATTTTACAAGGGTGATGGCAGCGGAAAAGCTCTATCTAAGGCAGCATGGTCTTGGTGCGGCTCCAATCCACAGGGATCTGACTGGGTTACTCTTCTAGCCCGAGAACACTCCGGCTCCTCTCTAGAGAACGTCGAATCCTTAGGTGAACCTGGCCACATTGAAGGCCGCTGAGTACTTTTGAATGTACTCGCAAGCAAACCAAACCAACATATACACCAAACAATGCAATCCATGGCATTCAAGCATGCATTTGTTATCTTAAAAATATTAGCTATCATACTAAGGCAGGATTATCTAGCAAGATTAATCATCTAGCAACATTAATTATCATGTCATAACAGGATTAACTCGCATGATAACTACTGAAGTAAAACATATCAGGTAAATAATCCATACTCCGAACATGTCATGATCCAAACCATATCCAAGTCCTGTGGTCATCCGACCACTCATCTCATAGCCATCGCATGGCCCACATCATATACCTGACATCATCCGATGTCCATGCATCTGCACTATAAGTCTGACAAACCTTACCATTCTCTGGTTCAGTCTTAACAATACGTTATATAGTTTGTTCCTCCAGACTCGACACAGACCAAATAGTGGCCTAGTATGAACTGTCCATGACCGAGGACGCGGCTATTCGAATAGATTTGCACTCTGCAGAGATTGCGCACTTTACCCACACCATGGAGCTCCTGGCCTCGTACTTTAGTACATGTTCCCATTCGGGTGGACCGGTGCTGCTCCAACAAAACTTTGTCTATTGCCCGACACTCTTACGGTCCCATCGACAATCATACCCTCCCAGGGTCATGTCCTGGGTGGCCCCTGTGTCACCCCGTGACACCTGCCACCGTCGTGGCCAAACAAAACTGTCCCAAACGAGGACCTGGATCCATATAACTCAACTGGGCTCACAAGGTTATCGCCGCCTACCGGGCTAGGGTAGCACGCACGCATAACCTTCCCTATTTTGTGGTACCGACAAGAGGCAAGACAATAGACTAAGTCAGGGCCGTCCCATACCGGCAAATGTGGTTGCACTTGATGGGCTCGATTCGGTGACACTATGACTCGATCCAGTCGACGGAGGAGGTTGTTGTCATTAAGTCACATTCTTTATCATAGCAATAACAATGGTAATGCATGATGAAAACATAGCAACCTATCCCCATGTTGTCACTTACGAGTCATTAGTGCGATAACATGATGAGTACTAGCAAGTAATAGTAATAAGAACTATCAGGAGTTTAATTAATTCTAACACAGGCATATTCATTAAGTAAACACGCAAGAATAACACAGAGCAATGCTTTAGGGCATATATCAGATGGTCGGCTTGCCTGGGGGTGAAGGAGTACTCCGGGAGAAGTGCGATCACCTCGCGGAAAATTCACCGGAAAGGGTTCCCTCTCGGAAAGGCTGGATATAGGGCAGGGGCAAAATGGGTATTTTAGAAAGTGTAAACATGGTGGAAGTGATGTCATCTGAACGGGCTCGACGAACTGAAGAAGTGGGCTTTGGAATCACCTGAGTCGGAGTTACGGTTGCGAAGTTAGGGTCGTTCGTTCGTTAAGCGATAAAACAAACAAAAACTGTCCATTCTAGCCCTTAACGGGTGAACGTCCGCAACTTAGCAGTTTCGGCCGGCGGCAGAAAGCACACTTTCAGGAATATGCCTTCACAGCAGAAAAGCGCATACCCAAACCGGAACCGCGGCTATTTACGCTTTCCTTAGCAGGAAGCGTATTTAGAGGTACGCGCCTTCACTTAAACGGCTCGGGCCCGCCGGTCAGTGGGACATACCCCTCCGCTGGGTGGCTTACAGGTGGGGCCTATCGAGCCTTCTCTCTTCTCCCCTGCTCCCTTCTTCTTCCTCCCGCCTGGAATAGAGTACTGCGCGGCCGCGATCGATTTCGGCGATGGCGGGCTCGGAGGCGTTGGGTGGCGACGGGAACCGGTCCACCGCTCCATCCCGTGCCCGTGGGTGGTGGGCTCGGCTCCGGGGATGGCCGGAGTGAGGCCCTATGGTGGCGGCAGAGCCGCGGCGGCTCCAGCGAATGGAGGGGCTCCTGTGGGGAAAACGGCTGGGCGAGGAGGCGGGGGTGATCTGCGGCGAGTGGCGCATCCATTAGGTACCTCCACGAACGCCAGGGAGGGCTAGGTGCGGAGCTGCAGGGGTGGCCGTGGGCGGCGTCCTTCGGCCATTGTTGCTGTTGAGAGAAGGAGAGAGCTTCGAGGCTCGAGGGGGAGGGCTGAGGGGCTCGCTGGTGAGGAGGGGAGGCTAGGGGTGGGCTTAAATAGCCACGGAGAGGGCTTCTCGGTGACAGCCGAGGCTTCGGGAGCTCACTGGCGTGGCGGGATTCCTGCGAGGTGGCAAGCGCCGGTTGGTGCCGACCTGACGCGCGGATGAGGACAGAGCTGCTGGCGAGCTCGAGAGTGTTCTGGGAGGAAGAGGACATCGGAGGAGAGGCGAAAGAGGGGTTTCACGAGGAGGACAGTGCCATGGCAGCGGCTGCCGTGCCGCGTGGAAGAAGAAATAGGAGGGGAGAAGCTGCGGGAGAGGGGTACGCGGACGGTGGGGAGCTTCTGGACATGCTTGGACAAGCGGATACTGGCCGGAGGCGACTGCACGGAGCTGTCGGAGCGCAGAGCGCCGTTTTGGCGTGGCCAACTCGTGGTCACCACAGGCACCACGCGTCCAGAGCGCCTAGCTGAGTCCAGGCCATGTCAAATAGATGCATCAGTGGTCAGTGAGTTGACCTGTGAGAGTTTGGATGGAAGTGGGGGCAAGAGCTGACTGATTGGAGCTCACAAAGGTTTTGAACCGGAACTTTGGTGTTATCTTGTGGAGAAATGGATAAGGTTATGACGCTGAAACTTTGTCACAACGAAATATGGTAGGAAGGTGTATATGCTGGTAAAGTTTGAGGCCATTTGGACAAGTTTTGCATACACTTCCTTCATAAAGCATAATCTGGTCCAGAAACTTGACTTTGAAGCTGCACTCATTTGGCATGATGAAATGAGTTGAATTTTGGTGCACGTTGATGATTTGGAGGTATAGAGGTACTGGAAAAATTTCATCTCATTTGGAAATGCCAAAGTGGTACTTCCTTCACAGAGCTTAGATCTGGACAGAAACTAGATGGAATTTTTGAGAGAAATTGGCTAAATAAAATGATGTGAATTTTTGCATACTCACATCATATATGGAATTTGAGATCCTGGATTAATTTGAGAATTTTTGAAGCAATATAAAATATAGTTGCTTCACAACCTCAAAATAAGTCCAAAAGCAAGAATTGGATGATGTGCTCAAATATTGAACTATGGAACTTGGGATCTTGATGGAAATGGTGAAGATATGGATAGGAGAATCTCCACAAATTATTTGGGATTTTTCCTGGCTACCAATATAGTAACTCCTTTGGAAAGTGCCCAAATTGCAATATTGGCTTTAAATAGGAAAATGCAATTTCCCTTATTTAGTTGTGGCCAATATTTTTATGGGAGCTCAATATGATCACAAAGAATATCTCCACAAGTTTTCATGAGCTTTGGAGATGGATATATATTTTCCTGGATTTAATTCCTTTAAACAGCAGGAAAAGGAATTAATTTTAAATGAAAAATATTGCAAATGACTTGGCAATATTTTTGCATGTCCAGGGTTTATAGATATGGGATGATCACTGGGAAAAGTTTGGGAGTCAATAGATCAAAGGAGATTGGGGTTCCGTTGTAACAGAAGGAATTAGGGTTTCCCTTCCGGAGACTCGGAAGGTAGGGTTTCGGCGGCAGAATCCTGAGAATAAATCTTGGGTGGCAAGGTTAGACTGGAGAGAATCTCTGGCTGGATAGGGAGGGCAAGGCTAAATGACCATCTTCATATACCCAAGAGCGAGAGAAAATCCAATAACATCGAAAAAAAGACGGGAGTCAAATCCCGCGAAGGAAAAAAAACACGGAGCAGAAACCAGGGTGTTACATCGACCGAAGTCCATACATCTCATGTAGAGGCTTCCGTATCAGTCGCAGTAGGAAACTCTTGAATTACTGCCAAGGTTTCTGTCCCTTGCCCTGATGACGAAGATACTATTATCTCGTCGAATTGCACTGTCCTCCCACTCACCTTTTTGCAAGAACTATTTTCTTCAAAATCATACCGCTCTTTGTGGCAAACCTTTTGCCTCGGCATAGTGATGGAGGAATATCCAATAACTTGGGATAACCTACGAAGTAGCACTTGTCTGATTTGGAACAAGTTTGTAAAATACTTTACACAAGCCCCATATTCCAAATATTAAGAAAGACACAACATGGTTGGGCGTACCATACCATGTCGTCATTTCAACAGACCTGATGGCGCGCTTTTCAGTGTAAAAGCCGCAGTCTCTAAAGCATTACTTTAAAAGGGATAATGGCAAATTGATTTATGCCATCTTTAATCTTACCATGTCATAAATGGTTTGATTACATCTTCACGGACATTCCACTCACAGTGGTGTTCCAGGAGGTGTAAGTTATGAAACTCTTTTCACAACTAATCAGACATTCGCTAAACTTGCAACTCAAATATTCCTTTCCGCAATCTAATTGCAGAAACATAATTATCTTGTTGCAATAATTTCTTCTTCATTCTGAAAACCTTTTGAATGATTTCAAAAGATCCAGACTTATTTCTCATCAAGTAAATATCCATATATCTACTTGAGTCATTACTGAAGATAGACAAATCCACCGTTGGCAAACAACCTTTATTTGACTACACACATCAAAATTTATGATCACCAATAAGTTCGTTGCTCATTCCTTATGCCTGTGAACGGTAGTTCAGTCACTTCACTTTTCGGACAAAAGTGGCAAGTGTCAGGTGATTCATAATCAAATGACTTCAAAATCCATCATTATGAAATTTCTTCATGCGGGTTTCTCCAATGTGACCAAATGCAGTGCCACACATATGTGGTATTCTTTTAGTCTTGCAACATTTAGCGTCAGTGTCATGGATGTATTATATTATTATCAATATTCAGAGCATACATCTCATTCATAATGAAAGTATGGCCCTTATGTTATTCATAACATCGAAGAACAATTCTTCTCTCATGAACAACCTTCTTGCAACAAACATTATGCAATGGGCTAGAGTGTATAAAAACTCTAAAATGAACTATGAAAATAAATACAGAGGTAATACGCCGATGGAAGGTGTAGTAACTTTTACTAAGTTCCATCTTGTATCTTAACCTCATTTCTGGCTAGTCTTTTAGGCCGTAGTAGTTCTTGCATCGAGTTGCAACAGAATGCAATCGAGCGGGTATCTCTGTGATCAATTTTATTCAATCACAATGCCCAAGAATAAGTGACTAACAATTTAATCACAATTCCCAAGAACTATTTCTTTGACCAGCCTTCCATACATCTATAACTTATATGACATTCATACATGAGCTGGACATTCCAGTCTTCACTCTTTTTGCCTTTATACTTCTAACAGTTTTACTTCCAATATTTCTCCTACTCTCAGAAGAAGCACCCAACTTTAAGAGTGGCGTTAGCCCCAGACTTCCCAGGCGTGAAAGTTTCACTAACACCCTTCGGACATTTCCTTGCTCTTAAGGTGTTCTTTTTTTCACCATCATCACATGACAGGCTTTCTTCTGGATCCCTCTCTTGTCTGTCTAATGCATAGTAAACACTTTACTAATAATTTGCAAAACAAACATTGCTATGGATATCTCATATCTTTTAGCCTTTGTTTGTATCTGAAACTAATTTTCAGTTCCATGAATATCACATAACTATCCCAAACTTTTGAAGTTCGGGTTTTATGCAAGCAAACATATTGCGCTTGACCGTAATGGAATTCTAGCTTTTGGATTGAAGGACGAGAGTCACATCATCCATAGCATTAGCGGGAGAATACCGAAAGCATGCGATAGGACAAAGTCCTTATCGGCGCTCTTGAGGACAATCCTCACATTACGTTTCCAACCGTAAAGTTTTTAACCAGATAATTAACAGCTTATTCAATTTTAATAGGGAAGGTGGAAACGCGAGCCATTATTCTATAACTTTTATGCAATTCACACTTAGACAATCTTCATAATTAATTGCACTGAGAATTAAAAGAATTAATTCTAAAGTGCGCTCCCACTCAAATCAATATCTCTCATAATTGATTGTGAGTGATACAAGACCCGCATTTCAATTCAACGCCATTGATGTGGACATCATTGATGACGAGAATTTCAATCGGTAAGCAAACTTGCCAATCACATCTCTATGTGACTCTTGTTCATCTTTTGATGGGCGTGTTCCGAGCTCAGGACGATCGTGCCATGAACGTCAAGACAACCAAGTGATCTTGCTGTGAGGTCTGACCTCACCCGCCTTACACCTCCCCAATCTTTCGTACCCATGTATCGATGGCGCAACCCGAAAGTATAGATGCTGTGACGGTGCTACACTTGGGAGAACCCTATCTACTTGATATTTTAAGTGAGAGATCACCCTAATAAAAAGCGACTACCGCGCAATCAAAAGGGTGCATAAGAGGGATAAACATCTCAGGCAATTCATAATAGCATGATATGGTATAGCCCTTTCTGATGGAGAAGTCTTTAATTTCTTCGTCTTCGGCTTTTGCGTCGGTGTTCACCTTCGCGAAGATTGCCTCCACCTTGTCGATGCACCAGATAATATTGCTATCTCTATAGCTAATAAAATTAGTGCATTACATAAGGTTGACACGCAGGTCATTAAAGTGACAATCATATGGCTCCAGCCATCATGCCGAATCATGACACACAGGTCATGTTAATTAATTTACATTATATAGTCATCTCATACATAATCAAATTAAATATGAGAACTGCTATACCACATCACATGCACATCTCATGTCATCCTACAAAACCAAGTTAGACGCCTCTAATCGGCTTATGCAAAATTTTATTTTACGTGGCTTCTAAGCTTTCGAAACAAACCAAAGCTACCAAAGTTCATCATCAAGTATGATTATTCAGGTCGCTAGATTAACTTTGCGGGGCGTATGAAACACGAGATAATAAAATCTCAAGCCCCATACTAAACTTCGTCATACGTAAGAACCACGTGCAGATCATATCTGCATTGCCCTTTAGTCTGCGAAACATCCATCTTTCTTTAACTATGGCAGAACCCAAAGACACTGAAGCACTTCGTTGATCTGTCAACTAGCATACCAGGAGCAGCATAGAAGGATCACGGATTGCTAGAACTTTGTGACATTCTACCATGCCGTCAAGATCAGAACTACGCAAATTCAAGTGAAGCAACAAGAACATCGGGTAGCAGTTTTCATCTGCTACCCGCACAAATTATTTTCAGCAATAGATCTCATCTACTACAAAATTATATTGTGCAACACCCATACATCTCATGTATTCTAGATCGTAATCTGCATCTATGCACAGCACGGCTCATGATGCCACTGTAGGGGAACGCGACAGAAAACAAAAAAAATCTGACCTACGCACCAGCCCAGGACCACTATGAAGATGCATACAAGGACTTTAATCTGATCGTTACCAACTCGTAGCGCAGCGGAAGTAGAGTTGGTGAAGATCGACGGTGCAGATCCCCACATCTAGGATTTACAACCTCCCAACCGCGAGGATGTAGTCCCTCGGACAACCCCTCAGGCGGTCCCTCGGACAGCCCTTCGGGAGGCTCTCGGACAGAACCTCGGATAGTCCGTCGGACAGCCCTTCGGGAGGCTTCTCTCAGAATCTCGGACGGTCACTCGGACAGCCCTTCGGGAGGCACACCCGAACTAAGATCAAAACTACGACCTCTCTACCAAGTTGCACACATACAGTGCCATCTATCCGGCAGGGCTTCGCCGCCCAGAACTAGTTCCCACTGGAAATTCAACCTTTTGGCTCTACGAAACTATTTCGTGGGAGGGAGAGAGAAAGCCAGATCATGCATGGCATTTGTATGTGAGAGAAGAGTGAGTGTGGAGAGCCCCTCTCCACCTCTATTTATAGGAAAAACCCAAGGGGTAGAGCACACTTGGAAATACCAAAATGCCCTCACAATATGACCTTTACAAGGGCATAAAGGGGTAGCTAGTGGAGCTCCATGGAGGAGCTCCACATGGCTGCCACCCTTGGCCCCCCTGTCGGTACCAAAACCGACAGATCTTGGGTAGGGGATCCGAACTATGGCTCTAGGAACCAATGGTTAACAGAGAGCATAGAGACGGCGATTTACCCAGGTTCAGGCCCTCTCGAAGAGGTAATACCCTACGTCCTGCTGGATTGTATTGATGTGATTGTATGAAGGTTACAGAGTTGATCTACCTCGAGATCAACTGGGCTAAACCCTAGGTCATGAATATGATCATCTACGGACTAAGCCTCCTGGTTTATATAGACACCAGGGGGTCCTAGGGTTACATATGGTCGGTCACCATCAGGGATAAACATGTCGGTTACGCCAATTATTCCTTGGAGGAGACGCGAAGACTTCGGAGGTTTCCTTCTGACACACAGGTTCGTCCACAGTCCGGCCTTCCATCAACGTGTAGAGAGCGGCCCACCAGTCCGGCCTACGAGAGATAGGCCGGCAGCCCGAGTACCTCCTAGTCCGGGACACCCTCAGTAGCCCCCGAACTAGTCTTCGAAGCCGAGGTAGATGCCGAACACCGTTGGCTTCGTGGACCAGTTCCCTTCCTTCTGTGATATCGATGACCAGTCTGTATCTCCTCCGAGCCGAGTTCTCAAGCGCCGCCCAGCCGTACACGTCCCAAGATATACTTCGGTTACCGCGATGTATCAATAACTTAGCCCCGAAGGCTAGCCATTTCGGTGTGAACAATACCCCCTTCTGACAACTTTTTATCGAAGGGTCACAACGTGCCACGACCCCAAATCGTTTTATGACAAAACTCGATTCGCGTCTCGAGGCAGTTTTTTCATTGGCACGTTCCATCGATATGGAGATCGTGCCCTGTTTTCGAGGGATATGATCAATGATCTGATTCATCCCACACGCGCATAATGGCACGGTTACATGGGGAAATGGCGAGGACTGCGGCGCAGTAAAAGGACTGTGGGTTTTACAGTCTTTAAAAGGGGCACAGCCTTCATCCCTTTTCGTACGCTCTCATTTACCCCTTCGCCATTGCCTTCCCCGTCTTCTGAGCTCCAGCGCCCAGATCCGTTCTCCCTTCCAAGAACCTTTCCAGCAACCCATTCAATCTAGCAATGGCGGGCTCCGGGTCCAAAGGCAAGTGGGAGGCGTCCGGCGTTACCGAGAGCGCCATCATGGAGCTGAAGGGCGCGGGATATATCCCCGCCAACGTCGCCCACCGCGCTCCAGAGGCCGGCCAGGTCATCCCCACGCCACGGCAGGGCGAGAGGGTGGTGTTTATTCCCCACTTCCTCCGTGGTTTGGGCTTTCCTCTTCACCCCTTTGTCAGGGGTCTCATGTTCTTCTACGGGCTTGACTTCCACGACCTCGCGCCGAACTCCTTCCTCCACATCTCGGCCTTCATCATCATCTGCGAGGCTTTTCTTTGCATCCGGCCACACTTCGGCATGTGGCTGAAGATCTTCAACATCAAACCGAAGATCGTCGACGGCCAGTAGGCAAACTGTGGAGGCGCGATGGTCAGTAAACTCCCCCGAGTGGAGTGGCCAGAAGACACCTTCATCGAGACCGTCAAGGTCTAGCAGAAGGAATGGTTCTACATCACCGAGCCAAGGAGCGCGGATTGGGGGGCGATTCCGGCCTTCCGATCCGGACCCCCTATGAGGCTGGTCTCATGGTACCAAGAAAGGCCTCGACTGGGGGTGAACAAGGAGGTGGCGCAGCTGCAGATCCGGATCACCAAAATGATAGAGTAGGGCGTCGAGCTGCCCAACGTGATCCAGATCATGCTCGGCCAACGAATCCTCCCATGCTAGGACAGGGCCTCCCCCATGTGGGCCTACAAGTCCGAAGACCCGGCCACCATCCCCAGCTTCTTCCGCACCTCCCACGCTCAGCTGTGGAGGGCGCTGTTCAAGCCGCAGAAGGACTGGCCGGCCGAGGATGAAGACATCGGCCTCGACGCCGCAAATCCCCCACGAGAGGTATGACTAATTTTACTCTTATATCCGAACTGCTCTGTCACGCCCAATATGCGATCCTATTCTCGAGGGACTCGGAGGCCCCACCAAGAGTAGAAACGCATATTGGAGACGCTTGCAAGGTGGATATCATTACATCGTACCACATACATAATAGATGGGGATACAAACAAATACATACAATCATCACATGAATACATCAATACATAACCAACATCATACATAAGGGCAGCATCCGACTACGGATGAAATCAAACAAAAAGAAGAACGACATCCACCCTGCTAGCCCAGGCTGCCGACCAGGAACCTATCCCCAGATCGACGAAGAAGAAGAAGCAGAAGAAGAACTCAAAAAGCAAACAAGCATCGCCCTCACGTCAAGACATCGCATTACCTGTACCTGCAACTGTTGTTGTAGTAATCTATTTGTAGTAATCTGTGAGCCACGAGGACTCAGCAATCCCATAACCATGGGTAGCAAGACTATCAAAGCTTAAATGGGTATGGAAGGGTAAGGTGGTGAGGTTGCAGCAAGCACTAAGCATTATATGGCGGCTAACTTACGAGTACAAGAATAAGAAGAGCATCTACGCAAAATGGTTGCAAACTACAAATGATCACTAAGTGATCCTGAACACCTACCTACGAGTCAAACATAACCCCACCGTGTTCACTTCTTGGTTCAAACCTCACAAGAAGAGACGATCACGGTTACGCACGCGGTTGGTGTATTTTAATTAGATTTAGTGTCAAGTTCTCTACAACCGGAGGTTATAAATTTCCAAGTCGCCACATAACCGCGGGCATGGCTTCGCGAAAGATTTAACCCTGCAGGGGTGCTCCAAGTAGTCCATTATAAATTACCACACGCATCCAATGGAACATCCTCACACCATGATAACACGATGCTTACGATAAGGAATCCCGGTGGACAAGTCATTCATAAAATGTAAAACTAAACCAGCAAGACCTCCCGACGTGTCGACGATCCCGATAGGAGCCGCGTATCTCGTTCTCCGGACACGACGGAAAAGCTACGCGTATAGGTGCCAAATACCCCAAGTTGCGACGGGGCGGCCCCGCACATTGCTCTAGTTTTGGACCAGCACCATCAGCACTGGCCCTCCTGGATTATGTTGAATTAATAATCCTCGGGTTCATGACGCCCTATGCAAAATTAATTATTTAATTTAGTATTATTATGTTGGCAAATGTTAACACCAAAGTTGGGCCTTGCTGGAGAAGTTTATCCTAAAACGAATGAACAGGGGGGTTCCCATATGCCCCACATGTGTTAGAAGCGCTCACCAAGGAACATAACACCGGTATTACGGAAACTAGGGCGGCATGAGTGGAACAAAACACCAGGCAAAAGGCCGAGCCTTCCACCCATTACCAAGTATATAGATGCATTAATTAAATATGAGATATTGTGATATCCCAACATATCCATGTCCCAACATGGAACAACCTGCAAGAGCACCTGCAACTAGCAACGCTATAAGAAAGGGGCTGAGCAAAGCGGTAACATAGCCAGACAACGGTTTGCTGGGTAAGGGTGGTTAGAGGCTGTATCATGGCATATGGGAGGCTGGCATATATGTGGTAGGAAGCGCGACATAACGATAGCAACGAGACAACTAGCAAGCAAAGATAGTAAAGATATCCAAGGTCATGATCATCTTGCCTGAAATCCCGCTCGGAAGAAGAACGAGTCCATGAAGAATACGAACACGCGTAGTCGAACGAATCCTCACAATCGCAACAAAAGCAGAACTATCGAGAAGAAGCACAACCGGAAAGAAGCAAACAACATGGTAAACACACAAGCATAAACATGGCATGATGCGCAATCCAAATATGATGCATGACAAGATTAAATGTTATTAAACATGGCAAGAGATGAAGCATAAGCAAACCATACAACTAGGCAAGTTTAAATGAGGCCGGAAACACAAATAACAATTCCGGAAAATCCCCATATGCAAATTTTGAAATTAGTACTGATCTGAATTAAACACAATGTTAAAGTTGTTAAACAGCAAGTTAACATGCATCATGATGATCTACGCATTTTTCTAGTCAAGTTACATATGTAGATCATTTAATTCGGAGCTACGGTCTAGAAGATATGAGCTAAACAAGTTTAACATGGCATATGGTACAAAATGCATGGAAACATCAACAACACACTCTCAAATCATGAATGCAACATGACAATATGAAGCTACATACAATTCTAAACAAGTTTCATATAGGACATGATCAAAACGGAGCAACGGTTCAACAACTACAAGCAACACAAGTTATAACAACAATCTGTCCAAAACAACAACATAGCACTTTGCAAACATCAAAACAGCAAGCTACAGTAGCATGATGGGCACAAACTTGATATGCAATGAAAATAGATATGATATACTTCAATTTATCTTAAAGGTTCAGGTTCATAGGCATCAAGGTTAATTCAATATGATCCATGCAAAATGCAATGTTCTGCTAAACAGGGCATATACATGAGCAGAGTTAATAGGATGACATGTTGGAGGCATGAAATAAATATGCTACAGCAAGATTACATAGCAACCAAGGGCATGGCATCAAAGTACACATTGCATAGACCAAATCACATAAAGGAATCATATGCATATGAGCTATAGATTAGTGGCAACCATCCAGCAAAGTTGGCAAGTTTTATCACAGACAGCTTCTAATCAGAACATCAACATTATCTAGGCAGGTTTACAAGCTCATCGCACTCACATCAAGGCATATCATGGCATGAAATAAATACTAGCAGCAAGAAGACATGAAAATGCTCCAAAGTCATGTTGACAAGTTGCTCATATGGTGCATGCATTAAATCACACAAAAAAGACAAAATGACAAATATTAACAGTTTCCAGCAGCAACATTAGGATGCACTTTTGCTACAGAGATTAAGACATGTAGATGACTTCTATCATGGATGCAATTACCACCATCATGTAGAGCACATACATGCACAAAGATATGGACATCACAAAATGCATATATGCTGTGGAAAATTCGGACCTCGGGGGAAAAGTGGACGGGACGGTTCGGGACGGCGGGGAACGGGATGAGGTGGTCCCGGGTGCCTGTTTGGTTGGCGGTACGGCGCGGATCCGGCGCGGATGTGGATGACGACGTACGGGCGCTGGTCAATGGCGGCTGCGGCCTCGAGGCGGCCGGCGAGAGGGCTCCGGCGAGCCGGTGATGAAGGGGAGCGGCGGCGCGTCGGATCCGGCGACGGGAGGAGCCGACGAGGCCGGGGCAAGGCAGAGGCCGGCGAGGCGGCGATGCTGCGGAGGCGCGCGCTGCGAGGCGGCGGGGTCTGGCGCGGGCGCGGGGATGCAGCGAGGCGGCGGCGGAGGAGGCCGGTGGCGACGCACTGCAGGGGCGGCGCGACAAGGCGGCGGCGGCGCGAGGCAGCGGCAGGGCGGCGAGGCGCGGGGACGCAGAGGCGGAGGCACTCGGCGGCGGCGCGCGACGGGGTGCGGCTCGGGAGCCGGGTGGCACTGGCGGCTGGGCACACGCGGGCTCGTGGGCTTGGGCGGGCCGGCGGCGGCTGGGGCTACTGGGGCGACACTTGGCGGCTCCCGGATGGCTGGAGGCGGCGGTCAGGTGGCGGCGTGGCCTGTAGCTCGCCGCCAAGTGGCAAGGACGGGCGGGCCAGCACCGGAAAATGAGGAGGTGGGTGGCGGCTAGCTACAGGAGGAAGGTGGGGGTAGGTTAGGGTTCCGTTTTGGGCAGGGAGGCTGTCTATTTATAGACAGGGGGCTAGGGATTAGGGGATTTAGTCCGTTTTCGGCCGTTTGATCTCGATCGGACGGTCCGAAACGGGGGGGGGGGTAGCTAGATGGGTTGAATGGCTGTATAGAGAGGGTTTGGGCTGAGGAAAGAAGATAGAGAGGCCCGGCAACAGTTTTCGGATACCGAAAACGTCCGACGTTTATCCGGCTATAGTGCCGCTATAGTTTAAATGTTGGGTTAACAAACGGACTCCGAATGCGACGAAATCTGGCAGGCGGTCTACCTACAACATAACAAGACCGCACGCCAACTTTTCAACCCATTCCGAGAACATTTTTATCCCACTTATAAAATCATATTTTGGAGGTGCCGCGGGCGCGTGCGAGTGTGTCGGGACTCGAAACGGACAACGGAAGGAACGGGGAGAACGCCAACTACGAACGGATGCAAGTTTTGAAAAACATGCGGATGAAATGCACATGATGACATGGCCAAGTGCAGCACGCAAGCGAATGACATGGCAACGACGACGAATAAATGAAAGACATCTGGAGCATCGGTCTCGGGGCGTCACATGTTCCCTTTTGATAAGGTACTTAGCTATTCACTTCCTATCCGAAGAACTGGCTGAAGAAGGCCGAGCGGATCAACAGTTCGGCGCCGCTGCCAGAGGGACCCAGGACGCCCCTGCTGGCGGCCATGTTGGCCGTGGAGCCATACGAGGCGCCGGAGAGGAACGAGAAGAAGAAGGACCTGAAGAAGGAGGCCAGAGAGGGCCTCCGTTCCCGAGGACCCCCGGACACTAGATCCGGGGACACCCACGCTCCCTCCGCACACGAGGAGGAGAAGGAGCAGGGAGGATAAGGGGAGGAAGACGATTCCTCCCAAACAGGGAAAAGGGCGGCGTCCGAAGACGTCAGAGAGGAGCTGCCTCAACCCGCCCCCAAAAGACCGCGCAAGGCCAAGGTGGCCTTGTCTGGTGACAGCTCGGCTTCTGCCGAGGACTCCGAGACCTCCGAAGAGGATCCTCGGAGAATTCCCAGGGCTAAGCCACAGGCTCAATGGTATGCGTTCTAGTAACCGCTTGACCGTCCTTAGCCGAACTGGGTTTTGATATTGATCACGTTTCCGTTTGTAATTTTGCAATCCGCTGCGCGATCTCCCCACCGACCGAGTCTCAGAGGGGGATTCTCCACCGGCGGCGCTAGCGGAGAACGGGACCGAATCCCGAGCCTCGCCTCCCCCAATCGTCAAGGAGGCCGAGGAGGTCCTGTCGAGGAGGACCCCTCCCGTGCCGCACACAGGGGGAGGAGGCGACACCATCATGCCCGAGGTGAACACCTCGGTCGCCGAAGACCATGAGGGGAGGGCCCCTCTGGTGAACAAAGAGGAGGAGCCCGGACGATCCGAGCTCTCTCCGAGGGCGGCTCCGAAGACGTCAAGGTGTCCGGAGCCGGGCACTCCGGCCCCTGAGAGGGAAGAAGCCGAGGTGCCCCCACCACCCCCAGCCGCCCCAGAGCGGGCGTCGACTGGGTGGCAGGACGAGATGGAGGATGCTTTAACCAGCTCCTCTATCACCTTAGAGCACCGTGCCCTTATGGGCGCGGTGTTGCAAAGTCTTCGGTCCATGGATAACGGACTGAAAGAGGCTTTCAATGGCCTTCTTACGGGCTTCAAGGTGAGCCAAGTAATGTTTTGCCTTAAAGAATTTCTTTTGTATAAATGTATAGCCTCAAACACAGTAGCCCCCGAGACTCTGACTGGCGTGACCAAAGCCGGTCAGAGGATCAAAAATCCATAGCTCGGATACTGACATGCGTAGAGTAATTCGCAGGTGTCATCTTCGGCAGCAGCCGCCAACACCGAGGAATTGGCCAAGCTGAATCGGAAGCTCAAAAGCTCCGAGGACGACCTCAGCCTGAAGAACAAAAGGTTCGACGAGGCGCAACGTAAGTCTAGACTGCCGTATTTGTTTACAGCCGTTGCGTATGTGTTAAGTAAAGTTTAAAGTAGCCTAAACGGAATCAGTGGATATGACTACAGCTGCCACCGCGGAGGTCGAGAGCCTCAAGGCTGCGCTGAAGGTGGCTCAGCTAGAAGCGGCGGAGCAGAGATCGGCAGCCGAATAGGCAGCTGCCGAACTGACTTCGGTGAGAGCCGATAGTCAGAAGCACGAAGCCAGAGTGGCGGAAGTGCAACAAGAGCTCGTGGATGCCGTCACAAAGTGTGAGGCTCTCGAGCAGAAAAATAAAGAGTAGGCCGCCGAGCTAACCGCATTGGGGTCGGCGGCCAAGGAAGCGCGGACAGAGGCGCGCGGCTACCAGGAGAAACTCCGCCAAGTGAAGCTTATTGCGGATGGTAAGCCATATTTGCTGCAAAGTGTCTTTGGTGGTAACAGGTTCGCTTTGCTCACGCGGGTGTGGCGTTCCACAGGTGCCTTTGCGGACCTCCCGAGGAGTGCTGCGGATGCGGCAAGGTTCTTCGCCGCCCAGGAGGGTCGGGCCGAACAGAGGCTGTTCTGGGCGCAATTTCAGGCGCCCGAACACCCTCCCCTCCTCAACAACCAAATGAAGCAGCTGATGGGGCTGCATCGGATGGCGGAGCCGGCGATGAAGGTCCACTGCGTCAAGCTGTGGCCTTCAGAGCCGCTGCCGAGCAGCTACTTCGGTCTGGTGCAGAGGCTGTATGACATCGCTCCCCGGATCGATGCCTGGAAGCGCTCCACATGCATTGAGGGGGCTCGGATGGCCTTCGGCAAAGCAATGGTACTTTGGCCGAAGATAAAGCCAGCCGAGATGGCCACTGGACCTCCGCCGCCAGGGAAGGAGCATAGGCGCCCCGAGCAATACTTTCCCGTCGTGATGGACGGTGCTCGGGCAGTAGAGGCCCAATGCTCAAAAGATGTAATTTATGAGTAGAGTAGTTTTCCTTGTAGCCAAGGAGTTGAAACTTTTGTTTTATGATAATGCAAATGGTTGGCTAGGAATATAGTGCCTATTAATTTTGACTCATGTGCGGCCGTTTTTAAACTGAAAGTTACCAGTCGTCCGCTTCAGCCCCCTTGCAGATACTGCATGGGGTGTTTTCTTGTAACACTTGAACCCTTAGCCGATGTCTCGGTGCCCGGAGGCGGTTGTATGTATGGAAAACCAGGCAATCAGACTATGCGGTTTTAGTGCTTTCACTTAGCCATAGGAGCTTGACTACGAGGGCTGGTGACTAGCCCCCAGTGTTTGTGGTATTCGGACGAGCCATGGTTGACACCACCATCACATGGTTTCTGTAACAGAACACCCTTCGTTTCATACGGATGAACCTCCAACTTTTTTGGTTTGATACGAGTCATCGGATCGCCGACCAGTTCTCGCTTATTGTGACGGTTAGTTTTCGGCTTTCTCCACGGAGGTACTTGACCAGGCTAGCTAGAAGTACAATCGCAGTGGTTCTCCCTTTACCCTCTTAGCCGAACAGTGTGGAACGTAAGAGGGTAAACACAGGAGTCGGGCAACCCAACTATTGACCAAAGACGCAATTCGGAACTGATTCATATAGGGCAATATCCATGACATTGAGCACATAAAGTAAAACTAAGTGCCGGGATAAAGTTTTAGGGCAAGATTTATGTTCGAGCCCCCGGTCTATTAGCCGGTCATAGAAGAAGGACGGATCGTAAGAGTTTACTTCAGCCTAAAAAATGCGGAAAGCAATATGCATCGTGAATGACTGCACCATTGCCAGAAATAAATTGGTCTTTATTTCCTTTGAATATGTGACGTCCAACCGTACAATCCGGATTGCCGAAGTAACTTTGATAGATACTTGTAATAAAATACATTAGAGTAAAGGTTGACGCAGGGCCTTCATGAGTGGTTTGACGTTCCTACTACGCCCTGCTGCACATCTGTGCCTTTGCTCGTTAAGAATCTTCCGTGTGAGCGGAGCTATCGGCCGTATATTCGGCGGAAGTAGTAATGTTTGGCGGACGAGCCCTTGGGGAAGGGTTTTGAGGAGTCGCCGTGGTCTATCAGTTTGACGCTGATCAGCCCCTAGATGGTGCCTATTGTCGATGTTGATTCGAAGATATCTGTTGGCCATTGCTCGGTCGAACCGAGTTCTCGGCCTTTGTTTCATGTGTCCCCACAACTGTCCATGGAATTTTGAGCGCGAAATTGCGCACTCGAGGTACGTATTTCGCGTCTAGGTGGGCCGTCCTGTGGGGCGCGTATCCCTATTTGGGGTGAGCATGGGAGTGCTCCGGGACCGAGGCTGCAGCTCGGGAACGCTTGCGTGCGTCCAGTGCCTTGACAGTAGACTGGGCTGGCAACGCTTCTTCAGCGGCCTGGACTTTGGCGGCTAAAGCCGCCGTGTGTTCCTCTGATCGGAGCGAGCACTCGGTATTACCGTTGATGGTAATAACACCCTTTGGTCCGGGCATCTTGAGCTTCAGGTATGCATAGTGCGGGACGGCATTGAAGCGGGTGAACACGGTCCGGCCGAGGAGTGCGTGGTAACCGCTGCGGAAAGGGACGATATCGATGATCAAGTCCTCGCTGCGGAAGTTATCGGGCGAGCTGAAGACTACTTCCAATGTCACGGATCCTGAGCAGCGTGCCTCGACTCCTGGGATTACACCTTTAAAGGTGGTTTTGCTAGGTTTGATCCTTCACGGGTCGATCCCCATTTTCTTCACTGTATCTGAGTAAGTCAGGTTGAGGCTGCTGCCTCCGTCCATAAGGACTCTGGTGAGGTGGAATCCGTCCACGATGGGGTCGAGCACCAGAGCCGCCGTTCCTCCATGGCGTATACTGGTCGGATGGTCTCGACGGTCGAAAGTGATCGGGCAAGCCGACCGTGGGTTGAATTTCGGGGCTACCGGCTCTAAGGCGTAGACATCCCGAAGTGCGCGCTTCCACTCCTTCTTCGGTATATGCGTGATGTAGATCATGTTCACGGTTTTGACCTCTGGAGGGAACTGCTTTTGGCCTCCATTGTTCGGCCCGCGAGGTTCGTCGTCATCCTCGCTGCAGGGGCCCTTGCCCTGTTCTTCGGCTGTGACCTTGTCGGCATGTTTGATTACCCAACAGTTACGGTTGGTATGGTTAGCGGGCTTGTCAGGGGTGCCGTGAATTAGGCAGGGCCTATCCAATATTCTGTCAAGCGCGGACGGGCCGTCGCGATTTACTTTAGAGGGTTTTTTCCGCGATCCCGATTGCGAGCCGCTGAATCCGGCGTTTACCACTGTGTCATCGGCTTCACCGCCGTTGTTTGAGTGCCGGCGCTTATTGTTCCTATTGCGCCGGGGTTTCCCGTTTCCGTCCCGGGTCTCTGAAGTGCCGGGGTCTTCGGGGTGGTTGCTTCGACGAGCTAACCAGCTATTCTCACCCGCGCAAAAGCGGGTCATTAGGGAGGTAAGGGCCGACATTGTTCTCGGCTTGTCCTGGCCGAGCTGGCGGGCGAGCCACTCATCCCGAATACTGTGTGTTGAATGCCGCAATCGCTTCGGCGTCCGGACAGTCGACGATCTGGTTCTTCTTGGTTAAGAACCGGTTCCAGAATTGCCGGGTTGACTCTCCGGGCTGCTGAATGACATGGCTCAGGTCATCGGCGTCCGGTGCCCGAACATAGGTGCCTTGAAAGTTAGCTCGGAATGTATCCTCGAGATCTTCCCAGCTCCCGATGGAGTTTTTGGGTAGGCTGTTCAGCCAATGCCTTGCTGGTCCCTTGAGTTTCAGCGGTAAGTACTTGATAGCGTGGAGATCGTCTCCTCGAGCCATATGAATGTGGAGAAGAAAATCCTCAATCCACACGGCTGGGTCAGTTGTCCCATCATAGGATTCTATATTGACAGGTTTAAACCCGTCGGGGAACTGATGCTGCATCACCTCGTCAGTGAAACACATTGGGTGTGCGGCGCCCCTGGCCCGGGCCACATCGCGTCGGAGATCGGTTGTCATCCGGGCACGGTGCTGCTCCCGAGCTCTGTCGTTTCTATCATGCCAGGCCTGGTATCCGTCCCGTCCGGCGGGTGCGTATCCTGTGGATCCATAGATGGATCTCGACTGGATCGCTCTGGCGTTCAGGTCACGGCGCAGATCATATTGGTCGTCCGGTTGAACCGGGTATTTGCCTGTTCGGCGAGGAGGCGCGGGTGGGTATTCGGCGTCCCCGGCCGCCCTATCCCATCCACGAGGGGGCGCGGGTGGGAGTTCGGCTTCCCCGGCCACCCTATCCCGTCCTCGAGGGGGCGCGGGTGGGAGTTCGGGTTCCACAGCCAGCCTATCCCGTCCTCGAGGGGGGCGGTCGGGCTGGTTTGCGTAAGTTCGTCTGGGAGGCATGGGTTCGAAGGCCTCATCCTGAAATTCTGGGAGTAGGCGCCGCTGTGGGTAACTCTTGTATTGACCCTGACGTTGATCGTCAAGTCCTTCTTCGGCAGCTAAGACCATTGTCCATCTGTCGTTGTGCGTATCCTGCTCGGCTTTTAGCTGTTGTTGTTTTTTTGCTTCAAGCTTCTAGCAGTGGCGGTGAGTTGCCGCTTGAATTTCTCTTGTTCCATGGGATCCTCAGGGACGATAAAGTCTTCGGGTCCGAGGCTATCTTCCTCTTCAGACGGAGGGAGGTAATTGCTGTCCTCGGAATCCTCGAGGTCCTCGGGGTCACCCTGGTCCTCGTGCCCTTCAGGGGCGTTGGGGTGCTGCTCGGGCGTGTTGTCGCCGAGTTCCCCCAAGTTGTCCGGAGTGTCATTGTATCCGGTGCCATTCGTTTCTGTGTGATTTTCCTTGCCCTTTCCTCGCCCTCTAGCTCGTCGGCGGCGGCGTCATGGTGGTTCTTCGGCCGGATCGTCACCGTCCTTCTTGGTCGTGTCGCCGTCCTTCATGGGGGTGTCGACCATGTAAACGTCATAGGTGGAGGTGGCGGTCCACTTTCCGGTGTTGGAAGTGGCAAGGGAGGGAGCCGTATAGGGCGGGACGTCGATATCCTCGTCCATGTCATCAGCCTCCTAGGAGGCGTAGTCCAGCATGTCGGTTAAATCTTCAACAGTCGCTACTAAGTGGGTGGTGGGTGGGACGCAAAATTCCCCGCGGCTGGCCTCCTGTCCGATCTGCTCCAGATCCGAGGACGGGCCATCCGAGATATTCATCCATCGGGTCCGATCTAACATCTCGCTTAAAAATGAGAGGTCAGCCGGATTAGTGTTCGGGCATCCGTCGGAGTCGAGCTCCGGCGCGCCAATACTGTGAGCGTGTTCGGCCAAGGGTGACCCTTGGTTTTCCGGCGTTGGGGTTGGATCTGAACTCAAGGCCAGATCCGAACTGAGGCCCGGCCCGGGGATAGGGACGGGGAGGGAATCCGACCCTCGGAATTGGTAGGCTTCTCGGGTAAAGCCGAGAACTCAGTAAGGACCAGATCGCCTCGAGCATCGGCAACGTACTCAAGGCCGCCGAACCTAATTTCCTGCTCGGGGGCGAAGCTACCGACTTGGTCGAGGTGACCGGTCGGATCGGCGTGCGGCACAATGCTGCCGAACGCGAAGAGCTGTCCGGGGAGGAAGATGTCCCCGCTGCGGATTCCATCGCTGATGAGAAGGCAAGCCATTGATCCCTGGTGACCCATGGCGGAACTCTCAATGAAAGCACCAATGTCGGTACCAAAACCGGCAGATCTCGGGTAGGGGATCCAAACTATGGGTCTAGGAATCAATGGTTAACAGAGAGCGTAGAGACGGCGATTTACCCAGGTTCGGGCCCTCTCGAAGAGGTAATACCCTACGTCCTGCTGGATTGTATTGATGTGATTGTATGAAGGTTACAGAGTTGATCTACCTCGAGATCGACTGGGCTAAACCCTAGGTCAGGAATATGATCATCTACGGACTAAGCCTCCTGGTTTATATAGACACCAGGGGGTCCTAGAGTTACATATCGTCGGTCACCATCAGGGATAAACATGTCGGTTACGCCAATTATTCCTTGGAGGAGACGCCTAGACTACGGAGGTTTCCTTCTGACACACGGGGTCGTCCACAATACGGCCTTCCATCGACGTGTAGAGAGCGGCCCACCAGTCCGGCCTACGAGAGATAGGCCGGCAGCCCGAGTACCCCCTAGACCGGGACACCCTCACCCCCCCAAAAAAAGGGGTCCCCCCTTCCCCAAGACTTCCGTTCTAGAAGCTTTGGATAAAGCCCTAAAAGGTGGCTTTCCAAAAAGCAACCAAAAAGTGCTTTTCACTATTCATGAAAACATTTTTCCGCGACCGTTAAATTCGAAAATATTTCTGTAGGTCCAGAACATTTCCAGTACCCACTAAAACAATTCTGGACACGTTCCGAAACATTTACGGATCAATTATTTTCTTCAGCGAAAAGCAACCATAGCAATTCCGGCTGCTCCGGAACATTTCCGGTTTTTCTCTCCGGAAAAATTCCAGAAGTTCCCAGAACAATTCTGGTACCTCCAAAATGTTCCAGGCGCGTGCCAAAACCTATTTGGCTTAATGGTTTACTCCGAAAGAACTTTTCGGTTTTACCGAAACTTTTTCGGTGTTCTCTCCGGAACTTTTCCGTTGTCTCCGAAACTTTTCTGGTGACTTTCTCTTAGACTCCCTGTCTAGAATTCAGCAGATAGATGACCCTTAAGCGTGTGACCCTGAAGGTTTGGTGAAGTATAGACATGACCGGAACACTTTCCGATCAATGATCAATAGCGGAACCGTGGACACGCATATTGATCCCTATACCCACACGAATGAATATTCGAGTGAATCTCTATTTGCCGTGTGCTATTCTTGTTGCTTCGCGATATGTTACAAAACCCGAGGTGGGACTTATCGGCATCCCCGTGGATCAACAACTTGTCCACTATGTCAGTTACCGGTTTTGTTCTCTTTTCTCGTTTCCGCGTTCCGGCATCCCAGTGATCAAATCACATTGTGTCTGGCCAGACGATGATGGATACCGTAACACCTAGAGGGCCCAAAGAATATCTCTCCATCGTTGGAGGAGCAAATCCCAATCTTGAGCTATGAAGTTCCTTGTCATACTTTCCCATGAACCCGTAAGCCGCCGTAATTGCCACCCTATTACGGATGACGTTTAACAAACCCCAAAGTTCCTGAAGCAAGTGCGAAGGAACTCGATACTCTCATGGTCTAAGGAATTATGCAAACGTAAACTTTTGCTGTGTTATTTACCATAAACTTGTGACGAATATATCTCATAGCATAACTTCCAATCGGGTCGATTCAACACAAGTGTTCTCCTAACAATGTGTCCTCAAATTTGCCGGCATAGACATGCCTATGATCAGGAAAACGTGATCATCATGCAACACGTGAGCTAGTCTTAGAGGCCAGACTAGGAATGCATTTTACTGTTTATTATTCTACATGTGCATATGAGTTTTCCTCCGAGCCTCGTGGTTATTGTAGACTCGAGAACCATAGCAGTTATAGCATGGAACATAAACATAATTACGAATATGATGATAAATAATAACATTTATTTTTGCCTATAGGGCATATCTCCTACAGACTCCCACTTGCACTAGAGTCAATAATCTAGTCAATGTTAATGCACTTTACACCTATGGCATACCGGTGTAAAATATGCTTCGCTTGTGGTATAGTGTTTGTCCAACGGATCTGACAACTTCAGAGCCATGTGTACAATTTGACGCTGGAATAGGGATTCGTGTTGGAGATGCCCTTAGCTAGGGTGTGTAGGGTGTACATACAACACATGTGGTCGCTAAGCATGACCGTAGGGAGCATGATGATCGCAGAGGAGGCGATCGCGATGGCCGTAGATGCGGCCTTCATCAAGACAGCTCCGCCACTGGTCATTGCCGCAGGGGATCATCTCTGGTGTCCCGCCGCCCAAGCAGCCCTACCAATCGACCGCGAGCTCGCTCGTAGGAACGCACCCCTCTTGCCGCCCTGACCTGGCGCTTCAAAGAGGCCAAGATAGGTCTTGGCGCCTGTTTCAACACTGAGGTGGCCACCCCATTGTCGTCTACGTGCGTCCATGCCGCCTTGCCTGCTAGGACTGCCTCACCTGCTCACCACTCCCCTGCTGCGAGGGAGCCGCAACACCAACCTGCTGCTGAGTCTGATTTCGCGCTGCTACTGCGCGATGGAGAGGAGCCGAGGGCAATGATTCTCACTAGTGGAGAAACGGCCTTTAGTCCTGGTTGGGAAGGGCCTTTAGTCCCGGTTCACCAACCGGGACTAATAAATCGGGACTAAAGGCCCCCACCCTTTAGTCCCGGTTGGCCACGACTCGGGACTAAATCCCTGCCACGTGGCCGGCAGCTTGCGCCGGGGGCTGGGGACCTTTAGTCCCGGTTGGTGACACCAACCGGGACTAAATCCCTGCCACTTTAGTCCCGGTTGGTGACACCAACCGGGACTAAAGGTTTAGGGGTTTAGGGTTTTATTGTTTATTTTTCCTTTTCATTTTGTGTTTTTCATTTCAAACATATTTTACGCTACTACATACTGTACACGTTATGCATATATAATAGAATTTCTCGTAGAACCACTCATATATCATAGAATTTCTCGTACGACCATGCATACACATATATATATATATATATACAATTTGGTATATACATTTTCTCCTACAATTTGCAGATCATTACATGCAGGCATTAGGTGAAATGGTATACTCCGTCGGTAGATATGACCTGCTGAAGCAAAAATCCCGCCATTTCCTCTTGAAGTGCTCGTATGCGGTCCTGTGGTAGGAGCCTATCCCGCATCTCCACCATCTTTAAAGAAGGAGATCAATATGAATATATTAGTTGTGTGTATATATATATTAGATCATGATAAAAAAAAATTGTGAATAGTGTTTACGTACCCCAAGATGTCTTGCATCTCTGCCCCTTTCGGTCATAAAGCGAATGTTCTCGCAAACGTTGTATGCACATATATTAGTCCCCTTTTCCTGCCTCATACACTTTACGAGAATAGAATTCAATCAGATAATAATCAAGCATGATAATGGTATTGAAACTAGAATTAAAGAGATGCGCGGACGTAGCTAGTACTACTTAATTACCTTGGACCGTCGCCATTTCAGCTGTGGTTTCCATTGACCGACAACCTCTTTGATGAACTTTTTTCAAACCCTGCCCGGCAAAGAAAATGAATAAAGGAGTTATTAATTACTTGATATCAGGAAATGAACTAAAGAGGCCGACATAGTGCGATAATGATTGAAATTACCTGTCGAGCATCGAATACAGGCTTCTGTATTCTTCAGGGTTTTTACCTAGTGAGTCCAGTACTTCAACAGTTCCCTCGTCAACTCTAATGATTAGCAGGATCCAGTGAAATCTGCGCACACGTTTGTATAAGCGGGCATGCATAACTCATCATCTACACTTAACATCGAGTAAGCAAAAATAGAATTTGTAGTACAAGACAGTAACACTCACCTGAAGTTGTAAGGAAAAAGTATTTCTGGTCTGGTATTTAGTTCCTTAAAAAACATTAGCAAGCAATTCTCTGTGTCTTTGGGGTAGTCTTGTATCATATTTTCATTAACGGTATTTGGGTCAATGAACCCAATGCCATAGACTCCATCTCTGTTCATTTCAAAAATCTTCATTCTGCATAATACCACAGAAAAGAATATAGTGAGGGTAATTACAGGCAATGAATGAGCTGAGCTAGAGACTTAAATTATAGAAAGAAATCACTTACAGACAATAGCAACTGACGAGAGATTTGTCGAGTGCGTCTTGATTGAATAACTGAAAAATTTCTGGAAAATTAATCCACACATCATTTCCATGGAAGTAATGCTCTGCCTTGACTTTCACCATGAGGCTCTCTCGCCCGGCATTTACTTCTCTCAGGTACCAGTCATGCAATCTGCGCATTTGCGTTGGTAGAAGATCCACCTCGTCAGGCCTGACCAGAGGGTTCCCGGGGATATATTTCCATGCTAGTTCCTTCGGATCAATCGTGGGGAATTCCTCGATGCCTAGGAGTTGTTCAACAGTGACACCCATCTCTCTAGCCATCTCTCTATCAGCGTCGGTTACCGCCCTATCGGTACTCACCTTGAGCGGGGCGATCGATTGCACTTCCTGTTCTCCGAGCTGAGGAACAGTTTTCCCGCTTTTATTTCTACCTGTAAGGCTCGATTGCTGATTTTTTTGTTGATGATATGACTGGCTAATAGAGCATTCATAGTCTGATCACGGCCTTTTCTCCACAGCCGGTTTAGCAAGATCCACAAAGTGTTGTACGACACTCTCAGGTATTTTCTCCTTTGGCGGCGGGGGCGGTTTCGGTGAAAAATGGGCCTGCACTTCGGAAGCCACTTGGGCTTTGGTTTCGTCCTCAGTCATCTCGTAAGCCAACTTCTTTTTGGCAGGAGGCTCGGGTTTGTTCTTTGGTGCTCCCTTCCGCTTTGTAGTCGGCTGACGTGGCGGAGATCGATATCGCGTACTCGCGCTGGGCTCCGTCTCGAGGTGGGGTGGATTCGGCTGACGCGGCGGAGATCGATATGGTGGCGGACTCGCGCTGCGTTCCGTCTTGAGGTGGGTTGGAGTCGGCTGACGCGGCGGACTTGGAGGAGGAGTCGGTGCCCTTGGCGTCGAGTTTGGAAAGACGATGCAATCCTTTCTCCATACAATGATACCATGTATGGCTTCTCCCAGTGTCTGCTCCCCTTGACCTCCAGGAAAGTCAAGCTGTAGTGAGTCATATGCCGACAGAACTTCATCCACCCCGACACGAGCATAGCCAGGTGGAATCAGATTGCCGTGGAAGGTTGCTTCAGGGGGATTTGGTAAAGCATAGCCGTCTGCCACCTTCATGGATATGCTCTTCACTTTCTTGTGTAGCTCACAACTTGTCGTCTCTTTGATATCATCCACGGGGCAGCGAGCCAGCAGTGCATCATCGGCCGGGACCCCCGTGGAACCCACGCTGCTTTTTGGCATAGATGGGACGGTGCTATCCAATGCTGGATCTGCTTGCTGCAGCCGCTGAGACGCCCTTTCCAGGCTAAGTGTGTCGATCTGCTCCTGCTGCCGCATGAAAGCGCGTTCCAACTCTGCGTGCTTTGATTCCATCTCAGACAGCCGGTCTGCATCCTGCTTCTTCTTCTCTTCCTCCTGCTTCTTCTTTCTCGCATGGCTTCTGTAACTGACATTCCAGTCCGCAAACCCCTCAACCCACGGAACAACGCCTTTGCTTCGTGTTCGTCCCGGGTGTTCAGGATTTCCGAGGGCGCGTGTAAGCTCGTCGTTCTCTCTCTCGGGCTGGAACACCCCCGTTCGAGCCGCTTCTATTGCAACAAGTAAAGTGTCCGAGGCTTCTTTAAGACTTGCCTGCACCATAATCTCCCATGTCTTTGGGTCCAAATTTCCCCCATGCGCATAAAACCAAGTCCTGCACCTGTCGGGCCAACCCAATGTTTGTGGAGTGACCCTTGCAGCAATCATCTTTTCCTTAGATTCATCCCACTTAGGCCGACCAGTCTTGTAGCCACCTGGCCCCAGAACATGGTGAAACTGTTTCTTCTTAGCATTGATCTTGTTTTTCCTTGACCGTTCCTTAGCTGCTTCCGATTCCTTGAACTCCACAAATAAGTCCCAGTGATCTTTTGCCTTCTCCAGTGCTCCAGTGAATTCTGGAGTCTGCTTTCCTGCTTCGACGTAGCAGGCCCATAATCTTTTCTTGTGGTTGCAGAATTGTGTGGCCATCTTCTGAAGAGCACTCTTCTTGACTTTCTCCCGTTCTGCAGCTGTTAAATGCTCTGGTTGGGTGAAATGTGACATGAGCGTTTCCCAAAGCAGATCTTTTGCTCTTTCGTTGAGAAAACTAACTCCTCGATCTCCCTTTGGCTTATTCCATTCTTGAACAGAGATCGGGATTTGGTCCCTGACAATAACTCCGCACTGACGAGTAAATTTGTCCGCATTCTTTTTAGGAGCAAGCGGTTCGCCATTTGGTTTGATCTCATCGATGTTGTACTTTAGGCCAGCCTGCAACTTTTTGGTCGGGCCTCGTACTGCCCTGCTTGTAGAAGATTTGCTCGATCAGGAGGGCTAAAAGAAGAAAGATTCATTAATATATATATATATATATATATATATATACAAATCAATTAATACATGTAATGATCACCAGAGGCCTTATATATACCTCGCCGGTCTTTGTTAATTGAAGATCATTTCCTTTGCCATCATTGTTTGTGTGGCCTTCGTCTGTTGGTTCTTCCTCAAATATTCCCTCACTGGAATTGTTCAGATATTGTGAGCCGTCATCTTCAGGTTCACCCTCTGGGTTTCGGATCATGTCGAACATGATATGCTCTTGATCATGGTCGTCTCTACCGCTAGCGTCCATAGCTTAAATAATCCAGAAGAAAGATAAAACAATTTAGTATTCAAATTAGAATGCATCTCGAATAATATCACTAATTCATCTCGAATAATCTAGTTAATGCATCATCGAATATTATCAAATATAATCTTGAATACATTTCAAATATTATCACTAATACATCTCGAATAATCCAGTTAATGCATCATCGAATATTATCGAATATAATCTCGAATACATCTCGAGTATTATCACTAATACATCTCGAATATTATCATATAACATCACTAGCTAATACAGATCGAATACTATCGAATAATCCAGTTGACTCGCGGTTCCTGAGGCGCGGGCGGTGGACACACAAAGAGAAGGAACCATCACAGGATCATAGCTCGGGTGAGATCCCTGAAGAACCTGCCAGGTATTGGAGAACCTGGCGTCCAACGTAACCATGTAGCGACGGACGTGCTCGTCCTCCTCCCTGACACGGCGACGTACCACCTCCTCGGGGGCTGGCTGCCTCCGCACCGATAGTGGCCCACGCGACCGCCACCAAAGAAGATTCGGGTCGACGATGGGAGCCCGGTTCCTCACCAAGCTGCGCGCCCCGGAAGGTAGCACCTCCCAGTGCCAGCCCGAGGGAGCCCAGTCCCGGACATGGCGCCTCTCAAGCAGGCTGTCGCCACCGAGTCGACGACGAGGATGCGGGCCGGGCATCGTCGACGCCAAAAATGTTTCTATGCAAATTTAACATTTTTTAAATGCTTGATTATGATTTTTGTAATTCTTGTTCACTTGATTTTTAAGATACATCATTAAAATATTTTTAAGATACAACATTAAAATACTTTTAAGATACAACATTAAAATATTTTTAATACATGGTCAACTTTTTTGTATGCAAATTTTTTCTATACTATACACATGATACAACATTAAAAGTATAAAAAACTAAAAAACAGAAAAAAAAACTAGCTAGTGAAAAAAAAACAATCTATGCAAATTCCACCGGTCATCTACATACATACATACATTGTATACATACATACATATACTAAGCATATACAACATCTAGTGAAATTCATCTACATACATACATACATTGTATACATACATACATATACTAAGCATCTACAACATCTAGTGAAAAAAAATCTATGAAAAAAAAGATGAACAAAATTAAGGAGGGAGGCTCACCGGCCGGAATCGTCGGGGCGGAGGGAGGCTGGGAGGACGCCGGAGACGGAGGAGCGGCACCGGAGACGGTGGAGGACGCCGGAGGCGGGGAGGAGCGGCGCCGGCGCGGGCTCGGGCCGCGGCGGCTTGTGGAGGAGCGGTCGTCAATCGCGAGGCGGGCGCGCGCGGAGGAGCGGCGGCGGCGGGCGGCGTGGCGGCGCCGGCGCAGGCTCGGGCGGCGCTTGGGAGCAGAGCGGCCGGACGGCGACATCGAGGTCCGGCAGCCTGGCGGCGTCGTGGTCTTCTTCGGTGCCTTCGGGGGAAACTATAGATGAGTTTGGAAATTTTGGCAAGTGTTGTTTATATACAGAGACCTTTAGTCCCGGTTGGTGGCTCCAACCGTGACTAAAGGCACCCATTTAGTCCCGGTGCGAGCCACCAACCGGGACTAAGGTTAATTTCACCAGGCCGAGCGACGGGAAGCCCAGGCCTTTAGTCCCGGTTGGTGGCTCGCACCGGGACTAAAGGGGAGCCTGGCGTGGTGGAAGTTTAGTCCCACCTCGCCAAGCGAGAGGCACTCGCACCTGTTTATTAGCCCGGCTGCGATATCCGTCCCGAGCTCCTCTCTAAAGCAGGCAGTACATGCCTAATGTTCCTCTCTGCCCTGTGGGGCCTACTTGCCCTGCGGGCCTGCATCCTGGCCCATATATAGTTGGGTTTCTAGTCGTATGTAGGTTGTGGTGGCCTAGTAGGCGGGCATTTTTTTATTTTTTGCACATTTTTTAGTCCCGGTTGGTGGCTCCAACCGGGACTAAAGGTCTTTTCCACTTTTTTTTGTTTTTGCTTTATTTTTTTTCTTTTGTTTCTACTTACAGCCAAATATTTAGAGTTTTTGAGTGAATCTTTTTGGTTTAGGTCACAAAAATTATAAACTTTCTGTTAGTGCCAGTAGTTTTCAAATTTGAATAGTTTAAATTTGAATTCTTTGAAATTTGTGTGAATCACTAGTTTGTGAATAACTTTACTTTAAAAATATATATTTGAGTGATTCTTTTGCCTGCTGTTTAATATTAGTGTGTTTTACCAGTATGTTCAATTTGGTAATTTTTAGGTTATTTTAAATAGGTGTTTTAATCAAAAACAGATTCTGTTTAGCTCTTTTAGTTTTATAGCTCAAAAAAATCATTAAATGCATGAAAAATAGCGAATGAAGTCAGAAAGGGTTGAAAATTAATGATGTGGCTTTGAATGGTGCATGTTGAATGCACAAAAAGTCTGGAGTTAAAATAAGTTTAAAAAAATGAAATGCCTTTGTAACAGATGAGTTTTCGTCCGAAACCCTGATACTTCGAAAGAGATTGTCCAGTTTGTACACGAAGTGCATCCAGTTTTTTGCCGTAACCCTCTCAACTTTTTAGCACATGCTATGTGCTTGGAATGATGATACCATGACAAGTTTCAACCTTTTCAGAGTTCATTTGTAGTGCTTTTCAATTTCAGGGTCATTTAGCTCAAAAAATCAATAAATGCATGAAAAATAGCAAATGAAGACAGAAAGGGTTGAAAATTGATGACGTGGCTTTGAATGGTGCATATTGAGCGCACAAAAAGTCTGGAGTTAAAATAAGTTTATAAAAATAAAATGCCTTTGTAACAGATGAGTTTTCGTCCGAAACCCTGATACTTCGAAAGAGATTGTCCAGTTTGTACACGAAGTGCATCCAGTTTTTGCCGTAACCCTCTCAACTTTTTAGCACATGCTTTGTGGGTGAAATGATGATACCATGCCAAGTTTCAACCTTTTCAGAGTTCATTTGTAGTGCTTTTCAATTTCAGGGTCATTTAGCTAAAAAAAATCAATAAATGCATGAAAAACAGCGTTCCTTCGCGTTTCAAATGCCAAAACACATATATACCCTAACTATTACAAAGATTCCCTCCGGTTTGTCCGAAGTGGGACTTTCCAGATAAGTCCGGAAACTCACTAGAGAAGAAAGTGATGACGGTGAAGCCGGTCACATCCAGAGTGGGATCTTGGGGTATAAAACTTTTTCTTCGCGTGTGTCCCTTTGCACCGTAACCATGGACAATCTTCATCATTTAACAGGATGCTTGGGTCAGTCTTCACTGTGAAGGGAGCAATTTCATGAAACTTTTCATAATCTTCTGACATGTGTGTCTTGTCCTCGACTCCCACGATGTTTCTTTTCCCTGAAAGAACTATGTAGCGCTTTGGCTCATCGTATGATGTATTCGCTTCCTTATCTTTTCTTTTTCTCGGCTTGGTAGACATATCCTTCACATAGAAAACCAGCGCCATATCATTGGCTAGGATGAATGGTTCGTTTGTGTACCCAAGATTGTTGAGATCAACTGTTGTCATTCCGTACCGTGGGTCTTCCTTTACCCCGCCTCCAGTCAGATTGACCCATTTCCACCGAAACAAAGGGACCTTCAAATCATGCCCATAGTCAAGTTCCCATATCTCCTCTATGTAACCATAATATGTGTCCTTTGGCCTATTGGTGTTTGCTGCATCAAAGCGGACACCACTGTTTTGGTTGGTGCTCTTTTTATCTTGGGCAATCGTGTAAAATGTATTCCCATTTATCTCGTACCCTTTGAAAGTCGATATAGTCGAAGATGGTGACTTGGCCAGCAAGTACAGCTCATCTCCAATAGTGTCGTCATGCATGAGACGTGTTTGCAACCAACCGCCGAATGACGCCATGTGTGTACGTTTGATCCAGGGCTCAGACTGCTCCGGGTTCTTGGAGCGTACACTATCCAGGTGTTCCTCGATATACGGAGCCACCAAGCTAGAATTTTGTAGAACTGTGTAGTGTGCTTGCGCCCAAGAATGCCCGGCCATACATATTATTGAATCCCTTCCTAGCGTGCCTTTTCCACCCAGTCTGCCCTCATGTCGCGATTCAGGAACAACAATCGGCTTAAGGTCAGGAATAAAGTCAACACAAAACTCAATGACCTCCTCTGTTTCAAGGCCCTTGGAGATGCTGTCTTCTGGCCTAGCACGGTTATGAACATATTTATTTAATACTCCCATGAACCTCGCAAAGGGGAACATATTGTGTAGAAATACAGGACCCAGAATGGCAATCTCGTCGACTAGGTGAACTAGGACGTGTGTCATGATATTGAAGAAGGATGGTGGGAACACCAACTCGAAACTGACAAGACATTGCACCAAATCATTCTGTAACCTTGGTAGGATTTCTGGATTGATTACCTTCTGAGTGATTGCATTGATGAATGCACATAGCTTCACAATGGCTAATCGAACGTTGTCCGGTAGAAGCCCCCTCAATGCAACCGGAAGCAATTGCGTCATAATCACGTGGCAGTCATGAGACTTTAGGTTCTGGAACTTTTTCTCTGCCATATTTTTTATTCCCTTTATATTCGACGAGAAGCCAGACGGGACCTTCATACTGAGCAGGCAGTCAAAGAAGATTTCCTTCTCTTCTTTGGTAAGAGCATAGCTGGCAGGACCTTGATACTGCTTTGGATGCATGCCGTCTTTTCCGTGCATAAGTTGATGGTCCTCCCGTGCCTCCGGTGTATCTTTTGTCTTCCCATACACGCCCAGGAAGCGTAGCAGGTTCACGCAAAGATTCTTCGTCACATGCATCACGTCGATTGCAGAGCGGACCTCAAGGTCTTTCCAATAGGATAGGTCCCAAAATATAGATTTCTTCTTCCACATGGGTACGTGTCCGTCAGCGTCATTCGGAACAGATTGTCCACCAGGACCCTTTCCAAAGATTACTTTTAAATCCTTGACCATATCAAGTATATCATCACCAGTACGGTGGCGAGGCTTCTTCCGGTGATCTACCTCACCTTTGAAATGCTTGCCTTTCTTTCTTAAGAGATGCTTGATCGGAAGAAATCGACGATGTCCCAGGTACACATTCTTCTTACATTTATCCAAATATATACTTTCGGTCTCATCTAAACAGTGCATGCATGCGTGGTATCCCTTGTTTGTCTGTCCTGAAAGGTTACTAAGAGCAGGCCAATCATTGATGGTTACAAACAGCAACGCTTGTAGGTCAAATTCCTGCTATTTGTGCTCATCCCACACACGTACACCTTTTATGTCCCATAGCTGTAAAAGTTCTTCAACTAATGGCCTTAGGTACACATCAATGTCGTTGCCGGGTTGCTTAGGGCCTTGGATGAGCACTGGCATCATAATGAACTTCTGCTTCATGCACAACCAAGGAGGAAGGTTATAGATACATAGAGTCACAGGCCAGTTGCTATGATTGCTACTCTGCTCCCCAAAAGGATTAATGCCATCTGCACTTATACCAAACCATAAGTTCCTTGCATCACCTGCAAAGTCCTGCCACTTTCTCTCGATTTTTCTCCACTGCGACCCATCAGCGGGTACTCTCAACTTCCTGTCTTTCTTACGGTCTTCTTTGTGCCATCGCCACAACTTGGCATGCTCTTTGTTTTGGAACAAACGTTTCAACCGTGGTATTATAGGAGCATACCACATCACCTTGGTAGGAATCCTCTTCCTGGGGCGCTCGCCCTTAACATCATCACCAGGGTCATCACGGCTGATCTTATAGCGCAATGCACCGCATACCGGGCATGCATTCAAATTATCGTACTCCTCATCGCGGTAGAGGATGCAGTCATTAGGGCATGCATGTATCTTCTGCACCTCAAATCCTAGAGGGCAAACAGCCTTCTTTGCTTCGTACGTACTGTCGGGCAATTCGTTATCCTTTGGAAGCGTCTTCTTTATCAGTTTTAGCAACTTTTTAAATCCCTTGTCAGATACACCATTCTTTGCCTTCTATTACAGCAATTCCAGTGTGGTACCCAGCTTTTTCTTGTCATCTTCGCAATTTGGGTACAACAATTTTTTGTGACCCTCTAACATGCACTGCAACTTCAACTTCTCCTTTTCACTTTTGCAGTTTCTCTTTGCATCAGCAATGGCCCGACCAAGATCATCAGCGGGCTCATCTGATGCCTCTTCTTCAGCTTCTTCTTCTTTATTCTCTTCCCCCATTGTAGTACCATCGTATTCAGGGAACTCAGGATAGTTGTCATCATCCTCTTCTTCTTCATTCTCATCCATTAGAACCCCTCTTTCTCCGTGCTTGGTCCAACAGTTATAGCCGGACATGAAACCGGACGTAAAAAGGTGGACGTGAATGACTTTTGAGCTAGAGTAATTCCTATCATTCTTACAGACACCACATGGACAACACATAAAACCATTCCGCTTGTTTGCCTCAGCTGCACGCAGAAAACTATGCACGCCATTAATGAACTGGGGAGAGCGTCGGTCATCGTACATCCATTGCCGACTCATCTTCATTACACAACACCGAAAAGACCAAATTAATACAAGTTCATACACACTTATTCTCATAAAACAACATAAAACTATCTAGCTAAAGCATTTAAATGCAACAACAAATGCGATCAAAATCGCAACTAAGGTAATAATTGATCCAACACCATAATGATACCAAGCCTCTTTATTAACGGCATATTTTCTAATCTTTCTAATCTTCAAGCGCATTGCATCCATCTTGATCTTGTGATCATCGATGACATCGGCAACATACAACTCCAATTTCATCTTCTCTTCTTCAATTCTTTTCAATTTTTCTTTCAAATACTCGTTTTCTTTTTCAAATAAATTTAACTTCTCGACAAGAGGGTCGGTTGCAATTTCCGGTTCACATACCTCCTAGAGAAAAATATCTATGTCAACTTGATGGGCATAATTGTCATAAACACGAACTGCAACAAATAGTTATAAAAGAGAATATACCACATCCGAATCATAAACCGGACGAGGACCGACGGGGACGGATGTCAAAGTCATGGCACTATGTATAACAAACAATCATACAAGTAAGAAAATTATACAATTAACTATCTAAATCATACAAATAAGATTTTTTTTATAAAAAGGATAAGAACAAGAGGCTCACCAAGGTGGTGCCGGCGACGGGACTGTGCGGGCGATCGACGGTGGTTAGGACGGGGACGGGAAGGCACTAAGTAAACCACACCTACACATATGCAAACTAAGAAGTTAATTTGAGCTCAAATTGCATATAAATCAAATAAACTCCCACATAATTACTCCCAAACTAAAACCCACAAATCACTATAGTTATAGAGCATTGCACGAGCTAATCTAGCAATGAGAGATGAAAGGACAAAGTTGCTAACCTTTGTGAACACTTGGATAGATGGGGTGCCTTCAAATCTTGACAAATCTTTGGCAAAAATGGAGGATGAGCTCGAGCAAGGGGAAGAACAGAGGAGAGAAAGGGGAAAACAGAGAGAATGGGCTCGGGCTGGACGAAGGGTCTATATAGGGACGTCTTTAGTTCCGGTTGGTTATACAAACCGGGACTAAAGGTCCACCTCTAGTCCCGGTTTGTGCTACAAACCGGGACTAAAGGGGCTCGTGGGGGCCCCAGCCTGACACCAGCCAGCCACCACCCCTTTAGTCCTGGTTTGTATCACAAACCGGGACTATAGGTAGCAAATGAACCGGGACTAATGATGCCCGTGCCCCGGACCGCTCCTAGCCGTTGGAACCGGGACTAATGGTCACATTAGTCCCGGGCCGTAATCAAGCCGGGACTAAAGGGGCGGATGAAAGGTCTGTTTTCTACTAGTGCCTCCTGACCAGGGCTACCCTGCACCTCTCTCCGCTGATGATCGCCGTGGTCGCTCTCCGTCACCATCGACGCGCACTATGTCTTGCGACATCATCGAGCTCCACCCCTCGTCCAGCGTCGATTGGGTTCGCATGGTGGCACCCCATTTCGGCGCCCAGGTCAGTCCGGACTCGGCGTTCTGGTCACCCTCTCTGGTGGTGCATAGCCCAGATGCGACGCCGGCTTCGGAAGCTCGTGGTATGGTGAGACCTCCTGCCCCACCCTCGCCGGTCACTCCTGTCTTCCGCACTGCGGTGGCCGCTCCCCCGCCGGCTCGTGCAGCTTCGCCGGGCCCTGGTCCTGTTTCCAACAAGACGACACCACTCTTCGTCCTGGTCCAGCCACCGATCCTCGCTGCACCGAGCTCCCTCGCGCCCAGGGCTCTGAAGACTAGAAGAAAGACACTGGCTGGTGTGCAAGGCTTCCACCTGGGAAGGAGCAGCCCTCGGCTTTGTGAGAAGAAGTGTGTCATGCCCATCGCATAGCTTGCTGAACAGCTGCTATGCCATAGGGTGGGTATTGTTGTTGACAGCGAGCCTGTCATCGAGGCTGCAATCGGCAAATTCATGGATCTTTCCCCGACAAGCTCCCAGACATCGCCGTGGCGGCGCTGCATGCCCTCTTTCAACTGGACTGCGATCTCGTAACAGCAGTTGAAGATGCCTTGATCGTGCACGGAGGAGACGATGGTCCTGATCTTCAGGACAATGTTGCTATTGCTTCGGCATCAGCCTAACTTTGTTGGCTGTTTCTTCTGATGTCTTTTTGGTGCACTATGTTAGACAAAACTCGACTAGATCGATGTGTTCTATTTCCTGCTCCAGTTTGTATGCATGTTTGTAGCTGCTTGCCGCTGTGGCTGCTTGATGGTGCCCTGGCGAGGCCGTGCTCTACTGTAAGACTTGTATGTATGTCGCTCCTTAATCAAAACTTTCAGTTTGTTTCAGCCTGCCTCTACCAAGATGTTTGTTTCAATGCTCAATGTTAGTACAAAGCCATCAGTTATCTATTCTGAACTGGAACGTCCGAGGTCTCAACTATCCGGGTCATCATGCGACTGTGCGTGAAACGATTACGTCCACCCCCTGCCATCTTGTTTGCTTGCAAGACACCAAGCTGGAGGTGGTTGACTCTTTTGTCGTGACCTCCATTGGCGGCCAAAGACTATGTCACTTTGCTCAACGTCCGGTGACTGCTACACGGGGCGGCATCCTTCTGCTTTGGGACGATCAATCTGTTAAGGTGGAAGATGTTCATTTTGGAACCTTCTCTCTCTCATCAATGATCACCCTGATTTCCTCCCAGCTCACCTTCAAAATTACCTCGGTCTATGGACCGACGCGCCCAAATCTAAAGGATGCCTTCTTCAAGGAGCTTATCGATGAGAAACAGGCGACTGGGGCGATGTGGCTTGTTAATGGAGATTTTAATCAAATCCACCGAGCGCGAGATAAAAACAGGCCAAACAAGAACCACAGCCACTTTACCAGATTTTGAGCGGCACTCAATGCTTATGAGCTCAAGGAGGTTCAACTTCAAAACTGCAAGTTCACTTGGAGCAACAAACAATCTAACCCCACTATGAGCAAATTGGATTCCTTCTTCTGTAATGAGGACTGGGACATCACTTTCGCCAACCACATTCTTCACGTGCTTGCATCCTCCCTTTCCGATCATTGCCCTTTACTTCTTGCCAATGAAGATGGCCCTACCCGTCCAAAGACATTCCGCTTTGAATTTGTTTGGACCAAGATGCCTGGGTTCAAGTCTGTCGTGCAAAAAGCTTGGAAAGAAGTTTACACCCACTCTGATCCTTGTCAGCTCCTTTTTCACAAGCTTAAGAAGGCTAGCCAGTGGCTTCGCGCTTGGAGCAAAACCATCTTCTCCAACACTAAGGTTCAGCTACACATGGCTTTGGAGGTCATCCTTCGCCTCGATATGGCTCAAGAAAATAGAGTGCTTTCTGCGGATGAGTGGGATCTTAGGAAAAGGCTTAAAAGAAGAGTGCTTGCTTTAGAAACTTTGGAGAGGGCTCGCAAGAGGCAATGCTCCAGGATTACCAATCTGAAAGAGGGCGATGCAAACACTAAATATTTCCACCTCCACATCAACCATAGAAGAAGGAAAAAAATTATCCACCGTCTCAAACAGGGCCCTAGGTAGGTTACTATCCATGATCACAAGAAGGTTATCGTTCAGAGGCATTTCTCCACTATCATGAAAAAAGGTGTTCCTAGGCAAAAGGATTTTAATTGGGGTTTCATTCCCGCGCGAACTTGTGATCTCTCGGACCTTGGTGCTGCTTTTTCAGAGGAGGAAGTAAAGGCTGTTGTTTTCACCTTCTCGGGAGACAAGGCGCCGGGCCTTGATGGGTTCATCGGTGTGTTATTTAAGGTCTGTTGGGATATTGTCAAACCGGAAATCCTCATGGTCGTCAACCGCTTCTCAAACCTACAAGTGAACAGTTTCCACTGGCTCAATTCCGCAAATATTGGTCTCATTGCTACTTGTAGCTTGCGTTGATATTTCCATGAAGAGGAAGGGATGATGCAGCATAGTAGAGGTAAGTATTTCCCTCAGTTATGAAACCAAGGTTATCAATCCAGTAGGAGAATCACGCAACACCTCATTAGCAGTACCTGCACACAAACAACAAATCCTTGCACCCAACACAAACGAGGGGTTGTCAATCCCTCTGCGGTAAGTTGCAAGATTAAATTGTTTGTGATAGATAGATAGATTGACAGAAAAATACAAAATAAAATAAGTAAAATAAAATGGCAGTAATATTTTTAGGGTTTTAGTAATATGATTTAGACAGACCCGGGGGCCATAGTTTTCACTAGAGGCTTCTCTCATAGAAATAGCATATGGTGGGTAGACAAATTTCTGTTGGGCAATCTATCTATTATCTATCTATTATTATTATTATTATTATTATTATATATTAAAAGTAATCACTACAGGAATCAGCTGCTTTGCCGTCTTCCATAGAAGACGGCAAAGGCATACTTTGCGGACGGCAAAGCCTTTGCCGTCTGCCAGCAGACGGCCAACACTCCGGCTGAACGGCTGCCGGCAAAGGCCTCTTTGCCGTCTGCTGGCAGATGGCAAAGAAGCAAAGCTCTTTGCCGTCTGCTGGCAGACAGCAAAGCACCTGGACGGCAGACAAAAGGTGCCAGCCACGTTAGAGGGCTAACGGCGCTCTTTGCCGTCTGCCAGCAGACGGCAAAGAGCTGCAGCTGACGTCAGCTGACGTCAAGCGTCAGCTGGGCCAACGCAGGCTCTTTGCTGTCTGCCAGCAGACGGCAAAGACGCAAAGGTCTTTGCCGTCTGCCAGCAGACGGCAAAGAGGCCAAATAGGCCAGCCCAGGTTGCACAGGCTGCTGCCACGTGCCCACTTTGCCGTCTGCTAACAGACGGCAAACCTCTTTGCCGTCTGCTAGCAGACAGCAAAGTGGCTATATAGCAACTGTTTTTTCTGTTTTTTCTTATATCAATTCATTTTCACAGAAATTCAAACACACACATATATATATATATTCAGAATCACATAATAAGGCAAAACATTATGTCTTATCCACCACATAATATGTCTCATCCACCACATAATAAACAACACATATGCAAATAATATGCAAGCCATATGGATATGATCATCCAACACATACCAAATCAAAACATATGCAAGTCTCATCCATACATATGCAAGTTTCATTCATCTATACATACATATGCAAGTTTCACATTGTTGATCCTACAAAATCAAAAGAAAATGGAAGGACAAGGACTCCATGAACGCAAGCTTCCGTGAAGTGAATCAAATCTGCAAAATGAGAAAGAAGAAGTTAGAAGAAGAAGACTAGAAGAAGAAGAAGAAGAAGACTAGAATTTTTCTCCTCTTCTTGTTCTTCTTCTTATTGCTTACTTGTGTCATTTTAGAGCTAACCTAGGTAAATAGGCCATTTTTGACCTAAATATGCTAAGTATATCATAAATGAACTAAAAAAAGCTAAGTATAGGTGATTTTTGTGCTAACATAAGTAATTATGCCATTTTTGAGCTAATTAAGCATATTAAGTCATTTTGGAGCTAAATAGGTCATTTCTTAAGCATATTATGTCATTTTTGAGCTAGCTAAGCATATTAAGTCATTTTGGAGGAATAAATGCTAAGTATAGGTCATTTTAGAGCTATCCTAGGTTAAATAGGTCATTTTAGAGCTATCCAAGGTTAAATAGGTCCATTTTTTAGCTAGCTAAGCATATAAATTCATTTTGGAGGAATAAATGCTAAGTATAGGTCATTTTAGAGCTATCATATGTTAAATAGGTCATTTTTGAGCTAATTAAGGTTATTATGTCATTTTTGAGCTAGCTAAGCATATAAATTCATTTTGGAGGAATAAATGCTAAGTATAGGTCATTTTAGAGCTATCCTAGGTTAAATAGGTCATTTTGGAGCTAATTAAGGTTATTATGTCATTTTTGAGCTACCTAAGCATATTAAGTCATTTTGGAGGAATAAATGCTAAGTATAGGTCATTTTAGAGCTATCCTAGGTTAAATAGGTCATTTTGGAGCTAATTAAGGTTGTTATGTAATTTTTGAGCTAGCTAAGCATATAAATTCATTTTGGAGGAATAAATGCTAAGTATAGGTCATTTTAGAGCTATCCTAGGTTAAAGAGTGAATACCTGACATGAATAATATGTATATAATTTAAGTGTATCATCATCATGAACATAATAAAAAATTGAATACCTAACATGAACTAATTAATAATATATATTTACATAATAATAATTGAATACCTTGCATGAACTATAATATTAATCTTCATCGTCATCATTAATAAATGCATCATCATCGTCTATATATGCTTCGGGGTAAATAAATGCATCATCATCATCATCACTATCAGTAATGACGTGCTCATCATCATCATCAATAAATGCATCAACATGTGGAAGGCCTCCTGTACGTAATCGGTCAAGCATTGACAGGTCATCCGCAGCAGTAACCTCTTCTTGTTCCGGCTCTTCTTGTTCCGGCTCTTCTTGTTCCGGCTCAGGCTCGGATTCACTGCCGCTGTCTACTTCAATGTTCTGGTGTGAAGTAGAGCGGTTCTTGAAACGTTTTTTGGAAAGACGTGTTTCTTGGAAGAATTCTCCTTCATATGTGTCTGGGTTAATGTGAGGTTCATAATCCTCTTCATTGGGGGGAGGTGGTCTAACACGTGGCGGCACTTCATAAACGACATCCCAACCATTCAGATTTGGATCAGTTTGGCAGGCCCACGGTAGATAGAAAACTTGGGTCGCCTGTTGAGCCGTAATATAGAAATCGGGAACATCCAAATGGGTGCTTTGTTTGATTTCGACTAGCCCTAGATGTTCATGAGTCCTTCTAGTCTCCTTCGGCTGGAACCAATAACATTTGAAGACTACGACGTTCGGTGGCTTTGCACCATAGAATAGAAGTTCATAAATTCCTTCAACTCTTCCATAATACTCGGTACCTCCTTCGCCGATAGCAGAGACACAACAATTTGTAGACTTTCGGTCGGCCATAGATATCTCTTTGCCATAGGTACGAAAGCGATACCCGTTGATGTCGTATTTGTCAAATGAACGGACCTTATAGTCAAAACCATTTGCGACTTGTCTCAATTCGGCGTCCATAGACTCTGAACTAGCCTACAAGTTTAATACGAAAGGATTGTTGCATTAGCCGGAAATTAGACGAAGAAATGAAATGGTCTAATGGAAATTACCGTTTGTTTGAACCAAGAGATGAAACTGGGATAGCCGCCTCCATGCATTGCCAGAATCTCATACTCTTCGACGGAATCCTTTTGGATCACCGCTCCATACGAGAATTCGGCGACGTATCGACTGTATCAAATATCCGGGAATAAGAGCAGTTCAAAGGAATTAGAGGTTGTGAAACAATGTACCGAGAACTTACTCGATGTACGGCCGCACTTCTGTTAGGTTGTTCAAGATATACAACGTAATGGTCCGCCATTCGTCGACATCCAACGGTAAGGAAGTATAAGCACCGGCTGGTGCGAGCTTCCCTTTGAATAGGCTGAGGTTGGATCCACCCTTTTTAGGGTCGCCAGCATTGTACCGAGGCTTCGGATTATGCAAATGACGATTTTTGGCTTCGTAGTGTGCTGTCACGAAGTTTGCCGCCTCCTCAGTAATGAATGCCTCGGCCATCGATGCTTCAATTCGACGTTTATTTTTACATTTTTCTCGAAGCGTCTTCTGCATCCTCTCAGTTGCGTAGCACCAACGATTCTGCTCGGGCCCCCCCAATCGTGCCTCGGTCAGGAGATGCAAAATCAAATGCTGCATTGGATTAAAGAAGCCCGGTGGAAAGATCTTCTCTAACTTGCAGATCAACTCCGGCGCCAACTCTTCAGTTCTTCTAGCAAGCCAGGCGATAGTTCTTTCGCACAAAGAACACGGAAGAAATAGCTCAGCTCTGCCAGTACTAGCCATTCATCCTCAGGGATAAAGCCATGCAACATCACCGGCATTACCCGCTCAAGCCATATGTGCCAATCATGACTCTTGAGACCAAATATTTTCAATTTTTCAAGGCTCGCTCCCCTCTTTAGATTCGCTGCATACCCATCGGGGAACATCAACTCATTTTTCACCCACAGGAGTATTTCCCTCATAACTGGCCTTCCAAGATTGAACCATGCCTTTGGCTTCGTCCAGTTCTTCTTTCCTTTCGGTTGTCGCATGTTTTGTAGTGGCCTATCACATAGAGCCTGCTGATCGACTCTAGCCTTAGGATTATCCTTTGTTTTCCCCTCTATGCCGAACAATGTACCAAAGAGGGCCTCGCCGACATTCTTTTCAGTGTGCATCACGTCGATGTTGTGTGGGCAAAGGAGGTCTTTGAAGTAAGGCAGATCCCACAAGCATGTCTTGTGAGTCCAGGCGTGTTTCGAATTATACCCCTTGAAATACCCTGGACGCTCTGGATCCGGCTCGAGAGAGTTTAACTGATCCAGGGTCTGTTGGCCTGTCAACGCAGGTGGTGCAGAGTTTTTGACAACTCTACCGCTGTTCTCCTGATACACGTCTCGGCAATAAGCAGAGAGGATGTGTACCCGGAGAACAACAGGGAGGCACTGACGAAATTCTACATCGGATCCGGAGTAGAGCATATGGGAAAATGAACCCAATCTACACATACTCGGGCTGTCCATGGATAACGTTGGACAATTCGAAAGAATCATGGTTATAAATATGCAAATGCATGCATATTTATAGATGTAACCCTTTCGAACGGGAGACGCATAGTGGTCACGCATACTGATGATTGACACCTATAGCTAGCAAGTTTCATCGGCAAGAAGACCGGAACAGAGCAAATGAAGGGGGGAGGAGGAGATGTCATTTGTGCTCACCCACGAACGCAGGGGCGGAGCTCGTCGTACGCACGGGGAGGTCGTCGAACACCAGACCCTCGCAGCAACGAAAGAACTGCACATTTAAATCCACCCGATCAACACAAATATATATGATGTTTTTCATAACAAAATAGGGAAATATATGACCCCGTCGGCCTCTGGAAGGCCGAAGAGCACCTTTTCGGTTAACAGGAGGCCAAAGAGGTGTCGGCGTCGGGGGTGTCGTGGTGTCGGGGTGTCGGGTCGGGGTGTCGGGGTGTCGTGGTGTCGGGGTGTCGTGTCGGGGTGTCGGGGTGTGTCGGATGTCGTGTCGGGGTGTCATGTCGGGGTCGGGATGTCATGTCAGGGTCGGGGTGTCAGGGTGTCGTGTCGGGGTCGGGGTGTCGTGTCGGGGTCGGGGTCCGGGCGTCGTGGTCTTTTTTTCCTCTTTTTCCTTTTCTTCTTCTTCCTCTTCTTCCTTTTCTTCCTTTTTTCCTTCTTCTTCTTCTTCTTCTTCTTCTTCTTCTTCTTCTTCTTCTTTTTTCGTCTCCTCCTCTTCTTTTCTTCTTCCTTTCCTTTTTCCTCTTCTTCTTCTCCTCCTCTCCTCCTCCTCTTCTTCTTCTTCTTCTTCTTCTTCTTCTTCTTCTTCTTCTTCTTCTTCTTATTTTTTCTTCTCCTCCTCCTCTTCTTCTTTTTCTTTTTCTTCTTCTTCTTCTTCTTCTTCTTCTTCTTCTTATTTTTTCTTCTTTTCCTTTTTCTTTTTCCTTTTTTTCCTTTTTCTTTTCTTCTTTTTGTTTCTTCTAGGTTTCTTTCTACCTAAATGTCTAAATATCTAAAAACCTAAACATCTAAGTATCTAAACTCCTAAATGTCTAAAACCTAAACAGAAAAAATAATAAAAAAAACATAAAAAAAGGGGCAGGAGGGGGAGCTCACCAGAGGGGGGCAGAGGGGTTGGCCGGCGAGGGGGCGGCGACGGGGCTGGCCGGCGTCCGGGCCGCGACGGGGCGGCGAGGGGGCGGCCGGGCCGCGACGGGGCGGCGAGGGGCAGGCCTGGGCGCGGCCGCGCAGGCACGGGGCGGTGCAGTGGGGCGGGACAGTGGGCGGCGTCGGCAGTCGCGGGTGCGGCGGCGGCGAGCGGCGGGCGGCGGGCCGGGGCGGGTCGGGGGCGGCGGCGGGTGCGGCGGCGGCGTGGGGTCGGGGTCGGGAGGGGAGAGGCAGAGAGAGTGGAGAGAGTGGAGGGGGGGTGGGCCGTTAGGGCCGTTAGTAGGTATTTTCTTTGCCGTCCGCTAGCAGACGGCAAAGAGGTGGGGTGGGCCGTTGCAGTTAACTGGCCTCCACTGGGCCCCACCCCACCTCTTTGCCGTCTGCTAGCGGACGGCAAAGAAACTTTGCCGTCCGCTAGCAGACGGCAAAGAGCTGGCTGATGGCAAACAGTGTCTTTGCCATCAGCCAGATCTTTGCCGTCTGCTTTTCCAAAGCAGACGGCAAACAACCTCTTTGCCGTCTGCCAGCAGACGGCAAAGAGCTGGCAGATGGCAAAGTCCCTGATTCCAGTAGTGAATATACGGTGAACCAGAAGGAAGAGAAATAGGCTATAAAATCCCACGTTAATCAGAAAATACTAGCCCTTGATCTCGTGGATCTATTAAAATTAATATTACCTGACCGTTAAATCTATGTAACATCTATAACATGGTGGGCCTAAAAGGACTTACGTGACACATGTACACATGTACTTATGTTCAAGAAAAAAATTTGGTACATCCCCCAACGTACAACATTAAAAAGGAAACAAAAAAATGAACTGTCACATGGCTTGAGATCCAACACATGTACGCATCTACATATGTTCAAGGGAAAAAAAATAGGCACAGCCCCCGACGTATAGCAGTATTTAGGAAAGAAGGAAAAAATATTTGGACTTTCACATGGCTTAAGATCCAACGTGTGCCCCCGCCGTGAAAGAAATAACACATCAGCTGTCCAAAATAAATTAGACTCTTCCGTGAAAAACAAAACTAATTAATGTGTTGCACGTGAGGAAAGAAAGGATTGACACTTACATGGAAAGAAGGACATGCATGTTCCATCTGCATAAAAATAAAAAGACAAAAATAAGTGCATATACCTATACACCTGAGAACACACATACATGATGATTACCAAAAAAAGATTGTGCTACTACGAGACGACTTGAAGCAGACACGTACTATGTATTTTTTTTATTCATCGGGCCATGGCAATACAAAGAACACATAAATAACAAATTACATCCATGACCGTAGATCAAGCAATCACACGCTTCATAGCGGTCGTGCTATGAGGCATGCATGTGAACGTTCCCGCACAATCGATCCCGAAAAACTGACACACACATGATCATCCGCGGCATGCTTATATATGATCCAATTAGAAAAAAATAGGCAGTTCTACAATTTTCTTTAATATTTTGGGTATTTAGGTACATACCATTAGAACATGTTTCAGATTGCAAAAAACACTGGAACATTTTTCGGTATCTTGAAAGGACAAACCTGGTGGTAGCAGTTTAAATTTAAATACCGATTTAGTCAAATACAATACTGTCTAATTTTCATATTATAATTTTTAACCTTTTTGATATGTTAAAAGAATTTGGTCACGACATAAACTTAAATTTCTACTCATGATTATACGACATGACTCTATACAAAGGACAAATCGGCTGGGTCGCATGTTGAGCATTACTTTAACGCACTGATAACTAGACAACTACATACCATATGAATTTAGCTACTGTTAGCACACAACCAAACTTCACTTATGTGTACTGATCTAATATTCGAAAAATTTGTTTCTTACGAGGACAAAACAATTACCATATAGGTTAGAAAAATATAAACGGTGCTACGTGTAGGCATGAATTACTTTAACTGAATGATAACAATAATACTGATTATAATAAAGTGTAAAAATGTATGAAAACATTTTAAAAACTATTAATTAAAGAAACGATACACTAAACACTACACATGTTATTCTTATGAGAGAAAAAAACTCCATGATGATCGATGTAGAAAAAATAAAACACACCGGTTATTCTTGGGGATAGTGTCTAGGAATTAGAACGTAATTCTACCATAGTATGCCAATAACCTTGCATATTCCATGTCAATAAAAGGACATCAGATGCAAGATGTGGATGGAAGAGAAGAATCACTGGAGGGTAATTGCACATGTGCCTAGAAAAGGGAGGAAAATGATACTTCTATACAAATATCAAACAAAGAAAATAAGTTTGTTATTAGGAGAATTTAGTGTTAAGGTTACATCTTCTTTATCCGCAATGCAGATCTACAATATTTTTATTTAAAGACATTTACAAAACATTGAATATAAGAGACGACCTTTGAAAATGGCATAATAGTAATTCACCCATAATTTACAAATGTATTGTAGACATTACCAAAAAATGTGATATTTATTTTAAAATTTATTTGTAGTGCTTATAAAATGGACTGTTTCATATGGCACGATATGAATATCCATGAAAGCATATGTTTAATATCGATACATTGTCGACTCCCTAAAAACGATGCCCTCGCACTTGCGAGGGCCACTCTGCTAGTTGATAGAAAAGCAAATAATCATGACAATATCCAAGGCAATGATCATGTATATAGGCATCACGTCTAAGACAAGTAGACCGACTCCTGCCTGCATCTACTACTATTACTCCACACATCGACCGCTATCTAGCATGCATCTAGTGTATTAAGTCCATAAAGAACGGAGTAACGCCTTAAGAACGATGACATGATGTAGACAAGATAAACTCACGTATGAATAAACCCCATATTTTTACCCTTAATAGCAATGATACATACGTGTCATGTCCCTTTTTGTCACTGGGATTGAGCACCGCAAGATCGAACCCATTACAAAGCACCTCTTCCCATGGCAAGATAAATCAATCTAATCGGCCAAACCAAATCAATAGATCGGAGAAGAAATACGAGGCTATAATAATCATGCATAAAAGAGATCAGAAAAGACTCAAATATATTCATGGATAATCTGATCATAAACTCACAATTCATTGGATCCCAACAAACACACCGCAAAAAGTGATTACATCGAATAGAACTCCAAGAACATTGAGGAGAACATTGTATTGAAGATCAAAAAGAGAGAAGAAGCCATCTAGCTACTAACTATGGACCCGAAGGTCTGTGGAAAACTAATCACGCATCATCGGAGAGGCAGCAAGGTTGATGTAGAGCCCCTCCATGTTCGATTCCCCCTCCGGCGGAGTACCGGAGAAGACCTCCAGATGGGATCGCTTGAGAACAGAAACTTGCGGCGGCGGAAAAAGTATTTTGTGGACTCCCCTAAGGGTTTCTGATTTTTTTGGGAATTTATAGTGGAAGAATTAGGTCAAACGGAGATCTGTGGGCCCCATGAGGTACCAGGGCGCGCCTGCCCCCCCAGGCGCACCCTGGTGCCTCGTGGGCACCCCCTGGGGCTTCTGGCCTCCTCCCGAAGCTTCTTGTGTTGGTATTGTCCAGAAAAAAATCTCCAAAAAGTTTCGTGGCATTTGGACTTCGTTTGGTATTGATTTTCTGTAAAACAAAAACAGGGCAGAAAACAGCAACCGGCACTGGGCACTAAGTTAATAGGTTAGTCCCAAAAAATGATATATAATTACTGTAAATGCTTATAAAAACATCCAAGATTGATAATATAACAGCATGGAACAATCAAAAATTATAGATACGTTGGAGACGTATCAGCATCCCCAAGCTTAATTCCTGCTCGTCCTCGAGTAGGTAAATGATAAAAACAGAATTTTTGATGTGGAATGCTGCCTAACATATTCATCATATATTCTTTTCTTTTGTAGCATGGACATTGGACTTGAATGATTCAAAGCAATAGTCTATAATTTGACATGAAAATATAAATACTCAAGCATGCTAACAAGCAACCATGTCCTTCAAAATATCAACGCTAAAGAAAGTTATCCCTAGCCCATTATGCTCAATCATTGATCCATTCATGAAACACACTCGAATATTAGCTACACACAATGCACAACTATGACAATAGTGCTCTCTAGTTGGTGCTTTTGTAAGAGAAGATGGAGGCTCAAATAAAAAATAAAAAATGCATAAAAGTAAATAGATAGGCCCTTCGCAGAGGGAAGCAGAGATTTGTCAAATGTGCCAGAGCTCAAAGCTTAAATTAGAGAGATAAAATATTTTGGGAGGCATGCTTTTCCTGTCAACGAAAACGACTGAGAATTCCCAATATCTTCCATGCTAGATACATTATAGGCGGTTCCCAAACAGAAAATAAAGTTTATTTCCTTTCCACCATTCTTTCACAATCCATGGCTAGCCGTATCCACGGGTGCCCTCCATACCATCACTTTCCAAGGAATTTTGTTGTTATGAATTTTTGATTTCAATGTGGGACTGGGCATCCCTATTACCAACCACACTCTCGTGCAATGACAAGTGAATAAACACTCATCGTGAGAATAACCCACCTAGCATGGAAAATATTGGCCACTCCCTTCCGCATCATGAGCGGTACGAACACACAAAACAGAAAATTATTTTGAAAATTTAGAGTTGGCACACGCAAATTTACTTGGAACGGCATTGAAATACCGCATATAGGTAGATATGGTGGACTCATTTGGCACAACTTGGGTTTAAGGAGTTTGGATGCACAAGCAGTATTTCTGCTTAGTGCAAATGAAGGCTAGCAAATAGATTGAGAAGCAACCAACCAAAAAACAAAAACGGTCATAAACATGCATTGAACACAACTAACACCGAATAATGCACCATAAGTAGGATATAATTTCTTTGCATAACTATTGACTTAACGTGCATGCATAGGGAATCACAAACCTTAACACTAATATTCTTACTAAATCACAATTACTCACTAACATGACTCACATATTATCATCTCCATATCGCAAAACTATTGCAAGGAATCACACTTATCATATCCAATGATCTATATGATTTTTTTTATTATATCCCTCTTGAATATTCATCACTTTGGGACCAAATTCATATCTTGTGCAAATTACCGTTACTTTTATCAACTCTCAAAAAGATTTAAGTGAAGCATGAGAATGCAAATATTTCTTCAAAATTTCAATCTTATCAATTCTCAAAATAATATAAGTGAAGCATGAGAATTCATTTCTTCAAAAAATTTATCAACTCTCAAAATAATATAAGTGAAGCATGAGAGTTCATTTGTACAAAATTTTATCAACTCTCAAAATAATATAAGTGAAGCATGAGAGTTCATTTCTGAAAAATATAGCCACCACCGTGCTCAAAAAGATTTAAGTGAAGCACTAGAGCAACTGCCTAGCTCAAAATATTTAAGTGAAGCACATAGAGTATTCTAACAAATTATGATGAACGTGTGGCACTCTCAAAATTGGTGTGTCCAGCAAAGATGATTGTGACAAACTAAAAAGCAAACAAAGCAAAGACTCATATAATACAAGACGCTCCAAGCAAAACACATATCATGTGACGAATAAAAATATAACTCCAAGTAAAATTACCGATGGTTGTTAGAAGAAAGAGGGGATGCCTTCCGGGGCATCCCCAAGCTTAGACGCTTGAGTCTTCCTAGAATATTACCTTGGGGTGCCTCGGGCATCCCCAAGCTTAGGCTTTTGCTACTCCTTTTTCCTTCATCCATCGTGATCTCACCCAAAACTTGAAAACTTCAATCACACAAAACTCAACAAAACCTTCGTGAGATCCGTTAGTATAACAAAATAAATCACTACTATAAGTACTGTTGCAAACCCATTCATATTTTATTTTTGCATTATACCTACTGTATTCTAACTTCTCCATGGCTTATACTCCCCGATACAATCCATAGTTTCATCAAAACAAGCAAGCAACACATCAAAAACAGAATCTGTCAAAAACAGAACAGTCTGTAGTAATCTATTTAAAAGCCATACTTCTGTAACTCCAAAAATTCTGAAAAATTATATCAACGTGGGAAATTCATATACCAATACTGTGTAAAAAAATCAGATTTTTCTGACGCTCCAGTACAGAAAACAAAATTCTGCACTGGACGCAAAACTTTCTGTTATCCAAACAGCATCAATTATACTATCTTCCAAATCATCCCAAAGGTTCTACTTGGCACAAACACTAATTAAAAAAACAAAAACACACTCAAAACAGTAGGATAAATGTGAAATCACACAATAACAGAAAAAAAATTATTTTATTCATTGGGTTGCCTCCCAACAAGCGCTATTGTTTTATGCCCCTAGCTAGGCATAATGCAAAGTTTCAAGTATTGTCATCCTTGGTTTCCAATTCCTCAATCACGCATCCATATTTCCTAGTGGATTTAATATAGGTATTTTTCATCATCACACTTCTAGGCACAAAATAATAAAAATTATTCTTATAGATTGGTTCTTGTATCACATCAACGAAATTGGGGTGCACGCTAATCATTTTAAGCTCCTCATTTCCCTTACTAGAAGTAGCACTATTGGTTTTAGGAACATATATAAATTTGCAATTCTTGCTAGGAGGAGTCTTTTCAATAGTCTTCACGGAAGAAAAAGCGGAACCCAAGTTATTAATAATTTCTTCCAATTTATCAATCCTAGCGGGACTTTGTTCCATCCTTTCATTAATTATCAGTTCTTTCTCTTTTAGCATCTTAAGAGTAATCCCTACCTTTGATTCGAACTGAGTAACAAGGTTATGAATCTTTTTGTCTAAATTTTCAATATGCTCAACGGTAGGCATTTTATTTTCAATAGCATCTAACCTTTGCATAACATGTTCCAAGGTCAAAGTTGTTTCATTAATAGTAATAGGCGGGGATCCCACTAAATTTCCCATAGCATTAAAAGCATCCATAGAGGGACACATCAAGAATTTCCCTCCGGCAATAGTATCAAGCACAAATCTATACCAAGTAGTAATACCCACATAAAAATTGCGAAGAAGAACGGTAGTGGATTGCTTACGAGTTGATCTATTATGAGCATCACAAATCCTATACCAAGCATCTTTTAAATTCTCTCCTCCCCTTTGTTTAAAATTAAGAACTTCATTTTCAGGGGTAATAGTAACGAGCGAAGAACTAGCCATAATGGTAAAGCAAGAAAGCAAACAAGAAAAACACACAAAAAGGCAAACGGAAAATATTTTTGTATTTTTGTAAAAATGTTTTAGAAGTGGGGGAGATGAAAACGAGAGGCAAATGCAAATAAAGTAAATGCAAGGAGATGAGATTTTATGCAAAGGTACTTGATAGATGTTGATGATGTCTCCCCGGCAACGGCGCCAGAAATTCTTCCTGCTACTTGTAGCTTGCGTTGGTATTTCCCCGAAGAGGAAGGGATGATGCAGCACAGTAGAGGTAAGTATTTCCCTCAGTTATGAAACCAAGGTTATCAATCCAGCAGGAGAATCACGCAACACCTCGTTAGCAGTACCTGCACACAAACAACAAATACTTGCACCCAACGCAAACGAGGGGTTGTCAATCCCTCGGCGGTAAGTTGCAAGATTAAATTGTATGTGATAGATAGATAGATTGAAACAAAAATACAAAATAAAATAAGTAAAATAAAATGGCTGCAATATTTTTAGGGTTTTAGTAATATGATTTAGACAGACCCGGTGGCCATAGTTTTCACTAGAGGCTTCTCTCATAGAAATAGCATACGGTGGGTAGACAAATTACTGTTGGGCAATTGATAGAAAAGCAAATAATCATGACGATATCCATGGCAATGATCATGTATATAGGCATCACGTCCAAGACAAGTAGACCGACTCCTGCCTGCATCTACTACTATTACTCCACACATCGACCGCTATCCAGCATGCATCTAGTGTATTAAGTCCATAAAGAACGGAGTAACACCTTAAGAACGATGACATGATGTAGACAAGATAAACTCACGTATGAATAAACCCCATCATTTTACCCTTAATAGCAATGATGCATACGTGTCATGTCCCTTTCTGTCACTGGGATTGAGCACCGCAAGATCGAACCCATTACAAAGCACCTCTTCCCATGTCAAGATAAATCAATCTAGTCGGCCAAACCAAATCAATAGATCGGAGAAGAAATACGAGGCTATAATAATCATGCATAAAAGAGATCAGAAAAGACTCAAATATATTCATGGATAATCTGATGATAAACTCACAATTCATCGGATCCCAACAAACACACCGCAAAAAGTGATTACATCGGATAGAACTCCAAGAACATCGAGGAGAACATTGTATTGAAGATCAAAAGGAGAGAAGAAGCCATCTAGCTACTAACGATGAACCCGAAGGTCTGTGGTAAACTACTCACGCATTATCGAAGAGGCAGCAAGGTTGATGTAGAGCCCCTCCGTGATCGATTCCCCCTCCGGCGGTGTACCGGAGAAGGCCTCCAGATGGGATCTCTCGAGAATAGAAACTTGCGACGGCGGAAAAAGTATTTCATGGACTCACCTAAGGGTTTCTGATTTTTTGGGAATTTATAGTGGAAGAATTAGGTCAAACAGAGCTCTGTGGGCCCCACGAGGTACCAGGGCGCGCCTGCCCCCCCCCCCCCCAGGCGCGCCCTGGTGCCTCGTGGGCACCCCTTGGGGCTTCTGGCCTCCTCCCGGAGCTTCTAGTGTTGGTATTGTCCAGAAAAAAATCTCCAAAAAGTTTCGTGGCATTTGGACTTCGTTTGGTATTGATTTTCTGTAAAACAAAAACAGGGCAGAAAACAGCAACTAGCACTGGGCACTAAGTTAATAGGTTAGTGCCAAAAAATGATATATAATTACTGTAAATTCTTATAAAAATATCCAAGATTGATAATATAACAGCATGGAACAATCAAAAATTATAGATACGTTGGAGACATATCACTCATCCCAAAGAAAGACGGTGTTGAAGATATCTCCAACTACAGACCAATAAGCCTCATTCATGCCATTGCTAAAATCATTGCCAAGATGTTGCCTCTCGCCTCGACTCCCACATGAATAATCTCGTCTCCTTAGCTCAGAGTGCTTTCATCAAGAAAAGAAGTATACATGACAACTTCCTATATGTTAGGAACTTCGCTAGGCGACTACATCGCAACAAAACACCAACCTTGCTCTTCAAGCTTGACATCAAAAAGGTGTTTGACTCGGTTAGATGGGATTTCCTCATGGACATGCTGCGTCACAATGGCTTCCCTAGTCGATTCTGAGATTGGGTTTCGACCCTCCTCTCCTCGGCCACATCTCGGGTGTTGCTTAATGGGTTGGTCGGGGATCTGATCAAGCATGGCAGGGGGTTGCGACAAGGAGACCCTCTCTCCCCCCTGCTTTTTGTCCTCGCCATTGACCCGCTCCACCACATCCTTGCCAAGGCCACGGCACAAGTGAAGCTGCACCCGATTGGTGGAAGATCCCCTGCTACCCGTGCCTCCCTATATGTTGATGATGAGGCAATCTTTGTTGCCCCGATCAAGGACGACATTCAGTTCTTGGCTTCCACCCTGCTATCTTTCGGTGAGGTCACTGGTTTGATAACCAACTGTCAAAAAAGTAGTGTGGCGCTAATCCGTTGTGGGGGAGTGGACCTTGATGACATCCTTCAGGCGTTCCCGGCCAGCAGAGCTACCTACCCAATGAAGTACCTTGGGCTGCCTCTTTCGGTGACTTGTCTTAAAGCTGTCCATTTCCAACACCTCAAAGACAAAGCTGCTGGTAAGCTCACTCCATGGCTCGGGAAGCATGTCGCTTCCGCAGGCCATGCCATTCTGGTCAAAGCGGTCCTCACTGCAATCGCCATCTACCACATGACGCCGCTTGAGCTTCCTGTTGAGGTCCTGGAATATATTGACAAGCTCCGCCGCGCGTACCTTTTGGCTGACTGTGACAAGGTGTCAGGAGGCAAATGCAAAGTGAATTGGGAGCAAGTGTGTATGCCTAAATCTCTCAATGGTCTGGAGATCCTCAATCTTGAGAGTTTGCTTCGGCACTTATGCTGCGATGGCTTTGGTTTGCTTGGTCTGAACCGACAAAGCAATGGATTGGGCTAGGTTCGCCTTGCAACGAGAGGGACAAGGATCTTTTTGCTGCTGCAACAACCGTCTCCAATGGCAATGGTGCGACGGCCCTTTTTTGGGAGTCCTCTTGGCTGAATGGTTTGCGACCCAAAGATATTGCCCCCAAGATTTTTAGTGCTCCAAAAAGAAAAAAAATCCTTGGTTCAAAAAGCCTTGCATAACAACTTCTGGGTGAGCCAGATTAGCACCCATCAGGGCCTCTCTCTGGAGCACATCCAACAATTTGCCAGCCTTTGGGAGAAGCTTAGTTCCATCCAGTTGGACCTTGACGTTTTCGATAAGATAACCTGGAAGTTCACCATGGACGGAGTTTATTCCACGTCTTCGGCCTACAAAGCACAACTTGAGGGTCACACCACCTCGGCCATGTACGCGGCTATCCGAAAAGTTTGCGCGCCCCGAAAGTGTAAGATCTTTGCATGGCTTGTGATTCAAAATAGAGTTTGGACTGCGGATAGGCTTCAGCGCCGGGATTGGACAAACTGCGGCCTCTGTCCTCTCTATAAGCAAACCCAGGAAACGTCAACGCATCTTCTTTGCCACTGCCTCTTCTCGGTGAGAGTGTGGTGCGACATTGTTGATTGGCTTGGCCTTCCTGATGTCAAGCCCCATGATAGGAGGTCGGTGGTTAGCGTCAATGATTGGTGGATTGGGATCGCTCAAGCTAGAGCCCACCCGAGGAAGGCCATGTCCTCCATGCTGATGTTGATCTCTTGGGAAATTTGGAAGGAGGGTAACGCTAGGGTCTTCTGCAACACTGCGACTCCCACCACGGTCATTGTGCGCAATATCAAAGATGAAATGAGCTTGTGGGTGCTCGCTGGCGCTAAGCATTTGAGTATAGTAATGCCGCGAGAGTGATGACTTTTTTCTAACCCTCTGTTGGGCTACTTGTTTCGAACCTTCTCTCCTTAATTAATGAAAATGGCAAACCTCTTGCCTTGTTTAAAAAAAAACCTGGACCAAAGCCATTTGATTCACTCCTCCCACTCCTGTCGACCGACCCCTGCCTGCCTGATAAGCAATCAAACGCCCTGCGCAGAATTCATAACCGGCAGCGACACGTATGAATGAATGAAATCGAAATATTACCCATCTTTCCGTGGCTCTATCGGCATGTACAGATGGTGCAATAATTCATGGCACCGGCATATATCAGGGGTTATATGGGTGGGTAGCTAGTGACTACCGACCGTGGTGCCGCTGATTTCCGGACGTCGTGTTTGCCTGGCCACTTCCAAGATCAACGCAAGGACGTCCAACTGTGGTCGGCAGTTAGTTTCCCTCTTCAGCTGTGCACGTGTTATCTAGGCAGAAATATACTCTTAACGTGTTTTCTAGATTCTGAAATGAGGTGGCAGGATAACAATAGGCAGCTAACAAGATTCTGCCTAGTGTCGGTTCTACCAGTGGCTTAAACATGGAACCCCAGAACGTATGACAGCTGACCGGTCAGACGATCTAAGTGAACTCGACTGTACTGAAAGTGACACATGCTTTTGGTCATGTACTTGTTTGGACGGCCATGGCCGTATCCGTACAGCAGCACATATGAGCCAACTGATCCTTTTCTTCATCGGATAGTCTTCCTCGCAACATGTACGTACAGGGGCAGTGTGTCGAGCTCGACCGAAGAGTTTGAGCGCCAAGTATAACGTCGGTGTCATGGCAGGGTGTTCCGTTAAATGGAGAGCAAGGAATTTTTTTAAAAAACAATGAGCTCCCTCATCGATTTCCATTAAAGAAATCGCCAACACAGTTTTACAACAACTGGAAACAAAAGGAAGGCAACAAACTAAAAAAAAAGCCCGCAAAACATTTACAAGCAAAACTTCCAACTACATGCAGGCAGCAAACTAGCATTAAAGCCCTAAAAAAGGTTTCTCCACGCCTATATTTTAATACAACGATAAGATTTAAGCATCAAAACTAGCATAAACCAACATATCACCAAGCATAGTTCAATTTTTTTTTTCTAACAGGTCCTTCTAGCCATGGGGTTCCAGCCACGCGCCCTAGCATACGCCTCCCCAGCACCATTTTGATCTTCAGCACTCCTTCCTCAGTTTTTCTTCTGTCTTGGTTTTTCTACAATATGCCCCAGGTCTTAAGATGGTAACATAGGCTAAAAACAACAGCATCGAGATCATCAGAAAATTTCTTATCAAAACATGCCCTATTTCTGATCTTCCAAATAGTCCAGCAGATTGTCACACACCCCCTAACCACCAGATGTCTCTGACTTCTGGGGAAGGAGTGAAGCGAATGACCCAGCATATCAGCCACCCCTTCAGGTGGCCAGCCAGATCAAAAGCACAAACAACAACCTGCCAGACATATTTGGCAAGAGCACACTTAAAAAAGAGATGATCTACATATTCTTTATCGCCATAGAAATGACACTCTCCATTTCCCGTCCACCCTCTTCTAATCAAGTTGTCCTTGGTCAAGATGCTATTTTTAAACATCAACCACAGGAACACCTTGATCTTGTGAGTCAATTTCTGCTTCCAGATGCCTCTATATCCAACTAAAGTAGAGGATTTAAGAAACAAATAGAGTTCTCTGACCACAAACTTATTTTTGTTATTGAGCATCCACTGTAATCAGTACTTGCTGTCATTAAGCTCCACCTCATCCATCAATCTCCTTATTTCCTCCCATTGTTCAGCATACACACGATGCAAAGTTCTTCTAAATCTAAAAGACTCCCATCCAGCCTCTTTAATAGGTTTAATAGTGACTTTCTTAGTGAAATTAATGTTAAAAATTCTGGGGAAGAGTTCAGCTAAGGTTTTGTTTCCTAGTCACACATCCTCCCAGAACAGAGTTCTAGCTCCATCTCCAATCACTCTTCTAGTTAGGCTAAGGAAAGTATCTCTAACTTGCATCAGGCCTTGCCAAAAGTGAGAACCACCCCTCTCAGCATCCAAACCTACTGTCGGGGGGATGACCCCCGGGTAGGCCCAAGACGGCAAAACGACACTTCAAAACTTTGCCAGGGGAGCGTCCCCTGGCATGCTGGCGACCCGTCCGGCTCGCCGCCCCGCGTCCCGTCCGGCTCGCCACCTCGCGACCCGGCGACCTGCCCGGAAGGCGGCCGGCTGGCTTGAGCCCGGAAGGCGGCCGGCTGGCTTCAGCCCGGAAGACGGACGGCTGGCTTGAGCTCGGAAGACGGACGGCTGGCTTGAGCCCGGAAGACGGCCGGCTGGCCACCCTGCAACTCGTCCGGCTGGCCACCCTGCAACTCGTCCGGCTGGCCACCCTGCAACCCGTCCGGCTGGCCACCTGGAGCCAGCTGGCCTGCCACTCGAAGTCAACCTCAACGTCCCGTCGGACTGCGCGGACGAGACGGCCACGCTCTACAGTAGAGCACTGTAGATTTAGCGGCTGGCACTGTAGACGGACAGCCGGCACTGTTCACACGTCTCGTGTCCGTGTCCCCCCAATAGTGTAGTGGGCATGTGGGCCACCCCTTGTCCCCTGGGCTTCTCTTTATAAGGAGCACCAGGGGAGGCCTCACACCCCACGGGCTCTCAGGCTCACACTCCCTCTCGTTCTACACACACACGCATGAGGCAAGGAGGAGAGCACAGAGCTCCCTTTTTCCTCCTCTAAACAGCTCCAGGAGCAACCATGTACTACCATATACTCCACATATACATCAGACATGTAGGAGTAGGGGTGTTGCCTCCCACGGAGGGCCCCGAACCTGGGTAAACCACCGTGTACAGTTGCCCAAACCCGTCCCGGATCTCCACTGCAGCCTTGCCCTCACCTCAAGCCATCCCATGGCATCTGCCGTGACACGGCACCCCCCGTGATTTCACCACAACAGTTGGCGCCCACCGTGGGGCTAGCTGTTGCTGGAATCGCGGTCCGGGCGGGACCTTCTCCGTCACCACTGCCGCGACGCCGGCCACTCGCCGCGGCTCCCGCGCTGCTCCGTCCGCGCCCGGCCTCGCCGCGCTCGCCTAGTCAGCTCCACCTCGCTCGGCTGTGCGTCCCTTCCGCTCGCGCCTGCGGCTCCGTCTGTGAGCTCCACGCCCTTCTCGCCGTCTGCCCCGCGTCTGCGCGCCCGCGCGCAGCGGCCCTCCCTGCTCCGACGCGCACGTTGCTGCTGCGGCGTTGCGCTCCTCCACCACCTCGGCTCCTCTCTCCTCTGGCCGCTCATCCCGCTGCTAGCTGCTCCGCCCTCGCGTCCCGCTGCGCGCCCGACCCGCGCAGCCTCCGCCTTGCCGGCACGCCGCCGCTGAGGTCGCCCCCTTCCTCCACGCGGCAGGACTCCGCTCGCTCCGCCTCTCCGGCTGCAGCAACCTCACCGACGCCGCGCTCGCCATCCTTGTCGCGTGCCACGGGAGCCTCGCCGAGCTCCGCATCGGTCCCGACCCGCTCGCCCCGTGCTGAAGCCCCGGCCGTCCTCGACCTCGCCCCGTGCGGGGCTAGGGCCCCGGCCGTCCTCGACCTCGCCAGGCTCCTCTGCAGCCTCCCGCCGTCCCCGTCGCGGGCCTCCTCGGTGACTCCCGTCCGCGCTGCGGCTCCTCCACCCTGCGAGCGCCCGCTTCCCGGCTGCCGGCTTGCCGCTCCGGCCGGCTGCGTCGCCTGCCCGTTGGCCTCCCGCGCTGGCCGACTCTGCTCCCCGTCTCCCTCTCCGTCGCCGCCCAGCGCCCACGTGCGCCTGGCCAGGAGGCGCTCGCGCCCCCGCGGCCGGCTCGCCGCTAGACGGCCGCGCCGCCTCGCGCTGCTCCAGCCTCCCCCGCTGCGCTACTCCACCTCCCCATGCCGCGCCGACTCCGCCTTGCTCCGTGCGCCCCGACGCCAGCCGCTGCTTCGAGCCGGACTCCCCTGCCGCCTCGCGTCGCACTCCGCCTGCTGGGTCGCCGGCGCCGCCCCCGGCCTCTGCGCGCGCCGGCTCCTCGCAGCCCCCGGCCTCCGCGCGCGCCGCCTGCCCCCTGCTTCAGCAGCCTGCTGCGGCCGGGTTTCCCGATGAAGATAGAAAGTGGCAGGCCGGCTAGAAGAAAATTCAACGGGCCGGCGGTTCAAAAGAAAAAAGAAAGAAAGAGAAAAGGCCTGCAAGCTACGCCCGCTTCGACGCCCGGACGCCTGTGCCTGGCCGGCTGCAGCAAGCCGGCTGCGGAGCCGGCCCGGCCGCCCGTCCGGCTCGACGCCGGCTGCGCCCGCTTCGACGCCCAGTCGCCCGTCCGCCTCGATGCCTGGCCGGTCGGGCCCGACTGGCTAGGGCGCCCCTCGACCGCCCGAAGGCTCGGGGCGTCAGCCGGAGGTCACCTCCGACCCGTCGGCGTCAAAAAGCAATGTGAGCTCCTCGTCCGCATATCTTTGCACCGCGTGCAAGAACGGATAACCTCGAGCGACCCTCGGGGGCATCTCCGCATTTTTTATCAGCTGCTTTACTGTTCATCCCCGGCGCCAGCTAGTCTTGGCCCAGAGGCTTGCCGTTTGGCCCCATTCGTTTTCCCCGCAGACGGCTTAGTAGCGTGTACGGTACCAAAGGCCCACTCTTCGTCTCAGCTACAGACCGCACCGCGGCTGTCCGGCTAGTAAGAGCAAAAGCTGGAGGTCAGCCCACGCGAAAGACGTCCGGGGAGAAAGTGGCTTGGGCAACCCGGTCGTTTCCTTTATGAGTATCTGCTCGGCCGAATCTGCTCCCAGAGTCCGAGTACTGTACACTCTACTCCGCGGCCCACTCTTCGCCTCAGCTACAGACCGGCTCCCGGCTGTCCGGCTAGCAAGAGCAAACGCCAAAGAGCGGAGGGGACATGAAAAAGACTGAATGGGGCTCGGACGAAATCGAGTCGGCACCCTCTGCATAAGACTTGCGCTGCCAAAGCTAAATATTTGATATATCTACACTAACTAACTTTGTCTTTCGCACGATCATTTCCGTGGGGAAACCCCTCTCCTCGCCCGGAGGCTCGGAGGCTACACCCAGTGGGTGCGCCGGCGCGCCCCGCTGGGAAAACGCCACGCCGGTTGCAGGCCCACCGCCGGCTGCCACCGGCATCCTCGACGCCACCGTCTGCTCCAACATCTGCGGAGACCCTCCGCCCGACTCTTTGAGTCGCCCGGAGGCTCGGAGGCTACACCCAGTGGGAGAGCTAGCGCGCCCCCACTGGAAGCAAGCCGCGCCGGCTGCCGCCCACAGCCGGCTGTCATCGACAACGACATTTGCCACAACAAGCGAAGACCTTCCGCCTGACTCTTCGAGTCACCCGGAGGCTCGGAGGCAACACCCAGTGGGTGCGCTGGCGCGCCCCCACTGGAAACAGCCAGCCGGCGGACTCCGCTCCTCGCCCGGCGCCACATCGCGCACACCTGCCGGCGGACTCCGCTCCGCGCCCGGCGGCGCCTCGCGCCCACTTGCCGGTGGACTTCGCGTCCGTGCCCGGCGGCGCTCCGCGCCCATCTGCTGTAACAAACTGCAGATACCCTCCGCCCGACTCTTCGAGTCGCCCGAAGGCTTGGAGGCTACACCCAGTGGGTGCGCTGGCGCGCCCCCACTGGAAGCAAGCCGCGTCGGCTGCCGCCCGCAGCCGGCTGTCATCGACGACATCTGCTACATCAACGCCCGCGAAAACCCTCCGCCCGACTTGCCAAGTCGCCCGGAGGCTCGGAGGCTACTGTCGGGGGGATGACCCCCGGGTAGGCCCAAGACGGCGAAACGACACTTCAAAACTTTGCCAGGGGAGCGTCCCCTGGCATGCTGGCGACCCGTCCGGCTCGCCGCCCCGCGTCCCGTCCGGCTCGCCGCCCCGCGTCCCGTCCGGCTCGCTGCCTCGCGACCCGGCGACCTGCCCGGAAGGCAGCCGGCTGGCTTGAGCCCGGAAGGCGGCCGGCTGGCTTGAGCCCGGAAGGCGGCCGGCTCGCTTGAGCCCGGAAGGAGGCCGGCTGGCTTGAGCCCGGAAGACGGCCGGCTGGCTTGAGCCCGGAAGACGGCCGGCTGGCTTCAGCCCGGAAGACGGCCGGCTGGCTTGAGCCCGGAAGGCGGCCGGCTGGCTTGAGCCCGGAAGACGGCCGGCTGGCCACCCTGCAACTCGTCCGGCTGGCCACCCTGCAACCCGTCCGGCTGGCCACCTGGAGCTAGCTGGCCTGCCACTCGAAGTCAACCTCAACGTCCCGTCGGACTGCGCGGACGAGACGGCCACGCTCTACAGTAGAGCACTATAGATTTAGCGGCTGGCACTGTAGACGGACAGCCGGCACTGTTCACACGTCTCGTGTCCCTGTCCCCCCAATAGTGTAGTGGGCATGTGGGCCACCCCTTGTCCCCTGGGCTCCCCTTTATAAGGAGCACCAGGGGAGGCCTCACACCCCACGGGCTCTCAGGCTCACACTCCCTCTCGTTCTACACACACGCGCATGAGGCAAGGAGGAGAGCACAGAGCTCCCTTGTTCCTCCTCTAAACAGCTCCAGGAGCAACCATATACTACCATATACTCCACATATACATCAGACATAGAGGAGTAGGGGTGTTACCTCCCACGGAGGGCCCCGAACCTGGGTAAACCACCGTGTACAGTTGCCCAAACCCGTCCCGGATCTCCACTGCAGCCTTCACTACTAGAAAAAAGGCTGTTAGTGGCGCACCTATTTTGGCTATTAATGACGCACTATAGGTGCGCCACTATTATCACGCCACTAGTAACAAATACTAATGGCGCACCACTGGTGCGCCATTAGTATCCCAGATAATAGTGGCGCACCACATGGTAAGCCATTGATATGCCTTCTGGTGCGCCATTGATATGCCTCCTAGGGGCCCTGGTATTTAACTGGGTGCGCCATTGCTATGCCTCCTGGTGCGCCATTGATATGCCTCCTAGGGGCCCTGGTATTTAACCGGGTGCGCCATTGCTATGCCTCCTGGTGCGCCATTGATATGCCTCCTAGGGGCCCTGGTATTTAACTGGGTGTGCCACTAATATGAATTATGGTGCGCCACTAATATTAATTCTAGGAATTATTATTTTTTTATTTTCTGGTATTTGCACAGGTTACAGAATACAATACACAGCACAGAATAAAAACAACACATAATATAAACAGCACATATATAATACAATTCGTCATATTAGTCTCCGAATTCGAAATAGCGAACAAAGTTCAAATATTAGACAAGTTTAGGTCTCGAGACCGAGTAGCGAGTTTGTCGTCACATTACAAAGTCGATATCATCTAAACTACCATCACATAGAAGAGAGCTGCGGTCACGATGAGCATCATCGCGATGAAACTGGTCTTCATCCGGTTCCTCCTCCGCTCCCTCCTCTCTCCTGGTAGATAGCGCGCGTATCTAGCTTCCGCCTCCGCCCTAGTGGTGTACCCTTTGTAACTGTTACCGCTGAAACGGTGAACCTGTTTCCGACACTCCTCCCAGTCGTCGTAGACTCCGGGAACCTCACCCTTGTACACGACATACGACGGCATCTCTATGCACTAGACAAACAAAACGTTAGTATATAAGCAATATATAAGTATGCAACAAAAGGATCGGAAGAGAAAAGCAACACATTAATAGCACGGTTCATGGTCCTACTAATAAATAGCATCGATTACATATAAGTTGAACGACTGTCCAAACTAAAGAGACATACAAGTTCATTAAAGTTTAATTACAACATGAGCTAATCGATATTTCATAACTACATAGCATCAATACTTTCGACTCGACTCAGGGACCGGAGCATGGATGAAGCCGCCGTCTTTCGTGATGGTCATGAATGTGCGGTCGTTGTCAGCCTGCATTTGTAGCGTTGTTTCTATTTCACTGTTGGACGGTTGATAGTTGAGGTAGAACTGCCCCGAGGTACGAAGGACATCTTGATAGATGATGTCCGCTAACTCCGACTGGATGCGAAAGAATTCTTGTCTGATGTCCTCGTCCTGGATTGCCGACAAGCGTGCGGTCCATTCTTTGAGATTATTTGGTAGCATACGCTGATGATGGTTCCGTACGATCGCCCGCATGTGATGGAGGGCGTAGTAGGCATCCTTCTGACTGCCAGGCGGCTGCTTGACGCAGGGGAACGTCGTTACGTGGGTGAACACGTGCTTGCCGTACCTACAAATTGGCCTCCTGAAGGTGCCTCCAGATTTGGCGTAGCCGGGGAGAGCATCATCAAGAACTTTCTTGATATTTGTGTAGTCTTTCTTCGACTGACGGTCCGAGTCGAAATACGTGGCCATGGAATATTTCGGGCTTAAGAGGATGAGTGTGCACCGTGTGTCACTGCACAAAACACGGAATGTTAGAAAAAAAAAGAACGATCGAAATCTA